>JARFIZ010000325.1:1211455-2523186 GCA_036325965.1 Sinopyrophorus schimmeli
GTTTCAACTCTTTATTACTTGCATAACTTTAAATCCAAATTTTTGGTGTTTTAGTGTTTTTCCAAAAACGTTTTATTAATCTTGTAATTTTATTTTCTTTTGTGTTTAGGAGAAAACCGGATTTCACCGTCGATGGCGCGAAGGCAGTTCCCGGCGAGCGACGCAGAGGTGTCGGCCAAAGTCACCACTGCTGCGAGCGGACTCCTTTCTGTGGGATCGTTGGACGATGTTTTCCAGCTCTTTATGGAAATCAAAGGTAGCTCCCAGCCACTTGGGTTTGTTAATATCTCTTTTTTTTCTGTATTGTTTTTATTTGTAACATTGATACTCCGGACTTGTCTTATAATTTTTCGAACATTTGACTTTGAAAATTCGTTGCTCGGTTAATTGTGAGCGTATCTTTAAAAACGTTTTGAAAAACAAAATCGATAGGTTTTAGTCCATGTTTTTTGGCAAAAATGAAAAAATAGAATTGCTTTATATTGCAAGGGATGTTTCTACGTTCCCTTCGTAACTATAGCCGGTGTTAGAAATGGAAATAAATATATTATACTTTGTCCGGCCAACAGAAATATTTAAGCCACGCCCCACTAAATTGAACCAATGTATGCAGTGCCCAGTTTCACACGGTACAAATTAATAATCAAGTTTGTTCCCGTTCTTGCAGGACATAAATGCTAATATGGTTACTTGTGTTACGTGCTTTAAAAATTAAGCCAATAGAAAAAATTCTATTTAAATTTAGCGCACATTTGTGGGAGTGGCTTAACTATTTCTGTTGGCCGGACAGTGTATAGTCATCAGTGAAACAACGTTATATACGCAATAATGTTATTTATTTAATTAATTATTTAATATAATTTATAAAATATGTATTTCTATATATTACTAATAAACTTTTTACTAGTTTACTCTACTGTCACTATGTTTTTTATCTGTGCTTCTATGATATTTAAACTATTGTATCTTTCTTTTAAGACAATACATAATCCTCACCAATGACCACCATAGGCACTACAAGCCCCGTGGCTCGACATGGCTGGCAGGTTGGCGGGCGAAAGGAGGACAACCTCATCTAAGACAGCGAGTGCTCTAGGACAATGCAGGCCACCGACATAAGTAACACAGGAGAATTCCCCCAGGCTCACTAAGGACTACCATATTTAAGAAGAGTTGTTTTATTGGCAGTCCAACAATTTCTATTAACTTTTAATAATATTAAAAGATATTGGACGTGAATATTACGATTAATTATTGTCTTATTTTGATAATGTCTTAATTTTACATTTTTTACATGAATTTGCTTATTTGTATTACATTCTATTGAAACCTTTTTTTCTACCACTTTTTCTCCTATAATTTAAGGTGGAGTAACAGGGGTCTTATTGTTCTTTGTAAATTTTGTTTAATTATTTCGTTCGGCTTATTAAGAGCTATCGTTTCATGTTCAAGTCTATGCTGTGATAGACTTTTAGTTAATTTATTATTTATATTTGTATTTATATGCTTGTAATAATTTTTGTGTTAGTAAGTAAGTTCTTTATTGTATTTGTTTATTTCTTTGTGTGTCCACGTTATATTTCATGAAGTGAAAAAAAAACCGTGGTCAGTTTTAAAGAAAAATTAATTTAAACAACATTCCAGAGAAGGTTATTTCATTTTAACGAAAGAAAGTAAAATAATACGGTAGCACGGTTTGCAAATGAGGCCATGGTATATTCTTAGATGTTGTTTCTTCTTAGCTGAAGACAGTCGTGGTTACCAGTGCTGTGCACGGGGGCCCTTCTGTTTGACCCATTGTGTTAGGGTAGTTTATAAGTTCATTACACACCACACTTTTAAAATGCATTTCATTATTTTGGTTTTAAATTAGTTTTTTTATTATTATTCTTTTAATTAAAATTAGACATTTTTAGTAAACATTTGAAACTAATATAAATCTATATTCAGTTAAGAACTTAATCTAAAACAATCTTATTATCAAAAAAATACCATCAAAATTTCAATTTAAACACAATACACATTGCAAAGGGTGGGGAAAGAATTCTGATATTTGTAATTAGAAAATATAACAATAAAGAGGGGGTGATTTATTACAATTTAAGTATTATTAAACAACATCTACGAAATATCAAGGCCTCTGACACACAAAGAAATAATGCGCCCTCAAATCTTGGGCAAAGATTGAAGATCAGCTAATGGTAAGAAGAAATCACCATGTTCTTTCCACACAAACAGACACAACCCCCACATACACATTTTATAAATTAGAGTAACTCGTGTACTCTTGAGACTCACTTTAAATTTCTTCTTTGGGGTGGCTTTGATTATTTTAAGATCTGTTAATGAAAACGTTACGTTTGAAAAAGTAGTTACAAATTTCACTTGTATTCAAAATTAGTTTCAATAGTGCTCTCATTTTCGATGCAATCATTACAAACGACACGGATTTGGAATCCTGAGGGTTTTTACATAAGATACATGTAAAATATGTATAGGGTGCGACGTTAATTTTTTGGAAATGAAAAATGGCGATTTTTAGAGCTCATTTTTGGCCAATTTTGAACTTTAAAAAAATTGTAGCGCCGTTATTTGTGAACGGATCTTTAAAAATTATTCAGATTCGGATTCGGCAGCCTTTTTGGCTTCGGATAGGCTTAAGAAACCATAAGCGTGCTATTCCAGAGCTTTGGGAAAACGTTTTGAAAATTCAAAATCGATGGGTTTTAACCCATGTCTTTTTGGCAAAATATGAAAAAATAGAATTGCTTTATATTGCGAGGGGACGTTCCTACGTACCCCTAGTGACTATAACCGGTGTCATTTCCCCGCGCTTCCCCTCTAAAATAAAAATTTTCGATACAAACTAAATGAATAGAAATACGTACCCCTTGATTCACAAAAAAAATCGTAACGCCCTTATTTTCGATCCAATCATTACAAACGACACGGATTCGGAATCCTGAGGCTTTTTTACATAAGATACATGTATAATATGTATAGGGTGCGACGTTAATTTTTCGAAAATAAAAAATTTCGATTTTTAGAGCTCATTTTGAGCGAATTTTGAACTTTCTAAAATTGTAGCGCCGTTATTTGTGGACGGATCTTTAAAAACTATTCAGAATCGGATTTGGCAGCCTTTTTGGCTTCGGATAGGCTTAGGAAACCATAGGCGTGCTATTCCAAAGCTTTGGGAAAACGTTTTGAAAATTCAAAATCGATGGGTTTTAACCCATGTCTTTTTGGCAAAATATAAAAAAAATAGAATTGCTTTATATTGCGAGGGGACGTTCCTACGTACCCCTAGTGACTATAACCGGTGTCATTTCCCCGCGCTTCCCCTCTAAAATAAAAATTTTCGATACAAACTAAATGAATAGAAATACGTACCCCTTGATTCACAAAAAAAATCGTAGCGCCCTTATTTTCTATCCAATCATTACAAACGACACGGATTCGGAATGCTGAGGCTTTTTTACATAAGATACATGTATAATATGTATAGGGTGCGACGTTAATTTTTCGAAAATAAAAAATTTCGATTTTTAGAGCTCATTTTGAGCAATTTTGAACTTTCAAAAAATTGTAGCGCCGTTATTTGTGGACGGATCTTTAAAAACTATTCAGAATCGGATTTGGCGGCCTTTTTGGCTTCGGGTAGGTTTAAGAAACCATACGCGTGCTATTCCAGAGCTTTGGGAAAACGTTTTGAAAATTCAAAATCGATGGGTTTTAACCCATGTCTTTTTGGCAAAATATGAAAAAAATAGAATTGCTTTATATTGCGAGGGGACGTTCCTACGTACCCCTAGTGACTATAACCGGTGTCATTTCCCCGCGCTTCCCCTCTAAAATAAAAATTTTCGATATAAACTAAATGAATAGAAATACGTACCCCTTGATTCACAAAAAAAATCGTAGCGCCCTTATTTTCGATCCAATCATTACAAACGACACGGATTCGGAATCCTGAGGCTTTTTTACATAAGATACATGTATAATATGTATAGGGTGCGACGTTAATTTTTCGAAAATAAAAAATTTCGATTTTTAGAGCTCATTTTGAGCGAATTTTGAACTTTCAAAAAATTGTAGCGCCGTTATTTGTGGACGGATCTTTAAAAACTATTCAGAATCGGATTTGGCAGCTTTTTGGCTTTAGATAAGCTTAGGAAACCATAGGCGTGCTATTCCAAAGCTTTGGGAAAACGTTTTGAAAATTCAAAATCGATGGGTTTTAACCCATGTCTTTTTGGCAAAATATGAAAAAAATAGAATTGCTTTATATTGCGAGGGGACGTTCCTACGTACCCTAGTGACTATAACCGGTGTCATTTCCCGCGCTTCCTCTAAAATAAAAATTTTCGATATAAACTAAATGAATAGAAATACGTACCCCTTGATTCACAAAAAAAATCGTAGCGCCCTTATTTTCGATCCAATCATTACAAACGACACGGATTCGGAATGCTGAGGCTTTTTTACATAAGATACATGTATAATATGTATAGGGTGCGACGTTAATTTTTCGAAAATAAAAATTGCGATTTTAGAGCTCATTTTGAGCCAATTTTGAACTTTCAAAAATTGTAGCGCCGTTATTTGTGGACGGATCTTTAAAAACTATTCAGAATCGGATTTGGCAGCCTTTTGGCTTCGGATAGTTTAAGAAACCATAGGCGTGCTATTCCAGAGCTTTGGGAAAACGTTTTGAAAATTCAAAATCGATGGGTTTTAACCCATGTCTTTTGGCAAAATATGAAAAAATAGAATTGCTTTATATTGCGAGGGACGTTCCTACGTACCCTAGTGACTATAACCGGTGTCATTTCCCGCGCTTCCTCTAAAATAAAAATTTTCGATACAAACTAAATGAATAGAAATACGTACCCCTTGATTCACAAAAAAAATCGTAGCGCCCTTATTTTCGATCCAATCATTACAAACGACACGGATTCGGAATCCTGAGGCTTTTTTACATAAGATACATGTATAATATGTATAGGGTGCGACGTTAATTTTTCGAAAATAAAAAATTTCGATTTTTAGAGCTCATTTTGAGCGAATTTTGAACTTTCAAAAAATTGTAGCGCCGTTATTTGTGGACGGATCTTTAAAAACTATTCAGAATCGGATTTGGCAGCCTTTTTGGCTTTGGATAAGCTTAGGAAACCATAGGCGTGCTATTCCAAAGCTTTGGGAAAACGTTTTGAAAATTCAAAATCGATGGGTTTTAACCCATGTCTTTTTGGCAAAATATGAAAAAATAAATTGCTTTATATTGCGAGGGACGTTCCTAAGTACCCCTAGTGACTATAACCGGTGTCATTTCCCCGCTTTTCCCCTCTAAAATAAAAATTTTCGATACAAACTAAATGAATAGAAATACGTACCCCTTGATTCACAAAAAAAATCGTAGCGCCCTTATTTTCGATCCAATCATTACAAACGACACGGATTCGGAATCCTGAGGCTTTTTTACATAAGATACATGTATAATATGTATAGGGTGCGACGTTAATTTTTCGAAAATAAAAATTGCGATTTTAGAGCTCATTTTGAGCCAATTTTGAACTTTCAAAAATTGTAGCGCCGTTATTTGTGGACGGATCTTTAAAACTATTCAGAATCGGATTTGGCAGCCTTTTGGCTTCGGATAGGCTTAAGAAACCATAGGCGTGCTATTCCAGAGCTTTGGGAAAACGTTTTGAAAATTCAAAATCGATGGGTTTTAACCCATGTCTTTTGGCAAAATATGAAAAAATAGAATTGCTTTATATTGCGAGGGACGTTCCTACGTACCCTAGTGACTATAACCGGTGTCATTTCCCGCGCTTCCCTCTAAAATAAAAATTTTCGATACAAACTAAATGAATAGAAATACGTACCCTTGATTCACAAAAAAATCGTAGCGCCCTTATTTTCGATCCAATCATTACAAACGACACGGATTCGGAATCCTGAGGCTTTTTACATAAGATACATGTATAATATGTATAGGGTGCGACGTTAATTTTTCGAAAATAAAAATTGCGATTTTAGAGCTCATTTTGAGCCAATTTTGAACTTTCAAAAATTGTAGCGCCGTTATTTGTGGACGGATCTTTAAAAACTATTCAGAATCGGATTTGGCAGCCTTTTGGCTTCGGATAGGCTTAAGAAACCATAGGCGTGCTATTCCAGAGCTTTGGGAAAACGTTTTGAAAATTCAAAATCGATGGGTTTTAACCCATGTCTTTTGGCAAAATATGAAAAAATAGAATTGCTTTATATTGCGAGGGACGTTCCTACGTACCCTAGTGACTATAACCGGTGTCATTTCCCGCGCTTCCCTCTAAAATAAAAATTTTCGATACAAACTAAATGAATAGAAATACGTACCCCTTGATTCACAAAAAATCGTAGCGCCCTTATTTTCGATCCAATCATTACAAACGACACGGATTCGGAATCCTGAGGCTTTTTACATAAGATACATGTATAATATGTATAGGGTGCGACGTTAATTTTTCGAAAATAAAAATTGCGATTTTAGAGCTCATTTTGAGCCAATTTTGAACTTTCAAAAATTGTAGCGCCGTTATTTGTGGACGGATCTTTAAAACTATTCAGAATCGGATTTGGCAGCCTTTTGGCTTCGGATAGGCTTAAGAAACCATAGGCGTGCTATTCCAGAGCTTTGGGAAAACGTTTTGAAAATTCAAAATCGATGGGTTTTAACCCATGTCTTTTGGCAAAATATGAAAAAATAGAATTGCTTTATATTGCGAGGGACGTTCCTACGTACCCTAGTGACTATAACCGGTGTCATTTCCCGCGCTTCCCTCTAAAATAAAAATTTTCGATACAAACTAAATGAATAGAAATACGTACCCTTGATTCACAAAAAAATCGTAGCGCCCTTATTTTCGATCCAATCATTACAAACGACACGGATTCGGAATCCTGAGGCTTTTTTCCATAAGATACATGTATAATATGTATAGGGTGCGACGTTAATTTTTCGAAAATAAAAAATTGCGATTTTTAGAGCTCATTTTGAGCGAATTTTGAACTTTCAAAAAATTGTAGCGCCGTTATTTGTGGACGGATCTTTAAAAAATATTCAGAATCGGATTTGGCGGCCTTTTGGCTTCGGATAGGTTTAAGAAACCATAGGCGTGATATTCCAGAGCTTTGGGAAAACGTTTTGAAAATTCAAAATCGATGGGTTTTAACCCATGTCTTTTTGGCAAAATATGAAAAAAATAGAATTGCTTTATATTGCGAGGGACGTTCCTACGTACCCTAGTGACTATAACCGGTGTCATTTCCCGCGCTTCCCTCTAAAATAAAAATTTTCGATACAAACTAAATGAATAGAAATACGTACCCCTTGATTCACAAAAAATCGTAGCGCCCTTATTTTCGATCCAATCATTACAAACGACACGGATTCGGAATCCTGAGGCTTTTTACATAAGATACATGTATAATATGTATAGGGTGCGACGTTAATTTTTCGAAAATAAAAATTGCGATTTTAGAGCTCATTTTGAGCAATTTTGAACTTTCAAAAATTGTAGCGCCGTTATTTGTGGACGGATCTTTAAAACTATTCAGAATCGGATTTGGCAGCCTTTTGGCTTCGGATAGGCTTAAGAAACCATAGGCGTGCTATTCCAGAGCTTTGGGAAAACGTTTTGAAAATTCAAAATCGATGGGTTTTAACCCATGTCTTTTGGCAAAATATGAAAAAATAGAATTGCTTTATATTGCGAGGGACGTTCCTACGTACCCTAGTGACTATAACCGGTGTCATTTCCCCGCGCTTCCCTCTAAAATAAAAATTTTCGATACAAACTAAATGAATAGAAATACGTACCCTTGATTCACAAAAAATCGTAGCGCCCTTATTTTCGATCCAATCATTACAAACGACACGGATTCGGAATCCTGAGGCTTTTTACATAAGATACATGTATAATATGTATAGGGTGCGACGTTAATTTTTTGAAAATAAAAATTGCGATTTTAGAGCTCATTTTGAGCAATTTTGAACTTTCAAAAATTGTAGCGCCGTTATTTGTGGACGGATCTTTAAAACTATTCAGAATCGGATTTGGCAGCCTTTTGGCTTCGGATAGGCTTAAGAAACCATAGGCGTGCTATTCCAGAGCTTTGGGAAAACGTTTTGAAAATTCAAAATCGATGGGTTTTAACCCATGTCTTTTGGCAAAATATGAAAAAATAGAATTGCTTTATATTGCGAGGGACGTTCCTACGTACCCCTAGTGACTATAACCGGTGTCATTTCCCGCGCTTCCTCTAAAATAAAAATTTTCGATACAAACTAAATGAATAGAAATACGTACCCTTGATTCACAAAAAATCGTAGCGCCCTTATTTTCGATCCAATCATTACAAACGACACGGATTCGGAATCCTGAGGCTTTTTACATAAGATACATGTATAATATGTATAGGGTGCGACGTTAATTTTTCGAAAATAAAAATTGCGATTTTAGAGCTCATTTTGAGCCAATTTTGAACTTTCAAAAATTGTAGCGCCGTTATTTGTGGACGGATCTTTAAAACTATTCAGAATCGGATTTGGCAGCCTTTTGGCTTCGGATAGGCTTAAGAAACCATAGGCGTGCTATTCCAGAGCTTTGGGAAAACGTTTTGAAAATTCAAAATCGATGGGTTTTAACCCATGTCTTTTGGCAAAATATGAAAAAATAGAATTGCTTTATATTGCGAGGGACGTTCCTACGTACCCTAGTGACTATAACCGGTGTCATTTCCCGCGCTTCCTCTAAAATAAAAATTTTCGATACAAACTAAATGAATAGAAATACGTACCCCTTGATTCACAAAAAAAATCGTAGCGCCCTTATTTTCGATCCAATCATTACAAACGACACGGATTCGGAATCCTGAGGCTTTTTTACATAAGATACATGTATAATATGTATAGGGTGCGACGTTAATTTTTCGAAAATAAAAATTGCGATTTTAGAGCTCATTTTGAGCCAATTTTGAACTTTCAAAAATTGTAGCGCCGTTATTTGTGGACGGATCTTTAAAACTATTCAGAATCGGATTTGGCAGCCTTTTGGCTTCGGATAGGCTTAAAAAACCATAGGCGTGCTATTCCAGAGCTTTGGGAAAACGTTTTGAAAATTCAAAATCGATGGGTTTTAACCCATGTCTTTTGGCAAAATATGAAAAAATAGAATTGCTTTATATTGCGAGGGACGTTCCTACGTACCCCTAGTGACTATAACCGGTGTCATTTCCCGCGCTTCCCTCTAAAATAAAAATTTTCGATACAAACTAAATGAATAGAAATACGTACCCCTTGATTCACAAAAAATCGTAGCGCCCTTATTTTCGATCCAATCATTACAAACGACACGGATTCGGAATCCTGAGGCTTTTTACATAAGATACATGTATAATATGTATAGGGTGCGACGTTAATTTTTCGAAAATAAAAATTGCGATTTTAGAGCTCATTTTGAGCCAATTTTGAACTTTCAAAAATTGTAGCGCCGTTATTTGTGGACGGATCTTTAAAACTATTCAGAATCGGATTTGGCAGCCTTTTGGCTTCGGATAGGCTTAAGAAACCATAGGCGTGCTATTCCAGAGCTTTGGGAAAACGTTTTGAAAATTCAAAATCGATGGGTTTTAACCCATGTCTTTTGGCAAAATATGAAAAAATAGAATTGCTTTATATTGCGAGGGACGTTCCTACGTACCCTAGTGACTATAACCGGTGTCATTTCCCGCGCTTCCCTCTAAAATAAAAATTTTCGATACAAACTAAATGAATAGAAATACGTACCCCTTGATTCACAAAAAAATCGTAGCGCCCTTATTTTCGATCCAATCATTACAAACGACACGGATTCGGAATCCTGAGGCTTTTTACATAAGATACATGTATAATATGTATAGGGTGCGACGTTAATTTTTCGAAAATAAAAATTGCGATTTTAGAGCTCATTTTGAGCCAATTTTGAACTTTCAAAAATTGTAGCGCCGTTATTTGTGGACGGATCTTTAAAACTATTCAGAATCGGATTTGGCAGCCTTTTGGCTTCGGATAGGCTTAAGAAACCATAGGCGTGCTATTCCAGAGCTTTGGGAAAACGTTTTGAAAATTCAAAATCGATGGGTTTTAACCCATGTCTTTTGGCAAAATATGAAAAAATAGAATTGCTTTATATTGCGAGGGACGTTCCTACGTACCCTAGTGACTATAACCGGTGTCATTTCCCGCGCTTCCCTCTAAAATAAAAATTTTCGATACAAACTAAATGAATAGAAATACGTACCCTTGATTCACAAAAAATCGTAGCGCCCTTATTTTCGATCCAATCATTACAAACGACACGGATTCGGAATCCTGAGGCTTTTTACATAAGATACATGTATAATATGTATAGGGTGCGACGTTAATTTTCGAAAATAAAAATTGCGATTTTAGAGCTCATTTTGAGCCAATTTTGAACTTTCAAAAATTGTAGCGCCGTTATTTGTGGACGGATCTTTAAAACTATTCAGAATCGGATTTGGCAGCCTTTTGGCTTCGGATAGGCTTAAGAAACCATAGGCGTGCTATTCCAGAGCTTTGGGAAAACGTTTTGAAAATTCAAAATCGATGGGTTTTAACCCATGTCTTTTTGGCAAAATATGAAAAAATAGAATTGCTTTATATTGCGAGGGACGTTCCTACGTACCCCTAGTGACTATAACCGGTGTCATTTCCCGCGCTTCCCTCTAAAATAAAAATTTTCGATACAAACTAAATGAATAGAAATACGTACCCTTGATTCACAAAAAAATCGTAGCGCCCTTATTTTCGATCCAATCATTACAAACGACACGGATTCGGAATCCTGAGGCTTTTTACATAAGATACATGTATAATATGTATAGGGTGCGACGTTAATTTTTCGAAAATAAAAATTGCGATTTTAGAGCTCATTTTGAGCCAATTTTGAACTTTCAAAAATTGTAGCGCCGTTATTTGTGGACGGATCTTTAAAAACTATTCAGAATCGGATTTGGCAGCCTTTTGGCTTCGGATAGGCTAAGAAACCATAGGCGTGCTATTCCAGAGCTTTGGGAAAACGTTTTGAAAATTCAAAATCGATGGGTTTTAACCCATGTCTTTTGGCAAAATATGAAAAAATAGAATTGCTTTATATTGCGAGGGACGTTCCTACGTACCCCTAGTGACTATAACCGGTGTCATTTCCCGCGCTTCCCTCTAAAATAAAAATTTTCGATACAAACTAAATGAATAGAAATACGTACCCCTTGATTCACAAAAAAATCGTAGCGCCCTTATTTTCGATCCAATCATTACAAACGACACGGATTCGGAATCCTGAGGCTTTTTACATAAGATACATGTATAATATGTATAGGGTGCGACGTTAATTTTTCGAAAATAAAAATTGCGATTTTAGAGCTCATTTTGAGCCAATTTTGAACTTTCAAAAATTGTAGCGCCGTTATTTGTGGACGGATCTTTAAAAAATATTCAGAATCGGATTTGGCGGCCTTTTGGCTTCGGATAGGTTTAAGAAACCATAGGCGTGCTATTCCAGAGCTTTGGGAAAACGTTTTGAAAATTCAAAATCGATGGGTTTTAACCCATGTCTTTTGGCAAAATATGAAAAAATAGAATTGCTTTATATTGCGAGGGACGTTCCTACGTACCCTAGTGACTATAACCGGTGTCATTTCCCGCTTTCCCTCTAAAATAAAAATTTTCGATACAAACTAAATGAATAGAAATACGTACCCTTGATTCACAAAAAATCGTAGCGCCCTTATTTTCGATCCAATCATTACAAACGACACGGATTCGGAATCCTGAGGCTTTTTACATAAGATACATGTATAATATGTATAGGGTGCGACGTTAATTTTTCGAAAATAAAAATTGCGATTTTAGAGCTCATTTTGAGCCAATTTTGAACTTTCAAAAATTGTAGCGCCGTTATTTGTGGACGGATCTTTAAAACTATTCAGAATCGGATTTGGCAGCCTTTTGGCTTCGGATAGGCTTAAGAAACCATAGGCGTGCTATTCCAGAGCTTTGGGAAAACGTTTTGAAAATTCAAAATCGATGGGTTTTAACCCATGTCTTTTGGCAAAATATGAAAAAATAGAATTGCTTTATATTGCGAGGGACGTTCCTACGTACCCTAGTGACTATAACCGGTGTCATTTCCCGCGCTTCCCTCTAAAATAAAAATTTTCGATACAAACTAAATGAATAGAAATACGTACCCTTGATTCACAAAAAATCGTAGCGCCCTTATTTTCGATCCAATCATTACAAACGACACGGATTCGGAATCCTGAGGCTTTTTACATAAGATACATGTATAATATGTATAGGGTGCGACGTTAATTTTTTGAAAATAAAAATTGCGGTTTTTAACGCTCATTTTGAGCCAATTTTGAACTTTCAAAAAATTGTAGTGCCGTTATTTGTGGACGGATCTTTGAAAACTATTCAGTATCGGATTTGGCAGCCTTTTTGGCTTCGGATAGGCCTAAGAAACCATAGGCGTGCTATTCCAGAGCTTTGGGAAAACGTTTTGAAAATTCAAAATCGATGGGTTTTAACCCATGTCTTTTTGGCAAAATATGAAAAAAATAGAATTGCTTTATATTGCGAGGGGACGTTTCTACGTACCCCTACTAACTATAACCGGTGTCATTTCCCCGCGCTACACCTCTAAAATAAAAATTTCGATAAAACTAAATAATTCATAAAAGTTTAAAGCCACCTCTCTTCATTTAATTATTGGACCGTGCGTTTTGATTTTTGATTTTTATATCTTATTAATTTTCCGTCTTGTTTATTTTTCGAACTTGCTATAACTTTTGAATTTTATTGCAAAATTAATTCATGTTTACTTAGATTTTTTTCAAAATTTGGTAAAAATTACTACTTCTTATACTTTTTATTTAATTTATTATTTTTTAATATTTTTTAATATTTCACTTCTTTATTTATTTTTTTAATACTTACCTTTTTTG
The DNA here is from genome assembly GCA_036325965.1 of Sinopyrophorus schimmeli. Lineage (NCBI taxonomy): Eukaryota > Metazoa > Arthropoda > Insecta > Coleoptera > Elateridae > Sinopyrophorus > Sinopyrophorus schimmeli. The sequence goes on from JARFIZ010000325.1 coordinate 1,224,512, forward strand.
TTGTCTTCCCTTGATTTATGTAGCACTTTGAAGGGCACTTAACTTTTATTTATTAATACTTTTATAAAATAACCCCACTCCATCCACATATTATTATTTTATCTTTTCACACACACTTAAAACACCTTCCTTTTCCCTTTTATTTATAGTATGTAATTGTAATGTAATGTAATTGTAAAAGAAGTTGCAATCCCAAGTTTGACGTGCAAATCACTCTTAATTAATTACAATAAAAAATCGTAAGGGTTGCAACTTTTATTATATTAAAACTTGGTTTTTTTAATTAATTAATTATTTTAATAATGTATAATTTAAAACAGATAAGAAGTTTGAATTAAATATTTTTGAAGAAGCGGACTTAAAAAATGTGTGATTCAAACTTCTTAACTGTTAAATTTAAACTCTGTAAAATAACTTGTATAAATTATTAGATATAATAAAGAGTCTTTATTGTTACCAATTTTAATAATTATTAATTGGAAGAGCAAGAGCAAGAGCAAGAGTCAGGTGGGCTTTTACACCTAACTACTTAAACATTTAAAAATAAATTTTAAATTAATATTATAGGACGTGTACTTTATAAGGTTTAAAACACTTACTTCGTATAACAACGCCATAGCTCAGATGGTTAACGATCGGTTGTTTGTTCAAATGGTCTCGAGTTCGATACCAGTCGAAGTTAAATTTTTAAAAATCTCTAAGAAAAATCCAACGAGCAACGAGCCGAACGAGACGAATGACGAATGACGAATGACTGTAGGATACTCGTGATTTGAAAATATTTTTAAAATCTCCAAGATAAACCCTCGGCCGACTCGGCCGACTCGCCGACGTCACTCGCGATTTGTGATATTACGACTGTAGATCGCGATCACATTTTTGCAATTTTTCTTTTATGCCCCTGTTACCAGTTGACACATTCTCCTTACATTTTTAGTGTGAAAAGAAACAACAGGTAGTTAATAGTTTTTTTTTATTTCCCAAACCCCCCTTACATCTAATTAGCCTAACAGAGGAATATTGGTCATAAAATTCAAATATGTTTAGAATAGAGCACAGCCCTTGATTGGATGTTTTAAGATTATACAATCTTAGAACACCCCATCATTCAACAAACATTATGTGGTCCGATGTGAAGGGTAACCACTGTATGAAACCAACGAAAGCAAAATTTTAATCAAAGAACTTAATTTCCTTAGCATCAGAAACATGTTGTCTTAGATTAACAGAAAGATATACAATTTGTTACAACTTTAAATACCTTAAGAATAACAAAACTGCATCCTTTTAACCTTTAATTTCAAAAGAAACCTATTGAAATAAGCAGATGTCACCTCATGTATCAAATTAATTTGTTGTCATTTTTAGCTATTAAAATGTCGGCCCTTATTCAGGATTTTAATTTATGTGCTATTTCGGACTTGATTAAAATGGAAAAAGTGATTGTAATTTTATCATTCTTGATGTCTAATTTAATTGAGAACATGCGCTTGAATTCTATTAATTTACAAGAATTTTGTTCGCTCCAATGAAATCAAATAAAATTTAATCAGTGTCCGATTAATAATTTTCAAAACATAAATGATAATTAAATTAATGCTCAGGTTTGTAGTTCCGTCCTGTGCCCTTCTCAAAGAAAAAACCCTCAGCAAATGTTTGAAAAGGATCATAATGATAAAACCTAAATAGTTCGAAAACAATTTAGGATTTGTATTTTGTATCTCCGAGGGAGCACTTTTTAAGGTACCTATTCACTTACAGGTCGCCTGCAGTCCAGAATTGCAGATCAGTCAAGGGCAATTACATATACATGCCATTGATAGATTACAGCCTTCAGTTTAAGTGAATCTTATAATAGACTCGTGTGTCGATAGCCTGTATATGTAATTGACCTTATCTAATCTGCAGTTCTGGATTGCAGGCGAACTGCAAGTGAATGAGTACCTCTAGACCCCCAGAATCACTACCACTTCTTCTCTGAATTTGTTAAAATTATATCCTTTGAGAAATGCTACATATCGAAAGCATGTGTCTTATAAATAACAATAATTGACACAAAGTTCTGTTTAATTATAATGATTCGATATGAACCCAATGCATTTTATTACAAAACTAAAAATAGGCCATAGCTTTGTTTGTACCCTCAAATTAAAGATAATCATTCCACGATCACAAAGACAAGGACGAACACACATGTACACTGAAATTAAAATATTCATACATAAAATTAACACAACAAAATTAATAAATTAATCAAAAGCAAACCTTAAATACATTATTATGTATTTATAAAACTTTGAAGATCACATAGATGTAAAATTATTGTAATTATGTTGCTAGAAGAACAAACTCTTTTCTTGCTTCCATCAGGTTTTTAACATCTATATAACTTTAATTACTTCATGAGTGTCACAGTTTTCAAAAGGACAAATCTGTAACAAAATGAAGCTTGAAGTATGATATAATATCCTAAATCATACATCGGATGCACTCTTTTCTCAGTAAAATTTTTAAAGTTAAACATGTAAAATTAAACAATAACAATCTGTCAATAAAAGAAAATTATTTCTACACCCAAATAATACAGCTTCCGCCATCTAACAATTAGAGGCTACACTTTAATAGTTAAGTTAAAACCAACCCTTCTTTTAAAACCATTATAAATTCCTGTAATAAGTTCTGAAAACAGCAGCAGATGTCACCTCAAGTATCAAATTAATTTGTTGTCATTTTTAGCTATTAAAATGTCGGCCCTTATTCAGGATTTTAATTTATGTGCTATTTCGGGACTTGATTAAAATGGAAAAAGTGATTGTAATTTTATAATTCTTGATGTCTAATTTAATTGAGAACATGCGCTTGAATTCTATTAATTTACAAGAATTTTGTTCGCTCCAATGAAATCAAATAAAATTTAATCAGTGTCCGATTAATAATTTTCAAAACATAAATGATAATTAAATTAATTCTCAGGTTTGTAGTTCCGTCCTGTGCCCTTCTCAAAGAAAAACCATCAGCAAATGTTTGAAAAGGATCATAATGATAAAACCTAAATAGTTCGAAAACAATTTAGGATTTGTATTTTGTATCTCCGAGGGAGCACTTTTTAAGGTACCTATTCACTTACAGGTCGCCTGCAGTCCAGAATTGCAGATCAGTCAAGGGCAATTACATATACATGCCATTGATAGATTACAGCCTTCAGTTTAAGTGAATTTATAATAGACTCGTGTGTCGATAGCCTGTATATGTAATTGACCTTATCTAATCTGCAGTTCTGGACTGCAGGCGAACTGTAAGTGAATGAGTACCTCTAGACCCCCAGAATCACTACCACTTCTTCTCTGAATTTGTTAAAATTATATCCTTTGAGAAATGCTACATATCGAAAGCATGTGTCTTATAAATAACAATAATTGACACAAAGTTCTGTTTAATTATAATGATTTGATATGAACCCAATGCATTTTATTACAAAACTAAAAATAGGCCATAGCTTTGTTTGTACCTTCAAATTAAAGATAATCATTCCACGATCACAAGGACAAGGACGAACACACATGTACACTGAAATTAAAATATTCATACATAAAATTAACACAACAAAATTAATAAATTAATCAAAAGCAAACCTTAAATACATTATTATGTATTTACAAAACTTTGAAGATCACATAGATGTAAAATTATTGTAATTATGTTGCTAGAAGAACGAACTCTTCTTGTTTCCATCGGGTTTTTGACATCTATATAACTTTAATTAATTCTCCGGTTTGTAGTATCGTCCTGTGCTCTTCTCAAAAAAAAACCATCAGCAAATGTTTGAAAAAGATCATAAATGACAAAACCTAAATATTTCCAAGACCATTTAGAATTTTGAATTTGTACTTCTTGGTGAGCACTTCTAAGGCCCCCCAGAGTTTACTTTTTTACAATTATATCCTTTGAAAAATGCTACAGTTCCATTGCTACAACCCAAAGGCTAGCTTTTTATAAATAATAAAGAATGACAAAAACTTAAAACTATATTTAATTACAAGAATTCGAAATAAACACTGGGTTTTATTACAAAGCAAAATTTTAAGAGATAGGGCTTCCGTTAGCTTCAACACATAAACCAAAAGGGATGTTGGAAGGCCAAGAAAGGGATGGGTGTCAGAACGGTGTACAGCCTAATCCATGAAATAAAGAAGAATTAAAAATAGGCCATAAGCTTTGTTTATAACTACAAATTATACATAATTATTCCACAATCACAAAAACAGTTACAGATACACACATACACATAAATTAAACAATTCAGTCATGAAAACATACATAAAATTATACAAAGAAAATTAATAATGTAGTCAAAAGTCAACCTTAAATACTTCATTATGTATTTACCAAGATTTGAAGGTCACACAGATGAAAATTGTATTTTGTTGCTTGAACAATGGACTCTTTTCTTGCTTCCATCAGTTTCGTGTCATCTTCTATTTAACTATAATTGCTTTGTGACTCGCAGCTCTCAAAAGGGCAAATCTGTAACAAAAATAAAGGTCGTAGTGTGATTTTTCTTTTGGTATAATGATCGATATCAATTAACTCAGTTTACTCTAAATAAAATTGTTCTTACTGGGAAAATCATGCACTTCCACAATGTCAGTTAAAAACAGTAAATATCGATTACCATTCAACTTAAACCCATTAAATTTATTACATTCTGAAGCCTACGTAGAAGCCTATGTAGAAAAAAATTTCCCGTACTTTGGGCACCCCTGCTGTAGAATGAAAGAGAAATTGTTATAATAAATATTTACCTCAGATTAAGGTTTGTAATTAAAATTAGGAGCACTTATTCTTACAAATACACAACGGTTTGCCTTCGCTGTACACTCACAAATGAGTCAGTAAACGAAATTTATGTAAAAGCCGATATACGCTATCGCATTTACCCCAAAGCAAAATTTCCAGGTATCAAAAGCGATAAATAATTTAAAAGAAAGAACAAATACAGAGTAATACATAAATATTGGCTCCTACTTTATTTTAAAGCACTCATTTTTAGTTTATGAAAGAAAAGAAATCAATTAAACAAGAACATTTTCAGAATTAGCAAAATAACCATTCTTATTATTTGTAAGAAGAAAAACATATACTTTACAGCCCTGTATCTCTATTAATTTTAAGAGTTAAGAAAAACCCTTTCATGAGCAAAAAAAACTAGTCCTTTGGCCCTTAAAAGCTGTAACAAAATTTTCCAAAACGCAACGAAAAGTTAAAGAAATAAACGAATTTGTTTAATACTACCTACAAACAAACTATTTAATAGAAATACACTTTTAGGGAACCAAATATCTTTTAAGATATATTAAAACCCTTTTAGAAGTCAAAGACTAGTTTATTGGTACTTAAAAGCAATCCCCCATTCATGGACAGTTGCTATTTTTAACAAAGTCTTAAATTGATTTGTTATACGGCTTTTTGCTTTATTGACAACATTTTTTCGGAACGTAAAGTGTGGTTTGGGTGTACTATTCAAACAATACCTTCATACCTATTAACATAAGGACATCATAGAGCTTTACCATCAGCAAAGAAGTGCGACCAGACTGTGTCCTTTTTATATTCTATTTAAAATCTACAGAAAATGGAGTATTCGTAAAGCAATAGAGAATTGGAATGATGACATCGATAGATGGTCAGAAGATCTCAAAATCTGCAATATGTAGACACAACCATCCTAGTTAGTTCAGAAGAAGATATTGTGCTTAGAGCATTCCAATGATAGCCATAAATCTCACCAAGGACTCCTGCTATAAAAGTTCTCTGTGGTGAGTAAGCTGTTAATTTGTACATCTTCTTGTACTATAAAAACATTCTTTCAGAGTGACTTAGTGTGTGCGACAGTTGAACCTGGCTTCGACCACCGATATAAACTAAAACAAAACAGAATAAGTTTATGCTTAAACTTACAAGAGTGTACTCACTGATATATCATTTGTACATAAATATTTCCAATCATCTAATAACCACATGAAGTAAATAGACTTGGTATCCTATTCTAATAGTTTTTAGTGAACATGATTATAGCATCGATTTTATCACATTTAGTTATTAAAATTGTAGTTTTACATTTGTTCAATATAAAAAACACCAAGAATTTAATCAATTTAATTAATAATATTGGAAAAATGTTCTTGTATTGATTAAATTGACGTTAGATAACCATGATGGCCGATGTATATGTCCACAAAAGATAGGCAATTCTAAATACTTTCAAAGTGGAGTATACGCGGTTGCCTAACAATCAGGTGTTCAAATTTACATTTTAAAAAAGAAAAATTTATTATTAAATACCTATAAACCAATCCGCAGCCAAAAAGCCCATAAGTTTGAAATCTACAAAGTTCTCAAAGATCCGTCGACAAGTAACCGTGATTTTTGTGGTACAAAAACGATTCAATAATTTTAACTCTTAATCGTTATAAAAATTAACATTGGCCCCACAAGCTTTAAGATATATAAAAAAGTTAATGGTTTGGGTATTATGACTTAACCTTACGTTATACCTTATTCGGGCACTTAAAAATGCAATCTTCTTCCACTGCTAGGTTAAATACATCATGTAGGTTTCTAAAATTCTTAGTAACTGATATTACGTTATTAGAGACGTCCCCAAAAATATTTTAGGCAGCCTCTTGGCTGCCTAAAATGTGCAGTCTTCTGCATCTCGTACGTTTTCTATTAAATTCCAACGAAATCCTGAATAGGCATACCCCAGAAATGTTAAGGCATATATAATAACTTTGCCGTAAGGAATTTCCATTTTTCACTCTGTTTGTTACATAAATATTTAGTTATCATGCACTGAGACTTGTGTGTATTTTTCAACAGCTCATGTTTGACATCACTCTTGTTGTATGAGGTGGCTTTCTCCAATTTGTCCTTCTATAAAACGCATTCAGTGTTTTTTATACTTAACATATATTATTACATCTATTTCTAATTATACTTATCTATTGCAAGTGTTTACCAAAGTGTTGCATGCCGAAGTGTTTGAATGAGGATGCTGAAGCACATTTGGTAAGTTAATTTTATAATTTATCAAGTCCAATATTAAGAGGAAATTAATTGAGATCTAGTGATTATTTATTCTAATTTATAATTGCTTCAATACCTAAAAGTACGATTCAAAATTAGAATTCTATTTGAATAACACAAATATAGTTCGTACTGTTTTCCATAGATGGTACATGAATGCACTTTTTAAAATTAAATAAGATTTACATTCTGTTCTAAACTTTCTATTATTAAGTTTTCCTAAAAAGTGTATATTAATAATAAATCAGTTTTGGTTGTTCGTAAAGTCTTTTTTTGATTTTCATTAATGCTTTAGATAAAAATAAGTTGCATTGCGTAAAATCCTTATGGTCATTTTGCACTTGTCGAGGCACTTTGTGCATCAGAATACAGGGCTAAACTAAAACAGCAGATTATTTTTTAAACAATTTAGGTTTCTGAATATTTCCAATTTAAAAAATCCAAGATTTTACGTACCTTATCATGTGTAGCTTATGTGGAGTGTAAGATAATAAAATAAAACAAGTAATCAATCATAATTAACATATCCTTATAAATAGATGTTCGTGTTTCACAAAGATTTTATTATCAGCAGTCGTAGCACTTTGTATTACTGTTGTAGTACTTCTAGTTTTCTTATTGAGAGCTGCTCCACATGGACAACTGACAATTGTAAACCTTAAAAAAAACACACTAAATATTTAATGATTAAATAGCAATTTGTACTAACCTTTTAATGTAATAAAGACTGTTTTTCAATGGTCGCTGAAGTATAATACTACAAACCGATGTCAAATTATGTAGTTATAACTGGATGTCTTCTGTATAATTGCAAAAACCTGCCTCTTCATTAAGGGTACCATCTAATTAGAGTTCTAAGTAATAAAAGTATTCGAGCTGCCGGCTTAGATGTAATGATACCGGAACCATTGCATGTAGATAACTTTTATTTAAATTAGACAATTGTGTGATATTACCATTACATTCTTAAATTATTCTCATACTTCTCCATCACCTGTTGTGTATTTCTTGTTCTTGCTGTATTCTTTTTTAAATCTGTACGATGGACAATAAAAGCTTCTTTCTGGGCATCCAAATACGACTTACAGTCCAATGTTAACGTACCAGTAAAGAGTAATTTTGCAGCTCCTTTACATGCTGAGTAAATAAAGAAATTTAGTCTTTTGAGTATACGTATTATGCCATTTAAAATATAAAATACCTTTGACCATAGTAATAAAAGTATTCGAGCTGCCAGCTTAGAGGTAATGATACCGGAACCATTGCCTGTAGATAGCCTTTATTTAAATTAGACAATTGTGTGATATTACCATACATTGGAAGTGCAGATATTCCAACTCGAAGCGCAATGGGTATCACAACAGCCGAGTATATCATTTGTGGTTTAACTGATAAACAGTTTTGATCTGATGTATTCATTGCTATAAAGTCTAATATATAAGTTATAGTATTTTAAGAATATCAACACCCACAATAGTTGAAAAACTGGAAGTTTTTTTCAGTTTTAAGATTTCACAGTTTGTTTCCTTCGGTAACGATAGATTGCATATGCTGTTAACAGGAAGTACATTAAAGCTTAATCATATGTTCACAACGATTCTTATAATGCTTTGTAGCACTTTTTTAATGTACTGGAGGAGAAAGATGAATACTAAATTCCTTAAAATTGGCTTAAAAAATGATCATTTTTATTTAGTGACTTTCTGTTTTAGGTTATATTATTTGTAATAAATACCTATAAACAATGAATTTCTTGTTTAATGCTGAATATAACATTTTATTATGTTAAAGATTACAGCCGTCCTATTTTAAAGTCTAAATTAATAATTAAATACTATTTCGATTGAAGAAGTTGAGGTTATGTTTGTGGAATTTTTGCTTTTTAGAGGGAAAATCATTATTTATCAAGATAAACTTATTGTTATTTATTATACAATAGTAGCACTTATTGCTAATAATTACAATTTATGGTTATAAACAAATTACAATAACTTATTTGAAATTAATTGAAATGGGTTTGAGTAAAAATTCAGTTATTTTTGTATTTTCTTAATCAGAATTGTTAGTAATAGATTGTTATTAACAATTAGCAGCTTATATGTTGCTAAAGTAATTGTTATAGTGATTGGAATAGCTTAATACATAATTTTTTTGTTATTTATACAAATATTTCATTAATTTTGTAGTTTTATAACTAGAAAAGTAGTTTAATCATTTAATTTAAGTGTATTAAATATTAACATGTATAAATAATAACATATTTAAGGTAAAATTAGGCTATTTCTTAATATTAAATTCATAAAATTTCATAAAATGCCCCAAATATCACCCGAATGACTCAACGGACTTAGCCGAACGATGGTTAATATATACGTTTGTCGCTGCCGAACGCATTTAGTAGTGGTCGCGGGCTCATTGGTGAAACTACGGTCCGCAGCTTTGCGAAGTATTTATCAAATTTCAATCTGAAAATATGTGCATTTATATTTTAAAATACTGTGAAAACGATGGAGGCAATTGGTTTTTTGTGAAATCGTGTTTTATGGAAGAAAATCGAAAATGAAAATTTTTGTCAACGTCATCCTGAAATGGCTTCGAGGTGAAGTTGGCTGCGACCTTTTTGTGTTGGCAATAACTGGAAAAGTTTGACATCTGGAAGTAACTAACTTAGTAAGTCACCAATTTCACTATTGTTTTGTTTATAAAATTTATGTTTGGTTAATTGAAATATTTATCTTCACTAATAAAACTATTAAACTTCAATATTTCAATCTCTAATTGATTTTCTAATTTATGCTGATCGAACGATTGATTATTGTGCAATTAGTCAAAGTGCTTGTTAATGCAATGCAGCTACCAAGTGGTTTATTTGGAATATGGTTATGATATAAACTCATTTACTTTGTAGTTACAGTTTATCACTGAGATTTTTAAAGAAGTTGATTAATACTTCTTTATTTTGTTTAGGGTTTGCTCTTGAACTAATACGGTGGCTTGATTAAGGTGTTTAAGTTGCTTAATAATATTTATTGTCTAGATCGCAAGCTTTGTTTTGCTTTTTAGGTTTGTAATATCAGAAATAAGTATTTTTATGTTGTTTTAGGACTCGTACTTGGACTTTTCCATGGATGCGATTAATACTTTGGATTCTAATTCAAGGAATACATTATCTAGTGATTTGAAATTATTTCCATTGACATTATTAATAAAATGGCATCAAGAATACTATGTATTGTGAGGTAATTTAGCAACGATTGTATTTAGCACTCGCACTTATAATATTATGTTTTAGGTATATCGGAAGACCTATTCGAAATTAAATCTCGATGTGGAGTTCGAATCATTCCTTTATTATTAGAAGTGCACTTTGATTATTAGTTTTGCTGTCAGATTTGATCTTCTGAGCCTCTGATGTGGATTTACAGCAGCAGAATTTACTAACACACTTCAAACTGATGTTTTTAGGTAACGTTTAAATTTTATATAACCATATTGGCACGTATCGCATTTGAAGACTGTTCTTTTATAAATTTTAGTCTTGTTGTCTATGTTTTTAGTATTCAACAAACAACAACCAACACACCATTGCTGAAAATCACATCGAACATAATAGTCTCAATAGATTTTCAACAGTTTTGGTTACTCATTCTTAATTTTTGATATTAAATATCTTTTATTATTAAAAATTAATATTGCAGTTTAACAATAATTAGAAATATGTATCCTTTGTTATCCTGTGGAGTATCCTAAAATCTAATTTTTTATTGTTTACAGGTTATTTTGAAATGATATAATTAACTAATTATATTTGAGCAGAGTTTTCATTTGAAAAATGATTCGAATTTGAAACAATTGAATGGTTTTAAGAGAATATCTTTATCCGAGCAATGACAAGAAAATCCTTTTAAAGCTTCATTTGGCAGCGAAGGTTGTCTCATTTTTATTTTGGCCCTCTGATATGATTGCTGGATGGTGCAAAGCTTTCATTTGTACATCCTTCGCTCGCTTTAGAGATAGCTAAACTAATTATGATTTAGGGTTATAGCAACATAACGTGGAACTTTAAATACATGGAATTCTATTGCACATGAGCATAGCCCTGGATATGCAATGGGCTGCAAAGTAGGTTTGATTTTTTTTCTTAAATAAATGTATGTGTTTTTGTATTACTTTTATTTCAGGACTTGTACGATCTCTGGAGACTGATTTCCTTAATTGGGTACCACAATGCGAATAGACCAAGTTCTATTTTGCAATTTATGTGTTCTTTTTAGCATTATTAATTGAAGATTCTACTTCTTACTTATTTACTATTTTACATGTATTCTAGCTACTGTTGCTGTCCGAGGATTTATATTCAGAATGCAATTTAATGACAAATTAATAACTTTTATTTCAGGTTGAGGTGGATTGTATGCTAACAAAGTTTTTTGTTGGGCATCCAGTCAAAATCTCAGTTCTGAAAGAAGTTTGCCACTTCTTCCAGATAATTGGGCCTTTTTTTCAGCACGATAGGGCCCGGTGCTCTTACGTTTCTCGTGGAAATCGTCGCGAAAAGCTGGACTGTCTAAAAGCTTCGTCGTTAGTGAGTGCGCGAATCGAATTTTTCTCGTAGTCTTTTAACCGAGTGAGCACCCTCCCAGTAAAAGTAGTGGTCCCTTTAATTCAGTTTATCGCGCGTAGTTTTTCAAAAAAGACTTCTTAGTTGGTGATGAAGCTGCTGGTGGAGTTGCTGTAAGTGCGGGTTCAATCAGGAGTGCCAGATGGTCGAGAAGGATGTCGAGGATCGCACCAAGGACGTCTTCAACCCCTCTTTGGTCAAGTCATCTTTAAATAGGACATCAGGTAGGTCCGTCCAGCGTTGGGACGTTGGAAGAGGATGAAGACGCTTTCCGGTAAGTGTTTTTTCTTTACCATTGCAGATGGTGTTTCTGGTATTCAGGAGCCTCTAAAACTTTTAGCTCGCGATTTGTTTACCTTCCAGAAATTAAACGGGATTCGGGACAAACGGGAGTGAATTGTGGCGCCGATAGCGTTAAATCATCCTAATTGCGCCTTTTTTGGGAAAATGGGTTGTTCACATTCAACCAAAAAATAAAATCATTTTGCGAACTTACACAGAACAATTAAAATAAGCTTTTGGTAGTAATATTTTTAAAGGTTTCTTGCAAAAAACTACTTGAATCAATTTTTAAAAACTACATTTAAAATACTTTTTGGAAGATGGTTGTGGCAAGTGGCATTTTTAAATGTTTATTTCAATCTTTGTTTCTACGATTGTTCAAAATCATTTACTTTTTGTAAATGCCATTTGGTCAACCCTTAAAAATTGAAACACACTTAGGGTTGCAGTTTTGAGGCTCCTGTCGGTTTTTCATATTTTTAATTTGTCCTTCTTTAGATTTTATAATGTTCAAACTTTTTATTTTGAATGTTAATTAAACAATATTCCAAATTGTTTTATTCATTTTTAAACTTAATCAATTTATTGTAATCTTTTAAAATCAATAATTTTGGTTCTGTGGTTTGTGCTTTTTCAGATTTGTTTTATAATTTCTTAAATTAAGGGTTATTTGAAAATTCAATTCAAATTTTTATTTCTTTCAAAGATATTCTAATCTTATGTTCAGTTTTGAATTGTTGCTAAAAATCGTTTTAGATTCTTCTTGGCCTTCTAGTTTTGTTGTGTTAAGGGTAAATATTTTGCCTTGTTATTTGCAAAAACTAAAGAACGAAGTGAGATTAAGTAATAATTTTATTCATTTATTATGTCAAATTTAATTGTGAAGAGCAATGAAGAAACTTAAATCAATTACAAGATGGAAGAACAGTATTATAATTAAATATAATGCAATTTTTCAGTTCAATTACCAATTTAAAAACACACTATGCTACGAAAATTACTTATAATGTAATAACAATTCATTGTTATTGACGTTATTTATTTTATATTGTTATTGGCAATTTTACTGAATTAATATTCAAATTTTGCACATTATTCTGATAGCGAAATTAATTTTATTAAAGTTTATTTTCATTTAAAACCAAAATTAAAGAACATTATAGACAACCTCAATTAAATGACGTAAACCAGAAACACCGCTGCAATTTTTTTACTTTTGGGAAAAGAGCAAAGTGGACGTGTGTGCAAAGGAAATTTCGAGCTACATTTTCACGATGCTCCTTTTCCTTTTGTTTGATTGTCTCAATAAGCTGCAAAAACAGCGTTAATCGCTTAAGTTTTTGCAAATGGAAGTTGCTCAAGTTTCGAGTTTTTGGTGATGTTGTCTTTCGTAAGGACCCCTTGCCCCCTCGCCATTTTTTATTGTATTTTTTGTAACTCTGAAAACTCGAGAGGAGAGCAACAAGTCCATTTATTGAGTTCAATCCATTTTTGTGTGCGACGCAGTTGGACAGGCCACTTTCTTTTCGTCATTAAATTGTTCGTTAATTTTAATAGTTAATGACTTTTTAAATTCAATTTTGAGAGTGGTCATCCCTCTGTTGTTGCACAAATGTGATATTTGTGTATGCTTTGTATATCTGTGTACCGCCCCAATGTCACGCTAGCTGGGCATTGGGGCACCTTTCTTTATCCGCGTTTTTAATGCTGCAATCCTGAACGAGACCATCTGTTTCGTTGTTATCACACATTGAACTTTGATTCGAGTTTAGGGTTGCAGAAGAGGGTGGCTTAGCATTTATCCCCAATTTTCAGGTTTATTTAAATTTAAGACTAGGAGGAGAAAAGGGTTGAACCCGTAGAGTTGATTTAAAAAATATGCGTTTTCTAATACCGGAGAGGGTATTAGATCGATTCCTCTTGCGTTTTTTTGCGATTTTTTGCGTCTTGCGCCCAATGTTTTTATTATGTAACTAATCCGTTCTCTTTCAGACTTTTTTATTACTTTTTGAAATACAATACAATACACTAATGAATATTAATCATTTTTTTCAGGTCTTTTTCAGGGCGTTAAAAAAATATGCGGATTATGATTTGCGCGTTTTGGTTTTCTAACACTCCGGGGGTGTTAGATCGTTTTTTTTTGTCGTTTGATAAAACATTAGCTTTTCGTTAGGCAGGGCTTTAATACCAATCTATTCTTTTACAGGTTCTTAATTAATTTCTTGAAATACAATAAAATACTTTAATTTCGGTACTTTTTCAGACTTTATATCTCTTGTATTAAATAAAATATAAAGGTGGTCCTCAATATAAACCAAAAATCACCACCAAATTAAAGAAAAGAGCATAAAATGCTATTAGTATCAGTTCATACTTTTATCTGTCAAAAAATGAAAACGTCTTTTTAATAAAAGTGACGATGGATCTTAATAGTTTTGGTATTTTTCTTCAAGGAAAAAATACTCACCGAACTTGCAGCCCCCAATTTAGACAATTAAAGGGGTTTGAAAAAATGTTTTTGGTAGTGACCTCATATCCGTGGATGTGACATTTCTTACATTAATGTAATACATGGGGATGACATGCTATAAGGAGGTGACACTTTTTAGAAATAAATTTTACTATCAATTACTCAATTAACTTAACATTCATAATAATAAAAAAAGTCACTTCCATGGATAAATTTTTATCTTCCATGGAAGTGACTTTATAATTTTTTAATTGAGATAAATAAAGTTTATGGTAAAATTTATTTCCAAAAAGAGTCACCTCCTTGTAGCATGTCATCCTCATGGATTACATTAATGTAAGAAATGTCACATCCAAGAATATGAGGTTACTACCATAGACGACATTTTTTCAAACCCCTTTAATTGTCTAAATTGGGGGCTGCGAGCTTGGTGAATATTTTTTCCTTGAAGAAAAAGACTAAAACCATTAAGATCCATCGTCACTTTTATTAAAAAGACGTTTTCATTTTTGGATAGATTTTTTAAATAAAAAATGAGAATTACCCGTACACTTAGATCCGTTTGAAAATGCCCGATCGATTTAATCGACTAAACATATTATTTATGAGTATTAAAAAAAATAGTTATAAACAAATGGCAAATGTATACGATAGTTTGCACTTGTACACACACGTTATAAAATTTTTGACCAAAAATAATGATTTTGAAGTGTTCAAATACTAATAATTCTATGAAAAAATGAGAAATCGGTAGTGCGTTTGAAAATGCACGTTTTAATGTTTTCCATTTAGAACCGTTTTTTTTCCAACAAACTATAAATATATTGTAGATGTTATTTAAGAATGTAAATAAGCAAACCATTAAAAGTTTATTGTAAGTGAAATTTTAAATGGTAGCACCAATAAATAGCGTAATTTGTATGTATTACATAAAACAACCATTTTTGACAAATGATGACAGTAAAACGTCAATACAAATTAAAATTTGACAATTAACATAACTAAGATTATTCTTTAAACACTGTAGATCACGTTCCATATTTTGGGCATTTTCAAACATATCATTTAAGCATCATAACAGTAGAATTAATTTTATACTTTTTTTATTCACAAATTTATCGGAAGTAAAAGTCCAAAATAAAATAAACTACGTTGAATATTTTTATGCTTTCTTCGCCTTTTGGTAACTACTAAACTCGCACGAATTTATTATGAAAGTTACATTACAATCAATACAGGGGGGCTCCAAATAAATATGGTGCAATTATTACCTTACTTTGTGAATTAGATCGGTTGTGCAGTTTCAAACGCACTTTTTTATACGACGTTTAAAACTCGGCTGCACAAGAACAGAATAGCGCATATATTCACCAATTTAAATACTGTAAATAAACTAAACTTCATGAACATAAATACGTACTTAATAGCGGTAGGAAATCAAATATTTTAATTACCGGACTAATCATTATTAGTGGATAAAATATATAGGTACATATAAAAATATATTTATAAAAAAATAATAAAGTACTATTATTAAAATGAAAAAAAACTTTGTTTTTAGATGAAGATTCGAAATGTTTGGTGTCTTATATACCAAAAAGCTATTTTGCATGAATGAAAGAGTCAGTGGAAAGCTGATTAAAATTCTTGGAACTTCGGAAATAGGTACAAAAGGGTTGTAAATTTTCACGTCTTAGTGCCCGCCGCTTATCAGGATAGGTAATTGGAAATGTAAAAGCTATTGGCGGCACACTTTACGGATGGATGCTAAGTCCCGTTCTCACGGGAAGAACGCGTTTTCAAAATAAAGATAGAAGGTTCCGTCGAAATGGAACACGAGATTAGTATTTTCACTTCTCTCTCGACTGTACCTCAACCTTGCAGGACATTCCCTATTCATGCGCATCCATAGGCGGGACTATTTCACCCGCCACCTTATCCTGGGCAAGCTGTACATTTTTTTCTGTTGCACTTCTGATTGCGCTTCGGTCGGAATTGTTTAGCGTAGAAACATACCAGGTTGTCAATAAGTTTTGTCGTTCGATAAGAAAAACATAATTTTATGGTTCAAAATACACTTTATTATTCAGTATAATCTCCCTGAAGATTAATACACTTGCTCCAACGATCCTCCAATCTGTGGATCCCATCCCTGAATTGAGAATCCGGAAGGTCTGCAAAATACGCTTCAACAGACGTTATGACCTCTTCATTTGATGAAAAACGCTTGCCACGCATAATTTTTTGAGTTCTGGAAACAAATGGAAGTCGCTGGGGGCCAAATCTGGTGAATATGGTGGATGCTCCAACAATTCGAACTTTAATTCATGGATTTTAGCCATTGTCAAAATGCTCTTGTGACACGGTGCATTGTCCTGATGAAAAAGGATTTTTTTACACGAATTGTTTTCTTCAACTGGTCCAAAAGGTTGCAATAATATTCAGAATTAATTGTTTTACCAGTTTGCAAGTAATCCACAAACAAAATTCCTTTCGCATCCCAAAAAACTGATGCCATAACCTTCTTGGCCGATTTCCGGACACGAACTCGTTTCGAAGCCGAACAACCAGGTTCACACCACTCTTTAGCCTCTTGTTTTGATTCAGGATCATGGTGATAGACCCAAGTCTCATCCATAGTGATGAATCGACGCACAAAATCCACTTTATCCTTTTTAAAACGCTCCAAATGTTGCTGAGAAAGTCGCATTCGAATTATATATACGAATTATAACAAATTATATTTGGAAAACTTTTTATTTACAACACGATCTGCAAGTGATGAAGGATAATAACGAGTTAGTCGAGAGTATGGCTTTAAGAACAAGTGTGAGATCAGATTTGTTAAAAGATTGAGGAAAAATGATCGTTATTAGCATTTCTATACAATCATGCTGGATTTATTTAAATTAATTTTCTGCTGTGTCGTTTATTTAAATTTTAGCATAGGTAATTTTTTGTTAATTGTTGAATTGGCATTGTATAATTGATTTTTAGGTATTCTTACGTATCATTGGTTTGAACAGATTTCAAGACAAGAAGTTTTAATGTCTGGATGTGCAAATTTAGGATTATCTAATAATAATGAATTTAATTTCAATCAATTAGATCTTATTTTAGTTGATCATGATCATAAATTATTATATTGTTACGTTCCCAAAGTGAGGATTGATTAATTTTTATTTTAAAGATTTAATGAGATATGTTTTAGGTTGCTTGTACAAATTGGAAAAGGTTTTTAATGGTGCTAACTCGACGATCCAACGTTACCAATTTAATGAATATTCCAGCTAATGTAGTTCATTCTAATAATTCATTGACGAAATTATCTGATCTTTACTCAATCGATCCCAAGTATTATTTAAATAACTAAATTAGTTTTCTTATGGTACGGCAACCTTTCGAAAGGTTGCTATCGGCTTATAGAAATAAATTAGAAGGCACTTTACCAAATGCCAGATACTTCCAGGTTGGTTTACTTATTTTGTACAATTCAAAGGGTTGTGAGTTAAATTTTTATCAATCTATGCTTGGGTAATTATAGGTAGCTTTAGATTCATATGCAGACTTGCTTAATTACCTTTAAATCGATGGATGCAGATCTATTTTTATAGTCTCTTGTTTGTATTTCTTATTTTTAATTGTGTAAGTATTTCAGATGTAATTTGTTCTTTTATTTAACATTGGTTCTTTTCTAGTCAAGAATTGGTAAAAATATAGTTAAGAATTATCGATTTAATGCAACAGAAGATGATTTAAAAAATGGTGATAACATTACATTCAGAGAGTTCGTACAATATTTGATTACTGAGGGCATTCAAAATAATACAGCCAACGAGCATTGGAAACCAATTTATAAGTTATGTCATCCTTGTACAATTAATTACACTTTTATAGGAAAATATGAACAGTTCGAGGAGGACTCGGATGTAATACTTAAAATGGTTAATGCTCCTGCTGTATCTTTTCCACACTCAAAACCTAGTCATACATCGGAGAAATTAAGGCATTATTTGAGACAATTATCTTTTAGTGATATCGAGAAACTGTATAGAATTTATGAGATTGGTTTTAAGTTATTTGGCTATAATTTAGAAAATGTTTTAGGATTTGATATAGGATATAGGACTTCATGTGTTTAATTGGTTTCTTGACTTAAATATATGACTTCCATATTAATTAATTACTTAGGAATTGATTAAATAATACAATTTGAGCGATTAAATAATTTAAATTTGAATATTTTTATGGAGCAACTAGCCCACTCTTAGATGGTAGGAGAATTCAATTTTTAATGTTTTTATTCAACTGGAATTGTACGGTTTAATATATAATTGTTGTTTAAATAATTATGAAAAGAATATTGATTATTATCAATGATACTAATAGTTATAAGAAATTAATTAACAGTCAATTCTTTTTGTTGACTAACATTAAAATTGTGTTTTAACTTAGGTTAGGTTACAGCTTTTGTATATGTTTATGAAATTGTTGTTATTTTAAATAATTTTAGCTTAATAGTTTTATTAGTTAACTAAAAGAGATTTATTTTTAGGTTTAAACAATGTGCAGTAGTCTTACAGCGCCCAATAACTTGTCCTGTACTTCATACTGCAACTCGTTAGCTGCGATCAAAGTAGAAGTCCCTTTTTTGATAGAACCTTATGGAAAATTTAATGAGAAGTAATTAATTATTAATTTAACAAGCAGAAGATTGTTTAAACGATTTTGAATAATACTAAAGCTGCACATATCAGCAAAGGAGCTTTACAAACTATACAGTGTGTCCCAAATTGAGTAGGCTAACATGGGTATCTTTCTTATTAGTGGAGATAGAAGTTTGGTTAAATGGGCAATGTTGTGCAGTTTTAGGTGCCCATTCAGATTCTGTTAAGAAAATTTTAAAATTCCGAATAGTTCCAAAGTTATTGCAAAAAAACTGAAAATCGTCATTTTCTTTAATGTCAAATAACTTTGTAATTATAAAATTTACAAAAAAAAGTTTAATATAAAAGTTACTAGGTTCCATAAAATACGGATAGAAATTAAGTCAAAATTAAATTCAAAATGGCGGTTTTAGAGATATTGATACCAACTTTCTTATTTTAAATGGGCGCCATATTGAATTTTTACATAGTTAAATAACATTTTTTTTTCTCTTTTCAACCATGTATAACAACCCATATTTAAATAAAAAAAATATTAATAATATTAAATTTTTCTGTTTTAAATCAAGTAGCCATGAATTATCAAAGAACAATTAAACAGCATAATACATGCTAACGTTATTATATTTATTTTTTGACTAATATTGTAAGTTTTTTTAATAATAATTATTATTGCCTTATAAATAATTCAAAATGGCAAAGTTTTTAACTGATTGTGAGCAGTATGTTATGTTTTGTACCTACATTAAATGTTACAAAAGCTCCTGCGTTGCTCCACAAACATACTTTAACAGTTTTCCAAAAAAAGCAACGAACGTTAAAATTATTAAAAGATTGGATGTGAATATGCAGAAGTATGGATGTTTACAGTAACGAAATTGAAAAAATGTGGAAGATGCTCTTTATCATTTTTTTTTCTTGGAAAACTGTTAAAGTATGTTTGCCCAGCAACGCAGGAGCTTTTGTAACATTTAATGTAGGTACAAAACATATCATACTGCTTAGTTAAAAACTTTGCCATTTTCAATTATTTATAAGGCAATAATAATTATTATTCACAAAACTTACAATATTAGTCAAAAAATAAATATAATGACGTTAGCTTGTATTATGCTGTTTAATTGTTCTTTGATAATTCATAGCTACTTGATTTAAAACAGAAAAAATTTTAAAATTGTTAATATTTTTTATTTAAATATGGGTTGTTATACATGGTTGAAAAGAGAAAAAATTTATTTAATTATGTAAAATCCAATATGGCGTCCATTTAAAATAAGAAAGTTGTATCAATATCTTGAAGCCGCCATTTTGAATTTAATTTTGAGTTAATTTCATTTTTATTTTATGATACCTAGTAACTTTTATATTAAACTTTTTTGTAATTTTTATAATTACCAAGTTATTTGAGATTAAAGAAAATGACGATTTTCAGTTTTTTTACGATAACTTTGGAACTATTCGGAATTTTAAATTTTTTTTAACGGAATCGGAATGGGCACCTAAAACTGCAAAACATTGCCCATTTAACCAAACTTCTATCTTCACTAATAAGAAAGATACCCATGTTAGCCTACTCAATTTGGGACACCCTGTATATTAGACTGAGTAATGTTATTATAACATTAATTGATAAGATCTAGATTTATTTTAATTATATTTTAGATTTCTGGCGCTGTATAATTGCAGATAACATAAAAGTAAATGGAATTTATGGAGCATTTGGAAAATATCAAATTATTACTGTTACCGAGGTAAATATCTTGCCAGCCCAAATAACTTTTATAATTTCTGGAAGAGAAAGATGATGTACAAGCTAATTATGTCAAAGAAAAAACAAGTAATTGTTTGAAAGCGATACAAAAGTTATAAGTTTTGAAGCGAGCACAACTTTAGAGTATTTTTATTAAATTAGCAATTAAAATTACCAATCTTTCAAAATGATTTTGTTAATAATAAATATAAACCCTTAAAGCAGTTTCTAATTAAAACTTAGAGTCAAATTAAATTGAATTCCTTTTAGAACCACCCCATTGAACATAGACATCGAGATATTTCAAATTCTACATTATGTAGTTTATTGATTTGTTCTAAATTAAAGGCAATTCGGGTTTAGATATATTAAACGGTTTTTATTGTTGTTATTTTTAATAATATAAGTTGTAGTTGAAATGAGGAGAGAGAAATTAAGGTTTTTAGATAAGCAACGTTGGGTGGAAAATAGATTCAAATATAATAGGGTTTAGAATGTAGCACTATCGGGTGTTTGTACTTGTCTGAAATAACAGCTTGCGACCGCCGCTTCGCATTATTTTTCAACCCTTATCAGAGAATGAGATCTATTCCCTTTTATAATATGCGGCCTGTGTTCATACAACTTTCTGACTACGATACCCATTTATTCATAGCCTTAATTTTGAACTGTATTTAGATTTTAACTCGAACAGTGACTGGCTACTCCTAGTATTAAAACACTCTTAATTTTTGCATTTTAGAAAGATTGGTGTTGATTATCAAAGCAAAACACGAGACCTCTTCTACTTAAAGTCTTATGTCGTATGGAGATATACAAGCAGGGATTCTCAGAGGCTCACAAAGATTATAAAGCCTTTATTTTAGATTAATCAGAGCATTAGATTATAATACTTATCGCAAGTCAGAATAACTTGAAAACATCGGTGTGGTGAAGGAAGACTCCCGTGGTTGGGTTTATATGAAAAAAAGCTTCAATCCAATACTTCTAAGATTATTAATGATCGATTTAAATGAGACGGTTTAGTCTGCTGTGTTTGGGGGCGAGTGTTTGTGTGAATTAAATGTATTTTTTGGGTGATTGTAATGCATATGACATTTGAGCTTATTAAAATACGGTTAGTTTGGCTATTTTGGGTTCTACAGATTAAAAATTAGAGAAAACGAAGTGTATCCAAGCATAATTATATGCTAATAATAACCTACAATTGCATTCATTACAATTATTAGTAATTACAATGTTGAAGTAGACCAAGTAGGAAGTCATGGTGTTTCTTATGCGAAGCGCGTCTAGAACTTGTGAAAATGCATTTGGTCTACTATAGATAAATTGGGTGGAAAAAGGGGCCATTTGGCCCCTTCTACCACCCACTTGACATTTAACGCTATTGGTCGGCGTTATGTCAGTGTTCACAGCAATTGTACGTTTCGTGTTGCAGACTTCGGAAGAGCTCGATTTTCCGCCTCGCAAATCAGTCGACGCGGAACTTTTATAGAGTGAGGATGTGCGCGAGTGTTATAAACTTAAGTGGGAGCAGGCGCCTACGACCAACCGCAAGCGATGGGTACTGGGATCGAAGCCGGCCGGACGGAATTCAATTGCATTTTAACCTACAAGGACGGACTTTTGATAGCTTCATAAAGGTAGGATACCTTGCGGGGTATTATTTTTATTTAATGCAACTACTCGATCGACTCTTTTGAAAGCCTTGGATTAAATATTTTTGATTTTGGAAAAGAGTTGGTTGATTATTTGTATTTATTTACAGTTGATTGTGTTTTTGTAATGAGTTTACGTATTTATTTTTGGTCTGCAAAATGAATTGTTTAAAATAAATGGATTTTTCGAAAGATTGCTTTTAATTAGTTCACGTGATCTATTAATCAATTTAAACGATCAAGTTTTGAGTAGAGCATAAAGAAAAAAGACAAGGACCAAGGGTAGATACACAGGGCGATTTTGAAATAGAAGCAAATATTTTGAAGGACCTTTTGACGAGGAAACCAGCCGATTTTAAAAACATGTGCACCGATAAACTAAAAACCTAATGTTGATTAAATGAAGGCCTGCTTTTGTGATAAGCCTTACAACAAAGAAATAACGTTAGATAAGCAGTCACGAAAAGTTTTAATAAAACTAAATCTTTTAATAAAGACACTAAATAATGGAAGGGGCTAGTGGTTGAAGGGGGTGAACAGACATTTGTGAATTGTTAATTGGGGTGGAACGTTTTAAATGCAAAAGAAATTCATAAACACTTAAAATCGACATTTCAGAAGAAACCGTTTTGATAAAGGGGGCCACATTTACGGAGCACTACTGTTAAAAAAGGGTTAAATTTGCTTTTTTCTTCAAAACCACATTTTTGACACATAACCCTTCATCCACCTGCCCCTTCAATTAAGGTAGTTCACTTCTGACAATCGGAACTAAAAGTACAGGTCTGTATTCAGTACAAAAAGTTTGATACAGTACTACCTCTGCATGTTACGACCATTTGGGGACTTTGTGAAATTCTGAGGGCTGTATAAAAATTATTTTCGGCCTGCCTTGGGCCATGACGAACTATAATATTTGCAGCTATTTTGAAATCGCTCGCTCATTTTTTTTAATTATTTTTGTGGCTGATTGACGAAAAAGCGCGGGAAAGCGATCTCCGAAGTTAAGGATGATTCACTTTTTTCGTCATTTTAAACGGTTTTGCGCCATTATGCTAAGTTTTTTTCAGGTAGAAGCAATTTGACATGCATACACTTATGTCTGATTGATATTTAGCGGCAAGTTCAAAATTAAAATGCAAACGTAATTTATTTTTTGGATAATTAATACCGAATCCGATTTTTGATTTTTTTTTGACTAAGGGGGAATATTTAGGCGCCCCTGCGAAGGGTCGATGAGCATCTAATTAAGGAAATTTATTAATTCAATGGTCTTACTGTAATTTTTGTATCCATTTCGTCGAGGTTTACTTTTTGTTGAGTTGAAATTTTTCAAAAACTGAATCTACGAGGTGTGTTTTTTTTTAAAGCATAAGAACGGTCGTTTTATCAAATTTTTGAAATCACATATTTTGCAGTTTGACTTTTAACAAATCCAATTGGAAAATAAATAATTTCTGTGTGTGAGAGCAGCCCTCCAGGAATTTTTTCATTACTTTTCTGGTTCTAACTTTTTTATTATTTGAAATAATCAATTGTTTTCTTCGGTAATATGTTCTAGAGGACTTCTTAAATAGAACAACAACAATGGCTTTTAGTAACTATAATAACTAATGGCTTTATGGAATTTCGACTTGGTATTGTTTAAAAATTAGAAGAAGTTTTCTATCTTTTTTATGCAATGACATAATCAATTGATTTCTTTGGAAATATGTTCTAGAGGACCTCTTAAATAGTAAAACAATAATGGCTTTTAGTAACTATAATAACTAATGGCTTTATGGAATTTCGACTTGGTATTGTTTAAAAATTAGAAGAAGTTTTCTATCTTTTTTATGCAATGACATAATCAATTGATTTCTTTGGAAATATGTTCTAGAGGACCTCTTAAATAGAAAAACAACAATGGCTTTTAGTAACTATAATAACTAATGGCTTTATGGAATTTCGACTTGGTATTGTTTAAAAATTAGAAGAAGTTTTCTATCTTTTTTATGCAATGACATAATCAATTGATTTCTTTGGAAATATGTTCTAGAGGACCTCTTAAATAGTAAAACAATAATGGCTTTTAGTAACTATAATAACTAATGGCTTTATGGAATTTCGACTTGGTATTGTTTAAAAATTAGAAGAAGTTTTCTATCTTTTTTATGCAATGACATAATCAATTGATTTCTTTGGAAATATGTTCTAGAGGACCTCTTAAATAGAAAAACAACAATGGCTTTTAGTAACTATAATAACTAATGGCTTTATGGAATTTCGACTTGGTATTGTTTAAAAATTAGAAGAAGTTTTCTATCTTTTTTATGCAATGACATAATCAATTGATTTCTTTGGAAATATGTTCTAGAGGACCTCTTAAATAGAAAAACAACAATGGCTTTTAGTAACTATAATAACTAATGGCTTTATGGAATTTCGACTTGGTATTGTTTAAAAATTAGAAGAAGTTTTCTATCTTTTTTATGCAATGACATAATCAATTGATTTCTTTGGAAATATGTTCTAGAGGACCTCTTAAATAGAAAACAACAATGGCTTTTAGTAACTATAATAACTAATGGCTTTATGGAATTTCGACTTGGTATTGTTTAAAAATTAGAAGAAGTTTTCTATCTTTTTTATGCAATGACATAATCAATTGATTTCTTTGGAAATATGTTCTAGAGGACCTCTTAAATAGAAAACAACAATGGCTTTTAGTAACTATAATAACTAATGGCTTTATGGAATTTCGACTTGGTATTGTTTAAAAATTAGAAGAAGTTTTCTATCTTTTTTATGCAATGACATAATCAATTGATTTCTTTGGAAATATGTTCTAGAGGACCTCTTAAATAGAAACAACAATGGCTTTTAGTAACTATAATAACTAATGGCTTTATGGAATTTCGACTTGGTATTGTTTAAAAATTAGAAGAAGTTTTCTATCTTTTTTATGCAATGACATAATCAATTGATTTCTTTGGAAATATGTTCTAGAGGACCTCTTAAATAGAAAACAACAATGGCTTTTAGTAACTATAATAACTAATGGCTTTATGGAATTTCGACTTGGTATTGTTTAAAAATTAGAAGAAGTTTTCTATCTTTTTTATGCAATGACATAATCAATTGATTTCTTTGGAAATATGTTCTAGAGGACCTCTTAAATAGAAAAACAACAATGGCTTTTAGTAACTATAATAACTAATGGCTTTATGGAAATTTCGACTTGGTATTGTTTAAAAATTAGAAGAAGTTTTCTATCTTTTTTATGCAATGACATAATCAATTGATTTCTTTGGAAATATGTTCTAGAGGACCTCTTAAATAGAAAAACAACAATGGCTTTTAGTAACTATAATAACTAATGGCTTTATGGAAATTTCGACTTGGTATTGTTTAAAAATTAGAAGAAGTTTTCTATCTTTTTTATGCAATGACATAATCAATTGATTTCTTCGGAAATGCGTTCTGGAGGACCTCTTAAATAGAAAAACAACAATGGCTTTTAGTAACTATAATAACTAATGGCTTTATGAAATTTCGACTTGGTATTGTTTAAAAATTAGAAGAAGTTTTCTATCTTTTTTATGAAATGACATAATCAATTGATTTCTTCGGAAATGCGTTCTGGAGGACCTCTTAAATAGAAAAACAACAATGGCTTTTAGTAACTATAATAACTAATGGCTTTATGAAATTTCGACTTGGTATTGTTTAAAAATTAGAAGAAGTATTCTATCTTTTTTATGCAATGACATAATCAATTGATTTCTTTGGAAATATGTTCTAGAGGACCTCTTAAATAGAAAAACAACAATGGCTTTTAGTAACTATAATAACTAATGGCTTTATGGAATTTCGACTTGGTATTGTTTAAAAATTAGAAGAAGTTTTCTATCTTTTTTATGCAATGACATAATCAATTGATTTCTTTGGAAATATGTTCTAGAGGACCTCTTAAATAGAAAAACAACAATGGCTTTTAGTAACTATAATAACTAATGGCTTTATGAAATTTCGATTTGGTATTGTTTAAAAATTAGAAGAAGTATTCTATCTTTTTTATGCAATGACATAATCAATTGATTTCTTTGGAAATATGTTCTAGAGGACCTCTTAAATAGAAAAACGACAATGGCTTTTAGTAACTATAATAACTAATGGCTTTATGGAATTTCGACATGGTATTGTTTAAAAATTAGAAGAAGGTTTCTATCTTTTTTATGCAATGACATAATCAATTGATTTCTTTGGAAATATGTTCTAGAGGACCTCTTAAATAGAAAAACGACAATGGCTTTTAGTAACTATAATAACTAATGGCTTTATGGAATTTCGACATGGTATTGTTTAAAAATTAGAAGAAGGTTTCTATCTTTTTTATGCAATGACATAATCAATTGATTTCTTTGGAAATATGTTCTAGAGGACCTCTTAAATAGAAAAACGACAATGGCTTTTAGTAACTATAATAACTAATGGCTTTATGGAATTTCGACATGGTATTGTTTAAAAATTAGAAGAAGGTTTCTATCTTTTTTATGCAATGACATAATCAATTGATTTCTTTGGAAATATGTTCTAGAGGACCTCTTAAATAGAAAAACGACAATGGCTTTTAGTAACTATAATAACTAATGGCTTTATGGAATTTCGACATGGTATTGTTTAAAAATTAGAAGAAGGTTTCTATCTTTTTTATGCAATGACATAATCAATTGATTTCTTTGGAAATATGTTCTAGAGGACCTCTTAAATAGAAAAACGACAATGGCTTTTAGTAACTATAATAACTAATGGCTTTATGGAATTTCGACATGGTATTGTTTAAAAATTAGAAGAAGGTTTCTATCTTTTTTATGCAATGACATAATCAATTGATTTCTTTGGAAATATGTTCTAGAGGACCTCTTAAATAGAAAAACGACAATGGCTTTTAGTAACTATAATAACTAATGGCTTTATGGAATTTCGACATGGTATTGTTTAAAAATTAGAAGAAGGTTTCTATCTTTTTTATGCAATGACATAATCAATTGATTTCTTTGGAAATATGTTCTAGAGGACCTCTTAAATAGAAAAACGACAATGGCTTTTAGTAACTATAATAACTAATGGCTTTATGGAATTTCGACATGGTATTGTTTAAAAATTAGAAGAAGGTTTCTATCTTTTTTATGCAATGACATAATCAATTGATTTCTTTGGAAATATGTTCTAGAGGACCTCTTAAATAGAAAAACGACAATGGCTTTTAGTAACTATAATAACTAATGGCTTTATGGAATTTCGACATGGTATTGTTTAAAAATTAGAAGAAGGTTTCTATCTTTTTTATGCAATGACATAATCAATTGATTTCTTTGGAAATATGTTCTAGAGGACCTCTTAAATAGAAAAACGACAATGGCTTTTAGTAACTATAATAACTAATGGCTTTATGGAATTTCGACATGGTATTGTTTAAAAATTAGAAGAAGGTTTCTATCTTTTTTATGCAATGACATAATCAATTGATTTCTTTGGAAATATGTTCTAGAGGACCTCTTAAATAGAAAAACGACAATGGCTTTTAGTAACTATAATAACTAATGGCTTTATGGAATTTCGACATGGTATTGTTTAAAAATTAGAAGAAGGTTTCTATCTTTTTTATGCAATGACATAATCAATTGATTTCTTTGGAAATATGTTCTAGAGGACCTCTTAAATAGAAAAACGACAATGGCTTTTAGTAACTATAATAACTAATGGCTTTATGGAATTTCGACATGGTATTGTTTAAAAATTAGAAGAAGGTTTCTATCTTTTTTATGCAATGACATAATCAATTGATTTCTTTGGAAATATGTTCTAGAGGACCTCTTAAATAGTAAAACAATAATGGCTTTTAGTAACTATAATAACTAATGGCTTTATGGAATTTCGACTTGGTATTGTTTAAAAATTAGAAGAAGTTTTCTATCTTTTTTATGAAATGACATAATCAATTGATTTCTTTGGAAATATGTTCTAGAGGACCTCTTAAATAGAAAAACAACAATGGCTTTTAGTAACTATAATAACTAATGGCTTTATGGAATTTCGACTTGGTATTGTTTAAAAATTAGAAGAAGTTTTCTATCTTTTAAAATTTAACTTAACCTTTTATTAAATAAGTTAACAGAATTTACTCTTATTTACTTTTATTGAAGTAACTAATTTGTTTCAGTTAATGGGCAATTTTGATCTTATTAGGATATGCAACAACAATGGGATATTAAGTCACAGAATTCCGGTATTAGGTGGCGCTTTTTCATAAGTTATTTTATGAAATAAAATCTGATACAATAACTAGATTTCTTTGCGAATTTAAACGCTAAATAGTTCTTGATTGTTGAGTACGGTCCTGAATTTTTGCAGTTTCCAATATAAACTAAATTATACATATTTTAGAAAATTACCAAGACTTTAAATTCGAATAAAGCGGTAACCGTTTGATAATGTTTGAAATGCTTAATCCCTTGTCGATCATAAACTAAAAAATAAAGGGTTTAATTAAAATAAAGTAAGAACAAATACATTCGTAATACCCTGTATTATGTTTTTCCTTTAACAAAATGAATCGAGAATTTTATTTAAAATAATCGAGGCTCTGTTACTTGGCCTTATGGCTTTTGATATCAGGTAACTTAGCTTTGGGATCTGCAGATATCACGTATATCAACACTTATATAAAACTTTCAATTTCTGAATCAGTTTTCAATAAACATCGAAGCCGAACGTTTGTGTGTTAATAATTATTATAAATTATTGCATCTAATTTTCATTACAATTCTTCATTTAAGGTAAATAGTAATTCCAACGATTTCCTTTAAAATTCACACATTTTGTAAACGATTTCATCTAATAATTATTTCTTTATCTTACAGAGAGATGTAAAATTTTGGGAATAGCCAACCTACCACCAAAGAGATGCTCATTTGGAAACGATGTAAGTATGAACGTCTTATTTTTTTCTCTCTTTGGGTAGCCTTTATTAAATTAAAGGGTTGTTAATTGCTATAGTTGGTGATTATTTTAAATATCATTTGTTCGCTTCACAAAATTCTAGAAACAGCTGATTTTTTTTTAATTTTTAAAGTCCCACCGATTTCTAGAATTGATTAGTGTATCAACTCTTCATTGTTTTCACAACTTTAAACCCAAATATTTAGTGTTTTCATTTTAAATTAATTCTATTTTCTTATGTGTTTAGGAGGATCCGAATTTCAGCGTCAACAGTGCGAAGGCAATTCCCGGGGAGGGAAACGGAGGTATCGGCCCAAGGCACCGCTTCTGCCATCGGACTTCTTTCAGTCGGACCCTCGAAGGATGTTTTCCAGCTGTTTGTGGAACTCAAAGGTAGGTCCCAGCTACTTGGGTTTGTTTTTAACTTTAACAAAATAAATCGATAATGTTATTTAAAATAATCGAGGTTTTTTTAGTTATTTTTATCGCTTTTTATATCAGGTAACTTGCCTTTGCGGTCTGCGGATATGACGCATATCAGCAATTACAAAAAACTTTCGATTTCTGAATCACTGCCAGGAAGACGTGAACGACTGAATTCCCCAGCCCTGCTACAACGGCGGCAAGTGCATCGACGGCGTCAACTGGTTCCTCTGCGAGTGCGCCCTCGGCTTCACCGGCCCCGATTGCCGCATCGACGTCAACGATTGCGCCTCGAACCCCTGCGAATACGGGAGCACCTGCATGGACGGCATCGGAGAATTTCAATGCATCTGTCCGCCGGGACGCCACGGCAAAATTTGCGAACGTACGAAGTTCTTTCACTTCATCTCGAGCCGATCATTAATATCGCATTTTTTTTTAGTAACGGACATGACTTTTCTCCCGCTCTCCGACAGTTGTACGTGGCAAGGGCACATCCTCGAGAACAACGCGACGTGGCAGCACAAATGCAACACCTGCATCTGCGCCCACGGCAACGTCAAGTGCACCAGGATCTGGTGCGGCCTCGGCAATTGCAGGAGCAGCAATGCCCAAAGCGCCATGTGCAATTTGAACCAGGTCTGCGTGCCGTCTCCGGCCGAGTCCTGTTTGACGCCCTACGGGGAGTGCCGGGACCTGGAGAGCGACCGAAGAGTCAAACCGCCCTCTCTTCCGAGCCCCACGACCTGCTGACCGAACCAGGCGGTGCTCAGCAACACCTGCGCTCGATTGACTTTGTACTTTGACCGAGCCAAACTCCCTCACGGCATCACGGTCGAGGGCCTCTGCAACGACCTGCGAAGGCTCCTCGCCAACTACGAAGCCGCCAACGTTAACCAAAACGAGCTCGTCTTGTTGTGCGATTTAAAGACTGGCTACAACGACACAATCGAAGTGAATTTGGTGAGTTAACATTGCTAGTCACTTGAATTGTTAATTAATTCTGTCTTTTAAATTTTAAGAGCCGAACCGAAGGTGTGCTGGAAGGAATTCGAGTCCTGGGCGAAGCCATCTCCCGCAAGCAGACCTCCCTCTTTGCTCTCACTTCGATCGTAGAAGTTAAAGTGGAGACCGCCTTGGTCTCGGAGGAGCCTCCGAGCAACAAATATTTGATAGCCCTGATCTGTTTCATTTTGATCGGGATTTGCGCGGCCGTCGTGGCCGGCATCCTGTACCTTCGGCAGCGGCGTCTCAACCTGGGCCTGAGCGGCCGTCTTCGGATCCCCGTCACAGGAACCACGAGGACGAGAAGTCGAACAACTTCCTGTCCACGCTTTTGCCGCACGAAAGCTCAAGCGAGATGATCTCGGAGGCGGACTGCTCGGGCTCGAGGAAGACGCTGAATGTGTCGCCGAGCACCAGCTCGGATAACAATGCGATGAAGCTGAACGAAGGCCTGAAGGTGCACGAGAATATTAGGTTGGGGGACGGTCTCAAGCCCGCCCACAGGAACAGTCAGATTATGCTTTACAAGGCGCAGAACGCCGACGTGAGGAAGAACACGGCCGCGTTCGATGACAATGTGGCGCACAAAAACTTTAGCAAAAGTGTTATTAATGTTAATAAGCAACGGACTTCGCAACAAAACACGAGTGTTGCAAGCAGTGCCGATGTACTCACAGTATTAGTTTAGGAACTTTAACTTGGGGGGGCCAGTCTAATAATTTTACGATTCATAGGGCTCTTCGGCGTCTTTTCGGTGCGCAGGGGCCTCCAAACTCGAATCCGGCAATGCTTTTAAAAATATAACTTGCGTGATAAATTAGAATCAGGTACGGATAATTATGATAATCTTTATGTAGAGATTTTTCTTAAATTTAACAATTTCAATACTCTAATACTCATGGGCGTAGCTAGGTGGTTTGCCCAGGGGGTCAGTAGATAATTTCTTAGGGGCCAGGCGTTTTGTTAGCCGGCCGAGCAGCCACCGGAAGCTTACAATTTCGGTAATACGAATCTGTCGATTTTTCTCGGGCGAACAATGAATTTTGTAGTGCCCACCTATGGCCCCCTTTTAGCTGCGCCCCATGCTCACATTATTGAGAAGTTTGGAGCCCTTTGGTCGAAAGCAATTCGGCGGACGACTACATTTCTCAAATTATCTTTTAATTTTTTTTTTTAAATGGTAAGAGACATAATTTTCTATAGCAATAATTTCGCAAAAGAAAAAGGTAAAATTTGGTAATTTGGGGAATGCGCCAGCTCGTCCGATGGTTCCGAACCCTACGATTTAAAAGGATTAGTGTTAAGCTAAAGAGAAAATTGAACATTCGTGATATTGAATAAGAACATTGATGATCTCCTGATGATTGATTTTTTTTTACTAATGACTTGGACAAACGTACGTTTGTTAATAGTGTGATATTATTTAATAATTTGATTTGTTTTATTTTTAAATTAATATAAATAACGTGGCAATTGTTAGAGTTTTAAAAATTATTTAAATTTCGACAAACCTTTTTGTCGTTTAATTAATTTTTGTAAATATGTTTGTTTTGTCTATTTTTTTTTTTTATAATTTTGTATTTATTTTATTGTTCCTGACTTATGTTATCGATTAGTGCGTTTATATTATTTTTTTATTATTTTGTTAGTGGGGGGGGGGGGCTTCCAATCAAGCTAAACCCTAAGCGTTTGGAGAAAAAAACCCAAATTTACTCTTCGACATTATTTCAATCTTGACGCGAGGGCTGTTTAACGTGAGCAACGAGCAGCGCCTTTTTTTGCAAATAAACTTTCTATCTTCTCTAAGCAAACCGGAAAATTTCCAAAATCCGTTTGAAAATATTTGATTAAAAGATTGGGCTTATAAACGATCTCCCACTGTTCGTGGTTTCGAAACCACTTCGAAAGGGGGCCGAAGCACCTGCGTTTTGGTCACACTTTGGAGGCTTCGGAATCGGTCTCATCCGTATCGCCCGGCAAGTCTAAGAGAAAAGTCGTCAAAAATTAATATAACATTCGTATTACTTTTAAGCGCAACTTAGATTTCTGTATTGAAGTGTTCCTAAGACTTACGTTTTAAAAAAAAAAAAGGGCAAATGTAAACCGGGTTCTCCTAAAGCTGCCTTTTAAGAGAGCCCCGGTAGTAAATCAACTAATTCCGTGACTTTAATTCTGTCTTTGAATCGTGTAAATATGTATATAGGTGTGAAACTTTACTAAAGTTTTATAATGTTGTAGCAGGTAGAACGAAGTACTTAGAGATACATCTGCAAGATTCAATTTTTTCCGCAATTGCTCGTTTTCACGTAATGCAGCCCACCCGGACGGCCGCTTTAATTTCAAACTAATTTTTTTATAAAAAAATGCGTTACGTCCTTAGCCAAAAATTGAATGGTGCAGTTGCAAATTTGCGCATGGTGTCAGTGCCTTTGAAAGTGCCTAGAACGATGACGGATCAACTTGTTAAGCTAATAACTATAATAATTAAAAATAACAATAATTCCATGACACACAATAAACTTAAGAGATTTTTTTATAGAGTACACAAGTATTAAATAGTTTGTAATTATGTAATTTATGTATATTTTATATAATAACTAATTTGTATTTTATAAGCTAAATGCAAAGGCTTTGTAAGTAATGAAAATAGAGCTTGCAAATCAAATAATTGAGAAAAAAAATAAAATTTTATATTGCAACGTGGCCTTTGCGATCGGCCGTGTGGTGGCCGGCTTTAGAATAGCGCCACGGGCTCGTCAGGCCCTGTCGTAAGAGGCGACTAAACTTAACGATCACGAACACATTTTACAAGGGTAAGTTGTCCATTTCTGTAACGACCATTTTAATATTAATTGTTTTTTTTAATTTTCAGCTGGAAAAGAACGCATTCCGTGAGGACGGAAACTATTAACCACTTCTTCGGATGGGCCGAAGGAATCGAAATAATTGGCACCCCGCACAAGAAATACGTAATTTTGAAATTGGCACTGCTCTAAACTGGCAATAGGTAAGCTTCCCTTACAATTATTTTTTTTTTAAATACATTAAGTTGCAAATTAAAAGTAATTCAATAGTTTTTGGAAATATTATAGATTAAAAGGGTGTACTGTTTATGTCTTATAGATTCTATAATTAAGAAGGGCTTTATTTCAACGATTTAAAATTAATTTCGCTTTAAAGTTTGTTCCTTTTTAATGAATAACTATTCAAAATTATATTTAGCAACAATTAGATCTGGTCATAATGAAAGGGAGGAATAAGGTACAAGCCTTGATTGAATTTTAGTGGGAACTAACATTTTTAATAACACTCTTTATCGGTGCTTACGGAAAATAAAATAATCAATTATTTTATTTAAAATTATCAAAGCTCTTTTTACATGGGCTTCGGGTTAACTGATATGACGATTAACAACTTTCTAGAAACGTTTTCGATTTATGATTCATTGTTAAATGTATAATCAAGCTGAACAGTTGTGTTTTAAATACGTGCTCCTTCAAATTTAAGTTTCGACCCTTAAAACAAGGTGAATATTAATTCTACGTGTTTCTATTAAAACTTACAGCTTTCGTAGAGGTTTTGTGTTAACATGTTTTTTTCCATTTTTTTACAGAAAGGAATCTACGAACAAAGATGTGCTACATTACATCGCACCCTCCTTCCGACGTCAGTTTTGGAAATATCGAACTTATCGAAGGTCTTCTAAAGCAGTCCATGGAAATCTTCGGTGAAAGGTAGGCCCCCAGTTTTTGGACTGTTTTTACCTTCCTCTTTTGCCATCGTTTCGAAATTAAATCCTAATTGGCACACCATTTAAAAAAAAATATAGTTGAGATTGGTTTGAAGACATGTTACCAATTGAGGGGTTTTGAGTTAGCACCGGTTTCCGATAGAATAAGGTCCAATACGATCGGAAATAAAAGGATTTCGGGAAATAATCAAAAATAAAACGGTTAAAACAATTTCAAGTTTTGGTTTTTAAAAATAATTGACGCTTTGGAATGTCGAAGCTTTCGATTTAATTAGACGTTACTTATTTTTCAAAATCAAAAGTTTAAATGGGGCTAACTTTTTTATTTTTGAAAATAATCGAATTTACTATATTGGAACGTATTCTAGAGATTATTTTGGATTGGGAAACGTTCATTTTTTCTAGCATTATCTAAAACAAATTAGATTACACCACCACCTCCAACTTACATATTGGGCTGGTGGTGTCAACTTGTAAATAGGGTCATATCTCTTGTATTTTTATGCAAGGGCTGTTTAATCGGGACTTTTGGGAGCATTTGATTTATATAGCAATTTGTTATAACTCCACTAATCAGCCCAGAAAAAATTAATAACTTTTTTACTTGTTCTAAATTATTTACTAAAATGCAAATTTTTTTCCGAATTTACTGGGTTGGTTCCTTTGTGTCTCTTCGAAAAATTGTAGTCTGCGTTTTGCTACAGATACGTTTTTTTTTTCGAAGAAGTTAAGCACCCATCCGGTTAAATCAAAATTATTTTGGTACTGATTTCTGATGTTTTTAGGACAAGTCGAATTACATTGTCGATTGCTCGAAGGATGTTCCCAGCCATCCAGGCCCACCATTAATCCATAGGAGTCTTCAATCTCGAATCATTTTACTGCCAATGGATGAAAATCTTTTAAGCAAAGATGGAAAGGACAACATTTGCAATCCTGTTTCAGTAATGTAGGGTGAGTTTTTTTAAAGTTGTTTATTTATTGCGTATACCGTAGTTTATAATTCTTCATTAATTATAAACTATACTATGTACAGTTTAGCGCCTGATCGTTATATAACAAATGATACAGTTAGTACTTCTGCTTCATATATAATTTGACAATTTAGTTATGGTTTTATACCGGAAAATAATAGTCACATTATTGATTCAACTTTGTTTACTTCTAATTATTTAGAAATTTCTTCATAGATTAATTCAGAAAACATTTCATAGTTTTCCAAATTGACTACTCAGGTGAAATTTGAACAGTTCTTCAAAGAACATTTAAAGTCATCCATTGTTATGTTCTTCAGTTCGAAGCTTTAAAGTAATTATAAGCTTGTTCAAAAAACTATTAGTCTTATGTCCCTTAAACAAATAAATATTATTTATTAATGAAATAAAATTAATATTCAATTACCTGTAAATAAAATAAACCCTTTTATCTATTAGAACTTGTTTGTTCTTTTCTTTTTACTGTCTCTGCGTTTCATACTTTAAATCTTAATACACTCGCACACATTATAATCAAATTGGTTTTTAACAGTTTTAGTTAGCACATCATGCAAGTCCCTTAATAAACCATATTTCATAATGCTACGATATTATTGAAAATTAGTTTCCAATTTATAGAACTAAATTCAGTTATCGATGGAGACCTTTTAGAAATTAGGCTACATTGTTAATATAGAAATTGCAGTTTTATTTTGCATATCTTCATATAAATTCTTGAGTTCCATATGTATGTATTTTACATGTAATGTATGCAAATGATCTTCCCCATTTGTTCCGTTGTACATACTCATACAAATAATCCAATCCATAAAGTTGTACAAGTTATAATAAGTAGAAGACTGCTCCAAATCCATCCTATAAATTTATTATAAGTAAACTTGTATTAACGTTATTGAATACATTTACACCGATCATCGGTAGAATGCTTCAAACACCTACAAATTCCACTTCTAAAGATTAAATTGTGAAATAATCTCAGTCTGCATGTTTTGGACGTCTAAAAGCTACAAAATCCATGTCTATAGTAATTTCCTCAAAAACGACCAAATTTTAACCCCCGAGTAACCTTCATGTGATTCTTGCCTTAATTCGTAGATGACTTTTTCCTTCATTGTAAGTTGCTTGAAACTAAAGGCTTGCATTTTAGTTAAACCACACTTATTTATACCATTTTATATAATTTATTCTTCTTATAAATTCTTAATTGTAATACTCTAAAATAGTGCAAAAAGTTTATGTTTTTTGTTTGATTTCTAATTGACCATTGTGACGTCATCGGCGGCCATCGATGTGTAGACGACCTTGGCGTTATGAATGAAAAATAGTAAACTGACCTGCGCAACATTCCTTTCGTAGTAAAACCGCGTGACTTCATATCGAGCGTTACGTTAAGGCAGAATCCGATATTAATTATTTTTTGCTAAACTAATTTTAGCGGCGATATATGTAAGTAAAGTTTATTTAAAGTAATCGTTTCTTAATATATGTTAATATTAAACATCCCTTGCGTTCGATATTAATAAAGCTGTACTTAAAAATGTTCGAAATTAATTCGTTTACTTTGTAATTAAGCGAAATAGCTGTGCTTAGTTTTCAAATTAACACTTCAGCGCACATTTTCTCGTCACCGAAAGTGTTTGCAAATGATTTGTTGTTTATTTGTTAGCATCCTGTACGCATATAATTTTATTTAAGTTTTAAAAGACGCTTGATAATAAGCAGAGCTCACCTCTGTGGCCTTATGATAAGATATGGGGCTTACGCATTGCTTACCTAACGCCTTTATGCAACGAAACTTTAGTCATTTAAGTGTTCGGTATGAAGACAAATGGCATTGAGTAAGCTAATAATTGTTTCCTTATTTTACAGAGAGGAATTTAAATACATTTAAATGCATTACGCCATACCATCTTCAACCCTCTTTGGATGTAAAGTTTTGCAGACAGCCAGCCTACAAAAGAGTGCTCATTTCGAAACGATGTAAGTATGAAGATCTTATTTTTTTTCCTCCATGGGTAGCCTTTGTTAAATTAAAGGGTTGTTAGTTGCCATAGTTGATGATTAATTTTAAAATCCGTTTTTTTTTACTTCTTCAAGTTCCACCGATTTTTAAAATTGATTAGTGTATCAACTCTTTATTACTTTCACAACTTTAAACCAAATTTTTTGTGTTTTATTACTTTCTAAAAACATTTCATTAATATTTGAAAAAAAAAATATAAATCTACATATCAATTAATCAGACTTGAATTTAATTATCCTTTTAGTAGGGGCTACTAAATTTTTAAAAAATGCTTTAATCAGCAGAAAATTAGTCGAAAACATTAATAAGGCTTTAAATTAAATTTTGGAGAATAACGCGATCAAGTCCTTCAAGGTGTAAATTTTGCGAAAAATTTAAATTTTCTTTTTTTTCTACCACCACTTCTCCAAATATTGAAATTAGACTAACTTGGGTTCTATTGCCTTTTGAAAAAAATTATTTATTATTTGAATCAGGTTATTAAGAGCTATCGTTTAATATTAAAGTCTATGCTGTTGTAGACCATAAGATTATTATTTATAATTTTATTTTGTATTTGTATTAATTTTATTGTTAGTTAGTAAGTTATTTTTTGTAACTGTTTGTTTCTTTGTGTGTCGACGTTATATTTATTGAAGTTGAAAAAGAGCCGAGGTTAGTTCTTTAAAAATGTAATTTTAACAGTATTTCTTTTTGAAATTGTTTAAAAAAGGTAATTCTATTTTAACTAAAGAAAATTTATAAGAGGTTATAACGTATACGGTAATAAGTTCATGGTATATTCTTAGATGTTGTTTCTTCTTAGCTGAAGACAGTCGGTGGCTACCTGTGCTGTGCACGGGGGCTCCACTGTTTGACCCATTGTTGTAGGGTAGTTCATAAGTTCATTACACACCACACTTTTAAAATACTTGTGATTATTTTGGTTTTAATTTATTTTTCTAAATTGTTTTCTGTTAATTGAAAGTAGACGTTTTCAGTAAGCATTTGAAATTAATATAAACCTATATTCAGTTTAGAACTTATTTCAAAAAATCTAATTAGTAAAATACAATCAAATTAAAATTAAACAAATACACATAGAGGGTGGCGCAAAATTATGATATTTGTTTAGTAAATATAAAATAAAGAAGGGTGTTTTATTTTAATCTAGGTATTATTAAAAACACTAAAATATCAACCTCTAACACAAAAGGAATAATATGCCTCAAATATGGGGCAAAGATTTAAAATTACTAAAGGAAGGTGAAATCTACATGTTCTTTCCACACAAAACACACCCCCATACCTTTAATTCATGTTTTTGGAAAAAATGCAAAAATAGAATTGCTTTATATGCCAGGGATGTTCCTACGTACCCTAGTAACCATACCGGTGTCATTTAGCTTCCTCTAAAATAAAAATTTTCGATACAAAATTTAATGAATAGAAAATACCTTGATTCACAAAAAAATCAGCGTTATTTCGACCATCATTACAAACGACAGGTTGGAAACCTAGGCTTTTTACATAAGATACATGTAAAAAATTAGGGCGCAACGTAAATTTTTGACATAAAAATTGCAATTTTCGCTCATTTTGGCACGATTTTGACCTTTCAAAATTGTAGGCGTATTTACGGTCAAATTTACTTTAATTCCGATTGGACCTGTTTTTAGAAATATGAAAACATAGGCGTGCTATTCCAAAGCTTTGGGAAAACGTTTTGAAAATTCAAAATCGATGGGGTTTAACCCATGTCTTTTTGAGAAAAATTTTGAAAAAATAGAATTGCTTTTATTCCAAGGGATGTTCCTACGTACCCTATAACCCTAACCGGTGTCATTTTCCCGTTCCTCTAAAATAATAAAGGGCGAACAAATTTTTCAATAAAAAAGTAATTGATTTAAAAAAAAAAATGTGGCCGTTTTTTGGACCAATATTAAAACTATACTTCGGAAATTTTGGGTTTTTCATGATACTTAAAAAAATGGGGGCCAAGTAAATTTTAGAAAAAAAAATTTTACTTTTAAAATTTTAAATGGATGTTTTGGAAATTTCAAAAATTTTAAATCCGTTCTTTAAAAACCTTAAATAAAAAAATACCTTTCAAAAATTTGGGGCCCTTTTGGACAAATATTCAAAAGAAAATGGGGTTTTAAACTTTAAAAAAACGTTTTTAAAATGCAAAAGATTGGGGTTTTTAAATTTTTTTACTTAAAAATTTTAAAAAA
Organism: Sinopyrophorus schimmeli; assembly: GCA_036325965.1. Lineage (NCBI taxonomy): Eukaryota > Metazoa > Arthropoda > Insecta > Coleoptera > Elateridae > Sinopyrophorus > Sinopyrophorus schimmeli. The sequence goes on from JARFIZ010000325.1 coordinate 1,264,443, forward strand.
AATTAAAATTTATTTATATTGAATTTTAGCCCCCAAATTTAAAATTAACTATTGTCATTTACCCAGATTTTAAAAAAAATTTTTCGATCAATTTAAATGAATTTAAAAAGATTTGAAAAAAAAATGTAGCGTTTTAAAATTTGCTCCATTCTTAAAAAGTCAAAGGGTTAAAACCATCTTTTAATAAAATAAGAAAATAAAAAAAGGGGTTAACCTGAAATTTTAAAAAAAAAAGAATTTTAATCCCGATTTTAACCCAAAAAAGGCCCCTTATTTCAAAATTTAAAAAAAAAATTCGGAACCCCTTTTTTCGTACATAAAAAATTGCATTGTTTGGGGAAAATTTTTAAAAATTAAAATGATTTTTTAACCCCTTTTTTTAAAAAAAAAATTAAATTTTTATATTTCCCGGGTTTCCACGCCCCCATAACCTAGCCTTATTTGGTTTTAAAATAAAAATTTTTAAAAAAAAAAATAAAAAAGTACCCGATTCACAAAAAAATCTTTATTTTCATCCCAAAATTCAAAAACGGATTCGGTCCATTTTTTCTAAATAAGTAAAAAAATTTAGGGGGAATAAAATTTTGAAATAAAAATTTAATTTTTAACTATTTTCCTTTTAATTTAAAAATTTCCCCTTTTTTAACCAATTTTAAAAAAATAATTTATTTTGGGGTTTTCTTCAGTAGGCTAAAAACCATTCTTTAATTTGGGGAAAACGTTTTTAAAATTAAAATAGGGTTTTTAAACCCTGTTTTTTAAAAAAAAAAAAAGAATTTTTAATTAAGTTCCACGTACCCATAAATAGCCTTCATTTCCCCCCTTCCCCCCCAAAAAAAATTTTCGTAAAAATTAAAAGAAAAAAAACGTCCCTTATTAAAAAAAAAATTGGCCCCTTATTTTACAATCATTAAAAAAACTTGGGAAACCAGGTTTTTTAAAATAAATTAAAAAAATAAGGGGGCCAAGTAAATTTTTTGAACTAAAAAAAGCAATTTTTAATCTTTTACATTTTGAACTTTAAAAATTGTAGGCCTTATTTTGGCCAATTTTAAAAAAATACAAATTTGGATTTGGGGCCTTTTGGTTAAACTAAAAACCCTGGGGATTCCAAAATTTGGGGAAAACGTTTTGAAAATTTAAAATCGATGGGTTTTTTCCCTGTTTTTTGGAAAAAAAAAAAATAAATTGTTTTTATTGCCAAATTTCCACTATGAAATAAGGGGATTTCCCCCCTTTTAAAAAAAAATTTTTACTTAAAGAAAAAAAAACCCGATTCCCAAAAAACGCGCCTTTTTTGATAATCATTTCAAACGCCATTCAAAGGGTTTTTTAGATACATTAAAATTATGGGCCAACGTAAAATTTTAACATAAAAATTTAATTTTGGCTTTTTTGGGAGATTTTTAATTTAAAAAATTTTACGCCTTATTTAACCAAAATTTTTAAAAAAAAATATTTGGGTTTGGGGCCCCTTTTGGGTTCGATAATAAAAACCATGGCTGCTATTCCAAACTTTGGGAAAAATTTTTAAAATTAAAATCGTGGGGTTTTCCCATGTTTTTTAGAAAAAAAAAAAAATAAATTGCTTTTTTCCCGGGGGGGTTTCCATACCCCTTAACCTACCTTCATTTCCCCCTTTTAAAATAAAAATTTTTGATACAAATTTAAAAGAAAAAAAAATCCCCTTATTACAAAAAAACTAGGCTTTTTTTTCACCCAAAATTTTCAAACGAAGGTTAATTGAGGTTTTTTTATGAACATGAAAATAATTAGGGCCAAGTAAAATTTTAAAATAAAAACAATTTTTAACCATTTTACGTTTTAACCAAAAAATTTCCCTTTTTTCGGAAAAAAAAACTATAATATTGGGTTTAGCCCTTTGGTTCAGAAGGATAAGAAACCAAAGGGTGAAAAGTTTGGGGAAAATTTTAAAATTAAAAAGGGGCCCCTTTTTTTAAAATGAAAAAAAAAAGTTTTTTGCCCGGGGGTGTTTTACCCCCTAACCAACCGGGGATTTTTTCCCCAAAAAAAAAATTTTTTAAAATTAAAAAAAGAAAAAAAAATTTTTTCCAAAAAAAAACCCCCATTTTCGATCCAATCATTAAAAGACACGGGTTGGGAAACCTGATGGCTTTTACTAAAAACATTAAAAAATATAGGGGCCGAAAATTTTCCAAAAATTCAATTTTTGATATTTTGGCACGATTTTGAACTTTTAAAAATTTTAGCGCCTTATTTAGGCCAATATTTAAAAAATTAATATTCGGGTTTGGGACCTTTTGGCTTCAGATAGGCATAAAAAATAGGGGGCATTCCAATTTGGGGAAATAAGTTTTGAAAATTCAAAATGAGGGAACCCTGTTTTTAAAAATGAAAAAAAAAATTCTTTATTTGCCAGGGATTTTCCCACGTCCCCATAACCATTTAGGGGGCATTTCCCCCCTTCCCCCTTAAAAAAAAATTTTACAAAATTTGAAAAAAAAACGACCCCTTATTACAAAAAAGTCCCTTATTTTTGATCAATCATTACAAAACACTTGGAAACCCGAGGTATTACATAAGATACATTAAAAAAATAGGGCCAAGTAAATTTTTTGAACTAAAAAATTTCAATTTTTAAACTATTTGGCACTTTTAAATTTCAAAAATTTTACCCGTTATTTAGGGCCAATTTCTAAAAACTATACATATTCGGATTTGGAGCCTTTTGGCTTCAGATAGGCATAAGAAACCATAGGCTGCTACCCAAAACTTTGGGAAAACGGAAAAATTAAAATGAGGGAACCCCTGTTTTTTAAAATTAAAATGAAAAAAAAAATTTTTATATTCCAGGGGGTTTTCCCAGTACCCCCAGTAACCATAGCCGGGGTTTATTCCCCCCCCTTTTAAAAAAAAATTTTTCAAATTAAATAATAAAAACTATTTTAAAAAAAACGTACCCCTTATTTTTAAATATACAACGCCGGGTTCGAATCCGATTTTTTCAAAATCATGTAATAAATAATACGCAAAGAAATTTTCGAACTTTCAATTTTCGAGCTCATTTTCCATTTTTAACTTTCAAAAATTGTAGCGCCGTTATTTACGGGCCAATATTTAAAAACTATACATATTCGGATTTGGTAGCCTTTTTGGCTTCAGATAGGCATAAGAAACCATAGGCGTGCTATTCCAGAGCTTTGGGAAAACGTTTTGAAAATTCAAAATCGATGGGTTTTAACCCATGTTTTTTTGAGATAAAATGAAAAAAATAGAATTGCTTTATATTGCCAGAGGATGTTCCTACGTACCCCTAGTAACCATAGCCGGTGTCATTTCCCCGCGCTTCCCCTCTAAAATAAAAATTTTCGATACAACTTAAATGAATAGAAAAACGTACCCCTTGATTCACAAAAAAAATCGTAGCGCCCTTATTTTCGATCCAATCATTACAAACGACACGGATTCGGAATCCTGAGGCTTTTTTACATAAGATACATGTAAAATAAATATAGGGCGCAACGTAAATTTTTTGAACATAAAAAATTGCAATTTTAGCAGCTCATTTTGGCACGATTTTGAACTTTCAAAAAATTGTAGCGCCGTTATTTACGGACCAATATTTAAAAACTATACATATTCGGATTTGGCAGCCTCTTTGGCTTCAGATAGGCATAAGAAACCATAGGCGTGCTATTCCAAAGCTTTGGGAAAACGTTTTGAAAATTCAAAATCGATGGGTTTTAACCCATGTTTTTTTGAGATAAAATGAAAAAAATAGAATTGCTTTATATTGCCAGGGGATGTTCCTACGTACCCCTAGTAACCATAGCCGGTGTCATTTCCCGCGCTTCCCTCTAAAATAAAAATTTTCGATACAAATTAAATGAATAAAAAACGTACCCCTTGATTCACAAAAAAAATCGTAGCGCCCTTATTTTCGATCCAATCATTACAAACGACACGGATTCGGAATTCTGAGGCATTTTTACATAAGATACATGTAAAATATATATAGGGCGCAACGTAAATTTTTCGAACATAAAAATTGCAATTTTAGAGCTCATTTTGGCACGATTTTGAACTTTCAAAAATTGTAGCGCCGTTATTTACGGACCAATATTTAAAAACTATACATATTCGGATTTGGCAGCCTCTTTGGCTTCAGATAGGCATAAGAAACCATAGGCGTGCTATTCCAGAGCTTTGGGAAAACGTTTTGAAAATTCAAAATCGATGGGTTTTAACCCATGTTTTTGAGATAAAATGAAAAAATAGAATTGCTTTATATTGCCAGGGGATGTTCCTACGTACCCTAGTAACCATACCGGTGTCATTTCCCGCGCTTCCCTCTAAAATAAAAATTTTCGATACAAATTAAATGAATAAAAAACGTACCCCTTGATTCACAAAAAATCGTAGCGCCCTTATTTTCGATCCAATCATTACAAACGACACGGATTCGGAATCCTGAGGCTTTTTACATAAGATACATGTAAAATAATATAGGGCGCAACGTAAATTTTTCGAACATAAAAATTGCAATTTTAGAGCTCATTTTGGCACGATTTTGAACTTTCAAAAATTGTAGCGCCGTTATTTACGGACCAATATTTAAAAACTATACATATTCGGATTTGGCAGCCTCTTTGGCTTCAGATAGGCATAAGAAACCATAGGCGTGCTATTCCAAAGCTTTGGGAAAACGTTTTGAAAATTCAAAATCGATGGGTTTTAACCCATGTTTTTGAGAAAAATGAAAAAATAGAATTGCTTTATATTGCCAGGGATGTTCCTACGTACCCCTAGTAACCATATCCGGTGTCATTTCCCGCGCTTCCCTCTAAAATAAAAATTTTCGATACAAATTAAATGAATAAAAAACGTACCCCTTGATTCACAAAAAAAATCGTAGCGCCCTTATTTTCGATCCAATCATTACAAACGACACGGATTCGGAATCCTGAGGCTTTTTACATAAGATACATGTAAAATAATATAGGGCGCAACGTAAATTTTCGAACATAAAAATTGCAATTTTAGAGCTCATTTTGGCACGATTTTGAACTTTCAAAAAATTGTAGCGCCTTTATTTACGGACCAATATTTAAAAACTATACATATTCGGATTTGGTAGCCTTTTTGGCTTCAGATAGGCATAAGAAACCATAGGCGTGCTATTCCAGAGCTTTGGGAAAACGTTTTGAAAATTCAAAATCGATGGGTTTTAACCCATGTTTTTTTGGCAAATAATGAAAAAAATAGAATTGCTTTATATTGCCAGGGGATGTTCCTACGTACCCCTAGTAACCATAGCCGGTGTCATTTCCCCGCGCTTCCCCTCTAAAATAAAAAATTTCCATACAAATTAAATGAATAGAAAAACGTACCCCTTGATTCACAAAAAAAATCGTAGCGTCCTTATTTTCGATCCAATCATTACAAACGACATGGATTCGGAATCCTGAGGCTTTTTTACATAAGATACATGTAAAAAAATATAGGGCGCAACGTAAATTTTTCGAACATAAAAATTGCAATTTTAGAGCTCATTTTGGCACGATTTTGAACTTTCAAAAAATTGTAGCGCCTTTATTTACGGACCAATATTTAAAAACTATACATATTCGGATTTGGTAGCCTTTTTGGCTTCAGATAGGCATAAGAAACCATAGGCGTGCTATTCCAGAGCTTTGGGAAAACGTTTTGAAAATTCAAAATCGATGGGTTTTAACCCATGTTTTTTGAGAAAAATGAAAAAATAGAATTGCTTTATATTGCCAGGGATGTTCCTACGTACCCTAGTAACCATACCGGTGTCATTTCCCCGCGCTTCCCTCTAAAATAAAAATTTTCGATACAAATTAAATGAATAAAAAACGTACCCCTTGATTCACAAAAAAATCGTAGCGCCCTTATTTTCGATCCAATCATTACAAACGACACGGATTCGGAATCCTGAGGCTTTTTACATAAGATACATGTAAAATAATATAGGGCGCAACGTAAATTTTCGAACATAAAAATTGCAATTTTAGAGCTCATTTTGGCACGATTTTGAACTTTCAAAAATTGTAGCGCCGTTATTTACGGACCAATATTTAAAAACTATACATATTCGGATTTGGCAGCCTCTTTGGCTTCAGATAGGCATAAGAAACCATAGGCGTGCTATTCCAGAGCTTTGGGAAAACGTTTTGAAAATTCAAAATCGATGGGTTTTAACCCATGTTTTTTGAGAAAAATGAAAAAATAGAATTGCTTTATATTGCCAGGGATGTTCCTACGTACCCCCAGTAACCATACCGGTGTCATTTCCCGCGCTTCCTCTAAAATAAAAATTTTCGATACAAATTAAATGAATAGAAAAACGTACCCCTTGATTCACAAAAAATCGTAGCGCCCTTTATTTTCGATCCAATCATTACAAACGACACGGATTCGAATCCTGAGGCTTTTTACATAAGATACATGTAAAAAATATAGGGCGCAACGTAAATTTTTCGAACATAAAAATTGCAATTTTAGAGCTCATTTTGGCACGATTTTGAACTTTCAAAAATTGTAGCGCCGTTATTTACGGACCAATATTTAAAAAATATACATATTCGGATTTGGCAGCCTTTTGGCTTCAGATAGGCATAAGAAACCATAGGCGTGCTATTCCAGAGCTTTGGGAAAACGTTTTGAAAATTCAAAATCGATGGGTTTTAACCCATGTTTTTGAGAAAAATGAAAAAATAGAATTGCTTTATATTGCCAGGGGGTGTTCCTACGTACCCTAGTAACCATATCCGGTGTCATTTCCCCGCGCTTCCTCTAAAATAAAAATTTTCGATACAAATTAAATGAATAAAAACGTACCCTTGATTCACAAAAAATCGTAGCGCCCTTATTTTCGATCCAATCATTACAAACGACACGGATTCGAATCCTGAGGCTTTTTACATAAGATACATGTAAATAATATAGGGCGCAACGTAAATTTTTCGAACATAAAAATTGCAATTTTAGAGCTCATTTTGGCACGATTTTGAACTTTCAAAAATTGTAGCGCCGTTATTTACGGACCAATATTTAAAAAATATACATATTCGGATTTGGCAGCCTTTTGGCTTCAGATAGGCATAAGAAACCATAGGCGTGCTATTCCAGAGCTTTGGGAAAACGTTTTGAAAATTCAAAATCGATGGGTTTTAACCCATGTTTTTTGAGAAAAATGAAAAAATAGAATTGCTTTATATTGCCAGGGATGTTCCTACGTACCCCCAGTAACCATATCCGGTGTCATTTCCCGCGCTTCCTCTAAAATAAAAATTTTCGATACAAATTAAATGAATAAAAAACGTACCCCTTGATTCACAAAAAATCGTAGCGCCCTTATTTTCGATCCAATCATTACAAACGACACGGATTCGAATCCTGAGGCTTTTTACATAAGATACATGTAAAAAATATAGGGCGCAACGTAAATTTTTCGAACATAAAAATTGCAATTTTAGAGCTCATTTTGGCACGATTTTGAACTTTCAAAAATTGTAGCGCCGTTATTTACGGACCAATATTTAAAACTATACATATTCGGATTTGGCAGCCTTTTGGCTTCAGATAGGCATAAGAAACCATAGGCGTGCTATTCCAGAGCTTTGGGAAAACGTTTTGAAAATTCAAAATCGATGGGTTTTAACCCATGTTTTTGAGAAAAATGAAAAAATAGAATTGCTTTATATTGCCAGGGATGTTCCTACGTACCCCCAGTAACCATAACCGGTGTCATTTCCCGCGCTTCCCTCTAAAATAAAAATTTTCGATACAAATTAAATGAATAAAAAACGTACCCCTTGATTCACAAAAAAATCGTAGCGCCCTTATTTTCGATCCAATCATTACAAACGACACGGATTCGGAATCCTGAGGCTTTTTACATAAGATACATGTAAAATAATATAGGGCGCAACGTAAATTTTTCGAACATAAAAATTGCAATTTTAGAGCTCATTTTGGCACGATTTTGAACTTTCAAAAATTGTAGCGCCGTTATTTACGGACCAATATTTAAAAACTATACATATTCGGATTTGGCAGCCTTTTGGCTTCAGATAGGCATAAGAAACCATAGGCGTGCTATTCCAGAGCTTTGGGAAAACGTTTTGAAAATTCAAAATCGATGGGTTTTAACCCATGTTTTTGAGAAAAATGAAAAAATAGAATTGCTTTATATTGCCAGGGATGTTCCTACGTACCCCTAGTAACCATACCGGTGTCATTTCCCGCGCTTCCCTCTAAAATAAAAATTTTCGATACAAATTAAATGAATAAAAAACGTACCCCTTGATTCACAAAAAATCGTAGCGCCCTTATTTTCGATCCAATCATTACAAACGACACGGATTCGGAATCCTGAGGCTTTTTACATAAGATACATGTAAAATAATATAGGGCGCAACGTAAATTTTTCGAACATAAAAATTGCAATTTTAGAGCTCATTTTGGCACGATTTTGAACTTTCAAAAATTGTAGCGCCGTTATTTACGGACCAATATTTAAAAACTATACATATTCGGATTTGGCAGCCTTTTGGCTTCAGATAGGCATAAGAAACCATAGGCGTGCTATTCCAGAGCTTTGGGAAAACGTTTTGAAAATTCAAAATCGATGGGTTTTAACCCATGTTTTTGAGAAAAATGAAAAAATAGAATTGCTTTATATTGCCAGGGATGTTCCTACGTACCCCTAGTAACCATACCGGTGTCATTTCCCGCGCTTCCCTCTAAAATAAAAATTTTCGATACAAATTAAATGAATAAAAAACGTACCCCTTGATTCACAAAAAATCGTAGCGCCCTTATTTTCGATCCAATCATTACAAACGACACGGATTCGGAATCCTGAGGCTTTTTACATAAGATACATGTAAAATAATATAGGGCGCAACGTAAATTTTTCGAACATAAAAATTGCAATTTTAGAGCTCATTTTGGCACGATTTTGAACTTTCAAAAATTGTAGCGCCGTTATTTACGGACCAATATTTAAAAACTATACATATTCGGATTTGGCAGCCTTTTGGCTTCAGATAGGCATAAGAAACCATAGGCGTGCTATTCCAGAGCTTTGGGAAAACGTTTTGAAAATTCAAAATCGATGGGTTTTAACCCATGTTTTTGAGAAAAATGAAAAAATAGAATTGCTTTATATTGCCAGGGATGTTCCTACGTACCCCTAGTAACCATACCGGTGTCATTTCCCCCCGCTTCCTCTAAAATAAAAATTTTCGATACAAATTAAATGAATAGAAAACGTACCCCTTGATTCACAAAAAATCGTAGCGCCCTTTATTTTCGATCCAATCATTACAAACGACACGGATTCGGAATCCTGAGGCTTTTTACATAAGATACATGTAAAATAATATAGGGCGCAACGTAAATTTTTCGAACATAAAAATTGCAATTTTAGAGCTCATTTTGGCACGATTTTGAACTTTCAAAAATTGTAGCGCCGTTATTTACGGACCAATATTTAAAACTATACATATTCGGATTTGGCAGCCTTTTGGCTTCAGATAGGCATAAGAAACCATAGGCGTGCTATTCCAAAGCTTTGGGAAAACGTTTTGAAAATTCAAAATCGATGGGTTTTAACCCATGTTTTTTGAGAAAAATGAAAAAATAGAATTGCTTTATATTGCCAGGGATGTTCCTACGTACCCCTAGTAACCATACCGGTGTCATTTCCCCCCGCTTCCTCTAAAATAAAAATTTTCGATACAAATTAAATGAATAAAAACGTACCCCTTGATTCACAAAAAATCGTAGCGCCCTTATTTTCGATCCAATCATTACAAACGACACGGATTCGGAATCCTGAGGCTTTTTACATAAGATACATGTAAAATAATATAGGGCGCAACGTAAATTTTTCGAACATAAAAATTGCAATTTTAGAGCTCATTTTGGCACGATTTTGAACTTTCAAAAATTGTAGCGCCGTTATTTACGGACCAATATTTAAAAACTATACATATTCGGATTTGGCAGCCTTTTGGCTTCAGATAGGCATAAGAAACCATAGGCGTGCTATTCCAGAAACTTTGGGAAAACGTTTTGAAAATTCAAAATCGATGGGTTTTAACCCATGTTTTTTGAGAAAAATGAAAAAATAGAATTGCTTTATATTGCCAGGGATGTTCCTACGTACCCCTAGTAACCATACCGGTGTCATTTCCCGCGCTTCCTCTAAAATAAAAATTTTCGATACAAATTAAATGAATAAAAAACGTACCCCTTGATTCACAAAAAATCGTAGCGCCCTTATTTTCGATCCAATCATTACAAACGACACGGATTCGGAATCCTGAGGCTTTTTACATAAGATACATGTAAAATAATATAGGGCGCAACGTAAATTTTTCGAACATAAAAATTGCAATTTTAGAGCTCATTTTGGCACGATTTTGAACTTTCAAAAATTGTAGCGCCGTTATTTACGGACCAATATTTAAAAACTATACATATTCGGATTTGGCAGCCTCTTTGGCTTCGGATAGGCCTAAGAAACCATAGGCGTGCTATTCCAAAGCTTTGGGAAAACGTTTTGAAAATTCAAAATCGATGGGTTTTAACCCATGTCTTTTTGAGAAATAATGAAAAAAATTGAATTGCTTTATATTGCCAGGGGATGTTCCTACGTACCCCTAGTAACCATATCCGGTGTCATTTCCCCGCGCTTCCCCTCTAAAATAAAAATTTTCGATACAAATTAAATGAATAGAAAAACGTACCCCTTGATTCACAAAAAAAATCGTAGCGTCCTTATTTTCGATCCAATCATTACAAACGACACGGATTCGGAATCCTGAGGCTTTTTTACATAAGATACATGTAAAATAATATAGGGCGCAACGTAAATTTTTCGAACATAAAAAATTGCAATTTCAAGAGCTCATTTTGGCACGATTTTGAACTTTCAAAAAATTGTAGCGCCTTTATTTACGGACCAATATTTAAAAACTATACATATTCGGATTTGGTAGCCTTTTTGGCTTCAGATAGGCATAAGAAACCATAGGCGTGCTATTCCAGAGCTTTGGGAAAACGTTTTGAAAATTCAAAATCGATGGGTTTTAACCCATGTTTTTGAGAAAAATGAAAAAATAGAATTGCTTTATATTGCCAGGGATGTTCCTACGTACCCCTAGTAACCATACCGGTGTCATTTCCCGCGCTTCCCTCTAAAATAAAAATTTTCGATACAAATTAAATGAATAAAAAACGTACCCCTTGATTCACAAAAAATCGTAGCGCCCTTATTTTCGATCCAATCATTACAAACGACACGGATTCGGAATCCTGAGGCTTTTTACATAAGATACATGTAAAATAATATAGGGCGCAACGTAAATTTTTCGAACATAAAAATTGCAATTTTAGAGCTCATTTTGGCACGATTTTGAACTTTCAAAAATTGTAGCGCCGTTATTTACGGACCAATATTTAAAAAATATACATATTCGGATTTGGCAGCCTTTTGGCTTCAGATAGGCATAAGAAACCATAGGCGTGCTATTCCAGAAACTTTGGGAAAACGTTTTGAAAATTCAAAATCGATGGGTTTTAACCCATGTTTTTGAGAAAAATGAAAAAATAGAATTGCTTTATATTGCCAGGGATGTTCCTACGTACCCCTAGTAACCATATCCGGTGTCATTTCCCGCGCTTCCCTCTAAAATAAAAATTTTCGATACAAATTAAATGAATAAAAAACGTACCCCTTGATTCACAAAAAATCGTAGCGCCCTTATTTTCGATCCAATCATTACAAACGACACGGATTCGGAATCCTGAGGCTTTTTACATAAGATACATGTAAAATAATATAGGGCGCAACGTAAATTTTCGAACATAAAAATTGCAATTTTAGAGCTCATTTTGGCACGATTTTGAACTTTCAAAAATTGTAGCGCCGTTATTTACGGACCAATATTTAAAAACTATACATATTCGGATTTGGCAGCCTTTTGGCTTCAGATAGGCATAAGAAACCATAGGCGTGCTATTCCAAAGCTTTGGGAAAACGTTTTGAAAATTCAAAATCGATGGGTTTTAACCCATGTTTTTGAGAAAAATGAAAAAATAGAATTGCTTTATATTGCCAGGGGGTGTTCCTACGTACCCCTAGTAACCTATAACCGGTGTCATTTCCCGCGCTTCCTCTAAAATAAAAATTTTCGATACAAATTAAATGAATAAGAAAACGTACCCCTTGATTCACAAAAAATCGTAGCGCCCTTATTTTCGATCCAATCATTACAAACGACACGGATTCGGAATCCTGAGGCTTTTTACATAAGATACATGTAAAAAATATAGGGCGCAACGTAAATTTTTCGAACATAAAAATTGCAATTTTAGAGCTCATTTTGGCACGATTTTGAACTTTCAAAAATTGTAGCGCCGTTATTTACGGACCAATATTTAAAAACTATACATATTCGGATTTGGCAGCCTTTTGGCTTCAGATAGGCCTAAGAAACCATAGGCGTGCTATTCCAAAGCTTTGGGAAAACGTTTTGAAAATTCAAAATCGATGGGTTTTAACCCATGTTTTTGAGAAAAATGAAAAAATAGAATTGCTTTATATTGCCAGGGATGTTCCTACGTACCCCCAGTAACCTATAACCGGTGTCATTTCCCGCGCTTCCCTCTAAAATAAAAATTTTCGATACAAATTAAATGAATAAGAAAACGTACCCCTTGATTCACAAAAAAAATCGTAGCGCCCTTATTTTCGATCCAATCATTACAAACGACACGGATTCGGAATCCTGAGGCTTTTTTACATAAGATACATGTAAAAAATATAGGGCGCAACGTAAATTTTTCGAACATAAAAAATTGCAATTTTAGCAGCTCATTTTGGCACGATTTTGAACTTTCAAAAAATTGTAGCGCCGTTATTTACAGACCAATATTTAAAAACTATACATATTCGGATTTGGCAGCCTTTTTGGCTTCGGATAGGCCTAAGAAACCGTAGGCGTGCTATTCCAGAGCTTTGGGAAAACGTTTTGAAAATTCAAAATCGATGGGTTTTAACCCATGTTTTTTTGAGGAAAAATGAAAAAAATAGAATTGCTTTATATTGCCAGGGGATGTTCCTACGTACCCCTAGTAACCTATAACCGGTGTCATTTCCCGCGCTTCCTCTAAAATAAAAATTTTCGATACAAATTAAATGAATAAAAAACGTACCCCTTGATTCACAAAAAATCGTAGCGCCCTTATTTTCGATCCAATCATTACAAACGACACGGATTCGGAATCCTGAGGCTTTTTACATAAGATACATGTAAAATAATATAGGGCGCAACGTAAATTTTTCGAACATAAAAATTGCAATTTTAGAGCTCATTTTGGCACGATTTTGAACTTTCAAAAATTGTAGCGCCGTTATTTACGGACCAATATTTAAAACTATACATATTCGGATTTGGCAGCCTTTTTGGCTTCAGATAGGCATAAGAAACCATAGGCGTGCTATTCCAAAGCTTTGGGAAAACGTTTTGAAAATTCAAAATCGATGGGTTTTAACCCATGTTTTTTGAGAAAAATGAAAAAATAGAATTGCTTTATATTGCCAGGGATGTTCCTACGTACCCCTAGTAACCATAACCGGTGTCATTTCCCGCGCTTCCCTCTAAAATAAAAATTTTCGATACAAATTAAATGAATAAAAAACGTACCCCTTGATTCACAAAAAAATCGTAGCGCCCTTATTTTCGATCCAATCATTACAAACGACACGGATTCGGAATCCTGAGGCTTTTTACATAAGATACATGTAAAATAATATAGGGCGCAACGTAAATTTTTCGAACATAAAAATTGCAATTTTAGAGCTCATTTTGGCACGATTTTGAACTTTCAAAAATTGTAGCGCCGTTATTTACGGACCAATATTTAAAAACTATACATATTCGGATTTGGCAGCCTTTTGGCTTCAGATAGGCATAAGAAACCATAGGCGTGCTATTCCAAAGCTTTGGGAAAACGTTTTGAAAATTCAAAATCGATGGGTTTTAACCCATGTTTTTTGAGAAAAATGAAAAAATAGAATTGCTTTATATTGCCAGGGATGTTCCTACGTACCCCTAGTAACCCATAACCGGTGTCATTTCCCCGCGCTTCCCTCTAAAATAAAAATTTTCGATACAAATTAAATGAATAAAAAACGTACCCCTTGATTCACAAAAAATCGTAGCGCCCTTATTTTCGATCCAATCATTACAAACGACACGGATTCGGAATCCTGAGGCTTTTTACATAAGATACATGTAAAATAATATAGGGCGCAACGTAAATTTTTCGAACATAAAAATTGCAATTTTAGAGCTCATTTTGGCACGATTTTGAACTTTCAAAAATTGTAGCGCCGTTATTTACGGACCAATATTTAAAAACTATACATATTCGGATTTGGCAGCCTTTTGGCTTCAGATAGGCCCTAAGAAACCATAGGCGTGCTATTCCAAAGCTTTGGGAAAACGTTTTGAAAATTCAAAATCGATGGGTTTTAACCCATGTTTTTTGAGAAAAATGAAAAAATAGAATTGCTTTATATTGCCAGGGATGTTCCTACGTACCCCTAGTAACCCATAACCGGTGTCATTTCCCCGCGCTTCCCTCTAAAATAAAAATTTTCGATACAAATTAAATGAATAAAAAACGTACCCCTTGATTCACAAAAAATCGTAGCGCCCTTATTTTCGATCCAATCATTACAAACGACACGGATTCGGAATCCTGAGGCTTTTTACATAAGATACATGTAAAATAATATAGGGCGCAACGTAAATTTTTCGAACATAAAAATTGCAATTTTAGAGCTCATTTTGGCACGATTTTGAACTTTCAAAAATTGTAGCGCCGTTATTTACGGACCAATATTTAAAAACTATACATATTCGGATTTGGCAGCCTTTTGGCTTCAGATAGGCATAAGAAACCATAGGCGTGCTATTCCAGAAACTTTGGGAAAACGTTTTGAAAATTCAAAATCGATGGGTTTTAACCCATGTTTTTTGAGAAAAATGAAAAAATAGAATTGCTTTATATTGCCAGGGGATGTTCCTACGTACCCCTAGTAACCATAACCGGTGTCATTTCCCGCGCTTCCCTCTAAAATAAAAATTTTCGATACAAATTAAATGAATAAAAACGTACCCCTTGATTCACAAAAAATCGTAGCGCCCTTATTTTCGATCCAATCATTACAAACGACACGGATTCGGAATCCTGAGGCTTTTTTACATAAGATACATGTAAAATAAGTATAGGGCGCAACGTAAATTTTTCGAACATAAAAATTGCAATTTTAGAGCTCATTTTGGCACGATTTTGAACTTTCAAAAATTGTAGCGCCTTTATTTACGGACCAATATTTAAAAACTATACATATTCGGATTTGGTAGCCTTTTGGCTTCAGATAGGCATAAGAAACCATAGGCGTGCTATTCCAGAGCTTTGGGAAAACGTTTTGAAAATTCAAAATCGATGGGTTTTAACCCATGTTTTTGAGAAAAATGAAAAAATAGAATTGCTTTATATTGCCAGGGATGTTCCTACGTACCCCTAGTAACCATATCCGGTGTCATTTCCCCGCGCTTCCCCTCTAAAATAAAAATTTTCGATACAAATTAAATGAATAATAAAACGTACCCCTTGATTCACAAAAAAAATCGTAGCGCCCTTATTTTCGATCCAATCATTACAAACGACACGGATTCGGAATCCTGAGGCTTTTTTACATAAGATACATGTAAAATAAGTATAGGGCGCAACGTAAATTTTTCGAACATAAAAAATTGCAATTTTAAGAGCTCATTTTGGCACGATTTTGAACTTTCAAAAAATTGTAGCGCCTTTATTTACGGACCAATATTTAAAAACTATACATATTCGGATTTGGTAGCCTTTTTGGCTTCAGATAGGCATAAGAAACCATAGGCGTGCTATTCCAGAGCTTTGGGAAAACGTTTTGAAAATTCAAAATCGATGGGTTTTAACCCATGTTTTTTTGAGATAAAATGAAAAAAATAGAATTGCTTTATATTGCCAGGGGATGTTCCTACGTACCCCTAGTAACCATATCCGGTGTCATTTCCCCGCGCTTCCCCTCTAAAATAAAAATTTTCGATACAAATTAAATGAATAATAAAACGTACCCCTTGATTCACAAAAAAAATCGTAGCGCCCTTATTTTCGATCCAATCATTACAAACGACACGGATTCGGAATCCTGAGGCTTTTTTACATAAGATACATGTAAAATAAGTATAGGGCGCAACGTAAATTTTTCGAACATAAAAAATTGCAATTTTAAGAGCTCATTTTGGCACGATTTTGAACTTTCAAAAAATTGTAGCGCCGTTATTTACGGACCAATATTTAAAACTATACATATTCGGATTTGGTAGCCTTTTGGCTTCAGATAGGCATAAGAAACCATAGGCGTGCTATTCCAGAGCTTTGGGAAAACGTTTTGAAAATTCAAAATCGATGGGTTTTAACCCATGTTTTTTGAGAAAAATGAAAAAATAGAATTGCTTTATATTGCCAGGGATGTTCCTACGTACCCCTAGTAATCATATCCGGTGTCATTTCCCCGCGCTTCCCTCTAAAATAAAAATTTTCGATACAAATTAAATGAATAATAAAACGTACCCCTTGATTCACAAAAAAAATCGTAGCGCCCTTATTTTCGATCCAATCATTACAAACGACACGGATTCGGAATCCTGAGGCTTTTTTACATAAGATACATGTAAAATAAGTATAGGGCGCAACGTAAATTTTTCGAACATAAAAAATTGCAATTTTAAGAGCTCATTTTGGCACGATTTTGAACTTTCAAAAAATTGTAGCGCCTTTATTTACGGACCAATATTTAAAAACTATACATATTCGGATTTGGCAGCCTCTTTGGCTTCAGATAGGCCTAAGAAACCATAGGCGTGCTATTCCAGAGCTTTGGGAAAACGTTTTGAAAATTCAAAATCGATGGGTTTTAACCCATGTTTTTTGAGAAATAATGAAAAAAATTGAATTGCTTTATATTGCCAGGGGATGTTCCTACGTACCCCTAGTAACCATATCCGGTGTCATTTCCCCGCGCTTCCCCTCTAAAATAAAAATTTTCGATACAAATTAAATGAATAATAAAACGTACCCCTTGATTCACAAAAAAAATCGTAGCGCCCTTATTTTCGATCCAATCATTACAAACGACACGGATTCGGAATCCTGAGGCTTTTTTACATAAGATACATGTAAAATAAGTATAGGGCGCAACGTAAATTTTTCGAACATAAAAAATTGCAATTTTAGCAGCTCATTTTGGCACGATTTTGAACTTTCAAAAAATTGTAGCGCCGTTATTTGTGGACGGATCTTTAAAAACTATTCAGATTCCGATTTGGCAGCCTCTTTGGCTTCGGATAGGCCTAAGAAACCATAGGCGTGCTATTCCAGAGCTTTGGGAAAACGTTTTGAAAATTCAAAATCGATGGGTTTTAACCCATGTCTTTTTGAGAAATAATGAAAAAAATTGAATTGCTTTATATTGCCAGGGGATGTTCCTACGTACCCCTAGTAACCATATCCGGTGTCATTTCCCCGCGCTTCCCCTCTAAAATAAAAATTTTCGATACAAATTAAATGAATAATAAAACGTACCCCTTGATTCACATAAAAAATCGTAGCGCCCTTATTTTCGATCCAATCATTACAAACGACACGGATTCGGAATCCTGAGGCTTTTTTACATAAGATACATGTAAAATAAGTATAGGGCGCAACGTAAATTTTTCGAACATAAAAAATTGCAATTTCAAGAGCTCATTTTGGCACGATTTTGAACTTTCAAAAAATTGTAGCGCCTTTATTTACGGACCAATATTTAAAAACTATACATATTCGGATTTGGTAGCCTTTTTGGCTTCAGATAGGCATAAGAAACCATAGGCGTGCTATTCCAGAGCTTTGGGAAAACGTTTTGAAAATTCAAAATCGATGGGTTTTAACCCATGTCTTTTTGAGAAATAATGAAAAAAATTGAATTGCTTTATATTGCCAGGGGATGTTCCTACGTACCCCTAGTAACCATATCCGGTGTCATTTCCCCGCGCTTCCCCTCTAAAATAAAAATTTTCGATACAAATTAAATGAATAATAAAACGTACCCCTTGATTCACATAAAAAATCGTAGCGCCCTTATTTTCGATCCAATCATTACAAACGACACGGATTCGGAATCCTGAGGCTTTTTTACATAAGATACATGTAAAAAAAATATAGGGCGCAACGTAAATTTTTCGAACATAAAAAATTGCAATTTCAAGAGCTCATTTTGGCACGATTTTGAACTTTCAAAAAATTGTAGCGCCTTTATTTACGGACCAATATTTAAAAACTATACATATTCGGATTTGGTAGCCTTTTGGCTTCAGATAGGCATAAGAAACCATAGGCGTGCTATTCCAGAGCTTTGGGAAAACGTTTTGAAAATTCAAAATCGATGGGTTTTAACCCATGTTTTTGAGATAAAATGAAAAAATAGAATTGCTTTATATTGCCAGGGATGTTCCTACGTACCCTAGTAACCATATCCGGTGTCATTTCCCGCGCTTCCTCTAAAATAAAAATTTTCGATACAAATTAAATGAATAATAAAACGTACCCTTGATTCACAAAAAATCGTAGCGCCCTTATTTTCGATCCAATCATTACAAACGACACGGATTCGGAATCCTGAGGCTTTTTTACATAAGATACATGTAAAATAAGTATAGGGCGCAACGTAAATTTTTCGAACATAAAAAATTGCAATTTTAAGAGCTCATTTTGGCACGATTTTGAACTTTCAAAAAATTGTAGCGCCTTTATTTACGGACCAATATTTAAAACTATACATATTCGGATTTGGTAGCCTTTTTGGCTTCAGATAGGCATAAGAAACCATAGGCGTGCTATTCCAGAGCTTTGGGAAAACGTTTTGAAAATTCAAAATCGATGGGTTTTAACCCATGTTTTTTTGAGATAAAATGAAAAAAATAGAATTGCTTTATATTGCCAGGGGATGTTCCTACGTACCCCTAGTAACCATAGCCGGTGTCATTTCCCCGCGCTTCCCCTCTAAAATAAAAATTTTCGATACAAATTAAATGAATAATAAAACGTACCCCTTGATTCACAAAAAAAATCGTAGCGCCCTTATTTTCGATCCAATCATTACAAACGACACGGATTCGGAATCCTGAGGCTTTTTTACATAAGATACATGTAAAATAAGTATAGGGTGCGATTTTCATGAATTAAAATGTTTTCAGCTGGCACTTCGGCTGAACTCTTCCGAAGATCTTTTCTCGCATGGGCCACTCCAATGTCTCCATAGAAGCAGTGTACCACTTAATTGACGTTCCCAAAATCGTCAGTGGAGAATCCTTAGACTATCGTGCAAGAAACACCAATTGAAGAGATCACCTATGCTTAAGAAGGATAACCATTTCTAGAGCACATTTTCAAAATCGAATTTAATCATATTATAGAAATAGAATTAAAACGCAGAAGTAAACGTTTGTACCAAAATTTTGTTTGGGTAGTCGTACTTATTATTGTATTTATTGTATTGTATTGTATTTATTTTATTGTTAGTTAGTAAGTTGTTTTTTGAAACTATTTGTGTCTTTGTGTGTCGGCGTTATATTTAATCAAATTGAAAAAGGCCCGAGTTTAGTTTTTGTAATTTGAACAGTAATTTTATTTGAAATCGTTTTAACTAAGGAAAATGTATAATACGGTATGTAAATAAGGTCATGATATTTTCTTAGATGTTATTTCTTCTTAGCTGAAGACAGTCGTGGTTACCTGTGCTGTGCACGGGGGCCCTTCTGTTTGACATATTGTTTTAGGGTAGTTTATAAGTTTATTACACACCATACTTTTAAAATTATATATTGGATTGAATTTATTTTTCTACATTGTTTTCTGTTAATTCAAAGTAGACGTTTTCAGTAATCATTTGAAATTAATAAATCTATATTCAGTTGAGAACTTATTTTATAAATTAGAGTCACTCTTCTACATTTGAAACTCACTTTAAATTTCATCTTTGGGTGACTTTGATTTGTTAATGAAAACGTTCCGTTAGAAAAAGTCATTACAAATTTCAGTTGTATTCAAAATTGTTTATTTTAAATGTTATTGTAACATTTTTTCTTCTAAACTTGCCCTCTATTTGTAATTTTAATTTGTATTTTTTTATTTTCAAAGGTACCTTTAAACAATCAAAAGATAAATTTTATTAATGAATTTATCTCTTTGAAGATCAATATTATTTGAATCTTAAATTTCTTGGATTGTTTAAAGATTACTCTGAAGTGTTATTTATTTATTTAAAGTCTGTAAAAGAAAATGTAAAAATGATTATAAAAAATAAAGAGTCTTTATCGTTACCCGGCTTTTAATACCTAGATATTAATTGTGAGAGCAAGAGCAAGAGCATGAGTCAGGTGGGCTTTTACATCTAAAACTACTTGTACATTCAAAAATAATTTTTAAATTAATAGTATAAAATTACTAAATTTATAAGGTTTAAAACAAACTCTTTGTATAATAACGCCATAGCTCAGTTGGTAAAAGTTCGCTTGTTTGTTCGAAAGGTCTCGAGTTCGATTCCCGGACGGAAATGAAATTTTTAAAAAATTTCTAAGATATATCCAACGAGCAACGAGCCGAACGAGACGAATGACGAATGACGAATGACTGTAGGATACTGGTGATTTGAAAAATATTTTTAAAAAATCTCTAAGATAAACACTCGGCCGACTCGGCCGACTCGGCCGACCGTAACTCGCGATTTAAAATTACATTTTAGCAAAAATTTATTTTGCCTAACCTTTTTTTTTTCCCGCCAAAAGTTTTGACTTACCTTTTCTCACTTATGTACTCCTGTTACAAATCGACACAATTTAGTCCATTTTGCCCAATTTTTCTTCAAAATTTTTTGTAGCCTGCGGCTATAGTTTTCTTAATTTTGCAAAACCGAATAAAATTTTGTCAATTTGTATCAGGATCACATGATATATGAAGAGGTATTCGAAATCTAAAATTTTTTAAATCGTTTTATTACATTTTTGCAAAAATGTATTTTGCCTAACCGTATTAACGTGCAAACCTTTTCTTTTATTCCCGCCACAAGTTTCGACTTACCTTTTCCCACTTCTGTACTCCTGTTACAAATCGACAAAATTTAGTGCATTTTGCCCAAGTTTTCTTCAAAATTTTTTGTAGCCTGCGGCTATAATTTTCTTAATTTTGCAAACCGAACGAAATTTTGTCAATTTGTATCAGGATCACATGATATATGAAGAGGTATTCGAAATCTAAAATTTTTTAAATCGTTTTATTACATTTTTGCAAAAATTTATTTTGCCTAACCGTATTAACGTGCAAACCTTTTCTTTTATTCCCACCACAAGTTTCGACTTACCTTTTCCCACTTCTGTACTCCTGTTACAAATCGACAAAATTTAGTGCATTTTGCCCAAGTTTTCTTCAAAATTTTTTGTAGCCTGCGGCTATAATTTTCTTAATTTTGCAAACCGAACGAAATTTTGTCAATTTGTAT
Source organism: Sinopyrophorus schimmeli (assembly GCA_036325965.1). Lineage (NCBI taxonomy): Eukaryota > Metazoa > Arthropoda > Insecta > Coleoptera > Elateridae > Sinopyrophorus > Sinopyrophorus schimmeli. The sequence goes on from JARFIZ010000325.1 coordinate 1,286,113, forward strand.
CAGGATCACATGATATATGAGGAGGTATTAGAAATCAAAATTTTTTTTAAATCGTTTTAAGTTTCCTCTAATTTTTATATTTTTTTAATTAGGTAAATTTTAAATAAAAAAAAAGAAGACGTGTGTACATAACTAACATTTATTTGCTCAATTTGCCCCCTATACATCCCCTTACTTATTAACTACGTCTACGATAAGAGATCAAAAGCGCGGACATTCGCATTTGAATGTCTGCGGTCTTGAGCTACCCCTGATGGGGGAAGTAGATGTGAAGCACCTACTTCACCCACAGACCTACCCTAAACTTAAACCTGTAATAAAATGTATAATGTATTATACACAATAAAGAATTGCAACCTATATGCTTATCTGTGGCCGCGGAACCTAGAAGAAGAGCCGCTCGTCCCGAAATCCCCGGAGAACTACACTCAGATCAAAATTTTTTTTCCGACCAGAGATGTACACCCAAACTCGATTACACCTCAAATGCCGTCGAGAGATAAAGTGTAGTGGGGACTACCAAGGGAAGCGAAAAGCTCGCTCGCTATTGGTCGAAACGACGATTTTAAAAGTATTGATTTTCTATAGGGCGTAAGCATGAAAAGGTTACCAAGTTGCCTACATTTAGGCGTAAATAAATTAAAAACTAAAAACAGTTATTCTTAATTCTAACGAACATTATAAAATAATTTTTAAATGAATAACAACAAATATAAAAGCAATACTACTTCGATAAAAATAATTCATACGGTTAACCTAGAAATATTTTTAATACCTAATTTAAAGACTATCTAACAATACAATCTCAAATGCGCAATTAATTCCCTAGTTTACATGTTAGTAAGACTTGAGAGTTATTTACGCACCACACAATTTCCTAAAAATGAAGCAACAGTGCCCCGATAAAAATATTTCTCGGTTAACCGTATGAAATATTTTTATCGAGGCAGTGTTGCTTCATTTTTAGGAAATTGTGTGGTGCGTAACTAATTCTCAAGTCTTACTAACATGTAAACTTGGGAATTAATTGCGCATTTGAGATTGTATTGTTAGATAGTCTTTAAATTATGTATTAAAAATATTTCTAGGTTAACCGTATGAAATATTTTTAATACCTAATTTAAAGCCTCCAAAATGGTTTCAAGAAATCCAATCCTAACCCTTACACTTGTTCCATTTAAAACATATCGACTGGCTTCCATCTATTAAACTAATTCTTTTCATATAATGTAGCAATTCCTTAATTTTGGTACTTACAATGCCATCTGAAGATGGCCTTTTTTTGTTTTAAATGGTACAAAATATGTCCAAGAGTAAATCATTGGATAACTCATCTCCAATAGTTCCAACAACACATTTACATTAATCGTACTGAATCACCTCCTTCAAAGCATTCAGGAAGTATATAATACACACACATAGAACCTAAATCATAAAACACTTTACATTCCATATAAAAAAAAAGAATTAACACTAATACAAAACAGAAAATCTGATATAAACAGCACTTGTAAAACCTATAATTACAAGCTGCATTACATTTATAAAATTAATGCTATAAAAAACGAACCTTCGTAAACTCCTTATTTTAGTAGTAATACTGTTTAAAACTCCATCAGCATGTCAACTTTCTAATACCATGAAACTAAAATAGTTTAACAGCAAAAGGATAAACTGCTTATTAACTTCCAAATGTAGGTCAAGTGGCACTTACAACAAAACGAAGCTGACCATTGACCAGTGCAAAGCAAACTAAGCACCCACTGTATCTTATCAAATTTATTACTTCCACACCTTATCCTGCTTCAATATCTTGATTAAAATCGGGATCAGGATCAACACAACAAACAACCATCTTCTTTATGATGACAGCTACCAGAAAGTCGCTCATTGGTGCAGGCAAACAGACATCGAAGTATTGATTATTTTAAATAACGGAACGGAAACGCACGAAGTGAAAAGTGCAAATTCGGTTGCCTACCTTTGCAGGTAATAAAGTCAAAAACTGAAACAAATAAACAGATGGATTATTAAAGTAATTATAACTTACATTTAACAGGGCTCATGATATTTAAAAAATATCCTTTATTGCAAGCAAAGGCATAAAAGCTTGAAATGTATTGAACATAAAATAATCTTAACGTAATATGAAGAAAAAGAAAATACAACTGTAAATAGTAATGAAAAAAATCACAATATAAACGATATCTCCAGAGCACCATTCTATTCGATTGCTTTTTAAATTATTATTGATATATGTACACAGTGTCTACTCTAGTTTTTAAGTCTTCGCACTCACATCGATGTGCAATATTCTTAACCGAACAAAATAAATTAGAAATTGAAAAACATGCACCCCTCCAGCAAATTGCAAACCGACGCATTTATATATTTTTTTAAACAAAATTTCATACTAAATTTCGATTCATCGTTATTGTAGACCGACACGCTCACACACAAACACACTATAATTTTAAATACTTCGTAGAAAGATGTTTAATTTAAAAAAAAAAAAAACAAACAACAATAAAACTAAGAAAGAACAGCCGATCTGCTTATGTAAGATTCTTCGAAACAATTTCAATGCATCGTCTTAGCCATTTCGAGAAATGGTAAGAGATCTAACTCAAATCCGGCCCAAAATCAAAGCAGCCAATAAATCTAAAAGTACAAAGCAAATTACTGTAGATATTGCGAGATAAACCATACGTAATACAAAAAAAAAGAACAATAATGCGCAACAGTACTCAAAAATAAAAAGGATAAAAAAAATCACAATACAAATTAAGTAGGAAAAGTAAATCCTAAAGAATAACTTAATAAAAGGAAAATCTATATAAAAATTTCGAATTATAATACAAATTGCTTGATCTTATTCCAAAGGACTAGTTGTGAAGGCTCAATAAAACTCGAGCTAATAAACTGATCTTAAAACAATTATAACACATCAGTCTGCCGTGGTAAGTGTTTCCTTAAGAGCCAACAGTTGCTCTTCTCCTAATTGGATCTTATCTGCAATCTCACGTGCGTCCATTATAAGTTTTGCTTTCATATTAATGAAATGATCATAATCAGCATACTCTTCCGAACTCATATATTTACAGAGAATGTTAGAAACGCTTATACTCCTTCTGTCAATGTTTTCTTTAAGTTTCTTGCCCTCCTCAAATTGCTCGTTAAGCTTATCCCTTTTACCTTCCATCACACACTAAAAAGAATAAATTCAACATAGCCTAACGATGCACATGCAACAAAACCCTTACCCTTTCAGTATGCTCCTCATTCGTACCCATCAGAGCATTCTCGGCTCGAGCAAGGCCCCCCCACAAAACCAACAATAAACTAGTAATCTTTCCAACTTCCTCAACATGCAAACAAAACTTGGCAGCTTCGTGGGGTCTCGCCAGTCTATTCATATGCATTTCGACATTCTCGCCAAGCTCATCGTTAATTCTACATTCCTCATTCACAACCAACTGTTCGCCCCTCAAAACTTCCAATTTTTTATCCAATCTATTAACTAATTCAGTCTAAAAAACACAAAAACTCAGCATTACAAACGTCAACAAAAGCCGCCATCATGGAAAAATCCAGTAGGTTTACAAAAACATTAAAAAATAAAAAACACTAACCGTACTTATTTTCAAGTCAATTTTGAAAAGACGAAAGATTAAACAAGCTTACTTTCTTTTGATTTAGATCTTTGGTATCCTAAACGATGTTGTACTGGTTCATGTCCTGATTAAATCTGGCGAGGAACTTTGTTTTAGACTCTAAAGTATTAAAATAAGTCGAAGTGGGAAACGAAAGGCTTGCTGCCTCCAAATTATCAAAGTTACTTCGTTACTGTGTGTCCTATTTTGATGCTTAGCTCTATCGGATGCATTACTGAGAGCTTTCAAACAACCAGGATATTCACAAGTGTACGGTTTCTCTCCTGTGTGCGATCGTAGATGTGTTTTTAGGTTTTCTAATCTTGAATATGCCTTGTAACAACCTTCAAACTGAAAAATGGCGGTGTAAATAAATTACGAAGCAATTTGGGGTTGAAAAGGTCTACTTACTGTGCATTTGTGTGGTTTTTCACCTATGTGACGACGCATGTGGACTTCTCGGCTCTGGAACAACCCTCCCATCGACACAAAAACGATTTCTTATTTGCATGAACGTGGTCGTTGTTGATGTGCTAGGGAAATAAATAAATTTAAGATCTGTCGAGTGAAGACCATAATTATTACATCTTCCCACATTTAAAGTCCAGAAAGATGAATAATTTTTACTGTTTTAATATTAGAAAAAGTACCTTAACAAGATCGTCCTGTGTTGGAAACTCGGTAGCACAATCCTTCCAATGGCAGTTCGTTTCGATGAAGTCCCCAGGTTCATCTTTTAGATCGGATCGATCTCCCTGGCCTTCAGCTAATGTAACACAATGTTTAGTAATTAAGTTAGAAGATTCCTTCTCCACACGAGTCTTATTTCTATTTGTATCACCTCCATCTAAAGATGTTATATTTGTTGATTCCACCTTTTTCCTATTATCATTATGAATCTGAAAAAAAACCCAATTAATTCTTCTTTGAAAGATTTCAAGGTCGACTTACATCAGTCTTTGTAATATTTTGGCCAGTCGTGCAGGGGATGACGCGGAAGAAAGTACATGGGATGAGGAGGCGCGGGAGCCGGTGGAAGAGGTAGGAATGTAATTGGATAATTTATTATTTCTCATATTTTCCAGGACGCAGAAACATAATCTACAAATACTGTGCAAATATTTGATATTATTCACATTAATGAGTTTGATAGTTGTTCAAAGAACCTTTAGAAAGCACTTCTTTTAAGTTTTCATTTAATTTATATGCCTATTTACGTTTTATCATTGATTGATAATTAATAGTAAAGCCATTTTAGAAACTAAGCTTTTGTAAGTAGATTTTTATCTATTATTTCTTTAATTATTTTTTCTAGATATTAAATGAGAATTTTATCTTTATAAGATTCATCAAAGGTTTTAAAAAAATATTTCAACTGCTTAAAGTTAATTGAAAACTGAATTATACAGCCTAACGTTCAAAAGTAATTAGGTATTATACCTTACGTTTATGTAATTGCCTTGGTTCTTTATCGAATTAATAAAAACCATTAATTGGTGGGAAAAGGAATCCACATTTTTACATTTAAAAAATGTACCTTTTAATGTGAATTGTATTTTCAAAAAGTCGCGGCTCCAGCACCATCTAACGAGTGCTTATAAACATAATCCTTGGCTAACTACATTGCCAACCACAACAGCTGTTGTCCATACGACAGCCAGGGGTCGCGCGCGAACGCGACGCCAGTGGCGTTGATAGAATACAAAACTTCCGAAATTAATTTGGAAAAAAAACTCACCCCCAAAAGAATGAAGCGGGCTCTCCAATGCAATCTGCCGTTGAGGATTTTAAAGCTCATCCTTTTCCCGATCCAAATCAAAACATTTCACAATAATTGAACCGAGGAGCAATAAAGAGCGTGGACGACGTCCCCCAAAATCGGGTTCCTTTTCACAAAGCCCAACTAAAAAATAATAAGTATCAACACACAGAATTGGCTACAAACAAAGCATACAAAATAAAATTGCTTACTTCTCTCCGAGACAACAAACATCCATTGCCAAAAACATTTAATTAAAAAAAATAATGATTACTCACCATTTGTGATTTTAAAAGCCCATCGTTCTGCGGGCCGAAATCCTCTTCTGCACTTCACAAAAATCGACAAAGAAAATTAATCAAGGTGCACCCCCCCACGAATCACGTCTCTGCTTAAGGTTCCAAAGAGGCACAAAATCATTAATAAATCTAAAATAAAAAAAAAACGTAAATAATAAATTGCTAACAACTCAACTTAATCGAACTAAAAATGCAATTTGAACTTAACAAACAACCCCAAAGAAGAATTAACACTAGAACCGCGGAATCGGTCATTTTGGCCATTTCGCAATTTTGTCGTCTTGTTACTTTTTATTAGTAGAATATTTATTTTATTTTTGGAATAATTTATTGGCCTAAATTTTGTGAATGGTGCTTAAAATCGAGTGTGCACATTCGAGCTCAAAGTGGCACATTCCGATCTCGGGAAAATGAAGCGCGCCGCTCCGCGTCGCGCTTCATTTGCCTCCCTCGCTCGGAAATGTGCCACTTTTCGCTCGAACGCGCACATCTTCGTTTTTATTAGATTTTTACATAAATCTTTTTTATTTCAAATCAACCAATTAAAATTTCAATCAATTTTGATTTTATTTTCGGTGAAAGGTATGGTATTTATTGTTTTTAAAAACTATTCAAAAGCATTAAATGTGTTGCAATAAATATTTAATTGTTAAAAGACCAATTTTTCTTAAAGGTCTAATGGACCGGCAACCGCGGTTCCAGTGTTAAATAAGTAACGAAAAAAATTAAGTTGGGAAAAGAAAGCGCCGAAAAAGCCCAAAGGGGGGTTTCGAGAAGAAACAACAAATTACATTGAAATTTATTTTTACATAAGATTAGGTAGCTGATTGGGTTTTGAACACATATTCTGACAGTAAAACTGCGATGTATAGGTACTATCAATACTTATTTACCATACTTACAAGAATATCAATAATTAATATTATTCCTCTAACACAAAGTGACTTAAAACGCTACTGCTCCTGGTCGTACCACATTTTGAGCCGTAATGTGGTATGACGATGCTAACAGTACTCAAAAAAGTCCCTTTCTTTGTAACAATGGTGTTTGGCAAAAGTGGTTGAAAATCCTTCTTCGTGTCGTGGACATGTGTAGAAGTGTGTTTTAATTAATTAATTTACTTTAATCGTGTTTTCTTTTTTTAAACAGCTAACGTGTAAAAAGTTGTGGCAACCCACACAGTAACCCATCCACGCACCCTCGCATTCACGCACACAAACGCACGCACACACACACACCATTATTACAAATTTGCAAAAATTATTCAGTTTTACGGCACTCCCAAAAGCTACATCTTTTTCTCTGGAAAAGATGTACCTTCTTCGAGTCCAAATCTTAACATTTTAATTCCATAACAAATATTGCCAAGTAACACGAATGGAGAAGAAAAATCGTACAAAAAGTTTTACAAAAATCCCTTAAAAATCAAACTCAAAATGCTGTTAGTAAAAAAAAAATAAATAAATAAACACTTAGGCCTTAGATTATTTAAAAAAGACAGTAACATTCCGGAAGTTTGAAGATTGAAATTCGGCGCGCTTTAAAAGCTTAGTACCGTAACCGTGGTAACGAAGGCGCCAAATTTAAAAAACGGATTGCGATTGAAATCGGATTTGTCGAGTTCTGATGATATGTTGTGAATGGGCCGAAAAGTTAGTGCGATTTTTGCAATTTGCTCTTCTCGGAATGTTCTTCTCTTTTTTTTTTTTTTGTTTAAAATGCTTTTTAACAAATCAGATCACAACACTGAAGGTGGTTTATAACACTTAGAAATTCATTGTTTAGTAATTAGTTTAACATGATAACATTGATTGAAAAATTTTCATTTTGGGGGCCACGCTTTCGGATCAACATCTAAGGTTCCATCCAAACTTATCGATTGGGGGGCTTAGCGAAAATTTAATACCAGAAAAAACTATGTTCCTTTTTTTACTTAATTTTATAAATCGAATTTTATTTGTCTAAAGACATAAGTAAATTTTGATTTGTAAAATCGACGAGCGTGATCGAAAAACTTAGCCCTCGAGACGCACATAAAAACACTTTCTTTCTCCGAAAAATTACCATTGGCGTAACGTGCGCCCTTGCACATTTTTTGCTTTTATTACAAAACTAACTAAAATTAATTCCGTTGCCTTTTCGTAAACGAATACGACGAATTCTACGTAGTAAGATCTCGTTTTTTCGGTTTTTTTTTCTTTTCGAAACACAATTCGTTTTCTAACGACTACGTTAATCTTAACAATATTTCCTACAAGTTATTATCATTAGTGTCCGCGTGTTGAGTACTTAGAACACTAGCCAATAATTTCCTTAATAATTCTGTAGAAATCACTAACCAATATTATTTGAGTGCCACGGCTCCTACCGATCGCCATTATTAATTTCCACGTGAAAATCAAAGGAAAGCGAATTAATTAATCTCCGATCGGTAGCCAGCCATCTTCCCAAGGATGCTTGGGACCAATTTAGAATTGCTACGAAGTTAAATCTTTCTAAAGACATACATTATGTTCATTGGAGGAAACGGCAAAAAGAGTCGAGTCACAAAATTCGTTTTCCTATGGCTTCGGTGTGATTTTTCTTTTAAATTACTTTGTTGGTGGGAAAAATCTCGGTGTGATTAACACAATGTACATCCATACAATAACAACATTGAGACTAACAAGACAGATCGATCTGCATTTTCCGAACTGTGTGTGTGCATTACTTTTTTTCTCTTTTAATTTATTTAATATCACTAACTTCTATCACGCACCATTTAGAATCATTTATTATTAGTTTTAGCGCCGTTGAGATGCGTATGTGACGAGGTAAAAGAACAATTTCCTTTGAGCGGAGCGATCGACGCCCCTAACGCATATGCAACCCACACGGCACGTTGTTTTAAAACATTGCAATTTTAATTCAATTAACATTGCACGGTTTTTATTGTTTACATTTTTTTTAAGTAATTTAATTTTAGACACGTGGGAAATGCAGAAGGTATCTGTAGGCTTATTCATACTTACTTAGTTTAGTATTTTTTTTTTTAGAAAAATTAGAGCGAAATATTAAAGACTGGAGATTAGTATTAACGTGTAACAAACACCTTCTAAAGAAGTGGATGAACTTATCGAGATCAAAGGATTAATCCAGTCTTAATATTTCGTTGATTATATGTAACAAAAAATATATCATTTAGGAATAAATACAATATGAAATTTATGGCACACAGTTAAATTTTATACACATGCAAAAATGGCGGCGATTATTTCTTTGAAATTAAAGGACCGATGGCGATTACGGAAAACAATTCGTTCGAAATCGAAACGAGAGAAACGATCGATGGCGGTTTGTTCACTTTCGTGATTTAAAATCTAAAAAAAACTAAATTTTATGCATGATTTGACTACACACATTGAGCGACTTTTCTCACTATAAGGTATTAATGCTAAGTATCTCTTAGCTCACATTTTGAAATGAGTGTAAAAGGTCGTAGCCGATTTTGGAAATTTTTCATTCCAATCTCTGCTTCACAATCGCCGATCTTGAACAACTTCAAAGGACACTTAGGAAAGTTCTCTTTCTACAATACAAAATTGTGCAACATTTAAATTAAACAAAACAAAATACATGTTTGCGATACATAGAAAAGAGCGAAAGTACGCACTTACTGCACACGTGCAGAAAAGAACGCCGAAACTAAATTCTGGCAAGAAAAAATCAACCACTTTTTTACGCGTTCGAAAAATCAAACAATCACAGTGGGAATTACAATTTCTTTTTAAATTATTTACTTTAAATAAGATTTAAAAAGGCATCAGACTGGAATAATCTGAAAAACAATGAAACAGAGATGTTCGATTTAAAAAAAGAAAAAATTAAGCAATCGAGCAATTATTAAACCCATCAGCTACGACCCCTAAGAACGCTTTCATTAAGTTCTAAAAAAACACTAATCGAAATCAAGGTTTTTCTCGAAAGAAATTCAAAAAAAGAGAGCACACAAAATGCGATGTTTTAGGACTATCACAACAGCATTTTCTTTCTTTCACTAACCATTGAATTAATTCCTAAATCCCTATCTTACTAAATACCATTTATTTAACAATTATTAACATTTTCGTAAATCTTCAACTATTCATCAAATAATTTTTTCTCTTTCTATAAACTAGAATTTGCTTTTTCATAACAAAAAGGAAAGACGATTTCTTTTCGACGAAGTCGAAATTAAATCCCTGACTAAATTTTACCATTGAATTGACATTAAAAACTGTTGCTCCTAAACAACAGAATTCAAGATTGTTATAAATCATTGTTTATATTTTTTTTTTAATTTTAAAATTTCGTTTTTCAGTCGTTAATAACCGATTTGATTACTGATATTGTAAAGCACGATGTGGAAAATGCAAAATTCAAAACTATCCAAAAGGAACTTCGTTTTTGAGCCCTACATCCAAGCTTGGTTGAGAAAAGAACAAAATTAATCAAATTTTGCGAAGTTCCCTACGTGAGAGTTTGCTCTTAATTTTTTTTTCTTTAATACATCTTAAGCAGTCTATAGAATTCGTTTATAGATTACTCTTGCCCAATCTTTAATTATTCTATTTCTAAAACAAAGATCCCAATAGAAATTATTAAGTGTTCATGTGCGAATTAAAAATCAAGATTTTGAAATACTTTTAAATTGCAAATGGGAGTTTTAATTGGTTTATTTCCACAAAACCATGGATACTCTTTAAACGAACCAATCAAATCGGAGATTTAAGATTTCCGATGCAAATCTTACGCAATAATGAAAAATTGGGCCTTTAAAGTCTTTTTGCGATAAATACAGGGTGTCGTCCCAGTGTAAAATTGTACAGCATTGCCAGATTGTTTTTTTTCAGAATATTTAATAAAATTAATAGTTGACAGTGAACACTTTGAATGACATCAAATTAACTTTGATTATTATTGCAATTAACGTTAAATGATCAAATATCGATTAATTTTAAGGATTAGAGTGCAGTACAACATCGCAAAGTACTTCCATACGAAAAACAATAAAGTTTAAAGAGAGTTAAAGCGATAAAAAGCAAGATTATTCTATCGGCTGCACTTAATTACCAAATGTGACGTCATCGTGTATTTACCGTAAAAAAACTATATGTATTTCTATAGTTTTGCAAACTTTGATTGACAAAGCAAAGGAACGAAAAAACTAACGCCAAAGTCAGCAAAGGACTTTGAACGAGTAAAACCTAATTAAAATACAAATGGAGTGTTCAGCGCATCGATGCTTAATAATTAAGATGTTTTTCTCCCTAAAAAAGATACACACACCCCATTTTGACACACTATTTTTTTTTACCTATTATAAAAAATCAGTTCGTGCTGCGAATGTGCGTGTAAACTGTACAGCGTAGACTAAATATGCTCGTCTTGTGTATCTGTCGAAAGAGAAAGAAAAACATCTCGATTACTCCCAAAACTATCTAAATTTTTTGGATCTCGTTACAACATAAATACAGCCTTTTCCGCTTTTTCAAACTATTTCATTTTGGGAGTTGCACAAGATATTTTTCTTCAAGACTATGTTTTTTTTTAACGTTTATGTTATAACGAGATTTTACCACAGAATTCATACATCTAAAAAAAATCCACTACTTCTATAAATCAAAAAGTACATTCCTCTTTTTTTTTATAAAAACTATATAAATATGCTTAAAAGTCGCTCTACCAAAATCAAAACCAATCAGCCAGCCAGCCTGTATATTTCTCAGATACTTTCAAAATGTTTGGGGAACGAGGGCGTTCGATTATTTACTTATTCAATTCTAAATCTTACAAACATTCCAAATTAAAATCATGGTAATTGCTCTCGGAAGAGAGAGATCATAAAATCAAAACGAGCGTTGCAATTAAAACGAGCAGCTTTCTAAAGCTCTTAATGCAGCAAAGGAAAACAAATCTAAAATCGAATCGAAACACTTACCTTTCGATCAGAAAAGAAAAATTAAAAACGAAATGTACGTTTCGCCCCCCCAAAAGCGCTCCCAGAGGGAGAATCAAATCGAAAACCAAAAACTGGTGCTGTACAATTTTGGCCGATCAAACCGGCTTTAAAGTGTAACCGGGTTCATTAATTCGCTCAAGCTAAATTTAACCAATTAAATCAATTAAACGGTTAATTGGTTCAATAATTAAGTTTGTTCTTTTTCATATATAAAGCAAGTATCATTAATAGGTTTCATTATATTAAAAATTCCTATATTTCATAAAACATTTTAATTAATTCATTTTTGAAACAATTTATATTAAAGTAATTATAGTTTGAAATTTATTTTATATTAATAATTTAAAAAAAGAAAACAAGTCAAATATTTGGAAATATTTTACTCCGGTTAGCAGTGCCGAAGCTGAATGTGAATATCGATGACAAAATTGAAAAATAAATGATATTTAATAATATAAATAATTATAGTTACTTCATAAATAATTTATTAATTAATATTACCTGCTTTATATATGAAAATTGTACAGCCCTACTAAAAACCCACTTTTATAAAATCAAATGGAACCAATTTAAAACTTACCGGAACTAAATTTAAAAAAAGCCTTTACAATTTTAGAAAAGAAACTTTCTTCTTCTTCTTTTTCTTCTTAGAAATTAAAAGATCTAAAAAACAAAAAAGAGGCTTAAGAATTTCGGTGGTTTCTAAAGGGTATCAAAAATATGGCTGACATTTATAAAAAACGGTGGTTCAAATATTGAGGTATCAAAAATATCGGCGAGCGAATGATGTGCAGGTGATTATTATCTTTTAAAAGATGAGGGGTGGTGTATTTTAAAATTTAATTGAGCTAAGATCATGTGAAAAGGGAGAATTTTGGGGCTGAAAAGCTTAAAGGTAGCTTTCGCTGAACTCGATATCAGACTGGCTGGCTCTCGAAGAGCGTGTGTAAAAAGAAATACCACCAAAAGCAGAATCAGATGTTCCAGCATCAGTTATAAAATCTGGTACTATAATGCAGTCCTTACCTTGCGTTAGGACTGGCGGTGCTAAAAACGCTCCACCTTTTCCTATTTCTTTCTCCGACAATCTCTCTTTTAAGAGCTTAATTTTTTCTTCTTTCTACAATTAAAACGACGCTCATTTCTTCTGTTAGATTCCCATCGTAAGCTTATTACCTGAACTATGAGCCGTTGCAGTTCTTCATTTTCGTTTACCAACTGCTGGTAATGTTCCTCTTCCTCTTTCGAAACCCCAGCATCGGGATTGTACTTACTCTCGGCTTTATCCCGAGGATGCCTAATGACCTCGATGACCTACAATTAAACGATTTAGTTCTAATGCTGGACGCGAATAAATGCATTTACCTTCGGTACAAAAATAAGAGCCATACTGAGGAAGCAACAAAAAATGATGGCGAGAGATACAAAAACAAAACTGGCATCCTGCTGGCTCCCAATAACAAGTATAACGGGGGCCGTTATCAAACACAAAACGACCACATTATAAATGCTCATCCCAACGTAACGGGAGTCGTTGATTTGCTTAACTTTTAATGAGCGAGTTTCGTACGCTAAAAACAGCCCGAAAACCTAAAAAGTCACCCTTCGACACTTCATCAAATCAAAATGTCTTTGCGTCAACTCACAAGAACCAAGCCTTTGTATCCGTAAACAACCCCCAACCAAACGGTGTTATGGCTGCTGGCGCAGTGCTCCAATTCGGGCCTGATCTTCGAATCGTCGGACAGCGAAGCCGGATTTTCTAAAGGGAAAGGCTCGATGACTCTTTGCAAAGGATCTTGGATCTGCCACGCTAATAATATTACAAAATCTACTACTAAAAGCCCCGTCACCATGGAGTACAATTTCCACGGTTGCACCTTTTTCTGAAAGGTAGATTACTTCAGTTTTGCTCGAATAATTGTTTTTTGGGGCTCACCATTCGAACTTTGGGATCGCTTTTTGCCTTGGTCGTGAGCCTATGCACCCGCCACACTTTGCTGAACATTGCACCGTACGCCAGAGTGAATCCGATTGTTAACAGCCATGCTCGGGCTTGGCACACACTTGGATAGACGTCGGGGGCGACGAAGTTGCCGTCCAATCCCAAGAGGAACACACTTGTTAAGCATACAATCACTCCGGTGAGCATTATTGTGTTGCATACTGGATGTGATGATTGAATTACCCTGAAATCATAAATTCGATTAATGTTGCGAATTATGTGCCCGCGAAGAACTCACCTTCTATGTCCATGCCAAATATTAAATATAATAAGTGAGATGGCAACGATAATTCCAGCGCTCGAAACAATACACATGCATATAAATAAAGGCAGGGTAACCGTGCGCAATTCATTTCTTATAATCGTTCTATCTTGAGGCACTTTTCCACCTGAAAAAAACAACTTATAATTATTAAAGAGTTCTTAAAAATGACAAAGTTAAATTAACCTTCCGTGTACGAGGTGGGGTATAACTAAGGTGACCAATTTTTTTCTTGTTAAAACGGGACGCTTGGTAATGGTGCTTAAAACCGAGTGTGCGCATTCGAGCTCAAAGTGGCACATTCCGATCTCGGGAAAATGAAGCGCGCCGCTCCGCGTCGCGCTTCATTTGCCTCCCTCGCTCGGAAATGTGCCACTTTTCGCTCGAATGCGCACATCCTCGTATTTATTGATTTTCCTTAATTAATCTTTTCACTTTCAAATCAAAAAATTAAATTTGGTTCAGTAAATATGGATTTTATGTTGAAAAATATATTTACCATACCAATAAGTGGAAGTGAGCGAAAAGATACGATAATTTAGTAGGTGCGAGTGAGAGAAAACGATTAAATTAATTTTTGTCTAATTTATTGGCCTAAATTTTGTAAATCATGCTAAAAACCGAGTGTGCGCATTCGAGCTCAAAGTGGCACATTCCGATCTCGGGAAAATAAAGCGCGCCGCTCCGCGTCGCGCTTCATTTGCCTCCCTCGCTCGGAAATGTGCCACTTTTCGCTCGAATGCGCACATCCTCGTATTTATTGGATGCGCCTATATTAATCTTCTATTCTTCAATTCAAAAAATTAAAAGTGGAATAAATTTAGATTTATTTTTCCCGTTTAGGCATATTATGTCATTTAATTAAGTTATATAAAAATGGTACCATCACTAGATTTGATTTTATATAAAGTGCTTGTTACATATATGTAAAACAATAAAATATTTTTATTTAAAAGATTTTGTGTATAGCTGGAAAGCGTTTGGCACTAGGAAAACAAGTTCCCTTTATTTGGAATCTCTTTTTTCATCAGGATATAGGTGGTATTTATTATTATGATAATTATTTAATATATCTTAATGTAAAACATGCAAAGAATTAGTTTCTGATGAGTTCTTCCAAATACTTTGACTAATAAATAATAAGGGTAGATTTGCTGGGCATACACCCCTCAAATTTAATAAGCGTACACCCCCAGGGGGGATGTATTTTATTGATGTGGTTTGAATTTTATTTATAACGAAAGAACTCTAAAAACCCAAATATGAATAAATGGGACGCAATTAGTTTTATCACAAATCGCTGCACTTTAATTTTTCGAAAAAAAATTTTTTCTTGCACATTATGAAAAAAGAAGTAAAAGCAATCATCTATTATTCTTTACAATTTTTTGTTAGGACGCATACTTTTCGAGATAATCAAACAACGAATAAATTACACCGCGCCTTCTACATTTCGATTTTTTGAAAAAGTTAATGTGGCGTCGCCCAATTTTTTTTTAATTATTTTGTAGCTAAACGCTCGCTCTATTCGAATATGTAAAGCGACGCCACCGACGCCGGTCAACTTTTTTCGGTACAAGCGCGACAATGACTTTTTCATTTCTAATAGCTTCTAATAGCTCACTTTGGGTCGTTGTATCTCGAAAAATACAAGTCCCACAAAAAAAAATGGAAGAGATCAAATTTGTTTAGTCCGAAATGGAATTTATTGTGGAGCTATCAATTTTGACGTAGATGGCGCCGTTGTGCCCGGAACGGCGGTCAACTTAAATTTGTTAAGCGACAACCCCAATTTTTAATTATAAAAGATTTAATTTCTATACTGAATATGTTTTTTGATTTAATGAATACTTTTCTAAATTGCAAATTAAATCCTCATTAATATTGAATTTATTAAAAATAATTATTTACCTGTCCACACCTCCCTATCGAACCATGTTAGATTGTCAGCCTGTGTGTCGTAATATCCTAAAACTACATAATTACCATTTATGACTTGTTCTATTTGAGTTAAAGCTATTCTATCGCCTTGAGAACTAAATGCCACGATACCCTAAAAAGAAAATGGTAAACAATTGTCCCCCGAAACAATAAAAATAAAATGGAACTCTCTGATCGCCTCCTTGACTTTCAAAAAGCTCCGAAACTCAAAAAAAAAGATCACTCACAGATATTCCTAAAAACTGGGTCGAATTTATGGCAGAATAAATATCATCAGCAATTTCCTTATTATTATAATTAAACTCCTTTAAACTTTTTCCATATTTGTGAAGATGATTCATGGTTTTATTGAAAGCTAAAAAAAAATGTTAAATCGGGTTAAGAACAAAATAAAAAGACGGGGGTTCACCTAAAGCAACGGACCATACGGCGTCGTACGCCAGCGGCGCCTCCTGGTATCCCTCGGGATACCTCTTGTTGTCGATGTCGTAGCCCTCGTTGCGGAGGGCGTCGTTGAGTCTGACTCGAAACTCTTCGGAAGTCATCCCCGAGATGGTGCGTTCGTTCAGATTTTGATTCCACATCAGGGCTTCCGTCGTTAAGTGTCCTTCGGCCGCGATTCGCATCTGCGCCGCCGTGCACTCTATTCCTTCTTTCTCCAAGTTGTTGACAAACCAATCGTCTTCGTACCAGCCTGCAATTTTAAAGGATTATTAATCGGATCGAGATTTGGGGGGCCGGCGCGAGATACGATACGCTCGTACCTCGCTTTACGGCCCCGAAAAGCGAATCATAAATACTGAGGTACTTGCGGGTAATAAGACCTGTCGGCTAATAAGGCCTAATTAACAAATATCGTATGTAAAATAACCGCTTTGGCTTAAGGCCATATACATAAACACCTATTAAACGAAGATGTCTCAGCAAGTTTGTGGAGGCGGCATATTCCGCTTCCTGCCCCAAATGTAGCATCATATATCGTAAAACGTGGCCAGCGAACACGAATAATAAAAATCGGTCCGAATCAATCGTTAGTATTTTTGAAATATTACACTTAGCTATGTAAAATCACATTTATTTTCTTTATTCATTCAAGCTTCGATGATTTTAAATATTTGAATGGCGTATCATGGACCAAATATTTTTTATTTTGATTTTCTTACATACGTGGTCGGCGGTTATTAAAGCCTACTAAATTTAACCATAGGCCTTATTATACTCCTACTTTTTGTATCAAAGTTTAATTGTTTTCTAATGCGTTTTACATTACTTTTAAGGTCTTACGGATATAAATATGTAAAGAAACTTGTTGTACCTTGACTCTTTTTTTATTTGTAATTTTTTTCAAAATGTATATGTAACAATTTGTTAATAAAATAATTTGCACCGTATTGGGGCACTAATAAGGTGCACTTCATAAAAAAATTTAAAAGCATTAGCAACTGATTATTCACATTGATTTAAGATTTAAAAATTCGTGGAACTATGGCTTAGGTATAACAGGGGTGATGTACCTAGACCCGTCTCATGAAAAGTATATATTTATTATTTATTTTTAGATTATACGAACTATTAATGTTCTTCTTTGATATAACACTAAAATTGTTTCAAAAATTAACAAAACATTTCTCGTATACTGAAATTTAACTATTCAAAAACTTAAAAAAATTTTAACTTTTGATTTGACTTGCTAGGCATATTATCTGAAGCAAAATAAAATAAAGAAGAATATATAACAAATATACTCCTACATTTTTATTTATTACACGTTGATCCTAGAGTCAAGGTACAACTGATCGACAATGACCGAGGTACATCACACCGGCCCTTGATGTTTAATCATCACAAGAACAAAATTAAAGATTATGTTGTGTTAAAATCAGACTACTTCTATGCAAATGTTAATAAACAATCTTCCTGCTTACGATAAGTCATTATTAGGTAATAAAAATTATGTCAGTGGATTATACTAATGACTTTGAGTGCGCTAATGACTGTTAGGAGAAGCAATTTGTAATTTTTTTAAAAATTTTTATTCAAATTGCTGTATTCATGTATTTATTAAACTTAGTTATCAAATATATTATGTCCAGTTTGATTACTTAAATTTTTTAAAGCTGTAGGCCTTATTACCCTTCAGTAGTATAATAAGGCCTACTGGCAAGGTTTTTAAAAACGTTAATTTTTGGTTTTGTTTATGGTGAAAGTTGTCAATTTTCCTTTATATTTTATTACTATTAAAACCCGTTGATTAAATTCGATGTTTTTTCATTTAATTTCCAATTTCCCTTAGCTAGGCCTTATTACCGCAGTCACCTTAGTTTTTAGTTCCTCAGGCGGTTTATTGTTTTAATTTCGTAAGTGGGTTAAGTTCCAGTGCTTGTGGGGGTGAAAAAAAAGGCGCTGAACATCTAAAAGTCGGACCTTTTGCGACGAAATTTTGCGAAAAGCGCTCGGCCACGAAAATCAGCAAGTTTCGGACGTTCCTCGAAGGGCCGAGACGTTCTGTTTTAGTTTATTGATAAATTTCGCCTCTATCACACGTTTTGGGGTGTTAATAAATTAAATCGACAAACTTGAAGGGGCGATAGTGTCTGTTCTGACAGAAAGGGCTTGAAAAGGGTAGCCGGGCAATACATTTCGAGAATGGAAACGGCGCGGAGGGGACGCTCTCCCCGAATAAATAAAAAAAGGCAAAATCCATAGCGCCTCCGAACGCTAACTAAGTAAGACACCTTAACATTAATTTATTTAAACAAACAAGAGCACGTCTTGCCGTTTCGCAAGTTAAACATTAAATTTAATTAAGGTCAGTAAACATAAGATCCCTTTATGTTACTCCCAGTATTCATCCTCTCGGCCATAAAGCGAAGCCAATCTTCCTACGATGGGTGCATATTTGATTTCAACCCTTGCGTCCCTCGATGTGCTTCCCTTTATTCTAATTTCTTAAGTTGGCTTTTATTATCTTTAATTCCGTTATAGGAGAGGAAAAAAAAGGGTACCGTTGCTAATCGGTTTCCCTTTGTGCTTTGCGATTTAATCCGAATTTGGGACGTCGGAAAATTTGTAATATTCGAGTAATTGGTTTCTTTTTAACGCAAAGTCAAAAGGAAAACAATTTTCTCCTTTGATAAAAGTTATGCTCGAAGCTTTTTATGTTCGTAATAAAGTGTGTGTGTGTGTGTTGTTTTTATATACTCTGATTAAACGCTGAATTGGGGTCCTCTTTGAGCCGCTCTTTTATGTTTGCATTGTGAAACAGAGATTTTTGGCGTTTTTTGAATGTTTGATCGATTGCGGCGAAAGGTCGCGCGTGCATCGAAAAGCTTCGTTTAAAAATATGATTTGGTGTTTCTGGTATAGTTGCGGCACCGTAATATTTAGGAATTAAATTAGTTATTGTGAACGGTGCTTAAGGCCGAGTGCGCGCGTTCGAGCTCAAAGTGGCACATTTTCGAGCGAGGGAAAATGATTTCTTCGGAAACACCCTGTATAACACATATAAGATTTTTTTAAGGTTGATTATTGTGAATGGTGCTAAAAGCCGAGTGTGCACATTCGAGCTCAAAGTGGCACATTTTCGTGCGAGGGAAAATTATTTCTTCGGAATCACCCTGTATAAATATATAAGATTTTTTTTAAGGTTGATTATTGTGAATGGTGCTTAAAGCAGAGTGTGCACATTCGAGCTCAAAGTGGCACATTTTCGAGCGACGGAAAATTATTTCTTCGGAATCACCCTGTATAAATATATAAGATTTTTTCTAAGGTTGATTATTGTGAATGGTGCTTAAAACCGAGTGTGCACATTCGAGCTCAAAGTGGCACATTCCGATCTCGGGAAAATGAAGCGCGCCGCTCCGCGTCGCGCTTCATTTGCCTCCCTCGCTCGGAAATGTGCCACTTTTCGCTCGAATGCGCACATCTTCGTATTTATTGAATTTGTCTATAGTATTCATATATCTTTCAAATTATAAACTTAAATATAGTATGGTAATTATCGATTTTATACTCGAAAAAAATATTTACCATAGCAATAAGTGGAAGGGAGCGAAAAGATACGATAATTGCATAGGTGCGATTGAGAGAAAACAATTAAACTAATTTTTTGTATAATTTATTGGCCTAAATTTTGTGAATCATGCTTAAAACCGAGTGTGCACATTCGAGCTCAAAGTGGCACATTCCGATCTCGGGAAAATGAAGCGCGCCGCTCCGCGTCGCGCTTCATTTGCCTCCCTCGCTCGGAAATGTGCCACTTTTCGCTCGAATGCGCACATCCTCGCGTTTACTACATTAGTATAATTTACGGTGCGCTCCTTCAAATCAAAAATATTAATTTAATTTAGTTAATATCGATTTTATATTCGAAAGACGTATTTACTATACCAATCCCGTGCATAAATTTACTATGGATGCCCTAACAGTGGTAGGAGCCCTTACATGCTACGTTGTGGATTCCACGTTAAAATATTTCTGAGTGAATCCTTTTCAAAGCCAGTAAAGGGCATTGTCGGGTTATGATAAGGAAATCCTTTTAGGGGTTTTTAAAGTAACCATTAAAGGGCCTTTTAATTTTTGTCGAGAATTCCTTAATAGGTTTTAGTTACGGTAAATATTAAAGGACCTTTAAATGTCTTTTTGTGGATTCCATAAGAAGAAAAGTCCATAATAAAATTATTGAATATCTTATTTAGAAAATATAAAATTATTTCTATTTACTGCAAGTTGTGAAGTTGTCAATTAAATCATTATTTTTTATTTGTTTTACAATTTAGACTCATACATAATACTTTTTTTGTCAGCTAAAAGTAATGATTATTGTTAAGTATCTTTATGTAGTCAAACCAAGAAGTAATCAACACCCTAGAAACAGACCTACAGTAATTTTGTATTTTTTGTAATTTTAGTACGTTTAGTTCTAGGTAGTAAAATTACAAAGATCAACCTTAATTGTTTTTTAACCATGCAGCGCCAGATTTTGTTTCCTGGAATAGTACGTTTACTGTAGGTCTGTTTCTAGGGTGTTGATTACTTCTTAGTTTGACTGTACATTACTAAGAAGTTATGCATAAATTACATAACAGCCTATTTGGAGAGCCTATTTGTTAGTATTTGTTACAGAAAGGGCTAGTTAAACATAAGGTCACAAAATCCAAATTTAAATTTCTATTTTAGTTTGAAAAAAAAAGTTTTGAAGTTATATAGGGTGAGTGTACCAGTCCCAAACCAGTTAAGGACAAATTTTGATTTTGAAATGCTCTGAACTGGTATTATGTAGTTTTAACGTAGAAATGTATATATAAAATTGTTTATTGTTTACTAACGCTGCAACATTGATAAATTATTTGAATCTAAATATTTAAGTTTTTTATAGATTTCGGTAACAATATCAAAAACGGGAATGCACCTAAGGATGACCACTGCGCTCATAGCTCTTAAATAAACACTAAATTTTTAAAATATGTTTGGAACGTTGTTAACACTCTAGGGCACGTAACAAAACAGTCGAATTCTTCAAAAATGTTCGCCATTTCTTAATTTATTCAATCGAACATGCGAGTGGTCAATTACTGGTACCTGGTTTGGGACTGGTAACACCCACCCTACATATATCCTAACAGGTTTCTAAAAAATTGTTTTAATTTTAACAAATACAGAACTAACAATAAAAAAATATCTTTTGTTGTCTTTTACCTCAGCTGGATATTGCTTTATGTTTAACTAAGCTTTTGTATTATTCTAAGAAAATTTATTTTCTTTTTATACACAAGGTAAAATAAAATAAATGTAAGGAAAACTTTAAAGGACCTTATTACATTGCCCTTAAAGGCCCTCTTTACATTTTTCTTAAAGGCCCACTTTTACGAAGCGTGACCATCCTTTTAGGGTGCCTTAAAGTGTAAGGAAAACCCTTAAAGGACCCTATTAAAACCCTGACACAATTTCTGCACGGGTGTGTATGCTCGTAACAGTTAAGTTGAGCCAAATTAATAATTTTTTTCGGACTCATCAAATTCGGGTTTTTTTTGTATGTCAAGGGGTTAATAAGACGCAACCCTTAACCTTTAAAAATGGTAAAACAACTCACCGCAGATATAAAAATACATTGGGCAATCCTTTGGAAAAATCACACAATTTTTAAAAATAAATTAGGCACCCTTAAAAAAATTAGGCAAATGTTGCTTCGTTTCTTAATGCGGCACGACGGACACTTAAATACTAATACGTTGAAAATTTCGAAATTTGCACATACACTCATAAACTGATATCAAAATGTGTTTTTCCTAAAAGCAAAACACGTTTATTTATTGGCGATATCAGCAGTGCTATGGGCTATAGCAAACCTTAGTCATTTTCACCTTGAATTTATTTCTACAATCGCTTTGAAAATTAAAAATGCAAGAACAACAACAAAGACTTTAGTAAATTAATCCTTTTACGAAAAGGAAATTTAAATCCCCAAACGCGCCCCAAAATATTTAAAAGAAATTTCGCCTGTCGTTTTTTAAAGTTTCAGATTTGCAAATTTTACGACTTGAAATTTGGCGCGCTCGGACACCTGCGATTAAGATTTTTTTCAAAATCGCCGCCACCCCTATTTACTTAAATTTAATCCCCTTTCGATGCGTAAACACTGCATTTAATTCGGAGCGCCAGTTTTCGAGTAATTTTCGTTTCGTCATCTTCAATTGTATGGCTCGTACTAATTATGGAAAAAAACATTTCTCGAAAACGAGCCAAATTTCAAAATACGACTTCAGCAAATTAAAAATCATTAACTTTAGTATAAAGTCTGAAAATTTTAAAGATTTATCTCTGGCCCAAACAGAACAGTAATTTTTGTAAATTTCTAATGTGAAAATACAGTCGAATCTCGATAAGTCGAAGTTGAAAGAAAACTAAAAATAATTCGAATTATCAAAAATTCGAGTTATCGAGGTTCGACTTCTGGAGGTGTGACTGTATTTTAAATTTAACTTTGGGCCATCGTAAATTGATAACAATGAATTTTTTTAAAATCCAACTTATCCATTTCGATCGAACCATTTATTTATTTAAAGTGTCTATTTAATCTTCGTCGATTTAAAAAAAATTAAGTTTTTCAAAATTAATAGAACTATTAAATGGGATTTTTACAAAATTAAAAATCACAAAACTTAATATAACAAATGTACCTCTTTGGACTCGAATATGTTTCCGATGTAAATAAAAAACGACCCATCGAATCGCAACAAAAAATGCAAAAACTCGCCCAATTACGAGCACGAAACGTACACCACCCCCGATCATTAGCATTCCAAAATGTATTCTTAAATATCCTTCCGAATTTAAGATTCATCATGCTCGCAAAAGACACCAATAAAAATACAGACATTAAACGTTACGAGATCATATTTTTTACGACTTTAAGCTTAATAAATCCCGTCATTATTGAATATCTTTACGTCTCCTCCATTCCAGCTAATAAAATAACAGATATCGACATAAAAAAAAACTACCCCAACCCAAATAAAATGAGCTACGTTGTACTCAAAGTCTAACAACTTCAAAGTGGCCTTCGTAAGCCTTCCGCACCTCAAACATTCGACGATCTTAGTCCCCCCTAAACGCTCCCCAAAGTTTCACAACTTTAGGGTCCTAGGTACCGAATTTCGTGCTCTATTTTTTAAATGCGAACTTCATCAAAATACGACATTTTTGATGCATTTTTTGCATATGGCTTAATCGGAATACAATTTAAAAATTAATAAAGAGCAAAAAACAGCCTTAATTTGATTTACTTGCTGCGCCTTCAAAAATACAATCAATTTCAGCTTTTTACCACACGAAGAAAAAAGCTTGTGAAGTGTCGAATTTTTGACAACAGTTTTTATTAATAATTTATAAACAATTTAAGTATGCGAATTTTGAAAGAAAAGGAATCGTTTCCGAACGACTTGCAGGTTCTAAGCAACGTATCCCTTGTAATTAGAAATGGTTTTAAGAACTCGAAATAACAAGAGGGTTAAAAATGGCAATCTTCTACCGACCAATTTTTTCAAATTATTTTATCTAAATTAGCGAGATATATTTACAAAAAACGACGTAACACTATATTTCTAGATTGTTTCTGATTTTCTTTTGCCTTTAAAGCCGATGTGCCCTATTCAAAAGTTTAGCATTTATTGAAGGGGGACTTTGGTCTAGAATTTTGAAAAAAAAAAACAATTTTCTTTTTTTGTAAATTCTTGTAGGTTAGACCATTAAGAATACGTTAAAAAATACAGTCGTGAGAGGGTCATATTAACCCCTTGACATAAAAAAACCGAATTTGATGAGTTCAAAAAAACTATTAATTTGGCGCAACTTAACCGTTATGAACATACACAAGTAACATAAAATATATAATTAATAGCTTTAAAACATTTTGAAATAAGTAGAACAGTGTTTCCCAACCTTTTTTTAACATTCCCCACGTAAGTCATTCTAAAATTTTGATGGACCCCCTATGTAACATATAAACATTTTTTTATATTTAAAAATTGAATTATTCCATAAACGAAGCCCAATTACAACTCGTTCAAGACACAACATTTAGGTTTATAAAAAATTACTAGAAAATTATTACGAAAAAAAAACAATAAGTAAATTTTCAAAACATAAACTCAAAATCAAGTGCGTTTTCAAATTGGTCCCGTGGATAATGGTATTGCCCCATGTGGCGCGTTGGGAAACACTGATATAGAGTAATTAGGCATTTTTTAAACATTTTAAAACATTTTTTCCTGGTCTCTTTTTTTTACTAAGAGTAAACAGTACAGTGATTGCCCTTTTAGAAACTGAACAATTAAAATATTAAATTTCATACTTCTATAAAATGTATTTATGATTTTTTATTGTGCTAATAGCTGTAAAAAACTATAGTTTTTCAATATAAATAAAAAATTTAACGTTTTATATAAAATTAAATTAAATATATTTGGTTTATTAAAAAACATAGTTATTGGCCATATAAATATAGTAATTGACCAGTGAACTTACAGTGATTGGCCAATATTTTCTAATTAAGATAACATATAGTAAATTAGTAAAAAAAAGGAACCATTTATTAGAAAAAAAATTATTTCATTTCCCCCGTACCAAACAAAAGATAATTATAATTTTGTATAGTTATTAAAAAAAAAAACAATTTAAATATGAATTTAATAATTAACGTTATGGTATTTAAGAAGGCTGCGATGTCAAAACCTCGTATCTCAAAATTCGGAAATTTTTAGAAAATATAGATTTATTATTATATAATTTTCTAAATATGGCCAATCATTGTCGACTGGCCAACAACTGTACTATTTACCCCTATTTATTGAAGACAGTTCTTCACGTCTTAAAAACGTCAAAATCTACAATGACACCCTAAATGAATGACGTCATTGTATGTCAAGGGGTTAATAATGTAAATATAAAACTCTCGATTGTAATAATTTAAGAAAATCGCAGACAAAATCAAAATTTACCGTTTCAGAAACTATTTTTTTAAGGTCAACGTAGTAAAACGAAGATGTGCGCATTCGAGCGAAAAGTGGCACATTTCCGAGCGAGGGAGGCAAATGAAGCGCGACGCGGAGCGGCGCGCTTCATTTTCCCGAGATCGGAATGTGCCACTTTGAGCTCGAATGTGCACACTCGGTTTTAAGCACGATTCACAATAATTTAGGCCAATAGATTAGAAGAAATCGTTCCCTCTCACTTCCACCGACAAGATTGCCGTATCTTTTCGCTCCCTTCCACTCATTTGCTATGGGTAAAAACATCTAGCAAATAAAAATCGATATTTATTGAAATTTTTGATTTGGGAGCGTGGGATGAATTAGACAACTGTCAAAAAATGCGAAGATGTGCGCATTCGAGCGAAAAGTGGCACATTTCCGAGCGAGGGAGGCAAATGAAGCGCGACGCGGAGCGGCGCGCTTCATTTTCCCGAGATCGGAATGTGCCACTTTGAGCTCGAATGTTCACACTCGGTTTTAAGCACGATTCACAATAATTTAGGCCAATAGATTAGAAGAAATCGTTCCCTCTCACTTGCACCGACAAGGTTGCCGTATCCTTTCGCTCCCTTCCACTCATTTGCTATGGGTAAAAACATCTTGCAAATAAAAATCGATGTTTATTGAAATTTTTGATTTGGGAGCGTGGGATGAATTAGACAACTGTCAAAAATGCGAAGATGTGCGCATTCGAGCGAAAAGTGGCACATTTCCGAGCGAGGGAGGGAAATGAAGCGCGACGCGGAGCGGCGCGCTTCATTTTCCGAGATCGGAATGTGCCACTTTGAGCTCGAATTGCACACTGTTTAAGCACGATTCACAATAATTTAAGCCAATAGATTAGAAGAAATCGTTCCCTCTCACTTGCACCGACAAGATTGCCGTATCTTTTCGCTCCCTTCCACTCATTTGCTATAGGTAAAAACATCTTGCAAATAAAAATCGATATTTATTGAAATTTTTGATTTGGGAGCGTGGGATGAATTAGACAACTGTGAAAAAATGCGAAGATGTGCGCATTCGAGCGAAAAGTGGCACATTTCCGAGCGAGGGAGGCAAATAAAGCGCGACGCGAAGCGGCGCGCTTCATTTTCCCGAGATCGGAATGTGCCACTTTGAGCTCGAATGTGCATACTCGCTTTTAAGCACGATTCACAATAATTTATGCCAATAGATTAGAAGAAATCGTTCCCTCTCACTTGCACCGACAAGATTGCCGTATCTTTTCGCTCCCTTCCACTCATTTGCTATAGGTAAAAACATCTTGCAAATAAAAATCGATATTTATTGAAATTTTTGATTTGGGAGCGTGGGATGAATTAGACAACTGTGAAAAAATGCGAAGATGTGCGCATTCGAGCGAAAAGTGGCACATTTCCGAGCGAGGGAGGCAAATAAAGCGCGACGCGAAGCGGCGCGCTTCATTTTCCCGAGATCGGAATGTGCCACTTTGAGCTCGAATGTGCATACTCGCTTTTAAGCACGATTCACAATAATTTATGCCAATAGATTAGAAGAAATCGTTCCCTCTCACTTGCACCGACAAGATTGCCGTATCTTTTCGCTCCCTTCCACTCATTTGCTATAGGTAAAACATCTTGCAAATAAAAATCGATATTTATTGAAATTTTTGATTTGGGAGCGTGGGATGAATTAGACAACTGTCAAAAAATGCGAAGATGTGCGCATTCGAGCGAAAAGTGGCACATTTCCGAGCGAGGGAGGCAAATAAAGCGCGACGCGAAGCGGCGCGCTTCATTTTCCCGAGATCGGAATGTGCCACTTTGAGCTCGAATGTGCATACTCGCTTTTAAGCACGATTCACAATAATTTATGCCAATAGATTAGAAGAAATCGTTCCCTCTCACTTGCACCGACAAGATTGCCGTATCTTTTCGCTCCCTTCCACTCATTTGCTATGGGTAAAAACATTTTGCAAATAAAAATCGATATTTATTAAAATTTTTGATTTGGGAGCGTGGGATGAATTAGACAACTGTCAAAAAATGCGAAGATGTGCGCATTCGAGCGAAAAGTGGCACATTTCCGAGCGAGGGAAGCAAATGAAGCGCGACGCGGAGCGGCGCGCTTCATTTTCCCGAGATCGGAATGTGCCACTTTGAGCTCGAATGTGCACACTCGGTTTTAAGCATGATTCACAACAATAAATTTACTTTCTGACAATTCGCAATTAAAAATTACAGAATTATATTAATAACAAAAATCCCAAATCGCCAATTTTGTACTTTTTAACAAAATTATTGTCGAAAATTTTCGGACCATAAAATCGTATGTCAAGGGGTTAAGCCCAAAATTCCTCCACCCCCAAAAAAACATTAATCAATTCGAAAAAAACTCACCGATGAAAAACCAAACGTTGGACCTCCCGAGAGCTGCTGCTTGTAGATTTCGCAGAGCACCCTTCGGGCGGCCACCACGTAAAACAGGCCGACGACCACCCTCGCGTCCTGCCTCCGAAGATTCCTCACGGCGTCCGTGGGGTCCGAGAGGAAGGACTGGCGCGTCACGATCTCTATCCCTGCCTCCATGCAGCGCGACTCCAGGTCCTCCACGGTCGATATAAAAACCTCTTCGGCCTCCTGGAGGATGGCGACGCGCGACCACCCGAACTTTCCGCATCAAAGTGATCCGCGTCGGATTGTGCACGGTGGCGGATGGATGGGTGCGAAAGAGCGTCGGAAAACGATTGCGGTCCGAGAGGGCCGGCGAACTGGCTCCATAGCACAACTAAAAAAAAAGATAAGTTCGCAATCATTTTTGTTTTTCTTGAAGGAATGTTGTTTTGGGGAGGGCGCCCTCGACAAAGGGAACAATCAATTATGTAAGGGCGCCGAGTGCGTGTGTTTTGTGAGGGTGGCAGGCCGTTTTCAAAGACACCCTCGGATCCGTTTCAAAGGTCTAAGCGGGCTCCTGTTCTTCCTAATATAACAAATAGCAATTCCTTTCACAAAACCGAAACACCATTATGTAACGTTGTATGGGATTAAGGGTTTATGTCTAAGACGACCCTTACAATTATACGGAATTCGATTCTAAAACAATTCTAAAGGGCTCGCAAGCAACACCGAACCTTTACATCGAATTTCTTTCGAAGTTATTTTTTTTTAAAGTTGATTATTGTGAATCGTGCTTAAAACCGAGTGTGCACATTCGAGCTCAAAGTGGCACATTTCCGATCTCGGGAAAATGAAGCGCGCCGCTCCGCGTCGCGCTTCATTTGCATCCCTCGCTCGGAAATGTGCCACTTTTCGCTCGAATGCGCACATCCTCGTATTTATTGAATTTTAAAATTGAAATTAATACGTTTGAGCCGAGCATTGAAAGACAAACGGCCGCAATACAGCGAGAGACACGATAAAGTGGTTTTGCAGGATGACAATGCTCATCCCCATGTTGCGGAAGTGGTCAAGGCTTAGTTGGAAACGTTGAAATGGGATGTCCTACCCCACTCGCCGTATTCTCCGCTGATTAACCCCTTTTTGAATTAATTCATTTATTTTTAGCTATGCAAATTATTTTTCTTAATTCTTTTATTTTTGTTATATCATTTGGTTTGATAATTTTTCAAAATTTATTATGAAAAATAATTAATCGTTATTTTTAATATTTTTTTTTCTATAAGTTTGTACAAAACATACAAAAGTAAATTCATTTATCTAAAGTTATTTAATAAAATTAAATAAACAATAATTAGAAATTAAAATTTTTTTTGATAATCATGATATATATAATGATTTTTAATCATTTAATATAAAGCGCTTCTGAATGGACAAATACATGGGGAAAAAGTATTTTTTTCCCGATACGCATTTTGGCGGATCTACGGTCTTTTGAGCGTCGCGACTTGATGGGGAATTTTTCTCGTCAAAATAATATTAAGAATAAATAAAAATGTATCTATCGACTGCAAAATTTTTTTTAAAAAAGTAATTTTTTTTAATATAAATTTCACATACCCGTAGGCACTAATATCTTCGATTAGAAACTTATTTTTTTTATCTCAATCAGTTTAAAAATAAAAAATTAATTTTGATAATTAAAATTTTGAGGTGCGATTTTAATAAAATTTAATAGGGGTAAACAGTACAGTGATTGGCCCTTTTATTAAACAACATAGTTATTTTTTAAATATGGCCAATCATTGTCGACTGGCCAACAACTATACTGTTTACCCCTAAGCGTCAATCTATTTTTTATTTGTTGTTTAAATAAAATTAAACCGCAAAAATCGAAGGGTAGCCTAGCAACGGATTTTTTAAATTTAGATCAAAAGAAGGACCAGCGCGCCCGATAAGTTGCACGCCCGATTTTTTACAATTCCTTATTTTTGTTTTTAATGGAAAGATTTAATCAATTGAAAAAAATACAAGTTAAAAAAAATAAAAATATATTAACAAAAAAAAAACAACAAAACCACTTCCCTTTAATTCCATTCCCATCTACCTTTTTTTCGAAGTAAAACAACCCTTTTGATCGTCACAACTTTCATTTTTTTTTTTACAAATTGATCGCCGATACTCCAAAAAATAAAGAGCAAACAAAGCAGGCAGGGCGCCGCGCGTGTGTGCGCGTGCAAATAGGTTGAAAAATTAATAACGAGGAAAAAATAGATAGCAATACATTAGGGATGGAAATTTTGTTTGTTGAAAACAAGATGTTTCCCAAAGGAATTCGAGACTATGTTATGTACACGTAACTGTCACCTAAATGTAGGAACAAACTTTAGATGTGACATGTCAAGGGAAGAGCTACGACATCTCCAGAATGATTTTGAAGCTCCAACACGTATTCAGGGAAAATAAGATACCGACACTTTGCCCCCTTCGCTTTCCTCCCATTTAAAAACCGCATCTTGCGGGTTAGCTCGCTCGAAAGTTCGTTTTTCTTACGCGTTCGATCAAAATTGATATGCGTTATCGAGAAAAGTGTCTTTTGTTGCACTTAAAAAAAAATCACATTTTTTGACCGATTCTGGAACCAGAAATTATCAATTAAAATATACATAATTAACATGCAATAGATCAGTGATGTATATAAAAAAGATATACTTTCGCGTATAGCTTGGAAATTTTTCCTACCAATTAAAAAAAAAAAAAACAAACGAATATGTTGTAAAACGCAAAATATACAAAATTTTGGAAAAAAACACGAATTTTTTATTGATCAGTTCAAAAGTTGTAATCGCTTGGCAACACTGTGCGTCTTCATGCTTCGCATAATATACCGCGTGTCGGACGAATAGGTACCGAAACTTAGGCCGGTTGTATTTACTCTCTTAGGTGACCAACTTCGCATTGTTTTATAATGATGTTTATAATTAATTTGTTTAAACTGTTTCTTTTTTAGAAAAGTAGAAAAATATGGAACTTTTGGGAGCTTGACAGTTTTTGAATTTTCAAAAACACTCAAGCTCCCAAAAGTCCAAAAGATATTTATCTTTAAAAATAAAAAAAATTTGCCAACTTAATAAGTCAAGTAAGATTAATTTTTTTAACAAGCAGCAACTCATTTTTTTTACTACAGTGGTACCTCGATATACGAGTGCCCTGACATACGAGTGATTTGAGATACGAGCCGCCAAGCGAGCGATATTTTGCTTTGAGATAAGAGCAAGATTTGAGATACGAGGACAGTTTTTTTTTTAAATCTACAGGTGAAAATGAGCAAAGCGTGACAAAAAAAACCAGTGACCAAAATTAAGGGCTTCCATAAGCACTTCACTTTTTATTTTATTATGTTTTTATAGAATATGTATTTGTTATTTATAAATAAATGTTTCTTCTTGTAAATAAATTTTTCTTATTCAAAAACACTTAACAAAAACAACTGAGGTGGCGTTTTGGGAGCTGGAACGTATTAATGGCATTTCAATTCATTTCAATAGGGAAAATTGCTTTGAGATACCAGCAATTTGACATACGAGCAAGGTTACGGAACGAATTAAACTGTATGTCGAGGTACCACTGTATTTTTCTTTTGGTTGTTTTGATTAAAATTGGAGGAAGCGGTCAAAGATAAACTGCCAGAATTCGTTAATCGTAACGACATTATGTTTCACCATGACAACGCTCGACCTCGCACATCTTTAGCGACCCGTCAAAAATTATTGGAGCTCGGTTGGGAACTCGTCTCGCATTCACCATTGAACCATTTAATTTGCATCTTTACAACTCTTTAAATAGTCAAAAATTTACTTGGTTCAGTTTTTTGGCAAAAGGTCATTGCAGAAAATGGTACTTTGTTTAAAAAAACAATTAGACGTTATACTTCTTTGGCGTAATTAAATTAAATATAACCAGGTGTAAAAATTAATTCAATGAATACGAGGATGTGCGCATTCGAGCGAAAAGTGGCACATTTCCGAGCGAGGGAGGCAAATGAAGCGCGACGCGGAGCGGCGCGCTTCATTTTCCCGAGATCGGAATGTGCCACTTTGAGCTCGAATGTGTACACTCCGTTTTTAGCATGATTTACAAAATTTAGGCCAATATTTTATACAAAAAATTAGTTTAATTGTTTTCTCTCAATCGCACCTATGCAATTATCGTATCTTTTCGCTCCCTTCCACTTATTGCTATGGTAAATAAATTTTTCGAGTATAAAATCGATAATTACCATACTATATTTAAGTTTATAATTTGAAAGATATATGAATACTATAGACAAATTCAATAAATACGAAGATGTGCGCATTCGAGCGAAAAGTGGCACATTTCCGAGCGAGGGAGGCAAATGAAGCGCGACGCGGAGCGGCGCGCTTCATTTTCCCGAGATCGAAATGTGCCACTTTGAGCTCGAATGTGCACACTCGGTTTTAAGCATGATTCACAATAAATAATTTACTTTCTCAGATGGCGAACTTGAACTGTCAAATTTTCGTTAGCTGTGCGCGCGCAACTTCCGTTGCCTGCTAAGATTTTACTCTCAACGCACCAAAAGAAGTGTAACTTCTAAATACAATATAAATAATTTCAATAAATACGAGGATGTGCGCATTCGAGCGAAAAGTGGCACATTTTCGAGCGAGGGAGGCAAATGAAGCGCGACGCGGAGCGGCGCGCTTCATTTTCCCGAGATCGAAATGTGCCACTTTGAGCTCGAATGTGCACACTCGGTTTTAAGCATAATTCACCAAATTTAGGCCAATAAATTATACAAAAAATTAGTTTAATTGTTTTCTCTCAATCGCACCTATGCAATTATCGCATCTTTTCGCTCCCTTCCACTTATTGCTATGGTAAATAAATTTTTCGAGTATAAAATCGATAATTACCATACTATATTTAAGTTTATAATTTGAAAGATATATGAATACTATAGACAAATTCAATAAATACGAAGATGTGCGCATTCGAGCAAAAAGTGGCACATTTCCGAGCGAGGGAGGCAAATGAAGCGCGACGCGGAGCGGCGCGCTTCATTTTCCCGAGATCGGAATGTGCCACTTTGAGCTCGAATGTGCACACTCGGTTTTAAGCACCATTCACAATAATCAACTTTAAAAAAAAATGGTATATGTTTATACAGGGTGTTTCCGAAGATACATCAGAGCCGAAAAGGGGTGGTTGGGCAAAACTAATAGAAGACGTTTTAGAAAGAGACACATCAAAACCCCCCTCGGGCTTTAAGCACCATTCACAATAATTAATTTATTTTCTTAGACGGCTAACATCAACCGTCGCCCGCAAAAATTTTAATCTTATATATATACTTCTTGTATAACCTCAAAAAACAGATTTTCTTCCGTATTTCAAACGAGCGAAATTCCTCTTTTCTAAATCGATCAAAAATAACACGTTTTGACGTTGCCATTGTTGCATTAACCGAAAACGAAACGACAAAAAGGCGACGCTAATTGAGGGGCCGTAGTGCATAAATAATAAAACATCCCCTTTTTAGGAAAGTGGAAGAAATTTTTCTTCTTGTCGTAATTGGCACGTGTGCATTTAGCTAATGAAACCCTGCTTTTTCGCCAAGTTTCCCGCAAACCGCAGAAGAGTAGGCTTCGCTTTGCACACCCTCCATCGTTCGAGGGTTAATTTCGATGGACGTACCGCGATAATAATAATCGTTACCTGTTAAAGCGCCAAAGTGCATTTCGCGATCGAAATTAACTAGATTGCGCCACTTCCTCGCAATAATGGACGCCGCCGTGCGCCGACGTCACGAGCACACGTCGAATTGTTCAAACACAATTTAAATATTGTTATTGTTACAGAGGAAACATAAATTCAATTAGAAACGAAGAGATATTATTTTAATGTTTTGCGTTGTTAAAGCGGACGTCGCCATGGCGACCGCCTGGGATTTTACAATTTTAACCCCCTGGAAAACGATGTTTGTTGCTTTCGGTGAGCTCATTATTATGCGAAGTTATCTTGTAATTTTTATTTTTTTGAAAAGGCCCTTATCGTTAATCCTTTTTGTTGCCAACGTTGCACTCGCGGGGATTAATTTTTTAAAGGGGTGGAGGGGGAAAAAATAATTAGAGGGACGATTAAGATGGGTTCGCTCGCGACAATCGAAAACAAAAGTACAGGAGGAGTATTTTATTTTTGTCAGGGACTGTGTTAGATACGTAAAAACGTTGTACGTTGTACCTTGGCCATTTTTCATTTGTAATTTTTTTTTAAATTGTATTTGTAACAATTTGTTGATAAAATGCATTCCGTCGTAGTCGGGCACTAATAAAATATTTGAAAGCATTACCAACCGTTTGCTCAAATTGCTGTAACATTTAAAAATTAGTGGATCTATGGCCTAGGTACAACAGAGGTGATGATCCTTGGCTCTATTCGCATTAAACAAAATAAAACCCATTGTTCTACGAAAACTATATATTTATTTTTGGATTATAAGAACTACTAATGTTCTTTGAGATGTCACTAAAATTGTTTCAAAAATTAACCAATTTTTCTCCTATACTAAAATTTCACATATTTAATGGTTAACTTTGCAAAAATTTAAATTTTTCGTTAGACTTGCGAAGCATATTATCTGAAAAAAAAAAAGAAAAAGAATGTATAACAAAGGTATATACAGTGTGTCCCAAATAGAGTAGGCTAACATGGGTATCTTTCTTATTAGTGAAGATAGAAGTTTGGTTAAATGGGCAATGTTTTGCAGTTTTAGGTGCCCATTCAGATTCTGTTAAGCAAATTTTAAAATTCTGAATAGTTCCGAAGTTATTGTAAAAAAACTGAAAATCGTCATTTTTTTAATGTCAAATAACTTTGTAAGTATAAAAATTACAAAAAAAAGTTTAATATAAGAATTACTAGGTTTCATAAAATACAATAAAAAATTAAATCAAAATTAAATTCAAAATGGCGGTTTCCAAGATATTGACACCAACTTTCTTATTTTAAATAGACGCCATATTGGATTTTTACACAGTTTAATAGCATTTTTTTTTCTCTTTTCAACGATGTATAACAACTCATATTTAAATAAAAAATTATTAACAATATTAAATTTTTCGGTTTTAAATCAAGTAACCATGAATTATTTTGGAAAACTGTTAAAGTATGTTTGTGCAGCAACGTAGGAGCTTTTGTAACATTTAATGTAGGTACAAAACATACCATACTGCTCAGTTCAAAACTTTGTCATTTTGAATTATTTATAAGGCAATAATAATTATTATTCAAAAAACTTACAATATTAGTCAAAAAATAAATATAATGACGTTGGCTTGTATTATGCTGTTTTATTGTTCTTTGATAATTCATGCCTACTTGATTTAAAACAGATTAGCCTACTCTATTTAGGACACACTGTATAAATTTTTATTTATTGCGCGTTGATCTTAGGGCCAAGGTACAACTTATTGACGGTGACCGAGGTACAACACACCGACCCTTGATCTTTAAACTCAAAAATAAAATTAA
The DNA here is from genome assembly GCA_036325965.1 of Sinopyrophorus schimmeli. Classification (NCBI taxonomy): domain Eukaryota; kingdom Metazoa; phylum Arthropoda; class Insecta; order Coleoptera; family Elateridae; genus Sinopyrophorus; species Sinopyrophorus schimmeli. Next base: position 1,321,456 of record JARFIZ010000325.1, read on the forward strand.
AGATAATGCTGTGCCAAAATCGGACCACCACTATGCAAACATTAATAAATAATCTTTCTATTACGATGAGTCATTTGTTTTTAGGTAATAAAAATCAATAAGACATTTAAGTAAAAAGAATATAAAGACTTACTTTTTCTAGATTAAAAATTTCAATTGATCTCATACATTAACAAAGTACATTGGCCAGCTGCTGCTAACTTCACGTTAATGTCTGTCAATGTGGCATTTGAAATATCGAAAATTAAGGGTCACGAAAACCCGCAAATATTAAAAAAATAAAGTTGGCCTAGGTACAACTAAAATTCAATTACACTATCGAATTATCCTCCTCCCGTGTGAAAACTAATATAAATAAATTCAATAAATACGAGGATGTGCGCGTTCGAGCGAAAAGTGGCACATTTCCGAGCGAGGGAGGCAAATGAAGCGCGACGCGGAGCGGCGCGCTTCATTTTCCCGAGATCGGAATGTGCCACTTTGAGCTCGAATGCGCACACTCGGTTTTAGGCACTATTTACAATAATTAATTTAATTTATTAGGAGGCTAACTTCATACTGTCGAATTTTCGTAAACAGTGCGCGCGCAACTTCCCGTTGCCTGCCAACGATTTACTCTCAACAGCGCCAAAAGAAGTAAAACGTCAAAAAACAAAGACCTACAGAAAAATCGCAATTAATCGTCTAACGACGAATCCTCCCCCAGAGAAATCAAAGATTTCTTTAAAAAACAAACTCGACCGGAGCTCGTCGCAAAGCAAACAAGCCGGTTTTAGTAAAAAATTAAAAAAATTATCAAAGAGAGCCGATTGCAGTCGTTCTTTTCATTCGGAGACGCAAATTAAAAGAAAGCAAATAGAGCGAAACCTGGCTTTAATATAATGAAGAAAAAGAATTTAATTATAACGAGATGAATAATTAGATTTGTAATTAAAAAGTACTTAAAAAAATTAATTGCCGTTAAACAAGACGACTACCCGCTTTCGGAGACGAAGAGACGCCGGTAAAACAAATCTTAATATTATTGCTCGGGGGCGCGCCGAAAACGAATCGATAACGACGAAAAATTTTAATTTCAAATTACGATTTCGGATCGTTCGGCATCGTCCCCCAATTTTTTTCGCCCTCTCCCTCGCCGAATTTCGAAGAGCCGATACTCTTGAATTTTTATTCGGATGCCGAACGAAAAAAAAATTCTTTTGAAGGCGGCCGATTGCCCATTTCTTGCTGCCTACGAAATTGAAGAGAATTACGGCTTGTTAAAGCCCTCTCGGTACGCTCGCGAACAACAACAATGCCCTGTTTAATTTAAAACTTTTCCCATTGTTGTTACAAGGGCTGCGCACTTCTTTCAGAAGGCGAGCTTAAGATATTTAACAATGCGAAACTGTCGAGCAAAGCTTCAATAACGCTAAATACTTTGTTTTTTACTGCTAATCTGGGCTTTTTTTTTTTTATTGCTTTATTGCTCTTTTGCCCGACTTGAATTCGCCTTTATTTTGCGAAATAAATGCGCCGGCAAGCGTTGGAATTATTTTAAATTTTAAATTCGGTTTGATCGGGATGGGGGGGTTACCGCAATTTTGCTTTTATTTTAACCACTAACGGATCGAGCTTGCTCGATTTTTATTTAATTGTGGAAGATCGAAACACTAATGGGTCATTTATTAGTTTCAGTACCTATTCGTCCGACACACTATATACGTACGATACATCTATAGAGCATTCGGTATAAGTTTTTTGACGCCGTTGCCGCATTTACTTTCGTTAAAAGTTTTGTAGTCCGCTCTGTAGGGGAACCTATTGTACCTTGGTCCCTTTGTACCTAGGGCAACTTTATTTTTTTTTTAATATTTGAGGGCTTTCGTGACCCATAATTTTCGATATTTCAAATGCCACATTGACATACATTAACGTGAAGTTAGCAGCAGCTGGCCAATATACTTTGTTAATGTATGAGATCATGAGATTATTGTGAATCGTGCTTAAAACCGAGTGTGCACATTCGAGCTCAAAGTGGCACATTCCGATCTCGGGAAAATGAAGCGCGCCGCTCCGCGTCGCGCTTCATTTGCCTCCCTCGCTCGGAAATGTGCCACTTTTCGCTCGAACGCGCACATCCTCGTATTTATTGGATTTAGTTAATTAAATTTTCTTTCCAATCAAAGAATTTAATTTAGTTCAGCAAATATTGATTATATATTCGAAAAACGTATTTTTACCATAGCAATGGGTGGGAGCGAGCGAAAAGATACAACAAACACATAAGTACGAGTGAGAGGGAACGATAAAAATTATTGGCTAATTTACCCTCCTTAAAAATTATTGTGAATCACGCTTAAAACCGAAATTTAGCATTTTATTTAATAGAAAGACAAACTTTGGTTTTGTTTTCGCTTTTTTAATATTTACATGACAAGGACAACAATAGTAACTTTTTGATTCTTCGGAAACACCCTGTATATTCATATACGAATTTTGTAAATCGTGCTTAAAATCGGGTGTGCACATTCGAGCTCAAAGTGGCACATTCCGATCTCGGGAAAATGAAGCGCGCCGCTCCGCGTCGCGCTTCATTTGCCTCCCTCGCTCGGAAATGTGCCACTTTTCGCTCGAATGCGCACATCCTCGTATTCATTGAATTAATTTTTACACCTGGTTATATTTACTTTAATTACGCCAAAGAAGTATAACGTCTAATTGTTTTTTTAAACAAAGTACCATTTTCTGCAATGACCTTTTGCCAAACAACTGAACCAAGTAAATTTTTGACTATTTAAAGAGTTGTAAAGATGCAAATTAAATGGTTCAATGGTGAATGCGAGACGAGTTCCCAACCGAGCTCCAATAATTTTTGACGGGTCGCTAAAGATGTGCGAGGTCGAGCGTTGTCATGGTGAAACATAATGTCGTTACGATTAACGAATTCTGGCCGTTTATCTTTGACCGCTTCCTCCAATTTTAATCAAAACAACCAAAAGAAAAATAGTCAAAAAAATGAGTTGTTGCTTGTTAAAAAAATTAATCTTACTTAACTTGTTAAGTTGGCTAATTTTTTTATTTTTAAAGATAACTATCTTTTGGGCTTTTGGGAGCTTGACAATTTTTGAAAATTCAAAAACTGCCAAGCTCCCAAAAGTTTCACACTTTTCTAAATGAGATAATTAAAAAAATCCCAATAATTTATAAAAAAGAGACAGTTTAAACAAATTAATTATAAACATCATAATAAAACAATGCGAAGTTGGTCACGCAAGAGAGTAAATACAATCGGGTTAAGTTTCGACACCTATTCGTCCGACACGCGGTATATTATGCGAAGCATGAAGGCGCACAGTGTTGCCAAGCTATTACAACTTTTTAACTATTCAATAAAAAATTCGTGTTTATTTCCAAAATTTTGTAATTATTGCGTTTTACAACATTGTCCTTTGTTTTTTTTTAATTGGTAATAAAAATTTCCACGCTATACACCAAAGTATATCTTTTTTTATATACATCACTGATCTATTGCATGTTAACTATGTACATTTTAATTAATAATATCTGGCTCCAGAATCGGTCAAAAAATTTGATTTTTTAGTGCAATAAAAGACACTTTAAATGGGAGGAAGCGAAGGGGGGAAAGTGTTGGTTACTTATTTTCCCTGAATACGTGTTGACGCTTGTTTGATAACTCGAATTATTTTTAGTTTCCCTTCGACTTCGACTTATCGAGGTTCGACTGTATTTACATTATTAATAAGACGCAACCCTTAACCTTAAAAAATGGTAAAACAACTCACCCCAGATGTCAAAATATATTGGGCAATCCTTTGGAAAAATCACACAATTTTTAAAAGCGACGCTGCTAAGGAAATCTTTTAAAAACGAATAAAATTGGGCACCCTTAAAAAAATTAGGCAAAGGTTGCTTCGTTTCATAACGCGGCACGACTGACACTTAAATACTAAAACAAATACATTAAAAATTTCGAAAGTTGCACACACACTCATAAACTGATATCAAAATGTGTTTTTCCTAAAGGCAAAACACGTTTATTTACTGGCGATATCAGCTGTGCTTTGGGCTATAGCAAACCTTAGTCATTTTCACCTTGAATTTATTTCTACAATCAAAAACGCTTTGAAAATTAAAAATACAAGAACAACAAAGGCTTTAGTAAATTAATCCTTTTACGAAAAGGAAATTTAAATCCCCAAACGCACCCTAAAATATTTAAAAGAAATTTCGCCTGTCGTTTTTTAAGTTTCAGATTTGCAAATTATACGACTTGAAATTTGGCGCGCTCCTACACGCGCGATTAATATTTTTTTCAAAATCGCCGCAACCCCTATTCGCTTAAATTTAATACCCTTTCGATCCCTTAGCACTGCATTTAATTCGGAGCGCCAGTTTTCGAGTAATTTTCATTTCGTCATCTTCAATTGTACGGCTCGTTGTACTAATTTTGGAAAAAAAAACATCCCTCGAAAACGGGCAGAAATTTTGCCGTGCTTTGGGCTATAGCAAACCTTAGTCATTTTCACCTTGAATTTATTTCTACGATCGAAAAATCAATAAACGCTTTGAAAATTAAAAATACACGAACAACTACAAAGGCCATAGTAAATTAATCCTTTTAAGAAAGACAAATCCAAATCCATTTCAGTGATGTATTGAGATAAGCTCGGGCTAACAAGTGTTTGTCTCATTCGAGCCGGTGAACAGATAAAAAAGACATGTCAATATGTAAAGAGGCACGAGTTGTAACCGAACCCATCACAAATGAGCACTTGCAATTAATTTTGGGTCGCATGGGCCCGACCAGAACGACAGGCTCAAAAAATAAGTACGAATCGGCGACAACTTTCGGCTCTAAATAATTCTTTTAATCGTCTGCATTTGCAGATTTTCATTTTGTATCACGTTCACGAAGAAAAAAAAATTATAAAGCAACATTCTAAGCGCATCCCTTATTCTTCCACCCCACGTCGGAGCGTTCGCAGAGGAGCCATAAACGTAACAAATTTATGACAAAGATTTAGGGTCCACGTTTTATTGAACCGAAAGAAAAATCGCTCTTACCTAGTTTTTCTATTTTCGGAATTCGTTTGGGCGTCGCATTAAAACCGACAGCTTTCGCTCAAAACGCGACAATAACCTAAAATGCGGTAATTAGACGGGACGCTCGCGCGCCGAAAGTGCGACGTGGACGAAGGCAGAGGCGAAAAGAAAAATCGGTAATGATTAGGGTGTGCCTTTTGTGTCGAGAGGTCAAGAACTGTTAAATAGAAATCATTGCAGATGTACGCACGTGCTATTAACCGTAAATTGTTTGCCGACTCGACAGAATCCGGATGTGTTTCGCATTTTCTTCCGTGCTCGCCTTTTCCTTTGTAAAACATTTCTCGGGTCTTTGCCTAACGACACATTATTACACGTGTCCACATTTCCGGAGTTAAACCGTTCGGAAACGCGCAAGGAAAAAAGTCGGGCAAAAAAAAGGGGGCCGTGAAATGGAACGAGCCTCCTTTGCCCTTCCGATTTATAATATTACGTCAAATCGAAGAAGGCGAAGAACGAAAATCGAATTAAAGTAAATCAAATTAAATTAAATTTTGGCGACGGGGAAGGAGGGGAGCTTTGACGAACGCGTAAGCCTCTTACGGTTCCCCGAGTGGAATTAAATTGTTAATTACGAAACACACAATTTTTTTGATTTTAATAAGCTAAGGGGTTGTGTCGTTTAAGGGTTTCTCTAATTGGTCTTTTTGTAAAAATCGCTTTGTTAATTTGAAAATTGTTTTGCGCATACTAAGCATAGTGTTAACGACCCATATCTTTTAATATTATTTAATAATGTTAACAGAAATTGAACTGTCAATGAAACAACTCTTGTTAAATATGCCACGTTTCGTTTTTTTAATGTAAAAATTTAACGATAGTTGTTTTATCGACAGTCTAATTGCTGCTAACTAAAATACTTTTACAAAAATTTTAAAATTTGGAATTTTTAATAAATGAAATTAAATAAATCGATTCCGAGTCAGTACTTAAAAAAATCAAATCTAAGATAGCATCTCTTGTGATAATGATAAATAAATAACTTCCATGTAATAGTTTTTCCGAATTCCCAAATTTAAAAAATACTATTTTTTAATAAAAGCAAAATTAAAAGTTCAACATTTCCACTTGAATTAAATCCGCCCCTGCCTTTATGGGGTGGGTTAGATTTTTTTATTTATTTTTCTGGTTCATTATAAACTATAGCAAATAACGTCCAGGCAAAAGTTTGACCAAATTCGCAAATTTAAAAATGCAATTTTTTAATAAAAGCAATCCTAAAAGTCCGACATTTCCACTTGAATTAAAGCCGCCCCTGCCTTTATGGGGTGGGTTAGATTTTTTTACTTATTTTTCTGGTTCATTATAAACTATAGCAAATAACGTCTAGGCAAAAGTTTGCCCAAATTCGCAAATCTAAAAAATGCCATTTTTTAATAAAAGCAAAACTAAAAGTCCGACATTTCCACTTGAATTAAAGCCTCCCTGCCTTTATGGGGTGGGTTAGATTTTTTTATTTATTTTTCTGGTTCATTATAAACTATTGCAAATAACGTCCAGGCAAAAGTTTGGCCAAATTCGCAAATTTAAAAAATGCATTTTTTAATAAAAGCAAAACTAAAAGTCGACATTTCCACTTGAATTAAAGCCGCCCCTGCCTTTATGAGGGTAGTTATATTTTTTTAATTATTTTTCTCGTTTATTATAAACAATGATAAATAACTTCCAGGCAAAAGTTTAGCCGAATTCTCAAATTTCAAAAATGCCATTTTTTAATAAAAGCAAAATTAAAAGTAACATTTCCACTTGAATTAAACCGCCCCTGCCTTTATGGGGTGGTTAGATTTTTTAAATTATTTTTCTGGTTCATTATAAACTATGGCAAATAACTTCCATGCAAAAGTTTGGCCGAATTCGCAAATTTCAAAAATGTCATTTTTGAATAAAAGCAAAACGAAAAGTCTTACATTTCCACTTGAATTAAAGCCTTTTCTGCCATCATTCACAATAATTAATAGGCCCTAAAAATTTTAATTAGTAAAATTACAGTACTGCAATTATACCAGGAACACCAAAACGTTCCTTTAATGCTATTTAAACAAAATTTTTAAAAAATAAACATTCTAACGTTTTGCGGAATATAAATTTTAATTGTTTTTCGCTAATTAAAATTCTTGTGGCACGTGTGCTCAAGGTGCCCTACCATTGGTAACTCAAGAAGTATAACTTCTACACGGGTACCCACTCGCACCGCTTCTTCTTCTTTAGAATTGCTCATTTCTTTTTTCCAATTTTTAATAAATTATTCAAAACGAACTCGAAGGATTTCCTATTTTGGCTCCTCTTAAGGGAAAACAAAATAAAACCATCTAAATCAAAAAGAAAAAGAAAAAGTAACAAAGCAACGAAAAATAAAAGGAAACGACGGGATGTTCGCATCATTCGAGCCCACACTTTCGTTTATAATTTATGTCCTACAAATCTTTTCCACCTTATAATCTAAAAAGTTTATTGTCCAAGTTTTCGAGAAAGTTTTTCGCGAAAACATTCGACGAAAAACAAAAATAAGAAACGCGTAGGCATCGGTTTTGGTGCGTTCCGTTCGATGCAAAAAAAACGAGAGAGAAGAGCTTTAAAAAAATAATTTTTGAAAAAACGAGGCGCGTTGTGCTTTACGCGAGCGCAGCTTTCTTGATTAGAAGCTCGATGTAATTTAATACGGGAAAGAAAGCTGCGAAGTAATCTCAAGAGTTAGATTGTTGAAGTCTGAATTGTAGTAAACAATTTCATTCCATGTTTTATATCTTTCTTTGCTACAAAACTTATTTAATTAAAGCGTGTGTTATTTCTTAAAGTGTTAACTTTCGAAGAATCGAAATAGAAAATTTATTGACGATTTTGGCTTAAGAACGAAATGTTTTGAAATGTTGTTTCGTGTAACAACCGATTTTTGAAGTTATACTTCTTTTGGTGCGATTTTAGCAGAAACGGAAATTCGACGGTATGACGTACCCATAAAGTAAATTAATTATTGTGAATTGCGCTTAAAACGGAGTGTGCGCATTCGAGCTCAAAGTGGCACATTCCGATCTCGGGAAAATGAAGCGCGCCGCTCCGCGTCGCGCTTCATTTGCCTCCCTCGCTCGGAAATGTGCCACTTTTCGCTCGAATGCGCACATCTTCGTATTTATTGAATCTGTCTATAGGTAAGTCCCTATTATGAGACGATGTCGATTTATGATACATTACGTGAATACATTAATTTATTCAAAAGTACACAATAATCTTTTTAAAAATACAAAGAATACATAACTTCATCAATTTTGAAAGCAATTTACTAAGTTTGCAGTTATTCTTTGTTATTGTAATAAGAAAAATATAAAAGTACCTATAAGCGGTTTGACATTTGCACTTGAATACACGCTCTGAGCAAAGTTGGGCGACAACGACTATTCAATTTTTCAGTCGCGTTAAATTTAATTGCCACTTCTATTTACATATGTGCATTATATGATATTTGAAAGCTAATGAGTATTAGATTTCAATTCTATAAGCATTTATGCTATTTTATGACTATTTTCGACTGTATCATTAACACCTACACTTATAAACTTGGACGTACCGGTTATTTGAGACATTTAAGAGTGTATCGCGCAATAGGGACATACTATTTTGCTTGTCCGGACTTCAAGAGACAGTTTACATTTATAAGTTTTTAAATAAACAACCAACGATATTAACTATTTAAAAAGTTTAGTTCTGTAATATGAAGTATTGTTGATTAGTACAGCTTAAAATAATTATTTACGAGTAAGTATTTTTAATGAAATAACGTTATATTATAAACCTAACCTACAATCATAAAATGAAACTTTGTTGTACTTGAGCAATTTTTTTTTAATAATTAAATAAGTTTTTAATATTTTTACATATATTATATGTATATTGATTTATAAAATGTTTTGGATTAAATAACAACAGTGTGCGAAACAAAAATTTTAATTAAAACTGAGAGAATGGAGAATAAACAAAAATCAAAGAAGACAAGAAAGCAATCTAAATTAACAAAAAAACAAGTTGTGCTCAAATGTGAAGAGTAAAATAACAAAGAAAAGATTAAAAGGAATAACTATGATCCGTTAAGTTTCGAAAAAGCTTTAAAGGCGATCTTTACGAAAGGCAGTAGTTGCCTTTGAGTACCTGTAGCTACACTAGGTAGAAAGAAAAATATTGGTCCTACTGAGAAGATAAAAATAAGACAGGACCGAGCACAGTGTTATCATCGAAAGAAGAGGATGATATTTTCAAGTGGGTGCTGGATAGAGCTGCGATGGGAGCGCCTTAGGGTGGCGCAAAAACAGACTATTTTTTTGTAGTCTCGAGGAAAAAATGTTAGTTTTGATGTTTTAAGAGTACCTCAAAGGGCAGCTCAATAAAAAATTTTAAGAGGTCGCTCAAAATTTTTAAAATTTCAAAATCCGTCAAAAGACAATTTTTTTTAAATTTTTTTTCTCGTTACGGTATAATTTTATAGACAAACAAAAAATAAGTTTCTGAAAGTTTCAATTTAAAATTTGAGTTTTAAAAGGTCGCTCAGAATTTTTTTTTATTTATTAGTGCATCACTTTGGATTTTTTCGAGCGACATTTTAATATTAAAATTAAAATTTCATACATTTTTTTTCCATTATTTATTAAAATAATAAACAAAAATTCACCACGAGATGAACTGAAAATGAAACACATGACAAAATTAAAATAAACATTAACGTTTTGCGGAATATAAATTTTAATTGTTTCGCTAATTAAAATCTTGTGGCACGTGTGCTCAAGGTGCACTACCATTGGTAACTCAAGAAGTATAACTTCTACACGGGTACCCACTCGCACCGCTTCTTCTTCTTTAGAATTGCTCATTTCCTTTTTCCAATTTTTAATAAATTATTCAAAACGAACTCGAAGGATTTCTTATTTTGGCTCCTCTTAAGGAAAAACAAAATAAAACCATCTAAATCAAAAAGAAAAAGAAAAAGGAACAAAGCAACGAAAAAATAAAAGGAAACGACGGGATGTTCGCATCATTCGAGCCCACACTTTCGTTTATAATTTATGTCCTACAAATCTTTTCCACCTTATAATCTAAAAAGTTTATTGTCCAAGTTTTCGAGAAAGTTTTTCGCGAAAACATTCGACGAAAAACAAAAATAAGAAACGCGTAGGCATCGGTTTTGGTGCGTTCCGTTCGATGCAAAAAAACGAGAGAGAAGAGCTTTAAAAAAATAATTTTTGAAAAAACGAGGCGCGTTGTGCTTTACGCGAGCGCAGCTTTCTTGATTCGAAGCTCGATGTAATTTAATACGGGAAAGAAAGCTGCGAAGTAATCTCAAGAGTTAGATTGTTGAAGTCTGAATTGTAGTAAACAATTTCATTCCATGTTTTATATCTTTCTTTGCTACAAAACTTATTTAATTAAAGCGTGTGTTATTTCTTAAAGTGTTAACTTTCGAAGATTCGAAATAGAAAATTTATTGACGATTTTGGCTTAAGAACGAAATGTTTTGAAATGTTGTTTCGTGTAACAACCGATTTTTGAAGTTATACTTCTTTTGGTGCGATTTTAGCAGCAACGAAAATTCGACGGTATGACGTACCCATAAAGTAAATTAATTATTGTGAATTGCGCTTAAAACCGAGTGTGCGCATTCGAGCTCAAAGTGGCACATTCCGATCTCGAATGAAGCGCGCCGCTCCGCGTCGCGCTTCATTTGCCTCCCTCGCTCGGAAATGTGCCACTTTTCGCTCGAATGCGCACATCTTCGTATTTATTGAATCTGTCTATAGTATTCATATATCTTTCAAATTATAAACTTAAATATAGTATGGTAATTATCGATTTTGTACTCGAAAAACTTATTTACCATAGCAATGAGTGGAAGGGAGCGAAAAGATACGATAATTTCATGGGTGCGATTGAGAGAAAACAATTAAAATAATTTTTTGTATAATTTATTGGACTAAATTTTGTGAATCATGCTTAAAACCGAGTGTGCACATTCGAGCTCAAAGTGGCACATTCCGATCTCGGGAAAATGAAGCGCGCCGCTCCGCGTCGCGCTTCATTTGCCTCCCTCGCTCGGAAATGTGCCACTTTTCGCTCGAATGCGCACATCTTCGTATTTATTAAATCTGTCTATAGTATTCATATATCTTTCAAATTATAAATTTAAATATAGTATGGTAATTATCGATTTTGTACTCGAAAAACTTATTTACCATAGCAATGAGTGGAAGGGAGCGAAAAGATACGATAATTTCATGAGTGCGATTGAGAGAAAACCTTTAAAATAATTTTTTGTATAATTTATTGGCCTAAACTTTGTGAATCATGCTTAAAACCGAGTGTGCACATTCGAGCTCAAAGTGGCACATTCCGATCTCGGGAAAATGAAGCGCGCCGCTCCGCGTCGCGCTTCATTTGCCTCCCTCGCTCGGAAATGTGCCACTTTTCGCTCGAATGCGCACATCTTCGTATTTATTGAATCTGTCTATAGTATTCATATATCTTTCAAATTATAAACTTAAATATAGTATGGTAATTATCGATTTTGTACTCGAAAAACTTATTTACCATAGCAATGAGTGGAAGGGAGCGAAAAGATACGATAATTTCATGAGTGCGATTGAGAGAAAACCTTTAAAATAATTTTTGTATAATTTATTGGCCTAAACTTTGTGAATCATGCTTAAAACCGAGTGTGACATTCGAGCTCAAGTGGCACATTCCGATCTCGGAATGAAGCGCGCCGCTCCGCGTCGCGCTTCATTTGCCTCCCTCGCTCGGAAATGTGCCACTTTTCGCTCGAATGCGCACATCTTCGTATTTATTGAATCTGTCTATAGTATTCATATATCTTTCAAATTATAAACTTAAATATAGTATGGTAATTATTGATTTTGTGCTCGAAAACTTATTTACCATAGCAATGAGTGGAAGGAGCGAAAAGATACGATAATTACATGAGTGCGATTGAGAGAAAACCTTTAAAATAATTTTTGTATAATTTATTGGCCTAAACTTTGTGAATCATGCTTAAAACCAGTGTGCATTCGAGCTCAAAGTGGCACATTCCGATCTCAGGAATGAAGCGCGCCGCTCCGCGTCGCGCTTCATTTGCCTCCCTCGCTCGGAAATGTGCCACTTTTCGCTCGAATGCGCACATCTTCGTATTTATTGAATCTGTCTATAGTATTCATATATCTTTCAAATTATAAACTTAAATATAGTATGGTAATTATTGATTTTGTACTCGAAAAACTTATTTACCATAGCAATGAGTGGAAGGGAGCAAAAAGATACGATAATTTCATGGGTGCGATTGAGAGAAAACCTTTAAAATAATTTTTTGTATAATTTATTGGCCTAAACTTTGTGAATCATGCTTAAAACCGAGTGTGCGCATTCGAGCTCAAAGTGGCACATTCCGATCTCGGGAAAATGAAGCGCGCCGCTCCGCGTCGCGCTTCATTTGCCTCCCTCGCTCGGAAATGTGCCACTTTTCGCTCGAATGCGCACATCCTCGTATTTATTATAGGGTAAATGTACCGTTTGTGGCCACTTTGACATTTATAAGAAAATATTTAAGATTTAGTTCTTACTATAATATTATGTAGTGTATTTATAGGGTTTTTTGATATGTTGTCAATGCTGTGATCTCTTTCCTCTACTGGTTAAAAGTATAGCTTAAGATATAATTGAAAACATATCTGCACGCGTCATATATGGGAGCCATTTTGCTTAGTTCTAATAAGAACCTGCACACCACCCTGTTAAGTAAATTATTGATATTTATTGAAAATCACAATATTCTTAAATATTTTCTTTTTTATTCTACTTAAATAACTTAAAAGTAAATTAAAAAAAAGAAATTTTCCGATAATAACCTAAAATATGAATAAAATAACCCATGGCCACAACTGGTACAGCAAATATATAAAAATGCCACTTTTGGCCATGCCATGACCATTAGTGGTACATACGTTATCCAGTTTTGGCCATAGTACATATTGACTTAACATATTAGATTATTTACGCGTATATTATTCACTTATTAATATTAAATTAATTGACAAAGAATTTTAATCATTAAAGTAAAAACTAATTTTAAATACTTAAGTAAAACAAAAATCGAAACGCAATTTCTTAATAATAACCATTTTTCAGTTTTCTATCCGTCGGTTGTTTGAGAACCTGATACAGTTTCTAGTACAGAAAATGTCATTAATTATAATACTCTTACAATACAACAAAAATCTTTAGATGAAGTCATGTATAAAATTATTGTATGGCCTAAAAAACAGCCCGCAAAGCGGAAACGTGCTGTTGAACATTTACCTTCAGTAATAACGGCTGATAAATGCATAGAAATCATGGAAGCTAAAGAAAAAGAGAAAAATGATAAAGAAGAAGAAAAAAGACTTACGAAAAATGAAAGAGAAGAATGAATTGCCAAACAGAGAAAAAAAAACAAAAGCAATTAGAAGAAAAAGTTAAAAAACACTTAGCTGCGAAAAAACCAGTAAAACCGCGAAAAAATTCTAAAAAATAATTCTAAATTCCCATTGTATACCTATTTTATTGTATTTTGTTCTACTTTAATAAAAATAAATTGATATATTGATTATTAATTGAGTAAATATTAATAATATGCTCTCCAACAAAAAAAATTATTTACTATGGCCAAAAGTGGCGCCACCAATGGCCCAAAATAGTGCGTCTATGGCCACAACTAGTGCAAAAGGAGGTACGTTTGAATATTATTAATTTTTAATAAGATAGCAAGTTTTAAAGGTTTTCGCTCTCAATAATTCGATTGTTAATACACCAATGAGGTTATTAATCCATATTTCGTAATGATATACTATATTTAAGTTAATTTAATTCTTGATAAAAGATACGAAATTTCTTCAAGTGGCCACAAACGGTACATCTACCCTACCTACATATAATTTTGGTTTCATTAAAAAATGGCATTTTTGAAATTTGCGAATTCGGCCAAACTTTTGCATGGAAGTTATTTACTATAGTTTATAATGAACTAGAAAAATAATTAAAAAATCTAACTACCCCCATAAAGACAGGGGCGGCTTTAATTCAAGTGGAAATGTAAGACTTTTAATTTTGCTTTTATTAAAAAATGGCATTTTTGAAATTTGCGAATTCGAGCAAACTTCTCCATGGAAGTTATTTATTATTGTTTATAATAAACCAGAAAAATAATTAAAAAAATTTATCTACCCTCATAAAGGCAGGAGCGGCTTTAATACAAGTGAAAATGTAAGACTTAGCGTTTTGCTTTTACAGTAGAACTCCGATTATCCGAATCCATTGGCACCGGAGTAGATTCGGATAATGGAAAATTCGGATAATCGGACATAGACTGGCAATAAAGAAAAACGGACTGTCACACATAGAAAAAACTTTTTTAAGTTTAACAATATAATAATTTTATATTCGAGATACAGGGTATTACGCTTAGGACCGATTCGAATAATTGGCAATTCGGTTGATCGGCGTTCCGATAATCGGAGTTCTACTGTATTAAAAAAAATCGCATTTTTGAAATTTGCGAATCGGGCCAAACTTTTCCATAGAAGTTATTTGTTATAGTTTATAATGAACCCGAAAAATAATTTAAAAAAAACTAACTACCCCCATAAAGGCAGGGGCGCCTTTAATTCAAGTGGAAATTTTTTCGAGGTTGACCAATCGAGAATTACGCAAAAATGCAATCAACTTCTTCTTCTTCTTCAAAAAAAGGTTTAATTATTTCTCCGAACAATTTAAATAATGCCGAAGCTCGTCCCCCAAAAATTACAATTCAAATAAATAACGTTCGTTCTAAAACAAACTTCGTGGGAATGCCTGCAAATTCAACTTTATTCCCCAAAAAAAAAGGAAGAAGAAAAGAAATAAGATCTCTCCTAACATCGAAACCCTTAAGTTTTATTCCCACAACTTGTTTGCGAGATATAAAATTTAATATACTTAAACACGGGGGAATTTCGCGTGTATTCGAGAAATTCGCATACGTTATCCGCTCAAAACACAAATTCTACAATTTTGACTGGCACGTATCTCATACATGATTTGTGCAACAAAAACTACCGCCCCAAAAATCCTCCGCAAGGTACGAGACCCCGACTCGTTTATCATTCAGCGGCGTACAATTATTTCCTTCGAGAAAAACAAAACGTCAAATAAAAAATAAAAAAAAACGCCGCGAAACAACCCCCGCACAAAAAAAGAAATCAAACGTATGCGCGCAAAGCGCTTCCAACCCCTCCGAAGATATTAAAAGCTCCAATTTTCCACCGCTCTTCCAACTTTCTTAATTACGAAGGAAACTTCGTTAATTGACGCCAAAAAAAACCGAAAAAGAAAGAAAGATTTCCCGAAAACGATCCTCTCATTAAGATTCAATACCCGGCAATCTATTTTTATTTTCGCACGTTTATTTCAGTTTCGCTAAGGGGCGCCCGTCGACGCTATCGAAACTAGTTTTCGTGACGTCACCAAGTTTCCCTTATTAAATTTTCGGGCGAAAAAAAATGTTTTTAAATAGCCAAAAAAAAAAAAGGGACGAGATTTTTAATTAATTATTTTTTTGGAAACGACGCCGACGATTCGAATTTTATTTAAAATTAAAAATGGACGGTCGTTGCCTAGGCGACGACGTGTTTATCGCGAGCCGAGACGCGAACCTCTCGCCTTCGGACAAATTAATTTCGATTTAAAGGAGGAAAAGGCCTTCGGAACGGGGGACGAGTGCATTTTTCGATTGCGATGAATATATTTCGTTCGGGATGTTTGCCCTCCTCTTTCTAACGATTTTTAGGGGTTCGCCCTTTTGTATGCGGGACTTGTTGCCTTCGGCAAATAAATAAACCTGGATAGAGCTCTTTCTTATCTAGCTTTATTACAAAAAACGTACGGTTCGAGGTAATTTTAAAAAACACGTTCGTTCACGAAGTGACGGTGTCTTTTCTTTTTTTTTTTTAAAGGCGACCGGGCCTTTTCTGCGCACCCGGAAAAATGTTTTCGTTGGGCGCGCGAAAAATGGACGGTTTCTTTTCCGTCATTCTAAAATAGGCGAAACGAAGAAAATTACTTCGAAAATGGAGGATGTGTCCTTTTAAAGAGCGAGGGGCTTTTAAGATGGGAAATTTTGTGCTTGGGTTTCGGCGAAAGGCCTTTTCCTAAGGGGCTGTTTTTCTCGAATGGAAGGCCTTTTTAGATGTGGTAAATGTCGGTCTCAAAGCGCAGCAAACTAAATCTGAATTTCCTAAAGGATCTGTGTGTGTGTGTGTGTGTGTTGTGTGTGCGTGCGTGGGTTCTTAAAAATTAAATTTACAGTTCTTAGCGGCGCTTTAAAATTTTAAGGATCGCTTAAAGACGGGCGGTTAGAGATGAAATGTGCGCTCGGAGCTTTCGAAAGCTCTTCTTCGGAGGGTTGCTTTTTTAAATACGGTTTAGCGTTACGGAAAGCCTTTTTTTGAAGAGCTCCTGAAATATTAAACTGCAGGTTTGAAGTTACCGAATCTTATTGTGGGGGTTGTTCGTCGAAGTTATACTTCTTTAGGTGCGCTGAGGGGGAAGTCGGTAGTTGCGCGCGCACAGTTAACGAAAATTCGACAGTATGAAGTTAGCCGTCTAAGAAAGTAAATTAATTATTGTTAAACGTGCTTAAAGCCGATTGGGCGCATTCGGAGCTCAAAAAATGATTTTCTGTGTATCCAATTTTATTTAATAGAAAAGACAAATTTTGGTTTGCGTTTTCGCTTTTTTAACATTTACATGATATTAGTAACGCTTTAATTTTTCGGAAACACCCTGTATAAACATATACAGATTTTTTTAAAGTTTATTATTGTGAATGGTGCTTAAATCCGAGTGCGCGCATTCGAGCTCAAAGTGGCACATTCCGATCTCGGGAAAATGAAGCGCGCCGCTCCGCGTCGCGCTTCATTTGCCTCCCTCGCTCGGAAATGTGCCACTTTTCGCTCGAATGCGCACATCCTCGCATTTATTACATTTTCCTACATTAATCTTCTTTCTTTCAAATTTAATTTAATGCCAAAAATGGATTTAATGTTCCTAAAAAGGTGGACCCCGTATATTTTCAAAAATAATTTTGTTAAAAAGCACAAAATTGGCGATTTGGAATTTTTTATTAATATAATTCAATAATTCTTAATTGAGAATTGTTAGAAAGTAAATTAATTCTTGTGAACTGTGCTTAAAGCCGAGTGTGCGCATTCGAGCTCAAAGTGGCACATTCCGATCTCGGGAAAATAAAGCGCGCCGCTCCGCGTCGCGCTTCATTTGCCTCCTCGCTCGGAAATGTGCCACTTTTCGCTCGAATGCGCACATCCTCATTTATTCAATTTTCCTACATTAATCTTCTTTCTTTCAAATTTAATTTAATGCCAAAAAGGATTTAATGTTCCTAAAAGGTGGACCCCGTATATTTTCAAAAATAATTTTGTTAAAAGCACAAAATTGGCGATTTGGAATTTTTATTAATATAATTCAATAATTCTTAATTGAGAATTGTTAGAAAGTAAATTAATTCTTGTGAACTCTGCTTAAACCCAGTGTGCGCATTCGAGCTCAAAGTGGCACATTCCGATCTCGGGAAAATAAAGCGCGCCGCTCCGCGTCGCGCTTCATTTGCCTCCCTCGCTCGGAAATGTGCCACTTTTCGCTCGAATGCGCACATCCTCGTATTTATTCAATTTTCCTACATTAATCTTCTTTCTTTCAAATTTAATTTAATGCCAAAAAAGGATTTAATGTTCCTAAAAAGGTGGACCCCGTATATTTTCAAAAATAATTTTGTTAAAAAGCACAAAATTGGCGATTTGGAATTTTTTATTAATATAATTCAATAATTCTTAATTGAGAATTGTTAGAAAGTAAATTAATTCTTGTGAACTCTGCTTAAACCCAGTGTGCATTCGAGCTCAAAGTGGCACATTCCGATCTCGGAAAATAAAGCGCGCCGCTCCGCGTCGCGCTTCATTTGCCTCCCTCGCTCGGAAATGTGCCACTTTTCGCTCGAATGCGCACATCCATTTATTCAATTTTCCTACATTAATCTTCTTTCTTTCAAATTTAATTTAATGCCAAAAAAGGATTTAATGTTCCTAAAAAGGTGGACCCCGTATATTTTCAAAAATAATTTTGTTAAAAAGCACAAAATTGGCGATTTGGAATTTTTTATTAATATAATTCAATAATTCTTAATTGAGAATTGTTAGAAAGTAAATTAATTCTTGTGAACTCTGCTTAAACCCGAGTGTCGCATTCGAGCTCAAAGTGGCACATTCCGATCTCGGGAAAATAAAGCGCGCCGCTCCGCGTCGCGCTTCATTTGCCTCCCTCGCTCGGAAATGTGCCACTTTTCGCTCGAATGCGCACATCCTCGTATTTATTCAATTTTCCTACATTAATCTTCTTTCTTTCAAATTTAATTTAATGCCAAAAAAGGATTTAATGTTCCTAAAAAGGTGGACCCCGTATATTTTCAAAAATAATTTTGTTAAAAAGCACAAAATTGGCGATTTGGAATTTTTTATTAATATAATTCAATAATTCTTAATTGAGAATTGTTAGAAAGTAAATTAATTCTTGTGAACTCTGCTTAAACCCAGTGTGCGCATTCGAGCTCAAAGTGGCACATTCCGATCTCGGAAAATAAAGCGCGCCGCTCCGCGTCGCGCTTCATTTGCCTCCCTCGCTCGGAAATGTGCCACTTTTCGCTCGAATGCGCACATCCTCGTATTTATTCAATTTTCCTACATTAATCTTCTTTCTTTCAAATTTAATTTAATGCCAAAAAAGGATTTAATGTTCCTAAAAAGGTGGACCCCGTATATTTTCAAAAATAATTTTGTTAAAAAGCACAAAATTGGCGATTTGGAATTTTTTATTAATATAATTCAATAATTCTTAATTGAGAATTGTTAGAAAGTAAATTAATTCTTGTGAACTCTGCTTAAACCCGAGTGTGCGCATTCGAGCTCAAAGTGGCACATTCCGATCTCGGGAAAATAAAGCGCGCCGCTCCGCGTCGCGCTTCATTTGCCTCCCTCGCTCGGAAATGTGCCACTTTTCGCTCGAATGCGCACATCCTCGTATTTATTCAATTTTCCTACATTAATCTTCTTTCTTTCAAATTTAATTTAATGCCAAAAAAGGATTTAATGTTCCTAAAAAGGTGGACCCGTATATTTTCAAAATAATTTTGTTAAAAGCACAAAATTGGCGATTTGGAATTTTTTATTAATATAATTCAATAATTCTTAATTGAGAATTGTTAGAAAGTAAATTAATTCTTGTGAACTCTGCTTAAACCCGAGTGTGCGCATTCGAGCTCAAAGTGGCACATTCCGATCTCAGGAAAATAAAGCGCGCCGCTCCGCGTCGCGCTTCATTTGCCTCCCTCGCTCGGAAATGTGCCACTTTTCGCTCGAATGCGCACATCCTCGATTTATTCAATTTTCCTACATTAATCTTCTTTCTTTCAAATTTAATTTAATGCCAAAAAGGATTTAATGTTCCTAAAAAAGGGGGACCCGTATATTTTCAACAATAATTTTGTTAAAAGCACAAAATTGGCGATTTGGAATTTTTATTAATATAATTCAATAATTCTTAATTGAGAATTTTAGAAAGTAAATTAATTCTTGTGAACTGTGCTTAAAGCCGAGTGTGCGCATTCGAGCTCAAGTGGCACATTCCGATCTCGGAAAATGAAGCGCGCCGCTCCGCGTCGCGCTTCATTTGCCTCCCTCGCTCGGAAATGTGCCACTTTTCGCTCGAATGCGCACATCCTCGTATTTATTCAATTTTCCTACATTAATCTTCTTTCTTTCAAATTTAATTTAATGCCAAAAAAGGATTTAATGTTCCTAAAAAGGTGGACCCCGTATATTTTCAAAAATAATTTTGTTAAAAAGCACAAAATTGGCGATTTGGAATTTTTTATTAATATAATTCAATAATTCTTAATTGAGAATTGTTAGAAAGTAAATTAATTCTTGTGAACTCTGCTTAAACCCGAGTGTGGCATTCGAGCTCAAAGTGGCACATTCCGATCTCGGGAAAATAAAGCGCGCCGCTCCGCGTCGCGCTTCATTTGCCTCCCTCGCTCGGAAATGTGCCACTTTTCGCTCGAACGCGCACATCTTCGTTTTACTACGTTGACCTTAAAAAAATAGTTTCTGAAACAGTAAATTTTGATTTTATGTACGATTTTCTTAAATTATTACAATCGAGAGTTTTATATTTGCATTATTAACAAGACGCAACCCTTAACCTTAAAAATGGCAAAACAACTCACCGCAGAGGTCAAAATACATCGGGCAATCCTTTGGAAAAATCACACAATTTTTAAAAGCGACGCTGCTAAGGAAATCTTTTAAAAACGAATAAAATTAGGCACCCTTAAAAAAATCAGACAAAGGTTGCTTCGTTTCATAACGCGGCACGACGGACACTTAAATTCCAAAACAAATACGTTAAAAATTTCGAAACTCACAAACTGATACCAAAACGTGTTTTTCGCAAAGCAAAACACGTTTATTTATTGGCGATATCAGCAAAACTTGGTCGTTTTCACCTTGAATTTATTTCTACAATCGAAAAATCAATAAACGCTTCGGAAATTAAAAATACAAGAACAACAACAAAGGCTTTAGTAAGTTAATCCTTTTACAAAAAGGAAATTTAAATCCCCATACGCACCCTAAAATATTTAAAAGAAATTTCGCCTGTCGTTTTTTAAGTTTCAGATCTGCAAATTTTACGACTTGAAATTTGGCGCGCTCGTACACCCGCGATTATTTTTTTTCAAAATCGCCGCGACCCCTATTTGCTTAAATTTAATTCCCTTTCGATCCCTTAACACTGCATTTAATTTGGAGCCCAGTTTTCGAGTAATTTTCATTTCGTCATCTTCAATTGTACGGCTCGTTGTACTAATTTTGGAAAAAAAAAAACATCCCTCGAAAACGGGCAGAAATTTTGAAATACGACTTCATCAAATTAAAAAGCATTAACTTTAGTATAAAGTCTGAGAGTTTTAAAGATTTAACTCTGGCCCAACCAGAACAGCAATTTTTGTAAATTTCTAATGTGAAAATATTTTAAATTTAACTTTGGGCGCTCGTAAATCGATAACAACGAATTTTTTTAAAATCCTCCGAACGCCAATTTGTCCAAAATTTCATCATTTTTTAATTTGTAAAGCTCCCAACTCGTTCGAACCATTTATTTACTCAAAGCGTCTATTTAATCATCGTAGATTGTATTTCGTTGTACTAATTTTGGAAGAAAAAAAAACATTTCTCGAAAACGGGCTTCATTTGCCTCCCTCGCTCGGAAATGTGCCACTTTTCGCCCGAATGGCCACATCCTCGTATTTATTAAATTTTGTTTATGTTTAATTTACATTACAATTATTTTACGTAAAAAAATTTAATAATCTTCAAAAATAACTAACCAATTTAAACATATTTCGCTTTGTTATCGATTTACACGGTTTTCGGAAATTTTTCAATAAAAAATTTAAAGTTTTTAGGAAACTTATTTAAATATAGATCGAAATTAACAATACATGTTATCCTTATAGAAAAAATGACCCTTTTTTGCTATTAAAAATAGAAGAAAAAAAACTCCATCAATACGGAATTGAACTACGTTGAACATTGAAATTTCGAAATTATTTTTAAAAAATTTCAAATTTAATTAGAAAGCTTTACCCTTATAAAAAATAACAATTATTAGGGATATTTGTAAATAATTTACATTCAATGTCTGAAATAACGGCAACGTTGTACTTGTTAATGATAATTTTTCGAATTTTATAAAATATAATTAATCTCCATTTTAACGTAGAAATTCTATTTATTTTTTTAACTGTTCCTCTTCAAATTGAAACCAAAACCCAAAATCACTTTCTCGGCAACGCGATCGCGTAAACCGAAACAGTCCTAACTAATCGCGGCCCTTTTTTTAAGCGCCCTTTATCGAAAGTCAATAAATCGCCCGCCCCGTCCCATTCTAAACGTAATATTTTGCACATTCTAAACAACTCGTCTTTTACCGTTAATAATTCGCCGCACTCTCGCATTCTAACCCCACTTCCGGCATTTGAATTATTTTTTAGGCGCGCTTCCCTTTCATATAATTCGGCAAAGCCAAATCTGATTTTAAAAAAAGTAATTTATAAGCTCCGTCATCATCGTCCCATATCTAACGTTATTATCTTCAATTTTGTAGCTTATTTTCTCTAATCCAAGTGTAAAATTGTAATTTACCAGCGCCGCCCCCAAAACGACACATCCAACCGCGAAAACCGACATTTTTCTGCGTCCCGTCAAAAAAAAAAGCTAAATTTAATTAATCTTCAAAAAGCGACTCTTTTACGTGCGCCTTTTTATGTTAATTTAAAGCCGTAAAAGTAATTATTATTTTATGGGTGGCGGTGGTCGTGTGTCGGTGGTAAGGACGATTATAAAAAAAACCCTTTTCACCCCTTTTTTACGGTTTTAACTTTTATGGTAGACTGCTCTTAATTATGTACATATAACGTAATCCTATAAAAAAAAGTTTGTAACAGAAATGAACTGTAAGTTAACATTATTAATGGCGTTTTAAACATTACTTTTTCTAAGCGAAAACCAATAATTCCCCCTTCGGAAAATCCGATGGGAAAATCTAACAATGAGCGAGCCATGAAATTTTAAAAGAGGCGCATGATTTAAGGCAAAGCTTTGTGTAAGCGGTTAATAAAATAATTAGAAAGGCCCTTTAACTAAACGAGAAGGTAATTCGTCTAAACCAACGCCGGAAAACGTTTGGAAATAGTTGCATTAATTATTAAAACGCTTTAAAAGCTCGCTTTCCATGTGCCGAAACACCTTCTAATTAATAAAATCGGATCAAAGCGCGCTCCGCCCGCTTTCGAATTTTGCTCTATTTTTTCGCGTTCGTCGCCCGCGCCAATTTGAATTTTTCAACGGCAACCACGCGTTTGCCATCGTTCGCGGACAAAAATGGAAATAACGGTAAAGATCGCATAACGGATCAATGGCTCTCGTCGGAGTTGAAATTGCAAATTGAGTGGAAAAGAAAATATTCTACGGCTCCCAAAAGTATTCAACGTACAATTGAAGAAAATTCCGTGTGGTGCGGGCTCATATTGATTTCGTTTTTTTTTTCGCCTTTCGAATTGAAAAAAATACAAATTTTTTTATCGCCCTTAAGGCTGCTGCTTCCCGGAATCTATTACAGTTTTTCTTTTGGAAAATTTAAATTTAAAAAATTCACGCTTTTGTCGAGACGAATCGTAGATTTTTCGTCGAGATTGGGTCTTAATTAAAAATTGTAATTTATACTCTATCAACATTTTTTTTTGAAATTCATAACGCGTTTTTTTTTTAGTAATACATTTTAATTTTTTTTAAATAATAATAAACGGTGAACAACCTTGCTTCGCCGTTTTCCTATAGATGGCTTTAGTGGTACATAAATAGATCGTAGACGTCGTACAATAAACTCCGGCATCTGTCATTGAAAGCTATACGAGAGACACGAAAAAGTGACTTTGCAGCATGACAATGCTCGTCCCCATGTTGCGAAAGTGGTCAAGACATACTTGGAAAGATTGCATTTTTTTTTAATTAATTATTGAACCATGTATTTTAAGCTAAAATCAAAAATAAGGGCGATTCTAATCCAGAAATTAGGTTTTCGGGTTCGTCGCATTTCGGGCATTGGGCTCTCTCTCAAAACCTCCCGAAAAGAATCCTAACTCCGGATTCCTTTAACATATTTTGATGATTTTTCGAAAATCGCGACTATAAAAAGTGAGGAAGAGCTCCATTAAAAAATTACCAAGATCTGATAAGAAAACTCGCAAAAAAACTTTTTTGATTTGGCTATTTTCAAAGTGTTTTAATATTAAAATTCTTTACTTTGTATTTCCTATATTACTTAATTGAGATACAAAAAAATATTTCGAACAAAAAGTGTAGGAACTATTATAAAAAATTATTTTCCAAAATCTTGGAACCGTAGACATGGGCGTGCGGCCGGGACGGTCTTAACTATTCGTAAAAGTGATATTTAATGTAGTTATTAATTTTTTTTACAATTTTTTGATAAATTTATTAGAAAACGATAATAATTGACTGCAATTTTTCCTTAATTTGTACGGCTCGACAAAACGATGTTTTCTCGCAATCCCAAAAATTGTTATTTTTTTTCTCTAACGGTGTTACAACGGGACGTGAATCATACGACTTTTGAAGTGTAACTTCTTATGCTAGGGCAAATTAAAAATTTTATCGCAAAAACGGGGGGGAACGTGAGCGGGGAAATAAAAATGGAAGGAGAATGTTTTTGCAGCAAGCCCAATAGTTTGAAAAGCATCGAACCTTTCAATTTAAATTAAATGTAAAACCCCAACAGTTATCAAAATACTATATTTAAAAAAAAAACAATTAAGAACTTTTTGTATTAATTAAATTTTGAATAATCACATCTTAGAAAATTCATAATTCGCTTAATTTTAACCTCCCGCATACTGGGTGGGGTTTACCATACTCCCCAAAAATAAAATGAAATAAAATCCACTCAATTGTACTTTATGACAGTTAAATGATAAGAAATACAAATTAATTTCAAGGCAATTTTTTTATGATTTGCAATAATTTAGACGCAAAAATTACACGAAAAATGAATTGAATAATTTTAATTCAAAAAGGGGTTTAATCGGAGGAGAATACGGTGCGTGGGGTAGAACCTCCGATTTCAACGTTTCCAAGTGCGCCTTGACCACTTTCGCAACATGGGGATGAGGGTCTTCATGCTGCAAAACCACTTTATCGTGTCTCGCGTTGTATTGTGGGCGTTTGTCTTTAAATGCTCGGCTCAATCGTATTGATTTTAATATTAAAAATCAATAAATACGAGGATGTGCGCATTCGAGCGAAAAGTGGCACATTTCCGAGCGAGGGAGGCAAATGAAGCGCGACGCGGAGCGGCGCGCTTCATTTTCCCGAGATCGGAATGTGCCACTTTGAGCTCGAATGCGCGCACTCGGTTTTAAGCATGATTCACAATAATTTTTAGGGAGGATAAATTAGTCAATAATTTTTATCACTCCCTCTTACTCGTACTTATGCTTTTGTTGTATCTTTTCGCTCGGTCCCACCCGTTGCTATGGTAAAAATACGTTTTTCGAATATATAATATCAATATTTACTGAACTAAATTAAATTTTTTGATTGGAAATAAAGTTTAGTTTAATAAATTTAATGAATGCAAGAATGTGCGCATTCGAGCGAAAAGTGGCACATTTCCGAGCGAGGGAGGCAAATGAAGCGCGACGCGGAGCGGCGCGCTTCATTTTCCCGAGATCGGAATGTGCCACTTTGAGCTCGAATGCGCGCACTCGGTTTTAAGCACGATTCACAAGAATTAATTTACTTTCTAACAATTCTCAATTAAAATTTACAGAATTATATTAATAACAAAAAAAAAAAGTTTTTTCTTCAACTTATTTTTAGACGTTTTTTTTTTTAAAAGGGCACAAAGCCTCTTCCGAACCAACCAAAAAATTCTAAATTTACACTTCTTTCCGCTAATTGAAAGCATAGAAATCGCTAGAAGAAAGTTAATCAAGGTTGAAATTTACATAAAAATCATTTTTCCCCATTTTGAAGTCCAAACTTCGGCACAAAAGTGTACACAAAAGCGCAATTTAAACATAAAACTAAATCGTAACGTTTTGTTATGCAAATATCGGGCTTCGAACTTTATTCGCGAAATAAAATTAACGAAAAACTTTTGCGAACACTTGCGCGCAGGCCGAACATTAAAAGTAAACAAAAAGGGGGAAAAATTAATTGCCGTTTAGGCGCTCGCGGGCCGAAGATTCGCAAATAAAAATTCGAAGGACCCAATTTTTCTTTTTTTTTATAATTTAACGCGATTCCGAAAAGCTTTTAGCCAAATCAACGGGAGCAAAGGCAAAGTAAAAAAATCTTTTTTTTTTTATAAAATAAAAGCGTCATTTTTAAATTAGGTTTTTAGGGGCTTCTTTTGTGCGTAACGTAAGATCCATTTAATAATAAAAAAAAAATGTAATGAAAGCGCGATTGATAAGTTCGAGAACGAGGAGAAAGGGAACACGAAAGGCGAAATTCGTAGGTCTACTTTATTCGAATGGAAACTGAAAACGGTGTTAGCTTTCAGAATAAATGATGTACATCCTTCGTTAAGGTTTAACGACTTTTGGACGTTCGGTGCATCCAAAAGGTTAATATTTTAGTTACGCGATCAACTCGACTGTAACGCAGCCCCTTCCACGTTAAATATTGCACGTTCGGATTATTACAGTAACGTCCGATTTAATTTTAGATTTGATTCGACGTTTTCAATCTTCGAATAAATTTCGGCCGGGTTAAACGCGATCGAAGGGGTCGCCGTTTCGCAGGTTCCGTTTTCAACCCCCCCGACAACGGGCGAAAATAAAATTTTTCGGGACAATTACAGCCATCACTGTAATTTTCTAATATAGGTACACTGTTAAAAATTTATATTGTAATTTTACTAAACAAAAAAGTAGATAAATGTAGAGATGTATTAATGGCACTTATAGTCTTATCTAAAGTCGTGGTGGATGTCAGTGGCGACTTATAACAGACGGCCATCTATCTACCGGTAGCGTGTTTAAGTGGCGCTGAAAGGTAGGCGCCTACTTTTTCGCTTATTACAAAAGTGGTCACGCTACTATTATTATTAATTAAAAATTATTGAAATTTTAGAAAATTGTTAAACTTAAACAAATTATGAAAAAAGTGCAAAGCGATACTTCTCTTTTAACTTGATAAAAAAAACACTTTGGTCGGCACAAATTTAAAAACAAAATTATAAAAAGCCAATTTAAAAAACGAAACGTTTTTCCAACAAATAAACAAACAAAAACGGGGAACACACCTCAACGAAATGAAATCATCGCCAGATAACAACGACCCCAACAAAACTGACACATTATCGCGAATATACAAGCTAAATTACACGTGCCATTTACAAGCACACTTACCCTTATTAATTAAACTTGTCAACAATCATAAAATTCAATTTAAACCTTTTCGCCGTTTCCACCCTCAAAAGTTAATCTCTCGAATGAAAAGCCGTCAAGCGTCTCGTTCGAAAATCCGAAAAAGACACACACGATTTCCCCGCCACCCCCGCCCCCCAAAAAAAATTAAGCAACCCCATTAACGACGATGCCGAACCGTCTTTGGCTACAAAAGACACGTTGCGAGCAATTTTTTTTCCAATGTTTACGTGCGTGTGCGTGGCCACGACCAAATATTTAATCCGAATTTCCAACAGATTTATCAAGTGCCAAAATCGATAATCCACTTGTGCCCGTGCGACATCAATTAGAATCAACAGGTAAATCGGCACGAAATGACATATGAGTCGCCTTAGGCCCCCCTTTCACGTGTTTCCCCTTTTCTAAAATCAAAAACTTTTTGCGTTTACGTCGCGAACAAAATTCTGAAATGTCTATTTTTTTAATATATTTGTGTATATTCAAATTTCATAGCGTATTAATTAAAAATATGTACTATATTGTACAATACCATGACACGTTATACCGGGTGTTTCATTTAAAGTGTCATAAGTTTATAACTCCCAAACTAATAAAAATAGCAAAAAAATGTTTTTTAATTTTTATAATCTATGTAATGGCATAAATATAAATTTTGTTCTACTTCCGGTCTAACCGGAAATCGTGTCAACTAGCCAAATATCTAAAAAAAATAATACTCTTTTATTTAAAATAAGAAAGTTGACACGATATCCTGTTAAACCAGAAGTACTACAAAAATTGTATTTGTGCCAGTGCATAGATCGAATAATTCAGGAGTTCGTGGCACTTTAAGTGATACACCCGGTATACAGGGTGTTTAACATATACGGTCAGATCTAAACTTCTTTTTCCTGCGGGGTATAAAAAAAATTGTTTTTTTTCTTCAAACTAATAAATCTTTCTTGTCGACTCCATACAGTTAGGTTTGATGTATCGAGGTTCCACTGTATAACCTTAATAGAAAATCAAACGAAAATCTCGGCCACGTCTTATTACGTAAGAACACAAATATTATATCGCTTTGTCATTTCATTAGCGCCTAAAATTTCCCCAAATTTCATACAGTCATAAGCGATACAATCTTCAAAGCGAAACAAACCGCGAAATCGTTGAATGCGATTAATCTCGCATTGCTAGACGTAATTAATGTCTGCAGAAATACCGCGAGATGTAAACGCCGAAAATGATTAATATTCATTTCTTCTCGCCGAAAGATCGATCGTTTCGCCAAATTTCCCGCCGATAAAACGTCGCAAATAGAAAAAAAAAACTGGTGCGTGTACTTTTGTACGCGCGTTAGAAGTTATACTTCTTTGGGTGTGAAGCAAAAGATTAAAGAAGGAATTCGTTCGAGTGCTTGCAGTGTAAATAAATATTTATGATTTTCTTGTGTATCAAATTTTGCATTTTATTTAATCGGAAAGACACACTTTGGTTTCGTTTTCGCTTTTTTTTTTATTTACATAACAACGTCGAAGAAAGTCAATTAATTATTGTGAATGGTGTTTAAAACCGAGTGTGCGCATTCGAGCTCAAAGTGGCACATTCCGATCTCGGGAAAATGAAGCGCGCCGCTCCGCGTCGCGCTTCATTTGCCTCCCTCGCTCGGAAATGTGCCACTTTTCGCTCGAACGCGCGCATCCTCGTATTTATTGATTTGCCTTAATTAATCTTTTCACTTTCAAACCAAAAAATTAGATTAGGTTCAGTAAATATGGATTTTATGTTCAAAAAATATATTTACCATACCAATAAGTAGAAGTGAGCGAAAAGATACGATAATTTAGTAGGTGCGAGTGAGAGAAAACGATTAAATTAATTTTTCTCTAATTTATTGGCCTAAATTTTGTAAATCATGCTAAAAACCGAGCGTGCGCATTCGAGCTCAAAGTGGCACATTCCGATCTCGGGAAAATGAAGCGCGCCGCTCCGCGTCGCGCTTCATTTGCCTCCCTCGCTTGGAAATGTGCCACTTCTCGCTCGAATGCGCACATCCTCGTATTTATTGATTTGCCTTAATTAATCTTTTCACGTTCAAATCAAAAAATTAAATTAGGTTCAGTAAATATGGATTTTATGTTCAAACAATATATTTACCATACCAATAAGTGGAAGTGAGCGAAAAGATGCGATAATTTAGTAGGTGCGAGTGAGAGAAAACGATTAAATTAATTTCTGTCTAATTTATTGGCCTAAATTTTGTAAATCATGCTAAAAACCGAGTGTGGTTCGAGCTCAAAGTGGCACATTCCGATCTCGGAAAAGCGCGCGCCCGCGTCGCGCTTCATTTGCCTCCCTCGCTCGGAAATGTGCCACTTTTCGCTCGAACGCGCACATCCTTGTATTAATTATATAACCCAAATAAATTTTTCTCTCTTTCAAACAAAAAAACTTTTTCAGTTTAAACGATCGCGTTGCCAAGAAAGCAATTTTGAGTTTTTGGTTTCAATTTCAAGAGTAACAGTTAAAAAAATAAATACAATTTCCACGTTAAAATATTCGTATTTTTGAATGATAATAATTACCAAATATAGTGAGTAGGCTCAGGTCCCACATATAGCATTATTAGCAATAAGGGCAGGGTTCGTTCACCGTAATGTTTTGTGCCATAGAACTTATTTAATGTAATAATTAATTTTTTCTCTAAATCTAGATCTATTACAAAATTGTACTAAAAGCACCAACAAACATTTTACCATCTTATAATGCGTAAATTAATGATCAATTAAAGTCCCGTTCAAATCGGATCGGCCGTTTCTAAAATTATTCGGAAAAACATACAGACAGACAGACAGACAGACAAAAATTTTAAGCACGCATGTTTGGGCTTTGACAACGATCTAAGAACAATATCTGCTTAAAAAAAGCTTTTAATTCGAAATCACAAGACCGACATTTTATTTATATGTAAATTATAATTTATTATGATTATCTAAAAAATTTTAATCTTATAAATATTGTTTATTTAATTTTATTAAATAATTTTAGATGGATGGATTAACTTTTGTATGTTTTGTACAATCGTATAGCAAAAAAAATTAGAAAATTTGGAGATTAATTATATTTTATAAATTTCGAAAAATTATCATTATCATTATTGCCAAATACAACGTTGCCGTTATTTCAGACATTAAATGTAAATAATTTACAAATACCCCTAATAATTGTTATTTTTCATAAGGTTAAAGCTCCCTAATTAAATTTGAAATTTTTTAAAAATAATCACGAAATTTCAATGTTCGACATAGTTCAATACCGTATTGATAGAATTTTTTTTTTCATTTTTAATAGCAAAAAAGGGTCATTTTCTCCATAAGGATAACATGTATTGTTAATTTCGATTTATATTTAAATAAGTTTCCTAAAAACTTTAAATTTTTTATTGAAAAATTTCCGAAAACCGTGTAAATCGATAACAAAGCAAAATATGTTTAAATTGGTTAGTTATTTTTGAAAAGCATTAAATTTTTTTACGTAAAATAATTGTAATGTAAATTAAACATAAACAAAATTTAATAAATACGAGGATGTGCGCATTCGAGCGAAAAGTGGCACATTTCCGAGCGAGGGAGGCAAATGAAGCGCGACGCGGAGCGGCGCGCTTCATTTTCCCGAGATCGGAATGTGCCACTTTGAGCTCGAATGTGCACACTCGGCTTTAAGCACCGTTCACAAAAATTAATTTACTTTCTAACAATTCTCAATTAAAAATTACAGAATTATATTAATAACAAAACCGCAAATCGCTAATTTTGTGCTTTTTGACAAAATTATTGTTGAAAATAAATGGTCTACCTTTTATGGAACATAAAATCCTTTTTTGGCATTAAATTACATTCGAAAAAAAGAAGATTAATGTAGGAAAATTTTATAAATACGAGGATGTGCGCGTTCGAGCGAAAAGTGGCACATTTCCGAGCGAGGGAGGCAAATGAAGCGCGACGCGGAGCGGCGCGCTTCATTTTCCCGAGATCGGAATGTGCCACTTTGAGCTCGAATGCGCGCACTCGGCTTTAAAGCACGATTCACAATAAATAATTTACTTTCTTAGACCACTAACTTCACCTGTCAAATTTTCGTTGGGTATGCGTGCGCAACTTTCGCTGCCTAATAAAACTTTACTCTCATCGCGCCAAAAAAAATAATACCTTAAAAAAAATCGTATATAGGGTGTTTCCGAAGAAACCAAAATTTGTCTTTCCCATTACATAAAATGCTAAATTTGATACACAAGAAATCATTGTGTCGGCGCGCCAAAAGAAGTATAACTTCGCGAAAAATTAACTTCGAATTTGATGTATTCCCGCGGCCGCAAAAAGTGAGCGGCGAAAGGCGGCGCAGGGGTCGTACGTCATTTCGCGGCGCATCCGAGGGGAGCCATTCCGCCCTGCGAAAATGTATATTTAAAGTCCGAAAAGTCTAAAATATAAGTTTCGCTTTTTCTTCTTTAAGTCTGCGCGGGTGCGTTTCGCACACCTTCGAACAAATCCCGCAGGATCCTAATCTCCCCTAACTAAAACTTAAATTGCGCGAAATTCTATTTTCTCGCAAAAATTTAGACGAATCGCCGTTTATTCGCCTCGCGAAAAATCGCATCTTTTTTTTGTAAAATGGATGCATCGGATCGCGGAAAAAAGAAAGAAAAAACAAAGTTTTCGACGTTAGTTTAATAGTCCTTTTTGTTTGTTTGGGATGTTTTCGTTTTTCGGATTTTTTTGCGATGAAGAGGAATTGGGCTCGGATAATTTTTATTTAGAAAAATAAATTTCCTCGATTTTCGCCCCGAAGTTGAGAAATTTTATGGTTTCCTTATTATTTTTTTTAGTGCTTAGTTTTATTAGTTTTAAAGATTTTTATTTGTGTCAAAAAAAAAATGTGAAGACTGATTTTGCCCAAAAAGACATCTAATTTATTTTTATTGCTAAATTGCATAATTGCATTATTATTTTTTTTAACAAATTAAAGTCAAACTCGAAGCCCTTAACACTTAAAAAAAAATGTTTCCCTAAATACAAAATATTGATGGCGGCTTTGACATATCCAAATTTCAGTTTCGTAGCTTTCGTTAAAAAGGGAGTTAAATTCAATAAATACGAGGATGCGCGCGCGCTCGGTTTTAAGCCTGATTCACAATAATTAAATTGCCTTTCTCAAACGGCCAACATGCCAAATTAGCAGTGCGCGCGCAACTTCGGTTGCCTGCTAAAATTTTGCTCTCGTCGCGCCCCAAGAAGTGTTACTTCAAAAATTTAAAAAAAAATCTCTACAAACCCGATAGCAAGAAGTTTCACTTCTGTCGCGCGCTGGACTCCACGCACAAAATATCCAAATTCAATAAAACACACTAAAAATCCACCTCTCCCACTCTAACAATTTAAAACAACCCCCCGCGCAGACCCACCTTTCGCAGAATTAAAAATGTATTTACAAAAAAAGCCCGCGGGCGAATGTCTTTCTCTCGTATTTTTTTAAAAAAATATTTTGTTTGTCACGTGCAAAGATAATCTTTGAAGTGCTCCTCTGACCCATTTATTTATTTAGGGCCTTAGGCCGTTTTAACGTTAAATTAATTCAAATTAAACAACACGCTTTGTCCTCGATCTCGCAGTGGAAACAACGAGCCCCCTCAAAATTTTTATTTAATTGCGCAAAGGGCGCCCCTAATTTTTTCGTTTTTGTTTCGGGCGAGCGCCCGTTTCGATTCCTTTACGAGGGGCGGCCCGCGCCCCTTTTGCCGATTCGGCATGTGGGGGCTCCCCGCCTCGCGTTTTTTTCCGAGCACTTAAACGTAATTTCGATATCAAATTTCTTCCGAGTCGCGAACGTAAGCGGTTCCAAAACTTTCCGACATCAATTATTTTAAATAGGAGCGAACTTGCGAAGTTTCCGACACAAATATGAAACTTCCATTTCCGTCTTAACTTTTCTAAAATCCAATTTGTTTCATCCGAGTCGCTTTTTTTGTGTAAATATTTTTGGAAAACCGAACGCAATAATTTACGTTTTTGGCGATTGAAAAACGAGGTTGAATAACCGGATCAAAACAAGTCCCCCCCTATCCCGTCTTCATAATCCGCGAAGTGTGCGTCGGGGACGGAACAAAAAAAAAACACACATTATTAACTTCGGCTAATAAATAAAGGGACTTGATATCAATAAAAATAATAACGGAAGGCTGGGCGCGACACGGCAAAAAACAAAGGAAAATTTTTAATTAAAAGTTGCATAATTAAGCGTCATATTAAAATTATACGCCTCGGTAGACTGCAATTACGCTCGTGCCAACTAAATTAGACATAAAATTTAAAGAACTGTCTCGAAAGATGTTTTGAATTTTTTTCTAATTTATTTTTCAATTTTTTTCCGTATTAAAAAAAGCGCAAGGGCGGAGGAGAATCGATTCTCTTTCGCGGAAATGTTTTTTAAAAGATTTCTTACTTTTGTGTTGGTAGTTTTGTTTTTTAGTGATCGGTAAATTTGTTGGATTGGTGTTACGTATTTAAAATCGATCGACATTGTTTATTTTGCGAATTTCCTTGGTGATTTGCGCGTTGCCATGGATAAATAACAAATTTAAAGCTATGTATTAGTAAATTGAATTATATTTTGAAAAAGATTTCTGTACATGCTTAAGTTATGTATAAAAATTATTTTAAAAGACGAGACCCAATACCAGAACACTGTTTTATCGTGCTGAACAAAATAAAGCTATAAAAATATAGTTTAGCCTCTTGACATATAATGGCGGCCGAGAAACGTCATTTATTTCATGCAGAATTCCCCATTTTGACGTTTAATTTGTATTGTAAGTCAATCGAGTATTAATTCCACACAAAAAAATGGTACCAGTACTAGATCAGGCTTTTATACGATATTAATAACATAAAAATAATATGTGGTGATTCTGTTCTAAGTGTTACTTTTTGATTAAAAATTTTTGAATTTTACAACTGAACTTTTTGATTTTTTATGCATATTATTACTCTATTTGATAGTAAAAATAAAAGTGCGAGAGAGGATTTTGCTACAACTTCAAAATATTGAGAATGATAATTATATTTCATAATTACCATGCCACGGTACTGGCATAAAATACATTTGGTAGACATTCTTCAGAAAATTATTAAATTCATTTATGAATTGTATTGTACCATTTTAAAACTCTTTTTTATTGATTATTTAACATTTCAATAATCCATAGTAACTTATGTATAACAAATAATACATTATAATTTATATCAAACATTAATCAACTCAAATCTAACACATTTCATAAAAATTAACTTAACGAAAATTTTTTTTTTGGTTTTCATTACAGCATTTTTAATTCTTCAGCTTCTCCGCCTATAGTCAATATTATTTATCAACAATTAAATATATTTTTATTATTTTTTTGACACGGTACTGACATTTTAAATTAAAATAGCAACTGTAATTTTTTGATTATGAATTTGATAATATTCTATTACCCTATAATTTAGGCTAGTAATAAGTACAAAGAATCATTACTTATGATGAAAAAAATTAATCGTTAATTAAGTTTACCAATGCCACGGTACTGACAAGTAAATTTATGACATCATCTTTTAAAAATTGAGTTGTAAAATGACACAAACTCGCTTGAGAATTTCACTTGTGTGATATTTGTAAACATAACTCAGTTAACGTACTTTCAATATGGCTTATTAGTTGTTTCATTAATTTCGAGGTAAATGGCGCACGATGCATACACATTCAAATTTAAAAATTGCTTAAATCTGAGAACAAAAGTTATTAAGCTGGAATTCAATTTTAAATTGATGTATTAAAAAAAAATTCGTTAATTTCTGTGAAGTTTGATTATATACATTAAGATTTATCAGTTAATTGGTTTGAATTATTTAATGCAACAAAAGAAATAACCGATTTATAGGTAAATTCTAGAAAAGGACATGACACGGTACTGACATTTAAGTGAGATATTGCAAGTTTTCTTTGGGCCGCAACTTATATTATACAAGAAACGTGATGAAATATGTTCATGATGATCGTATTGATACAAAAATTTCATTAATTGATTTATAATGTATGACCAGTGAGAGCAAAAAAATCACAGTTAGAATGGAATCACCCAAATACGTTTTTTCGAATATAAAATCGATATTTACTAAATGAAGGAGCGCACGGTAAATTATACTAATATAATAAGTACGAGGATGTGCGCATTCGAGCGAAAAGTGGCACATTTCCGAGCGAGGGAGGCAAATGAAGCGCGACGCGGAGCGGCGCGCTTCAT
Source organism: Sinopyrophorus schimmeli (assembly GCA_036325965.1). Classification (NCBI taxonomy): domain Eukaryota; kingdom Metazoa; phylum Arthropoda; class Insecta; order Coleoptera; family Elateridae; genus Sinopyrophorus; species Sinopyrophorus schimmeli. The sequence continues at coordinate 1,357,011 of JARFIZ010000325.1, forward strand.
TTTCCCGAGATCGGAATGTGCCACTTTGAGCTCGAATGTGCACACTCGGTTTTAAGCATGATTCACAATAATTTTTAGGGAGGATAAATTAGTCAATAATTTTTATCACTCCCTCTTACTCGTACTTATGCTTTTGTTGTATCTTTTCGCTCGGTCCCACCCGTTGCTATGGTAAAAATACGTTTTTCGAATATATAATATCAATATTTACTGAACTAAATTCAATTTTTTGATTGGAAATAAAGTTTAGTTTAATAAATTTAATAAATACAAGGATGTGCGCATTCGAGCGAAAAGTGGCACATTTCCGAGCGAGGGAGGCAAATGAAGCGCGACGCGGAGCGGCGCGCTTCATTTTCCCGAGATCGGAAATGTGCCACTTTGAGCTCGAATGTGCACACTCGGTTTTAAGCTCGATTACCAAACGTCCTGTTTCAACAAAAAAAAAATTGATCGCGTTGTTATACCCCACCTAGTACACAGAAGCTTAAAAATATTTTCAAAAACTCCAAAAAAGTCAATGGTATAAAAACACAAAAAACACAGTTAGAACGAAAACACCCATGTATCTTATTGAATTGTTAAAATAATGTACCAAACAACATAATATTTAATTTTTTTTCAGGACCGTATTTTGAACAACTAAGACAACGCGCCAGTACATTGTGAACCGGCCAAAATCCGATGTAACGAGTGTCTTGTTGCTAAAAGCAGAAGCCTTAATTAATTACAGTAGTAATCACGAAACTTTCCAGTTCCCAACTACAAATTTCATCGGATGATCTCCGCTCATAACGGGGCCATTATCTGCCTGCGAGGGGAGCGGAGGGCTAAGGAAAACCGCATCTCCACGACGCACACCTTTTCCCCCAAAATAAACTTCGACCAAAAGTTATAACGTCCTCGTAAACTTAACAAGAGAGAAAACCTCGTAAAGCTGCACGAAGAAGCCTTGTTAAAAACTTTCTTCTGCCGTAAAAAAATTGTTATCTCAAATTTAATAATATCCCTAAGCTTGTTTTCCGACGAAAGGGAAAAACATACAAACGTACATGCAGGAATCGAGCCCGGGCTCCCGAAATTTTTTAATTAAACAAAACACTGGTGTTTTTTCTGGTCTTGGGAGAAAAAATAAGGCCAAAGATTGGCTTTCTATGTTTGCCTTCAGTCTTTGTTAATTATACCAAATGACAGATCACTTCTGAACCAACACGTCAAGCCTCAGACGTGACGTTCTTTAAACAAAGGGGCGGCGATTTTTTTTTTATCGCATAAAAAATAAATTCGCCTTTAAATTCGACCGAAGTTCAGTTAAGAGCCTACGCAATTTTTAAGAATAAAATTTTAGCGGGCAGTGCAAGTTGCGCGCGCACCGTAATTATTTAAGAAGTTTCTGATTTTCTTAAATTGCGCTATTTGGGCCTAAAAACAGCGCTCGCCTATTTAAATATTGACTTTTTTGTTTTTTTATCTCGACCGATTAAAATCAAACGAACACAAAATGTTAGCCCGAGGTTATGTCAAGACATCACTGAAAATCGCATCAAAATTGGTTCAGTCATTGTGTTAATTAAAATATATTATTTAAAAAGGGCTAGTCCCACGCAAAAATTTGGAATGTTGTCATTCAGAAATGCTTTAATATTAAATGATTAAAAATCATTATAACTACCCGAGTCGAAATATAGAGCCTACTTAGATCCCCGAGTCGATGTTTAGAGCCTACATAGATTCCCCTAGTCCGAAAAAGACCCGATTTATAGCAGTGTAACCCGACTAGGTCCGACAGTAGGCCCCTAGCTCCTACTATTCCCCAGAGATGTGATTTTGAACCTCTGTCCGATAGCTGCAAATACCGAAATCAGCTGAGCAGCGTTGCCAGTTGTTTTCGATATTGTAATTTGTTTGTTGATCACAAGTTAGCTGTTATATTACAATTGAATACGTTTATATTTTTTCATATCATTTATACACATAAAGTACGCGTAAACTAAATACTTTTTATGTAAGTTATGGTTGTTTAAACGTTGACATTGGTTATTACACTATTACGTTTATGAATTAACATCCAAATTAATTATATGTATATTTAAATAAAAAACTGTTAATACTAATAACTAAAATGTTTTTAAAATCTTGTCTATTAAATTTATGAGAATGGCATTAAATGGGTTCGACTATATGAAAAAGACGTGGCAACACTCCCTATTTACATGTGTTCTTTTACATTGATGACTGTCCACCAGTCAAGTAAATCTTATGGTCGGGCAACCTAACCTAAAAAGTGCGCTCTTATTATTAATCTTTACCGATTTGTCTTTAATTCCGAAGAAACAGCAACAGCTTACTAAAAAGTTACAAACTCAGAAAGTAAAACCCATCCTACAAAATCTCAGAGTAATCCAGGTATTTTATAATTTTGAATATTGTTTTATCAAAGTTACTAGGTAATTCTGTACTATCAATGTATTTGTATATTATAATACAAAATAAATATATATATATACATACAATATTAGTTTAATTATTATAAATACTAATAATAATATTTATGATTATTATTCTTCTTTTTTTTAATGTAATTGTTATTTTAAACTTTAGCTACGTATTTTAAATAACAGTATTCTAAACATTTGAAATGCGAATTAAATCCATATTATTATTATTATTATAAAATAGGGTACAGAGGTCTAAAATCGAACCTAATTTAAATTTCCATCAGATCAGACTTTGAACCCCAAAGTGGTACAAATGGAAATTTGTACCACTTTGGAGACCAAAGTCGGACCTAATTTAACATAGGAATAAACTCTACTTTGATTCTCCGAGTCCGGAATGAGTCCGACTTTAGGAGGCTCAATGTCGGCGCTAAATTTCGACTCGGGTATATTTATTATGATTATAGAAAATTTTTGAATCATCTAAATATTGTTTAATTACTTGTATATTGCTGAGATTTAACTAAAATTTAAGAAATATGTCGATTTTATAAACCTTGCATTTTGACCATTGTAATCGTTTTTTTTTATCCATCACTTGATTTATAATTTAATAAAGTAAATAATTTTAACTTTATTAAATAAATAGTTTTCATTAATTTAATTTCCGTCATGCACAAGTATGCTTTATTGCAATACTCATCCAGTACATGACCGACTATTTTAAGATACCGACATTTTAATTTTTTTTTAAACAGTAATAGGTATATAAATACAAAAACAGTTTAAATAAAAGTAGTAATACCTACTGAAAAAACTATAAGATGTTTACTGCTGCTAAAACTGCAAAAAAAAACTATGCAATATTTAAATACAGTACGGAAACTTTGAAGAAAACAATTGACAACCTCCTAAGCGGCAACATGGTCATTTGAATAAAACGTTAAAGATTATACATTTTTTATAACTTATTACCTAGTGTTTAAAATTAATATTACAAAATTATTTGAATTGTTTTAATAAGTGAATCAATTAATTGGTCATTGTTTAGACGAAAGCGGTCATTCACTGAATCCTTTCATTATATACTTATAGTTAATTTTACAAAGTGCATGACCAAATGCAATAATATTATTATAACAAACACTAGATTCCAATGGGGCAATCTCAACTAGGTCCCTCGAAAACAATCTCAATCTGGTTAATTTTATTAAAAAATCGTAGATAAATGAACTAACTTTTGTATTTTTTCTATAAACTTGAAGAAAAAAAAATATTAAATTTCAAAAACCATCAAAGCAAATGATAAAACAAAAATAAAAGAACTAGGAAAAATAATTTTAATAGTTAAAAAGAAATAAATTCATTCAAAAGTGATAATGAGTGAAAAATAGGGCGTCTTCCCATTTCATCGTTTCCACGTATGCCTTGACCACTTTCGCAACATGGGGATGAGCTTCGTCGTGCTGCAAAGCCACTTTATCATGTCTCTCGCTTATTGCGGCCGTTTGTCTTACAATGCTCGGCTAAAACGCATCGATTTTAATTTAAAAATTTGTTAAGGCGCGCAAACTCTTAAACAAATTCAACCAATGCGAGGATGTGCGCGTTCGAGCGAAAAGTGGCACATTTCCGAGCGAGGGAAGCAAATGAAGCGCGACGCGGAGCGGCGCGCTTCATTTTCCCGAGATCGGAATGTGCCACTTTGAGCTCGAATGCACACTCGGTTTTAAGCACGATTCACAATAACCAACTTTAAAAAAATATACTTGTTCATTTTCCCGAGCTCAAACGAATTAATTTTAATTTTAAAATTCGTTAAGACACGCATATTCTTAAATTTCCTTTTTTTCTTAAAAAAACAATTCGCGGACGGCCCTCGACTCTTCCGCCGATTCGTTTTAATTAACTAATATCAGAAGAATCGCGGGTTAAATGTTATTTGTTAACAGTAAATAAAATCTATTTATAAAAATTAGATTGTCGAATCGATCGAGAACGAACGAACGCATTCAATAAAAGTCGGGGGTAATGCTTTCGGATAATCGAATTTCGTATCTCGGCGAGTCCCTCAATTCCTTCTTCGTTTTCGCCCCGTCTTTATGGTCCACGTTCGCGTTTGTATCCGTTACAAATGCGGGGTCATCTTTGGGGTTGATTGTCCCCATTCAAAGCTTTGAATAATATTATTCGTGTGTTCGTGATTAGCCTACTCGACCGCGAATTGTGTTCGGGGGCCCTTCTTTTCAATAATAGATGCGGGGATCCGTAATTAGCAAAACGAAAGGTTCGAATTGATAAAAAATTAAATACACTTAGGAAAGTTATAAAAGGAAACAGGATCGAGCTTTTCGCAAAAGAAAAAAAAAGAAGGAAAAAGTGTATTGAAAAGTTTCGAGCGAATTCTTAATTTAGTAAAAAGTTTCTTCTTATGGAATGTATAGCCGAAAATAATATCATTACAATAATTGAATTCGGCGAAGTATTCTTCCCGTTTTTGGCTCCCTGCAATTCCTGCCCCTCTTTTTTTACACGACTTTCAACTTAGCGAGGAGCCCGCTTTAATTTTTTTTAAGTAAATTATTCTTCTCGAATTAGGCGCTTTGGAAAAGGAAAGGTTTTTGAAGTTATACTTCTTTTGGCACGGTTAATGAAAATGCGTACTTGCCGTGTAAATAAATAATGTTTTCCTGTGTATTCAATTTAGTATTTTATTTAATGGGAAAGACAAACTTTTGTTTCGTTTTCCCTTTTTTATGTTTACATGATAATTAAAGTTGTTCAACTGCATTTTCATCTAATTTATTGTGAATGGGGCTTAAAGCCGGGTGCGCACATTCGAGCGAAAAGTGGCACATTTCCGAGCGAGGGAAACAAATGAAGCGCGCCGCTCCGCGTCGCGCTTCATTTGCCTCCCTCGCTCGGAAATGTGCCACTTTTCGCTCGAACGCGCACATCATCGTATTTATTGGATTTGTCTATATTAATCTTCGATTTCTCAATTCAAAAAATTAAAAACTGAATAAATTTAGATATGTAATGGTTGTTTTTTTTTAATTAATTCATTACAAATCTTGATTGCATTTGCTTAAAAAAATTAGTGGTAGATAAAATTTTTAACGCGAGCCGTGTAAAATGTTTACGAATTCGTTACAGTGTAGTCTCAATTATTTGGACCTTCGGAACTAGGAAAAAAATTTTTTTTTGATTGCGATTTCTTTTAAATAATGGGGCTGCAATTATTTAAAAAATATTATATCGATTTTAAAGTAGGTAAGCATTACTTAGTACCCGACTAGAAATTACTTTGGGAATGCCCTAAGTGTATATTTGAATCTGTTCGGGTTACGATGAGGCATTCCCCATAAGGAAATATGTACCCGTCGTGCAAATAAATAATTGTGATCTATCAAAATGTGTAAATCAGATCTAAATTATTTCACCCAAGTGAATAAAATAATTTAGCGGTAACTGGGAGGTCGTGGGGAATGCCCTAAGGGCGCCAGACCGGGATTGCCTTAGTGGGACCTAATTAAAATTGCCCCATTGGGCCATAAACATTCCAATCATCAAATTTAATTTAGTTCAGTAAATATTGATTAGGGGTCGTCCATAAATTACGTGAGATGTTTGGGGGTTGTTGAATAAAATCTCACCGTGGGGAGGGAGTCTCGGCAAATATCACGCAATTTTTTTTCTGATTGAAACAAAAAAAATTATACTATTTTGGTCCATTTAATCCAGATTGTACATGCTTAAGATTTAATCTTAAGCGTAATCGTAATACGATTAAGATCATTCTCAGCAATATTGATTACTAGTCATAACTAGCCGTAAATAAAATACGAAGCAAATTTTTTTTTCTTTTTACAATAACAATCCAACGCTTTTACGTAAGAAACCCACATTTTTGAAAAATCTCACGTGAGATTGGGGGGGGGTGAATAAAATCCCGCGAAATCTCACGGGGCACAAAATTTAAAAAAACACCTCACGTAATTTATAGGCGCCCCTTTTATATGTGCGAAAAACGTATTTTTATCATAGCAATGAGTGGGAGCGAGCGAAAAGATACAACAAACTAATAAGTACGAGTGAAAGGGAATGATAAAAATTATTTACTAATTTTTCAGCACCAAAATTATAGCAAATCGTGCTTAAAACCGAGTGTGCACATTCGAGCTCAAAGTGGCACATTCCCGATCTCGGGAAAATGAAGCGCGCCGCTCCGCGTCGCGCTTCATTTGCATCCCTCGCTCGGAAATGTGCCACTTTTCGCTCGAATGCGCACATCCTCGTATTTGTCATTTATTACAATTCAAAATAAATAATGTAGGAGAACCTGTTGTACCTTGGTCCCTTTGTACCTAGAGCGACTTTATTTTTTTTAATATTTGCGGGCTTTCGTGACCCATAATTTTCCCTATTTCAAATACACATTGAAATACATTAACGTGAAGTTAGCAGCAGCTGGCCAATGTACTTTGTTAATGTATGAGATCAATTGAAATTTTTAATCGAAAAAAAATAAGTCTTTATATTCTTATGTGCAAAGCAACACCATAAATATGTGCGCCCTTTTTTATTGGTTTCTAGGGGTTTTACTACGTAAACGATTGGCTGTAATTATATTTGTGTCATTTTTGTTACCATAACCTAAGTTCGTTAGATAGAAGTTACTATTCGCTCACAGCAAATATTTTTTATTTTTTTTAATTATGAATAAGATATTATTCGTTCCTTTCTTAGGTAAAATTTCTTACAAACAACATTTTTTACCTTTAATAAAAATAGGCATGTGTTTTGTCGTTTTGTATTTTACCTTTTATTTAGTATGTGACTACTTACCCCAGACACGGGGTTAAAAATCACACTTCTCTTTTTTCATAAAAATTATAATATGTTCTCATTAGATAATGGTAGAGAAAAAGTCTTTATTTTTTCTTAAACTAGAATAAATACACTATGTATTGATATATAAATATCGTTGATAAATGCAAAAGAACAAAAATTGTGACTTCTAACCCCGGTCTCCCCCCTACCAATATTTGAGAAATTTCTAAAATGCGCTGTGTGCAAAAGCGAAATGGGAATTGAATTAAATTCGAGGAGTGTAATTGTGAGATATAAGAAGTACCAAAGGGGGGAAATTGGAGCTTCCTTGTGTACGTTTCTTAGCCGATTGGTAATGAATTAAAGCAAATGTAGATTGATATCAGATGCCGAGATCGAATGTAATTGAAATCTAAACCCTTGTACGAATTACAGACCTATTATTTTGTTAAGTGTCGGTGTTGTGTTTCGATTGTAATTTAACGAAAGGATCTCTAAGGACGATCGAGTTTGTTTTAATTGTGTATTTACTTGCTCGCTTCCGGCCTCTTTATTTCGCAATTAATCGCGTCGTTCCGATCGCGATTTCGTTATTATTAACAAAAATGCACATGCGCGCAGCGAAAGCCAAAAAAACGACCGTTTTCCTTCGAGGTTTTCTTTTCGGCGAGCGAAAAGGAAAGCCCAAATCGATGGAAAGGAAATTAATTAACGCCCGGCTTAGAGTCAGAGGAAGAAAAAAAAATGTATTTAAAAATACGTTATTTACGACCTTCGAAAATGCCGCGAAATAAATTAAGTCGCTCGCTTTAAAAAAAGCTAAAAGTGTGCGGCATTCGGCAAAAATTAATTAGCTTAATCAAATTTGTGTTTTGAAAGGATCTCTACACGAAAGGCGAAATAAATTATCTTAATTCTTTTGCGATTAATGATCAAAAAAAAAAGAGTACGTCGGTCCCATAAATTTTTCTTTTTTTTATAAGGGAAAGAAAGATTTATGGGTCCGCACTTTTGCAACCAAATTAGATACAGTGGATTATCCATTTCGATCTTTTGGTTTTGATTAATTTAATTTTTTTTTAATTTGTAGGTATACAGCCTGTCGGACGAATAAGTACTGGAACTTAACCCACATATAAATGACGTCATACTAATAAAACTCTATGTACTTTTTTTGAATAAAAAAAACCTATAGAAATTGCATATGAAATAGGGGAGAGAAGCTTGGCAACAATGCCTCAAAGTTGATACGTCAACTCAAGTTGCATATCTTTGTCCAAAATAAGATGTTTATAATAACACATTTATTCTGAAACATGATATCTAAACGATCAAATTAACAATCTTAATCGACGTTTATTGTGAGACACAATACTCAAACAATAAAATAAATCGGCAATGAGGCACGTACTAAATGCCCTCGCTCTCTTTAGCCGACGACGCTGTGTTGCCATTTACAAAAAAATTAAAATAATTTTTTTTCGAAATTTGAGACGTATTGCATACCAACTTTTGGTATCGGGTGTCACCCGGTTATGTGGCGGTACCTATTCGTCCGACGCGCTGCATTATTCGAAGTACGTGCCTGTCCCATTTTAAAATTTTGGAATTGACCAAACCGGTTATAACGAATAATGTGCATTTTGGAATGCAAAAGCAATTGCTCATTGAATTATTGAACATCTGTTAATATCTCAGGACCGTAACGCAACAAAACTGTAGGACTCGACAAAAATTTGCACAATCAAATCGCAAAAATTCTACAAATTAAAGAAGGGCCTGGTAGATTTCTTATTTTAATACTCGAACAGCTCGGTAACTATCGGCAAAAAAAAAAACAGAGCCGTATTTCCCTCAAACCAAAAATTTTGCAAAATTCGATCAACTTTAAATTCGAAAATATACAAAACTTCGCACTTCGTTTTTTAAACACCAAAAAATTTTTACACTCGCTACCTAAAGTATATGGCCCGGACTAGCCCTAAAATGAACTTCTGATTATTGGGCTGGAACGAATTCGCTTTTTTGTTAATTTTTCGAGGCGAATTTCATGCTCGAAGCGAATAATGCGCAATTTGGCACATAAAAGCAATTCCTTATTGAATGTCCATAATGACTTATAGATTTTGCTTTAAGATTGTAGCAGGCAACCCTTAGTACATCGACTATCGACAAGGCGAATAATTATGGAGCCATTATAATTCCGTGATTAAATTCAAACATAGTCGGGCTGGTTCGTAACTTTAATTAGGATTGGTAGCGAGTTCAAGTAATGAATTTGTAAACAGTCACCTGGCATTATGTTGTTATGCTACAAGCATTTCCCTATTCAGAGACATACCTAACATTGCTGTTATAATTCCATTCATACTAATTTCACACTCTCTACCCCCGAAACGCAATTTTCGCGCCCTTTCTGCGTGCGGGCTGGCAAGAAAAACAATTGGGTTTTTTTACTTCGAAACGAGTCATTTTTTGTTTGAAGTTACACTTCTTTTGGCGGTTGAGAGCGAAAGTTGCGCGCGCACACCCAATGAAAATTTGCCATGTCTAAGAAAGACCATTAATTATTGCGAATCACGCTTAAAACCGAGTGTGCGCATTTATTGAATTTGTTTAAGAATATGCGTGCCTTAACAAATTTTAAAATTAAAATCAATGCGTTTGAGCCGAGCACTGAAAGACAAACGGCCGCAATAAGCGAGAGACACGGTAAAGTGGCTTTGCAGCATGACGACGCTCGGCCCCATGTTGCAAAAGTGGTCAAGGCATTCGTGGAAACGATGAAATGGGAAATCCTACCCCTGCTCGTTGTATTTTTTACTCATTATCACTTTTTGAATTTATTTATTTATTTTTAATTATTAAAATGCTTTTTCTTAATTCTTTTATTTTTGTTATGTCTTTTGCTTTGATGGTTTTTTAAAATTAATTTTTTTCATATTTTTTCGCTTCGAGTTTGTACAAAAAATACAAAAGTTAATTCATTTACGTAAGATTTTTTAAATAAAATTAAATAAACAATATTTAGATGATTAAAAATTCGGAGCTCGGGAAAATGAGTTCCTGTGTATTAAATTTAGCATTTTATTTAATAGGAAAGACAAACTTTGGTGTCGTTTTCGCTTTTTTAATATTTACATGACAAGGCCAACATTAGTAACACTTTAATTCTTTGGAAACACCCTGTATAAACATACAATTTTTTTAAAGTTGATTATTGTGAATCATGCCTAAAACGGAGTGCGCGCATTCGAGCTCAAAGTGGCACATTCCGATCTCGGGAAAATGAAGCGCGCCGCTCCGCGTCGCGCTTCATTTGCCTCCCTCGCTCGGAAATGTGCCACTTTTCGCTCGAACGCGCACATCCTCGTATTTATTAAATTTTCCTACATTAATCTGTTTTCTTTCAAATTTAATTTAATGCCAAAACAGGATTTTATGTTTCGAAAAAGGTAGACCGTTTATTTTCAACAATAATTTTGTTAAAAAGCACAAAATTGGCGATTTGGGATTTTTGTTATTAATATAATTCTGTAATTTTTAATTGAGAATTGTTAGAAAGTAAATTAATTCTTGTGAACTGTGCTTAAAGCCGAGTGTGCGCGTTCGAGCTCAAAGTGGCACATTCCGATCTCGGGAAAATGAAGCGCGCCGCTCCGCGTCGCGCTTCATTTGCCTCCCTCGCTCGGAAATGTGCCACTTTTCGCTCGAATGCGCACATCATGGTATTTATTGAGTTTTAAAATTAAAATCAATACGTTTGAGCCGAGCGTTGAAAGACAAACGGCCGCAATAAGCGAGAGACGCGGTAAAGTGGCTTTGCAGCATGACGACGCTTGGCCCCATGTTGCAAAAGTGGTCAAGGCATACGTGAAAACGATGAAATGGGAAGTTCTACCCCCACTCGCTGTATTTTCACTCATTATCACTTTTTGAATTTATTTATTTTTAATTATTAAATTTATTTTTCTTAATTCTTTTCATATTTTTTTTCTTCGAGTTTGTACAAAAAATACAAAAGTTAATTCATTTACCGAAGATTTATTTAATAAAATTAAATTAAATAAACAATATTTAGACAATTAAAAATTTTTGAAGTTAGCCGTCTAAGAAAATAAATTGATTATTGTTAATCGTGCTTAAAGCCCATTGGGCACATTCGGAGCTCGGAAAATGATTTCCTGTGTATCAAATTTAGCATTTTTTTAACATAAAAACAAACTTTGGTTTCGTCTTCACTTTCTTAATATTTACATGACAAAGACATTAGTAACACATTAATTTTTCGGAAACACCCCGTATAAACATACACGCATCGGTTTTTTTGCTCTTTCTCATTCGTCGAACCGATATTCGAAATTGAAGGAACGGGCGCGCTTCCCTTTTTGGGAGCGTCGTCTTTGGGCCTTCGTCGACGACGACGGACGACGACGCCGTTCTTTCCTCTTCGACAATTTATTTTAAAAAGAACATTCATTCTCGAATTAGGTTCTTTATGGACATGTAATAAAAAAAATAGTAACTATAAAATTTATTGCTGGGTTAGGCTTTTTTATCGCTCTTCGTGTTTCGACGTCGAAAAAATTCGATTTGCAAATTTACTGTCTGTTGTTGCTCGTACACAAATTTATACAGTTTTAATTTTGTAATGGCGAACAATTATCTTCGTTTGATTTCGATTCGCTTGCCCTTTTTTTTTACTTTAAATCGAATTATTCGGTGTTTTTTTTTGGTGTTAATAATTTGTGGGCTGCGCTCAAATTTTTTGACATTCATAAAAAAATTATTTCTTGAAAATCATTAAGGATAATTTAATGTGACTTTACGTTAATTGAAATACAGTCGAACCTCGATAATTCGAAGTTGAAGGGAAACCAAAAATAATTCCATTTGTGAAAGATTCGAATTATCGATATAAAAATATTAACGTTGAAATAGGCGAGTCCTAGAGAAACAGGTTCGAGTTATCAAAAATTCAGCTTATCGAGGTGCGACTGTATATTATTTAAGGAGCTTGAGGTGGGATAGTCCCAACCAAAAATTTGATATGATGTCATTCAGAAATGCTTTGTATTAAATGATTAAAAATCATTATAAGAAACATTTTTAATCTTATAAATATTGTTTATTTAATTTTATTATAATTCATTTTAGATGAATAGATTAACTTTTGTATGTTTTGTACAAACTTATAGAAAAAAGAATATGAAAAACAGAGAATAATTATATTTTATACATTTTGAAAAATTATCAAAGCAAATGATATAGAAAAATAAAATAATTTAAAAAAAATAAGAGTAATTAATTCAAAATAAGGATTAAAAATCTCAAAAATCAGAAACGTGCTAGAAAAATGTTCGCTACCGCTGTTCTAGCTATACACAAACGCAAAGTATATTTAATTTAAGTCAAAGAAGTATGACTTCTAACGCGCGTACATAACACGACACGTGCCCGTTTCTTTTTAACATTACTTTTGTAAGTATTTTTCCATATTGTTTTTGTTGAGAAAAAATTAAATGCGTTTCCAAACGAATCGGCTCGAAACAGAAGGAAAGAAACGAAATTAAACCCGAATATTTCATACATATATTCAGCGATGGTATCAAAACAATACTCTTTGAAGTATTACAAAATCCTCCTTAAAATCCTTTTGGAATAAATTCCATCTCTCGAGTTTTCAGAAATGTCTATAAAAGAAAAATGAAATACAAAGACGAATCCGATGGCATTTCCATTACGACTATCTATCTTTATTTTTTTTTATACAAAGAGGTACGTTTTTAACGGAAAAAAATATATCAACTACAAATATCCGTGTCCTTCGATGCAAAATGAACCGCCTTTGCTTCCATCCCCCGTCCAGCCGCCAAAAAAACTAAAAATTTGGAAAGTTCCAATCGTTTTTCAATTTTTCAATTAAAGCCATCGATTTATTTTCGATTGTCCGTTAGTTTTCAACGATTTTCGCTCTTTTAATACATTTTATCGGCCATCGTTGTGGAAATGAGAAAGGAAATCGAATTCCGCCGACTGACAAACATTTTATTTGGGGCATACACCTTCAATACAATTTCGAAAAACGCAAACTTTTAATTGTAAAAAAATAATTGAATAAAGTAAGGTCTCCGACTTGGTGTCTGAAACAAATTTACGATTAAAGGGGAAATTGTGCTGATTAGAAGAGAAATTTAATTGGAATTAACGAAGTTACACGAATTCGGATTGTCTAGGCACCGCCTTTTGTTGATTAATTTTGAATTAATTGTTGCTATGCGACACTTCCGCAATTGCGGTATGATTGTTTATTTCTGTTGCGCGGAAAATGAAATTCATTGAAAATGCCTTTATGGGGGTAGTTAGATTTTTTTAATTATTTTTCTGGTTCATTATAAACTATAGCAAATAACGTCCAGGCAAAAGTTTGGCCGAATTCGCAAATTTATAAAATGCCATATTTTAATAAAAGCAATGCTAAATGTCCGACATTTCCACTTGAATTTAATCCGCCCCTGCCTTTATGGGGTGGGTTAGATTTTTTTAATTATTTTTCTGGTTCATTATAAACTATAGCAAATAATGTCCAGGCAAAAGTTTGGCCAAATTCGCAAATTTCAAAAATGCCATTTTTTAATGAAACCAAAATTATAATAAATTATATGTAGGTATAATAAATACGAGGATGTGCGCATTCGAGCGAAAAGTGGCACATTTCCGAGCGAGGGAGGCAAATGAAGCGCGACGCGGAGCGGCGCGCTTCATTTTCCCGAGATCGAAATGTGGCACTTTGAGCTCGAATGGGCACACTCGGTTTTAAGCATGATTCACAAAGTTTAGGCCAATAAATTATACAAAAAATTATTTTAATTGTTTTCTCTCAATCGCACCCATGAAATTATCGTATCTTTTTGCTCCCTTCCCCTCATTGATATGGTAAATAAGTTTTTCGAGTATAAAATCGATAATTACCATACTATATTTAAGTTTATAATTTGAGAGATATATGAATACTATAGACAAATTCAATAAATACGAAGATGTGCGCATTCGAGCGAAAAGTGGCACATTTCCGAGCGAGGGAGGCAAATGAAGCGCGACGCGGAGCGGCGCGCTTCATTTTCCCGAGATCGAAATGTGCCACTTTGAGCTCGAATGGGCACACTCGGTTTTAAGCATGATTCACAAAGTTTAGGCCAATAAATTATACAAAAAATTATTTTAATTGTTTTCTCTCAATCGCACCCATGAAATTATCGTATCTTTTGCTCCTTCCCTCATTGATATGGTAAATAAGTTTTCGAGTATAAAATCGATAATTACCATACTATATTTAAGTTTATAATTTGAGAGATATATGAATACTATAGACAAATTCAATAAATACGAAGATGTGCGCATTCGAGCGAAAAGTGGCACATTTCCGAGCGAGGGAGGCAAATGAAGCGCGACGCGGAGCGGCGCGCTTCATTTTCCCGAGATCGAAATGTGCCACTTTGAGCTCGAATGGGCACACTCGGTTTTAAGCATGATTCACAAAGTTTAGGCCAATAAATTATACAAAAAATTATTTTAATTGTTTTCTCTCAATCGCACCCATGAAATTATCGTATCTTTTTGCTCCCTTCCCCTCATTGATATGGTAAATAAGTTTTCGAGTATAAAATCGATAATTACCATACTATATTTAAGTTTATAATTTGAGAGATATATGAATACTATAGACAAATTCAATAAATACGAAGATGTGCGCATTCGAGCGAAAAGTGGCACATTTCCGAGCGAGGGAGGCAAATGAAGCGCGACGCGGAGCGGCGCGCTTCATTTTCCGAGATCGAAATGTGCCACTTTGAGCTCGAATGGGCACACTCGGTTTTAAGCATGATTCACAAAGTTTAGGCCAATAAATTATACAAAAAATTATTTTAATTGTTTTCTCTCAATCGCACCCATGAAATTATCGTATCTTTTTGCTCCCTTCCCTCATTGATATGGTAAATAAGTTTTCGAGTATAAAATCGATAATTACCATACTATATTTAAGTTTATAATTTGAGAGATATATGAATACTATAGACAAATTCAATAAATACGAAGATGTGCGCATTCGAGCGAAAAGTGGCACATTTCCGAGCGAGGGAGGCAAATGAAGCGCGACGCGGAGCGGCGCGCTTCATTTTCCGAGATCGAAATGTGCCACTTTGAGCTCGAATGGGCACACTCGGTTTTAAGCATGATTCACAAAGTTTAGGCCAATAAATTATACAAAAATTATTTTAATTGTTTTCTCTCAATCGCACCCATGAAATTATCGTATCTTTTGCTCCCCTTCCCTCATTGATATGGTAAATAAGTTTTCGAGTATAAAATCGATAATTACCATACTATATTTAAGTTTATAATTTGAGAGATATATGAATACTATAGACAAATTCAATAAATACGAAGATGTGCGCATTCGAGCGAAAAGTGGCACATTTCCGAGCGAGGGAGGCAAATGAAGCGCGACGCGGAGCGGCGCGCTTCATTTTCCGAGATCGAAATGTGCCACTTTGAGCTCGAATGGGCACACTCGGTTTTAAGCATGATTCACAAAGTTTAGGCCAATAAATTATACAAAAATTATTTTAATTGTTTTCTCTCAATCGCACCCATGAAATTATCGTATCTTTTGCTCCTTCCCTCATTGATATGGTAAATAAGTTTTCGAGTATAAAATCGATAATTACCATACTATATTTAAGTTTATAATTTGAGAGATATATGAATACTATAGACAAATTCAATAAATACGAAGATGTGCGCATTCGAGCGAAAAGTGGCACATTTCCGAGCGAGGGAGGCAAATGAAGCGCGACGCGGAGCGGCGCGCTTCATTTTCCCGAGATCGAAATGTGCCACTTTGAGCTCGAATGGGCACACTCGGTTTTAAGCATGATTCACAAAGTTTAGGCCAATAAATTATACAAAAAATTATTTTAATTGTTTTCTCTCAATCGCACCCATGAAATTATCGTATCTTTTTGCTCCCTTCCCCTCATTGATATGGTAAATAAGTTTTTCGAGTATAAAATCGATAATTACCATACTATATTTAAGTTTATAATTTGAGAGATATATGAATACTATAGACAAATTCAATAAATACGAAGATGTGCGCATTCGAGCGAAAAGTGGCACATTTCCGAGCGAGGGAGGCAAATGAAGCGCGACGCGGAGCGGCGCGCTTCATTTTCCCGAGATCGGAAATGTGCCACTTTGAGCTCGAATGTGCACACTCGGTTTTAAGCATGATTCACAAAGTTTAGGCCAATAAATTATACAAAAATATTTTAATTTAAAAAATGCCATTTTTTAATAAAAGCAATGCTAAATGTCCGACATTTCCACTTGAATTAAATCCGCCCCTGCCTTTATGGGGTGGGTTAGATTTTTTAAATTATTTTTCTGGTTCATTATAAACTATAACAAATAACGTCCAGGCAACAGTTTGGCCAAATTCGCAAATTTAAAAATGCCATTTTTTAATAAAAGCAAAACTAAAGTCCGACATTTCCACTTGAATTAAATCCGCCCCTGCCTTTATGGGGTGGGTTAGATTTTTTAAATTATTTTTCTGGTTCATTATAAACTATAACAAATAACGTCCAGGCAACAGTTTGGCCAAATTCGCAAATTTAAAAATGCCATTTTTTAATAAAAGCAAAACTAAAAGTCCGACATTTCCACTTGAATTAAATCCGCCCCTGCCTTTATGGGGTGGGTTAGATTTTTTAAATTATTTTTCTGGTTCATTATAAACTATAACAAATAACGTCCAGGCAACAGTTTGGCCAAATTCGCAAATTTAAAAATGCCATTTTTTAATAAAAGCAATGCTAAATGTCCGACATTTCCACTTGAATTAAATCCGCCCCTGCCTTTATGGGGTGGGTTAGATTTTTTAAATTATTTTTCTGGTTCATTATAAACTATAACAAATAACGTCCAGGCAAAAGTTTGGCCGAATTCCCAAATTTAAAAACTACCATTTTTTAATAAAAGCAAAACTAAAAGTCCGACATTTCCACTTGAATTAAATCCGCCCCTGCCTTTATGGGGTGGGTTAGATTTTTTAAATTATTTTTCTGGTTCATTATAAACTATAACAAATAACGTCCAGGCAACAGTTTGGCCAAATTCGCAAATTTAAAAAATGCCATTTTTTAATAAAAGCAAAACTAAAAGTCCGACATTTTCACTTGAATTAAAGCCGCCCCTGCCTTTATGAGGGTAATTATATTAAGATGTGCAAGTTCGAAGGCAAAGTGCCATATTTACTCTCGACGCCAAAAGAAGTATAACTTCAAAAATTCTTTCGACCGATTTCCTCCCAACCTAAAATTCCGCGCCGCAAAAGCCGTGCGCCTTCGACCCCCCCCAACGCCCCAAACAATAATTTTTGAAGAAAAAAAAAATTTAGTTCGACCGAATGATGAATGGATGTATACATTTAGCTGATTCGATAAAGTGCTTGACCCCAATAATAGCATTAGAAGCCAAGCTCAACGCCAACGTTTGCTTAAAGCTTTCCTGCACCCCCCCGTCCCCTTTAAACCCTCGCAAATATTTGCAGATTTTCCTTATCGCTCGTGTTATATTTTTCGGGGCTAGCTCCACTCGCGCCCCCTTCTAATTTGCTTAAGCACACACTTTTCAAGCGCACTCTCACTTTTTCCCTACAACTTTCCACGTTTTTATTTTTAAAAGGCGCTCCCCCTCTTCGAGGCTCGACACGGAAAATTCGGTTTTGTTGCGCAATTCATTTTTCGAGAGTTAAACTAAACTTGTTTTCGTAACGAAATCGGAACGTTAGGGTTGCTTAAGCAGTTCCGCCCTTTTGCGATTCATTTTCTGGTCTCTGCTAATTTGATAACTCAAAAAAAAATAAGTCGTGCGGGTGGTCGCCGATTAACAATTAATCTTTAAACGTTCAAAAATAGATTTGATAACAAAATGGAAGCCTTCGAGCGTTTGTTTTAATTTGTTTAAACAAAACAATTGAAAAACTCCATGTTTTCCCTCCATTTCGAGGGTTGGTGTTTGTTTTTATTCGAGTTGGTTCTGATCTTTGCTATTTTATACAATTCGCTATATTTTTTTGATTAGCAGCGAGCTAATCGATTATTACTTTAACTGCACTTGTATCCATGGAAACGAGTACTTCGAAAATTAGACGAGTTTTAATTGAAAATGTTGAGCGTTTTCTTTGGTACATTTTGGTATCGAATCGCGTAGTTGGCTTGTGCCAAACAATACCATTGCGCCATCAATAAATTCGGTACATTTCAAAAAACACAAAAAATAAATCCCCAACCCTTAATTCGGATTGCGATCGAATGATATTTGAGGTAGCTTTAAGTCAAATGTAAATGTACGATGTGATTTAATTAAAAAATAATGCTTCCAAATTAAGAGTTGGGATTTATCGAAAACAAAATCAAAAACCAAAAAATCCTACCTTAGGAATACGTATTTGGGGTGGCCAAAGAGTCGGATGACAAAAAACTAAAGGTCCTAACACTTCACAATGAGCTGTAGGAGCTCAACACGCGCGCGCGTCCTTCCACATCGAAAACGCGACGAAAACTGAAGCAGAAAGCAACAACGCATGCACTACTCAGAACCAGACAGAGTGGAACTGCAAAGGCGCGTTCGGCAAAGTTGAACGGCCGCACTTAATAGTTTGGGAGCGCTTATCTGGCCGACTGCACGAGTGTGCGACTAGATTCCGATAACTACCTTGTGCAATTGTTTTTCAACGAATATCGTCTGGAACATTCTAATATAGAATGAATTTCAGAAATGTTTAAATTTAAGCCTTTTGGAATTTAGATTTTGAAAATAAAATATTGGCATTTGACTAAATTAATTATGTAGTTTCCAATGGCGATTTTTAATTTTAAAAATATCTTGATTTTGAACCGCAAAAATCGAAAAATATGTTTTTGGGGCACTAAAAAAAATATTTTTGTAAATCCAAAATTGACTATCGTTTAGGGCACTTATAGGCTTCCTGAAACGGCATTTGTATCCTTTAAAACTTTTGATACGAGCCCAAAAAAAAATGTTTTCCGGCGATGGTATTAAAGCCAGAGTAAAGTTTAAAAAAATTCCACAAGGGCTCTCGCGTTACGAAAACCTTTCATGATTTTTTTTTTGGTAGATGAAGGACCTATTAAACATTGACCAAAATTACAGGGCCGTATCTAAACCAGAATTTAATCTACGATTTTTTGATTTTGTCTTATTAAAATACGAAATGGCGTAAATTTAAATAATTCCCTCGGGATTTCTGACACTAGTATCAACTTCCAGATTTTTTTCCTATTAAATTAAGGTCTTTGTAATAACCTGCTAAAATATTAATGCCCTATTTGCCTCAGGAGATAATCTACGATTTTTTTTTTAATTTATTATAGTGATATGTATTATGCATTCTTTAAAAAATTCCCTCGGGATCTCTGGATAAGGTAACACATTCCAGATTTTTTTTACGTTACAGAAGGCTCTTCGTAAAGATCTGCTAAAATATCAGGTCCGTATTTACCGTAGAACTCAATCTACAATTTTTCTTAAATTTTATTAAATTTCAATATATAACGTATTCTTTAAAAAATTCCCCCGGGATCTGTGGATAACCTAGCACCTTCCCGATTTTTTCCAGTTACATAAAGGTCTTCATAAGAACGTCTTAAAATATCAGGTCCGTATTTACTTTACAACTTAGTCTACCATTTTTCGTAAATTTTATTAAATTTCAATATATAACGTATTCTTTAAAAAATTCCCCCGGGATCTGTGGATAACCTAGCACTTTCACGATTTTTTTCCAGTTACATAAAGGTCTTCGTAAGAACGTCTTAAAATATCAGGTCCGTATTTACTTTAGAACTTAGTCTACCATTTTTCGTAAATTTTATTAAATTTCAATATATAACGTATTCTTTAAAAAATTCCCCCGGGATCTGTGGATAACCTAGCACCTTCCCGATTTTTTTCCAGTTACATAAAGGTCTTCATAAGAACGTCTTAAAATATCAGGTCCGTATTTACTTTAGAACTTAGTCTACCATTTTTCGTAAATTTTATTAAATTTCAATATATAACGTATTCTTTAAAAAATTCCCCCGGGATCTGTGGATAACCTAGCACCTTCCCGATTTTTTTCCAGTTACATAAAGGTCTTCATAAGAACGTCTTAAAATATCAGGTCCGTATTTACTTTACAACTTAGTCTACCATTTTTCGTAAATTTTATTAAATTTCAATATATAACGTATTCTTTAAAAAATTCCCCCGGGATCTGTGGATAACCTAGCACTTTCACGATTTTTTTCCAGTTACATAAAGGTCTTCGTAAGAACGTCTTAAAATATCAGGTCCGTATTTACTTTAGAACTTAGTCTACCATTTTTCGTAAATTTTATTAAATTTCAATATATAACGTATTCTTTAAAAAATTCCCCCGGGATCTGTGGATAACCTAGCACCTTCCCGATTTTTTTCCAGTTACATAAAGGTCTTCATAAGAACGTCTTAAAATATCAGGTCCGTATTTACTTTACAACTTAGTCTACCATTTTTCGTAAATTTTATTAAATTTCAATATATAACGTATTCTTTAAAAAATTCCCCCGGGATCTGTGGATAAGCTAGCACCTTCCCGATTTTTTTTCCAGTTACAAAAAGGTCTTCGTAAGAACGTCTTAAAATATCAGGTCCGTATTTACTTTACAACTTAGTCTACCATTTTTCGTAAATTTTATTAAATTTCAATATATAACGTATTCTTTAAAAATTCCCCGGATCTGTGGATAACCTAGCACCTTCCGATTTTTTCCAGTTACAAAAGGTCTTCGTAAGAACGTCTTAAAATATCAGGTCCGTATTTACTTTAGAACTTAGTCTACCATTTTTCGTAAATTTTATTAAATTTCAATATATAACGTATACTTTAAAAAATTCCCCCGGGATCTGTGGATAACCTCGCACCTTCCCGATTTTTTCCAGTTACATAAAGGTCTTCATAAGAACGTCTTAAAATATCAGGTCCGTATTTACTTTACAACTTAGTCTACCATTTTTCGTAAATTTTATTAAATTTCAATATATAACGTATTCTTTAAAAAATTCCCCCGGGATCTGTGGATAACCTCGCACCTTCCCGATTTTTTTCCAGTTACATAAAGGTCTTCGTAAGAACGTCTTAAAATATCAGGTCCGTATTTACTTTAGAACTTAGTCTACCATTTTCGTAAATTTTATTAAATTTCAATATATAACGTATTCTTTAAAAATTCCCCGGATCTGTGGATAACCTCGCACCTTCCTGATTTTTTCCAGTTACATAAAGGTCTTCATAAGAACGTCTTAAAATATCAGGTCCGTATTTACTTTAAACTTAGTCTACCATTTTTCGTAAATTTTATTAAATTTCAATATATAACGTATTCTTTAAAAATTCCCCGGATCTGTGGATAACCTAGCACCTTCCTGATTTTTTCCAGTTACATAAAGGTCTTCATAAGAACGTCTTAAAATATCAGGTCCGTATTTACTTTACAACTTAGTCTACCATTTTTCGTAAATTTTATTAAATTTCAATATATAACGTATTCTTTAAAAAATTCCCCCGGGATCTGTGGATAACCTCGCACCTTCCCGATTTTTTTCCAGTTACAAAAGGTCTTCGTAAGAACGTCTTAAAATATCAGGTCCGTATTTACTTTAGAACTTAGTCTACCATTTTTCGTAAATTTTATTAAATTTCAATATATAACGTATTCTTTAAAAAATTCCCCCGGGATCTGTGGATAACCTAGCACCTTCCCGATTTTTTCCAGTTACAAAAAGGTCTTCATAAGAACGTCTTAAAATATCAGGTCCGTATTTACTTTACAACTTAGTCTACCATTTTTCGTAAATTTTATTAAATTTCAATATATAACGTATTCTTTAAAAAATTCCCCCGGGATCTGTGGATAACCTAGCACCTTCCCGATTTTTTTTCCAGTTACAAAAAGGTCTTCGTAAGAACGTCTTAAAATATCAGGTCCGTATTTACTTTAGAACTTAGTCTACCATTTTTCGTAAATTTTATTAAATTTCAATATATAACGTATTCTTTAAAAAATTCCCCCGGGATCTGTGGATAACCTCGCACCTTCCCGATTTTTTTCCAGTTACATAAAGGTCTTCATAAGAACGTCTTAAAATATCAGGTCCGTATTTACTTTACAACTTAGTCTACCATTTTTCGTAAATTTTATTAAATTTCAATATATAACGTATTCTTTAAAAAATTCCCCCGGGATCTGTGGATAAGCTAGCACCTTCCCGATTTTTTTTCCAGTTACAAAAAGGTCTTCATAAGAACGTCTTAAAATATCAGGTCCGTATTTACTTTAGAACTTAGTCTACCATTTTTCGTAAATTTTATTAAATTTCAATATATAACGTATTCTTTAAAAAATTCCCCCGGGATCTGTGGATAAGCTAGCACCTTCCCGATTTTTTTTCCAGTTACAAAAAGGTCTTCATAAGAACGTCTTAAAATATCAGGTCCGTATTTACTTTAGAACTTAGTCTACCATTTTTCGTAAATTTTATTAAATTTCAATATATAACGTATTCTTTAAAAATTCCCCGGATCTGTGGATAAGCTAGCACCTTCCTGATTTTTTCCAGTTACAAAAGGTCTTCGTAAGAACGTCTTAAAATATCAGGTCCGTATTTACTTTACAACTTAGTCTACCATTTTTCGTAAATTTTATTAAATTTCAATATATAACGTATTCTTTAAAAAATTCCCCCGGGATCTGTGGATAAGCTAGCACCTTCCCGATTTTTTTTCCAGTTACAAAAAGGTCTTCATAAGAACGTCTTAAAATATCAGGTCCGTATTTACTTTACAACTTAGTCTACCATTTTTCGTAAATTTTATTAAATTTCAATATATAACGTATTCTTTAAAAAATTCCCCCGGGATCTGTGGATAAGCTAGCACCTTCCCGATTTTTTTTCCAGTTACAAAAAGGTCTTCATAAGAACGTCTTAAAATATCAGGTCCGTATTTACTTTAGAACTTAGTGTACCATTTTTCGTAAATTTTATTAATTTTATCATATAACGTATTCTTTAAAAAGTTCCCCCGGGATCTGTGGATAACCTACCACCTTCCCGATTTTTTTCCAGTCATATAAAGGTCTTCATAAGAATGTCTTAGAATATCAGGTCCGAATTTCCCTTAGAACTCAGTATACAATTTTTCCTAAATTTTATACTTTGCAAATATTAAATATGCTTTAAAAAATTCCCTCGGGATCTCTGGTTAAGGTAACACTTCCAGATTTTTTTCCTATGACATGCAGGTCTTTGTAAAAATCTACTAAAATAACAGGGCCGTATTTACCTTAAAATTTAATCCACCATTTTTCTAAATGTCATTATATTTTAATACATTAAGTAGGCTTTAAAAAAATCCCTCGGGATTTCCGGTTCAAACAACACCCTTCGACCGCTTTTCGAACAATTAATAAAAAACAATCCGCCATTATTGTTCTAACAAAAATAGATCGCCGATGAACCAATTTGATTAAAACTTATCCCCATTAAGCAGCACTCAATTAACTAAATTGGTACCGCTAACAGTTATGAAAGGAAGAAAACGACCAACAGGATTAGAATTGTTTGTTCTAATAACTATTTTCGAAATTACGACGTCATAACCGTAAGCGCTCGAAGACAATTCGGAGCCCTTTTTCCCCATTGTTCGACCTCTTCATTTGCCTCTCATTTTTCCCGCAAAAAGCCATTAATTTCCATCGTCTCGAAATCTCGACGAATCTACGAAGTTACGAGATTGTGTTTTTCCGGATGTCTAGTAGGAAACTACGTAATTACCTACGGCGTAGCCGGTTTACGTTTTCGAGCGTTTCCCGAAGAAAAGCAACAAGGAAAGCTATCAATTTGTCAAATAATTCCCATCTTCAGCCAGACTTAAAGAAGTTCTCATCTAATTTAACTTTATTTAAGTTTTTCCGTAAGCGATTTCCTTTCCCGTTCGCCTTTTTGCTTGTGCTTTTTATTTAAAAAATTTCCCAAAAATTGCAGGTGCCCCGGCCCGCTTTGATCTTTTCATCTAATTAATTCTAATTTGTGCACGTAACAAAGTTACAAGCTGGCGCGCTCATTTCGATTTGATTAAATTTCGGAATTCATTAATTTTTTCTAGAAAAACCCCATCTCGACTTTGCGCGCAATTTTCAAATAAATAGTGTGGCGTTATTAAAAATGGACGAATCGGGAGAGCGCTCGAAGGCTCTATTAAAATGAAATGCATTAAATTTTAATGGCACTCCGTGCGCTGCAAATTGCAAACTCAAAATTCTCGAATACAAAATAATAAAATCGGATTATTGCAACACCGAAGTTATAACTTCAATTAAGGGCTAATGGATGTTTACATGTCCATTAATTAATTTTCCAACTTCGAGATGATATGTTATCGGATACTCTGTGCGTACAAACACGAAAAAAGGGCGCAAAAATTAACATTTGAACATCGTACCTTAATTTTGGCGCGTAGTAAAATAACATTGATTCAGACTCACCTGAAACAAAAAAAAAACAATAATTAGTAAAGAAATAAAGAGGAAGTGATATCATTTCAGATTTAATATTAAAAAACATTTTTAAAGGGGCTTAATCTCCAAAAAAAAGAAACAAATAGAAAATTTATTTTTTCGCCAGGCGATTGACGGTGGAAAATGTCAAAACAAGAGGTTCAATTTCAAGAAAAATATCAAAAATGGTTAATTCAAAATACACACCATACCTCGCTATAAGGCCGCTCTGTATAGAGGAACCTGTTGTGCCTTGGCCCTTTTTTCACTTGGAATTTTTTTTTTACGAGCATATGTAACAATTTGTTGATAAAATGAATTGCATCGTAGTGAGGCACTAATCATAAAATATTTGAAAGCATTACCAACCGTTTACTCAAATTGCTATAAGATTTAAAAATTAGTGGATCTATGGCCTAGGTACAACAGAGGTGATGTACCTTGGCTCTATTCACATTAAGCAAAATAAAACCCATCGGTCTACGAAAACTATATATTTATTTTTGGATTAATAGAACTACTAATGTTTTTCTTTGTGATGACACTAAAATTGTTTCAAAAATTAACAAAACTTTTCTCGTATACTCAAATTTCACATACTTAATGGTTAACTATGCAAAAAATTAAATTTTTCGTTATACTTGCGAGGCATATTATCTGAAGCAAAATAAAAATAAAATAAGAATTTATAACAAAGGTATATCTAAATTTTTATTTATTGCACGTCGATCTTAGTGCCAAGGTACAACTTATTGACGGTGACCGAGGTACAACACACCGACCCTTGATGTTTAAACTCAAAATAAAATTAAAGATTAGGCTTTGCTAAAATCGGACCACTACTATGCAAACATTAATAAATAATCTTTCTATTACGATGAGTCATTTGTTATTAGGTAATAAAAATCAATAAGATATTTAAGTAAAAAGAATATAAAAAGAAATACTTTTTTCGATTAAAAATTTCAATTGATCTCATACATTAACAAAGTACATTGGCCAGCTGCTGCTAACTTCACGTTAATGTCTGTCAATGTGGCATTTGAAATATCGAAAATTATGGGTCACGAAAACCCGCAAATATTAAAAAAAAATAAAGTTGGCCTAGGTACAACTAAAATTCAATTACACTATCGAATTATCCTCCTCCCGTGTGAAAACTAATATAAATAAATTCAATAAATACGAGGATGTGCGCATTCGAGCGAAAAGTGGCACATTTCCGAGCGAGGGAGGCAAATGAAGCGCGACGCGGAGCGGCGCGCTTCATTTTCCCGAGATCGGAATGTGCCACTTTGAGCTCGAATGTGCACACTCGGTTTTAAGCACGATTCACAATAATCAACCTTATAAAAATTCGTATATGTATATACAGGGTGTTTTCGAAGAATCAAAAAGTTACTATTGTTGTCCTTGTCATGTAAATATTAAAAAAGCGAAAACAAAACCAAAGTTTGTCTTTCTATTAAATAAAATGCTAAATTTCGGTTTTAAGCGTGATTCACAATAATTTTTAGGGAGGATAAATTAGCCAATAATTTTTATCGTTCCTTCTCACTCGTACTTATGTGTTTGTTGTATCTTTTCGCTCGCTCCCACCCATTGCTATGGTAAAAATACGTTTTTCGACTATATAATCAATATTTACTGAACTAAATTAAATTCTTTGATTGGAAAAAAAATTTAATTTACTAAATCCAATAAATACGAGGATGTGCGCATTCGAGCGAAAAGTGGCACATTTCCGAGCGAGGGAGGCAAATGAAGCGCGACGCGGAGCGGCGCGCTTCATTTTCCCGAGATCGGAATGTGCCACTTTGAGCTCGAATGCGCACACTCCGTTTTAAGCACGGTTCGCAATTATTTTGGCCACGAAAATTAGTAAATACTTTGTATCATTCCCTCTCACTCGTACTCATGAGTTTGTCGTATCTTTTCGCTCGCTCCCACTCATTGCTATGGTAAAAAATACGTTTTTCGAACATATAATCGATATTTACTAAACCAAATTAAAATTTTTGATATAATAAACACTTTTTCGACTTACGGCCACAATGTTTCGTTATACGGCCAAAAAAAAAATTTAATATTTCAAAATCAACGCGCAGAACTTCGTTATCATAAAAATCCCGTGAAGCGATTGAGACAAGCAAATTTAGCCCACGTCTCCATTTTAAAAAATGACAGTTGGTGGCCCACCGAAAAAATTTCGCTCGTTGCGGTTCGTTTCCAAAGCAAATCTCGTCGTTCGCAAAACGTGGAAGTGAAATTTTAATTAATAACAGCGGTAATGCGATAGTGTTCGATGTTTGCTATGAAAATTATATTATTAAATCTCGTTAGCGTGATCGGGGACGTTGCGTAAAAATCCCGAGGGTTTGCTACGTCAAAGGGAACACGTGTTATGATTGATAATTGATTATAACATAAAGCAAGAGCAACAGCATCCAGCAAAGTCCGTAAGGTTTTAAAATTATTAATGGATCGCTGCTTATGTTACATCCATCATTACGGCCCTTAAATAATTAAATTCCTTTACGCCTTTCTCCCTCTCTATCTCTCACGATCACACAATAATTTAAAACCCTTAAGAAAACGTCACATTGGTTATATTTTATTATTTATTTTGTAGTTTTATATATGTACAGTAGACGCCGCTTAATGTGATCACTTTGAGACCTAGATAAAGTGATTACATTGGCCAATCTGATGCTCTGATAAACGGCCTTTCACAATCTGAAAAGTTTTTAAAGATCCGTTCACAAATAACCGAACTACGATTTTTTAAAGTGAAAATCAAGAAAAAATTAATTACAAGTCGGACTATTCGAACGCGTTTTTCTCGAAAATTTCAAATAGTACGCCTATGGTTTTTTAGGCCTATCCGAAGTCAAAAAGTGTGGCGAATCAGAATCTGTAAGGTTTTTTAAGATCCGTCCACAAATAACGGCGCTACAATTTTTTTAACCTAAACTTTTGTGCTACAAAAATGAATATAAAACTTCAACATATAATTACTAAAAAAGCAGCATGTAGGATTGGTCCTCTACCTTTCAGAGCTTTAACTCCTCATGTTAAATTCGCGTGTCCATTCTATTTCGACGAGCGGTGTACATAAATACACGTACCGGTTTTTTTTTTCTCAAATCTTTATTAACGCAAAACAAAAATAAATAGTTATGCCATAAAAAAGTACAATAATTCAAAATTCAAAACAAATTATCATGTCGCTATATAACATTTTTTAACCCCCGATCATACGCGGTGCGTCAAAATTTCGCCACGTTAAAGCCGATAGATCGGAACATTCGGCGCGCGTGGGTCGGCATTAAAACTTTTCGAAACTAAAATAGATATCGTAGAGTTAACATCGAATTTGGTAATAATAAAGGCCTCATAAAGGCAGATACGAAATAAAATTACTGAACCAGAAATGGCTGAATTATTATCAGTTGTCACAGAAGGGTTGCTCAACATTTTACAATTAATTTTCCCCATTTAAATTAAAAGACGAAAAGCATCAATCTTTCTTCGTTTTTTTTTCTTTTTCGAGCGTCAACTTTTCCATTTTAATCCGCACGGCCCTCGCAAAATCGAGCGTTTAATTTATCGACTCCGCATTTTTTTAAAAATTAAATTGAGAAAAGTGGACGAATTAACCGAAACGGATTATTTTAAATCTTTTTCTTCCGTCCCCCCCCTTTTTTTTTTCGAGCACCGAAAAGACAATCGATAACGCTTTTATTGTGGGAGAAAATGAAGGGTTTCCACTAACTTACAATTAGGGTGTAATTTCCACAAAGTCAATAAATTAACCGAACTATAATTCCGGCGAATGTGTATCTTTAAATAAAATGACAGGTTGCACAGAGGGGGGGACTTTAAAAAAACCCGTTCGTGCACTTATGTGCGCGCGTTAGAATATGTTTATACAGGGTGTTTCCGAAGATATATGGGTGATTCTGTTCTGTTACTTTTTTGATTAAAAATTTTTGAATTTTACAACTAAACTTTTTTTGGTTTTTCATACATATTATTACTCTATTTGATAGTAAAAATTAAAGTGCGAGAGGATTTTGCCACTTCAAAATATCGAGAATGAGAATTATATTTTATAATTTCTATGCCACGGTACTGACATAAAATACATTTGGTAGGCGTTCTTCAGAAAAATTATTATATTCATTTATGAATTGTATTGTACCATTTTAAAACTCTTTTTTATTGATTATTTAACATTTCAAGAATCCATAGTAACTTATGTATAACAAATAACACATTATAATTTATATCAAACATTAATCAACTCAAATCTAACACATTTCACAAAAATTAACTTACCAAAAATTTTTTTTTGGTTTTTATTAAAGTATTTTTAATTCTTAAGCTTCTCCGCCAATAGTCAATATTATTTATTAACAATTAAATATATTTTTATTATTTTTTGACACGGTACTGACATTTTAAATTAAAATAGCAACAGTGATTTTTTGATTATGAATTTGATAATATCCTATTACCCTATAATTTAGGCTAGTAATAAGTACAGAAATTCATTACTTATGATGAAAAAATTAATTGTTAATTAAGTTTACCAATGCCACGGTACTGACAAGTAAATTTATGACATCATCTTTTAAAAATTGAGTTTTAAAATGACACAAACTCGCTTGAGAATTTCACTTGTGTGATATTTGTAAACATAACTCTGTTAACGTACTTTCAATATGGCTTATTAGTTGTTTCATTAATTTCGAGGTAAATGGCGCACGAGTCATACACATTCAAATTTAAAAATTTGCTTAAATCTGAGAACAAAAGTTATTAAGCCGGAATTCAATCTTAAATTAATGTATTAAAAAAAAATTCGTTAATTTCTTTTAAGTTTGGTTATATACATTAAGATTTATCAGTTAATTGGTTTAAATTATTTATTGCAACAAAAAAAATAACCGATTTATAGGAAAGTTCTAGAAACGGACATGACACGGTACTGACATTTCAGTGAGATATTGCAAGTTTTCTTTGGACTGCAACTTATATTATACAAAAAAAGTAATGAAATATGTTCATGATAATCGTATTAATACAAAAATTTTATTAATCGATTTATAATGTATGACCAGTGAGAGCAAACAGTATAGGACACAAAAATCACAGTTAGAATGGAATCACCCATATCAGAAACCGTTGGGGACAATCAATGGAAGACGTTTTCGAAAAAGACACATCAAGACGATATTCTATGAAAAAGTTGCAAAAATTCAGCGTAAACGAAACCAAAGTTTGTCTTTCCTATTGAAAAAAATGCTAAATTTGATAAACAGGAAACCATAAGTATTAATTTACACTGCAAACACTCGAACGATGTACCTTTTTAATCTTTTGCTTTTATATCTCGGCAAAGTAATGGGACTAATTGTTTTGTTTAATTTGCAATAATAGGTTTATTGAACTGGAACTTAGATTTGTTTTTTGTATTATTTAATATTGACCTAGGTCAAAAATAAGGATTTTATTTAGAATTTGGACACGATAACAGTTTTTATTATAGGACGAATGGAAATCCTATCAAATTAAACTTACATTATTATTATTTTTTTTTTTGAAAGAGAGAAAAGTTATGTAAGATATATAATTAATGCAAGGATGTGCGCATTCGAGCGAAAAGTGGCACATTTCCGAGCGAGGGAGGCAAATGAAGCGCGACGCGGAGCGGCGCGCTTCATTTTCCCGAGATCGGAATGTGCCACTTTGAGCTCGAATGTGCACACTCGGTTTAAAGCTCGATTCACAATAATTAATTTACTTAGGGTAGTTTACCGTGAAAAACCATCAAACTCCGTAAATTGCTCGAATTTACTTAGAAAATATCAATAATTGGGACCGTCGAGCCTTCTTCCGAGACTATCGAGTTTCCCACCGAGACTAAGCGATCGCCCTCTTCGGTTCGCCCTAACAGGAAGCTTTTTGAATGCTCTCGCGCTTCCACGTGTAAAAATTAATAAAATAACTACGAGGATGTGCGCATTCGAGCGAAAAGTGGCACATTTCCGAGCGAGGGAGGCAAATGAAGCGCGACGCGGAGCGGCGCGCTTCATTTTCCCGAGATCGGAATGTGCCACTTTGAGCTCGAATGTGCGCACTCGGCTTTAAGCACCGTTCACAAAATTAATTTACTTTCTTAAAAAAAGCGAAAACAAAACCAAAGTTTGTCTTTCCCATTCAAAAAATGCTAAATTTTATACACAGGAAATCAAAAGTATTTATTTACACTGCGAGCACTCGAATAAAGTCGCCGTTTAATTTTTTTTTAAGCTCGATTCACAACTAATTAATTTACAACCTAAGGACATTTTACTCTCGCCGCGCGCCGAAAGAAGTCCAACTTCTCAAAAGCCGATTTGCATATATTTTCGGCGCGCTTCCCTTTTCGAAAAGCCGATTAAAAATTGACGTCGCAGTTATTCTTAGGAAATGAAGACGGGGTTAGGTCAATTATTAAAAGAGAAATCGATACGGCGCCGAGGAAATTTTGTATCTCAATCGCTTTCGTGCGGAGGAAATTAAAATAATTTTTGCGCCAAACTCTTTTTTTTTGGTGCTTTAATCCGCGCAAGGATGACCTTTTCGTTTGATTTACTCATTTTTTTATTAATGGAATGGCAGAAAAAACGGCCGGCCCTAAGTCGTCGTAAACAAGAAGATAATAACTTCGCGTTTCGCGACCGAAAGGGGGCAGAGAAAAGGGCCTCCGCCATAAAATATGGAAAATTAGCCGTTAGCTTTGAGGCTTTCGGGGTCGGCGGAAAAGTTATATCGGTGTTACGGTTTTGCGAATGCGACACATATATAGGAAAAAAAAAATATGAAAGGGGATGGAAGAGAGAAGTAATATAAAATGTTTACTCACCACCACTAAGTTCCACATTTTGGCCGCTTCGGCGACGGTCGTGCAGACGGTGCTGCAGCCTGCGAGCAGCATCAGCTTCGTCGGCTCGTTATAAAGGAGATTGTACATGACGCTGGCTCCGAGACCCGGCTCGCACTATACAAACCAAAATTCATTAGTGTATTCGCATAACGTTAAATATTTGTTTATGTAGTTTGACGTGCAATTAATTTCGAAACGCTTCCAATTTACCTCCGTCAGGCAGCCGCACGGAACGCTAGCGCCAACTTCCATTTTCGGAATTTTTCGTTAAACCGAAAATTTTCTTGGGGCGCTTAAATAGTTTATTTTTTTACGATTCCAACGATACCAAACACTATCAAATTATTTTTTTAAATAACAGAAATATTTACATTTTTGCGAAGATCGCTTCGGACATTGAGGTTATGTATCTGTAACTTTGTTGATTTTTAAATTAAATGAAATCCAAAAACAGTTTCTTGAGGCACTTTTTTTCGCTCTTTACGATGGTCGGCTAAAGGTTTCATCCGCAATTTTTAATGGGGCCGGTAGCGATGCCAACTTCGTTAAATCAAGTTGGCGCTGTATTAATTTTTGCGCTCTTCAAAAAGCTCGTTTCTTTACGATTCCAACGATACCAAACAGTCTAGGATTATTTTCAAAAACAAGCGAGATATTTAATAAAAAATTATTTTGAGATGTAAAAAAGTTTCCGCTAAAAGAAGGGTTTTCCGCCAAACTAAATGGTTTTTCGCGAAAACCCCTTTTTGCTAAGTTTGTTATTAGTCGAGATAAATTAATTTTGTAAAAAGTTTCTTGAGGCACTTTTTTGCGTACTTGGCGATGGCGAAGTCAAAAAACTGTTGGGGCCCTTATTGGTCCCCATTTTGGTACCTATTTTTTTAATTTGAAATGGGTATCATATCTTATTTTGATAGAAATAAAAAAATTATTGTTTTCACATTTCGGCGATATATAATTGTCTAAAGAACTTAAAAAAAAACAATTATTTACAAACCAAAATTTAATTATTAAATTCATTTAAATCAGGGTTCCCAAAGTGCGGCCCGCGGGGCAAATGTGGCCCGCATAGCCTGTGAATGCCGCCCGCGATATCGATACGACATATTATATTTTTATTAAAAAATAAATAAATAAATAGTCAAATACATAATAAATATTACAAATATATATTATTATATAATAAAATGGATTTCAATTATTTTTTTTGTTTTAATAAATATATAATTAAAGATGTATATTTATATTAAATTTAGTATACTATGTAGCTGTAAATTTGTTATTTTTTAAAATAAATTAAATCTAAAAACAGCTTTTTGGGGCACTTTTTTTCGCTCTTTGTGATGGTCGGCTAAGATTTCATCCGCAATTTTTAATAAGGCCAGTATCGACGCTAACTTCGTTAAGGGGTTATGTCCACTTAGGTTAGGTCAAAAAATCGATTTTTTTTTAAATCTTAAGAATATTTCTCCAACATTATATAAAAATTTGAGCACACGCACAAAAGTTGTAAGTTAAAAAAAAATAGTTTTTGGGAAATTTTGCCAAGAAAGACACTTTAATATTTGTCAAAAATAAATTTTTAAAAACGGCAGCAACAAATAAATTAAATGAACATTCCGAACCCATTAAATTTTAGTGTTTATTTAGAGCAAAAGATGGCCCAAAGAGCGGTCGGAAAAATTGCGAACGCCGGGCCTACATTTTTTCGAGCCTTCTTTTCGAATTTAATTTTAGAACTCTTCGGACGAATTAAAACCGAAAAAATTGGGGTTAATTTCGGCCGGAGCTCAATTTTAATCAAATTGGAAAGACCTCGGCCCGTGTTTACGCTAATAATCAGTTTCTGTGTTGGTTGCTAATTTTGTTGTTAACAGAGGAAACCCTATTTACCCTTTTACAGCCGCGTGCCCCCCATCTTTACTTTATAAACATTGTAATTTGACGTGCATTTATTTAATTTGTTAATTAAACACTTTCGGTTTAGGTTAGATAACGAAAAGGTTTGCTTTGCTAAAGTTTTATTTTATTTATTGAAGTTATACTTCTTTAGCGGCCGACGGAAGTTGCGCGCGCACGCTTGACAGAAAGTCTGCAGTTGAAGTTGTGAATTATGCTTAAAACGAAGTGCGCGCATTCTCGTATTCATTAAATTTTGTAAATTAAACTTTCTTTCGAATCATAAAATATAATTTAGTTCAGTAAATATTGATTATATATTCGAAAAACGTATTTTTACCATAGCAATGAGTGGGAGCGAGCGAAAAGATACAACAAACGCGTAAGTACGAGTGAGAGGGAATGATAAAAAATTATTGACTAATTTATCCTCCCCAAAAATTATTGTGAATCACGCTTAAAACCGAGTGCGCGCATTCGAGCTCAAAGTGGCACATTCCGATCTCGGGAAAATGAAGCGCGCCGCTCCGCGTCGCGCTTCATTTGCTTCCCTCGCTCGGAAATGTGCCACTTTTCGCTCGAACGCGCACATCTTCGTATTCATTAAATTTTGTATATTAAACTTTCTTTCCAATCATAAAATATAATTTAGTTCAGTGAATATTGATTATATATTCGAAAAACGTATTTTTACCATAGCAATGAGTGGGAGCGAGCGAAAAGATACAACAAACGCATAAGTACGAGTGAGAGGGAATGATAAAAATTTATTGACTAATTTATCCTCTCCAAAAATTATTGTGAATCACGCTTAAAACCGAGTGCGCGCATTCGAGCTCAAAGTGGCACATTCCGATCTCGGGAAAATAAAGCGCGCCGCTCCGCGTCGCGCTTCATTTGCCTCCCTCGCTCGGAAATGTGCCACTTTTCGCTCGAACGCGCACATCTTCGTATTCATTAAATTTTGTATATTAAACTTTCTTTCCAATCATAAAATATAATTTAGTTCAGTAAATATTGATTATATATTCGAAAAACGTATTTTTACCATAGCAATGAGTGGAAGCGAGCGAAAAGATACAACAAACGCATAAGTACGAGTGAGAGAGAATGATAAAAAAATTATTGATTATTTATCCTCCCCAAAAATTATTGTGAATCACGCTTAAAACCGAGTGCGCGCATTCGAGCTCAAAGTGGCACATTCCGATCTCGGGAAAATGAAGCGCGCCGCTCCGCGTCGCGCTTCATTTGCCTCCCTCGCTCGGAAATGTGCCACTTTTCGCTCGAACGCGCACATCTTCGTATTTATCGAATTTGTTTGCAATAAGTTGTGCATATTTTGCTTTGTTTTCGATTTGCACGGTTTTCCACAAAAAAAATTACGATTCTAATATACACGGTTCACCGTGTAAATTGAGGTATAGGTGTACAGTGCGAAGATGCAAAGACTAGATTTTTTTAAGGGACTCACCCTTGCACATAATATGAAAACCAGTGGTCTAACTATAAATAAACGCAAAATAAGCAACATGTGGTTACATTTAATTTAGTGACACGAAAGAAGTATAACTTCCTACGCGCACCGGGTGTATTCTTTTTTTGACAAGGCAGTTGTGTGTATATAAAAAAGTCTTTTGCCTGCCGAAATCTCGAAAGTCAACCAAAAGCTCGTAAACTCGAAAAGATTGCACGTACGTTAGGTGATTTATTGTTATATCGGTTTCTGGGGGCGGAAAAAAGGGAAAATCTGAGTATGTGAAAATAATATTTGAGGATGATTAATGGGCCGAGGATTATTTTTGTATTGGCACATGTCGACAGAAGTAAAAGGGTTGCAAACCCTTTTAGGCAGCCCGTTTTGGGATCAATTGGGGCAAAAATTTCGTTCGCATTTATGGAGACGGCGTAAATAACGGAAAAAAGGGGGCAGACAATGCTCTATTAAAGCAAGTACATCAGAAATAAAAGAACAAAGCGAAACGCGAATGGTTCTATTCAAAGGCGGAATAATTGAATTTCAAGTATTCGAATAAATAAACCTTTGTAACTCTGACACGAATAATAACGACAACTATTCTTGAACGTTGCGTTAATTAGCTGCGAAAATTTCGTTGTTTTTTTCTTTTTGAAAAAATTCAAGCTTCTTCTATGCTTTTTTTAAAGTTAATTCGATGAAATACTTGCAACGTATTGTAACGGGCACGCACTAGAACGTTCCAGCGTTATCTTCGGCAAACGAACGGACTGCTCTGGAAACTCCAGATCATCGCAGAAAATATGAAATGCACGCTTTTCTTTTGCAAATTTCTAATTTTGAAACATTCACAACTCGTTTATTTATTAAAATATTTTTAAGGGTGGTTCCAAATTATACCCCCCCAAATTTTTCTACGTTGGCCCCCAAAAACAAACAAACACCATAACTTTCAAAAATTAAAAAAAAACTCTTCAAGAACGACATGTCATATTTTCCTTACAAAATTGAATCTTTAAAAATTCATATCTTCCTTATCGATTTAGAAATGGCTAAAAACAAGCCCGAATCATAATTCGCAGGCTTCCCCTCACAAGACGCGCTTAAAAGATTTAAGAAAACCTCATCAAAACTCGCTCGCAGGACGTAAAGTAACAATTCCTTCGTCTCGAAGACAAAATCTATAAGCGCGCCCAAAAAAAAAAAAATTGAGTAATAAACGGGGTGTTAAAGATAAACGTGTACTTAAGAAGTGAAGATCCTGTAAGGAAATTTACTATCAGCACTAAAAGTCCCCCAGAGTCCGGCTTAATCTTCTTCGCATCTTAATAAAATTCAGGACCTCATATTTAGAAAGGATCATCTCGAGCGATAAAGCGCGAAAGCCCAAAACTCATCGATCCCATTTGTTTGCGCAGCGAGATCGAAATTAGGAGGAAGAAAAGGCGGGCGCGTGGCTTACGTACGCGCGTTAGAAGTTACACTTCTTTGGCGCGACTAAATTAAATATAAGCGCGCGTTATATTGCGCATCTCGCGTTTTTCTATAGCTAGACCAGCAGTAGCGTACCAGTAGGGGCCATCTATAAATTACGTCACACTAATTCAATGATTTTTGCACCCCGCCCGCCCTTGTCACAGCCGGTCGCATTTGTAAGATTTCCTTCTCCCTAGTGTGACGTCACATAATTTTCCTAGCACGTTATCGATTTCTAGATTTAAATATAAAAAATGTTAATTTTATTATTTATTGATTATAAAACTTTTTAATTAGTATTGTTTTAATTAAGCTAAGAAAGTTAACGCTATTTCCGGTTAAACCAAAAGTAAAATATAATTTATATTTATTTCCAGTGATAGATCATATTAAAATAAACTTATATACTTGTATTTATTTTTATATTTTTATTAGTTTAGGGAGTTATAGTGCTGTGCCACTTTGGCGAAACTCTAAAATTAAAAACATAATTTATGATTAACGAAATGATAATGAGTTACACGTTTTTGAAAAACTCTTGACGAGCTGCATTAAATCTTTGAAAAAAATCAATACCTTTCTATTTAAATTAACATTACTTTTGGTGAAACCGGAAGTAGAACAAAATTTTCATTTATGGTCGTCGATAGATCGTACAAATTTAAAAATAATTTATACTTGTACTTTTTTTTTGAAATTCTCATTAGTTTTAGAGTTATAAGCTCGGCGACATTTTAAATGAGACACCCGGTATATTCACGCCGTAAATAAGAATGTTAAATCAAAACCAATCTACACGTATAATAAAATCGTTAAAGATTTTTTGCCTGTGCGTGCACGCGGATCTCCAGAAAGACTGGACCAATTTGGATGCGATTTTCAGTGATGTATTGAGATAAGCTTGGGCCAACATTTAGTGTTCGTTGCATTTAAATTTAAAAAAAAAACTATGTCAATATGTAAATACGTGGGCGGTGTTTTAAAGTCAAAGTACGGTACAATTTTAAAAAAAATTATTAACCATCATATTTGTAGCCTTGCGCAGCTGGGGCAGGTCAGCTCGTAAACAACACAAACATTTTAGTGTTAACGCACCGCACTGTCGAATTTTTGTTAATAGCGTGCGCAACTTCCGTGGCCTTCTAAAAATTTTACTCTCGTCGCCCCGAAAAAAGTACAACTTCCCAAAATTTTAAAAACGGATATTCGATTAACGATGCCAAACAGAAAACGACATTTTGCCCAACGAATTAAGCGCATGTCCGAAAAGGGCCGTGCAAATAAAATAATTACGTCTTCTGGGCCCGTTCTGCGAGCGCTTGCTTAGTTAATTAAAGTTAAGTTACTTCCATCCATGCATGCTATGGGTTCGTCGCCATGCCCTTTGATCTTTCTGCTTCGACACGTGACCCTTAATTACCTTTTAAATGTTGCCACCTTTGATGTTTGGGCGAAACCGAGGATACAATTTGAAAGCCGATTAGGCCGCACCGCAAAATAAAAACTATCGGAATCCCAACACGAAATGCCTATATCGAGGCTAATTTCCGCATCCCCCCCCCTCCTCCAACCCAAGCAAAGAGAAATCTCGGCGGACTAATAACGAACAATCAATAATAACACGTGATTGAAATTTAACGTTATCCTTTCGCGAAAACGCCGAAGGAATTAAATAAACGCGAAAACTTGGGGCTCGAAGGGTGGGAGGGGGGAAGGAAGGGATTTGGCGAAAGGGCCTCGCCGGCCTTGGAAAAGCTTCGCCTCTGAAAAGGCACATCTCGAAGATGATCCCCGAGTTTTATAACGTACTAACCCAGCTCTACGTCCATTAACGTTAGTTTTCACCATAAATCTGGATTTAATAAAACTTTTACAAGCAGACCTGTTGTGTCCTTAAGGACCGAAATATCTCGACGTAAACTCTACGAATAAATAATGCACGTTTCGAGATAATAAACCGAAACCCTTAAGTTAGTTTCTGGCTGCATCCTAAATTGCGGGCCGCAGCACAGATTTGTGGATTTGACATTTTAAGCTAATAAGATTAATCCTCTTAGCTAGTCTCAAAACTAACCTACGGTAATTAAGGGTCTCATTGTGCCCCCTCGCCAACAAAATATAATCTCGGATCGAGTTACACGCCAGTTTACCGTTCTACAGCGTTTAACCCCAATTAACGGGCCGCCTCTGCCTTAATTTTGGAAGTTGCACTTCTTTCGGCGCGCCGAGAGTAAAGTTTTGGCGGGGAACGGAAGCTGCGCGCGCACACACCCAACGCAAATTCGACTGTTGCAGTGAGGCTTCTAAGAAAGTAAATTAATCGTTGTGAATGGGGCTTAAAACCGAGTGTGTACATTCGAGCGAAAAGTGCTTACAGTGTAAATATTTCCTGTGTATCCAATTTAGTATTTTATTTAATAGGCGACTAATTTTGGTTTGACAGGTTTGGTTTGACAGTTAGTCGTCTAAGAAAATCAACTAATTATTGTGAATCACGCTTAAAACCGAAATTTAGCATTTTATTTAATAGAAAGACAAACTTTGGTTTTGTTTTCGCTTTTTTAATATTTACATGACAAGGACAACAATGGTAACTTTTTGATTCTTCGGAAACACCCTGTATATACATATACGAATTTTTATAAGGTTGATTATTGTGAATCGTGCTTAAAACCGAGTGTGCACATTCGAGCTCAAGTGGCACATTCCGATCTCGGAATGAAGCGCGCGCCCGCGTCGCGCTTCATTTGCCTCCCTCGCTCGGAAATGTGCCACTTTTCGCTCGAATGCGCACATCCTCGTATTTATTGGATTTAGTAAATTAAATTTTCTTTCCAATCAAAGAATTTAATTTAGTTCAGTAAATATTGATTATATAGTCGAAAAACGTATTTTTACCATAGCAATGGGTGGGAGCGAGCGAAAAGATACAACAAACACATAAGTACGAGTGAGAGGGAACGATAAAAATTATTGGCTAATTTATCCTCCCTAAAAATTATTGTGAATCACGCTTAAAACCGAAATTTAGCATTTTATTTAATAGAAAGACAAACTTTGGTTTTGTTTTCGCTTTTTTAATATTTACATGACAAGGACAACAATGGTAACTTTTTGATTCTTCGGAAACACCCTGTATATACATATACGAATTTTTATAAGGTTGATTATTGTGAATCGTGCTTAAAACCGAGTGTGCACATTCGAGCTCAAAGTGGCACATTCCGATCTCGGGAAAATGAAGCGCGCCGCTCCGCGTCGCGCTTCATTTGCCTCCCTCGCTCGGAAATGTGCCACTTTTCGCTCGAATGCGCACATCCTCGTATTTATTGGATTTAGTAAATAAAATTTTCTTTCCAATCAAAGAATTTAATTTAGTTCAGTAAATATTGATTATATAGTCGAAAAACGTATTTTTACCATAGCAATGGGTGGGAGCGAGCGAAAAGATACAACAAACACATAAGTACGCGTGAGAGGGAACGATAAAAATTATTGGCTAATTTATGCTCCCTAAAAATTATTGTGAATCACGCTTAAAACCGAAATTTAGCATTTTATTTAATAGAAAGACAAACTTTGGTTTTGTTTTCGCTTTTTTAATATTTACATGACAAGGACAACAATAGTAACTTTTTGATTCTTCGGAAACACCCTGTATATACATATACGAATTTTTATAAGGTTGATTATTGTGAATCGTGCTTAAAACCGAGTGTGCGCATTCGAGCTCAAAGTGGCACATTCCGATCTCGGGAAAATGAAGCGCGCCGCTCCGCGTCGCGCTTCATTTGCCTCCCTCGCTCGGAAATGTGCCACTTTTCGCTCGAACGCGCACATCCTTGTATTAATTATGTATCCTACTTAACTTTTCTCTTTCAAACAAAAAAAAATTTTAAGGTTAACTTTATAGGTTTTCCATTCGTCCTGTAATCAAAACTGTTAACGTGGCCAAATTCTAAATAAAATCCTTATTTTTGACCTAGGTCAATATTAAATCATATAAAAAACAAATCTAAGTTCAAGTTCAATAATTCTATTATGCGAAATTAAACAAAACAATTAGTCAAAATTAAACAGGGACTTCATTCGAGTGCTTGCAGTGTAAATAAATACTTATGCTTTCCTGTGTATCCAATTTAGCATTATATTGAATAGGAAAGAGCAAACCTAAGTAAATTATTATATAAAAAAAGCGATTCTCCATTTACTGATTTTAACAATATTATAACTAAGCACAGTAGAATTCCGATAATCCGGATCAATTAAAGCCATGGGTAGTTCGTATAATCGATTTCATAATCAAATCAAAGAAAATTTAACATATTGTGTGGTGTGTGTGTGTGGTTTGCCGCTAACCGCGTAGCATGATACGGATTATATAAAGCGGTGCTATGCACATCTTGGAAAATCTCCTAAATGGCTCTATGTTACAATATAAAATAGACATGTGTTACAAGTTCACAGATAAACCGTTAATTATTTTTTTTTTAATTCTGTCTTGTTTTGGTTATTATGGCCATTTAAAGTGCGGTGACAATACTTTTGCTTCGATAGTACTTTTTATTATTATTATAAGTTAATTTTTGGCAAATTAAATAGTCACACCTCTATCGAATTTTTAGACCCACAAAAAAGGACACATTAACATGTGCGACTGCTAGAAAAAGTGAAATTAACCTGTTTTGTAATGAAAGTGCAATAACAAGCACTCGGTGCCCCAAGAAAAAACCGCGTAAAAGCCAATGCATTGAACGTGATCCCCCATTTAAAGAGGGAGACGAATTTTTTTTACGTAGAAACTTTTCAGACGGAAACTAAATTGTTTTAAACTATTCGTAGATACTTCTCCTTTATTCATGTGTGAATAACAGGAGCTGTGCACTACATACTACTTACAGGGGTTCCCAAACTTTTTTATACTGCGACTCCCTTTACGGGTTGTAATTTTTTCGCGAGACCCTTCTAAAAAAATACATTTATTTATTGCTCTAGCAGATATTAATGTTAATTAATTTAAAAAAATGTTTTAAAGACTTGTAGTATTTAAATTAACTAATTTTTCTTTGAAGCACATATGTTACATTCAAAGCACGTTGCGTTGACGCCGACTATAAGTTAAGGCACGTATGCGTTAAGTAAAGGGGCGGAGTTTATGTATTGATTTTTGACGAAAGCCGACAAAGTATTGATTTTTAGATTTGCTGTACCAGGTACTGACACGTTCGAAACATTTACAGTGGTTGCGTTGTAAGCGGAATTTTGTGAACTTAAAAATAAGTCTTTTTTGAGATATTTTCATAGAAGAAAGAAAGTTTGATAAGTTTTAATTATGTTCTCGAAAAAGTAATACGTATACAGTGGAAACTCGGTTATCCGGACTAATTATTGTTGCAGCTGATTCGGATAATCGAAAATTCGGTTAATTGAATGTATAAAAAAAACAAATTTTAGCTATATATAATGTGACATTTTGAGAGCGAACTACGGTTTTAGAATTACTTAAATTTTTTTTAAGTAAATGGATCTTTGTTAATCGTGGCGAAAAGCCGAGTGTGCACATTCGAGCTCAAAGTGGCACATTCCGATCTCGGGAAAATGAAGCGCGCCGCTCCGCGTCGCGCTTCATTTGCCTCCCTCGCTCGGAAATGTGCCACTTTTCGCTCGAATGCGCACATCTTCGCGTTAATCCAGATTTTCTATTCGAAAAAGTTTTCGCTTGAAAGTGCACATACTCCTTCCGAATTTTGACTTTTTTTCTCAACCATTTATTTAACATACCCCACCCAAGTCATTCTAAAATTTTGATGCACCCCCTATATAACATATGAATATTTTTTTATATTTAAAAATTGAATTAATCCATAAATGAAGTCTAATTACAACAGTGTATACAAAATGTGCCTTAAAACTAATTTGTTTATAATTTTCAGAAAAATGAAAATAACCCAAAAATATTTGGAGACATTAATGTTGACATATAAACCTTCAGAAATTTGCAAAAGATGATATAAAAATCAACTAAGGTAAAAGTCCCTATTATGAGACACATTTCTAGGTAGGTCAAACATTAGCGCTATTATTTAATCAGTTTTAGTGTAAAACACAATTTAAATTAAATGATACATATGTTTTATCATTTTTATATTAATATTTTGAGTTTGCACTAAATATTAATTTAAAAATACTTCAAAATAAGCTTTTGTAATGGGAACCGCTGTGTCCTTATTTATGAGACACTTTAAAGGTGTATGGCCCCAGTGTCTCATGATGCAGGTTCCCATTATTGAGACAGTTAAAAAATCAATTTAGGACAACAAATCATTAAA
Organism: Sinopyrophorus schimmeli; assembly: GCA_036325965.1. Taxonomy (NCBI): domain Eukaryota; kingdom Metazoa; phylum Arthropoda; class Insecta; order Coleoptera; family Elateridae; genus Sinopyrophorus; species Sinopyrophorus schimmeli. Next base: position 1,400,063 of record JARFIZ010000325.1, read on the forward strand.
TTTTTGTAAATTAAACGACTAATCAACGAAAATTATCGTAAGATCAAATTTCTTTTCTTCTTTAATTTTTTTTGCAGCTTTTAACCTGTTCTATTAATTTTCTTTTTCTGTTGCAATTTTTTTCGGGTTATAATATAATTTTATAGACAAACAAAAATAAGTTTCTGAAAGTTTCAATTTAAAATTTGAGTTTTAAAAGGTCGCTCAGAATTTTTTTATTTATTAGTACATCACTTTGGATTATATCCCAATGCTAATAAAGCAAATTTAATACGCACTTTTAATAAAATTTTGTTTTTTTGTCATGTGTTTCATTTTCAGTTCATCTCGTGGTGAATTTTTGTTTATTATTTTAATAAATAATGGAAAAAATGTATGAAATTTTAATTTTAATATTAAAATGTCGCTCGAAAAATCCAAAGTGATGCACTAATAAATAAAAAAATTCTGAGCGACCTTTTAAAATTCAAATTTTAAATTGAAACTTTCAGAAACTTATTTTTGTTTGTCTATAAAATTATACCGTAACGAGAAAAAAATTTAAAAAATTGTATTTTGACGGATTTTGAAATTTTAAAAATTTTGAGCGACCTCTTAAAATTTTTTATTGAGCTGCCCTTTGAGGTACTCTTAAAACATCAAAACTAACATTGCGCCACCCTAAGGCGCTCCCATCGCAGCTCTATCCAGCACCCACTTGAAAATATCATCCTCTTCTTTCGATGATAACACTGTGCTCGGTCCTGTCTTATTTTTATCTTCTCAGTAGGACCAATATTTTTCTTTCTACCTAGTGTAGTTACAGGTACTCAAAGGCAACTACTGCCTTTCGTAAAGATCGCCTTTAAAGCTTTTTCGAAACTTAACGGATCATAGTTATTCCTTTTAATCTTTTCTTTGTTATTTTACTCTTCACATTTGAGCACAACTTGTTTTTTTGTTAATTTAGATTGCTTTCTTGTCTTCTTTGATTTTTGTTTATTCTCCATTCTCTCAGTTTTTAATTAAAATTTTGTTTCGCACACTGTTGTTATTTAATCCAAAACATTTTATAAATCAATATACATATAATATATGTAAAAATATTAAAAACTTATTTAATTATTAAAAAAAATTGCTCAAGTACAACAAAGTTTCATTTTATGATTGTAGGTTAGGTTTATAATATAACGTTATTTCATTAAAAATACTTACTCGTAAATAATTATTTTAAGCTGTACTAATCAACAATACTTCATATTACAGAACTAAACTTTTAAATAGTTAATATCGTTGGTTGTTTATTTAAAACTTATAAATGTAAACTGTCTCTTGAAGTCCGGACAAGCAAAATAGTATGTCCCTATTGCGCGATACACTCTTAAATGTCTCAAATAACCGGTACGTCCAAGTTTATAAGTGTAGGTGTTAATGATACAGTCGAAAATAGTCATAAAATAGTCATAAAATAGCATAAATGCTTATAGAATTGAAATCTAATACTCATTAGCTTTCAAATATCATATAATGCACATATGTAAATAGAAGTGGCAATTAAATTTAACGCGACTGAAAAATTGAATAGTCGTTGTCGCCCAACTTTGCTCAGAGCGTGTATTCAAGTGCAAATGTCAAACCGCTTATAGGTACTTTTATATTTTTTCTTATTACAATAACAAAAGAATAACTGCAAACTTAGTAAATTGCTTTCAAAATTGATGAAGTTATGTATTCTTTGTATTTTTTAAAAAGATTATTGTGTACTTTTTGAATAAATTAATGTATTCACGTAATGTATCATAAATCGGGACATCGTCTCATAATAGGGACTTTTACCTTAGTTGATTTTTAGTAGCCCACTTCAAAAAATTTGACTCGTATACAATTTTAATTAATCAAAAATGCGAATTAGTAAACATTCGAAAGTACGTCTAAAAATATTTTTATCAAGCTCGCTACAATTAGACGTGCGGAAGAGCACCATGATAACTTATCAAAAGGAAAAAAATATCTAACCTTTTTCAAACAAGAAATAGATCTAATTTAATTTAATTTTAATTTTTTGAATTGAAGAATAAAATAATAATATAGGCAAATTCAATAAATACGAGGATGTGCGCATTCGAGCGAAAAGTGGCACATTTCCGAGCGAGGGAGGCAAATGAAGCGCGACGCGGAGCGGCGCGCTTCATTTTCCCGAGATCGGAATGTGCCACTTTGAGCTCGAATGTGCGCACTCGGTTTTAAGCTCGATTCACAATAATTAATTTACTTAGGGTAGTTTACCGTAAAAAACCATCAAACTCCGTAAGTTGCTCGAATTTACTTAGAAAATTTCAATAATTGGGACCGTCGAGCCTTCTTCCGAGACTATCGAGTTTCCCACCGAGACTAAGCGATCGCCCTCTTCGGTTCGCCCTAAGAGGAAGCTTTTGAATGCTCTGGCGCTTCCACGTGTAAAAATTAATATAAATAAATACGAGGATGTGCGCATTCGAGCGAAAAGTGGCACATTTCCGAGCGAGGGAGGCAAATGAAGCGCGACGCGGGCGGCGCGCTTCATTCCGAGATCGGAATGTGCCACTTTGAGCTCGAATGTCGCACTCGGTTTTAAGCTCGATTCACAATAATTAATTTACTTAGGGTAGTTTACCGTAAAAAACCATCAAACTCCGTAAGTTGCTCGAATTTACTTAGAAAATATCAATAATTGGGACCGTCGAGCCTTCTTCCGAGACTATCGAGTTTCCCACCGAGACTAAGCGATCGCCCTCTTCGGTTCGCCCTAAGAGGAAGCTTTTTGTATGCTCTGGCGCTTCCACGTGTAAAAATTAATATAAATAAATACGAGGATGTGCGCATTCGAGCGAAAAGTGGCACATTTCCGAGCGAGGGAGGCAAATGAAGCGCGACGCGGAGCGGCGCGCTTCATTTTCCCGAGATCGGAATGTGCCACTTTGAGCTCGAATGTGCACACTCGGCTTTAAGCACGATTACTAAGCGTCCCGTTTTAACAGAAAAAAACGAAAGCGGTTGACAATCCGGATAATCAAAAATCCGTATAACTGAGGTCCGGATAATTGAGGTTTTACTGTAGTACTTTTATTTTCTTTAAAATTCGAGCTGTCCAGGTTCCACTGTACTACGATTTACAGAGAACGCACCCGCGCCACTTGTAAAAACGCACGGTTTGGGAACCCCTGCACTACTACAAATGTATAATATCGATTTCGAAGTGTTGCTTTTTATTTATTTTTCCTTTTTTAATTTTACAAAAATATAAAAAGCAACTATTGGGGCGGAATAAAATCTTGTGTATAATTTTCGATGATTTCGTCGGAAGTTGCAAATAGGTTTTGCGTGGAAAAGCCGGTTTAATAAATCCCTACTGGAAAAGCGACCCCAACATTTTCTCGAATTGGTCGTAACAGTATTAAAAGCAAATATTGCCTTTATCATCTATATCTACCTACTGCCTTCGTTTTATTAATTATTCTTACGTTTATTTTTTAATTAATTTTTCGTTTTTCCTGTTTGTTTTCGGCCTTCGCGCGCCGACGAAATTTATCGAATTAAAAATGTGCACAATAAAAGCGAAATAAATGTTATTCGGTGGTTTCGTCAATTTTAGGGGAGCGGGGGTGCATAAACAAAATTGAAATTATTCAATCATAAATCGGTACCAACTATTAATTGAAATAAACTACCACAACTATTTTTGTTTTTCAAAAACAATTTTTTTTAACACCTTTTGACTAACATAGGTCTTGGCGCCGAACCCCTCGATTAATTGGGGACTACTGTAAATACGCAAAATTTAATAGATTTAATAATCTTAATTAGTTTTTTGTGTACTCAATTTTCTTCAAGAAACAAAACAATCCTATCGTTTTTGTAACTTTCCACGTTCGGCAATTTTTTTTTGCAAACGTCCCAAAGTGCCCGTCGAGCGCCAACCGAAAAATCAGGACCGTATCCGCCCCAGAAAAAAACCTACGATTTTTTTTTAAAAGCGCATGATTCCCATCGACGTTTAACAAGTCCAATTAATTAAAGACGTTTTCCGTTCGAAAATTAACACGCACATTCATTTGCGTTAATTAAAAGTACATTTTTTTCGCCCGTACACGGCCGAACGAGAAAATCGACGCAAATAATTTAATTAAATAACCGAGCAAAACTAATGCGATATCGTTCGCGTATCGCTTCGGCTTTGGGTTTGATAATTTGTTTAGCTCCCCCAAAAATTCGTTTTCTAATGGGAATTCGTAGGATCGACTTTGCCCTTTTAAACGACGAACGCGCGCCCCGAATTGCCGCTTTATTTATCAGCCCCCCCATAAAAGAAACAGCCCAACCCTTTATTTTTCGGCAACAATTCCCAGAGACGAATTCTTTTTAAACGATCGAGCCCGGATCGAATGTACACGAAAGAGGCACGGCTCGCAGAACTCAAAAATATTAGGTTGGCCAGAAGGTCATTTCGGTTTTTAGTTTGAAGTAATTTTTTTTTGAGTTATACGTCTTTTCTGGTATAAATATAGTCTTTAAGAAAAATTATTTAGAAGGTAAATTAATTGTTGTGAATCACGCTTAACCCCTTGACATACAATGACGTCTAGGAGACGTCATTCGTTTAGGGTGTCATTGTAGATTTTGACGTGTCTATGACGTCAAGAACTGTATTCCGAAAAAGGTGCGTTTTCAACAATAATTTTGTTAAAAGGCACAAAATTGGCGATTTGGGAATTTTGTTATTAATATAATTCTGTAATATTTAATTGCGAATTGTCCAGAGAGTAAATTAATTCTTGTAAAGTGTGCTTAAAGCCGAGTGTGCGCATTCGAGCTCAAAGTGGCACATTTCCGATCTCGGGAAAATGAAGCGCGCCGCTCCGCGTCGCGCTTCATTTGCTTCCCTCGCTCGAAAATGTGCCACTTTTCGCTCGAACGCGCACATCCTCGTATTTATTGAATTTTGTAAATTAAAGTTTCTCTTCAATCAACAAATTTAATTTAGTTCAGTAAATATATCGATTATATATTCAAAAAACGTATTTTTACTATAGCAATGAGTGGGAGCGAGCGAAAAGATACGATAAACGCATAAGTACGAGTGAGAGGGAATGATAAAAATTATTTATTAATTTTTCGTTGACAAAATTATTGCTAATAATGCTTAAAACGGAGTGTGCACATTCGAGCTCAAAGTGGCACATTTCCGATCTCGGGAAAATGAAGCGCGCCGCTCCGCGTCGCGCTTCATTTGCTTCCCTCGCTCGAAAATGTGCCACTTTTCGCTCGAACGCGCACATCTTCGTATTTATTCAATTTGTTTAAATTACTTTTTGGATTTAAAAACGAAATAGCAATGTATTCAAATAAAACGACATATGCGCAGTAACATATAGTTTGATAACCACTGGTCTAGCTATACACAAGCGCAACATAGCGCGTTGTTATATTTAATTTAGTCGCGCCAAAGAAGTATTACTTCTAACGTGCGTACATAAGTACATGCACCGGTTTTTTTACATATAATGAAATTCAGTTTTAAAAATTTAGCAAAATTATTAAAATAAACTCGAAGAATAAATTATTTTAAGTTTTTAGACAACTCAAATTAAATAAATTAATAACTTGGAAAATTTTTAAAATATATTTAAGAACTTTAGAAATTTTTAATTATCTATTTTTTTTTGTATAACACAAATTGAATAAAACAAAATTTTATTCGGTAAATTCAAAAGGAAATTTTGATGAAAAAATCATTATGTATTTTCAGAAAACTCAAATAGAGTAGGGGAGAGGGGGGCAGCTTTGAACAGGGGCAGCTTTGAACACCGTTAATTAAAAATTGAATAAAACATTTTTCCAACCGCGAAATTTAAATTTAAGGTGGCAGCACGGCTGCCAACTAGTATCCATCAACAGTTGTTTTATTTGTTATGTTAAACCTAACCTACAATTAATAATCGAATTTACGCTACAATTCTAAAATATTTATTTTTTGGATGTAAGCATCTTACAGGTAAAATAACAAAAAATTTATTAATACATGAAGGGTCATCTAATCTTTATATCTTTCACCATCTAATTACAATAAAAAATTTCATTGTTATTGATTATTAATTAGTTTAAATAAATTAATTATCTCAAATATGTTATTGAGGCAGCTTTGAACAAGAAACGAGGGGCACGTTTGAATACTTATAAACCGAATTCATTTTAATTCTTATAAATTTTTCTAACTTTTAAATTGTTTCTAAAAAAAATATGCGATCTTTATTACGTGGTTATTAAGTAATTTTTTAATTTCAAGGTCAATCATGGTTAGAAATTATAAAAAAAGCGGACAAGTAGTGCCAATGAATTGTTTTTTAATCATGCAGCTCCAGATTTTGTCTCCTGGAATAGTACGTTTAGTGTAGGTCTGTTTATAGGGTGTTGATTACTTCTTGGTTTGACTGTACCTAAGAAAAAACTAAGTCTAACGTTCATCGTTATAAAATAAGTCTCGTGAGCTAGTTTTATTTAATTATATTTGAGTAAAGTTATTAATGTTAAAGATTTAATAATTATATAGTAACTTTGTTAATTTATCATTATTTTAAAGATTTTATAAATTTTAATTAAACTAATAAATGGAAGATTTAACTTTGAAAAATAAAAGCAATAATATAATTTATGAGTGAAATAATAATAATTTATGTAGTGGTTTTATATATTGTTCAAACCTGCCCCAGGCCTGTTCAAAGGTGCCCCCTAAGAGGGGGCACCTTTGAACAAACTGACCTATTTTTAAATTAATAATATAGCTTTTATTAAGGCCTTTTTTTTTAATTAATCAGGGTGTATTATGAAGTAAAGTGATCAATGTATTGATTAAGACATAAAACATATTTTTTCCTTCATTACATTAAGAGTAATGAATAAATTAGTAAAAAGTGTTCAAAGGTGCCCCCCTCTCCCCTAAATACAGAATTTGTGGTTTTTCAAAAAACTTTGAAGATCATTAATTTACGCAAATAAAATTAATATTGGAGAAAACTCAATAAATAAATTATCTTAATTGTTTAGAAATATTAAATTTATAAAATTAAATACAGTCAAACCTCGATAGGTCTAAGTTGAAAAAAAACTAAAAATAATTCGCGTTATCAAAAATTCGAGCTATCGATATAAAAATATTTTTTAGTTTATGTTTTTAAAATTTACTTATTGTTTTTTTTTTTTTCTTAATAATTTCCTAGTTGTTTCTTGCTAAAACCTAAATCTTGTGTCTTGAACAAGTTGTAATTAGGCTTCATTTATGGAATAATTCAATTTTTAAATATAAAAAAATATTTATATGTTATATATTCTATGCATCAAAATTTTAGAATGACTTCGGTGGGGAATGTTAAAAAAAGATTGGAGAACACTGCTCTACATATTTCAAAATATTTTAAAACTATTAATTATTTATTTTATGTTATTTGTGTATGCGCATAACAGTTAAGTTGAGCCAAATGAATAGTTTTTTTCGAAGTTGAAGAAAACTAAAAATAATTCGAATTATCAAAAATTCGGCTTATCGAGGTTCGACTGTACGTTTAAAATTTCGAAAGTTGCAAACACACTCACAATTTCCTAAAGGCAAAACACGTTTATTTACTGGCGATATCAGCCGTGCTTTGGGCTATAGCAAACCTTAGTCATTTTCACCTTGAATTTATTTCTACAATCGAAAAATCAATAAACGCTTTGAAAATTAAAAATACACGAACAACTACAAAGGCCACAGTAAATTAATCCTTTTAAGAAAGGCAAATCCAAATCCATTTCAGTGATGTATTGAGATAAGCTCGGGCTAACAAGTGTTTGTCTCATTCGAGCCGGCGGACACATAAAAAAAATATGTCAATATGTAAAGAGGCGTTTATTGTAACAGAACCCAACACAAATGAGGACTTGCAATTAATTTTGGGTCCCATTGCTAAAACCTAAACTTTGTGTCTTGTACAAGTTGTAATTAGGCTTCATTTATGGAATAATTCCATTTTTAAATATAAAAAAATATTTATATGTTATAATATTATATGCATCAAAATTTTAGAATGACAGGTGGGGAATGTTAAAAAAAGATTGGGAAACACTGCTATACATATTTCAAAATATTTTAAAAACTATTAATTGTTTATTTTATGTTATTTGTGTATGCTGATAACAGTTAAGTTGAGCCAAAATAATAGTTTTTTTCGGACTCATCAAATTCGGTTTTTTTTATGTCAAGGGGTTAAAACCGAGTGCGCACATTCGATCTCAAAGTGGCACCTATAGTTGCTAGGGATACGTAGGAACATCCCCTTGCAATATAAAGCAATTCTATTTTTTTTTTCATTTTTTGCCAAAACAACATGGGTCAAAATCCATGTTTTTTCAAAAAGAAAAACATTTTTCTCAAAGCTTTGAAATAGCACGTTTCTTAGGCCTATCCGAAGCCAAAAAGGCTGCCAAATCCGAATCTGCGTAGTTTTTAATGATCCGTCCACAAATAACGGCGCTACAATTTTTTAAAATTCAAAATTGTGAAAAAATGAACCTAAAATCGCAATTTTTTAATTTTGAAAAATTTACGTTGCGCCCTATACTTATTTTACATGTATCTCATGTAGAAAAGTCTCATTGTCAGTACCTATTTCTTCGATACCCTGTATAATATTTCGCTTATCTAAAAATTTCGAAAAACAATTGTAACGCCATCGATTCGTGAGCACCGAAATTACTTTCTTGCCAACCGAACGATATTAAACAGTTAGGAAGTTAGAATCGGGATCAATACGAAGGGCTTCCTCCCCCGGACCGCAGCCCGAAGAAAAATTAGAAGAAACGACATTTCGTTAAAATTCCGAAGAAAATTATTCGAAATAAAAAAAAAACCGAAACGAAGAGGAGCTAATGCGCGGCGATTTTTCTTGCGTTCGGAAAAAATTGTTTGTTTTGAAACGTGAGCACTTCGGGGCCTTAATTAGCAAAGATCCTTGATCCCTGACGAAGGAGACGTCGTTTGTTACTTTCGAGTTTTTCAACCAAAAATTTTGTTGTTTTTTTTTGGTGACTAATTTTGCGCGCGCTGCGATTTTACATATTAAATTGCGTAATAATCCGAGTTAATATTTGTCTTTCAAACAAATCCGAAAGTAATAACAGAAAGATTATTTGACGTGTTAATCCGAATAGAATTTAAGAGATTAAGGGTTTATATCTTCGCTAAAAGTTGTGTCAACGAAAATCCCCAATGTTTTTGATGAGTTTAATAAAATCGTAGTTTATATAGAATTTAGACAAAGTCATTTTGCGAATCACTCGGCCATTTAATTTCGACAAAAGGGAGCCCGTTTAATCCGCCGAAACCTAAGTTTATTAATTTCCATTCGAAGAAGAAAAAAATAGGATAACAATTAATTTTCCGTCGAAGACAAACAATAAAATTGAATTTTCGAGCCTTGTTAGTCGGGATAGAAATATTTACCGGGTATCCGTTGTATTCCGGCATGAAGTGCTTTGTCAATACGAATTGCACTGAAATTTCCCTTATAGAAAACAACCCTTATTGAAAATTCCAGCTAAAAATCGAATCGATAATGTTTATTACGTACGCCTTTTCCCCCTTTCCTTTTTAACCTCACGACTCCTCGCCACTTTTCTCTCCGTAACCTAATTTCTTATTTTTTTTTCTTCTCCTTAACAGAAAAATAAAATAAAAAGATTTTTCTATCCCGCAAACACAAAACAGAAAAAATTGATTGATATTCAGAGCAGGGCTGTTCGGTTTCCGCTCTCCGAAAGATTGGAATAAATTTTATTTGAACTTCTTTTAAGGTTTTACTCTTCCACGTTTAAAATCCGTACGTGGCTTAAATCTTAAGCAACCGGTCGTATTATTTTTTTTATTAATTAAAAAATTTTTTTGTCTTAACGTACGAGACGCAATAGCCGATCGCCATTTTGTCGTGTTCAACGAAATAACACTATCAAAATATTTCTATGTAAGGGGAAGAGACCGGGGTTAGAAGTCACAATTTTTGTTCTTTTGCATTTATAGAGCCCATGGTGTTAATTTATCAATGACATTTTCTCTACCATTATCTAATGAAACATTAAAATTTTATGAAAAAAAAGAAGTGTGACTTTTAACCCCGTGTCTGGGGTAAATAGTCACATACTAAATAAAAATGATTTCCTGTGTATCAAATTTAGCATTTTATTTAATAGGAAAGACAAACTTTGGTTTCCTTTTCGCTTTTTTAATATTTACATGACAAGGATAACATTAGTAACACTTTAATTCTTTGGAAACACCCTGTATAAACATATACGATTTTTTTTAATTGATTATTGTGAATTATGCTTAAAACCGAGTGCGCGTTCGAGCTCAAAGTGGCACATTCCGATCTCGGGAAAATGAAGCGCGCCGCTCCGCGTCGCGCTTCATTTGCCTCCCTCGCTCGGAAATGTGCCACTTTTCGCTCGAATGCGCACATCTTCGTATTTATTACATTTATTTAATTTATCCTACAATCTTTCAAATCAAAAAATTTTAATTTAGGTTAGTAAATATCGATATTATATTGGAAAAATGTATTTACCATAGCAATAAGTGGAAGGGAGCGAAAAGATACGAAAATCTTGTCAGTGCGAGTGAGAGGGACCGATTAAAATTATTCAATTGTATTTTCGTCGATTTTATTGGCATAAACTATTGTGAATCACGCTTAAACGAGGCGCATTCGAGTCAAAGTGGCACATTCCGATCTCGGGAAAATGAAGCGCGCCGCTCCGCGTCGCGCTTCATTTGCCTCTCGCTCGGAAATGTGCCACTTTTCGCTCGAATGCGCACACCTCGTTTTATTAATTAATATAATTTACCATGAAGCTCCTTCAAATCAAAAATTTTAATTTAATTTAGTAAAAATCGATTTTAATTCGAAAAACGTATTTACCATAGCAATGAGGGAAGGGAACGAGAAGATACAATGTGTTTAAGTTAAACCTATTGATTATTAATTATTAAAATATATTTCTTATCATTGAACTGTCATAAAGTACAATTTTCTGGATTTTATTTCATTTTATTACCGGGGCATGGCAAACCCCACCTAGTATGGCATGTGACATTTAGTCACCTAGTATGAGGAAGGCGACACGATTTCCGGTAAAACAGGAAGTACTACAAAAGTTGTATTTGGGCCGAATAAATTAACAAACGCGAGAGAAGTATAACTTCACTTATATCTTTTCATTACCTAACGACATCTAGCATTTTAAGTGCGAACCATCAAAAAGCAACCATTTTGAAATCTTAAACTTCGAACAACCATGGCAACACCTTATTTATTTTTTTAATTTATTTTTTAATCCAATTCGTTTAAGGCGGTCGATTTAAAAACCGAAAGTTTTTCTTTCCCCTCCCCTAAAGAAACAAATCAAAAAATTTTAATATAGGTTAGTAAATATCGATATTATATTGGAAAAATGTATTTACCATAGCAATGAGTGGAAGGGAGCGAAAAGATACGAAAATCTTGTCAGTGCGAGTGAGAGGGACCGATTAAAATTATTCAATTGTATTTTCGCCGAATTTATTGGCCTAAATTATTGTGAATCATGCTTAAAACCGAGTGCGCGCATTCGAGCTCAAAGTGGCACATTCCGATCTCGGGAAAATAAAGCGCGCCGCTCCGCGTCGCGCTTCATTTGCATCCCTCGCTCGGAAATGTGCCACTTTTCGCTCGAATGCGCACATCCTCGTATTTATTACATTTATCTAATTTTTCTTCCGATCTTTCAAATCAAAAAATTTTAATTTAGTTTACTAAATATCGATATTATATTGGAAAAATGTATTTACCATAGCAATGAGTGGAAGGGAGCGAAAAGATACGAAAATCTTGTCAGTGCGAGTGAGAGGGACCGATTAAAATTGTTCAATTGTATTTTCGTCGATTTTATGGGCCTAAACTATTGTGAATCACGCTTAAAACCGAGTGTGCGCATTCGAGCTCAAAGTGGCACATTCCGATCTCGGGAAAATGAAGCGCGCCGCTCCGCGTCGCGCTTCATTTGCCTCCCTCGCTCGGAAATGTGCCACTTTTCGCTCGAACGCGCACATCCTCGCATTTAAATTAATTTCTACACCCGTTTATATTGAACTTAGTTACACCAAAGAAGTATAACTTCTACCGCGCGCACGAAAGTACGCGCACCGGTTTTTTTGTTTGACAACTTTTTTTTGGGGCAATTCATAAATTTAATTTGTTTTTGCCATTTCGAAAAGTTCCTAATTTATTTGAATAAATTAATTTAAACAATTATTGCTAAAGATTACGTATAAATCACGTCAAATTCTTTACAGTAAACCCCTCTATAACACGGTAGATTAGTTCCGCGCACGTGCTCGTATTTATTGAATTTATTTATATTAATTTTTTCCCCTGGTTATATTTAATTCGGTCGCGCCAAAGAAGTATCACTTACAACGCGCACCGCCTTTTAAATAACTATGGTTACGCCAATTCCGAGGTTTCCATCTTTAATTTGTTGATCAGTTGCTAGGGATACGTCTTAATTGAAATTTCCCAGAAAGAAAAACGGTTAAAATCGAAATGGCGATTTAATGCGTCTTTAAAAGGGGGGGCGTTGAATTATAAATAAAATTATGGGCGAAATCGTTAAGTTTATGTATTTTTTATGACGGTTTTTTGAATAAACGATTACGTCACAATTTCGCACACATCTGCGAAAGAAAGCTCGAGGCGAGCAATGAATCAAAAAAATATTGAAAAAGTGGCGAACGAACCTTTTTTAACAGACTGGAAAAGTAAATTTCGGTTTGTCGAAATTTTGCATGATTCAAGGTTTTGTTTGATATTGTGATTGCTTGTTATTTGGGAACAAATACGATGTTATTACATACTCGATCTGTGTCATTTTTCTCGCGCATTTTTTTTGAGGCTTTCTTCTTTTTTCGTTTCGTGAAAGAATAAGAATTATTATACGGAAATTATAGTTTACAAGAGAAATACATTTTAAATTTCTAAATAATCAAATCTTTTTAACAGAAATAAAATTAATTATAATAACTGAAAATTGAGGTTAAAAGCAATTATTTTAAAAATCAATATTATTAAAAATAAATTCATTTTTCAGACAAAGAAAAAACATAAATTTTTCAATAGAAATTACATGAACTAAAAAAATTTAAAAATATAAAATGTCGGTCTCTGGTCAATAGTTTAACATTTTATATATTAAATTATGTATCTTTTCCAATCAAATTCTCTTTTTTTTTTGTTTACGAACTCATTCAGAAAAATGATAACCAACCGAGCATTTCTACGACAAATAATTTTATTTGGCCCCAAAAAAAAAAAAAATTTAATTACGTTCGCCGCGTGAAGAATTGAAAATGTGCTTTTTTCCTAAATTATAAACGAAGAAAGGGGCAAAGCTTTCCCGACATCGAATCCGGGAAATACCTGGAAGGTTTCCAGTCAATAATGAATTATTTTCCTCTTTCGAATTTGCGCGATCTAAAAAAGTTATTGTTTGTTTTCCACTTTTGGTTGATTTATCTTTAAATTTTCGGGGGTTGCTCGAAATATCCTGCCCTTCCAAATCTAACGGCACCTCCGAAACACAAATTGGGTTGCTTGATTTATTTTTTATCGGTTCCATTTAGAATTCGCCAATATTCGAAATTCGTTTTAGATAAAAAAAAAAATTCTAAGGGTTTAATATCGAGCATAAAATTAATTTTTATGTTTGTCAACTTTTAACTAAAACGCGTAAGCATATTTTTGATTAAAATTTTTTGATTTATTACGGTTCAGTAATTAGGAACGGTCAATATTTGTAGAACATTTGATTAAATATCTCCCCCCGGTTCGCCCGAAAAGTTCGAAATTAATGCAAATATTGTTGGATTTTACTTTATTTCTGCGCCATCGGTTTTGTTTCGCGTTTTTTCCGTCTCCCCTGCGAAATTCGATTCGCCATTTATTATTTATTGTGCAAAAAAAACATAAATAGGGGATTTTGATCGTCGAAGGGCCTGCCATCGTTATTATTCGAATTTTGGCAAGTTTGTCGTAATTTTAGGGGATCTTTGCTCGCGAAAGAAAACGTGCGAGGACTACGCCCTATGAATATTCATAATTGCCATTAACTTACGTCCTTCTGGCTTTTGCGATGACAAATTTTCGAGTTCTGTGTGCCCTGCTTAAACGTCAAAATCTTTGCTATTCGAGAAGTTATACTTCTTTTGGCGCGTCGGGAGTAAAGACTTACGCGCGAACAACATAACAAAAATTCGACATACTTATGGTTTCCTGTGATTAAAACAATTTAATGGCAAGGAAGTAGATTCTTCGTTAATAAGAAAAAAAAATAATTTTTAATAATTATAATTCAAAAAAGGATGTGTATTTGTAAACTCTCCTATATGTATTTCAAAGCCATCCTATCAGTATATGTTATGTGACAAATGTTTCTATTACATGTATGATATGTTCTAATAAGGCCCACTAAAAACCTTGTGGGCCTTATTTGTAACATATTCAGTTTTAAGTTTATTTGAAAATAATAATGTTCTTACAGATGCAGACAAAGAATTTTATTGTTCAGGAAACTGTTTAAAGATAAAGATGAAAAAAAACCTAACTAAAGGTTGTTAAAAATTTACAAGTCAATTTTTATTAAAAATATTAAATTATAACCAAATATTTTATTATTTTAAGTTTAATAACACTAATAATAATTTAATATAAATATAATAATTATTATTAAAATTGATATTAAGTTGATTTATATATAAAAAATCCTTGGGCCTTATTGGGACATAAGTGCCCCAATAAGGGCCAACCGATATATTTTTTATATTTACTTAAGATTCCTTCTTTTGTTACAACAGAAAGATTGTTACTTTTATTTTGAAGTTTAATATAAATAAACATTTTGATTACGAAGTATGGATGCATTTTTTTCAAAAACATTAATTATGCCTTTATAAACTTAAGGTGGGCCTTATTTGGGTCCTGTACCTTAAATAAAGGTATCCAATTTTGAAAAAAGTTATTTTTATAGACAAAAGTAAGTTTTATGTATACAAAATTATATGCCACGCAAGAGTAAGAAAAAAATTTAATATTGCCCTAAATTTAAAAAATATTAGCCCAATAGTTAAATAATTTGTTTAAATTATTAGTGTAATATGTTTAATATTGTTAACCCATCAATATATAACAAGAATATTTTTTTATTAGCGTTTTTCAAACTGGATTTATAATTTCCATTTACTTCTTCACAGTATTGTATATAAATTAAATTAATATGCGTAAAGCGAGATCGAACAGAAATTTATACGTAATTTTTAGCAATAATTGTTTGAATTAATTTCATTTAAATAAATTAGAAGCTTTTCGGAATGGCAAAAACGAATTAAATTTATGAATTGCCCAAAATAAAGTTAAGCCAAACTAAAAAACCGGCGAGTGCACTTTTGTACGCGCGTTAGAAGTTATACTTCTTTGGTGTAACTAAATTCAACATAAACGGCTGTAAAATTAATAAAAATACGAGGATGTGCGCATTCGAGCGAAAAGTGGCACATTTCCGAGCGAGGGAGGCAAATGAAGCGCGACGCGGAGCGGCGCGCTTCATTCCAGATCGGAATGTGCCACTTTGAGCTCGAATGTGCACACTCGGTTTTAAGCGTGATTCACAATAATCAATTTTAAAAGATAATCGTATATGTTTATACAGGGTGTTTCCAAAGAATTAAAATGATACAAATGTTGAGAGCATTCAAGAAGCTACCTCTTAAGACGAGCCGAAGAGGCCGATCGCTTAGTCTCGGTGGGAAACCCAATAGTCTCGGAAGAAGGCTCGATAGTCTCGGAAGAAGGCTCGATAGCCACATATTAAAATTTTCGAAGTAAATTGGAGCAACTTACGGCGTTTGTGAATCGTGCTTTTGAAAGATTCGTAGACGGCTAATTTCACATCGTCAAATTTTCGTTAGCTGTGCACTCATTGCTATGGTAAAATATATAAAATTGATAATTAGTAAAGTAAATTTAAATATATGATTTAAAAAAGCGAAGAATAAAGTAGACCAATTCAATAAATACAAAGATGTGCGCATTCGAGCGAAAAGTGGCACATTTCCGAGCGAGGGAGGCAAATGAAGCGCGACGCGGAGCGGCGCGCTTCATTTTCCCGAGATCGGAATGTGCCACTTTGAGCTCGAATGCGCACACTCGGCTTTAAGCACCATTCACAATAATTAATTTGCTTTCTAAGGCGACTAACGTCATACTGCCGAATTTTCGTTGGTCGTGCGCGCGCAACTTCCGTTGCCTGCTCAACTTTTACCCTCAACGCACCCAAAGAAGTACAACTTCAATAAATCTTAAATTTACATTAAATTAACTTAAATAAGTTCGCTAATTTTCCTACAGAGCGCGTGTTTCTTAATAAATAAATCCTAGGCTGGAGGAAGAAAAGTGGGAAACATGAGTAAGCACAAGTGTTCCCCGTTTCGTGCAGAAATTTAGTATGTTGTAAATTTAAGGGCGGCTGGGAGAAGTGCGTCTGTGTGCGTGTGCGTATAGTTTCATCTGAAGGGATTTCCTATTTCGGGGGACCGCTGTTAATTTTCTCAGAGTTTTAGGTTTTTGCTAAAACTTTCGCTTCTGCGAAATTAACTTTTACGGTTTCGCGTTTCGTTTCAAAAATTGCAAGCTTTCGCTTAATAACTCGACGAAGACATAAAAATGTTGTTGTTGTTTCGTCGTTATCGCTGAAGGGGTTAATAGCGAAGAAATTTCATATAATTTTTTTTAAGGCGTCGTAAAATTTAGAACGATTAAGTTAATTAGAAAAATGGTCGGAAAAATGTACGAGCTTGGCGTACTTTAAAAATCTTTTTTCCTTCAGAACATATACAGAGATGGGCAAAAATAATTTTCATTTTTTTTTAAATCTAAAATTGTTAAATTTCAATTATTTAATTTTTCATTACCCGAAAAATGAATTAATTTTTTCTTAAAAATTTTCGATAGTTATAATAATTAATCTTCTACCGAATTATTACAACAATTCAAGTTTTTTTTAATGCCAATTTTCCATTTTCGATTTTCTGTCAAAAATATTGATTATTAAGAAATTTTGAACTTATTTCTTTTATAAAATAAAATTATATAAATCATTACAATAAAAAGATGTGCGCGAAGAGTAGACGCGGCACAGAAGCAAAACTTCTTACTCATTACCTATAAATAAAACTTTCGGCCGGTGACGCAAGGATTGGAGTGGCGTCGCCACTGACGCGCCCTCCTTCTCCATCGGTTCTCCCACCACGTACTTAGCCATTCCCTCCACGCGATCGGAATTTTCGTAACGCTCGAAAATTGCAGCCCGCACAGCAAAGAAGCTTCACTTCAATAAAATAAATGTGCAATAAAACACTCTAAATCGACGTTCATCGTGAGACGTATTATCCAACCAATAAAAATAGTTAAAATTCAATTCCTAAGTTTAAAAAAAATTACATAACCTCAAAACGAGAACCTTTTAGCCATATCTCCGATAACAAATAACTTTCGCTCGGCTTTTAATTGAAATCGAGCAAATGGCGGAGTAAATAATTATTTTCTTAAAGCCCCTTCATTATAAAAAATAATAATAAGCCGCGGAAGAAAGCGGAAAAGCTGTTAAAATATAATAACAAGCCTTTAATAAAGAATCGTTAAATTAACACGAGAATAATGCAGTGGGAGGGAAAATTAATTTTCATCAACTCCCCGTTTTAATTTCTACGATGTTAATGTTTAATTTTATTCAAAATAAATATAAATGTCCGACAATTAAAAATAAACGCTCGAAGAAGCGAAGAGACGCTCGCCTTTGTTGGAGGAAAAAAAAAAATAACAATAAACAACCCCCACTTTTATTAATTGCATTAGACGAAAGCCCTCGGCCGGAATTGAGCCGAAAAGAAAACACCAAAAACGCCACATTTAAGACGTCGAAGTTTGCTTTTTCAATTAGCGAAAAGACAAAATAATCATAACAATTCTCTCCCCCGTACCTGTCCAATTTAAACTTTTAAAACAAATCCTAAAGTTTGGCTCAAAATTTAATTAAGTAAAGCCTTAGAATTCAATCTCTTTCAAAAGGCACAATGCTTATTAACAAAATTGCTTTCAAATTAAAATTACTTTCGACTTAAATAGTTTTCGTTTTCTTCCCGACTCAAAAATCGTCTTGGTCCCCGCAAAAATAGAAGGGCGCCGTTCGTCCGACCCGATCAGTAATTAACAAAAACGTATTTAATCAAGAAAATAAACGCCCAGGAAAAAAAACAAACAAATTTAACACAAAAGGGAATTAGGTTTCCGATTTTCTTCTTCTGCTCCAATTCTTTTAAAGACCGCCGAATTTCGGGGGCCGCCAGCTTTGGTTTTACGGCAAAAAAAATACGCGCAATCGAAATTACTCAAAAAAGCTTAATTTAAAGCTCATTAATCATTAATTTTACAAAAACCGACACAGATCAAGAGAAACGGATGGGTGTACTTTTGTAAGCGCGTTAGAAGTAATACTTCTTTGGCGGGACTAAATTAAAAATAACCACGTGTAAAAATTAATATAAATACAGTAGACGCCGCTTAATGTAATAAAACGCTTAGTTCCTATATACCCCAAACTGACATGGCCGGATTCGCTCTTCCCTGCACCCCCTTGCGCCAAAATTATCGAGATACTTAAATAAATCCAAAAAAATGGTTGAAATTTTAATATGCATTATGGTAGCCCAAAAATTTACGTTTGAAAAATTGTAGCGTCGTTATTTGTGGACGGATATTTAAAAACTATACAAATTCGGGTTCTCCAGACTTTTGGCTTCGGATAGGTCCAAAAAACCATAAGCGTGCCATTTGAAATTCTCGAGTAAAACGGGTTCGAATAGTTCGACTTGTAATTAATTTTTTCAAAATTTCCACTTTGAAAAATCGTAGCTCGGTTATTTGTGAACGGATCTTTAAAGACTTTTCAGATTCTGAAAGGCCGTTTATCTGAGCGTAAAACCAACCAAAAAAATCAATAGGGCCCAACGTTAAGTCTGTGAGAAAAACGTGCTTGAAGAATTGCAAGTGTAAATTTTGCTAAAATTTTTAATTTTCAAAGTGCAGTAAGTCCGCCGTCTTTGCGAACTTCGTCAAATCCTTTCATTTCTGAACGTTCCCAACCCCCACGCGTCGGAATCCGGTCTTAACTTAAAACCCCCAAAATTGGTCAAAATCGAGAAAAAACATGGATTAACCCCTTGCGTATTTTTGAAAAAATTTACAGGGTGTTCCTATAGATCCTAAACCGATATATTTGCAAGCCATTCTTCCCTGCTCCCCTTTCAACCCCTTAAAGTTGCGATAAAACTAAATAAATCGAAAAAAATACACTTCGACTCACAAAAACGATCATAGGGCCCTTATTTTAGATCCCATCATCAAAAACGACCTGGATTCATAATCTTGAGACATTTTCCCATAAGATAGGTGCAAAATTGGCATAGGGTGCAATGTTAATTTTTCGAGTAATTAAGGATTGAAATTTTAGGTTCACTTTTTTGCATAAAATTTTGCGTTAAAAAAATTGTAGTGCCGTTATTTGTGGACGGATATTTAAAAACTATACAAATTTAAATTCTTCAGACTTTTTGGCTTCGGATAGATCCAAAAAACCATAGGCGTGCCATTTGAAATTCTCGAAAAAAACGAGTTCGAAAAGTTCGTCTTGTAATTAATTTTTTCAAAATTTCCACTTTGAAAAATCGTAACACGGTTATTTGTAAACGGATCTTTAAAAACTTGTCAGATTCTGAAAGGCCGTTTATCGGGGCCTAAGAACAGCCAAAAAAATTAACAGGGCCCAATTATAAGTTTGGGAGAAAAACGCATTTAAAGCTTTCAAAACGTATAAATTGCTTTTTTCGCTGGTGTCATGCCCTTTTTGTTATCAACCGGTTAACCTTTCCCAGTCTAAGTTAAAAAGGTAATTTAAAGCCGGAGAGAGACACAAATGAATCCCACGATTTTTTTATTGTTTTGAGTTTGACTGAAATATTCATAATGTTAATATCTAACATAATGATACTTTTATAATTAAAAAAAATATTTCAGTTACAGTAAATTTATTTGTTTTTAAAGGTTTTAATTTATTAATTAATATTACAATCAGTACAAGTCTTTATTTTAAGTACAAAAATGTTCGGTTATTCAACTAAATTAAAACTTTGCAAAATCGTGTGATAGAGTGGGATACAACCGCGTGCCACATACTAATTAATTAGTTTTATTGAAGCTTTAAAAGCAAAAAAATAAAAACGATTGCTAGCATTAATAAATAACAATAAACAAAATTTCTATCACCAAAAACACAATATTAACATAGTACCGTCAAAAACTTTGTATCTGGAGCACAAATGTATCCCGCTTAGCCCGGGAAAGGTTAATGTACTCATTTTATCTAGGACCCAAAGTGATCACATTAAGCGGCGCCTACTGTACATTCAATAAATACGAGGATGTGCGCATTCGAGCGAAAAGTGGCACATTTCCGAGCGAGGGAGGCAAATGAAGCGCGACGCGGAGCGGCGCGCTTCATTTTCCCGAGATCGGAATGTGCCACTTTGAGCTCGAATGCGCACACTCGGTTTTAAGCGTGATTCACAATTATCAACTTTAAAAGAAAATCGTATATGTTTATACAGGGTGTTTCCAAAGAATTAAAAGTGATACAAATGTTGAGAGCATTCAAGAAGCTACCTCTTAAGGCGAGCCGAAGAGGCCGATCGCTTAGTCTCGGTGGGAGACCCGATAGTCTCGGAAGAAAGCTCGATAGTCTCGGAAGAAGACTCGATAGTCTCGGAAGAAGGCTCGACGGCCACATATTGAAATTTTCGAAGTAAATTTGAGCAACTTACGGCGTTTGTGAATCGTGCTTTTGAAAGATTCGTAGACGACTAATTTCACATCGTCAAATTTTCGTTAGCTGTGCGCGCGCAACTTCCCTCAAGAAGTAAACTTCAAAAATTGGCGGTGTTTCGCTCGCAACAAATTGCAATAACGCGCAAAAATCGCGAATCGAATCCCAAAAATTAAGTTGTACTCAAAAAAACAGAATAAGCGCTTAAAGTGGAAAAGATAGAAATCTAATGATGACATTATTCCCCGAACTTCAGCTGTAATTGAAAATCAATACAATGCCCTCGATTTAATAATACTTTTCCCGGTTAGATTTCGCGTTATGCCTTGTTTATTAAATTAGCTCGTTCTTTAATTTCAAACAAATTTCATCTTAAAGAAGAACGGAGCGAGGAAAAAGAAAACGAACTCCTCCAACAATACAAATGCAAATGTAATTAAACCATTTTAGGAAAAGATTTGTGCAGATTACAAATTACGCTCGGGAGTCCGTAAATTGAAGACGCCTTTTTTTTTTCTTTCTCTCCAACAACTAGACATGAATATTTAAGATCTTATTACGATAACCGATACTAAATATCCGAGTCACGAGTTCCGAACACGCGAAAGAGTTGTTTTTACTAAAATGAAAATCTCAATCTCAAAATTTGCTCATTTTTTTCTTTCTCGCGCGAGCCGCGCGCGTTCAGCGAAACAAAAACGAGCCGCAAATGCGATCGGGCGGGAAAAATCCAAACGTCGGCCGGGGCGACTTAAAAACAACAGGTGTTCGTGAATCAAATTTCTCCTTCGGTGCTCAGCCCCCGCAAACATATTTCGAGAAGAATAAATATCAAACGACGTTACCTTTTAGAGAGGGCTCCGCTTTCCGAGCTTTTGCATCGAATTAAAAGCTTTCGTGGCTTCTTTTTTGAACGGCAATTCCTGTTTTTGATGCGAATTAAAGCGACGTTTGATCGCGGAGAATTTTTCGAGCCGATGCGCTTAGCTTTTTGGTTAAAAAAAAAATAATTGAAACACGTGCGCCGATGGAACGCCAAACAAACTGTAAAAATCAAGAAACGAAGGTCTCGCCGCCACACGTCCGCGCACCCACCACACACACCGATTTTTGATTAAATATTTTAATATTAAAACGGTGTGTTCGCGAAAGCTTCAAAAACATAAATTGCAAGGGTCGCATGCGGAATATAAACCAATAATGTTGTCCGTTCAAATACGGAGTCCGCAAATAAAAACGCTCTCGTTGATCCATTATTTCCATTCTCAGCGCAAATTGTTTCCCTCCGACTTTTATTTGCGCGATGGAAAAATTAATTAAAAAAAAAAACGGTGCGTGTTTAAATTAAATATAAACACGTGTGAAAATTAATATAAATAAATTTCGAAAGGGAGAGATTTCTTCGGAACCGAACGTCGAGCCTCCTTCCGAGACTGTCGGCGCTCCCACCGAGACTAACTGATCGGCGCCTTCCGAACACCGAAGAAAGAGCTTCTTATGTTAGATGGTCTGGAATTGCCAGAGCATTCCGTTCGCGACGCGACCTTCTAGTCCGTATGTGTTCAGGGTCACCGTATTTACGCCCTTGCTATAGAACAGAGCTTCTTAAACGGGGGGTCGCGAGATTTTTATGCCCGTGCTCGAATATACCAGCGACGATATATTTTGCTCAATATTCTCTTTATGGCAAAAAAATGCTAATTTTATGTAAAATAGGGCATATCATTTTTGTAAATTAATAAATACAATTTTACAATCTTTTGTGGAATTTTTAATTTTATATTTTTGCTGTTTCTAAACAAATTCTAAAACAATATTTTTTCATATGTATGTATATTGTTACTTAATCAATAAATCATCACAAAATATTTGTATATCTTTTTTTATATTCATATGAAGTCACCAAAAAACTCACAATCATAAATTGGGCCGTGAATGAAAAAAGTTTAAGAAGTCCTGCTATAGAGAAACCTGGAATGTTCTAGACCGTGCCTTTTTGGAGTAAGCTTTTTTTTTTGGTATCAAAGAAACGAAAATTCAGATGTTAATATGGTTTGAAAGAGAAAGCGAATCAACGGTAAGTAAATAGGCGTCTAGGGGATTTTTAAAAAAAAATTACCAACGTTCACAAAGTGGCTAAGTTCGAATTAAAATTTCGTTCGAACAAAGACGAGTCCCTTCGCCATTATCATTTCGCTGTCATGTTTTTGTAACATCATCTACGAAAGTTAACGTTCAACTATAAAAGGGATGTTTACAACTTTTCCTAAATAGAAAGTTGAGCTTGGTATTGCCATTTCTCACGCAGTTCTAAATCAGTTTATTAATAGAAGAACTTCTGTATCAATTGGGCTCTAAAAATACTTTCCCTTTCTTTAATACAATTTCGCAACTTCCGGAATAACAATGAGGAAATTGATGGATGAGAATTAATCGTAATGGGCTTGTTCTTTTTTAATTTAATTTGTGCGTATCGGCATTAAAAAAAAATCGATTTATTAATACTTATTGTTAGGCCTATCCGAAGCCAAAAAGGCTGCCAAATCCGAATTTGAATAGTTTTTAAAGATCCGTCCACAAATAACGACGCTACAATTTTTTTAAAGTTCAAAATTGTGCAAAAATGAGGCCCCAAAATTGCAATTTTTAATTTTCGAAAAATTTACGTTGCGCCCTATACTTATTTTACATGTATCTTACGTAGAAAAGTCCCAGAATTCCGAATTCGTCTCGTTTGTAATGATCGCATCGAAAATAAGGGCGCTACGATTTTTTTTTGCGAGACAAGGGGTATTTTTTTTAATTTATTGTTTTTTCGAAAATTTTTATTTTAGAGCGAGTGCGCCAGAAAATGACATCGGCTATAGTTACTAGAGGTACGCAGGAACATCCCCTTGCAATATAAAGCAATTCTATTTTTTAATAGGATTAAGATCTATGTTTTTTCTCGGCGAAAAACGTTTTTCTCAAAACTTTTAAATAGCACGCCTATGGTTTCATACGATTAGATCTCAAACTTTTAAATATACAGTCGAACCTCGATAAGTCGAAGTCGGAGGGACACCAAAATTAATTCGAATTATCAATAATTCGAATTATTATAAAAGGTTAAAAATTAAATACATATTTGTGTATGTATATATCTTTTATGTGAAATGGTATTTTATATAACGTAATTAGAACTGTAAGTGGTTTAAAGCATACTTTAAAAATCCCGCTTTAAATAAGTCACTGTGATTGGCTCATTTTTGATACACCATTATGGCCGTTAGCTAATTGACCAATCAGAAAGGTTAATCACTTCGTAACCATAGTTATATTAGATTAGTTTCAATTCTACCTTTTTGAAATAAGCATTTTGTCGAGAAACACTTTCCAACTTGAGTTATCAAAGAATTCGAGTTGTTGAGTTATTAAAGTTTCACTGTACATAAAATTTATTAAAGTGGTTAAGCTGAAAATTTTCATATTATTTACAACAATTATTAAATGATAAAAAAAGGTGCGTGTACTTATGCACGCCCGTGAGAAGTTATACTTCTTGGCATAATTAAATTAAATGTAAATAAATACCAGGATGTGCGCATTCGAGCGAAAAGTGGCACATTTCCGAGCGAGGGAGGCAAATGAAGCGCGACGCGGAGCGGCGCGCTTCATTTTCCCGAGATCGAAATGTGCCACTTTGAGCTCGAATGTGCACACTCGATTTTAAGCACCATTCACAAAATTTAGGCTAATAAATTATTCAAAAATTAAATAAATAATTTAATCGTTTTCTCTCACTCCCATCTACTAAATTCTCGTATCTTTTCGCCCACTTCCACTCATTACTATGCCAAATACGTTCCTTGAACATAAAATTCATATTTACTTTTAATTTTTTGATTTGAAAGTGAAAAGATTAATTAAGGCAAATCAATAAATACGAGGATGTGCACGTTCGAGCGAAAAGTGGCACATTTCCGAGCGAGGAGCAAATGAAGCGCGACGCGGAGCGGCGCGCTTCATTTTCCTGAGATCGGAATGTGCCACTTTGAGCTCGAATGTGCACTCACATTCAGCACGATTCACAATACTTAACTTATTTTCTAAAAAAAAATAATTATCCTAACTAATATTATAAAACGAAAGTAACTCTGGCTGTGTGTCTATCTGTCTGTTACCTTTTCACGCCTAAAGATAAATTAGTTTTTAAATCCAATTAAAGTGCCGCCGTCAAAACAGGTTATAGTATAAAACCTTTTAAGCAGCAATAACACCGAACCGCACCCGTCCTTAATCCTCTCTCAGGTAGCGTAATTTTTAGAAAAGTTGTAAAATTTAACTTCGAGTCATCGACCTATTTACTAATGGAAACTTGAATTTAAAGAATTGTAAAACGCTTCGACTTATTAAATAATTCGATTTATAGAAATTCGATTTATTGACATAAAAATATTAACGTTGAGATAGGCAAATCTTAGAGAAACAGGTTCGAGTTCGAGCTATCAAAAATTCGTCTTATAGGAGTTCGACTGTACGCACAAAAAGAAAAAAATTGCGCCATTTTAAAAGTTTTTTAACACATAACAAGCGCAACGAGTTATAAATTTTTAATACAGTGAAACCTCGATACTACGAACATGTGGGTCCGAAAACTTTTGTTCATACAAAAAGAAAAAAATACAACGCCATCGATTGGCCAAAACCGAAATCACTGTGTCGCCGCCCCAAAAGAACGAAATCTCCCATTTCGAAAATAAGCCGTTTTAGTAAACAAGACGCTTAACATCGTCGGTCGCTGCGAGGGCCTGTGTACACACGAAGGGCGAGGGGGAAGGCAGGCGAAAGTTTTCGTATCTGCACTTTGGGCCTTAATTCAATTTCGTTCCACTTAGTACGAACCCATTCTCCGCGACACACAATGCCCTACAAGGGCTGAAAGCTAATAAAATTTTAAATTCCATAACGTCAATACGGCCATATTTTACGAGATGCAAAACAGAATGTGAAGTATGGCCGTGTGTGTGTGTGTGCGCGTTTTTTTTTAGTTACCGAAAAGCTAACGTGTCCCTTTGGGACGCCATAAATTTTAACGAAATCGATTGGTTCTCGCAAATGCGAACGGAAAACGCTTTTCATCGACTCGACGGAAAACTTTGTTGCGTTGATTGTTAAGTTTACAGGGCGCGAAGGAAGAAAAGAATTTGGATACGTTTGTTTTAAATAATTTACTTTTAAAAGCCCTTCTGGGGCTTTCCTTTTATTGGAAATAAAAATAATTCTCTCCGAAGAACGAAGTAAAAAAAAACGTGCTCGGATTAAATTTTTTGGCAGCTCGCAGCGCTAATATCGCGACTTACGATTGCATTAGGAACTTTGTTTGAAAAACTCCATCCGAACATGTTGTAACTTACAACAAACACACACACGCACACGCACACACCTCGAACGCAAAGTGTAATAAACGTTGCCGTATTTAACGATCCGGAAAATTTTAAAGTAAATGGACTTTGCGTTTTAACGCAGAGTTGGGAGCAATTTCCCCACATATTTTCACTTAATTTAAACTTTTCTCGGTCGGAATTTTCTGTCCGGTTTACTCATTATCCGATCTGTTTCGTAATTCAAACAATCCGCTTTTATTTAGTTCGATGGAGGCCCCTTACGAAAAGAAAATTGTTTCTTTAGGGGAGGGGGAAGAAAATCTTTCGGTTTTTAAATCGACCGCCTTAAACGAATTGGATTAAAAAATAAATAAGGTGTTGTCATGGTTGTTCGAAGTTTAAGATTTCAAAATGGTTGCTTTTTGATGGTTCGCACTTAAAATGCTAGATGTCGTTAGGTAATGAAGAGATATAAGTGAAGTTATACTTCTTTCGCGTTTGTTTAATTTATTCGGCACAAATACAACTTTTGTAGTACTTCCTGTTTTACCGGAAATCGTGTCGCCTTCCTCATACTAGGTGACTAAATGTCACATGCCATACTAGGTGGGGTTTGTCATGCCCCGATAATAAAATGAAATAAAATCCAGAAAATTGTACTTTATGACAGTTCAATGATAAGAAATATATTTTAATAATTAATAATCAATAGGTTTAACTTAAACACATTGTATCTTCTCGTTCCCTTCCCCTCATTGCTATGGTAAATACGTTTTTCGAATTAAAATCGATTTTTACTAAATTAAATTAAAATTTTTGATTTGAAGGAGCTTATGGTAAATTATATTAATGTAATAAACACGAGGATGTGCGCATTCGAGCGAAAAGTGGCACATTTCCGAGCGAGGGAGGCAAATGAAGCGCGACGCGGAGCGGCGCGCTTCATTTTCCCGAGATCGGAATGTGCCACTTTGAGCTCGAATGTGCGCACTCGGTTTTAAGCATGATTCCAAATAATTTAAGTCAATAAATTCGACAAAAATACAATTGAATAATTTTAATCGGTCCCTCTCACTTGCACTGACATGATTTTCGTATCTTTTCGCTCCCTTCCACTCATTGCTATGGTAAATACATTTTTCCAATATAATATCGATATTTAATAACCTAAATTAAAATTTTTTGATTTCAAAGATTGTAGGATAAATTAAATAAATGTAATAAATACGAAGATGTGCGCATTCGAGCGAAAAGTGGCACATTACCGAGCGAGGGAGGCAAATGAAGCGCGACGCGGAGCGGCGCGCTTCATTTACCCGAGATCGGAATGTGCCACTTTGAGCTCGAATGTGCACACTCTGTTTTAAGCGTGATTCACAATAATTTAGGTCAATAGATTAAAGAAAAAATCAGTAGAATAATTTAAATCGTTCCCTCTCACTCGTACTTATGTGTTTCTTGTATCTTTTCGCTCGCTCGCACTCATTGCTATTGTATAAATATATTTTTTGGAGCGCTCGTCGAGGGCTGTCCAAAAATGTATAACAAGTCAACATTTGATTAATAAATAAATTACAAAAACAAAAATTTTCGGATTATGAAGCTGTTTCAGTAAAGTGTCAATTCAAGCCAAACACCCTGTATGTATTAAGTATTGGTTTTAATAACAAAATAAAAATTAATAAAGCGATTTAAAATAAGGGAAACACTAATATTCGTAACGAAATTTTCCTTATTTTGATTTTTTAATTTGTATATGTTATTTGGGCAGCACTATATCACCTATCAATAGTGAATCAATAACGCTTAATTATCAAGATACAGGGTGTTTTATTAATTTTGTCTATTCATTTCTTGGACCATAACTTTAGAACCACCCGGTATAAAAAACAATGTTTTATTCAATCAACCATACCAAGTTCTCTTTTTAGCGAAATTAAAATACAAGGGCAGGCAAAAAAAAGATTCTATATTTTTAAATGTCACAAACTACGCCCCGTATCAAACAATGTTAAAATCTGTTTTAAGATTTGCAAAGAGAATAAAAAAATAAGACAAATAAAGTACATTTTTAAATTGGGCGCTTCGTCTTGCTCGTTAAAAAAAATTAGCCTACTAAAAAACAAATCTTACAAAGACAAATTATTTTTAAAAAATCAAAAGGCGTATCTTGAATAACTACATTAAAATTGAAATGAAGGAATAGTTTATTATTACTATAATAATTTTTTTTATGTAGCACTTCTCACATAATTATTTTCTCAAAAACCAAAAATACCGCAAGTGATCGGGTATTGGGTCGTGGTGATCATGTATTGGGAACCTTATAAAAAAACGTCTGACTTTATTTTATATTTTTCTTACACCCCTTATTATTAAAAACGAAATTACTTGCTTTTCCTCCATTTTTTTTTCAAAAGCACAACTCGAAAAAATCTTTTACGTAAAACTCCACGGCCCTTAAAATCCCAAAATTTCGCCGCCCGACCCTGTTTGCGCGCGCGCACAATTTTTTTTCGGCCTTAAAAAAGGGCGAAGCGAGCAGGAGGAATATAAATAATAAGGCAACCATTTCGGGAAACTTGCTAAATTATTCCGCTTGACTTAATTTCGCGTTTAATAGTCAAACTTGAGATGTTTTTGCGATTCTCCGCCGAAGCACCGCTTCCGAAACTGTTTGTTATAGTTTCGGCCCCCTTTGCGCCCGCAAAAACACCCCTAAGGCCGTTGCGAAGGTGAAGCGTCGAAATTACGGAAATAAGCCGCCCCATAATCGGAAGAGCAGCAAAATACAAGTTGTTTTTGAGACGTCGACAATAAACACGTTGCTCCGGCGAAAAATATTCGAAAATAAATCGAAAACTTTCCCCCGGGGCTTACGTTCGCCCTGTAAACACGAAATTATTTATGCGACATGTTTAATAAAAGTTGGAGGAAACGTATAAATTAAACTTTGTAGCAGAGAACTCAACGTTTCGAAAATGCAAAAATGATTTAAAAGATGTTATTTTTTCCTGATCAGACTTTTCGTTTTGTTTTTATAAAAAAAAATGGTATTTTTTTAATTTGAGAATTCGTGCAAACTTTTGCATGGAAGCTATTTGTTATAGTTTATAATGAACCAGAAAAATAATTAGAAAAATCTAACTACCCCCATAAAAACAGGGGCGGCTTTAATTCAAGTGGAAATGCAGGTCTTTTAATTGTGGTTTTATTAAAAAATGATATTTTTTAAAATTGCGAATTCGTGCAAACTTTTGCATGGAAGTTATTTACTATAGTTTATAATAAACCAAAAACATAATTAAAAAAATGTAACTACCACCATAAAGGCAGGGGTGGCTTTAATTCAAGTGGAACTGTAAGACTTTTAATTTTGCTTTTATTAAAAAATGGCATTTTTTAAATTTGCGAATTTGCGCAAACTTTTGCTTGGAAGTTATTTGTTATAGTTTATAATAAACCAAAAAAATAATTAACAAAATCTAACAACCCCCATAAAGGCAGGGGCGGCTTTAATTCAATTGGAAATGTAAAACTTTTCGTTTTGTTTTTATTAAAAAATTCAAGTGAGAGGGAACGACCAAAATTGCATAAGTTACACATTTTTTATCTACTAATGAATTATTTAAACATATACAATTTTTTTTTAAAGTTGATTATTGTGAATCATGCTTAAAGCCGAGTGTGCGCATTCGAGCTCAAAGTGGCACATTCCGATCTCGGGAAAATGAAGCGCGCCGCTCCGCGTCGCGCTTCATTTGCCTCCCTCGCTCGGAAATGTGCCACTTTTCGCTCGAACGCGCACATCCTCGTATTTATTCAATTTGTTCAGATGAATTTTTGGCATATTTTGCTTTGTTTTCGATTTACACGGTTTCCCATACATTTGATTCAGGTACGTCAAAGAAGTATCACTTCTAACGCGCCTACATACGCACTCGCATCGTTTTTTCGCAATTTACTCGTACTAAAGTTTTTTTCTTGTAAATAGACCGGCAAGTTTCAGATTGCGCGAAAGCAACCCCCAGCGCGACATTAAAAGGGGTGGCGGAAGCGCGAGGGTCGATAAGACACAAACAATTCGACACGTCGACTTTTGTCGTAAGTATTACGAAGCTCGCGACTCTTTCTTTCTCTTGATTTATCAATCGGCTTTTATGCTAATTTAATGATAAAAGTGTGTCCGAAATCACGACAGAAGGAAACCCCCAAATTCGCCCTTATCTTGATTTCCGTTGCTATTTCTATTTGCGTTGTTTTAATTAATTACCAGGAAACTTCGTTCTATTTCTGGTTCCCTTAAATTTAGATATTTTATCGCCGACAAGCCGAAAACGGCTTGAGGGAAGAAATGAGCTCTTTAGCCCCCCCCCCCCCCAAATCGTTTTGGGGATGATTGGTTTTAATTCGGCGTCGCGACAAAGCTACATTTTTGGAATTTGATTTTTTTTTCTGAAAGGGAACCCCGCGCGGAACAAAGGGGGAGGAATTTAATTAAATAATTGATTTGGCAGGAGCGTCGCGAAAATTTCCATATTGAAAGTGTACAAAAGAGCATTGCGATCTTTTAAAGTTCAACAGTTGATGGCTTAATTTTGTAGGTGAAAAAAATCGCGTTGTATTTTAAAAGGAAAAAGGTCGTTTATTTTCAGACGTTCGTGCGCTGATAATTTTTTTTCTTTTCAAAGTTTTCTTCAATTTCGGTAATTGATACGCTTTTAAATTTCTTGTATTCTAATTCGGTTGGCACGAAAACTAATAAAAAAAATGCGGGCTGCGGACGTACAAAATTTTGAAAAATAAGAGACAATTATAATTTTCTTTAAATTTTTTTTTAATCAATTATCACTTCGGTTATTTTGAAAAACGATAAATAATTCTAATTCTCGGACTTTTTGGCTCAAAAACTCAGCAAAATATTATTTAAAAATTCGAAAAAAATTGAAGGAAAAGAAAAATAGATTTCCTGAATTTCTGTATCAAGCCCGACTTGGGTTTTTTTGGCCGGTGCCCTTTTGAGCAAAAATTAATAAGACCATATCATGAATGCCTATTACTCCGGACCGAAATTCAAAATCGCCAGAGTTTTTTCCATTACAGTAAAACCTCAATTATCCGGAATTAAGACGAAATTAAGGCGAACCGAAGAGGCCGATCGCTTAGTCTCGGCGAGAGACTCGATAGTCGCGGAAGAAAGCTCGACCGCCCAATTATTAAAATTTTCGAAGTAAATTCGAGCAACTTACAGCGTTTGTGAATCGTGCTTTCGAAAGATTCTATTTTACTTTTTTATTTTTGTGTGTTTAAAGGGCGATTCACTAATATTTGCCGTCGGTTTACAACACTTCAGAAATAAAAAACGTGACGTCTTATTTGGCGCAAGTTTCCCTTTAAAATAATATTTTGTTACATCCACATCAAGAAAATGTTTTTCTAAGCCTGTTGTTTTAACCTTTGTTGGATTGTTTTCTTCGACAAATGTGTACCTTGTAATTTTGGTTGTACCTCTACGTGTGTATCTTATAGGAATTTTTTTTACCGAGCTCGAAATTTAATTAAGGCACAAATCAACAGAGCGCGCGCAATTAGATGGTCTTACGCGGAGCCATCAAAGATTTATATTTTTGTTAGCTCCGTCGTAGCATTTTTATGGAAAACGATTAGAGACGTGATGCCAAAATTTTATTATGGGAGCTGTAGGAAATCCGAGATGGCAATATAAATCTTATATTGAAATGCTAGCTCAAAAATACGACAATGTTGCTTATTTCTACAATTCTTACGATGGCAATTTCGATGCTTATTTATGGAAATAAGTTTTGAGCTTCGGTATCGACCATTAAAAATTTTTCTACTCGAATATTTCGCGGTTCAATTTCCAAATTTGAAATTCAATATTTTTTTTTTTAAACGATTTCGTAAAATTGCCACCCCAAATTATATTATATGGTTTCAAAAATTTTAAACATTTATTAAAAAGTGTGTTCCTTAACGTACTTCAATAGAAAATTAATTTTTCTTACAAATTTGATGCAACTGAAATGTGATAGCGACCTAAGCGTAATTTGTTTCATTAAAAAAAATTTTTGGGCCGATTCTAAAGCGAAATATTAATTAAAGTGTAAACTGCACATCAAAACAAAACGTACATGGGAATTTAAAATGGATACGCCTCTACATTATATATTGCCCGGCTCTTCGACCTTCCCCCCTCTTTCTAGCTATTGGGTTATTTTTGATTTAGCCTCGCATAAGAAGTTTCACTTCAACAACCGATCTCCTTCACAGAAGTGCGCCGCTCGCGAAGAACATAAGTTCTGGACGGTTATTTTTTTTGAAATAATATATCGTCACGATTGTTAATGATACAGAAACCATAATCCGTGACAAATTGTGATTCAGTAAACTGAATAAGCAATGAATGCTTCGCTTAACAAAAGGGAACATAAAAGCCTCTAACAAATGCTTGAAATATTTCGTTTATCGGTTTTAGTATTCTAAAAATATCATTTTTTAAGTATGTCGGTGTACGCACCTCTAATATATATATATATATTTTTCCATTTATTTGTTTGTTTGCTTCCCGAGCTCATCTTTGATTTGTTTTTATGGCGATGCCGAACGGAGAAAGGTCCGATTTGGGCTTTATTTTATTTATTTTACATTTCGAGCTCGAAATATGATTGCGGCGTTTTTACCCACCCGCCCATTAAAAAAATCATTAGTCTGTTTTATTATATGAACTTTGAATAAGAGAATTTCGAAAAAAAACTATTTTCGTACAATTTTAATTAATGCTAAAATCATTTTATTTTGCACTGCTGTTTTACGCGAAAAAAATACACTTTGCGAAGGAATTAATTAAGTTATTTTTATTTTTATGAATAAAAACGTACCTTCTAATCAAAAGTAACGAGCGGGATGCTTTTATAAATGTAAATTAGGGCTTTTCGTTGGAATACAACTCGACAATTTTTTTTTACCAAGTTTCTTTCAATTTCGCCGGCGAATTAATTGGTTTTAAGCAGCCCACTTGCTCAAAAAATCGCCCAAAAGATTTCAAATCGCAAGAAAACTATTGTTTGGAGGTTGTTTATTAGTTTCTGTTAAATTTCTGAAATAATTTAAAAATTCTAGCTGCTCTTAACAAAGCTAGGCACGCATAATTCAATTATACTTGGGCCGCTGAACAGACGGAGCGATCACGCTCTTAAAGCGGGCTAGGTTTATATTGTATTCAAATACTTAATTATTAATAATTAAATGTTACTCCGTCTTTTCGGCGGCCCGACTATAGAAATGTAGAACTATTAAATTTTGGGTCTGTTACAAAAAACAATTGGCTGTATAAGAAGTTTTACTTCAAAAATGCCAATCTGCCTCCACGGTGGTTATTTATTTATATCTCTAAATCTAAACTATTTGTAATTTTGAATATAAAGCACCTAGTTTTCGTCGATTTCAAATTTGGAAATTTTGTAACAAAAAAAAGTTTGCAAAACAATATATACAATAGCGAGAAAATTAATTTATACATACACGCGATTCGTTCATTATTTCTGTATGTGTAATGCAATTGTATTTTACTTTTTTCCATTTTTTTTTAAATAGATTTTTAACCTAACAAAGAAGTGTGTAATGCATACAAGTCGTTAGCTTTAGTTTTGCTAGTAAAACTTTACAATTAAAAGCGATTCACATAAAACACTTTGCCTTCCTCACTTATTTATTATTCCTTGCATTGCGACTGCTTTTTAGAAATAATGACTGCAAAGACAAAAAACAACTTTAACGATTATTATATGTGTGTTTATGCATGCAAAAATTTTAAATAAAGTCCAAGAAAAATTCGCACGTGCAATTTTTTTGACTAACATAACATCATGCGATAAGTTTACATTTTTATTCGATTTAATGCCCGTCCTACTTCGTTAGGGGTGGTTAGATTTTTTTAAAGTATTTTTTTGGTTTATTGTAAACCGTAATAAATAATTTGTATAAAATAGTTTGTCCGAAATAGCAATTTTATAAAATTGTGTTTTTTTAACAGATAAAATTGAATGAATGCATACCCTAATTTTTTTAATTATATTTTTAGTTAATTGTAAATTATAATTAATAACTTACATGCATTTGTTTGCGCGAATTTGCGATTTTGTATTATATTTTTAAGAGAGGCAAGTTCAGTCTCGCATTTTCAATTGAATTAAAGCCTCCCCTGCTTGTTTAAGGGTAGTTAGATTTTTTTAATTATTTTTCTGGTTCATTATAAATAATAATAAATTACTTCCATGCAAAAATTTGTCCAAATTCACGAATTTAATAAATACCATTTATTAATAAAAGCAAAACGAAAAGTCCAACATTTTGACTTGAATTAAAACCGCCCCTGCCTTTATGGGGGTAGTTGATTTTTGTAATTATTTTCCTAGTTTATTATAAAATATAACAAATAACTTCCATGCAAAAGTTTGCATGAATTCGCAAATTTAAAAAATACCATTTTTTAATAAAAGCAAAACTAAAAGTCTTACATTTCCACTTGAATTAAAGCCGCCCCTGCCTTTTTGGAGGTAGTTAAATTTTTTTAATTATTTTTCTAGTTTATAATAAACTATAGTAAATTATTTCTATGCAAAAATTTGTCCGAATTCGCAAATTTAAAAAAATGCCATTTTTTAATAACAGCAAAACTAAAAGTCTTACATTTTGACTTGAATTAAAGCCTCTTCTGTCTTCATAGGGGTACTTAGATTTTTTTAATTATTTTTCTGGTTTATTATAAACTATAATAAATAACTTTCATGGAAAAGTTTTTCCGAAAGCGCTAATTTAAAAAATGCTATTTTTTAACAGTAGCGAAATTAAAGGTCCCGCATTTGTTATGTATATTTCTATTTTTCTATGACTTCTATTCGGTATTCTCTATGCCAATAGTTTTTCAAAGATTGCAATTTAAAAAAATTGGGTTTTCTATTATAGGAAAAATTTCCTAATTGATTCAATAACTGCCCTGCTCTTTTAAAAGTAGTTCCAAATAAAATTCTAAATTTTTTTTTTAAAGGTTTTTTCACTAAAAGAGCCACTGCCGCGCTAGCTATATAAATGATTAAAAACTTAAAGCTTTCGAATCTGTCGCAATCAATTTATAAAAAAAAAAATATTAACGGAAATCATAATGGCCTAATGCGAGGCAATTTGCCAACGATTCGTAATTTATTTAGATCGGAAAATTGCTCATCATTTTTCATGTTAATGATATTTATTAACTATTGAGCTAGTTTCCTCTTAGCCCACCAAAAATTATCAATCAATTTTAGACAGATCACGCGCATCGAAATACGCACGAATTAAAAAAATGAGCTTCCGCACAAAAAGCCGAAATTAAGCGGTTCGGACGAAATCGACATGTTTCTATCTTTATAAAGTGACGAAATCTTGTAATATCTTTTATAATCCGGTGATGTATGATATCTTGGCGTTTGAAGGGAAATAAAATTGTCAGTATAGGATTTATGATGAATAAGCTGTGGAGTTCTTTTTCGAAACGTAATAAGTTTAATCAGATTTGATGTATAGGTTTTTTTTTTCACCTTTCCATCCCATCTGAAATTTTATACATCTGAAGTTTACAATTCAATTTGGACATTTTACATGGGTCTTTTTTGTTGTCGAGCATCTTTTAGTATTTCTAAAGCAAAATAAATAAAGGAAAATCTCGACGAGAAAATTTTTATTAAGAAAAAACGCGTATTGGTCGCTCCTTTAATTCTCTCAAAAATTTTATTGGTTTATATACGGTGGAAACCCGGTTATCCGGACTAACTATTGTTAAAGCTCGTTCGGAAAATCGAAAATTCGGTTAATTGAATGTATAGAAAAAAACGAATTTTAGCTATAT
Source organism: Sinopyrophorus schimmeli (assembly GCA_036325965.1). Classification (NCBI taxonomy): domain Eukaryota; kingdom Metazoa; phylum Arthropoda; class Insecta; order Coleoptera; family Elateridae; genus Sinopyrophorus; species Sinopyrophorus schimmeli. Next base: position 1,436,342 of record JARFIZ010000325.1, read on the forward strand.
ATAATGTAATGCGTTAATCGTGGCGAAAAGCGGAGTGTGCGCGTTCGAGCTCAAAGTGGCACATTCCGATCTCGGGAAAATAAAGCGCGCCGCTCCGCGTCGCGCTTCATTTGCCTCCCTCGCTCGGAAATGAGCCACTTTTCGCTAGGACGCGCACATCCTCTTATTTATATTAATTTTTGCACGTGGAAGCGTGAGAGCATTCAAAAAGCTTCCTTTTAAGGCGAATCGAAGAGGGGAATTACTTAGTTTCGGTGGGAGACTCGATAGTCTCGGAAGAAGGCTCGACGGTGCAGAGTTTCTCAATTTGCGAAGTAAATTCGAGCAACTTACGGAGTTTGATGGTTTTTCACGGTAAATTACCCTAAGTAAATTAATTATTGTGAATCAAGCTTAAAACCGAGTGTGCACATTCGAGCTCAAAGTGGCACATTCCGATCTCGGGAAAATGAAGCGCGTCGCTCCGCGTCGCGCTTCATTTGCCTCCCTCGCTCGGAAATGTGCCACTTTTCGCTCGAACGCGCACATCCTCGTTTTTATTAAATTTATTTATATTAATTTTTACACGTGGAAGCGCGAGAGTATTGTAGAAGCTTCCTCTTAGGGCGAACCAAAGAGGGCGATCACTTGGTCTCGGTGGGAGACTCGATAGTCTCGGAAGAAGGCTCGACGGTCCAGAGTTTCCCAATTATTAATATTTTTATCAAGCTGGCTACATTTATTTTTTGAATTGAAGAATAAAATAATAATATAGACAAATTCAATAAATGCGAGGATGTGCGCATTTGAGCGAAAAGTGGCACATTTCCGAGCGAGGGAGGCAAATGAAGCGCGACGCGGAGCGGCGCGCTTCATTTTCCCGAGATCGGAAATGTGCCACTTTGAGCTCGAATGCGCGCACTCGGTTTTAAGCACGATTCACAATAATCAACTTTTTAAAAAAATGCTATATGTTTATACAGGGTGTTTGAAAAGAATTAAAGTATTACTAATGATGTCCTTGTCATGTAAATATTAAAAAAGCGAAAAAAAAATGAAATTTTGTCTTTCCTATTAAATAATTCGACTCGCAACGCCCCAAAAGAAGTACAATTTCAAAAAATTAAGTTTAATAATTTCTGAGAGATGTCACTTTACTAATTTTGCGAGCTTTCCCGAAGAGGCAAAAGAGAGAAATTTATAACGTTCGGTTTAAGGAAACGTCTTATCATGTTCCACTATTTCGTTTCTAACGACTACAAATTAATTGACGATGCCTATCTCCAACTAACAGAATAATTTAACAAGAGCTTTCAGTTTTCCAATTAAAATGTGCCTAGGAAATTTAATCGTTTCAGCAGATTTTCTCCGACGAAAATAACCGAGCGTGTTTCCTACGAGTCTCTCTCATAATTAAAACCGAATTTGGCAAAGGTCTTTTTTTTTCGGAAGCAAAAATCGTTCGATTGCGGTGCGGACACGGTTTGCCTCCTTTTTTTCGCCTGGCGGACGTGCGGACGATTTACTCGAAATTTGGCATTAAAAAGCTCTGGCGTCGATAGTTTTTCTTTAAGCGTTCTCGGTTTCTACAAAGTTTCCGAATTTCGAGCAAAGGTAAAGCTGAACTTTGTTGTAATTAAGAGATATCCCAATCTTTGCGAACTTTCCAATCGGGAACGGCAAGTTTATTGCTTTAATTGAAGTTTCTTTAATTAATGTGTTTTTATAAGAATTCGGAGGAGAGAAAAAGAATCGGCTGTCGCGTTCGCTTTTGGGATTTGCGTTGCCTAATTGATTTTTCACCCCTTTTTTTTTAAGGTGTGCATTTTGAAAATATAAATAAAAGTAACCATTTGTTGGTCTTTGCAATTTTTGATTGTTTTCGAGATAAAAGAGTGCTCTGGTGGTTTTTAAATTTTTATAAAAAACTCACTTTAGGTTGTTCTAACTCAAAAAATGTGTCCCCCCAAAAAAAAACGCACAAAAAACCAAATATAAATACTTTTAAATGGGATTTAATTAGTTTTAATACAAATTGTGCCACTTCATTTTTTTTTAAAAAAGTAACCTCACTTTTTTCTTTCACATTATGAAAAAGTTCCCATTTTTGGCTCTTTACAATTCTTCCATTCGACGCACACTTTTCGAGAAAATTGAACTAGAAATAAATTGCGCCGGCCGCCTCCGCACCCAATTTACGTTTTGGTTTTTTGAAAAAATTAATAGGGCGTCGCCCACATTTTTTCAAATAATTTTGTAGCTAAGAGCCGGAGATTTTCGCATATGTAAAGCGGTGCCGCCGACGTCGGGCAATTTTTTTTGTTATAAGGGCGACAATAATTTTTTTATTTCTTTTAGAACGCCCACTATGGACTGTTGTATCTCGAAAAATATCGGTCCCACAAAAAAAAAATAATGAGTTAAACCTATTCGCATCTGAGTAACGCCATTTATTTCATGTACCATTGTATAATTCGACGTTTTTCGTAATCGATCGAGTACTGATTCCACACAGAAAAAGTGGTACCAGTACTAGATCACGCCTTTATACGCTATTAAAAACACACAAATGATATTTACTTTATTTAATTATTAAAATAACTTAATAAAAAACATAAACATTAATATAATTGCACACTTTAGGCAAAAAATAACTGTCAAATATAGAAAAACACATGAAACAGATTTTTTTATGGGACACCCTGTACATAATTATTTTCTAAATACGCAAAATACCGCAAGTGGCACAAGGTCTCTCACCTCATCTCCATCTTTGTCTGTTTTCTGCGATTTTACATAAGTGCATCCTCTTTTATTGATAATTTGCTATGGCAACAAGCCTTTCAAGATGGCGATCAATACCAAAACAAAGTTTCTCGCCGTTTTACGTTTAGAACATGCGAATTAATAAAAAAAAATAAATGATGAGTTTCGAAGAGCAAAATTCGCTTTGATACCAAAATTAGAAGTACATAACCTACGCTCGTAATGCTCCCCTAAAATGTTTTATAAATACGCCTTTGTTTGAAAATAATTCGAGCTACACAAAATTCAGCTACATATTCATAAGCTTTTGACGAAGCTCTCATGAAAATGTACGTCGTATTTATTACAAACGAACCCGGATTAAAATACAAGAAAAGTCGGAGCCGAAATTCCCATTTTGGGCTTTTGCGCGGGTGGGGGGGGCGCGCGTTATCTCTTTGGAAAATATTTCGAATAGGGTGCGATTAAAATGATTCCGAGTTAAGCACGCGTAGGTAAGTTTCGTGTCGAATTTAAAATCCAGACGTATTCCATGTAGTACTACACCCCGGCATTTGTAAGGGATTATCGAGTTTAACCACCCACCCAGCACGACGCCTCACCTGAGCTGAATAATTTACCATCGCAAGAATTCAACCCTACGCCATAATTTATGGAGGACATGCTCCTCCATCCATCCATTACCAGCATTAATGAACGCTTAATTCTTTATTAGAAACTTTGATTTATCATAAAAATTATTCTTCGTTATTCGTTTTAAATCCCGCCCGCAAAGGACATTTAGGAAAGGACCAAAAAATGTTCTCGGTCAACTTTAAAAATTAATTCACAAGTCCTTTAATTTTTTTAAAACGGAACAAATGTATAAATTTGAATTTTTTTTACTTTGGAAATTTTTTTTAAAAACTATAACGTCCAGTCTCGGGTTTTTTTTTTAAATTACGATATGGCTCAACAAAAATAATTCTTAAAAAAATATAGCCCCCCTAATTTAAAACCAATATAAAATTATAATTTAGGGTTAGTAGCATAAGAAAAGTTTTAAATAAGTATTGGGTCCCATTTATTTTATTTTATGAAGTAAAACTTCTTATGAGAGATATAAGATTTCGATTAATAATTGTGTTCAACAATATTAATGGCTAAAAAAATTATCGCTCGCTTAATTTTTGCAATATCTTTAAAAAAAAACAAATTTAAAATCTTGAGACATTTTTACATAACCTTTAAAAAAGTATTAAACACTATTTTTTTAAAATCGAAGATTTCGTGGAACAACGTTCCACAAAATTACTACTTAAAAAAATTCTAAGTTCCTTAATTTTTTAAATTTTTTTACGAACGAAACTAATCCACAATTTTTAGGCTTTGTGCCTCGAAAAAAATTAAAAAAAAAATTGTGTTTCATTTATTTATATATTTTTTGACGTAAACTAAAATTTGTTTGCGTTGCCCAATAAAATTAAAACTTAAAAAAAATCTACGCCCCTTAATCTCCGAAGTACAGTAAGACCTCGTTTAACGCGGTCTGCTCGCACCTTCAAAATATACGTCGATTTAACCGATTGTGACATTTCAAAATGACCCCGTTTGAAGCTTAAACTCATTGGAACGTATTGGCCGCGTTGAACGGGGGCTCACTGTACCAAAAACTAAGCAAATATAAAACCATCAATCTCTCAACGTTTTATTCCATTTAAAACTATTCCTTTTGGCTTGTAAAAAAGAGGGGCCGCCATTGCGGTCGAAAACTCAAATTTACAACTCGCGGATTCGTTTTCATGCTAATGCGAAATCCGAAAAATCTTAAAAATAGTAAAACTGCCAAGTTTAAAGCAATTAGAAGCGAAGGAAGCGCATAAGTAGTGAAGGAGCACATAAAATTAGCATTTACATTATATCAAAGGCTCGCTTTTTCGCGGCGATAAAAGTTTTCCGACTGCGACTAGTTTAATTCCTAAGGAGCTTCATAAAATATCAAATATACCGACGCAGTTAAAGGTGTACATAAAACTAATTAAATGTTATTGCCGCCACAAGTCTTGTTGCACACCCAACTAACACCCTCGAGTTTTAAGAACCGAACTAAACTCGAAGAAACTGCCCGAATTATTTATTGCACGAGCTCGCCTTCGAACGCTTCCATTTGCTTTTTTGCAAAAAAAAAAAAAAATTGGAAGTAGAAATTTTTGAAGTTATACTTCTTTAGGTGCGGCGAGAGTAAAAATGGAAGTGAAGCGCGCGCAGCTAACGAAAATTGGACAGTATGAAGTAAGCCATCTAAGGAAGTACAGTCGGACCTCGATAAGTCGAAGTTGAAGGGAAACTAAAAATAATTCGAGTTATCGAGGGTCGACTGTAATTTAATCATTGTGAATAGTGCTTTAAAGCCGAGTGTGCACATTCGAGCTCAAAGTGGCACATTCCGATCTCGGAAAAATAAAAATTTCGCTAAAAAGAACTTGGTATGGTTGATTGAATAAAACACAAGTACCAAATTTTGTTTTTTATACCGGGTGGTTCTAAAGTTATGGTCCAAGAAATGAATAGACAAAATTAATAAAACACCCTGTATCTTGATAATTGAGCGTTATTGATTCACTATTGATAGGTGATATAGTGCTGCCCAAATAACATATACAAATTAAAAAACAAAATAAGGAAAATTTCGTTACGAATATTAGTGTTTCCCTTATTTTACATCGCTTTATTGATTTTTTATTTTGTTATTAAAACCAATACTTAATACATACAGGGTGTTTGGCTTAAATTGACACTTTACTGAAACAGCTTCATAATCCGAAATTATTTTTTTTGTAATTTATTTATTAATCAAATGTTGACTTGTTATACATTTTTGTTCAGCCCTGGACGAGCGTTACCAATGAATATCTTTTTATTTAAGCTTCCCTGTACGAGGTGGGGTATAACTAACATGACCAATTGTTTTCTTGCTAAAACGGGACGCTTGGTAATCGTGCTTAAACCGAGTGTGCACATTCGAGCTCAAAGTGGCACATTCCGATCTCGGGAAAATGAAGCGCGCCGCTCCGCGTCGCGCTTCATTTGCCTCCCTCGCTCGGAAATGTGCCACTTTTCGCTCGAATGCGCACATCCTCGTGTTTTTTAGATTTATTTTCTATTCTTAGCTCTTTCAAATAAAAAAATTCGATTTCGTTTAGAAAATGTCGATTTTGTGCTTGAGAAAGGTATTTACCATAGCAACGAGTGGAAGGGAGCGAAAAGATACGAAAATCTTGTCAGTGCGAGCGAGAAAAAACGACTAAAATAGCAGAACTATTTTTAAATGCTAGAAACACCCAAATCTTTAATATGGCGCTTTTAAATAACGTTATTTAAAAAATAATAATAATATTACTTTTACAGAATGTGCAAGTGTTTCAAATTAAATTCGACCTTTTGCAAATCAAGTACTTTTACATATAGGGCAGAAACCCCGGTTTTGGACACTATACCATTTGTAGACGGTTTGTACTTTCTCAATAAAAATCAAATTTTCTTCGTTACATAGCAATTTTTAATGTATTTGATGTTATATTGTATGTATTTGCGTAGTACCCACTATTGAAGATAATAAAGTCAAATTAGTTTACAATTAATAATAATGTTTAACGTCCAATATCTTTTAAATGTTATTTAAATTTCGGTAAACTTTAAAAAATTAAATTTTATAATTAATGATTTTTTTGAGGGCTTAAATTGTGTCCAAAACTGCTTAAGGTGTCCAAAAACGACAAAAGTAGGTAATTTTAAGTAATCACATTATATTTGAACTAATTGTATTACAAAACGTCTTATTATTGGAATTATTTGACTCCTTATAACTTTGCGAGAATATATAACAATTATTTTGTCGATATTATACTATTTTATTATATTTAAAAATTAATTGAAGTCACTAAAAGCATTAAGGTGTCTAAAACCAGCATTTCTACCCTATATTATATTTTTAAAAAATGTAAAATAATGTAAATTTTCCAAAATCAAGTTTAATGAAGAAAATTTGGTAAATGTAATTAATAGCTTTGTTAGAATTGTTAATTGAATTATATATTAATATTGTTAAAGATCACTCAAACTTTTTTGGCATAAATTATTGTGAATAGTGCTTAAAGCCGAGTGTGCACATTCGAGCTCAAAGTGGCACATTCCGATCTCGGGAAAATGAAGCGCGCCGCTCCGCGTCGCGCTTCATTTGCCTCCCTCGCTCGGAAATGTGCCACTTTTCGCTCGAATGCGCACATACTTCGTATTTTTTAGATTTCTTTTTTGTTCTTAGCTCTTTCAAATAAAAAATTAGATTTAGTTTAGTAAATGTCGATTTTGTGTTTGAGAAAGGTATTTACCATAGCAATGAGTGGAAGGGAGCGAAAAAATACGGCAATCTCATTAGTGGGAGTGAGAGGGAACGATTAAAATTAATTAACCGTTTTTTTGGCTAATTTATTGGCCTAAATTATTGTGAATCGTGCTTAAAACCGAGTGTGCACATTCGAGCTCAAAGTGGCACATTTCGATCTCGGGAAAATGAAGCGCGCCGCTCCGCGTCGCGCTTCATTTGCCTCCCTCGCTCGGAAATGTGCCACTTTTCGCTCGAATGCGCACATCCTCGTATTTATTGAATTAATTTATATTAATTTTCACACTTGGTTATATTTAATTTAATTACGCCAAAGAAGTATAACTTCTAATTGTGTTTTTAAACAAAGTACCATTTTCTGCGATGACCTTTTGCCAAAAAAAAACTGAACCAAGTAAATTTTTTTACTATTTAAAAAGTTGTAAAGATGCAAATTAAATGGTTCAATGGTGAATGTGAGACGAGTTCCCAACCGAGCTCTAATAATTTTTGACGGGTCGCTAAAGATGTGCGAGGTCGAGCGTTGCATGGTGGAACATAATGCCGCTACGATTAACGACGTTTATCTTTGACAGCTTCCTCCAATTTTAATCAAAATAACCAAAAGAAAAATAGTAAAAAAAAAGAGTTGATGTTTGTTAAAATCATTAATCTTACTTCACTTATTAAGTTGGCTAATTTTTTATTTTTACAGATAAATATCTTTTGGGCTGAATTTTCAAAAACTGTCAAGCTCTCAAAAACTCCACACTTTTCTAAATGCGATAATTAAAAAAATCCTAATAAATTCTAAAAAAGAAACAGTTTAAACAAATTAATTTTAAATATCGTTATAAAACAATGCACAAAGTTCGCTTTATAATTAACGCATTGTCTAAAAAGTTTTTTGTTTATCTAATACTTTTTAGATAATCATAAAAAGTCATATGCTAATTAACTCTAATAATCCAACATATTTCTATTATTTTTTTTATTAAGTTGCTAATGTTACGTCGTATTTAAAAATAGCAATTTGCGAATACCGCAGATGAATGTTTTCCTTTTTCAATTTTTTCGACTTCTCTTCATAAATAAATTATTAATAAAAATGTCGATTAACTAACATCAATAACCATACAATATTGAGGTAATAGGAGGCTGAAATACTAGTATTAACTACTCAGCAACAGATGGCACTCCACGACATTATTAACATGAAGTTATAAATTTTTATACGAGAACTGTAAAGTTAAACACCGTAATATAGCGAGCGAAGTTCCATCGTCCGATTACTACAATAATTATGTGAAGACTGCCACATAAAAAATTACTATAATATTAATAAAAAATATTCCTGAAGTTAAATTCATTATATGTATAATCAAATATTATAATGTTTCATATAAAGAATTAATAATTTTTCAACAATTATATTGTTTATGAGTTTTAATAAGATAATTATTATTTTTAGGTTATTAACCCTTTGCACTCCGTAGACGCCGCTATTGCGCCATTCGTTATGAGTACACATCAAGAAAATATTAATCTCACTGAAAATTTACATCATATTATGCAAAAAAATTAATTCCATAATATTCTTTTATTCTCGAAATATTTTTATTTACTTTTTTGTAAAAAATGTCAAACAAAACACGACAAGTACTCATAACTAATGACGCAATAGCGGCACCTACGGAGTGCAAAGGGTTAATATCGTATAATACCGTGATCTAATACTGGTACCACACTTTTTTGTAGAATCACTACTCGATCAACTACGTCACAAATAATACGCCAAACTATACAATGGCACTCGAAATAAATGACGTCACTCCCACGTCATTGTATGTCTCACTATTTTTATAGCTTAATTTCGTTACCTTTATTTAAAAAAAAAAATTCTTTCATTCGTAGTAACTTAACGGGCCACACTGGCCCAAACGTAACACGTGCAACAAATAAGTTTTTCTTTTGAAAACTCAAAAATTTAACTAGTTTTCTTTAATTGACAAATAAAGTGTCATCACAAATGGGTCATATAGACCCGAACGGAACGGCAGAGCTAAGTAGCAAGTTTAAAAAAGAAGAAATCGTGGCAAATTGTGCGCGTTAAAATGTTTCTGCCGCTTTACGAAAATTAATATTAAAATTTCCTTACACGAGAGCCGGCCCCCACCCCTTTTCGGTGTATATTACTTATGGTTCATTAATTTCTTAAAGCTTCCATGTAACTAACCCTTTCATATCCTCCTATATGCAAAGTCGTTTAATTCTATTTTAACCCTTTAAAATGCTCCCGTACATAAACCTACAAATTTTCTGCGAAAATCTCCCTTCATAATTAACTTTGACGAATTTCGTAATCGAAATTAAATCGAGGGGCGTTTCGGTACTCGGGCGTCGTGTGTTGATTTTTTTCTTTTCGGGGGAAAAGGGCAGCGGCGCGCGTTCCATTATTTTAACTTTAACGAGTTACAGTTTAGTTACAATACACTTTCATTAAAAGCTAAACCTTTTATTTCCGTTACAAAGTTTTCGCCGAATCGGTAAATAAAATCGGGGAAAGCGGACCGCGTTTTCTGTGTTTTTAAAATACAAGTTTTGTTGTTAGTGTTCGGCGCGATTTAAATGGGAAAAAGGGGGCTTTTAAAAGAGCGCGACCGGGATGCGATTACCATCGATGGGGATTTGTGCGGAATTTAATGGATTTTTTTGCGCCTAGGTTTTGCTTAGTCAAAAAATGCAGTTTTTTCAAATAATGAATGCCCTATAAGTACAGTCGAACCTCGATAAGTCGAAGTTAAAGGGAAACTAAAAATAATTTGAGTTATGAAAAATTCGAGTTATCGATATAAAAATATTAACGTTGAAATAGGCAAGTCCTAGAGAAACAGGTTCGAGTTATCAAAAATTCGGCTTATCGAGGTTCGACTGTATTTCGCATTATTTTATCGCGATTTTGAAGATTTAATATCTTTTTTGTTTATTTAAATTAAATTAAGTGAGGATATGCAAACGTAATTATTTTTTTCAGGGCTCAACAAAAGTTTATTTAAATAAATTGTTTATTGACGATTATATTAAACAACCTTTGCGCTAGATTAAATTAAATTTTATAAGAAAAAAATTGCCTCATTTGGAAAATAGAACAGATTGAAATATTTATTAATTTTTTTCCGGACTGATTAGAACAAATACGACAAAAATTTATTTCAATAAATTGGTTACGCAGGACCATATTAAACAGCCCCTGTGGTAGATTGAATTAATTGAAAAAAATTTGTCCATTTGGAAAAAAGTTAGAACCGATTGAATTGTTTATTAATTTTTTCCGGGCTTATTACAACAAATACAATAAAAGTTTATAGCAATAAATTGCTGGCAAAAGTCGATATTAACCAGCCTGTGTATTCAATTTAATTTAAAAAAAATTATTTGACCAAAGCTTAGAACAAATTGATCTCTTAATTAATTTTTCTTGGATTTATTAGCCAATAAAAAATGTATTTAAATAAATTGGTTACACAGGACCATATTAAACAACCCCTGCGGTAGATTGAATTAATTGAAAAAATTTGCCCATTTGGGAAACAGTTAGAACAGATTAAATTGTTTATTAATTTTTCCCGGGCATATTAAAACAAATACAATAAAAGTTTATAGCAATAAATTACTGACAAAAGTCCATATTAAACAGCCTGTGTATTAAATTTAATTAATTATGAAAAAAAAATTTTGACCAAAGCTTAGAACAGATTGAAATCATAATTAACTTTTCTTGGGATTATTAGACATAAGAAAAATTATGTAAACAAATTGTTTGCTAGTTTATATAACAGAAAAAACTCCCTCTATTTTTACAGTACGATCTCAATGAATTTATTAGCAGAAATAAGACAAAAAAACAATTTAATTAAATCTGTCTATTCAAAATCTGTTCCCTACATTAAAAATCGCAAAAAACTAATCAAATTTACAAAAATTTTAAGTTCATATTGGCTCCGCAAAACGCAAAAAGAATCTTTCCCCCTTCCATTCGATTTTTTTTTTATCAAACTCTACGGTTCTTCTGCTTAACTTTATCAGTTGATTAAATCCGCCAAACAAAATTTCGAGAAACAGGCCAAATCACCGCAAGAACCGAAGTTAATCTAAAATTCAAATAAGTAGCTCTCTCTGCCCCTACAGGCGTAGTTCGTTGTACGGCTTAAAAGTCCAAAAAAAAAAAAAAAACACAACACGCCAGCCGACACAAAACACGGGTCAAAGAACAAATTCCGCCCTTGTTGAACAAATATAGATAAGAGCTTATATATATATTTTTTTTGCGCAAAGATACATAAGAGATAAGGAAAAGGGATGATGCTGCGTCGCCTCAGACTTTGCGGAACGTCTTCGGAAATCCAGATTTATTAAAGGGGGCGCGCGCTGCCCGCGTAAAAACATTTTTCGAAGTTATACTTCTTCGGAAATGTGGCACTTTGCGCTCGAATGCGCGCATACTTCGTATTTTTTAGATTTCTTTTTTATTCTTAGCTCTTTCGAATCAAAAAATTAGATTTAGTTTAGTAAATGTCGATTTTGTGTTTGAGAAAGGTATTTACCATAGCAAATGAGTGGAAGGGAGCGAAAAGATACGTCAATCTCGTAGTTGCAAGCGAGAGGGAACGATTAAAATTATTCAACTGATTTTTCGACGAATTTATGGGCATAAATTATTGTGAATAGTGCTAAAACAGAGTGTGCACATTCGAGCTCAAAGTGGCACATTCCGATCTCGGGAAAATGAAGCGCGCCGCTCCGCGTCGCGCTTCATTTGCCTCCCTCGCTCGGAAAAGTGCCACTTTTCGCTCGAATGCGCACATCTACGCATTTATTAGATTTGTGTAGTTTATATTTTGCAATTTCTAATAAAAAATTTAAATGCAATTCAGTAAATATCGATTCTACGTTTAAAAATGTGTTTTTACTATAGCAATGAGTGGGAGAGAGCGAAATGATATGATAATCTCATAAGTATAAGTGCGATAGAACGATTAAAATTATTTAACTAATTTCTTGTCTATTTTTTATTGTGAATCGCGCTTAAAACCGAGTGTGCACATTCGAGCTCAAAGTGGCACATTCCGATCTCGGGAAAATGAAGCGCGCCGCTCCGCGTCGCGCTTCATTTGCCTCCCTCGCTCGGAAATGTGCCACTTTTCGCTCGAATGCGCACATATTTGTATTTACTGAATTTATTTATATTAATTTTTACACGTGGTTACATATAATTCAGTTTGGCCAAAGAAGTATAACTTCTAAAGCACGTACCTAAGTACACGCACCGTTTTTTTTTCAAAATCTTTATTAACACAAAACAAAAATAAATAGACGTCATAAAAAATTAGAATAATTAAAAATTAAAAAAAAATTAACATGTCCCCATATAGGGTAACCCGACCAATAGATGGACGCCCCCCTCCCCCCCATAGATAAACAAAAACGCTTTTAACAAATAATTATATTAAATTTAAATATATTATGGGTGACAACAAGAAATATTGCAAAGTTTATTCTTATTCATCTGATGATATAAAGAATGCATTAAAAGATGTTAATAATAAAGAAAAAAAATATATTATATCGTTGTATTTTGTTGATTTTATACTTATTAATATTTACACGTGGTTACATTTAATTCGGTTACGCCAAAGAAGTATAACTTTCAACGCACGTACCCGAGTCGAAATTTAGAGTCTACATAGATCCCCGAGTCGATGCTTAGAGCCTACATAGATTCCCCTAGTCCGAAAAAGACCCCATTTATAGCAGTGTAACCCGACTAGGTCCGACAGTAGGCCCCTAGCTCCTACTATTTCCCAAGAGATGTGATTTTGAACCTCTGTCCGATAGCTGCAAGTACCGAAATCAGCTGAGCAGCGTTGCCAGTTGTTTTCGAGATTGTAATTTGTTTGTTGATCACAAGTTAGCTGTTATATTACAATTGAATACGTTTATATTTTTTGATATCATTTATACACATAAAGTACGCGTAAACTAAATACTTTTTATGTAAGTTATGGTTTTAAGCGTTGACATTGGTTATTACACTATTACGTTTATGAATTAAGATCCAAATTAATTATATGTATATTTAAATAAAAAACTGATAATACTAATAACTAAAATGTTTTTAAAATCTTGTCTATTAAATTTATGAGAATGGCATTAAATGGGTTCGACTATATGAAATAGACGTGGCAACACTCCCTATTTACATGTGTTCTTTTACATTGATGACTGTCCACCAGTCAAGTAAATCTTATGGTCGGGCAACCTAACCTAAAAAGTGCGCTCTTATTATTAATCTTTACCGATTTGTCTTTAATTCCGAAGAAACAGCAACAGTTTACTAAAAGTTACTAACTCAGAAAGTAAAACCCATCCTACAAAATCTCAGAGTAATCCAGGCATTTTATAATTTTGAATATTGTTTTATCAAAGTTACTAGGTAATTCTGTACTATCAATGTATTTGTATATTATAATACAAAATAAATATATATATATACATACAATATTAGTTTAATTATTATAAATACTAATAATAATATTTATGATTATTATTCTTCTTTTTTTTTAATGTAATTGTTATTTTTAAATTGTTATTTTAAACTTTAGCTGCGTATTTTAAATAAAAGTATTCTAAACATTTTAAATGCGAATTAAATCCATATTATTATTATTATTATAAAATAGGGTACAGAGGTCTAAAATCGGACCTAATTTAAATTTCCATCAGATCCGACTTTGAACCCCAAAGTGGTACAAATGGAAATTTGTATTACTTTGGAGACCAAAGTCGGACCTAATTTAACATAGGAATAAACTCTACTTTGATTCTCCGAGTCCGGAATGAGTCGGACTTTAGGAGGCTCAATGTCGGCGCTAAATTTCGACTCGGGTACCTAAGTACACGAACCGGTTTTTTTTTTCAAATCTTTATTAACGCAAAACAAAAATAAATAGTCGTCATAAAAAAATATGATAATTAAAAATTTTAAATAAATTAGCATGTTCCCATATAGGGTAACCCGACCAATAGATGGACGCCCCCCAATAGATGAACAAAAATGCCTTTAACAAATAATTATATTAAATTTAAATATATTATGGCTGACAACAAGAAATATTGCAAAGTTTATTCTTATTCATCTGATGATATAAAGAATGCATTAAAAGATGTTAATGATAAAAAGAAAAAAAAAAAATATATTATATCGTTGGATTTTTTTTGATTTTATATAATAAAATTATTATATTATCTAACATATAATTAATATTATGTAGTGAATAGGAGAAAGCCATTTTTCAATAAAATAAAATTATTTTTTCATATATTTTGAAAATTGTTATCCCACCTATTATTTGTTTATTGGTTATTTTTATTGAGTTTAAGCTATTAGTTATTAAATTTAAAAATTTAACGTTATATAAATAACAAGACAAAAATATTATTTTTAGAAGCGTCCATCTATTGGGGATGGCCGTCCACCTACTGGAGCTTTTGTCCATCTACTGGTATAATTTTAAGAAAAAAAGCTCACATTTTTTTACTTAAAATTTCCTTTTTTAATGAACTATTGCTTCATACAAGACTTTCATTATTTTTTTCGAATTTATTGGACATTTTTTCGCGGATATAACTCATTTGATTAATATTTTGCCATAACATGTCATTAAAGAAACATTAAAAATCGAAAGCGTCGAATGGCGCGATTTTTGACTTTTCGGCGTGCGTGCGAATGCGTGTTTCCTTAAGCCGATCGATCGAAGGCTGAGAATTTCATTTTCGGCGAGCTTAAAGCTCCCAGACATATCTACTAACAAAATCTTTGATGTCCCAACTTCAGCTCGGAATGGTACAATTCTAAGGTCCTCGAACACAATGCGCAAATTGAGTCGGGGGAATTAATTTAAAACTTAATGAAACTCGTTCGTCTCTTTCTCTCTCTCGGTCGTGCCCTTTCTTTTCCGGCGCGCATAAAAATATCGATATCGATGCGA
Source organism: Sinopyrophorus schimmeli (assembly GCA_036325965.1). NCBI lineage: Eukaryota > Metazoa > Arthropoda > Insecta > Coleoptera > Elateridae > Sinopyrophorus > Sinopyrophorus schimmeli. The sequence goes on from JARFIZ010000325.1 coordinate 1,451,495, forward strand.
ATTAATTTTTTGGGGATCTTAGGTGCGAGCTTCGAAAGCTTAACGGTCCATGCAGATCGTATCGGCGTAATTTTTCTCGTTTTCGCGCTTTCTTTTTTAGGAGGCATCACGAGGCCCTTTCGTATTACGCCCCGGTGGAAACTTGAGAATTTTTAGGGTTGCACATACTTGCGTAAGTAATGCTCCGTGTTTCAGGGGAATAAGTCGGAAGTAATGCGAAAAGTGCTTTTGGCGATTTGAGTTACTTTTGAGAAGTATTATCTACACGCTTATTGTTGTATAAAAATGTTGGTTTTTTCTTTTTTTTTAAAGCTTGAAAAAGGTGCTAATTTAATTAATTTATTTTTATATCGGAACTGAAAATTATGTTAAACATATTATGGAAATGGTTTTAAAGGGTATGTAGTGCCATCTATTTAAAAAAATTAAGAAGTGATGGGGTTCGAGTCCAAGAATTACAAAATGTATAAATAATGATAAAACAAAATTTGAATATTTATTATTTTTTGTAGATAAATTGGCTCAAACTATTTCCCACCGAAAAAAATTAATAAAACCTTTGTGTATTCATCGAAAAAAAAATCAAAAATAACCAAATAGGCGATTTCTAAAAACAATTTCCTAATACACTTATACTTCGCTATACGGCCGCTCTTTGTAGCGGCCTTTTTTAATTATGGCACCTTTTCGATTTACGGCCCACAATGTTTCGTTATACGGCCAAAACATGTGCTGTGCTTTTAGCGACTTTCTGTTTATTTTCATTGATTCGCTATACGGCTTTTCGCTATACGGCCAACTTTTCCGCAACGTATCTAGGCCGTAAAGCGAGGTATGGGTGTATTTACAAAGCGGACCAAGTTTAAGCTAAAACTTATGACTTTCAAAATTGGCCGTTTTATTATTTGAAAAAAAAAACACTTCCAATTTAAATTTAATATTTAAAAAAAAACATTATTAGTTAATAACGAAAAAAATTAATAATTCCATTGAAAGGCAACCGGCAACAAGCAAATTGTTGTTTCGACAAACTTATGCGAACTCTTTCCGCCCCAAAAAAAAAAAATTAATAAAACCCAGTTCCATTCGTCTTCGAACTTCCCCAAAAAACGCAAAAAGTTATAAATATGTAAATATCAAAAAAGTGCAATAAAACCGAACTTTAAGTGTTGGTACATAAAAGATATAACACCAACAAAAGAAATCCGCGCGTTTCGAGCGAAGGCAGCCAAATAAAATCTGACCAAGCTTTTCCGAATGTCAGCGTTTCCATTCTTAATACATTTCCACCACGCGTTTCTGCTTAGGCGGCCACCTCCTCCCCTCGCGCGCGTTATTAACATTTTTAAGAAAACAAGTCGATAAATTTAGCTTTTGAAAAATCACAAGTCGCAGGTTTAATAAAATCCGACAGAAGCTCGCATTTTTATTTTTATTTAAAAAAACAACCGGTGCGCTGACTTATATACGCGCGTTAGAAGTAATACTTCTTTGGCGCGACTAAATTAAATGTAACCACGTGCAAATATTCATATAAATAATTTCGATAAATACGAAGATGTGCGCATTCGAGCGAAAAGTGGCACATTTCCGAGCGAGGGAGGCAAATGAAGCGCGACGCGGAGCGGCGCGCTTCATTTTCCCGAGATCGGAATGTGCCACTTTGAGCTCGAATGTGCACACTCGGTTTTAAGCTCGATTCACAATAATTAATTTACTTAAAGTAGTTTACCGTGGAAAACCATCAAACTCCGTAAGTTGCTCGAATTTACTTCGAAAATTTCAATAAATAGGAAACCGTCGAGCCTTCTTCCGAGACTATCGAGTCTCCCACCGAGACTAAGTGACCGCCCTCTTCGGTTCGCCCTAAGAGGAAGCTTCTTGAATGCTCTCGCGCTTCCACGTGTAAAAATTGATATAAATAAATTCAATAAATACGAGGATGTGCGCATTCGAGCGAAAAGTGGCACATTTCCGAGCGAGGGAGGCAAATAAAGCGCGACGCGGAGCGGCGCGCTTCATTTTCCCGAGATCGGAATGTGCCACTTTGAGCTCGAATGTGCACACCGGTTTTAAGCTCGATTCACAATAATTAATTTACTTAAAGTAGTTTACCGTGGAAAACCATCAAACTCCGTAAGTTGCTCGAATTTACTTCGAAAATTTCAATAAATAGGAAACCGTCGAGCCTTCTTCCGAGACTATCGAGTCTCCCACCGAGACTAAGTGACCGCCCTCTTCGGTTCGCCCTAAGAAGAAGCTTCTTGAATGCTCTCGCGCTTCCACGTGTAAAAATTAATATAAATAAATTCAATAAATACGAGGATGTGCGCATTCGAGCGAAAAGTGGCACATTTCCGAGCGAGGGAGGCAAATGAAGCGCGACGCGGAGCGGCGCGCTTCATTTTCCCGAGATCGGAATGTGCCACTTTGAGCTCGAATGTGCGCACTCGGTTTTAAGCCCGATTCACAATAATTAATTTACTTAGGGTAATTTACCGTGAAAAACCATCAAACTCCGTAAGTTGCTCGAATTTACTTCGAAAATTGAGAAACTCCGCACCGTCGAGCCTTCTTCCGAGACTATCGAGTCTCCCACCGAAACCAAGTGATCGCCCTCTTCGATTCGCTTCTTGAATGCCCTCGCGCTTCCACGTGTAAAAACTTTTAAAAATTACTCTCGGCCCACCCAAAGAAGTATAACTTCAAAAAAGCAGCGCAACGGTTACATTAAAAAAAAAAACGCGGAGACCTTTATGGAGTCGGGCTTAATTAAAATTTCACCTTAAATTAAATACGATGACGTCGGAAAGTAAAAATAGAAATTGGGGAAAAAGAATGCAACTTCCACCCTTGTCACAGGCGAGCAATTAGCATGAGATTAATTATTATTTGAAATTTTGCAGCAACAGCAGAAACACGAATATAAAAGCTAATTGGGCCGAAATAAAAGCTCGTTCGAAAAATTAGCATAAAACATTTCCTCTTCAATTTTGCGACATTTGTAAACTAAATAATGGGGAGGATAAGGGCGCACTAATGCGAGCCCAATATGGAGCGACTAATCCCCACAAAAATAAAACCTATGTACTTTAGTAAGTTAGTCGTTCGCTTCTCGTGCCTCGTTTCGTTTTATTTTCGAGTGGCGAGGCATTTACCTTAATTATATCGTCGCCTCAATTTTACGTTGGCAGCGAAAAGCGGGGTTCGAGCGGCGAACGCTCGATGCCGAAACGTTGCGCCGATGCGCACACATATAAGCGTGGCCGACTCCCGTAATAACTCAAAAATACTACACATAAGATCAATTGACTTGTTTTTGTCCGTTTAGGGTTATTTATAAGTGAGTTAAGTTTCAGTACTTATTCGTTGGACACCCGGTACAATAATTTTTTTTCTCAAACCAATAACTTAATGTAAAAAAGTAATTTCTTGCGGTTTTTTCGAATTCAATTTGAACATAAAATTATTCGACTTTAATTAGAACTTTGGGGGTGCGTTTTTAAATGACGCACTCTGTATATAAAACTTCTGAGCTTCCTTTGCCTACAAAAGCACGTGATTTTGTGCACGATTTTTTGCTTAAGATTTATAAACAAAGACGTTATATTTCTTGGGATGGCCGAAGTGTATTAATTGCGTGTGTGACTCGACTCAAAATTAAACTCTTAAATCATTAAATAACCTGGCGATCACTTCCGGCGTCGCATTCTTCATAAAAGGGCGCGTAGGGGTGTACGTGTTTTGATTTTCAAAAATTTCTCAAATTCGACAAATTCCTAGAACGCAATCGTTCGCGAACCGAAGCCTTTGATTATTGATATTTGCCTAATCGGATTTAATAAACAAAGGGGGCTCCGTGCACGTTATTTATTATTTAATTTAATTAAATTGAATTAAATAAATGGAGCAATCAAATATGGAAATTGGAGCGAATCCGATTTCAAGCCCGCTAATGAGTTTTTATTCGGGCGCTGTTTGAGTTGCATTTGCAATTTTACCTTCGCAATTATTTTAATCCAATTTGTTATGATAAAAGTGGTGCGCGCCCCCCGACCGCTTCGAAAACGTACGATTTTTTTTTTGTTCGTTTTTCGTTTCCTTTCAAACGATTTTGCAGGCGCATTGTGCGCCGAGCTTATCTTCCTTTCAATGCGTTTTAAATAAATTCGTGCCCTTTGTAGTTTTTGACGTTATACTTCTTTTGGCAAAATTTTAGCCGGCAACGCAATGTTGCACGCACACAACTAACCAAAAAAATGGAAAAAAAAATTCGGGCATTGCTATCAAAGGCAAAAATAATTTATTTCCTATTGGATTTGTTCGAATTTAAACTGCAAAATATGTGATTTCAAAAATTTACCAAAACGGCCGTTCTTATGCTTTATAATTGTTTATTGGTCTTTACTATAAACCAGAAAAATAATACAAAAATTCGGGCCTTGCTATCAAAGGCAGAAATAATTTATTTCCTATTGGATATGTTCGAATTTAAACTGCATTATATGTGATTTTAAAAATTTGTCAAAACGGCCGTTCTTTAACTTTATAATTGATTATTGGTCTTTTATATAAACCAGAAAAATAATTAAAAAATTCGGGCATTACTATCAAAGCCAGAAATAATTTATTTCCTATTGGATTTGTTCGAATTTAAACTACAAAACATGTGATTTCAAAAATTTGCCAAAACGGCCGTTCTTATGCTTTATAATTGATTATTGATCTTTACTATAAACCAGAAAAATAATTAAAAAAATCGGGCATTGCTATCAAAGGCAGAAATAATTTATTTCCTATTGGATATGTTCGAATTTAAACTGCATTATATGTGATTTTAAAAATTTGTCAAAACGGCCGTTCTTTAGCTTTATAATTGATTATTGGTCTTTTATATAAACCAGAAAAATAATTAAAAAATTCGGGCATTACTATCAAAGCCAGAAATAATTTATTTCCTATTGGATTTGTTCGAATTTAAACTACAAAACATGTGATTTCAAAAATTTGCCAAAACGGCCGTTCTTATGCTTTATAATTGTTTATTGGTCTTTACTATAAACCAAAAAAATTATAAAAAATTCGGGCATTGCTATCAAAGGCAGAAATAATTTATTTCAATTGGATTTGTTCAATTTAAACTGCAAAATGTGATTTCAAAAATTTGCCAAAACGGCCGTTCTTATGCTTTATAATTGTTTATTGGTAATTACTATAAACCAGAAAAATAATAAAAAATTCGGGCATTGCTATAAAGGCAGAAATAATTTATTTCAATTGGATTTGTTCGAATTTAAACTGCAAAATTGTGATTTCAAAAATTTGCCAAAACGGCCGTTCTTATGCTTTATAATTGTTTATTGGTAATTACTATAAACCAGAAAAATAATAAAAAATTCGGGCATTGCTATCAAAGGCAGAAATAATTTATTTCAGATTGGATTTGTTCGAATTTAAACTGCAAAATGTGATTTCAAAATTTGCCAAAACGGCCGTTCTTATGCTTTATAATTGTTTATTGGTAATTACTATAAACCAGAAAAATAATAAAAAATTCGGGCATTGCTATCAAAGGCAGAAATAATTTATTTCAATTGGATTTGTTCAATTTAAACTGCAAAATATGTGATTTCAAAAATTTGCCAAAACGGCCGTTCTTATGGTTTATAATTGTTTATTGGTAATTACTATAAAGCAGAAAAATAATAAAAAATTCGGGCATTGCTATAAAGGCAGAAATAATTTATTTCAATTGGATTTGTTCAATTTAAACTGCAAAATATGTGATTTCAAAAATTTGCCAAAACGGCCGTTCATATGCTTTATAATTGTTTATTGGTAATTACTATAAAGCAAAAAAATAATTAAAAAATTCGGGCACTGCTATCAAAGGCAGAAATAATTTATTTTCTATTGGATTTGTTAGAAATCAAACTGCAAAATATGTGATTTCAAAAATTTGCCAAAACGGCCGTTCTTGTGTTTTATAATTGTTCATTGGTAATTACTATAAACCAGAAAAATAATAAAAAAATTCGGGCATTGCTATCAAAGACAGAAATAATTTATTTCAGATTGGATTTGTTCGAATTAAAACTGCAAAATATGTGATTTCAAAAATTTGCCAAAACGGCCGCGCTTTTGCTTTATAATTGTTTATTGGTAATTACTATAAGCCAGAAAAATAATAAAAAAATTCGGGCATTGCTATCAAAGACAGAAATAATTTATTTCAATTGGATTTGTTCAATTTAAACTGCAAAATATGTGATTACAGAAATTTGCCAAAACGGCCGTTCTTATGCTTTATAATTGTTTATTGGTAATTACTATAAACCAGAAAAATAATAAAAAATTCGGGCATTGCTATCAAAGGCAGAAATAATTTATTTCCTATTGGATTTGTTCGAATTTAAACTGCAAAATATGTGATTTCAAAAATTTGCCAAAACGGCCGTTCTTATGCTTTATAATTGATTATTGGTCTTTTATATAAACCAGAAAAATAATTAAAAAAATCGGGCATTGCTATCAAAGGCAGAAATAATTTATTTCCTATTGGATTTGTTCGAATTTAAACTGCAAAATATGTGATTTCAAAAATTTGCCAAAACGGCCGTTCTTATGCTTTATAATTGATTATTGGTCTTTTATATAAACCAGAAAAATAATTAAAAAAATCGGGCATTGCTATCAAAGGCAGAAATAATTTATTTCCTATTGGATTTGTTCGAATTTAAACTGCAAAATATGTGATTTCAAAAATTTGCCAAAACGGCCGTTCTTATGCTTTATAATTGATTATTGATCTTTACTATAAACCAGAAAAATAATTAAAAAAATCGGGCATTGCTATCAAAGGCAGAAATAATTTATTTCCTATTGGATTTGTTCAATTTAAACTGCAAAATATGTGATTTCAAAAATTTGCCAAAACGGCCGTTCTTATGCTTTATAATTGATTATTGATCTTTACTATAAACCAGAAAAATAATTAAAAAAATCGGGCATTGCTATCAAAGGCAGAAATAATTTATTTCCTATTGGATTTGTTCGAATTTAAACTGCAAAATATGTGATTTCAAAAATTTGCCAAAACGGCCGTTCTTATGCTTTATAATTGATTATTGATCTTTACTATAAACCAGAAAAATAATTAAAAAAATCGGGCATTGCTATCAAAGGCAGAAATAATTTATTTCCTATTGGATTTGTTCGAATTTAAACTGCAAAATATGTAATTTCAAAAATTTACCAAAACGGCCGTTCTTATGCTTTATAATTGTTTATTGGTCTTTACTATAAACCAGAAAAATAATAAAAAAATTCGGGCATTGCTATCAAAGGCAGAAATAATTTATTTCCTATTGGATTTGTTCGAATTTAAACTGCAAAATATGTAATTTCAAAAATTTGCCAAAACGGCCGTTCTTATGCTTTATAATTGATTATTGATCTTTACTATAAACCAGAAAAATAATTAAAAAAATCGGGCATTGCTATCAAAGCCAGAAATAATTTATTTCCTATTGGATTTGTTCGAATTTAAACTGCAAAATATGTGATTTCAAAAATTTGCCAAAACGGCCGTTCTTATGCTTTATAATTGTTTATTGGTCTTTACTATAAACCAGAAAAATAATAAAAAAATTCGGGCATTGCTATCAAAGGCAGAAATAATTTATTTCCTATTGGATTTGTTCGAATTTAAACTGCAAAATATGTGATTTCAAAAAATTTTCCAAAACGGCCGTTCTTATGCTTTATAATTGATTATTGTCTTTACTATAAACCAGAAAATAATTAAAAAATTCGGGCATTGCTATCAAAGGCAGAAATAATTTATTTCCTATTGGATTTGTTCGAATTTAAACTGCAAAATTGTGATTTCAAAAAATTTTCCAAAACGGCCGTTCTTATGCTTTATAATTGTTTATTGGTAATTACTATAAACCAGAAAAATAATAAAAAATTCGGGCATTGCTATCAAAGGCAGAAATAATTTATTTCAGATTGGATTTGTTCGAATTAAACTGCAAAATTGTGATTTCAAAAATTTGCCAAAACGGCCGTTCTTATGCTTTATAATTGTTTATTGGTAATTACTTTAAACCAGAAAAATAATAAAAAAATTCGGGCATTGCTATCAAAGACAGAAATAATTTATTTCAGATTGGATTTTTCGAATTAAAACTGCAAAATATGTGATTTCAAAAATTTGCCAAAACGGCCGCGCTTTTGCTTTATAATTGTTTATTGGTAATTACTTTAAACCAGAAAAATAATAAAAAAATTCGGGCATTGCTATCAAAGACAGAAATAATTTATTTCAGATTGGATTTGTTAGAATTAAACTGCAAAATTGTGATTTCAAAAATTTGCCAAAACGGCCGTTCTTATGCTTTATAATTGTTTATTGGTAATTACTATAAACCAGAAAAATAATAAAAAATTCGGGCATTGCTATCAAAGGCAGAAATAATTTATTTCAGATTGGATTTGTTGAATTAAACTGCAAAATTGTGATTTCAAAATTTGCCAAAACGGCCGTTCTTATGCTTTATAATTGTTTATTGGTAATTACTATAAACCAGAAAAATAATAAAAAATTCGGGCATTGCTATCAAAGGCAGAAATAATTTATTTCAGATTGGATTTGTTAGAATTAAAACTGCAAAATGTGATTTCAAAAATTTGCCAAAACGGCCGTTCTTATGCTTTATAATTGTTTATTGGTAATTACTATAAGCCAGAAAAATAATAAAAAAATTCGGGCATTGCTATCAAAGACAGAAATAATTTATTTCAGATTGGATTTTTCGAATAAAACTGCAAAATATGTGATTTCAAAAATTTGCCCAAACGGCCGCGCTTTTGCTTTATAATTGTTTATTGGTAATTACTATAAGCCAGAAAAATAATAAAAAAATTCGGGCATTGCTATCAAAGACAGAAATAATTTTTTTTCGGTTGGGATTTTTCGAATTAAAACTGCAAAATTGTGATTTCAAAAATTTGCCAAAACGGCCGTTCTTATGCTTTATAATTGTTTATTGGTAATTACTATAAACCAGAAAAATAATAAAAAATTCGGGCATTGCTATCAAAGGCAGAAATAATTTATTTCAGATTGGATTTGTTAGAATAAAACTGCAAAATTGTGATTTCAAAAATTTGCCAAAACGGCCGTTCTTATGCTTTATAATTGTTTATTGGTAATTACTATAAACCAGAAAAATAATAAAAAATTCGGGCATTGCTATCAAAGGCAGAAATAATTTATTTCAGATTGGATTTGTTAGAATTTAAACTGCAAAATTGTGATTTCAAAAAATTTTCCAAAACGGCCGTTCTTATGCTTTATAATTGTTTATTGGTAATTACTATAAACCAGAAAAATAATAAAAAATTCGGGCATTGCTATCAAAGGCAGAAATAATTTATTTCAGATTGGATTTGTTAGAATTTAAACTGCAAAATTGTGATTTCAAAATTTGCCAAAACGGCCGTTCTTATGCTTTATAATTGTTTATTGGTAATTACTATAAAACCAAAAAATAATAAAAAATTCGGGCATTGCTATGAAAGGCAGAAATAATTTATTTCAGATTGGATTTGTTCGAATTTAAATGCAAAATGTGTGATTTCAAAAAATTTTCCAAAACGGCCGTTCTTATGCTTTATAATTGTTTATTGGTAATTACTATAAACCAAAAAATAATAAAAAATTCGGGCATTGCTATGAAAGGCAGAAATAATTTATTTCAGATTGGATTTGTTCGAATTTAAACTGCAAAATGTGTGATTTCAAAAATTTGCCAAAACGGCCGTTCTTATGCTTTATAATTGTTTATTGGTAATTACTATAAACCAAAAAATAATAAAAAATTCGGGCATTGCTATGAAAGGCAGAAATAATTTATTTCAGATTGGATTTGTTCGAATTTAAACTGCAAAATGTGTGATTTCAAAAATTTGCCAAAACGGCCGTTCTTATGCTTTATAATTGTTTATTGGTAATTACTATACACCAGAAAAATAATAAAAAAATTCGGGCATTGCTATGAAAGGCAGAAATAATTTATTTCAGATTGGATTTGTTCGAATTTAAACTGCAAAATGTGTGATTTCAAAAATTTGCCAAAACGGCCGTTCTTATGCTTTATAATTGTTTATTGGTAATTACTATACACCAAAAAATAATAAAAAATTCGGGCATTGCTATGAAAGGCAGAAATAATTTATTTCAGATTGGATTTGTTCGAATTTAAATTGCAAAATGTGTGATTTCAAAATTTGCCAAAACGGCCGTTCTTATGCTTTATAATTGTTTATTAGTAATTACTATACACCAAAAAAATAATAAAAAAATTCGGGCATTGCTATGAAAGGCAGAAATAATTTATTTCAGATTGGATTTGTTCGAATTTAAATTGCAAAATGTGTGATTTCAAAAATTTGCCAAAACGGCCGTTCTTATGCTTTATAATTGTTTATTGGTAATTACTATACACCAGAAAAATAATAAAAAAATTCGGGCATTGCTATGAAAGGCAGAAATAATTTATTTCAGATTGGATTTGTTCGAATTTAAACTTTCAAAATGTGTGATTTCAAAAATTTGCCAAAACGGCCGTTCTTATGCTTTATAATTGTTTATTAGTAATTACTATACACCAAAAAAATAATCAAAAAATTCGGGCATTGCTATGAAAGGCAGAAATAATTTATTTCAGATTGGATTTGTTCGAATTTAAATTGCAAAATGTGTGATTTCAAAATTTGCCAAAACGGCCGTTCTTATGCTTTATAATTGTTTATTAGTATTACTATAAACCAGAAAAATAATAAAAAATTCGGGCATTGCTATCAAAGGCAGAAATAATTTATTTCCTATTGGATTTGTTCGAATTTAAACTGCAAAATATGTGATTTCAAAATTTGCCAAAACGGCCGTTCTTATGCTTTATAATTGTTTATTGGATCTTACTATAAACCAGAAAAATAATAAAAAATTCGGGCATTGCTATCAAAGGCAGAAATAATTTATTTCAGATTGGATTTGTTCGAATTTAAACTGCAAAATATGTGATTTCAAAATTTGCCAAAACGGCCGTTCTTATGCTTTATAATTGTTTATTGGTCTTTACTATAAACCAGAAAAATAATAAAAAATTCGGGCATTGCTATCAAAGGCAGAAATAATTTATTTCCTATTGGATTTGTTCGAATTTAAACTGCAAAATTAGTGATTTCAAAAATTTGCCAAAACGGCCGTTCTTATGCTTTATAATTGTTTATTGGTATTACTATAAACCAGAAAAATAATAAAAAATTCGGGCATTGCTATCAAAGGCAGAAATAATTTATTTCCTATTGGATTTGTTCGAATTTAAACTGCAAAATATGTGATTTCAAAATTTGCCAAAACGGCCGTTCTTATGCTTTATAATTGTTTATTGGTCTTTACTATAAACCAAAAAAATAATAAAAAAATTCGGGCATTGCTATCAAAGGCAGAAATAATTTATTTCCTATTGGATTTGTTCGAATTTAAACTGCAAAATTAGTGATTTCAAAAATTTGCCAAAACGGCCGTTCTTATGCTTTATAATTGTTTATTGGTCTTTACTATAAACCAAAAAAATAATAAAAAAATTCGGGCATTGCTATCAAAGGCAGAAATAATTTATTTCCTATTGGATTTGTTCGAATTTAAAGTGCAAAATATGTGATTTCAAAAAATTTTCCAAAACGGCCGTTCTTATGCTTTATAATTGTTTATTGGTAATTTACTATAAACCAGAAAAATAATAAAAAAATTCGGGCATTGCTATCAAAGGCAGAAATAATTTATTTCCTATTGGATTTGTTCGAATTTAAAGTGCAAAATATGTGATTTCAAAAATTTGCCAAAACGCCCGTACTTTTACTTTATAATTGTTTATTAGTAATTACTATAAACCAGAAAAATAATAAAAAAATTCGAGCATTGATATCAAAGCCAGAAATAATTTATTTCCTATTGGATTTGTTCGAATTTAAACTGCAAAATATGTGATTTCAAAATTTGCCAAAACGGCCGTTCTTATGCTTTATAATTGTTTATTGGTAATTACTATAAACCAGAAAAATAATAAAAAATTCGGGCATTGCTATCAAAGGCAGAAATAATTTATTTCTATTGGATTTGTTCGAATTAAACTGCAAAATATGTGATTTCAAAAAATTTTCCAAAACGGCCGTTCTTATGCTTTATAATTGTTTATTGGTAATTACTATAAACCAGAAAAATAATAAAAAATTCGGGCATTGCTATCAAAGGCAGAAATAATTTATTTCAGATTGGATTTGTTAATTTAAACTGCAAAATATGTGATTTCAAAAAATTTTCCAAAACGGCCGTTCTTATGCTTTATAATTGTATTATTGGTCTTTACTATAAACCAGAAAAATAATTAAAAAATTCGGGCATTGCTATCAAAGGCAGAAATAATTTATTTCCTATTGGATTTGTTCGAATTTAAACTTTCAAAATATGTGATTTCAAAAAATTTTCCAAAACGGGCCCTTCTTATGCTTTATAATTGTTTATTGGTCAAATTTCTATAAACCAGAAAAATAATAAAAAATTCGGGCATTGCTATCAAAGGCAGAAATAATTTATTTCCTATTGGATTTGTTCGAATTTAAACTGCAAAATATGTGATTTCAAAATTTGCCAAAACGGCCGTTCTTATGCTTTATAATTGTTTATTGGTCTTTACTATAAACCAGAAAAATAATAAAAAATTCGGGCCTTGCTATCAAAGGCAGAAATAATTTATTTCAGATCGGACTTGTTCGAATTTAAACTGAACAAAAATTTGCCAAAACGGCCGTTCTTATGCTTTATAATTGTTTATTGGTAATTACTATAAACCAAAAAATAATAAAAAATTCGGGCATTGCTATCAAAGGCAGAAATAATTTATTTCAGATTGGATTTGTTCGAATTTAAACTGCAAAATTGTGATTTCAAAAATTTGCCAAAACGGCCGTTCTTATGCTTTATAATTGTTTATTGGTAATTACTATAAACCAGAAAAATAATAAAAAATTCGGGCATTGCTATCAAAGGCAGAAATAATTTATTTCAGATTGGATTTGTTCGAATTTAAACTGCAAAATATGTGATTTCAAAATTTGCCAAAACGGCCGTTCTTATGCTTTATAATTGTTTATTGGTAATTACTATAAACCAGAAAAATAATAAAAAATTCGGGCATTGCTATCAAAGGCAGAAATAATTTATTTCAGATTGGATTTGTTCGAATTTAAACTGCAAAATTGTGATTTCAAAAATTTGCCAAAACGGCCGTTCTTATGCTTTATAATTGTTTATTGGTAATTACTATAAACCAGAAAAATAATAAAAAAATTCGGGCATTGCTATCAAAGACAGAAATAATTTATTTCAGATTGGATTTTTCGAATTAAAACTGCAAAATATGTGATTTCAAAAATTTGCCAAAACGGCCGCGCTTATGCTTTATAATTGTTTATTGGTAATTACTATAAACCAGAAAAATAATAAAAAAATTCGGGCATTGCTATCAAAGACAGAAATAATTTATTTCAGATTGGATTTGTTCGAATTTAAACTTTCAAAATATGTGATTTCAAAATTTGCCAAAACGGCCGTTCTTATGCTTTATAATTGTTTATTAGTAATTACTATAAACCAGAAAAATAATAAAAAATTCGGGCATTGCTATGCACACAGAAATTATTTATTTTCAATTGAATTTGTTAGAAATCAAACTGCAAAATATGTGATTTCAAAAATTTGCCAAAACGGCCGTTCTTATGCTTTATAATTGTTTATTGGTAATTACTATAAACCAGAAAAATAATAAAAAATTCTAGCATAGCTTTCGCACACAGAAATTATTTATTTTCAATTGGATTTGTTAGAAGTCAAACTGCAAAATATGTGATTTCAAAAATTTGCCAAAACGGCCGTTCTTATGCTTTATAATTGTTTATTGGTAATTACTATAAACCAGAAAAATAATAAAAAAATTCTAGCATAGCTTTCGCACACAGAAATTATTTATTTTCAATTGGATTTGTTAGAAGTCAAACTGCAAAATATGTGATTTCAAAAATTTGCCAAAACGGCCGTTCTTATGCTTTATAATTGTTTATTGGTAATTACTATAAACCAGAAAAATAATAAAAAAATTCTAGCATAGCTTTCGCACACAGAAATTATTTATTTTCAATTGGATTTGTTAGAAGTCAAACTGCAAAATATGTGATTTCAAAAATTTGCCAAAACGGCCGTTCTTATGCTTTATAATTGTTTATTGGTAATTACTATAAACCAGAAAAATAATAAAAAAATTCTAGCATAGCTTTCACACAGAAATTATTTATTTTCAATTGGATTTGTTAGAAGTCAAAGTGCAAAATATGTGATTTCAAAAATTTGCCAAAACGGCCGTTTTTATGCTTTATAATTATTTATTGGTAATTACTATAAATCAAAAAAATAATAAAAAAATTCTAGCATAGCTCTCACAGACAGAAATTATTTATTTTCAATTGGATTTGTTAGAAGTCAAACTGCAAAATATGTGATTTCAAAAATTTGCCAAAACGGCCGTTCTTATGCTTTATAATTGTTTATTGGTAATTACTATAAACCAGAAAAATAAAAAAAACATTTCTGCAGAGCTCTCACACAGAAATTATTTATTTACAATTGGATGTTAGAAGTCAAACTGCAAAAATATGTAATTTCAAAAATTTTCCAAAACGGCCGTTCTTATGCTTTATAATTGTTTATTGGTAATTACTATAAACCAGAAAATAATAAAAAATTCTAGCATAGCTTCACACAGAAATAATTTATTTTCAATTGGATTTGTTAGAAATCAAACTGCAAAATATGTGATTTCAAAAATTTGCCAAAACGGCCGTTCTTATGCTTTATAATTGTTTATTGGTAATTACTATAAATCAAAAAAATAATAAAAAAATTCTAGCATAGCTCTCACAGACAGAAATTATTTATTTTCAATTGGATTTGTTAGAAGTCAAACTGCAAAATATGTGATTTCAAAAATTTGCCAAAACGGCCGTTCTTATGCTTTATAATTGTTTATTGGTAATTACTATAAACCAGAAAAATAATAAAAAAATTCCTGCATAGCTCTCAAAGACAGAAATTATTTATTTCCTATTGGATTTGTTCAATTTAAACTGCAAAATATGTGATTTCAAAAATTTGCCAAAACGGCCGTTCTTATGCTTTATAATTGTTTATTGGTCTTTACTATAAACCAGAAAAATAATAAAAAATTCGGGCATTGCTATCAAAGGCAGAAATAATTTATTTCCTATTGGATTTGTTCAATTTAAACTGCAAAATATGTGATTTCAAAAATTTGCCAAAACGGCCGTTCTTATGCTTTATAATTGTTTATTGGTAATTACTATAAACCAGAAAAAAAATTAAAAAATTCGGGCATTGCTATCAAAGGCAGAAATAATTTATTTCAATTGGATTTGTTCGAATTTAAACTGCAAAATATGTGATTTCAAAAATTTGCCAAAACGGCCGTTCTTATGCTTTATAATTGTTTATTGGTCTTTACTATAAACCAGAAAAATAATAAAAAATTCGGGCATTGCTATCAAAGGCAGAAATAATTTATTTCATTGGATTTGTTCAATTTAAACTGCAAAATATGTGATTTCAAAAATTTGCCAAAACGGCCGTTCTTATGCTTTATAATTGTTTATTGGTATTACTATAAACCAGAAAAATAATAAAAAATTCGGGCATTGCTATCAAAGGCAGAAATAATTTATTTCAATTGGATTTGTTCAATTTAAACTGCAAAATATGTGATTTCAAAAATTTGCCAAAACGGCCGTTCTTATGCTTTATAATTGTTTATTGGTCTTTACTATAAACCAGAAAAATAATAAAAAATTCGGGCATTGCTATCAAAGGCAGAAATAATTTATTTCCCATTGGATTTGTTCAATTTAAACTGCAAAATATGTGATTTCAAAAATTTGCCAAAACGGCCGTTCTTATGCTTTATAATTGTTTATTGGTCTTTACTATAAACCAGAAAAATAATAAAAAATTCGGGCATTGCTATCAAAGGCAGAAATAATTTATTTCTATTGGATTTGTTCGAATTTAAACTGCAAAATATGTGATTTCAAAAAATTTTCCAAAACGGCCGTTCTTATGCTTTATAATTGTTTATTGGTAATTACTATAAACCAGAAAAATAATAAAAAATTCGGGCATTGCTATCAAAGGCAGAAATAATTTATTTCAATTGGATTTGTTCAATTTAAACTGCAAAATATGTGATTTCAAAATTTGCCAAAACGGCCGTTCTTATGCTTTATAATTGTTTATTGTAATTACTATAAACCAGAAAAATAATAAAAAATTCGGGCATTGCTATCAAAGGCAGAAATAATTTATTTCAATTGGATTTGTTCAATTTAAACTGCAAAATATGTGATTTCAAAAATTTGCCAAAACGGCCGTTCTTATGCTTTATAATTGTTTATTGGTCTTTACTATAAACCAGAAAAAAAATAAAAAATTCGGGCATTGCTATCAAAGGCAGAAATAATTTATTTCCTATTGGATTTGTTCAATTTAAACTGCAAAATATGTGATTTCAAAAATTTGCCAAAACGGCCGTTCTTATGCTTTATAATTGTTTATTGGTAATTACTATAAACCAGAAAAATAATAAAAAATTCGGGCATTGCTATCAAAGGCAGAAATAATTTATTTCCTATTGGATTTGTTCGAATTTAAACTGCAAAATATGTGATTTCAAAAAATTTTCCAAAACGGCCGTTCTTATGCTTTATAATTGTTTATTGGTCTTTACTATAAACCAAAAAATAATAAAAAATTCGGGCATTGCTATCAAAGGCAGAAATAATTTATTTCAGATCGGATTTGTTCGAATTTAAACTGCATTATATGTGATTTCAAAAATTTACCAAAACGGCCGTTCTTATGCTTTATAATTGTTTATTGGTCTTTACTATAAACCAAAAAAATAATAAAAAAATTCGGGCATTGCTATCAAAGGCAGAAATAATTTATTTCCTATTGGATTTGTTCGAATTTAAACTGCAAAATATGTAATTTCAAAAATTTACCAAAACGGCCGTTCTTATGCTTTATAATTGTTTATTTGCCTTTACTATAAACCAAAAAAATAATAAAAAAATTCGGGCATTGCTATCAAAGGCAGAAATAATTTATTTCCTATTGGATTTGTTCGAATTTAAACTGCAAAATATGTGATTTCAAAAATTTACCAAAACGGCCGTTCTTATGCTTTATAATTGTTTATTGGTCTTTACTATAAACCAAAAAAATTATAAAAAAATTCGGGCATTGCTATCAAAGGCAGAAATAATTTATTTCAGATCGGATTTGTTCGAATTTAAACTGCATTATATGTGATTTCAAAAATTTACCAAAACGGCCGTTCTTATGCTTTATAATTGTTTATTGGTCTTTTATATAAACCAGAAAAATAATTAAAAAATTCGGGCATTACTATCAAAGCCAGAAATAATTTATTTCCTATTGGATTTGTTCGAATTAAAACTGCAAAACATATGACTTCAAAAATTTGCCAAAACGGCCGTTCTTATGCTTTATAATTGTTTATTGGTCTTTACTATAAACCAAAAAAATTATAAAAAAATTCGGGCATTGTTATCAAAGGCAGAAATAATTTATTTCAGATCGGATTTGTTCGAATTTAAACTGCATTATATGTGATTTCAAAAATTTACCAAAACGGCCGTTCTTATGCTTCATAATTGTTTATTGGTCTTTACTATAAACCAAAAAATAATAAAAAATTCGGGCATTGCTATCAAAGCCAGAAATAATTTATTTCAATTGGATTTGTTAGAATTTAAACTGCAAAATATGTGATTTCAAAAATTTGCCAAAACGGCAGTTCTTGTGCTTTATAATTGTTCATTGGTAATTACTATAAACCAGAAAAATAATAAAAAATTCGGGCATTGCTATCAAAGCAGAAATAATTTATTTCAATTGGATTTGTTCGAATTTAAACTGCAAAATATGTGATTTCAAAAATTTGCCAAAACGGCCGTTCATATGCTTTATAATTGTTTATTGGTAATTACTATAAAGCAAAAAAATAATTAAAAAATTCGGGCATTGCTATCAAAGGCAGAAATAATTTATTTCAATTGGATTTGTTCGAATTTAAACTGCAAAATATGTGATTTCAAAATTTGCCAAAACGGCCGTTCTTATGCTTTATAATTGTTTATTGGCTTTACTATAAACCAGAAAAATAATAAAAAATTCGGGCATTGCTATCAAAGGCAGAAATAATTTATTTCATTGGATTTGTTCGAATTTAAACTGCAAAATATGTGATTTCAAAAATTTGCCAAAACGGCCGTTCTTATGCTTTATAATTGTTTATTGGTATTACTATAAACCAGAAAAATAATAAAAAATTCGGGCATTGCTATCAAAGGCAGAAATAATTTATTTCCTATTGGATTTGTTCGAATTTAAACTGCAAAATATGTGATTTCAAAATTTGCCAAAACGGCCGTTCTTATGCTTTATAATTGTTTATTGGTAATTACTATAAACCAGAAAAATAATAAAAAATTCGGGCATTGCTATCAAAGGCAGAAATAATTTATTTCATTGGATTTGTTCGAATTAAACTGCAAAATATGTGATTTCAAAATTTGCCAAAACGGCCGTTCTTATGCTTTATAATTGTTTATTGGTAATTACTATAAACCAGAAAAATAATAAAAAATTCGGGCATTGCTATCAAAGGCAGAAATAATTTATTTCAATTGGATTTGTTGAATTTAAACTGCAAAATATGTGATTTCAAAAATTTGCCAAAACGGCCGTTCTTATGCTTTATAATTGTTTATTGGTAATTACTATAAACCAGAAAAATAATAAAAAATTCGGGCATTGCTATCAAAGCAGAAATAATTTATTTCTATTGGATTTGTTAGAATTAAACTGCAAAATATGTGATTTCAAAATTTGCCAAAACGGCCGTTCTTATGCTTTATAATTGTTTATTGGTAATTACTATAAACCAGAAAAATAATAAAAAATTCGGGCATTGCTATCAAAGGCAGAAATAATTTATTTCAGATTGGATTTGTTCGAATTAAACTGCAAAATATGTGATTTCAAAAATTTGCCAAAACGGCCGCGCTTTTGCTTTATAATTGTTTATTGGTAATTACTATAAACCAGAAAAATAATAAAAAATTCGGGCATTGCTATCAAAGGCAGAAATAATTTATTTCAGATTGGATTTGTTCGAATTTAAACTGCAAATATGTGATTTCAAAATTTGCCAAAACGGCCGTTCTTATGCTTTATAATTGTTTATTGGTAATTACTATAAACCAGAAAAATAATAAAAAATTCGGGCATTGCTATCAAAGGCAGAAATAATTTATTTCAGATTGGATTTGTTCGAATTTAAACTGCAAAATATGTGATTTCAAAATTTGCCAAAACGGCCGTTCTTATGCTTTATAATTGTTTATTGGTAATTACTATAAACCAGAAAAATAATAAAAAATTCGGGCATTGCTATCAAAGCAGAAATAATTTATTTCAATTGGATTTGTTCGAATTTAAACTGCAAAATATGTGATTTCAAAAATTTGCCAAAACGGCCGTTCTTATGCTTTATAATTGTTTATTGGTAATTACTATAAACCAGAAAAATAATAAAAAATTCGGGCATTGCTATCAAAGCAGAAATAATTTATTTCAGATTGGATTTGTTCGAATTTAAACTGCAAAATATGTGATTTCAAAAAATTTGCCAAAACGGCCGTTCTTATGCTTTATAATTGTTTATTGGTAATTACTATAAACCAGAAAATAATAAAAAATTCGGGCATTGCTATCAAAGCAGAAATAATTTATTTCAGATTGGATTTGTTCGAATTTAAACTGCAAAATATGTGATTTCAAAATTTGCCAAAACGGCCGTTCTTATGCTTTATAATTGTTTATTGGTAATTACTATAAACCAAAAATAATAAAAAATTCGGGCATTGCTATCAAAGGCAGAAATAATTTATTTCAGATTGGATTTGTTAGAATTTAAACTGCAAAATTGTGATTTCAAAAATTTGCCAAAACGGCCGTTCTTATGCTTTATAATTGTTTATTGGTAATTACTATAAACCAAAAAATAATAAAAAATTCGGGCATTGCTATCAAAGGCAGAAATAATTTATTTTCAATTGGATTTGTTAGAAATCAAACTGCAAAATATGTGATTTCAAAAATTTGTCAAAACGGCCGTTTTTATGTTTTATAATTGTTTATTGGTAATTACTATAAAGCAGAAAAATAACAAAAAATTCGGGCATTGCTATCAAAGGCAGAAATAATTTATTTCAGATTGGATTTGTTCGAATTTAAACTGCAAAATATGTGATTTCAAAATTTGCCCAGACGGCTGTTCTTATGCTTTATAATTGTTTATTGGTAATTACTATAAATCAGAAAAATAATTAAAAAATTCGGGCACTGCTATCAAAGGCAGAAATAATTTATTTCAGATTGGATTTGTTGAATTTAAACTGCAAAATGATGTATTTCAAAAATTTGCCAAAACGGCCCGTTCTTATGCTTTATAATTGTTTATTGGTAATTACTATAAACCAAAAAAATAATAAAAACATTCGGGCATTGATATCAAAGGCAGAAATAATTTATTTCATATTGGATTTGTTCGAATTTAAACTGCAAAATGTGTGATTTCAAAAATTTGCCAAAACGGCCGTTCTTATGCTTTATAATTGTTTATTGGTAATTACTATAACCCACAAAAATAATTAAAAAATTCGGGCATTGCTATCAAAGGCAGAATTAATTTATTTCCTATTGGATTTGTTCGAATTTAAACTGCATTATATGTGATTTCAAAAATTTACCAAAACGGCCGTTCTTATGCTTCATAATTGTTTATTGGCCTTTACTATAAACCAAAAAAATAATAAAAAAATTCGGGCATTGCTATCAAAGGCAGAAATAATTTATTTCCTATTGGATTTGTTCGAATTAAAACTGCATTATATGTGATTTCAAAAATTTGCCAAAACGGCCGTTCTTATGCTTTATAATTGATTATTGATCTTTACTATAAACCAGAAAAATAATTTAAAAAATCGGGCATTGCTATCAAAGCCAGAAATAATTTATTTCCTATTGGATTTGTTCGAATTTAAACTGCAAAATATGTGATTTCAAAAATTTGCCAAAACGGCCGTTCTTATGCTTTATAATTGTTTATTGGTCTTTACTATAAACCAAAAAAATTATAAAAAAATTCGGGCATTGCTATCAAAGGCAGAAATAATTTATTTCAGATCGTATTTGTTCGAATTTAAACTGCATTATATGTGATTTCAAAAATTTGCCAAAACGGCCGTTCTTATGCTTTATAATTGATTATTGGTCTTTACTATAAACCAAAAAAATAATAAAAAAATTCTAGCATAGCTATCCCAGTCAGAAATTATTTATTTCCCATTCGATTTGTTATTATGGGCGTTTTTGCCTAATTATAAATTTTAAGCTTAGATTTGCCTAGGAGTGGGGGCGCCTAACGATTGGCATTGTTCTGTATAAAATTACATATTTATGCGCAATTTAAATTCACACAAATCTAAAGTTGTAAGCGCTTAGAATTGTACATAAAAGACGTAGATTGTCTTGTCTTCGCCCTGTT
This sequence comes from Sinopyrophorus schimmeli, assembly GCA_036325965.1. Lineage (NCBI taxonomy): Eukaryota > Metazoa > Arthropoda > Insecta > Coleoptera > Elateridae > Sinopyrophorus > Sinopyrophorus schimmeli. Next base: position 1,473,325 of record JARFIZ010000325.1, read on the forward strand.
TGAGAGTATAAGTTTCTCTAAACTCGGAAACGCCATTCCTATGTGCAAACAAATAAATTAAATTAAATCAAAAGAGACGTGTCTCTTGTCTCCGAACGCGCGGTTTCGAAAAATAAATCTTTTGACGTAAACAATGCGACTTTTTAATACACAATCCATTCGCATGATTACAATTTTTGATTATTTTATCGATCCTTAGGGATTTAATGATTAATAAGGGTTTTCAGATATAAAATTAATAAAATTTCAGATAATAAATCGACAAGCAATAGGTAAAATTAACATTTCAAAATAATTACTCCGGTATCGTGGCCGATCGGGTACTAATTCCACACACCAAAAGTGGCACCAGTACTAGATCACGGTTTTATACGGTTTTTAATAACATGTCCCTTATTTCATTGTTAAAATAACTTCTTAAAAATCATTGGCATTAATATATAATATAATTTGCTTATTTAAAAATGTATATAATGATTTTTCTAAACATTACAACAGGTAAATGAGTTGTTTTGATAGTGTCAAGTTCAGGAAAAAAAAATAATATGAATTTCCTTCAATTAAACATAAAAAAAGGTGGCTGTCGCAACAAGAAAAATTCTAAATAATTAAAACAACGCATTTTCGCCGCCATTCAGCGAGCTATCCCACTGGCACATCATTGAAGCAGCAAATTTCCACTCCAAGTGTTACAATTCTGGATAATTGTTCGTACGTCACTGTATTGTCTATTGTGTGCCGAAGTGACAAGCGTTGTCGTACTCGTCAAGTGTTGCACACCAACGAACGGAGAGCTTTTCCCCGCCCCCCCAACGACCGCCGGCCCGACCGGAGCGCCCCCGCGCGCGCCCCTAAAAAAAATTCCGACATATTTAATCGGCCGCTTTCCAATTCTCCGCTACGCGAAGGAGCGATCGAAGAAAAATAAAAATAAACGCAATCTCCCGAACGGTTCGTTCCCTTCGGCGGCCTTAAAAACCGTATATATCCATCAAAACGAAATTGAATTTCTTTTTCATTTACAAACTTTTCGGTAGATAAAGAATCAAAAGGCAAACTTTTTAACTTTTAAGTTTGTTTCAATATTCCGAGTTCCCCTTAAAAGACCGCAACCTTTTAAAAAGATTGAGAGGGCGGCCGACCGAAAATATACAAAAACTTTTCGGTGCTCCGATACGAAATGTTTCTTCTGCCCCCCCCCCCCCCATCAACCAAAAATTAACCCTCTTTTGTGGGAAATTAGAAAAGCCTCCGCGTGGGAGGTGGTATACCTAATATACAGGGTGTTTACTTTTCGCATTCGATTTTTTTTTCGATTTCAAGTACGAGTGAGAGGGAATGATAAAAATTATTTACTAATTTTTCGTCCCAAAAAATTATTTTGAATTATGCTTAAAGTCGAGTGTGCACATTCGAGCTCAAAGTGGCACATTCCGATCTCGGGAAAATGAAGCGCGCCGCTCCGCGTCGCGCTTCATTTGCCTCCCTCGCTCGGAAAGGTGCCACTTTTCGCTCGAATGCGCACATCTACGCATTTATTAGATTTGTGTAGTTTATATTTTGCAATTTCCAATAAAAAATTTAAATGCAATTCAGTAAATATCGATTCTACGTTTAAAAATGTGTTTTTACTATAGCAATGAGTGGGAGAGAGCGAAATGATATGATAATCTCATAAGTATGAGTGCGATAGAACGATTAAAATTATTTAATTAATTTCTTGTCTATTTTTTATTGTGAATCATGCTTAAAACCGAGTGTGCACATTCGAGCTCAAAGTGGCACATTCCGATCTCGGAAAAGAAGCGCGCCGCCCGCGTCGCGCTTCATTTGCCTCCCTCGCTCGGAAATGTGCCACTTTTCGCTCGAATGCGCACATATTTGTATTTACTCAATTTATTTATATTAATTTTTACACGTGGTTACATATAATTCAGTTAGGCCAAAGAAGTATAACTTCTAAAGCACGTACCTAAGTACACGCACCGTTTTTTTTTTCAAAATCTTTATTAACGCAAAACAAAAATAAATAGAAGTCATAAAAAATTAAAATAATTAAAAATTAAAAAAAAATTAGCATGTCCCCATATAGGGTAACCCGACCAATAGATGAACCCCCATAGATAAACAAAAACGGTTTTAACAAATAATTATATTAAATTTAAATATATTATGGCTGACAACAAGAAATATTGCAAAGTTTATTCTTATTCATCTGATGATATAAAGAATGCATTAAAAGATGTTAATAATAAAGAAAAAAAAATATATTATATCGTTGTATTTTGTTGATTTTATACTTATTAATATTTACACGTGGTTACATTTAATTCGGTTACGCCAAAGAAGTATAACTTCCAACGCACGTACCCGAGTCGAAATATAGAGCCTACATAGATCCCCGAGTCGATGTTTAGAGCCTACATAGATTCCCCTAGTCCGAAAAAGACCCGATTTATAGCAGTGTAACCCGACTAGGTCCGACAGTAGGCCCCTAGCTCCTACTATTCCCCAGGAGATGTGATTTTGAACCTCTGTCCGATAGCTGCAAATACCGAAATCAGCTGAGCAGCGTTGCCAGTTGTTTTCGATATCGTAATTTGTTTGTTGATCACAAGTTAGCCGTTATATTACAATTGAATACGTTTATATTTTTTCATATCATTTATACACATAAAGTATGCGTAAACTAAATACTTTTTATGTAAGTTATGGTTTTAAGCGTTGACATTGGTTATTACACTATTACGTTTATGAATTAACATCCAAATTAATTATATGTATATTTAAATAAAAAACTGTTAATACTAATAACTAAAATGTTTTTAAAATCTTGTCTATTAAATTTATGAGAATGGCATTAAATGGGTTCGACTATATGAAAAAGACGTGGCAACACTCCCTATTTACATGTGTTCTTTTACATTGATGACTGTCCAGCAGTCAAGTAAATCTTATGGTCGGACAACCTAACCTAAAAAGTGCGCTCTTATTATTAATCTTTACCGATTTGTCTTTAATTCCGAAGAAACAGCAACAGCTTACTAAAAAGTTACAAACTCAGACAGTAAAACCCATCCTACAAAATCTCAGAGTAATCCAGGTATTTTATAATTTTGAATATTGTTTTATCAAAGTTACTAGGTAATTCTGTACTATCAATGTATTTGTATATTATAATACAAAATAAATATATATATATACATACAATATTAGTTTAATTATTATAAATACTAATAATAATATTTATGATTATTATTCTTCTTTTTTTTAATGTAATTGTTATTTTAAACTTTAGCTACGTATTTTAAATAAAAGTATTCTAAACATTTTAAATGCGAATTAAATCCATATTATTATTATTATTATTATAAAATGGGGTACAGAGGTCTAAAATCGGACCTAATTTAAATTTCTATCAGATCCGACTTTGAACCCCCAAAGTGGTACAAATGGAAATTTGTACCACTTTGGAGACCAAAGTCGGACCTAATTTAACATAGGAATAAACTCCGCTTTGATTCTCCGAGTCCGGAATGAGTCCGACTTTAGGAGGCTCAATGTCGGCGCTAAATTTCGACTCGGGTACCTAAGTACACGCACCGGTGTTTTTTTCAAATCTTTATTAACGCAAAACAAAAATAAATAGTCGTCATAAAAAAATATAATAATTAAAAATTAATCAAAAATTGTGAATTCTAACCCCGGTCTCCCCCTACTCAATTAAGCTACTTAGCAACAAAGTTGTTTATGCCAGTTTTCCCTGTAACTATTTCCAAGTCTGCCACCTTAATTTTTTATCAATCGCGATTAATCAAAAATGGCGCTCTTTTTGGGCTTTTCAAATAAATTTATTGAAGGGCGCGGATTTTCGAGTGTTCAAAATCTGATCATAAATGGGGCGCGCACCTTTGATCTTGCGTTGTGTGGCATTTTCATTTGTACACATTTAAACTATTAGAGAGCAAGTTTGATTCGGATAATGCGCAAAGTGGATTCCACGATAAACTATAAACTTTAGATATAGAATCCCCCCCATTAAAAGCTACACACATGGCTAACTCTCTTTGATTATTCAAATAGTCGAAATTTCTGACTATACGACCAGTTATAACACACACACACGAACTCGCAACACTATTAAAACCGTCGAATATAATACTAGTAAAGTTGACATAAACGTTGCAAATATTTGCTCGAAACGTTTTGGCATTAAATGCTCGATGCTCCAATTTCAACACCGACGCTTATTGGCTCGGCCCAAATTTGCGGAGGGCTCTTTTGGGTTACGACTGATAAAATTTGATTATAAAGCAAAATTTACATTTTACATTGGCGCACACTTCTCGCATTTAAAAAAAAATAAAATTACTAAATTAATTTAGGTGGCGTTGTTCGCTCTCCAAAGTTACTAAAATTAATTTTTTTAATACAAAAACCAAATAAAAGCGTTTCCTGTATCGGACGAAGGACGTTCTACTTCGATTTGCGTTTAAAAAAAAAATATTCAGAAAAATTCGGTTGCGATTGTCAGAAGCGCGACGACTCCATTTTAATGTAAGAAAAGTGGGGATTAATTCGCCAACAATTACGACAACATGGCGATAACAATAACGGGCGCCGAGCGCGACATAAAAAAAAAGCAACAAAAGTAAAAAATTCAGCGGCCGCATTCGAAAACGGCCGATCCCGCATTTTTAAATTAAATATAAAAGAAGCAACTTTATAAATGGAGCAAAAACTACCTCGAATTTCATTTAATATTGCAAAATAGGCAGAGCCTCCTAATCACGCAACACATACGCAATTTCTACACTTCCATGTAATGAATATTTAATGCTTTTATTTGTCTCTTTTTTTTTATTAATCCATTTGGTTATTAATACTCCAGTTTTTCGTATTAGTAAAACATTGCACCATCCCCTTTTTACTTATGTCTTGTACAAAAAGTTTAATACGTTTAATGGCAGAGCGTTTTATTTTTGTCAGAAACTGTACTGCATACGTATAAATGTTTATACCGGGTGTCACAAAAGTAGGGGACCAAATTTTAAGGGTGGATAGGAGATAAAATTCTAAGGCGAAAAGTCCCGTGGCGTTCACGCACCCGACGCACAGGTACTGAGTTATTAATTTATTTCGATAGCCAATCAGAAGCAAGACAATAGTTTTTTGCACGCCGATTTATTGATGTTCCTGTTGAGCGAAGTTGCCGTCATGTGCGACAACGCCAAAGGACTTTTCGTCCCAAAATTTAATCTTCTATCTACCCTTAAAATTCGGTCTCTTACTTTTCGGACACCCGGTAGACAGAAAGTAAATATGACCAACGCTGCGAATGCTCTACAGATGTATATTGTGGTTGACTCAAAACGCGGCTGTCCCGCTTTAAAACTGTTGATTTTTTTAGGCGTTTTACGCTCCGATAAACGGGCTTTCAGAATCTGAAAAGTTTTTAAAGATCCGTTCACAAATGACCGAGCTAAGATTTTTCAAATTAAAAATTTAAAAAATTAATTACAAGTCGCACTCTTTGAGTCCGTTTTTCTCGAGAATTTCAAATGGCACGCCTATGGTTTTTTGGGCCTATCCGAAGCCAAAAAGACTGGCGAATCGGAATCTGTATAGTTTTTAAAGATCCGTTCACAAATAACGGACCTATAATTTTTATATAATTATTTATGCTTTAATTATCTCGATTAGTGTATTTTTGACTATTGCGGTACTTTTTATGGCAACAAGAAGCGTGACAATCGGGGTATCCCTGTACTTGAATATAGTGTAAAAACCTGGCCGTGTAATAGGACCGAGAGCCCTGCCCACAGCATGCTTTTAGAGCGTGATCATTCCGTCTGTTCAGCGGCCCCAGTCTAGCACGAAACAACATTTTATAACCGCGCTAAAAAAATTATATTTTCGGCTAATTGCGCGGTTTCAAAAGGAAACAGTCGATCTAAGTTTTAATTATTATTATTTCTTCCCCCACCCTAATTACAAATACACAATTATACATAAAAAAATGGCGACAAGTCACAAGATAACCGAATTCGTTTAAGTTGCACAGCCGACTCGATATTTCAGAAGCGTTTCGAAAAATCGCTATTTAAAATCGTAAAACGAAACGTTTCTTTCGTCTTCAGAAAAACCGACACAAAATTCATCGAAAAAAAACAAAGAAAAACTAAAAAATCCTACCTCGCTGTCGTTGCTGTGTAGTTTGAGAACGTATCCAGGCAAAAGGTCCTTGCGCTTATTAACATCTTCGAGCGCCAAATTGGCAGCCGGCATGCAGGCCTGTCCCCCCTGCCAGCCGCCCTCGCCGGCGATGGGAAAGATGCCCCCGATGTGCAAAACATTGTCGTCGCCTGAAGAAGGAGCGATCCTAGCACAAAATTGTAATAATGCTGAGGCGATCCATAGTGGCCAGTACTGCAACAGAAAAAAAACACCGGCCCCCATTAAAATGCTATTTAAATTACACGTCGGCGGTGGAAACGCGCAAAATTTCGCCCTCGCGTCCTAAAATTGGATACGCGCGCACACGACCCTCGTCGATGCCAAGTCTAAAAAAATTGTACTTTATGCGTCGAGTGTCGTGACTCGAGTTCAGACGCACTGATAACCCTCCCGCCTCTCAACTGACCCTTTAAAATACAGAGGGATAAAAAAGAACATTTCGCACAGGTTTTATTTAGCATACATGGCAAAACCCGGATTTAAATTTAAACAGAATATAAATTGCATTTTCGCACCGAATTCGGCCGACGCCCGGCGCCGAACTCGCGAATTTCATTTATTTAAAAAAACCGAGAAAAAAAAACAACAGGGCCGGCTCCGGCCGCAAAAACCCCACGTTATTAATTTCGGCCGAACGAGAAGGCCGCGTGGCGGTCCCAGGGGCACTTGTCGCCGTTTATTATGTTTGTAATCGGATTTTCGCCACAAGATACGCCATTTTGTTCGATACGACACGACTTTTCTCTTACGAAATTGCCGCACGAAAAAAGAGGGAAAAAACAATTAAGCTTTTCGCGATTACGACACAATCGGCATCAATTAGCTGGGCCGAGTAATTTATTTGTTTTTTTTTTTTTGTTATTTTGCCGAAGGGAGAACGCTTAAAAGTGGGGGCTTTTAATTTTTAATAAAATAAAGGTGGTGGGCTTGGGAATAGTAGGCTAATTACGATGGAAACTGGAGTAAACAACTTCGTTGCTAAGGAAATTAATTAAATGCCACACGTCGCCATTTTAATTTTTTTTTTAAATTAATTACAACAGTTGTTTTGAATTGAATAATAATAAAAGCAAAAATTTTTGTATTAAATTAAGAATTTATGTATTTTTGAAGTTATACTTCTTTTGGCGCTTTGAGAGTAAAATGTGAGCAGGCGACGAAAGTTGCGCGCTCACTCTTAACGAAAATTCGAGAATCGAAGAGGACGATCACTTAGTTTCGGTGGGAGACTCTGTAGTCTCGGAAGAAGGCTCGACGGTGCAGAATTTATCAATTTTCGAACTAAATTCGAGCAACTTACGGAGTTTGATGGTTTTTCACGGTAAATTACCCCAAGTAAATTAATTATTGTGAATCGAGCTTAAAACCGAGTGTGCGCATTCGAGCTCAAAGTGGCACATTCCGATCTCGGGAAAATAAAGCGCGCCGCTTCGCGTCGCGCTTCATTTGCCTCCCTCGCTCGGAAATGTGCCACTTTTCGCTCGAATGCGCACAATCTTCGTATTTTTTAGATTTATTTTTTATTCTTTCGCTCTTTCAAATCAAAAATTAGATTTAGTTTAGTAAATGTCGATTTTGTGTTTGAGAAAGGTATTTACCATAGTAATGAGTGGAAGGGAGCGAAAAAATACGGCAATCTCATTAGTGGGAGTGAGAGGGAACGATTAAAATTAATTAACCGTTTTTTTGGCTAATTTATTGGCCTAAATTATTGTGAATCGTGCTTAAAACCGAGTGTGCACATTCGAGCTCAAAGTGGCACATTCCGATCTCGGGAAAATGAAGCGCGCCGCTCCGCGTCGCGCTTCATTTGCCTCCCTCGCTCGGAAATGTGCCACTTTTCGCTCGAATGCGCACATCCTCGATTTTATTGAATTAATTTATATTAATTTTTACAGGTGGTTATATTTAATTTAATTACGCCAAAGAAGTATAACTTCAAACTGTTTTTTATACGAAGTACAATTTTCTGCGATGACCTTTTGCAAAAAAACTGAACCAAGTAAATTTTTGACTATTTAAAGAGTTGTAAAGATGCAAATTAAATGGTTCAATGGTGAATGTGAGACGAGTTCCCAAACGAGCTCTAATAATTTTTGACGGGTCGCTAAAAATGTGCGAGGTCGAGCGTTGTCATGGTGAAACATAATACCGTTACGATTAATGAATACTGGCCATTTATCTTTGACCGCTTCCTCCAATTTTACTTAAAATAACCAAAAGAAAAATAGTAAAAAAAATGAGTTGCTGCTTGTTAAAATCATTAATCTTACTTAACTTATTAAGTTGGCTAATTTTTTTATTGTTAAAGATAAATATCTTTTGGGCTTTTGGGAGCTTGACAGTTTTTGAAAATTCAACAACTGTCACGCTCCCAAAAGCTCCACACTTTGCTAAATGTGAGAATTAAAAAAATCCTAATATATTCTTTAAAAAAACCGTTTAAAAAAATTACAGTCAAACCTCGATAAGTCGAAGTTAAAGAGAAACTAAAAATACTTCGAGTTACCAAAAATTCGAGTTATCGAAATATAAAAATATTATCGTTGAACTAGGCAAGTCCTAGACAAACAGGTTTGAGTTATCAAAAATTCGGCTTATCGAGGTTCGACTGTAATTGTAAACATCACTATAAAACAATGCACCAAGTGCCCTTTCTCGTATTTGAAAAAATCACATACGAGGTTTAATGACGTGTTAAATAATTTTGAAAATAACCTCTTTTTTAGTTCTGAACTGAAAAATTCTTTCTTCCATAAACTATTTCACTCTTTTGTTTATCGAAAGAACCAAAACGCATTCACACCACTTCAAAGCGTGTTGATTTTATTTTAAACCGCAGAAGCAGTTAGATTTAACATATACGTTTAGGAAAAGCCCTTAACCGCTTTGTTGTATTTCAGATTAAAGATAGAAGGGTGTGAAAGCACGCAATTTTCGAATTTAATTTGCTCACAAGAAAATCGGCGCGCAACCCCCCCATTTCGAGAGTTTCCTCGCCCGACGCCCTTCAAATTTCGAGTTAACGATACGAAAAGCGGTCCTTTCCCTCCCCCCAAACAAAAAATAAAATAAAATACCGACAAAAGGCACTTTTTTCTAATACTTCATAGTAACTTTCCGGGCACGTTCGGCCATCGTTATATCCGCCATAAAAGAGACGATTTTGATGATGCATTGTTACGTTTTTACTTCGTCCTAAAATCACTTACATTCAATACGACGCACCTACATAAGTCAAAAAAAAAAATATTACAGTCATCGAACGACAAAAGAATAAATATAATATGTATTTTATTCCTTCTTGCCGCTGCAGAAAAAAAGAGAAAAAAGGGAAAAACACTCTTTTGCAAGTCGAACACCAAATTAAATAAGTTGATGAATGTTTCGTAGGGGGCGCTAGGTAAATTATTGGCAATTTTCTTTGCCCTTCTGGTTTTTATGCGTTTGAACTAAGTTGAAATTATTGCTGCAAACTTCAAATAACAGTCAAACCGCCCATTTTTTATACCAGATTAAAAATTGGGGTTGCTTTAATTAATGTTTCAAATTTAAACCCTTGTGTGTGGTTTTGCTTTTTAATCGTTCTTCTCCGAACGTGGGCCATTATTGTAAGTCGAAGCCCTCTGCAAGCAATTATAACTTAATTAAACGAAATAACGCGAAAAACCCGTTCTTAATTACAAATTTGCAAAAAAAAATTTTTTTCTTATGTTTAATGGCTTAATGTTTTTATTTTTGAAGTTATACTTCTTTTAGCGGAAGCTGCGCGCGCTTAGCTAATTTGACAACGAGTTAGCCGTGTAAGAAAGTAAATTAATTAATGTGAATCACGCTTAAAACAGAGTGCGCACATTCGAGCTCAAAGTGGCACATTCCGATCTCGGGAAAATGAAGCGCGCCGCTCCGCGTCGCGCTTCATTTGCCTCCCTCGCTCGGAAATGTGCCACTTTTCGCTCGAACGCGCACATCCTCGTATTTTGTTGATTTTATTTATATTAATTTTTACACGTGGAAGCACGAGAAGATTCAACAAGCTTCCGCTTAAGACGAACTGAAGAGGCCGAGCACGTGGTCTCGGTGGGAGACTCGATATACTCGGAAGAAGGCTCGACCGTCGATTATTGAATTTTTTTCAGTTTTTTAGGACAGCGCGTCTTGCTCCTCGTAGCCTGAAGCAATAATTTTTAAATAGTGTAAAAATAAACCTTTCCTCACAAGATTTAATGCTTTAAACAAAAATGGTAACGTCATCGATTTGTGCAAACCGAAATGACTTTCCTGCCACGCGAATGGTCCAGTTTTGCACTTGATTTTAGAAAGTACTTATTTTTTGGGCTTTTTTAATTCTAAATATTTTGCGTTTAGCCCAATTGCTTTATTTCTAACTGTCTAAGAATTTTTGGCCAAAATCGATAAAGGGCAGAAATTAATAGTGAGATGCAATATTTTGCCCCTAGATTTCTATTTAGATGTGACAAAAAGTTTCGTCCGTTTTCATCCAGCGTTGTAATAAAATCGGGCTTCGGACTTGGCCGCGATAATATCTCATGATTAGGACGGGTTGGTGTGCTATCAAATGACCAAAAAGGGGATCGTTTTTTTACAACAAAAATCCACCCTAATTAAAAGACTAATTCCCGCTTTTTATTTAGAAAAAAATTTTTTTCTTATTTAATTGGGAAAGAAGTGAATTTGCGTTAAATAAGTGTCGTTTCCGACCCTAAAGCGGGTGGTACGTAATTATTTCAAACATTTAACCCACTTTCGGAGAGTATTCATATTTAGTTGTGCAAGTTTCGTTTGTATTTTACCCTTTCGCTTCTCTTCGCGCGCCGTACACTATAAAATAGAGAGAAGAAGGGTTAACAGATTGTAAACGATTTTACAAGCAAGTAAACCCTGTCTTCTGTAAAGAAATACGACATCGCAAAGCAACCACAAAATCCCCCCGAACACGGAAAAGAGTAAATTTAAAAATTTATTCAAAATAATCAATAAAATATATTTACTGACAAAACCGAGTTTCTTTTATTTCTTATTTTCCGGGGGTTGCTACTTTGAATATATAACGTCGACTTTTGTACTCGATCGCTTTCCTTATTCCCTTCATTTTTCCGTTTTATTTAAAAGGGCTAATCTTTAAAAAATTAAAGACGGCCTAAAAAAGGTCTTTGAAGATTTTTAAAATATCCAATATGGCTACAAAAACTGAAAAAATGGATAAATTAATTTAGTTCATTTGTATTTAAAAAAAAGTAGGCCCGTACCTCGCTTTACAGTCTTGATACGTTCTGGATAAGTTGGCCGTAAAGCGAAAAGCCGTATAACGAATCGATTATTTTGATACGGACCCATAGAAATTAAATGTTTTATAAAATAATGTAGTTTTTAGTTCATGAAGCATTTTATTGTCAATTAAAACTTTATGCCGTAAATCAAGAGTGCCATCTTTAAACAAATAGTTGCAAAAAACGCATAATTTTTATAATGCATCAAAATTTTGTTGCTCATGATTATTTTAATGAGCAATAAATTTTCTCGCATTATTCGTTTTATTATTTTTAATGAGTAATGAATTGATTTTTTAAAGTTATACTTCTTTTGGCGCCTGAAAGTAAAAATTCAGAGAGCAACGGACCGATATATCCATTTTTCATTACTAATTTTTATTTTTATGAGTAATTAAAGAATTTCTATTAATCTTTTTAATGAGTAATGGAATTATTTCTCACTGCTCATTCTTTTTAAATTTTCATAAATAATGAATAAATTTCGCCCTAAATTGACTCTTTAAGAGAGAATTTTGTATTTATGAGTAGTGTGTTGTTTAGCAGTACTCATTTTTCAATTTTAATGAGTAATGCGTTATCCCTCAATACTAATTTTGTTATTGAGTAATATATTCTCGCCCCAATACTCATTTTTTTAATTAGTAACGTAATGTTCTACATTACTCATTGATTAATGAGATTTTTTAATGAGCAATGAGATATTTTTCATTAACAATTTTGACGTATAGCGTATAGTGAGCTATAGGTGCAACAGATTACCATAGCAACTAGGTCAATAAATGGATTTTCGTGGGGCGCGAAATTTAAATAGAATTTTCGTTTCGTAATTTTTTAATAATAAAAAAAAAAAACGATTCCTACATAGAACTAAACCGCGCAACTAAGCTCTTTACATAATTAAATAGCAAGTTATCTCCGACACTAACGAAATTAATAAATGAAAAACACGAGTCCAGCGAAATAATTTCGAAGCTCTAAAACGAAACTTTAAATTGAGTTGCGAGTTGATTTCGTTAACTACACGAGACAATTTGCCGGAAAATAACTTTTGATTTAATGCGCAGCGTATGTGATGCTCATCGCTCATATCGCCCCCCAAAAACTGAAACGGGCCGCCCAAAAGAAGAGGAAACTTTTTTTTCAAATTAAAAATTTATTAAGTAAATATTGAAGGATCCGAAACGGTTATTTCTGATGTTGTCGCAAGAGAAGAAGATTTTCGTCCGAGTTACGAGATGAAAGAAATAAAAATGATTGGAAACGTCTACTTTTATAGATAAGCAGATCAAGTCGGCTGAGAGGATTTAAGATATCTCTATTTCGTTCCCCTTATTGATATATTATTGATTGGGCCTTAAAAGTTATGAAAGTGGCGCAGCGAAAGACGGGAATTAGGGAGAAACTTTTGCCCCCGACTTTTTGATTGGACAGGCTCACCTTTCAAACTTATTCCCTTACGGTTTTCGACTTATTTTTTTCCGTTTGGTCCGTGATCGATATCCGTCGCGAAAATACGCAATTTTTAATGTGTGCTCGAAAAAGCGCGCACCGGAACGGAGGAGGATCGATACTAGAGCCCGCTCATAGGAAAATTCAGGCTTTTCATTAATTTAAAAAAAAAAGTCTAGCATTATTATTCAAGGTTGAAGTGTTTTATGTATCTCGCAACAAAATCGTGCATTTTCCTTCTGTTTAATGAAAAGAATTTTTATTTCGGTTTTACAAAAATATAAAAAGTTTAAAGTGGGCTCGCACGAACGTCCGCGCGTTGCGAGGCGAATTCGCGATGGAAAATCCGAAGGTAATATATCGGCAATAATTATGGACGCTTTGATTCGATTAGAAGGCAATCAATAACATTGTAATTCGCTCATAATTACCAATAATGACTTGCAATCCCGATATTCCGATTACCTGCCATCGGTGCTGGACTTAAATTAATTCTTTCGAAGTTATACTTCTTTTGGCGCGTCGAGAAAGTACATTAATTATTGTGAATCGCGCTTAAAACCGAGTCTCGGTGGGAGACTCGATAGTCTCGGAAGAAGGCTCGACGGTTTCGTAATTATTGAAATTTTCGAAGTAAATTCGTGCAACTTACGGAGTTTTTCACGGTAAACTACCCTAAGTAAATTAATTATTGTGAATCGAGCTTAAAACCGAGTGTGCACGTTCGAGCTCAAAGTGGCACATTCCGATCTCGGGAAAATGAAGCGCGCCGCTCCGCGTCGCGCTTCATTTGCTTCCCTCGCTCGGAAATGTGCCACTTTTCGCTCGGACGCGCACATCCTCTTATTTATATTAATTTTGGACGTGGAAGCGTGAGAGCATTCAAAAGCTTCCTTTTAAGGCGAATCGAAGAGGGCGATTACTTAGTTTCGGTGGGAGACTCGATAGTCTCGGAAGAAGGCTCGACGGTGCAGAGTTTCTCAATTTGCGAAGTAAATTCGAGCAACTTACGGAGTTTGATGGTTTTTCACAGTAAATTACTATAAGTAAATTAATTATTGTGAATCGAGCTTAAAACCGAGTGTGCACGTTCGAGCTCAAAGTGGCACATTCCGATCTCGGGAAAATGAAGCGCGCCGCTCCGCGTCGCGCTTCATTTGCCTCCCTCGCTCGGAAATGTGCCACTTTTCGCTCGGACGCGCACATCTTCTTATTTATATTAATTTTTGCACGTGGAAGCGTGAGAGCATTCAAAAAGCTTCCTTTTAAGGCGAATCGAAGAGGGCGATTACTTAGTTTCGGTGGGAGACTCGATAGTCTCGGAAGAAGGCTCGACGGTGCAGAGTTTCACAATTTGCGAAGTAAATTCGAGCAACTTACGAAGTTTGATGGTTTTTCACGGTAAATTACCCTAAGTAAATTAATTATTGTGAATCGAGCTTAAAACCGAGTGTGCGCGTTCGAGCTCAAAGTGGCACATTCCGATCTCGGGAAAATGAAGCGCGCCGCTCCGCGTCGCGCTTCATTTGCCTCCCTCGCTCGGAAATGTGCCACTTTTCGCTCGAACGCGCACATCCTCGCATTTAAGTATATTAATTTTTACACGTAGCCATTTTCATTATCAAAGAAGTATAACTTCTAACGCGCTCCAATTTTTTTATTAAAAAATTCATAACCATCAAAATCTGGATTTTATTAATAATAAAAGGGTTTGTTTGCACTTAATAAAAATAGGTTGTTTGGTGCGGTCTTAAATTAATAATAATTAAGCAATGAGGGAGATATGTCGATAACTAAACATCAATCAAATGCCAACTTTTGTGAAATATTCATCGTTAGTCACGATATTTCTAAATTTAGCCATTCAGATCTATAGTTTTCAACGGTAGTATTTTTGTCATTAATTTTTGATAAGCAGACGTCACAGCAATCACGAAATTTCGGTCGAATTATTATTAGCGGGTCAAGCGTCCGCGACGTGTACACTGTTAAAAATTTCCATTGCAATTTTACAAAAGTTTTTGACAAGCAGTTCAGCCATAATAAATCTGACGGTGTAAATATTAAAATTTCATAAAATTGCAATGCAAAAAAAATAAATTTCAAGGGGCGTTGTTAAAAATAAACCACCTTCAAATCTCAAGCTATTTTCTTGAGAATTTACCAATCTGTAGTAAATCAAATAGCTAACCTTTGCAGGAAAACGCCATCCTTTTTTGTTTTGCAAAATTACTATACTTCATTGTGAACTTACAACTTGCTTCTTATTTTAACAAAAGATTAGCAAAGTTACAACTCAATTCTGTAATTTTTCTATGAACTAATGTAATATTGCATTTCAAAACACAGTTGTTTAATTTCACTAATATTTTTAACAGTGTACCTATGTTTGTCATTTAGGGTTTTTTTGTTGTGTTAAAGAGCACACAGTCAAAGTTCGGGAGCACGCCATTGACGAATTATGACGTAATAGCGGACGATGTTGCCAAAAGCAAACACACTCTTAATATGATTAAACTGCATCATCTCTCCATTCGAAATTTGGCACTGGGGATAACCCTCTGTATCCAGGCGTAACAAACGTAATTTCCGATCAACCTTAAAAAAGTTCATCGCAACCGCTATCCCAAAAAAATCAAATAAAAAATTAACGCACCTTTCAAAAGCGAAAGACCCCAACTCCATCTATCCGAGATGAAATAATAAAAACAAAAACTCCCCAAAGAACAACGAGCTCGAACATGTCAAAGAGTACCCGAATGTCAATAGTCGTAGGTGCGACCCACAAATCCCTAAAATAATTATCGAGACTTTTGATAATAGATTTTTTCCTTCTTTCTTCCTCTTATTGATTTCCTTAGAAGTGAACCGATAACCCCCCGGCCCGTCCCTCCCCGTCCCACCTGCCGTTATTAGGGTCAAAGTTGAATACATTTAAAAAAATCAGGGGTGCCCTCGCTATTAAAAGTCCCTAATCCGGACGCCTAAATTTATTGTGCGCGCAAAGCTGGGGCGGCGATAAAAACGATATGTGCAACAACCGGGCTTTAATCTTCCGATATACGCTATGTATTTGTACGTTATGTAGGGGCACATAGGCGTGCAGTACATGGCGCTCCGAGCTTTTAAACTTGACCTAATATTTTATTCATAGCGTGTCAATAAAGTTCCTGTACTTATGAACGCGAGGCTTATACACCTACTTCTTAACACACTTGTTAGAATTGTTCGAATTTCCGTTGCTTTAAACGAAAACTAAGCCAAAGTTCGAGAAAATTTATGGGATTTATTTTCTTCGCTTAAATAACTCAATTTAAGGTAATTCGCTCGTCAATTTATTTTTCTTACCAACTTGATGAAATTGAAATGTGATGTTCAGCCAAGTGTCATTTATTACATTTAAAAAAATCAATTTTTTTTAGACGAGTCTGTAGCGAGATATTAATTAACGTGCGCGTAATTAGCATGCAATAGATTGGAGATGTATATAAAATAGGTACTTTCGATACATGTGCATAAAGCGAGAGATTTCGGTGGACTTGGATTTGAAGACACGGGAGCAAGGTTATGACGCAGTCACCATAGGATCGCGTACGCAGAGTACACATACGAGCCGATAGGCGTATGAGATGCCGTTGTGAATGTAACATAACCTTAAATGAGTGTTGTCCACCATTTTTTAAATCCGCCGCATAATTCAAAAAGTTGTACTAACGAGCCAATCTGCAGAAGTTTGTAAAATAATAAATCACAATTATATTGAAATAAAACACGTTAGAAGTTATACTTCTTCGGCATGATTAAATTAAATATAACCACGTGTGAAAATTAATATAATTAAAATCGATAAATAAAAGGATGTGCGCATTCGAGCGTAGTTTATAAAGAAAAAGAAAATTTTAAGAAAAAAAGCTCATATTCCCAGTAGATGGACGGCCATCCCCAATAGATGGACGCTTCTCAAAAATAAAATTTTTGTCTTGTTATTTATACAATGTTAAATTTTTAAATTTAATAACTAATAGCTTAAACTTAATACAAATAACCAATAAACAAATAATAGATGGGATAATAATTTTCAAAATATATGAAAAAGTAATTTTATTTTCTTGAAAAATATTCTACACTACATAATATTAATTATATGTTAATATAATAATTTTATTATATAAAATCAACAAAATACAACGATATAATTTATTTTTTTATTTTTTTCTCTTTATTATTAACATCTTTTAATGCATTCTTTATATCGTCAGATGAATAAGAATAAACTTTGCAATATTTCTTGTTGTCAGTCATAATATATTTAAATTTAATGTAATTAGTTGTGAAAAGCATTTTTGTTCATCTATTGGGGGGGTCCATCTATTGGTCGGGTTACCCTACATGGGGCATGTTAATTTTTTTTTAATTTTTAATTATTGTAATTTTTTATGACAACTATTTATTTTTGTTTTGCGTTAATAACGATTTGAAAAAAAAAACGGTGCGTGTACTTAGGTACGCCCGTTGGAAGTCATACTTCTTTAGCGCAGCTGAATTAAATGTAACCACGTGTAAAAATTAATATAAATAAATTCAATACATACGAGGATGTGCGCATTCGAGCGAAAAGTGGCACATTTCCGAGCGAGGGAGGCAAATGAAGCGCGACGCGGAGCGGCGCGCTTCATTTTCCCGAGATCGGAATGTGCCACTTTGAGCTCGAATGTGCACACTCGATTTTGAGCTCGATTCACAATAATTAATTTACTTAGAGTAGGGTTTTCCGTGAAAACCATCAAACTCCGTAAGTTTCTCGAATTTACTTCGAAAATTCCAATAATTAGGAAACCGTCGAGCCTTCTTCCGAGACTATCGAGTCTCCCACCGAGACTAAGTGAACGCCCTCTTCGGTTCGCCCTAAGAGGAAGCTTCTTGAACGCTCTCGCGCTTCCACGTGTAAAAATTAATATAAATAAATTCAATACATACGAGGATGTGCGCATTCGAGCGAAAAGTGGCACATTTCCGAGCGAGGGAGGCAAATGAAGCGCGACGCGGAGCGGCGCGCTTCATTTTCCCGAGATCGGAATGTGCCACTTTGAGCTCGAATGTGCACACTCGATTTTGAGCTCGATTCACAATAATTAATTTACTTAGAGTAGTTTACCGTGAAAACCATCAAACTCCGTAAGTTGCTCGAATTTACTTCGAAAATTCAATAATTAGGAAACCGTCGAGCCTTCTTCCGAGACTATCGAGTCTCCCACCGAGACTAAGTGACCGCCCTCTTCGGTTCGCCCTAAGAGGAAGCTTCTTGAACGCTCTCGCGCTTCCACGTGTAAAATTAATATAAATAATTTAATAAATACGAGGATGTGCGCATTCGAGCGAAAAGTGGCACATTTCCGAGCGAGGGAGGCAAATGAAGCGCGACGCGGAGCGGCGCGCTTCATTTTCCCGAGATCGGAATGTGCCACTTTGAGCTCGAATGTGCACACTCGATTTTGAGCTCGATTCACAATAATTAATTTACTTAGAGTAGTTTACCGTGAAAAAACCATCAAACTCCGTAAGTTGCTCGAATTTACTTCGAAAATTCCAATAATTAGGAAACCGTCGAGCCTTCTTCCGAGACTATCGAGTCTCCCACCGAGACTAAGTGCCCGCCCTCTTCGGTTCGCCCTAAGAGGAAGCTTCTTGAACGCTCTCGCGCTTCCACGTGTAAAAATTAATATAAATAAATTTAATAAATACGAGGATGTGCGCATTCGAGCGAAAAGTGGCACATTTCCGAGCGAGGGAGGCAAATGAAGCGCGACGCGGAGCGGCGCGCTTCATTTTCCCGAGATCGGAATGTGCCACTTTGAGCTCGAATGTGCACACTCGGTTTTAAGCTCGATTCACAATAATTAATTTACTTAGAGTAGGTTACCGTGAAAAACCATCAAACTCCGTAAGTTTCTCGAATTTACTTCGAAAATTTCAATAATTAGGAAACCGTCGAGCCTTCTTCCGAGACTATCGAGTCTCCCACCGAGACTAAGTGCCCGCCCTCTTCGGTTCGCCCTAAGAGGAAGCTTCTTGAATGCTCTCGCGCTTCCACGTGTAAAAATTAATATAAATAACTACGAGGATGTGCGCGTTCGAGCCAAAAGTGGCACATTTCCGAGCGAGGGAGGCAAATAAAGCGCGACGCGGAGCGGCGCGCTTCATTTTCCCGAGATCGGAATGTGCCACTTTGAGCTCGAACGTGCACACTCGATTTTAAGCTCGATTCACAATAATTAATTTTTTCTTAGACGACAAACTCGTCAAATTAGCTGTGCGCGCGCAACTGTCGTCTACAAAGAAGTATAACTTCAAGAAAAAATAATTACCGCTCCACCATTTTCCCAACTCCAAAGCGATCGGGTCCATTTTCGGAACGATCCATGTTTACTCGTTTTTAAATTAAATTAGCGTTCCCTTTAAATTCCTAACACAAAACGCCCCTCTAAAATAATTAACATAAAACCCACCTAATTAATTTCGAATCTACTTTATTCAGCATTCAGCACGAAATACGATCAATCCTTAAATTAATAAAACCAGTGATCAACGAACGCCGTTCCGCTATTGGGTCAAAGACGAAAAAGCGCCCTAAAACACCGAAAAAACCATTCGTTATTAAGCCGAGGGCCCGCTGTAGTCCTTAATCGACATTTTTTTCGCCCTCGATTTTTTTATTTAAAAGATTTTTCAGGCCGTGAAAGTTTCGCATAAAACGCTTTAATACTTTAAGCCATTTTTCTATAAAACAGATTATGAATGGAATCTCCAGTCTTTAGATTTAAAGCGATGCTAATGGTCCGGAAAGGTCTCGCAGAAAAGGGACAGGCAAAGGGCGATTTACTGTTCCAAATTTCTATAGTCGTATATTTAGGTTTGCCACAATTTGTCCGACCCTTTTTGGAGTGAATTGTTAAGAATGCAAGGGCGATTCGGGCCTTTGCACGCGCGCACCCGCGCGCCGTTTTTCTTGTAAATTTAATTGCTTCTCGTTGTTTTTGTGTTTTTCGAACCGAGGAGATTGGGGGCGCGAAAAATCGGCAATTTGGGCGGTTCGTGAAGATCGAAGGGACTTTAAAATAATTGGTTTTTCACACATGATTAATGTCATAATTTACCCAAAGCACTTTTCCGGAGCTAACTATAAATCATAAAGTTTTAAGTAATCAATTTTAACGAAGACGCCACTGTAAGTCGCCTGCAGACGCCCGGACACTTTTTCAAAGGCCGAAAAAAATATTAGGCGCTGTGACAATGGTTTTTTTTTTCGGGCGCGTGCTAATTGCAACGAACTCCGTTCGAAAGGTGGTCGGAAAAAAAATAACAGAACTCAACAATTTATTTTTAAATACACTTTTTTTTGATTTCGTAAGTTGTTACTTAAATTCCAGGGGCGTACTTGCATCAAAATATAATTCGCGATTTGTTTAACTCTATGATTTGTGCTATCGATTGGTTTCTCTTTAAATCGGGGGATTCCCAATGCGCCGTGAGAATGTAATGGCTTTCGGTCGCCTAAGTACTGAAATACATACATATTACAATTGACATTTTCTTGTGAAAAATGGCCCGTCGAATCCATTTTTAAAGAGTTTTTTTCACATATAATTAACAATTAAAAAAAATTCGGCGAAATAAGCTTGTTAATGAACGCAAAAATTAATACAGCGTCTACTTGATTTAACAAAGTTAGCAAAGATAGCGGCGTAATTAAAAACCGTGGATAAAATTAAATTTCGCCATCATAAAAAGCAGAAAAAAGTACCCTAAGAAAGTGTTTTTAAATTTAATTACTTTTAAAAAATACCAATTACGGCTATTTAAAATTATACAGCGTGTTTACTGAAGTTCGCCCACATTTTCGAATTTTTTCTTGATATATATTGGTTTTTCGGAAACAGCTCTGACAATTTCGACGAAATTCTGTATTTAGATAATGTTTTAATACATAAGTTTATCATCGCTGAGGAAATGCGTCTTCACGCACAAAAAAAGTATTTTTTCGTAGCGCCATCTCGTAGAACATTGAAGTAAGCTGAAATATTCATGCATTGCTACACAACAACAGATGGCACCACATTCAGATCTATATATTTCAGTGGCTGGGCGACCGAGAGCCATCACATTCTCTTTAACCCCTGACGTCTAGGAGACGTCAATCGTTTAGGGTGTCATTGTAGATTTTGACGTCTCTAAGACGTCAAAAACTGTATCAATTTATGTTGTTTTCAACAATAATTTTGTTAAGAGGCACAAAATTGGCGATTTGGGGATTTTGTTATTAATATAATTCTGTAATATTTAATTGCGAATTGTCAGAGGGTAAATGAATTCTTGTAAAGTGTGCTGAAAGCCGAGTGTGCGCGTTCGAGCTCAAAGTGGCACATTTCCGATCTCGGGAAAATAAAGCGCGCCGCTCCGCGTCGCGCTTCATTTGATTCCCTCGCTCGAAAATGTGCCACTTTTCGCTCGAACGCGCACATCCTCGCATTTATTGAATTTTGTAAATTAAAGTTTCTCTTCAATCAACAAATTTAATTTAGTTCAGTAAATATATCGATTATATATTCAGAAAACGTATTTTTACTATAGCAATGAGTGGGAGCGAGCGAAAGATACGATAAACGCATAAGTACGAGTGAGAGGGGAAAGATAAAATTATTTATTATTTGACAATAATGCTTAAAACGGAGTGTGCACATTCGAGCTCAAAGTGGCACATTTCCGATCTCGGAAAATGAAGCGCGCCGCTCCGCGTCGCGCTTCATTTCTCCTCGCTCGAAAATGTGCCACTTTTCGCTCGAATGCGCACATCCTCGTGTTTATTACATTTATCTAATTTATCCTTTGCTCTTTCAAATCAATAATTTTAATTTAGATTAGTAAATATCGATATTATGTTGGAAATATGTATTTACCATAGCAAATGAGTGGAAGGGAGCGGAAAGATACGAAAATCTTGTCAGTGCGAGTGAGAGGGACCGATTAAAATTATTCAATTGTATTTTTGTCTAATTTATTGGCCTAAATTATTGCGAATCGTGCTTAAAACCGAGTGTGCACATTCGAGCTCAAAGTGGCACATTTCCGATCTCGGGAAAATGAAGCGCGCCGCTCCGCGTCGCGCTTCATTTGCTTCCCTCGCTCGAAAATGTGCCACTTTTCGCTCGAACGCGCACATCTTCGTATTTATTCAATTTGTTTAAATTACTTTTTGGATTTAAAAACGAAATAGCAATGTATTCAAATAAAACGACATATGCGCAGTAACATATAGTTTGATAACCACTGGTCTAGCTATACACAAGCGCAACATAGCGCGTTGTTATATTTAATTTAGACGCGCCAAAGAAGTATTACTTCTAACGTGCGTACATAAGTACATGCACCGGTTTTTTTTACATAGAATGAAATTCAGTTTTAAACATTTAGCAAAATTATTAAAGTAAACTCGAAGAATAAATTATTTTAAGTTTTAGACAACTCAAATTAAATAAATTAATAACTTGGAAAATTTTAAAATATATTTAAGAACTTTAGAAATTTTTAATTATCAATTTTTTGTATAACACAAATTAATAAAACAAAACTTTATTGGGTAAATTTAAAAGGAAATTTTGATGAAAAAATTATTATGTATTTTCAGAAAACTCAAATAGAGTAAATACAGAATTTGTGGTTTTCAAAAACTTTGAAGATCATTAATTTACGCAAATAAAATTAATATTGGAGAAAACTCAATAAATAAATTATCTTAATTGTTCAGAAATATTAAATTTATAAAATTAAATACAGTCAAACCTCGATAGGTCGAAGTTGAAGAGAAACTAAAAATAATTCGCGTTATCAAAATTCGAGCTATCGATATAAAAATATTTTTAGTTTATGTTTTAAAATTTCCATATTGTTTTTTTCTTAATAATTTCCTAGTGATTTCTTGCTAAAACCTAAATCTTGTGTCTTGAACAAGTTGTAATTAGGCATCATTTATGGAATAATTCAATTTTTAAATATAAAAAATATTTATATGTTATATATTATATGCATCAAAATTTTAGAATGACTTAGATGGGAATGTTAAAAAAAGATTGGGAAACACTGCTCTACATATTTCAAAATATTTTAAAACTATTAATTATTTATTTTCTGTTACTTGTGTACGCTCATAACAGTTAAGTTGAGCCAAATTAATATTTTTTTTCGGACTCATCAAATTCGGTTTTTTTGTATGTCATGGGGTTAATAATAACAACGATACGGGTTCATTTCGCAAAGTACGCCACTGTTTTTAAATTATTTCTCAGAGACAGAATTAATTATCATTTATAATCGGTATTGTTATAAACAATTAACATTTACGTATGTAAAAGGACCCGCAAAATACATTTTTTCAAAAATTTTTATCAATAAAAATAATACACGTGCCCAAATTGTTTTTTTCCCTTTAAAAATCACTTATAATTAATGTTATTATAAACAATTAATTAACATATCTCTAAGTGAAATTACCAATATTTTTCTAACATGTCAAACTTTTAATTATCACGTCCTAAAAGCCCAGGACCGCATTTCAACCATTTTTCAAAAAAGAAAACATGCATTTTTTTTTAAACGACAGATTCCAAAACGTAAAACGTCCAGACCTTTCAAAGTTTATTTAGAATCATGACAGATAGTTTCGAGAGCAAATAAACCCGTTACATGTTTTCGTTTTGTAAATTTGAGGGCACGACAACCCTTTTGTGTCAATAATACGGCAACGAAGAGCAGGAAAAAAAACTTCAGAAACGTCGAAGGGAAGTCCACCGGCAAAAAGCGACGAATTTTATAACATTTTTATTTGCTAACTTTTATAATATCAGTTTTTGGCGAACGTATGCGCGCTTGTGTGTGTGTGTGCAGGATTTTATACGATATCCAGCGACCAAACAAAAAAAAAGTTTCGAAATCAATTTATTTAAGTTGTCATCTTTTATTTCTCCCTTTTTTTTTCGATTTTGAGTTAGTCGATTCGATCTTTAATGGATTTCGGCCGTTAGTGTTTTAAGAAATATGCGATGCTCGCGTTATTAAATATGGATGACTGAACGAGGGCAATATGTCAATTTCGAGCTCGTGGCCTTCCTAAACGATAGGCCCCATCGATCTCGGGCGAAAGAAAAACCGATAGGTGTTACGTGAAATCCTCCTTTAACTGTGCACACAGACCGAAACCTATAAATATTACATTTCTCTTTTAAACGACCCTTTTAGTAGTGTACTTCGCCCTAAGTGCTCAGAAATCGTTTACAATTTTAAAGAATGCCCGTGTCCCTTAAATATTTTAATCAAAATTCTCCTCCGTTCCCCTTTCGATCGGTTCTTTTTCGATTTTCGGTCTCCCGCTCCGCCCTTTTCGAATTTCCCGCCGCAAATTTTAAGGTTAGTCGAATCGGTGACCATAGTGACGCAGAACCGCCTTATTTGCGTATTGCTCTTCGGAGATTTTATTGAAAATTATGATGAAAACGTTTTTCAAAAATAAAAAAAACGTTCGTTAGAAGTAATACTTCTTTGGAGTGCTTAAATTCAATATAAGCAATTATACGGATTATTTTACTTACAAAAATATTAATTGTTTATAATAATCTTATACTTTAAATTAAACGAGCTGTTCTTGTGTGTATATACAGTCGAACCTCGATAAGTCGAAGTCGAAGGGACACCAAAATTAATTCGAATCATCAATAATTCGAGTTATTAAAAAAGCTTAAAAATTAAATATATATTTGTGTATGTATATATCTTTTATGTGAAATGGTATTTTATACAACGTAATTAGAACTGTAAGTGGTTTAAAGCATACTTTAAAAACCCCGCTTTAAATAAGTCACTGTGATTGGCTCATTTTTGATACACCATTATGGCCGTTAGCTAATTGACCAATCAGAAAGGTTAATCACTTCGTAACCATAGTTATATTAGAATAGTTTCAATTCTACCTTTTTGAAATAGGCATTTTGTCGAGAAACACTTTCCAACTTGAGTTATCAAAGAATTCGAGTTGTGGAGTTATTAAAGTTAACTGTACATAAAATTTATTAAAGTGCTTAAGCTGAAAATTTTCATATTATTTACAACAATTATTAAATGATAAAGAAAGGGGCGTGTACTTATGCACGCCCGTGAGAAGTTATACTTCTTGGCATAACTAAATTAAATGTAATCATAAATGTAAATAAATACCAGGATGTGCACATTCGAGCGAAAAGTGGCACATTTCCGAGCGAGGGAAGCAAATGAAGCGCGACGCGGAGCGGCGCGCTTCATTTTCCCGAGATCGGAATGTGCCACTTTGAGCTCGAATGTGCACACTCGATTTTAAGCACCATTCACAAAATTTACGCTAATAAATTATTCAAAAATAAAATAAATAATTTACTCGTTTTCTCTCACTCGCATCTACTAAATTCTCGTATCTTTTCGCCCACTTCCACTCATTACTATGGCAAATACGTTTCTTGAACATAAAATTCATATTTACTTTTAATTTTTTAATTTGAAAGCGAAAAGATTAATTAAGGCAAATCAATAAATACGAAGATGTGCACGTTCGAGCGAAAAGTGGCACATTTCCGAGCGAGGGAGGCAAATGAAGCGCGACGCGGAGCGGCGCGCTTCATTTTCCCGAGATCGGAATGTGCCACTTTGAGCTCGAATGTGCACACTCAATTTTAAGCACCATTCACAATAATTAATTTACTATCTAAAGATACTTAATCAAAAATTAGAGGGCCGTATTTCCATCTAGAATGCCAAATCTGTTTGAATGCATTTAAATTTGAAAAATGTATGTAAACAAAGTCAATAAATACGAAGATGTGCGCATTCGAGCGAAAAGTGGCACATTTTCGAGCGAGGGAAGCAAATGAAGCGCGACGCGGAGCGGCGCGCTTCATTTTCCCGAGATCGGAATGTGCCACTTTGAGCTCGAATGTGCACACTTCACATTAAGCACGAGTCACAATACTTAACTTATTTTCTAAAAAAATTTAATTATCCTAACTAATATTATAAAACCGAAAGTAACTCTGGCTGTCTGTCTATCTGTCTGTTACTTTTTCACGCCTAAACATAAATTAGTTTTTAAATCCAATTGAAGTGCCGCCGTCAAAACACCTTATAGTATAAAACCTTGTCATAGAATAGACCTTTTAAGCAGCAATAACACCGAACCGCACCCGTCCTTAATCCGCTCTCAGGTAGCGTAATTTTTAGAAAAGTTGTAAAACTTAACTTCGAGTCATCGACCTATTTACTAATGGAAACTTGAATTTAAAGAATTGTAAAACGCTTCGACTTTTTAAATAATTCGATTTATTGACATAAAAATGTTAACGTTGAGATAGACAAGTCTTAGAGAATCAGGTTCGAGTTCGAGCTATAAAAAATTCGTCTTATCGGCGTTCGACTGTATATAGACTTGGTTTCTGGAAAATTTTGTGGTTAGATAATGTTGTTTCCTAAGTTCATCTAGGGTAACAACTAAAAAAAAAAATTTTTTCTAGCGCCATCTCATAGAACATTGAAGTACCAGTAGGGTAAAATATTCACAACAGATGGCACTACGGGCATAGCTATATATTTCAGTACCTAGGCGACCGAAAGTCCTCACATTCTCACGACGCTTTGGGAACCCCTGATTCAACGTTAAATAAATCGTGAATTTTTTTGAATGCAAGTACGTCCCTGGAATTTACTCGAGAACTTCCGAACTGATTATTAAGAAGTATAACTTCGAAAAACGAAGTTGGCCAATTTTAAATTTATAAATTTTAATGCGATTTAAAATGGCAAAAGTTTCGCTAACGATGTTCAGCGTAACGTATTATGTTTATTTAATATCGAAAATCGGGTTGGAAGAGGCCCGCCGAGCCTTTTGATTGAATTAATTCGATACTTGACAATTTTTTTCGAGAGGAATTCGTTTCGAGAACTTGACATAATTAAAAGGGCAAAGTATTTTAGCCGTTAAAACGTGATGTTTCGGAGTCCCAAAGGAGCCCTTTACAATGCAAGTTCGCCATCCATAACGAATTTGTGCGGCAACTAAAGGGGAAGCATCAAGTTACAAAGATTTATGTACACAATTTCAACAACAAATAAGCTCTTTCTATCTCCGGTTATTTGTGGTATAATATGGAAGAATAAACACACTGTAAATAATTTTATATAAAAATATATCAGAGGGAGATATTGGCGATGTGTAAGGCTTCGAAGAGCGGAGGCGACTTTGAAAAATCGTAAATTTCCTTTTTCGTGGAAATTTGGCTTTCATAATTTAATAAATGACTATTGGGGCTTTTGGTTATTTAACAAAATTAATTGGGAAAGCCTGCCAGAAGTAAAAACTATAAAGAAAATTGCATAGTTAAATAATAATAAATTATAGAAAATTGTAAGTGCCGTTCTGGTGTAAATTAGGTTCTAATATCTTAATATGTACCATTAAGGACCTTTGTGTATTTAAAAAAAAAATGGAGAA
Organism: Sinopyrophorus schimmeli; assembly: GCA_036325965.1. Lineage (NCBI taxonomy): Eukaryota > Metazoa > Arthropoda > Insecta > Coleoptera > Elateridae > Sinopyrophorus > Sinopyrophorus schimmeli. The sequence continues at coordinate 1,500,865 of JARFIZ010000325.1, forward strand.
AGTCCCGCGTTGCACCCGAGTCCTTTGAACATTTTCGAAGTTCAATGTATTTTTGAAATAAGAAATAATACAATTTAAAAAATTGTAAATCCGGTTCTGCATTACATTGAGTGCCTATATTTTAGTATATACTTTTAGAAGCCCTTCTTAATTCAGAAATAAATCGGGAAGATTCTGCCTTAAACCAAGGCCCTTTGAGAATTTTTTAAACCCACTGTATTTTTGAAGTAAAACAATACAATTTAAAAAATCGTAAATTCGGTTCTGCAGCAGGTTGGGCCCTCATATTTTAATATGTGCTTTTAATGACCCTTTTTTGTTCAAAAATAAATTGGGAACATCTTATCTCGAACCTAAGCCCTTTGAGAAATTTTTAAATCCAATGCATTTTTGAAGTAAAAAATAGTCAAATTTAAAAAATCGTAATTCCGGTTCTGCAATATTTTGGGTCCTAATATTTTAGTATATCCTTTTAAAAACCTTTATTAATCTAAAAATAAATCCGGAAAATTCTACCATAAACCAAAGTACTTTGAGAATATTTTGAACCCAATATATTTTTGAAGTAAAACGTCATACAATTTAAAAAATCTTAAATTCGGTTCTGGAAAACTTTGAGCTCTAGTATTTTAACAGGTGCTTTTACAGACCTTTTTTTATTCAAAAATAAATTGGGAACATCTTATCTCGCACCTAAGTCTTTTGAGAATTTTTTAAATACAATGCACTTTTGTACTATAAAATAGTCAAATTTAAAAAATCGTAAGTTCGGTTCTGCAATAATTTGAATTTTAAAATTTTAATATGTGTTTTTAACCACCTTTATTTATTCAAAAATAAATCAAAAACATCCTGCCTTAAACCAAAATACTTTGAGAATTTTTTAAATCTAATATACTTTCTGTAACAACTTTCTCAAATTTAAAAAATCGTAATTCCGGTTCTGCAATAATTTGGGTCCTAATATTTTAGTATATCCTTTTAGAAACCTTTCTTAACCCAAAAATAAATCCGGAAGACTCAACCATAAACCAAAGTACTTTGAGAATATTTTAAACCCAATATATTTTTGAAATAAAACGTCATACAATTTAAAAAATCTTAAATTCGTTTCTGGAAAACTTTGGGCCCTAATATTTTAACAGGTGCTTTTGTGGACCTTTCTTACTCAAAAATAAATTGGGAACATCTTATCTCAAACCTAAGTCTTTTGAGAATTTTTAAACCCAATATATTTTTGAAGTAAAACAATACAATTTGAAAAATCGTAAATTCGGTTCTGCAGCAGATTGGGCCCTCATATTTTAATATGTGCTTTTACGGACCTTTCCTTATTCAAAAATAAATTGGGAACCTCTTATCTCAAACCTAAGCCCTTTGAGAAATTTTTAAATCCAATGCATTTTTGAAGTAAAAAATAATGAAATTTAAAAAATCCTAAGTTCGGATCTGCAATACTTTGAGTTTTAAAATTTTAATATGTGCTTTTAAAGACCTTTATGTATTCAAAAATAAATCAAAAACATCCTGCCTTAAACCAAAATACTTTGAGAAATTTATTGAAACTTAGTTCATTTTAAAAAGTACATTAAAAAATTATGTTCAAGTCCCGACATTTTACAAGATTCTTCCAAATTCTTTTAAATATCAAAGAAGAAAAAATCGGAAAACAGTCAAAAAGTCGAAACTTAATTAAAGCGCCTCTTAACACAAAACGAAATGGAATATAAATCAAGTCATTATTTGTGGCCGAGCACGAAAGGGAATCAAAAGTTTTCAGAAGTGATTTAAAGTGTGTGTGTGTTTCGGATTTAGAAACGTTTCGTTATTTCGAACAATAACGAAAGCTTCGAAAGCGAACTTAACGCAATTTATCGTCGCGCCTTCTCCGACGAACGAGAGGGAAAATCGGGCGATTTCGTCGGCCCTAATGCGCACCTGTTTTCGAATCAAAGCTTAAAGAAAACTTGTAAACAAGTGGAAAAGTAAAAAATCGGAGAAAGTGTGTAACGCCGCGGAATTGTTATTATTAAAAGTTGGAGAAGATCCCCGAGCAGCATCCACCGTCTCTTCGCCGGCTTTAATCTCGCACCGGGGGTGGAAAAAGCCGAATGAATAATGATTTTATTACCCATTCGTTTTCCTAACGGAAATACTTAATAATCTTAAGCGATAAAACAGCCGCAATTTTCTTTAATCGCTATTTACTGCTTATTACAAGATTTTCTATCGTCCTCCCCCCCTTTTCTTCCCGCTTTCATCAACTCCAATAATATTTCGTTCGTAATTATCTTTGAGTGCTCGTTTATTTATTTTAATCTCGATATCTAATTGTGTGGCGAGTTAATTACTTTCATCTGAATCAACAGATTTCGTTTCAAGTCTAAACGTTGAGATATTTAACATTCCGTGTAGGGGAGACCGGGGTTAGAAGTCACAATTTTTGTTCTTTTGCATTTATCAATGACATTTATATATCAATAGATAGTATATTTATTCAAGTTTAAGAAAAAATAAAGACTTTTTCCTTACCATTATCTAATGAGAACATATTATAATTTTTATGAAAAAAAAAGAAGTGTGACTTTTAACCCCGTGTCTGGGGTAAGTAGTCACATACTAAATAAAAGGTAAAATACAAAACGACAAAACAAATGCCTATTTTTATTAAACGTAAAATGTTGTTTGTAAGAAATTTTACCTAAGAAAAGAACGAAAAATGTCTTATTCATAATTTAAAAAAAATAAAAACTATTTTCTGTGAGCGAATAGTAACTTCTATCTAACGAACTAAGGTTATGGTAACAAAAATGACATAAATATAATTACAGCCAATCGTTTATGTAGTAAAACCCCTAGAAACCAATAAAAAAGGCCGCACATATTTATGGTGTTGCTTTGCCCATGTGACAACTAGCCCCCGTTAACTTGAGACAACTTTCCCCAAAACAGTTTTAGACAATTAACTCCCAAAATAAATTTAAATCAATGGTTATTTAAGAAACCCTATAATGATATCATAAAACACAGATGCACAAAAAATTACTTTTACTGTACAAAAAAAACGAACGTATATATTTCTTTTACGGTATTTCAAACCGAACTGACATTAAGTGGGAAAGAAGGTATTGTGATCGGGCACCTTGGACACGAATAACAATTTTTTTAATTCAATAGGTTTTCTGTTATGGCTTTTGTGACAACTTATCCGTGAGACAACTATACCCGGTCTCCCCTACTAGGTGGGGTATAACTAACGTGAACATAAATAATAATTTAATATAAATATAATAATGATTATTAAAATTGATATTAAGTTGATTTATATATAAAGAAATCATTGGGCCTTATTGGGACATAAGTGCCCCAATAAGGCCCAACCGACATATTTTTACATTTACTCAAGGTTCCTTCTTTTGTTACAAAAGAAAGATTGTTACTTTTATTTTGAAGTTTAATATAAATAAACATTTTGATTACGAAGTATTGTTGCATTTTTTTCAAAAACCTATTAATTATGCCTTTATAAACTTAAGGTGGGCCTTATTTGGGTCCGGTACCTTAAAACACCCTGTATAACGCAACCAGGTCCTTAAAGCAAAACCTCTAAGTCCCAACAAGCGAAAAATAAAAGCCCGAGACCAGAACCAACTCTACAATTTTTCAAATTTCAAGATTTTACGACAACTCACCCCCCACCAGAAAACACCTAAAGAGCGCTTCAGGCCTGCCAACATTTCCAAAGTGCGCGAGTCGCATTCTTTGTAGTAGAATTCGACGGCAGAGTTCTTCAACTCCAATTTCAAGAACGCAAACACAAAAAACGCACACACCCCCTTAATTACAAACCCTTTTGTGACATTAGACTCCCCCTCTTCGCGACGAAATACCTGCGACAAAAAACACATCAAAGCAAAACCCCAAAAATTAGCTTTTAACCGTTATTGTTTGAATGTCGACAACTTGTAATGGGAATTGTTACTTGATGCGAGATTTTCATGTCTGCAAAACATCACCCGATTCCCCCAAAGTTTATTACGTAGTTTTGTTTTCGACGTGTTTGATGAAATAAACCGATCGTTGTGGTTTTATCTTGATTTATCGCTAATTGATTGGACGTTAAGGCGATATCTATCGAATTCTGAGAGGCGAAGAGATATATTGGAACTGAGATCGGAGGTGTTTCTTTCTGCCAGTGGCATGGCCAGATTGAGGGCCGAAGCCCTTTCCAAAAATTAAATACAAATAAACGACAAGATTAATGCAGAATGACCAAAGTAAGAACATAATTGGAAGCTTGTTAGGGGTAAAGCGCCCTATGAATGACCGATACGAAACAAAATAATGTTTATAACAATTTAAAAAGCATAATTTATGTTCATGGTGTACCGGGTGTTGCATTTAAAGTGTCAGCTTTCGATTTACAATAACAAAGTTGTCACAATTTCCGGTTAAACCGGAAGTAAAACAAAATTTATATTTATGGCACTGCATAGAGCGAATTAATTAAAGGAACTTTTGTGCTTGTGCTTTTTTTTTAATTTTTTATTATTTCAGAAATTATAGGATCGTGACACTTTAAATGAAACACCCGGTATATTTATTTATGCAATTTAGTATATCTACTTTTTCGTTTAATTGAAAAAAATTAAAGTAATAATGAAGTGGCTAGCTGAAATAGTTAAATTTATGGGCTATACCCCGGTCAATATTTACACGAACAGGTCATTTACTGAATTTTTCATTTTATACACTTTGTAGTTAATTTTACAAAATTTTGACCAAATTGTGATAATGTTTTCATTAATTCCAACGGTTTTTTTGAGTTTATTAATTTGTTTACTATTTCTTTTACATAAAAATAGTTGTCGATGCAACAAATCGGTCATTCACTAGGCAATCTACCCCACTAGAAGATATACATTTTTATTACAAGTTAATCTATTAAAATTCCAGGGACGTACTTGCCTTCGACAGCAACGAGCAAAATTTTTAAAGACTAGGAAAACCTGTTGCACCTTGAACCCATTGTACCTAGGGTAAATTAATTTTTTTCTTAATTTTGCGGGCTTTTATGACCCGCCAGAATCTTTAATATTTAAAATGCCACACTGAAAGACAATAACGTAAAATATTTTGCTTAATGCCAATAGAGCCAAGGTCCACCACCTCTGTTGTACCTAGGCCATAGATCCACTAATTTTTGAAATCTTATAGCAATTTGAGAAAAACGGTTGCCAATGCTTTCAAATATATTACGACGGGAATCTTATTAACCTTCCGCATGCTAGGTGAATAAAAGTCACATGCCATACTAGATGGGGTTTGCCATACCCCGAAAATAGAATAAAATTCACAAAATTGTACTTTATGACGGTTCAATAATAAGAAATATATTTTAATAATTAATAACGAATAGGTTCAAGTAAAACACATTATATCTTTTCGCTCCCTTCCACTCATTGCTATGGTAAATACGTTTTTTGAATATAAAATCGATATTTACTACATTAAATTAAATTTTTTGATTTGAAGGAGCTTATGGTAAATTATATTAATGTAACAAATACGAGGATGTGCGCATTCGAGCGAAAAGTGGCACATTTCCGAGCGAGGGAGGCAAATGAAGCGCGACGCGGAGCGGCGCGCTTCATTTTCCCGAGATCGGAATGTGCCACTTTGAGCTCGAATGTGCGCACTCGGTTTTAAGCACTATTCACAATAATTAATTTAATTTCTTAGTTCAACTTTTGAATTTTCGTTAACTGTGCATGTGCAACTTCCGATGCCTTCTAAAATTTTACTCTCGGCACGCCAAAAGAAGTATAACTTCAATACATACGAGTATGTGCGCGTTCGAGCGAAAAGTGGCACATTTCCGAGCGAGGAGGCAAATGAAGCGCGACGCGGGCGGCGCGCTTCATTTTCCGAGATCGGAATGTGCCACTTTGAGCTCGAATGTGCACTCGGTTTTAAGCACTATTCACAATAATTAATTTAATTTCTTAGTTCAACTTTTGAATTTTCGTTAACTGTGCATGTGCAACTTCCGACGCCTTCTAAAATTTTACTCTCGGCACGCCAAAAGTATAACTTCAATAAATACGAGTATGTGCGCGTTCGAGCAAAAGTGGCACATTTCCGAGCGAGGAGGCAAATGAAGCGCGACGCGGGCGGCGCGCTTCATTCCGAGATCGGAATGTGCCACTTGAGCTCGAATGTGCATACTCGGTTTTAAGCACTATTCACAATAATTAATTTAATTTCTTAGTTCAACTTTTGAATTTTCGTTAACTGTGCATGTGCAACTTCCGACGCCTTCTAAAATTTTACTCTCGGCGCGCCAAAAGAAGTATAACTTCAATAAATACGAGTATGTGCGCGTTCGAGCGAAAAGTGGCACATTTCCGAGCGAGGGAGAAATGAAGCGCGACGCGGAGCGGCGCGCTTCATTTTCCCGAGATCGGAATGTGCCACTTTGAGCTCGAATGTGCGCACTCGGTTTTAAGCTCGATTCACAATAATTAATTTACTTAGGGTAATTTACCGTGAAAAACCATCAAACTCCGTAAGTTGCTCGAATTTACTTCGAAAATTGAGAAACTCTGCACCGTCGAGCCTTCTTCCGAGACTATCGAGTCTCCCACCGAAACCAAGTGATCGCCCTCTTCGATTCGCCTCAGGTTTTAAGCACGATTACGAAGCGACTCGTTTTAACAAAAAAATACCCCACCTCGTACACTGAAGGTTAATGCCCCAATATTCGTTCTATCCAAAAATTGTTATATGTACAATTTAAAAAAAAAATACAAGTCATAAAAGGACCAAGGTACAACAGGTTCCCCCACTGTTTATATTCATTAAAGCGATTGTTCGAAATCCGGTACTCTTCTTTGGATTTGTAGCAAACCCCCTCAAACAAAATTCTGGCTACGCCACTGGTTTTCACCACCCATTTCTTTATCAAACTTTCCATTTAAAAATCAAAATACGAGTCACCAACCCCGTTAAACAAAAGAAACTAATTTTTCGAACGATAATAATAATAATAAACGATTTTTAACTCGCCCCCCCCCCTCAACGCGTCAACCGTAAATAAATCGCTTAAAATCAACAAACAAAAAAAACATAAAAATGACAATAAATTATTCAAGAAAACTTGAGAAAGATTTCATTAGCACTTTTACGAAGTGATCCTTGCAAAAAAAAATTAGGAAAAAGCTCCCCACACGCACACCACGCCATTAAGACCAGACTTTGATTAATTGATTTATTTCCTTTGGAAAATTAATCAATCGCTAACTACTTTATTTATTCTATCAAAGATCGGAGGGTTGTTTTTTATGGCCCTAATTATTTTCAGGCTTTGGCACTTCGCTTAGGCACTTCGCAAAAAGGAGGCCAAGAAATCGTGGCGTCCCCCAAAAGGCAAAAAATCACAGAGCAAAAATAGAAATTCGCCAAAAACACGACGGAAGTGTTGGACGAAAATTTATCGAAAGAATGGGGGTGCAGGCGTGGGTTAATGACGCCTCCTCCCTTATCAAAAATTACAAATTTGGTCTCCCAAAAAAAAAAAGCGTTTGATATCAAAATCGATAAAAGCAGCATTGCAGTGGTGTAGAACCTACGCTGAAGTTATAAATCATTATTTATTATGTATGACACAGTTTTATTTGCATGCGACACCTGTTTTTGACATAAATTTTACTTTATTTACTAATAAGACGCTCCGATAACATCTCCAAATGAATTTTAAAAAAAAACTTCCCTTCGTTATTCGTTGGTGTTCGACTTAAAAATTAAGGGCTGCTTCAGAAGGGTGCACCCCAAGTGCGACATTAAATTTCTGGCCTACTAATTTATAAAAAAAAATTGTGCGAGTCGCTGATTAACAATTCATCTTTAAACAATCAAAATTAGATTTGATAACAACAATAGAAGGCTTCGAACGTTTGTTTTCCCTCCATTTCGAGGGTTGGCATTTGTTTTTATTCGAGTTGGTTCTGATCTTTGCTATTTTATACAATTCGCTATATTTTTTTGATTAGCAACGAGCTAATCGATTATTACTTTAACTGCACTTGTATCCATGGTAACGAGTACTTCGAAAATTAGACGAGCTTTAATTGAAAATGTTGAGCGTTTTCTTTGGTACATTTTGGTATCGAATCGCGTAGTTGGCTTGTGCCAACCGATACCATTGCGCTATCAATAAATTCGGTACATTTCAAAAAAAAAACAAAAATAAATCCCCAACCCTTAATTCCGATTGCGATCACATGATATTTGAAGTAGCTTCGAGTCAAATGTAAATGTAAGATGTGATTTAATTAAAAAATAATGCTTCCGAATTAAGAGTGGGGATTTATCGAAAAAAAAATCAAAAACCAAAAACTCCTACCTTAGGATTAAGTATTTGGGGTGGCCAAAAGGTCCGATGACAAAAAACCAAAGGTCTCTAACACTACACAATGAGCTTTAGGAGCTCCAAACGCGCGCGCGGCCTTTCACATCGAAAACGCGACGAAAACTGAAGCAGAAGGTAACAGCGCATCCTCTACTCACGACATACAAAGTGGAACAGCTAAGGCGCGTTCCGCAAATTTGAACGGCCGCACTCGATAGTTCGGGAGCACTTATCTGGCCGACTGGACGAGTGTGCGACTTGATTCCGATAACTACCTTGTGCATATGTTTTTAACCGAACATTGTCTGGAATATTCTAGAAAGAATTTTAGAAAAGCTTAAATTTAAGCCTTTTAGGATTTAGATTTTGAAATTAAAATATAGGCATTTCACTAACGTAATTATGTAGTTTCCAATGGCGATTTTTAATTTTAAAAATATCTTGATTTTGAACCGCAAAAATCGAAAAATATGTTTTTTGGGCCCTAAAAAAAATATTTTTGGAAATCCAAAATTGACTATCGTTTAGGGCACTTATAGGCTTCCTGAAACTGCATTTGAATCTTCAAAAACTTTTGATACGACTTCAAAAAAAAATGTGTTTTGGCGATGGTATTAAAACCGGAGTAAATTTTTAAAAATTCCACAAGGGCCTTCGCTGTAAGAAAACCTTTCATAATTTTTTTTTTGGTAGATGAAGGACCTATTAATCTTTGGTCAAAATTCCAGGACCGTATCTAAATCAGAATTTAATCTACGATTTTTTGATTTTGCCTTATTAAAATACGAAATTGCGTAAATTTAAATAATTCCCTCGGGATTTCTGATACTAGTACCAACTTCCAGATTTTTTTCCTTTTAAATTAAGGTCTTCGTAATACCCTGCTAAAATATTAATGCCCTATTTGCCTCAGAAGTTAATCTACGATTTTTTTTAAATTTAGTATAGTGAAATATATTATGTATTCTTTAAAAAATTCCCTCGGGATCACTGGATAAGGTAACACCTTCCCGATTTTTTTTTTCAGTTACATAAAAGTCTTCGTAAAAACCTCCTAAAATATCAGATCCGTATCTACTTTAGAACTTGGTCTACGATTTTTCTTAAATTTTATTAAATTTGGACGTATAACGTACCTATTCTTTAACAAATTCCCCAGGAATCAGTGGATAAGCTAGCACCTTCCCGATTTTTTTCTAGTTATATAAAGGTCTTCGTAAGAATGTCTTAAAATATCAGGTCCGTATTTACTTTGGAACTTAGTCTACCATTTTTCCTAAATTTTATTAAATCTAAACATGTAACGTATTCTTTAAAAAATTCCCCAGGGATCTGTGGATAACATAGCACCTTCCCGATTTTTTTCTAGTTATATAAAGGTCTTCATAAAAATGTCTTAAAATATCAGGACCGTATTTACTTTAGAACTTAGTCTACCATTTTTCATAAATTTTATTAAATTTGAACAAACAACGTATTCTTTAAAAAATTCCCCCGGGATCTGTGGATAAGCTAGCACCTTTCCGATTTTTTTCCAGTTATATAAAGGCCTTCGCAAGAATGTCTTAGAATATCAGGTCCGTATTTACTTTAAAACTTAGTCTACGATTTTTCTGAAATTTTATTAATTTTAAACAAATAACCTATTATTTAAAAAATTCCCACGGGATCTGTGGATAAGCTAGCACTTTCCTGATTTTTTTCCCGTTATATAAAGGTCTTCATAAAAATGTCTTAAAATATCAGGGCCGTATTTACTTTAGAACTTAGTCTACGATTTTTCTGAAATGTTATTAATTTTAAACAAATAACGTATTATTTAAAAAATTCCCACGGGATCTGTGGATGAGTTAGCACTTTCCCAATTTTTTTCCGGTTATATAATGGTCTTTATAAAAATGTCTTAAAATATCAGGGTCGTATTTACTTTAGAACTTAGTCTACTATTTTTCATAAATTTTATTAAATTTGAACAAACAACGTATTCTTTAAAAAATTCCCCCGGGATTTGTGGATAAGCTAGCACCTTCCGATTTTTTCCATTATATAAAGGTCTTCATAAAAATGTCTTAAAATATCAGGTCCGTATTTACTTTAGAACTTAGTCTACATTTTTCATAAATTTTATTAAATTTGAAAAACAACGTATTCTTTAAAAATTCCCCGGGATCTGTGGATAAGCTAGCACTTTCCGATTTTTTCCATTATATAAAGGTCTTCATAAAAATGTCTTAAAATATCAGGTCCGTATTTACTTTAGAACTTAGTCTACCATTTTTTATAAATTTTATTAAATTTTAACATACAACGTATTCTTTAAAAAATTCCCCCGGGATCTATGGATAAGCTAGCACTTTCCAGATTTTTTTCCAGTTATATAAAGGTCTTTATAAAAATGTCTTAAAATATCAGGTCCGTATTTACTTTAGAACTTAGTCTACATTTTTCATAAATTTTATTAAATTTGAACAAACAACGTATTCTTTAAAAATTCCCCGGGATCTGTGGATAAGCTAGCACTTTCCGATTTTTTCCATTATATAAAGGTCTTCATAAAAATGTCTTAAAATATCAGGTCCGTATTTACTTTAGAACTTAGTCTACGATTTTTCTAAATTTATTAATTTTAAAAAATACGTATTATTTAAAAATTCCCACGGATCTGTGGATGAGTTAGCACTTTCCGGATTTTTTCCATTATATAAAGGTCTTCATAAAATGTCTTAAAATATCAGGTCCGTATTTACTTTAGAACTTAGTCTACCATTTTTCATAAATTTTATTAAATTTGAACAAACAACGTATTCTTTAAAAAATTACTCCGGGATCTGTGGATAAGCTAGCACTTTCCCGATTTTTTTCCAGTTATATAAAGGTCTTCATAAAAATTTCTTAAAATATCAGGGTCGTATTTACTTTAGAACTTAGTCTACTATTTTTCATAAATTTATTAAATTTGAACAAACAACGTATTCTTTAAAAATTACTCCGGGAAACTGTGGATAAGCTAGCACTTTCCCCATTTTTTTTCCCGTTATATAAAGGTCTTCATAAAATTTCTTAAAATATCAGGGGCCGTATTTACTTTAGAACTTAGTCTACTATTTTTCATAAATTTTATTAAATTTGAACAAACAACGTATTCTTTAAAAAATTCCCCCGGGATCTGTGGATAAGCTAGCACCTTCCCGATTTTTTTCCATATATATAAAGGCCTTCGTAAAAATGTCTTAGAATATCAGGTCCGTATTTACTTTAAAACTTAGTCTACGATTTTTCTGAAATGTTATTAATTTTAAAAAAATAGCGTATTATTTAAAAAATTCCCACGGGATCTGTGGATGAGTTAGCACTTTCCGGATTTTTTTCCAATTATATAAAGGTCTTCATAAAAACGTCTTAAAATATCAGGTCCGTATTTACTTTAGAACTTAGTCTACCATTTTTCATAAATTTTATTAAATTTGAACAAACAACGTATTCTTTAAAAAATTACTCCGGGATCTGTGGATAAGCTAGCACTTTCCCGATTTTTTTCCAGTTATATAAAGGTCTTCATAAAAATTTCTTAAAATATCAGGGTCGTATTTACTTTAGAACTTAGTCTACTATTTTTCATAAATTTTATTAAATTTGAACAAACAACGTATTCTTTAAAAAATTCCCCCGGGATCTGTGGATAAGCTAGCACCTTCCCGATTTTTTTCCATATATATAAAGGCCTTCGTAAAAATGTCTTAGAATATCAGGTCCGCATTTACTTTAAAACTTAGTCTACGATTTTTCTGAAATGTTATTAATTTTAAAAAAATAGCGTATTATTTAAAAAATTCCCACGGGATCTGTGGAAGAGTTAGCACTTTCCGGATTTTTTTCCAATTATATAAAGGTCTTCATAAAAACGTCTTAAAATATCAGGTCCGTATTTACTTTAGAACTTAGTCTACCATTTTTCATAAATTTTATTAAATTTGAACAAACAACGTATTTTTTAAAAAATTCCCCCGGGATCTGTAGATAACCTAGCACCTTCCCGATTTTTTTCCAGTTATATAAAGGCCTTCATAAAAATGTCTTAAAATATCAGGTCCGTATTTACTTTAAAACTTAGTCTACGATTTTTCTGAAATGTTATTATTTTTAAAAAAATAACGTATTATTTAAAAAATTCCCACGGGATCTGTGAATGAGCTAGCACTTTCCCAATTTTTTTCCAGTTATATAAAGGTTTTCATAAAAATGTCTTAAAATATCAGGGCCGTATTTATCTTAAAACTTAGTCTACCATTTTTCATAAATTTTATTGAATTTGAACAAACAACGTATTCTTTAAAAAATTCTTTCGGGATCTGTGGATAAGCTAGCATTTTCCCGATTTTTTTCCACTTATATAAAAGCCTTCGTAATAATGTCTTAAAATATCAGGTCCGTATTTACTTTAGAACTTAGTATACGATTTTTCTGAAATTTTATTAATTTTAAACAAATAACGTATTATTTAAAAAATTCCCACGGGATCTGTGGATGAGTTAGCACTTTCCCGATTTTTTTCCATTTATATAAAGGTTTTATAAGAATGTCTTAAAATATCAGGACCGTATTTACCTCAAAACTTAATCTGTAATTTTTTTAATTTTATTATATTGGAACACATTACATATGCTTAAAAAAATTCCCTCAGGATTTCTGGTTAAAGTAACACCTTCCAGATTTTTCTCCTATTGCATAAAATTTTTCGTAATAACCTGCTAAAATATCAGGATCAAAATTACACCAAAACAAAATCTATGATTTTTTTCTATTTCACCACAAATTTGCACTAACAAAAAAAATCATCGTAGATTTCCAGTTAAAAAGTAAAATAAAAAAGTCCTTCCTTATTTTTTTCTTAATACCTAAGTACGTAAATAAAACACTACTAAAATAACAGAGCCGTATCTACACTGATCTGTAATTTGCGATTTATTAAAATTAACGTTATTTGAACCGAAAAATGCACAAGCTCCGAAAACTTTTCGTGTCGTTTTCTCTCAACAGTACAACTTTTCTTCATTTTTAAAATTCAAAATAAATCCATATAAAATGTGACGTTATTTTTTTAAATTTCCCGCCGACTTAAAGCGAACGCGGTAACCATAGCGCCAGCGTCGCGCACCTTCGCACCAACCGAACAAAGAAAAAACGCCCAGTTATAATGCTTTAGTACAAATTTAGGCCTTTGATTAAATTTTCAAACAGTTATACTAGCTGCAAATTTAAATTGGTAAATATTTACAAGAGCTCTTGGGAAATGAACGGCAGCGGCGCCGGTTACGAGGCAATTTACCGGCCTTCCTATGTTACATTATATCGTATGTAAAAGCTTTTATATAAATTTGCGTGCTTACGCAGACGGACCCCCGCCCCTTCGAAAAATGTTCGATGCCAAAGATCCCCGAAGGAATTAGGCTATCCCAAAAGTTGCTTGCTTTAAATTTGGCGTTAGTTAAATTATTTGGGCCGTCACTTCTTTTGGCAGAAATAGCTTTTGCTTCTTGCCAAACGTTCGAGGTCGTATTTTTGGGGTTTAAATGGGGGAGTTTCGTTTTAGTTTTATTAAACACTTCTTGGAAATTAAAAAAGTTTGATGGGGGCGGAGCGGGTTGTAAACTTGCTTTTTTCGTTTATGCCTAAGATTTAGTTTTCTCTTCTAATTTTCGATTTAAAAAAAAAACGTTTTTGCGTTTATTTTCAAATTTAAATTGGGAAATTTGGGGATTGATTTAAATCGAACGCTTTGATTGGCGCATGTTGTTATGAAACTATGGTTACTCGCCGCACAACCAATCGGAATCGATTATTTAAATTTAAATTTTCTTTTTGAATACAGGTTATGTGTCTTTTGTAATTAATGAATACTTTGTCGAGCACTTTGTTGATATGAAAGGCTTAGAATTTTCACCGAAAACTGATTATACGTTTCATTAAGGTTAAATCTCTTTGTTTGTGATAAATGAGAATCCTTTAGGTAAGATGATTAAATTTTCGAGTAATTTACAGTTAAGAAACTTAAGGTAGAATGGATATGTGTTACACACCTACACCTTCACATTATGTACTTAAATGTAACTTTATTAAATTGTGATCGAAATATTTGTAATTAAATTTTGGCAGAATTATTAATGTAAAATTGAAAGATCGCTTATGAAGGATTAGAATCGTGAATAAGGCCCTTCCATTCGTAAAGGTAAATCCTTTGGGGCTTTCGCAGGCTTGTGCACGTTCAATAGATCGAAAATTAATATTTTCTTAGATCAATGTTAATTAAGAATGACTCTAATTGATTTTACTCGAATTTAAATAAGGCCAGAGAGGTTTATGTTAAATCTAAAGCTTTGTAAAGACGATGTAAACTTGTGTTTCGAAGCTTACAAAATGACAAACTTTAAAAAAGGGTCGAATTTTATATGGACCGAGCAACATCGGAAGATTTTAGAAGATACATTTTGAATTTTAAAAATTTAGAAAAGTTGTACTGTTGAGAGAACACGACAAGAAAAGTTTTCGGAGCTTGTGTATTTTTCGGTTCAAATAACGTTAATTTTAATAAATCGCAAATTGCAGAGCAGTGTAGATACGGACCTGTTATTTTAGTAGTGTGTTATTTAAATACTTAGGTATTAAGAAAAAAATAAGGAAGAACTTTTTTATTTTTCTTTTTAACTGGAAATCTACGAGGATTTTTTTTTTGTTAGTGCAAAGTGGTGAATTGGAAAAAATCATAGATTTTGTTTTGGTGTAAATTCGATTCTGATATTTTAGCAGGTTATTGCGAAGATCTTTATGCAATAGGAGAAAAATCTGGAAATTGTTAGTTTAACCAGAAATCCTGAGGGAATTTTTTTAAGCATACGTAATGTGTTCCAATATAATAAAATAAAAAAAACCACAGATTAAGTTTTGAGGTAAATACGGCCCTGATATTTTAAGGAATTTTATGAAGAACTTTATATAACTGGAAAAAAATCGAGAAGGTGCTAGCTCATCCACAGATCCCGGGGGAATTTTTTAAAAAATACGTTATATGTTCAAATTTAATAAAATTTTGGAAAAATCGTAGACTAAGTTCTAAAGTAAATACGGACCTGATATTTTAAGACATTTTTATAAAGGACTTTATATAACTGGAAAAAAATCGAGAAGGTGCTAGCTCATCCACAGATCCCGGAGGAATTTTCTAAAAAATACGTTATATGTTCAAATTTAATAAAATTTGGGAAAAATCGTAGACTAAGTTCTAAAGTAAATACGGACCTGATATTTTAAAACATTTTTACGAAGGACTTTATACAACTGAAAAAAAATCGAGAAGGTGCTAGATCATCCACAGATCCCGGGGGAATTTTTTAAATAATACGTTATATGTTCAAATTTAATAAAATTTGGAAAAAATCGTAGACTAAGTTCTAAAGTAAATACGGACCTGATATTTTAAGACATTTTTACAAAGGACTTTATACAACCGGAAAAAAATCTAGAAAGTGCTAGCTCATCCACAGATCCCGGAGGAATTTTTTAAATAATACGTTATATGTTCAAATTTAATAAAATTTGGAAAAAATCGTAGACTAAGTTTTAAAGTGAATACGGACCTGATATTTTAGAAGGCTTTTACGAAGACTTTTATGTAACTGAAAAAAAATTAGAAGATGCTAGTTTATCCACAGATCGCTGTGTATCAAATTTATCATTTTATTTAATAAGAAAGGCCACCTTTGGTTTTGTTTTCGCTTTTTTTATATTTGCAAGACAAGGACAACATTAGTAAAGGGCTATTACGAGACTATTTCGTAGACCTGTATTTTATAGTCATTGTATTAATAATGCGATATTTGTTATATAGATTTTTTTAATCAACAAATCTTACTGTCTTTTCTGATATATAAAATTAATAAAATTTTAAGTAGTAAATCAGCAGCAATTAAAATAAAACTACTTGAATTTAAAATTAGTGGTAATATTGCACAGTAACAGCCTTCACATAATTATTTTAAAAATATAAAAAGTACCGCAAGTGATCGGGTATAGGGTATCTGGCCTTAATAGAATAAATAATTGATTTTCCAAGCTTTAAATTGTATTTTGGTCGAGAAAAATGCGTTTCCGATCTTTTAGGTCGGAAAATGGAATTTTCTAAACACAAAATAGCAAAACGTAAAAGTAAAATGGATGATAAAGTGTACTTGTTCTTTGAACAACTCAATATATTTCCTTTGCCAGAAAGAATAAGGAATTACAAACGGAAATAGCTTGAATACGTGAACAGAATGGGAAAACAGGAAAATTCTAAAGCAAATTTATAAAACCTAAGCCGAAGCTTAAGAAAAAAAAAAATATATGGCCGCTCGCAATAGAACCGTTTTTTATCTGCGGCGAAGAGGACGCATTAGAAACGATCGAAATTTGGATTTCGTCGACGAAACGCGAAATGATTTCACATATTAATAAATTAACTTAAATTTCCCGACGTAGACAGTCTGAATTCGGTAAACCAATTACGTCGGTTTATTAAATTTAATTGCGTTTACCGCTATTTATGATTTCGAATTTAGCTATGACAGTTCCTAAAGCTTATTCAATCAGCTGTAATTTTCATTATGTAACTCGAAAGTCGAAAATAAACAATTTTTGGGCGATTCACTTTTCGCAGAAATTAACTTTAACAAATAATGAGAATAACCTTTGATCCATAGAAAATTTTTGGATTTTGTTTTGGGACGAAACGAGTGCCTTTTTTTTTAAATGAGGATTAATTGTTGTAAGGATTGCTAAATTTAGTTTAACGCCAATTGGGAGCTTAATAAAGTTTAGAGGGATGCCTGTCGCTAATCAGTGCAAAACAAGCTACACCCTCACTAACCCTAATAACAAATGTTTCTTACATAGTAGGACATTAATCTTGTAAAACAAATTCTGGGTCCTAGACGAGGCCGCTGCCAGCCACCCCTCGAACGGCTGAAGCTTTGCAAATTGGAAAAAAACACCGATTTATCCTTTTGGTCTAAATAAATCAATTCTGCGGCTTTCCATAGATGGCGATCGATTGTTGTTTTGTCGAAAATAAGCGAAAGAAACTTTAAATTGATTGTTTTAAAAATTAAACTATTAGAATTTTAAAAAGGATGCTTAGAAAATGCTGGATTTGTAGGTAATTAAGGGTTGAAGTTTTAGATTAATTTTTGTAGCACAAAATTTACATTAAAAAAATTGTAGCGCCGTTATTTGTAAACGGATCGTTAAAAACTATACAGATTCAGATTCCTCAGACTTTTTGGCTTTGGATAAGTTCAAAAACCCATAGGCGTGCCATTTAAAGTTCTCGAGAAAAACGAGTCGGAAGAGTCCGACTTGTAATTACTTTTATCAAAATTTGCACTTTGACAAATCGTAGTTCGGTTATTTGTGAACAAATCTTTAAAAGCTTTTCAGATTCTGAAATTTCGTTTATTGGAGCGTAAGATCAGCTAAAAATATTAATAGGCCCCACTGTTAAATATGAGAAAAAAACGCGCTTGAAACTTTCAAAATGTAAATTTTGTTAAAATTTTGAATTTTCAAAATGCTCTAACTCCGCCGTCTTTGCGAATTTCGTCAAATCCTTTTATTTCTGAAAGCTTCCAACCCTAACATGTCGGAATTTGGTCCCAACTAAAAACCCCCAAAATTGGCCAAAATCGAGAAAAAACATGAATTAACCCCTCGCGTATTTTTAAGAAAAAAAAATTTTAGGTAACAGATTTGTTTTACACTTTTGTGGGACGTTTTTAAAGACCTTAAACCTACATAACCGGAGCCATTCTTCCCTGTTCCCCCTTCAACCCCTAAAATTTTTGAAAAAACTAAATAAATCGAAAAAAATACCCTTTGACTCACAAAAACGATCGTAGCACCCTCATTTTCGATCCAACCATTAAATACGGCACGGATTCGAAATTCTGAGACATTTTCCATAGGATACGTGCAAAATCGGCATAGTGCGCAATGTTAATTTTTTGAGTAATTAAGGGTTGCAGTTTTAGATTCATTTTTGGAGCACAAAAGTGTACGTTAAAAAAATTGTAGCACCGTTATTTCTGAACGGATCTTTAAAAACTATACAGATTCGGATTTATCAGACTTTTTGACTTCAGATATGTTTAAAAAACCATAACCATGCTATTTCAAATTATTGAGTAAAACGGCTTTGAAGAGTCCGACTTGTAATTATTTTTTTTAAATTTTTACTTTGAAAAATTGTAGCTCGGTTATTTGTAAACGGATCTTTAAAATCTTTATAGATTCTGAAAGCCCATTTGTCAGAGCATTAGATCAGTTAAATAAATCAACAGGGTCCAACGTTAAATCTGGGAGAAAAACGCCTTCAAATTTTTTAAAACGTAAGTTTTACTTTCTTCGGTGGTGTCTTCCGCTTATTGTTATCAGTCCGTTAATCTAATCAATTTATCTAGGTCCCAAAGTGATCACATTAAGCGGCGTCTACTGTAATTATTAAAAACTAAGATACCAATTAAAACCGACTTTCCACCATTCGAAAAAACATGGAATTTAAGAAAATTAATAATTTTTGAAAATTGCATTGTAACTTACACATTAAATCTATTCAAAATCGCTTCGAGATGTTAAAATAATTGATTTTCCAAGCTTTAAATTGTATTTTGGTCGAGAAAATGCGTTTCCGATCTTTTAGGTCGGAAAATGGAATTTTCTAAACACAAAATAGCAAAACGTAAAAGTAAAATGGATGATAAAGTGTACTTGTTCTTTGAACAACTCAATATATTTCCTTTGCCAGAAAGAATAAGGAATTACAAACGGAAATAGCTTGAATACGTGAACAGAATGGGAAAACAGGAAAATTCTAAAGCAAATTTATAAAACCTAAGCCGAAGCTTAAGAAAAAAAAAATATATGGCCGCTCGCAATAGAACCGTTTTTTATCTGCGGCGAAGAGGACGCATTAGAAACGATCGAAATTTGGATTTCGTCGACGAAACGCGAAATGATTTCACATATTAATAAATTAACTTAAATTTCCCGACGTAGACAGTCTGAATTCGGTAAACCAATTACGTCGGTTTATTAAATTTAATTGCGTTTACCGCTATTTATGATTTCGAATTTAGCTATGACAGTTCCTAAAGCTTATTCAATCAGCTGTAATTTTCATTATGTAACTCGAAAGTCGAAAATAAACAATTTTTGGGCGATTCACTTTTCGCAGAAATTAACTTTAACAAATAATGAGAATAACCTTTGATCCATAGAAAATTTTTGGATTTTGTTTTGGGACGAAACGAGTGCCTTTTTTTTTAAATGAGGATTAATTGTTGTAAGGATTGCTAAATTTAGTTTAACGCCAATTGGGAGCTTAATAAAGTTTAGAGGGATGCCTGTCGCTAATCAGTGCAAAACAAGCTACACCCTCACTAACCCTAATAACAAATGTTTCTTACATAGTAGGACATTAATCTTGTAAAACAAATTCTGGGTCCTAGACGAGGCCGCTGCCAGCCACCCCTCGAACGGCTGAAGCTTTGCAAATTGGAAAAAAACACCGATTTATCCTTTTTGGTCTAAATAAATCAATTCTGCGGCTTTCCATAGATGGCGATCGATTGTTGTTTTGTCGAAAATAAGCGAAAGAAACTTTAAATTGATTGTTTTAAAAATTAAACTATTAGAATTTTAAAAAGGATGCTTAGAAAATGCTGGATTTGTAGGTAATTAAGGGTTGAAGTTTTAGATTAATTTTTGTAGCACAAAATTTACATTAAAAAAATTGTAGTGCCGCTATTTGTAAACGGATCGTTAAAAACTATACAGATTCGGATTCCTCAGACTTTTTGGCTTTGGATAAGCCCAAAAACCCATAGGCGTGCTATTTGAAGTTCTCGAGAAAAACGAGTCGGAAGAGTCCGACTTGTAATTACTTTCATCAAAATTTGCACTTTGACAAATTGTAGCTTGGTTATTTGTGAACGAATCTTTAAAATCTTTTCAGATTCTGAAATTTCGTTTATTGAAGCGTAAGATCAGCTAAAAATATTAATAGGCCCCACTGTTAAATATAAGAAAAAAACGCGCTTGAAACTTTCAAAATGTAAATTTTGTTAAAATTTTGAATTTTCAAAATGCTCTAACTCCGCCGTCTTTGCGAATTTCGTCAAATCCTTTTATTTCTGAAAGCTTCCAACCCTAACATGTCGGAATTTGGTCCCAACTAAAAACCCCCAAAATTGGCCAAAATCGAGAAAAAACATGAATTAACCCCTTGCGTATTTTTAAGAAAAAAAAATTTTAGGTAACAGATTTGCTTTACACTTTTGTGGGACGTTTTTAAAGACCTTAAACCTACATACCCGGAGCCATTCTTCCCTGTTCCCCCTTCAACCCCTAAAATTTTTGAAAAAACTAAATAAATCGAAAAAAATACCCTTTGACTCACAAAAACGATCGTAGCACCCTCATTTTCGATCCAACCATTAAATACGGCACGGATTCGAAATTCTGAGACATTTTCCCCATAGGATACGTGCAAATTCGGCATAGTGCGCAATGTTAATTTTTTGAGTAATTAAGGGTTGCAGTTTTAGATTCATTTTTGGAGCACAAAAGTGTACGTTAAAAAAATTGTAGCACCGTTATTTCTGAACGGATCTTTAAAAACTATACAGATTCGGATTTATCAGACTTTTTGACTTCAGATATGTTTAAAAAACCATAACCATGCTATTTCAAATTATTGAGTAAAACGGCTTTGAAGAGTCCGACTTGTAATTATTTTTTTTAAATTTTTACTTTGAAAAATTGTAGCTCGGTTATTTGTAAACGGATCTTTAAAATCTTTATAGATTCTGAAAGCCCATTTGTCAGAGCATTAGATTAGTTAAATAAATCAACAGGGTAGAACGTTAAATCTGGGAGAAAAACGCCTTCAAAGTTTTTAAAACGTAAGTTTTACCTTCTTCGGTGGTGTCTTCCGCTTATTGTTATCAGTCCGTTAATCTAATCATTTTATCTAGGTCCCAAAGTGATCACATTAAGCGGCGTCTACTGTAATTATTAAAAACTAAAATTCCGAGTAAAACCGACTTTCCACCATTCGAAAAAACATGGAATTTAAGAAAATTGGTAATTTTTGAAAATTGCATTGTAACTTACACATTAAATCTATTCAAAATCGCTTCGAGATGTTAAAATGTAATAATCGTATTAACTGATGCGTTTTAACTAAAATTCGCAATTAATTAACCAAGTTGATCGGTTTATAAGGTGATATAACACCTCTGTCTTAAGCACTTCCGTCCAATATCATTTAATTACAGTTCCATAAATTTTATGCCATTTTTCCCACATTAGGAGGCGCACTTGCTTTAATTAAGAAGTTCGCAAATTGGATTTCTTTAAACTTAAAAATAAAAACTACGCACTTCAAAAGCCAAAGAACAGAATTGGCCGGGCCCTTAATTTTTTTGTTATGCGGAAACGTTTAGCTTCGAAGTTAATTGTACTTTAATAACAATTGTCTTTCTATGGGAAGACTGGAAATGAATGAATGTGAACTTATGGAAGGCTTCGTTATCGTTAAAAGCTTAGAGTTGGTAAGCATATGGTTATCTAAATCGATTTAAGGCCTTCTTAAAATAGGTCATGGAATGAAGTTTCAGCAAGATATGTTTGGACAGGATAAGCCCCAACATATATTTTGGCTTTGCGTACATAAAAAGTCCGATACAAATTCGTCCGAATCTAATTTCGAACGAGAATTTTAATTAGGTTTAAAGCTTTGCTTTTGCGAAGCTCGTCGAGGCTTGCGGTTCGCGAGCCGCTTTGTATACAGGGTGTTTACAAGTCGGCGTACAAGCTACACGCTGCCACGTTTTTCGTTAAGTTCTAAATTGAACATATTAATCTTAAAATTTTGTATCACGAGGTTTTCGATGTTAAGACTTTCGTCCACAAACATAATAAAAAAAAATTAATATTATTGTTTTGTTGACGCTTTCTTTTTTGACCCCAAAAGACTATATTAAGTAGTCAAAAAATCACGTGATACAAAACTAGTACAATACAACGTTTTAACATTATGATTTTTGATGCAGAACCGAACGAAGAACGTCGCAGTGTGTCACAAAGTGCGCTTAATTGTACACACCCTGTATAAAAAATTAATAAGTGTCCGCCGCAAAAATAAAATGCGTTTTAACGTGCACGTCGTGTAAATTTTAAGGTACGCGGAATTAATATCGAAAAATAACAGGTGTTGAATTTTTCAATTAAACAACATTTTAATTTGATTAATTTCGTAAATTAAATTACTTGGCGCTCGTTCGATGAAATTAAATTTGAAATTTCTACGCTTTATAAATGTTAAATTTGTGTAATAAGTAATGACAGTCGCAAGCTCAAAATAAATTAAACTACGTTTAGGGTAATAAAGCCTACAAATCTTTTAGTGTTTCACGATTTTGTGTGCGATGTAAAAATTATTTTCGGCGTTTGATGGGCTTATTAATTTTTTGCTTCGAATATAAATAATTTTTTAACATTCGGTTAGGAATTCTTGGAAAGTTGTGTCGCATTTTTAAGGAAAATTGTGTACACTTTAAAAAAATTCCCTCGAGATTTCTGGTTAAGGTATACCTGTCTTAATTTTTTTCACACTTTATTAAGTACTTAATTATAACATGTTAAAATAGCAGATCCGAACTGGCACCAAAATAAAAATTATGATTCTTTCCATTTTATTTCATTTGTAAACACAATGGGGTTGACTTTAAAAAACTCCCCCAAGGTTTTTGGCTACTTTAGACCGTTCTTATTTTTTTTCCTATTATATAAGGTGCCTATCTATAACCTGCTAAAATCCCAGGGCCGGATTTCCACCAGAATAAAATTTACGATTTTTTCCATTTTTTTTCCATTTTTAAACACAATGGTGTTGATTTTAAAAAATTACCCTAAGGTTTCTCGGAAAGGTAGACCTTTTTACATTTTTTTCCCATTATATAAGATACTTATCTAAAATCTCCTTAAATAACAGGGCCGGATTTCCACCAGAATAAAAATTATGATTTTTTCCATTTTATTACAATTGTAAACACAATAGTGTTTACTTTAAAAATTACCTCATGGTTTCTAACAAAGGTAGACCTTTCTTAATTGTTTTACCATTATATAAGGTGCCTATGTATAACCTGCTAAAATTCCAGGGCCGGATTTCCACCAGAATAAAAATTACGATTTTTTCCATTTTATTATATTTCTAAACACAATGGTGTTGACTTTAAAATATTCCTCCAAGGTTTCTGGCAAAGGTAGACCTTTCTTAATTTTTTTTCCCCTATATAAGGTACTTATCTATGATCTCGTAAAATAACAGGGCCGGATTTGCACCAAAATAAAAATTATGATTTTCTTCATTTTATTACATTTTTAAACACAATGGTGTTTACTTTAAAAAAATCCCTCATGGTTTCTGGCAACGGTAGACCTTTCTTAATTTTTTTCCCATTATATAAGGTGTCTATCTATAACCTGCTAAAATATCAGAACCGGATTTTTACCAAAATAAAAATTATGATTTTTTCCATTTTATTACAATTGTAAACACAATGGTGTTTACTTTAAAAAAATTCTCCAAGATTTCTGGCAAAGGTAGACCTTTCTTAATTTTTTTCCCATTATATAAGGTACTTATCTATAATCTCGTAAAATAACAGGGCCGGATTTCCACCAGAATAAAAATTATGATTTTTTCCATTTTATTACAATTGTAAACGCAATAGTGTTCACTTTAAAAAATTCCCTTATAGTTTCTGGCAAAGGCAGACCTTTCCTAATTTTTTCCCATTATATAAGGTGTCTATATATAACCTGCTAAAATCCCAGGGCCGGATTTCCACCAGAATATAAGTTACGATTTTTTCCATTTTTAAACACAATAGTCTTGACTTTACAAAAATTCCCCCTAAGTTTCTGGCTATGGTAAACCTTCCTTAATTTTTTTCCCATTATATAAGGCATTTATCTATAACCTAATAAAAAAACCAGGGCCGGATTTGCACCAGAAAAAAAATTACCATTTTCTTCGTTTTGTCGTGCCTAATTTTAAGTAAATTCAATCAGAAAACTGAATTTCCTTTAAAAAGCCAAAAACGTA
This sequence comes from Sinopyrophorus schimmeli, assembly GCA_036325965.1. Taxonomy (NCBI): domain Eukaryota; kingdom Metazoa; phylum Arthropoda; class Insecta; order Coleoptera; family Elateridae; genus Sinopyrophorus; species Sinopyrophorus schimmeli. The sequence continues at coordinate 1,525,476 of JARFIZ010000325.1, forward strand.
AAGAAAAACGATTAGAAATACCCACATTAATGTTCCCAATACATATTTTAACCTTGTAACGTGAAAAGCATATCTGGGTTGAATATTTTTAGAAAGGGTTGCATGGCAAAAATACTTTTCAGTTTTAATAATATAAATGATTTTAAATATAGTTGTTGTTACACTCTGTTGTAATTACATTACCCGTTATTATGTACAAAACTAAAACATAACAACCCTTTTAAACTTAATTAAATCACACCCTGAGAAGACGCCAAACAGTAGCGCCCTCACTTATGCTAATAATTCATTATTTATCATTAATTTTATTTGCTCATTTTTCCATCGTACGCTTCCATTTCACAATACAAATTTAATTCCCACAAAATTGGGGCTCTTTGCGCGATCTTAGGAGAGACGAAACGCACCGCTTCCCCTAGAAAAACTCCCCGGCTACGCCAATGGAAATAAAACGAATCTCGATTTATTCGATCAGAGCGATATTAAAAAAAAAAAAAATTCTTTGATAAAATTGGGCCTTATTGATTGCACGTCGTTTCGGATGAAACCTAAATATGTTTTCTAACCTAAATGTTTTATTGTGAAGCTTAAATAAGAGCTGTAAGCCGAAAGTAATTCCATTCGAAACGTACTAAATGCTGCCAATAAAATATTTAAGGTGTCCCTTCTAAATTTAATCACTTTTATCCTATTTGTCCTTTCTCGTTATTATCTAATACTGATATCGGGTGTTGGACGAATAAGCACTGAAACTTCACCCACTTATAAATCTTATACTAGCCAGTTTTATAAATACAGTAGAAGGCGCTTGATGTGAGCATTTTGAAACCTAGATAAAGTAATTACATTAACAATAAGCACAAGTCACCAACAAAAATTATAAAAATTACGTTTTGACAGTTTCGAGCGCGTTTTTCTCTTAGACTTAACATTGGGCCTTGTCAATTTTTTTAACTGATCTTACGCTAGGATAAACGGGCTTTCAGAATCTAAAAAATTTTTAAAGATCCGTTCACAAATAACCGAGCTACGATTTTTCAAAGTGGAAATTTAGAAAAAATTATTACAAGTCGAAATTTACTAACTCGTTTTTCTCGAAAATTTTAAAAAGCACTCTTATTGGTTTTTAAACCTATCCAAAGCCAAAATGTTAGGAAAATCCAAAGCTGTATAGTTTTTAAAGATCCGTTCACAAATAACCGAGCTACGATTTTTCAAAGTAGAAAATTCAAAAAAAATTATTACAAATCGGACTCTTCGAACTCGTTTTTTTCAAAAATTTTAAACGGCACGCCTATGGATTTTTAAGCCTATCCGAAGCCAAAATGTTGGGAAAATCCGAATTTCTATAGTTTTTAAAGATCCGTCCACAAAGAACAACGCTACGTAAACTTTTGTGCTTAAAAATGATTTCTAAAACTTCAACCCTTAATTACTCGAACACCCCGTATAAACAAATCACAATTTTTTTATTAACTCGATATGTTAGGTTAAAAAGCTAATTAAAAAAAACCGTGTAAAAGATATCATTTTTATTAAAAAAACAAACGTTTTACATTTAGCTACAATAAGTACAAACAAATACATATGCTTATGCTTATATTTCTTTCAGATGCTTATAAAAAGTGTCAAAAATTATTTTAAAAAAAACCTTATAAAAAAAATAAATGTTGTTCAGCAAAACGGCTTTATTTAGCAATAATTGTGTGGGAACCCCTTCGGGACGTAACAATTTTTTGAAAACCCACTTTTCGGTTTTGTTCGGAGACGTGTTCGATAAAATAAAGGTGCGTTTTAAGTACGCGGCCCGATTAGAAGTATTAATAAACATAAATTTATTAAATCGCCTTGACAAGCTAAATCTTAATTGTGGTGTATTTCCGTCTAAAAGGCGTCTTCTTAATAAATTTATTACTCAAACTTTGGTGTTTTAAACTCCATTAGTGGTATCTGGAGTAAACATAAAATGGCTCATATAATAGAAGCCCCATATTATCTAAATATACAACGCTCAACTTTTGTACACTTAAATTTCATTAGGATCGAAACAATCTCTTTTATCAAGCAAATTTAACTTTTCCAATTTTTACAAGGTTGCCATTTTTCTGACACAACTAAACAAATACCTAATTTATATGTACGAAAAACGTATTTTTACCATAGCATTGAGTGGGAGCGAGCGAAAAGATACGACAAACTCATAAGTACGAGTGAGAGGGACCGATAAAAAGTATTTACCAATTTTTGTGGCCAAAATAATTGCAAATCGTGCTTAAAACCGAGTGTGCACATTCGAGCTCAAAGTGGCACATTCCGATCTCGGAAAATGAAGCGCGCCGCTCCGCGTCGCGCTTCATTTGCCTCCCTCGCTCGGAAATGTGCCACTTTTCGCTCGAATGCGCACATCCTCGTATTTATTATTTTAGTATAATTTACCGTGCGCTCATTCAAATCAAAAATTTTAATTTAATTTAGTAAATATCGATTTTATACTCGAAAAATGTATTTACCATAGCAATGAGTGGAAGGGAGCGAGAAGATACGATAATCTCGTCGATGCAAGTGAGAAGGAACGATTAAAATTATTCAATTAGTTATTCGTATAATTTATTGGTCTAAACTATTGCGAATCGTTCAGAAATTGCCGTGAAATTAATTTGTACAGTAATCCCTCAATATTCGCGGATTCGTGGTTCGCGAATTTCGATTATTCGCGATTATTAAATTGCGGAAAAATTCGACATTTGCGAGCTGTGTACTCGCCTATTCGCGAAACCATTAAATTTTTTTTTTTTTTGGGGTTATACATAACGTATTTTTCAGTTGAGCAGTGGTGTAAACATTTCACACACAGAGAGAAAAGGTACACTTGATTAAAGATAACTTTTCTTCCTGCAAGAAATTTTTTAAATTTAATTTGAATTGTTGGCGCTTCATAACAAGGCATTTGTAGATTCTAAAACTAAAAAACAAACAAAATTACTTTTTTTTAAAGTTAATTAATATTAAATATTAGCAAGTTATTAAATTAGTTTTGACATATTTCATTTATTTTCTATTTTATTTTTTACTTCTTTGTATCTATATAACACATAGGTATAATAATAATTTTTAATTAGATTTATATTCGATCTATTTTCTAGTTACTCATTTTTTTACCACCTCTCCTCAGCGGACACTTCTTCACAACGAACAATATTCTTGGTCCCGCGACTGTCCGTTCAAGAAAGGTTTTACTGTACAATTTAAAAAAAATTACTAGTAAAAAAAGAGCCAAGGTACAACAGGCTCCCCTATATCAAAATCATAAATTTTTGTATGGAAAATCGTGTAAATCGAAATTAAAGCAAAATATGCAAAAAACAATGTAAACTAATGCGATAAATGCGAGGATGTGCGCATTCGAGCGAAAAGTGGCACATTTCCGAGCGAGGGAGGCAAATGAAGCGCGACGTGGAGCGGCGCGCTTCATTTTCCCGAGATCGAAATGTGCCACTTTGAGCTCGAATGCGCACACTCGGTTTTAAGCACGATTCGCAATTATTTTGGCTGCGAAAATTAGTAAATACTTTTTATCATTCCCTCTCACTCCTACTTATGAGTTTGTTGTATCTTTTCGCTCGCTCGCACTCATTGCTATGGTAAAAATACGTTTTTCGAACATTTAATCGATATTTACTAAACCAAATTAAAATTTTTGATTTGAAGGACTGCACGGTAAATTATACCAATGTAATAAATACGAGGATGTGCGCATTCGAGCGAAAAGTGGCACATTTCCGAGCGAGGGAGGCAAATGAAGCGCGACGCGGGCGGCGCGCTTCATTTTCCCGAGATCGGAATGTGCCACTTTGAGCTCGAATGCGCACACTCGGTTTTAAGCACGATTCACAATAATTTATTTACTTTCTCTTAGGAAGCGTTCAAGTATTACGTAACGCAATATGGGGGTCCATCATCGCGTTATGCAACATTTTTTTTTATTTAAATAAAAAGCTAGGAAATTAAAATTTCCCAAGTTGGCAACCCCTTTCGTTTATGTATTACGGGAAAATGATCACTTGGTTGTTACGTAACGTTTAGGGCTGGGGGAGGTCTGAAAAACGTTACGGCGCGTTACATGGTGAGGGGGTCTTCAACTGCCGACTTTTTGTTATGAATACCTTTATTAGTGCCCCATTACGATGCAATTCATTTTATCAACAAATTGTTACACATACAAAAAAAGGGCCAAGGTACAACAGGTCCCCCTTATATAACGTAAATTTCCATGCTAATCGCAAGCAACTCGGTAGCTCAGTTTTCTGCATAACACCAAACGCGGTAAAAAGTCCTCGGATCAAGTCTCCTTCGCTGGGCGCACTTGTTTTATTTTCAGGACGAGATTTAGCAATGTTAATAAGTGTTATTTTGTAATTTATTGGATTCTCATATAGAACTCTGTAATTATACGAAATTACAGATTTATCAAAAAATAACATTTTTTATAAAATTCTATTTTTCAAAAATCAATAAAAAGACGTGGTAAATGTTCTTTTTGTGTTTCGTCAAAATTTTTAAATAGCCCACCTCCCCCCTCCCTCCATGGTTTTTTTATTGTACCCCAAGTCGAAAAGTTTCCGAAGCCCAAATTCAAAAAAACCAAATCCTTTCTCTCCCCTTTTCGCACAAAATCCAAAAGTCGCCCCCCCCCTCCCCACAACATTTTAATCGCGTCCGAACCCAAAAACACCCAAACTCCTCGAGGACCCACGAATCAAAAAATTCCAAAAAAAAAGTAAAAAAACGAGCCACTCACCATTATTTCATATTTTAAATAAATTCCAATCCAAGAACGAGCAAACGAATCGAAAATGTTCAATTAATCGGCGTCCATTCATGTCATTCTTCCTCCTTGGTAAAAAATCGAAAAAAACGCGAGCACAGAGAGCATAACCGAAAGGAAAAAAAAACGAACGGGCCTAGCGCGGTGCCACCGCGAGGTTCTCAGCTAGAAACGGGCACACCTCCCTGGAATCGAGCATGCTGCGAATCACAAGCGACCCTTAAGCGTGACGCCAGTCTTACTAACAGCTACCCGCATCGCAGGCGACGGGCAAACATGGCCCTTAGCGGGGAGGCATCGTCTCCTACGATTTTTTCCAAATGCGAGCACGTCCAGCTTCTCAAGTTTTAAGGGTCGAACTACACTCACTCAGCAGCACTCCATTCCGTATATTGATCTCTTTCCCACTATTTCACCTGTGCAGTCCTCGCGAGGACTTGGCGAGCTGCTTTCGGGGAAAAGCACTTTTCGCGTTTGCGGAAACGATAGGAATGGATCCGGAGCGCTCCCCCTACTAACCGGAGCCCGGCGTCGCGGCGCAATTGACGAGCCGGTCCGTTGTTGCGCCACGAAAATTTTCGGCGAGCCGGCCCTGGAAATGTTTTTTTTTTTTTCGGTCCCTTTGCGCCCCACGTTTCGGCCGATCGAGCCACCTGCGATCGGACGGCGAGCGAAGACGTTAAAAAACGTTTAGTTTGATCGGAAGAAAATCGGCGGCGCTCCGGGCTCGATCTTGCAACCTTCGGGCTTGAACGTGGCGAGGGAAAATCAATTTTCTAAGTTGTAATAGGGACGAGGGAGCGAGTCCGGGAAATGTGTTGGAGGAATTCGGGCCGCGACAGATGGCGCCTCCTGCAAGGTTGTTTGTTTGCGTGCAGGGACCTCGTCGTTTGAGTTCGAGGTACAGTGGAAGCGCGATAGGTCGATTCTTGTGGGATGGGCGAAAAAATGCGCGTCGTACAGGTTTCGACTTATTAATTAAGATTTGCTTCGGTAAAGCTCAAAGAAAAGTTGCGAAAAAACAATGCCCAAAATGAAACAATGGGACACCTGGTAAACCACTGCTGACGTCAGTTGTGAAATTCGGTAATTCCTTTTTAATTTTTTTTGTTTTTGGTGTAGTAGAATCTAACATATATAAATAAAGGCAGGGGCGGCTTCAATTCAAGTGCTTTTATTAAAAAATGGTATTTTTTAAATTTGCGAATTCGGCCAAATTTTTGCATGGAAATTATTTGTTATAGTTTATAATGAACCAGAAAAATATATAAAAAAATCTAATCACCTCCATAAAGGCAGGGGCGGCGCTAATTCAAGTGGAAGTGTAAGACTTAATTTTGCTTTTAATAAAAAATAATATTTTTTAAATTTGGGAATTTGTGCAAACTTTTGCATGGAAGTTATTTAATATAGTTTATAATAAACCAGAAAAATAATTTAAAAAATCTAACTACCCCCATAAAGGCAGGGGGCTTTAATTCAAGTGGAAATGTAAGACTTTTAATTTTGGTTTTATTAAAAAATTGTATTTTTTAAATTTGGGAATTCGTGCAAACTTTTGCATGGAAGTTATTTGCTATAGTTTATAATAAACCAGAAAAATAATTAAAAAAATCTAACTACCCCCATAAAGGCAGGGGCGGCTTTAATTCAAGTGCAAATGTAAGCCTTTTAATTTTGCTTTTAATAAAAAATGGTATTTTTTAAATTTGCGAATTCGTACAAACTGTTCCATGGAAGTTATTTGCTATAGTTTATAATGAACTAGAAAAATAATTTAAAAAAACTAACTAACCCCATAACGGCAGGGGCGGCTTTAATTCACGTAGAAATGTAAGACTTTTAATTTTGCTTTTAATAAAAAATGGTATTTTTTAAATTTGCGAATTTGTGCATACTTTTGCTTGGAAGTTATTTGTTAAACTTTATAATGAACCAGAAAAATAATTAAAAAAATCTAACTACCCCCATAAAGGCAGGGGCGGTTTTAATTCAAGTGAAAATGTTGGACTTTTAGTTTTGCTTTTATTAAAAAATGGCATTTTTGGAATTTGCGAATTCGGCCAACCTTTTGCATGGAAGTTATTTGTTATAGTTTATAATGAACCAGAAAAATAATTAAAAAAATCTAACTACCCCCATAAAGGCAGGGGCGGTTTTAATTCAAGTGAAAATGTTGGACTTTTAGTTTTGCTTTTATTAAAAAATGGCATTTTTGGAATTTGCGAATTCGGCCAACCTTTTGCATGGAAGTTATTTGTTATAGTTTATAATGAACCAGAAAAATAATTAAAAAAATCTAACTACCCCCATAAAGGCAGGGGCGGATTTAATTCAAGTCGAAATGTAAAACTTTTAATTTTGCTGTTATTAAAAAATATATTACCTAAAAATTGAAAATGCAAATATTTGTTTAATTTTATTTTTATTTTAACTCTTATAAATGAATTTAAACTAATATATATTAATTTGTTAGGAACATAATTAAAGCTTATCAAACATTCCTCTATGAAAAGGTTTCAAAAAAAACAATTTACAAACACAAAATTCCGCTTTAAGGCAACCACTGTAAAGTTTTTGAACTTGTAACTACCTGTTTGGCAAATCTAAAAATCAATACTTTGAAGGTTTCGTGAAAAATCAATACATAAACTCCGCCTCTTTACTTAACGTTTTGTGGACGCAAATTTGTCTTAACTTATAGGCAGCTTCAATCCAACGTGCTTTGAATGTTAATATTAAATATTAATATCTGCTAGAGCAATAAATAAATATATTCTTTTAGAAAGGCATCGCAAAAAAAAGCAAAGGGAGTCGCAGTATAAAAAAGATTGAGAGCCCCTACCTTATACATTTAAAAAAACTAAATCACATAACCAGAGTTTATTTTATGTTGCCAGCCTAGAATAAATTATTATAAGATGTAATAAGCCAATTAAAAGTTCGTAGATATTATAATAATATTTAATTTATATTTATTTGAAATTTAATTACGGAAAGTACATTCATGCGCCATCTATGATCAAGGGGTTGCATTCTGGATAAAATAATAATTATTGGGGCTACTTTTAAACAAATTATTCTATATATATCTCTTTTAGAACATTAAAAGAATACCTCTAAACATTTTCAGAATTGTTAATTCACAAATAACTAAGTTTTAATATATTTAAATCATAAGTAATCCATAAACACAATGTTAGTTCGCCATATTGATACTTGTTTGTTGTTGTCGTTGGTGCGCTTCATAATTGTGCATTTTTGTGAATAATTATTAATATTTAATAATGTGTACATTCAAAACATCACCACATAGAAAAGAACCGTTTCTCAAATTGTGGAGAACAACATTAAAAGACAACTTAAACAATAAACTTGAAAATTTCACGGGTAACATTTCTAGGTTATTTTACTACCATTTCTGTATTAGTTTTAACATAATTATATCTCTTTTAGAAATAGTAAGTCGTGTAAAAGGTGAAAACTACTCCCAAATATTGAGAATAACACGGTGTGAACTAAACACTTATGATATGCATGTTTGCGCCGTTACCATTTGTCGAGTTGGTGAATTTCTTACATAGTACCTCACCAGTATCAAACCGTCTTATTTCAAACGTTTTACCTTCGGTAAAAGAATCCCACAACCCACAACCCAGAACTTGAAATTTTTTTGGTGAGCTTCAAATTCAATATTAACAATGTTAAGTATTATTGATTTGCTTTTAGTATCAAACAAGCAGAGCATGACTTTAAAATTAATATCGATACAACATAACGATAAGCATTAAAATCTCAATTCAATAATTGCAATTACATATTTCAAAAGAACAAGATTTGCAAGATCCGAAAAGTCCCAATACAATGTTGCTATTTGGAATGGTTGTGTGAAAATCATTATAGTAAAGAATACTAAGGATTAAAGGTGTTTATAATGAATTAACGACCTTTAATTACGGTTCAGCCTTAGATTTGCTGAATTAAATTAATTAAAACGATTTGGGCAACGTTGGAATACGATTATTGACTGCGGTTAACGGAAAAAATGTGCGCTTGCGTCCAATTAGTAAACAAAAATGGAGACCGTTGGGGTTGGAAGCATAATTTAACCGAAGAGAATTTTCCCGCTAAACTTTGGGAAAGGTTATAGTTTAGGTACGTAACGTTATTAGTTTTATTTTAATCAAAATGGAGAAATTGAATCAATTTATTAGAGTGGAAGTGGCCGGCGAAGGCACCTACGGTATTGTGTACAAAGCCAAAGACAAAATAACAGGAAAATTTGTTGCTTTAAAGAAAATAAAATTAGAGAAGTAAGTTTTACGACAAATGTGGTCTTAATTGATGTACGCTCAAATAGTTAATGTTGTTTTATGGTTTTTGATTGTTAATTTTAAGTCCAAACAGAGTTGCATCGGTGGAATGAACTTAGCATTAGGATCGGTGTTTTAAGTACTTAAACAAGCTTCACAGATTTACAATGCTTCTGCAGGAAACTAACAGATTGATCTAATGCTTTTAAAAAGTGAAACTGGTATACTCGAAGCTTATTCGCAAGCAACCACTTGGGTTATTAACAAGACTAATTAGGTTGTAAGGTGAGCAGGATTATGTGAGTCTTACGTATTCTTACAAACGTAGCACCACATGATTCAGCTTATCTTGCTGCCTTTGCTCAACTAATTTTAATCGTAAACCCCCCTCAATTTAAAAAATATTAAAATAATCTTATAAACATCTCAATTAACTTTTATTTTGCAAATAACACGTAATTTTGTAGGTACAAAGTTGGCGGAGATTCTGAAGGGATTCCTTCGACGGCCATCAGAGAAATATGCCTTCTCAAGGGCCTCAGACATTCCAGCATAGTAGATCTCTTTGACATAGTGTGTGTTAATAAAAATTTGTATCTGATCTTTGAATATCTCGATATCGATCTCAAGAAATATATTGATAAATCTTCTGAGAGCATATCGGATGAATTACTTAAGGTATGCTCTTGCGCCGATTTATTAAGAGTTCAATAATTCAATTCTGATTTTTAGAGCTACTTAAAGCAATTATTAGAAGGCTTAAATTATTTACACACACATCGTATTTTACACCGAGACTTAAAACCCCAAAATTTGCTCTTGGATAAAGAAGGGCACATTAAACTGGCCGATTTTGGTTTATCGAGGTCCTTCTCTTTGCCAACAAAGCCCTACACTCATGAGGTTGTTACGCTGTGGTACCGAGCCCCTGAATTACTCTTGGGCACAAAGTTATATTGTACCGGTGTTGACATGTGGAGCGTTGGTTGCATCATGGCTGAAATGGTAAAAATTGTTTTAATATCATCTTAAGGACCCAGACCTACAAATTTACATTGGAAATATAGAGCACAAAATTTGGTTGACTAGGTCCTTAATTTAACTTTGTCGTTAAATAATACTTTTTTGGAGTGTGTTAATATTGAATTAAGCTCGCAAAAATAATTATTCTAATTTAATTTGATTTAATTCTTTTAATGTTGGATCAATTTTTGTCTCCACTAATTTAGGGGTGTTTAATAATGAAATTCCTAACATATTTATTACCTTTAATAACAAATCAAGTACTTTATAAAAATAAAACGTCATTACAGATATTAAAACAAGCCCTTTTTCCTGGTGATTCAGAGATTGACCAACTTTATAAAATCTTTAAATTATTGGGCACACCAAATGAATCAGTTTGGCCAGGAGTTTCGAGACTGCCAGATTATAAAGCTAACTTTCCACAATGGGATCTAAAACCCATCTCTGAGAGCATATCCAAAGCCAGTTCGGATGCTAAAGACTTTTTAAATGTAAGTAAGGCTTCTATAATTATAATTAATGAAATTAATGTGTTATTTTTTAGAGTATATTAATTTATAATCCACAAAAAAGAATGACTACACAGGCAGCTTTGCAGTGTTCTTTTATAAGAAATGCTCGATTGACAGCCCCTGATTTGGAGGCCTTTGAAAAACCTAAGGAATGAATTGGAAGATTAAATCAATCCTGTTAAGGTGGGTGATTTTTGTTTGTCTTCATTTTTAGTAGTTTGTGTTTCATGGTGCATTGTTTCCTCTTCTTCTTCTTGTTCTTCCTCTCCTTGACTTTGCTCGTTTTCATTGTGCGAATAATTACTAATTATATCATCTTCTTCCGATGTGTAACTTTCATCTGTCTCGCTAAGTTCGTCAGCGCTTGACAAAGTAAATTGTATCTCTTCGATATCTTGTAGCGATTTGCAATTAAATTGTGCATCCTTTGCTCGTGCTGTAATGAGTACTTTTAGTTCATTGGCGAAATGTTTGATTAATTGTACTCTTTCTGTTGCAGTGCAACCATCTTCGCCCATTTCCATTAATTGTTCTTCTGACATTTGTGATATCGATGCTTCCTCTGATTGCGTGTAATCTTGAAGCATAATTAACTTCATAAGGGGTGATACATTAATAAAATTTTTGAAACCCAACAGAGCTTGTTTCTCTTCTCTCGTGAAAATCCTCGGGTTTTCTTTTGAAGGTGCAATAATGCCTAGTTTAATGGAGTTTTCAATGTCTACAAAATCAGCTAAACTGTCTTTGTTTACATCTAAGTTTATAGGTTGTTCTTCTGTGTGTTGTAAAATTAAGTTTTTCCATATGATGAAATCGCGTTTTGCATCATTGGTTATTGGTTTCTCGTATTGGTTGTCTTCTATCGTTTCAGGTTGTGTTTGTCGATGGACCGGCTGTTCTGCAATTTGTCTCAATCTTTCGTACTCTTCGTAAACAGGATTAGGTGGTTCAGAATCAACAACTTTGGAAGTAGATTCGCTACTTTCGGGCTTACTTTTAGCTGCAGGAACAAACCAATCAGGAGTTACGTCTTGCCTTGGTGGTAACTTTGTGGATTCCCATTGCAGTTTAGCAATGGATATTTCCTCCTCTTCGTCCTCTTCCTCATCGCCTTCGTTCGACACTGACATTTTTTCAACTTGTTCTGTATTACTTTCCTCCACATTCACATCTTTTATGTAGTCTTCAATATTCAATTCTTTCTTCTCCAATTTCTCTAAAAGCACTCGGTAATCTTCATTTATATTTATTGCAACAGGTATTATCGGAGATGTATCTAAAACAGGATGAGATTTAGTACCGATTTTGGTTAGTTTTAATACTTTAGTTTGTTTGAGGAAGTATTTAAGAGATATGGGTGTGGGTCCCTCGAATAGGTTTTTTTTTGGCTGTGGATCGTCGACTTCTTCGAAGAAGACGTTAGTCCCTAGGGCATCGTCGTAGACTCCTATAAAATGAGGCTTTTAATTGTGTATTTGTGTTAAATAATGGTGTTACCTTCGTATATGTCTTGTCCGATTTCTACAGTTGGTTTGTTTTCATTTAAATTTAGCATTCGGAAATGGAGACCCCTTTGCTTTCCTAGAATAGATGTGTCTTTATCTTGGAAATCTAGCAGAACGTAGATATCTTCTGATTCATAATTAGTACTCATTTTGTTTACTTATTCTAATGAACTTTTCTAGGTTATATCATTTTACTCTTAAAAATTTTAACTTTAGATTATTTCATTTTATTTTAAACTAATTATTGTAAGTACTGTGATTTATAATATTTAAAGCTTTAGTTTAACTTAATAACTTTTAGATTTTTAACAATTTTAATTATAAATGATCATAAATAACTAAGTTGGTAGCCATCATTTCCCCTAAATTATTATAGGGTTGTCAGAGACCGGTTTCCCGCTTTAAAATGGTGGTTCCTTCTTGTTAGCGTTCTTTGGTGTTGTGTTAAAAGTAAAATTAAGTTTTTAATTAGTTTTAAGTGTTTAAGGTGTAACAAGACACTCCAAAAATGGATTCGGGGGTGTGTACATTGTTTGCATGTAATTAGTTTTGATCCATCTAATTTATTTTCTGTAGGACGAATTTCCATCTCCGGCAACCACACCAGGTGGGCCGCGCTCGAATATGACTTCTCCCGTCGAATTTGAAGAGTTCGAAAGCGAAAGTATCTTATTGGGAGACTTAACGCAAGATCAAGATCAAATTCATGATGAGGAGGAAGACGGTGAAGAACTGTTTGGGGATAACATGGAAGCGTAAGCTAAAAGTTTGTTTGTTAAGTATTCTATGGTTAAATTGATTAATCTTAGTGATTACCGTGCTATGCCTGGCTTGGATCGTTATGACATTGACCATTTGGACGATGAAGATTATGATGATTTGTCTCCCAATGCCCGAAGGGATGCCGAAGATGCTATGCGACAAAGAGATCGTGCTAGAGGCATCTTACGAAGAGATGATAGAGAAATATTCTATGATAGAACGGACGAAGAGGTAGCATTTATAAATTGTTGATTAACTTAGTGGTTAATTGAATATCTGCAGGCTCCCAGAAACAAAAGACGAAGAGCAGAGAAAGCCGCAGCTGGCGATATGGAGGACACTGAAATGATTGAATCAATTGAGAATTTAGAAGATACTAAAGGCTACACAATTAAAGAATGGGTCACTATGATTGGTCCCAAAACGGAAATCATTAATCGTTTTAGAAACTTTCTTCGTACTTTCGTTAATTCCAAAGGACAGTATATTTATAAAGATCGAATTAGGAGGATGTGTGAAAACAACCAGGTGATTATAATTTAATTGTTTTATTGGTTTTTCTTTTAATGTTTAGGATTTTTCGTTTTTAGTGCAGTTTCACAGTTGAATTCCCAACATTAGCAAATAAGGAGCATGTCTTGGCTTATTTCCTTCCCGAAGCCCCTTTACCAATGTTAGAAATATTCGATGAAGTTGCAAAAGACATAGTTCTATCCATGTTTCCTAGTTATGAAAGAGTTACGAACGAAATTCATGTCAGAATCTCAGATTTGCCATTAATTGAAGAATTGAGGACTTTCAGGTAAAATTTGTTTGGTTTTTTTTTGTTGTGGACTTAAAAAAAATTGTTTTTTTAGGAAACTTCATATAAATCAATTAGTGAGGACTTTGGGGGTGATAACAGCCACCACAGGAGTGCTGCCACAGCTCTCGGTGGTTAAATACGATTGTAACAAATGTGGGTTTATTCTTGGACCTTTTGTTCAAAATCAGAACAATGAAGTTCAACCAGGTTCCTGCCCCGAGTGTCAGAGCACTGGTCCCTTTATGGTGAGTTATTTTTATGAAAGAGCTTTGAATATATTTTTATGGTGTGTGCCCTTCTACTTTTCAGCCCAGATTATTTTCATGCATGTACAAAATTTTATTAGTTTTGATGTTTCTTTTTTACTAAGGAAGTTGTTAGAATAGTTTTGTTTTATTTATGTTCAGATCTTGGTTTCCATCTGCTTCTCTTATTACTCGTAACAATAAGTATTCAAATTGCTCTACTTGTTTTTATTTATTTGTGGAGGAATTCGTAGTTCTTGAACGTAGTCTTTCTAGAGTTCCATTATTGTTTGATTTTCATTCCATAAGTTATCGGGATTATCTTTAATTCTTATATTCGGTGTTGTTTTCCCTTTTGTGTGGTTTTCAGTGCTTTATTAAATAGTCTCTGGTTATTGTGCTAGTAGAATTTTTCCACCTTTTTTGTTTCTTTAGTAATTTTTTCCAATTTTAGGTAAATATAGAACAAACGATTTATAGAAACTATCAAAAAGTAACTCTGCAAGAATCTCCTGGTCGTATACCTGCAGGTCGGGTACCCAGATCAAAAGATTGTATATTACTCTCCGACCTGTGTGATCGTTGCAAGCCGGGGGATGAAGTAGACGTCACAGGGGTCTACACAAACAGCTACGACGGCTCGCTTAACACAGACAACGGATTCCCAGTTTTTTCAACAGTAATATTTGTTAATCACTTAACAGTAAAGGACAGCAAACAAATTATACAATCACTAACAGACGACGACATAAATGGCATCATTAAAATGAGCAAAGACCCTCGAGTTGCAGACCGCATAATTGCATCAATAGCACCTTCGATTTATGGGCACAATTACATCAAAAGGGGCCTTGCGCTAGCTCTTTTTGGTGGCGAATCAAAGAATCCTGGTAATTTTAATTTCAGCAATTTATTTAAGCAGCTCAACATCTACAAGTCTTCTTTTAGGCAAAAAACACAAAGTAAGGGGCGATATAAACGTCCTAATATGTGGGGACCCCGGAACTGCTAAATCGCAGTTCTTAAAGTACGTGGAGAAGATTGCTCCGAGGGCTATCTTTACAACAGGTCAGGGAGCAAGTGCTGTAGGTTTAACGGCCTATGTCAAACGAAACCCTACGACAAGAGAGTGGACTTTGGAAGCTGGAGCCCTCGTCTTGGCAGACCAAGGTGTTTGTCTCATCGATGAATTTGATAAAGTACGTTTTTTATTCAATCATTTCAGTTTTAACTTTTTGCACTTCAGCCTAGTTCAACAAAACAAATACAAAACGCATCCCTTTATAAAATAATAAGCAAAATAAGTATGTCGCATTATTTATTAGTGGCAATGGAGTACAAAGGGTTAACTTAAAAAATTCTTGTCAAAAAACGAGTTTGGTTTATTCCTAATTTTAATTTATTTAACAGATGAATGACCAAGATCGTACCTCAATCCATGAAGCAATGGAACAACAATCAATTTCAATCTCCAAAGCTGGAATCGTTACAAGTTTACAAGCGAGGTGCTCTGTGATAGCAGCAGCTAATCCAATAGGTGGACGTTACGATGCTAGCTTAACCTTTGCAGAAAATGTAAATCTCTCCGATCCTATTCTCTCACGTTTCGATATTCTCTGTGTTGTCAGAGACGAAATAGACGCAGTACAAGATCAACATTTAGCAAAGTAAGCCTGCCTCCCCATTTATTTTTCTTAACAAATAGTTCTTAATTAAAACTTAATCTTTAGATTTGTTGTCTCTTCTCACATTCGTCATCATCCTTCGAAGAAATCAGAAACAGAACAAACACCAATAGAAAACGACATATCCATTCCGCAGGAATTTCTAAGAAAATACATTGTCTACGCTCGAGAAAGTGTACATCCAAAATTGCAAAATATGGATCAAGATAAAGTTGCAAATATCTACAGTCAACTCCGACAAGAATCATTGGTACTTTATTTAATTATGATTTAAGAATGTTTTAAAAGAAAATCGATTTTAGGCAACAGGAAGCTTGCCAATCACAGTGAGACATATTGAGAGCTTAATTCGTATGTCGGAAGCTTTTGCTCGACTGCATCTTCGAGATTATGTCCAAGAAGAAGATGTAAACATGGCTGTGCGAATGATGCTCGAAAGCTTTGTCGAAACTCAAAAATACAGCGTCATGAAAACTATGAGACAAGTAATTAATTTTTTTTTTAAATCTAATCAAGAAATATGTGTAATTGCTATTTTTTTTAGATATTCCGGAGATATTTGCTGTTCAAAAAGGATCACAGTGAACTCTTATTTTATATTCTTCGTCAACTCTCTCAGGACCAGATATCTTTCTTACATGGCACCAGTGGAAGTGATAGCAATTTAATCGAAATCGACGAAAAGGATCTAATCGATAAGGTGGGCTCTGTTTTTGATTTTAATTTTGAGTAACTTTATTTAAATTTGTTTAATTTCAGGCGAAGCAATTGGACATTGGTGATCTGCAACCGTTCTACAAAAGTAAATTGTTTTTGGACAACGATTTTATATATGATTCCCAAAGAAAAGTTATAATCCATTCCCTTCCTCGATCGTTTACTGCAGAAGCTTGATTGCACTTTCCCAAAAACCATTGTAAGCTCCTTTTATCATTATTTTTAAATATGGAAGTCTTTCTCAATTTAAACTAATTTGTTGAATATTTATTTATGTGTTTTACCATTTGTTTAATTTGAGAAATGATTCCACACACTTAGTTTTTAATTTAGCTGCAAAGTATAAGATGAATAATTAGATATGGAAGTTATTTTTATATGCCTATTTTCCTATTAATCATTCATTTTTAAGCACTGTTATTGAGAAGGCACCGTTAAACATTAATTATTCATTTTGTGATTAGCCCGCGGAAAATTTTCAAATATTTAAGTGTTCTACCTTCCGATTTGGCTATTTTCGAATAGATGGCGCTTGGTGTTCAATTTCGATATTAAATCAAAACTTGTCGCTGCAAGTTCGTGCAAGATCATTTGCATTATGCAAAAAAATCTGTTTTCACTTTTGATATCGGCCTACAATTAATATGGTGTTTTTATTTCAGTGCCAATTGATATCAAAGAAGTATGTTTGTGATGGTCCTGAATTCAATCAAATTTCTTATGGTAAGTCTACAAATTTTTGGTTGTGTTGAAAAGTTTGTTAATTTCGATTTTACGATGGTCTTTTAGAATCTTGGGGCTCCAATTACAAAACTGTGATTTTTATAAAAGACGATCGATGGTGTGCTGAAAGTCTCAAATTGTTTTTTTAGTTTTAAAAGTTGTGCGAGTGGTAAAGACCTCGTAGTGCTGATTCGTTTAAATCCGTAGTGTAAAAACATTTAAATAAGAACTAATTGAGTATTGTGACTATTTTTAATTAATAACAATAATCGGGAGTGCGCGTCGCGAGTGATAAGAACAATTATAGTGTGGACCCCCGGCGTCTCGACGGAGCCTTCTTCAAAATTTCTGCAACTTCGAAGACCTTGGTGGAGACTGCTGACGTCATTTTGAAATCGCGGTGAGTTTTTGAAATTTTTCCTTATTACATAACTTGTTTTTCGTATGTAAATATGTATGTACCTATGTACGGCCCAAATATCCGATAATTGAAGGCAAACCGATCGGAAATCAGTGGCGTACCTAATAATTTTATATGAAGCGCTTATACCAAACTTTTTTGAGTGATCGAGGGTTGTTATTTAAAGCCTTGCGGATCTCAAATTTGCGCTTGTATCGATAAATAATTACATAGTTTTTATATGTAGAAAAAAATGCGTTTAAATGGTCGTAAAATACGGTAATTTAATGTATGAAAAGGGGTTACGATTTAAAACGTTCGCGATTTAAAACAAATGATTCCATTGGTTGGTGTTTCGCTGCCATTCCAAATGGACCAATCAGAATTGTTTATTGAAGAATTTGATATAAAACCAGCAAAGATCTTATTTTGCTTGACACGATTAATTTAGAAGAAGTATAACTTCAATAGCAGAAGAAAAAAATTTCTCTTGGAGTGAATATTCCAGGGGAATCCAGGGGAATTAAATAAATTAAAAATAATTCCATTCCGCGTTTACTCGGCAAATTTTTACAGTGTATTTATATTTTATTGTTGTACCAAATCGTAAGGTACCTCAACGTGGACTTTGCCAAAATTCAATGTACCTTTTTTAGATAAATAAATGCAACTACGAGTACCTATTGTCCCATATTTTTGGATTACATAAAAATGCGAAAGTGTTTTCCATTTATTATTGTTGTTATTTTCGATTGCAAGATTATTCATTTCCGAAGTGGGCTTACGAATTAATCATTCCACAGGTTGCTCTGATTAGGTTCGAAAATTCCGATAAAAATGACGAAGTCAGGAAACAAGTGTTTTGGTTTCTTATCAGAAACGCAAAAATTTAATTTCGGTCGAATTAAAAACAATTCCTTTTAATCGTTTTCGTTCGTTTCTTGTAAACAGCTCGGTGCATTCGTCCCCGGCAACCGATAAGACTTTTTTTTTAATAAAAATTCGGTACTTAAGATCTGAATCACTCGGAGTTCCTTTAATTAAAATTGATTAGATAAGGAGGAAAAATTTTCCTGGGTTGCAGTTTAAAGTGTTCGTAGCTCGCGAGCTGAACAATGGTAAATAATTCATTTTTTGTTGCACTATTAAAATTAACAAAATTTTTCGATTAGGGTATCTTGGATAGGGATGGATCTCAAAATGTTGCGCAGGAAGATTTCGATAATTTAAAGCTCGCATTCTACGTCGTTTGCGTCGTTTTCTCGGGGGCCTTCGTCATTGTATTTGGGGCACTGATAACTTTGTACGTTTGGATAAATAAGTTGGCGAGAGCGCAAAAAGGAAACACACGACCGAGGTATCCTCTTATGTCATTTTGAAATTTTTAATTTAACAAATAAAATTTTGAAGGGGGTACGATAACTTTGCGGACTTAGAGGAAGGGTTGGACGGGAGGCTTTCGCTGGCGATGAGGGCGAGCTCGGAGAACAAAAAGAGCCCCATTTTGGATGGGAATAATTTTAGGAAAGCAAGCACGCATTCTCAAAGGGGCACCAGGTTAATTGGGCTTAAAATATGTTTTTTTTTCTGTCTCTAATTGCGAATTTTTAGGGACGACTTGTTTTATTGATCTGAAAAGTACTCGTTTTATTATTAGTCTAAAAATAAGAGGCTTTGTTATTTAAAAAGGTGTGTTCACGTTTATTATTATTATTTTTTTAATAAAAACAGTTTGCCTGGAAAGAATTAACATTGATTAAAAATGAAGGGTTTTTTTTCTCGCATAATTCAACTTGAAAAATTTGTATTGCCATTATTTGTGAAGGTGACGTAAATTTTTTGGAATTTTGTAATTGTAAGGTTCCTTACAATTAAATAAAAAATTAGAAAAAAATTCCATGATTGAGATTTAAAAATAAAAAAATTATTGCGTTTCAAAAATTTGATTTTAAAGCCAAATTTAATTTTTCGAAATCGTGAAAATATTTATTTTAGAGGGAAAGCGCGGGGAAATGACACCGTCTATAGTTGCTAGGGGTACGTAGGAACATCCCCTTGCAATATAAAACAAAAAATTCATAACTCGATAAAATTTTGAAATCGATTGGAAATCAAAATCTTGCGTGCCCAAAAAATTGGAATTGTTTTAGGAAAAAATCCAGAAAAATAAGAAATAAATATTTACCAATACAATATACAGGTTGTTGCACAAAATATTACTTCTTCACTTGGTTATTTTAATTTTTAGATATACAGTCGCACCTCGATAAGTCGAAGTCGAAGGAACACCAAAATTAATTCGAATAATCAATAATTCGAGTTATTAAAAAAAGCTTAAAAATTAAATATATATTTGTGTATGTAGGGGGAAAGTGGTATGAAACAGCCAAGTTTTGAAACAGCCATTATCAATTACGCGGTAGTTTTCATACGAATCGTTTATGTATTATTATTTTAAGATAGCAACACTAGCCAGATATCCCCCACAAAAATTTGACCGTTCACCGTCAATAAACGGCGCCGATACGACGTATTGAAGATTTTGTCGTCAAAAAGTAAGGTTTTGAGTTCAGTTTATTTGTTTTCTAACGCCTATACGTACAAAACTAATAATAATATGATTACACTATAATTTTATAGATATATTAGGCCTTCTAATAACGTATATATTTTGTAGACTAATCTTTGATTTCATAGTAATTTTCGAGATTTGGTTTCTTGAGAGAATATGTTTTGAAATAGCCACCTTTTAATTCCATAAAATGCAATAATAATTGTAGTAACAGCAATCAAGAGTGGTACCGATGCAAAATTGTAATGGTTGGGCATATAAATCCTGTGGCATAAAAGGAAATTGCATTATTTTTGCTAAAAACGTTTTTAAGTTTTTGCAATGATTGATCTCAAACGTCAAATTTTTTTGACAGTTTCTTAGATTTATGTAAGTAAATATTTTATCGAGAGTTTGCGTTATTTAAAACGTTTTATAATTATATAAGATCTAAAATTATAGCTTAAGATTATTATTAAATAATATCTTCGTTAATGTGCAGTTTTAATCTTGTAATAAGAACATGGCTTTTTCAAAAATTGGGTTGGCTGTTTCAATACCTATAGGTTATGTAAAAGCCAAATTTTATTTTTTTTATAAATGATTAGAAGTCGAAAAATATCGTTAATTTTGAAAAATGTTTTATGACATTACGTACATAAATGCATGAACAATTACAGATTTAATAAAAAAATTGATTTATTTATGTCCTATATTATTTATCCCTGTTTTTAAAACTGGCTGTTTCATGCCACTTTCCCCCTATATATCTTTTATGTGAAATGGTATTTTATATAACGTAATTAGAACTGTAAGTGGTTTAAAGCATACTTTAAAAATCCCGCTTTAAATAAGTCACTGTGATTGGCTCATTTTTGATACACCATTATGGCCGTTAGCTAATTGACCAATCAGAAAGGTTAATCACTTCGTAACCATAGTTATATTAGAATAGTTTCAATTCTACCTTTCTGAAATGGGCATTTTGTCGAGAAACACTTTCCAACTTGTGTTATCAAAGAATTCGAGTTGTGGAGTTATTAAAGTTAACTGTACATAAAATTTATTAAAGTGCTTAAGCTGAAAATTTTCATAATATTTACAACAATTATTAAATGATAAAGAAAGGTGCGTGTACTTATGCACGCCCGTGAGAAGTTATACTTCTTGGCATAACTAAATTAAATGTAATCATAAATGTAAATAAATACCAGGATGTGCGCATTCGAGCGAAAAGTGGCACATTTCCGAGCGAGGGAGGCAAATGAAGCGCGACGCGGAGCGGCGCGCTTCATTTTCCCGAGATCGGAATGTGCCACTTTGAGCTCGAATGTGCACACTCGATTTTAAGCACCATTCACAAAATTTAGGCTAATAAATTATTCAAAAATTAAATAAATAATTTAATCGTTTTCTCTCACTCGCATCTACTAAATTCTCGTATCTTTTCGCCCACTTCCACTCATTACTATGGCAAATACGTTTCTTGAACATAAAATTCATATTTACTTTTAATTTTTTGATTTGAATGTGAAAAGATTAATTAAGGCAAATGAATAAATACGAGGATGTGCACGTTCGAGCGAAAAGTGGCACATTTCGGAGCGAGGAAAGCAAATGAAGCGCGACGCGGAGCGGCGTGCTTCATTTTCCCGAGATCGGAATGTGCCACTTTGAGCTCGAATGTGCACACTTCACATTAAGCACGATTCACAATACTTAACTTATTTTCTAAAAAAATTTAATTACCCTAACTAATATTATAAAAGCGAAAGTAACTCTGTCTGTCTGTCTGTCTGTTTGTCTGTCTGTCTGTCTGTCTGTCTGTCTGTCTGTCTGTCTGTCTGTCACCTTTTCACGGCTAAACATAAATTAGTTTTTAAATCCAATAGAAGTGCCGCCGTCAAAACACCTTATAGTATAAAACCTTGTTATAGAATAGACTTTTTAAGCGGCAATAACATTGAACCGCACCCGTTCTTAATCTTCTCTCAGGTAGCGTAATTTTTAGAAAAGTCGACCTATTTACTAATGGAAACTTGAATTTAAAGAATTGTAAAATGCTTCGACT
This sequence comes from Sinopyrophorus schimmeli, assembly GCA_036325965.1. Lineage (NCBI taxonomy): Eukaryota > Metazoa > Arthropoda > Insecta > Coleoptera > Elateridae > Sinopyrophorus > Sinopyrophorus schimmeli. Next base: position 1,547,616 of record JARFIZ010000325.1, read on the forward strand.
TATTAAATAATTCGATTTATTGACATAAAAATATTAACGTTGAGATAGGCAAATCTAAGAGAAACAGGTTCGAGCTCGAGCTATCAAAAATTGGTCTTATCGGCGTTCGACTTATGGAAGTTCGACTGTAATTAGTAAAATTTCAGTTAATAAATCAATAGCAATTAATATTTCAAAATAATTACTCGGTTACCCCCAATACCCGATCAAGAGAATTAGTAGTCGATCAGTATATACCCCAGGTCTCGATCGCTATAAAGCGTGGCACTTATCACATAATTATTTTATAAATACAAAAAATACCGCAAGTGATCGGGTATTGGATCCTGGTCCCCTATTGGGTCTCTTATCTTACAATTAAACAAAAATTTAGAAGAAGCTACGATGACCCGTTTTAAAGTTAAAAAATTCATAACTCGATTAGTTTTTAAAAATTATAATTATTTTAGGAAAAAAAATCCAGAAAATAAGAAATAAATATTTACCAATGCAATATACAGGTTGTTGCACAAAATGTTACCTCCTCATTTGCTAATTTTATTTTTTAGATATAAAATTAATAAAATTTCAAATAATAAATCAACAACAATTAATATTCCAACTCGGTTACCCCCAATACCCGATCAAGAGGATTAGTAGTCGATCAGTATATGCCCCAGGATTCGATCGCTGGAAAGTGTGCCACTTATCACATAATTATTTTATAAATACAAAAAATACCGCAAGTGATCGAGTATTGGATCCTGATCGCCTATTGGGCCTCTTATCTTATAATTAAACAAAAATTTGGAAGAAGCTTCGACGACTCCGATTTAAAGTTAAAAAATTCATCTCACTTAATTTTTGAAAAAAAATTTAGGCAAAAATCCACAAAACGAAGAATAAAGATTAACCAATACAATATACAGGTTGTTTCACAAAATGTCAACTCCAAATCTGGCGATATAAATTTTTCAACGTTGGTAGTTTTGCAGATAAAAATCAAATTAAAAAACACCCTAATCATAGTGCCACCCTTAAAATAAAAATAATAAAGTCACCAGTAATGCAGTCACGCTCGGATTTAAAACGACAAAACCCACCATAATCCATAAAACGAGCGCGACGACGTAAACAACGGCCCTTTATTATTTATTTAAATGGGTCGAATAATTCGGATTAGAGTTTGATTAACGTTCGTGTAAAACAGCATTTAATGAGTACACAATGGATTGTAATAGTTTTGTTGAACGGCGATCGTTCCGTTAGCGGGTGCAATTGTTCCCATCGCCTTCCCGAAGGGATGCCCACCCCCGTCACGTCGTTTCCAAGACAACGGCACACTCTCGCTTCAGTTTTACATGCTCAATCTGATATGTTTGTATAAAGATTTGATACCAATTATGCTTGGGTTTACCAAAGCGTTCTTTTCAACTCGAGGGCCCTTTAAAATAAAAGAGTCCCCCGTATTTAATAACTCCGATAATATTCGCCCCAAAAAATAATTTAACAAAAAAAAAACGATGACGCCTCTTTTTTTTCTCTGGGCCCTCCGTTTTATATTAATTTATAATTTTCAAATCGTAGTTAAAATAAAAAGCCCCCCTCCCCCACCACTCTTTCTCGTTCCCATAGAAACAGATGATTTTGTAGGAATCTTTAATTTGGTTATTTCATCACCTTATTTAATGGATCCCAAAAAAAGGCGGCCGATTAAATTTTAAATGAAAAAAATAGGGGGTTGGGGGCCTCCGAATGTCTTATTGCCGATGCGAGCGATTTTTCGTCGTCTCCAGACAATTAGTAAACAATACGTTGCCGGTGTACAAAGTTAACAGTGCGTACGTTGCGTCCCCATTAAATCCGCCCCCTGTGGCGAAGCGTAAGGGCGGAACACAAATGAACCTACAATTACCACGTCAAGTGGCACGTGAACATCATTTACTATGATGTGCTTATAAAATCAAAAGCTCCGTTCTTTTGACGGATGTTTAAACGCAGAAATTGTGCGTTTCGCTCGGCGGGGCCGTCACCGACTCCCCCTCGTCGGCCAAGTTAATTTAAACAATAGAAAAAAAAAATAATTAAAAATAACAGTAACTTTTATTTCGTATTTTTTGGTCTCTCACATACGTAATAGTATTAAATATGATAATATTTGTTTGTTTGTTTTTTTTTTTAATTAATTATTAATTTTATAAATTATTTTACAATAATATTAATATTTACAAAATACAATTTTCACAGTCTCAAAATTATTGTCACAAACATCTACATTTATTTATTATTATGCATAATATAATAATAAGTAATAAAAATAATAATAATAAGGATAATGTACATTTAAAAAATCTATATTTTTATACAGTTTTCGTTAGAAAATTAATTCTTTAAGTAGGCTTTGAAGGAAACTCATTTTTCGAGCGAAATACATTAAAAAAAACCTCATTGATATGTGCTTCGAGAAAAATACATATGGCACTTTCATTCGGGGGCAGATGCTTTAATTTACAAAAAAAAAACTATCCTATACAAACTTACCTAATTTAGAATACTTTCTCAAAAATCCAAAAGAGAAAATTCTTTAAGGCGACTCTTATTAAATCGGAAATCATCTAATATACAGGGTTTGATTTATTATTTTTTTTTATAAACCAATTTTAAATAAAATATATTTATTATATTTACACGCATTCACTCAGCACAAACGAGCTCGTCGTCGCACATACAAAATTTCCATTTAATATTGAAAAGTGGGGATTTTAGATTTTTGATGGGTGTTCGTGCCAATATTAAACGAACACTCTGTATACGAGCCTCGAATTCAACCGGAATATGTTAAGTACGTCCCTGTATCATTTCATCTTTCGCAACTGTTTCGTCGATTTTAATCGATTTGTTAATTTTTTAATGAACAAGGGGAAAAGCGTGGAAAACTTCTATTTTCTGTCTATGCCGCACAATTTTCTTTTTGTTAGCGACGAAGTATTGCGGTTTTTATAGGCGTAGGGGGGGGGTGTGTTTAGAGAACTAAGAGATTGCGGAGCTGGCGATTTTTTGGATGCGACAAAGTAAGGGTTTTGTGGAAAATTTTCGAAATAGTTTTAAATGAGTTTTATGGGAAAATTTTGGTTTTGCTTTTTTGGGATTTTTTGGTAACCGAAGAGATTTAAAATTGTTTGAAATTTTTTATTTTGATAAATACCGACTGAAATTAATACTAAGGCCTTATGGAAAATTAAAAAAAAATATGAATAATAAAATGTAATTTTGACAAATTCCAAATTTAATAATTTTAAGGAATTTATTTAAAAACCAACAGATTCAGAATTGTTAGTAGGAGTATTTTTTATGTGCCTAAGGACTGACGTAAAAATACATAAGGCTTTATGAGAAATTTTCGGTAAAATGGATTTTGAAATGATTGAATTATTTTTTAACTTGCAAAATAGCAGATTTATCATTTTTATTTTTAAAAAAATATATTGGCTCGCCTAAAGTTTTTTTCCTTTCTTTTGGGCCCCCTCTTTAAAAGGTTTGCCCATCACTGGTCTATACCAATCTAATTTTTTCAATAATGCTGACTAAAATCAATTTTTTAATTTAAAAGAAAAGTGGCAAATTTAAAAATTTTAAGGAATTTGTTTAAAACCGAACAGATTCAGAATTGTTAGTATTTTTTATATACCTAAGGAATAACCTAAAAAACCATAAGGCCTTATGAGAAATTTTCAATAAAATCGATTTTGAAATGATTGAATGATTTTTTAACTTTTAAAATAGCCGATTTATTTTCAAAAACTAAACATAATTAAATTTGCCATTTTTTTTTCACTTCAACAAGGGCCAAAACAAATAGAAAATTTTCAAAAAAGCCGTTTTCGAAACGACTGATTTATTTTAACGCGAATCAAATTTTAAAAATCGCGCCTTGCTTGTTTTTGAAAAAACGTAACGTACTCGGAAATGCCAACCTCTTTTTAATAAATAAAGCTCTAAAAAAACATTATACACAATCGAAAATTTGAGAAACAGCATGACTTTTTTTTTAAATATTCATAAATCAAAATTGAAAAAAATTTTCTTTTCAATTAAGCTGAAATTTTTCCACAGATCGTTCTAATTTAAAAAATTATGATTAAGCCCTTTTTTGTATATTTTAATGTATTTAAAAAAAACGGCGGGTGTATTATTATCTATAAATGTTTAATTTTAAATTGCAGGGCCGTATTTCTTCTTGGAACTAAATTTTTGATTTAATGCTATATCTAAACAAATTTAATAAAAATGGCGCTATAGCCACTGCAATTTATTCGACTAAAATTAATTTTTCGATTTGAAAGTGAGAAAATTAGCGCAAAAATCCGATAAAACGAAGATGTGCGCGTTCGAGCGAAAAGTGGCACATTTCCGAGCGAGGGAGGCAAATGAAGCGCGACGCGGAGCGGCGCGCTTCATTTTCCCGAGATCGGAATGTGCCACTTTGAGCTCGAACGTGCACACTCGGTTTTAAGCACGATTCACAATAATTTTTGAGGTCGAAAAATTAGTAAATAATTTTTATCGTTCCCTCTCCCTCGTACTTATGACTTTGTCGTATCTTTTCGCTCGCTTCCACTCATTGCTATGGTAAAAATACGTTTTTCGCACATATAATCGATATTTACTGAAATAAATTAAATTTGATCATTGGAAAGAAGATTTAATTTATAAAATTCAATGAATACGGGGATGTGCGCGTTCGAGCGAAAAGTGGCACATTTCCGAGCGAGGGAAGCAAATGAAGCGCGACGCGGAGCGGCGCGCTTCATTTTCCCGAGATCGGAATGTGCCACTTTGAGCTCGAACGTGCACACTCGGCTTTAAGCGTGATTCACAATAATTTTTGAGGTCGAAAAATTAGTAAATAATTTTTATCGTTCCCTCTCCCTCGTACTTATGACTTTGTCGTATCTTTTCGCTCGCTTCCACTCATTGCTATGGTAAAAATACGTTTTTCGCACATATAATCGATATTTACTGAAATAAATTAAATTTGATCATTGGAAAGAAGATTTAATTTATAAAATTCGATGAATACGAGGATGTGCGCGTTCGAGCGAAAAGTGGAACATTTCCGAGCGAGGGAGGCAAATGAAGCGCGACGCGGAGCGGCGCGCTTCATTTTCCCGAGATCGGAATGTGCCACTTTGAGCTCGAACGTGCACACTCGGCTTTAAGCGTGATTCACAATAATCTTTGGGGACGAAAAATGAGTTAATCAATTTTATCATTCCCTCTCACTCGTACTTATGAGTTTTTTGTATCTTTTCGCTCGCTCCCACTCCTTGCTATGGTAAAAATACGTTTTTCGCACATATAATCGACATTTAATGAACTGAATTAAACTTCAATCAGCCTCAAAGAAGTATAACCTCAAAAAGCACGAACAAAGACAGAAAATAGTCGTTTCGCCGCGCACTCGCCCTTCGTAAAGGGGCCTAAAAATCGTTTCCCCCGCAAAATCCAAAAGTTGGCACCTTTTTTTTTCTTTAAGAACACTTCATATCGAACCGAAGGGGATCAAAAACACGCAACTCAATCGTAAAAAATTTAGTTTTCAGGACAAAAAAAATTGAATTAATGTCAGTGCACGTACTCGTGCGCCAGCTGGTACTGTTGGGCGTCGACGATGACGCTGGTGTACCCGGCGGTGGACTGGGGATGGTGCGAAATCTGCTTGAAATCGTGTCCGTACAGGTTGCCCTGCGATTGCGAATGCGTCTGATTATTGTTAAAGCAATTCATGAAGTGCTGCCCGGGCAGCGAGTCCCCGCAATAAGCGTTCCCGACGCCCTGCAAGTGCAAATTTTGATTGTGGGCATGCTCGCTCTCGGTGCTGCTGCAGCTGCTCGAAGAAGCGCTATAAGGGCGCTGCTGCCCTATGGAATTCAAGGGATGGTGCACCAGTTCGCTCTCCGAATACTGATAAAACAATTCCGAATGCTGGTGGTGCTGATGGTAATAGGTTTCTTCGGTAAAACTGGGTAAAAAGACGGCTTGATAGTCACCTGGGTACGCGAGCCCTCCATTCGAGTCGCCGTAATCGTCGTCGGGGATGGACGAGGTCGGAGGCGTCAGGATCGTCGAGTGCAGGCCCCTGGGGATTTGGTATTTTTGAAGGGGCCTAGGGGGCGTCTGCAGGGGCGAATGCTTCTCCGGCGACGAGCTCGACAGCTCTTCCCTGGGCGACCCCTGCGCCGTGTTCAAGATCAAATCCTTCGCCTCCAAGTCGCTGCCAAAAAAAATAATACGATCAAAATTCAGGCGGAACGTAAATTGTAGGACGAACTCGGGATAGATGCCCCCCCATTTCAAGTTTTTGCTATATTTTCAAAACTATTAAGACCTAAGCCATAATTTTTAGATAGTTTATAATAAATTATAATTACAGGGTTTGTAAAAAAAATTACTATCGTGAACAACATAATTACGGTTACTAAAAAGGGATAGATGCCCCACTGCGTAATATATAGCGTATATGGGTGATTCCATTCTAACTGTGATTTTTTTTGTCCTATACCGTTTGCTCTCACTGGTCATACATTATAAATCTATTAATGAAATTTTTGTATCAATACAATTATCATGAACATATTTCATCACGTTTCTTGTATAATATAAGTTGCAGTCCAAAGAAAACTTGCAATATCTCACTTAAATGTCAGTACCGTGTCATGTCCTTTTCTAGAATTTACCTATAAATCGGCTATTTTTTTTGTGCAATAAATAATTCAAACCAATCAACTGATAAATCTTAATGTATATAATCAAACTTGCAAGAAATTAACGAATTGTTTTTAATACATCAATTTAAGATTGAATTCCGGCTTAATAACTTTTGTCCTCAGATTTAAGCAAATTTTTAAATTTGAATGTGTATGACTCGTGCGCCATCTACCTCGAAATTAATGAAACAACTAATAAGCCATGTTGAAAGTACGTTAACAGAGTTATGTTTACAAATATCACACAAGTGAAATTCTCATGCGAGTTTGTGTCATTTTAAAACTCAATTTTTAAAAGACGATGTCATAAATTTACTTGTCAGTACCGTGGCATTGGTAAACTTAATTAACGATTAATTTTTTTCATCATAAGTAATTAATTTCTGTACTTATTACTACCCTAAATTATAGGGTAATAGGATATTATCAAATTCATAATCAAAAAATTACAGTTGCTATTTTAATTTAAAATGTCAGTACCGTGTCAAAAAATAATAAAAATATATTTAATTGTTAATAAATAATATTGATTATTGGCGGAGAAGCTTAAGAATTAAAAATGCTGTAATAAAAACAAAAAAAAAATTTCGTTAAATTAATTTTTGTGAAATGTGTTGGATTTGAGTTGATTAATGTTCGATATAAATTATAATGTATTATTTGTTATACATAAGTTACTATGGATTATTGAAATGTTAAAAAATCAATAAAAAAGAGTTTTAAAATGGTACAATACAATTCATAAATGAATTTAATAATTTTTCTGAAGAATGTCTACCAAATGTATTTTATGTCAGTACCGTGGCATGGAAATTATAAAATACAATTTTCATTCTCGATATTTTAAAGTTGTAGCAAAATCCTCTCGCACTTTAATTTTTACTATCAAATAGAGTAATAATATGCATGAAAAATCAAAAAAAGTTTAGTTGTAAAATTCAAAAATTTTTAATTAAAAAGTAACAGAACAGAATCACCCATATATAGCACTTGTGATCGATGCCCTTAATCAAAATCTACATTTTTTCTAAATAATAACATATAAGAACTACTACTTATTTACAAAATAGTAATTTTCAAAAATTTCTTAATACAAAAAAAATTAAATTACTTATTTATATTATTTGCATATATTGCAGTACTCTCCTTACATTATACATGTTTCATGTAGCCAATTTACGCACATTAAATTTTATTACGATGTCATATGTAGAAACTTTTTTTTTAATTAAAAAAAAACCATAACAATTGCACATCAAAAATGCATTGAGATAGGGGAGATAGGCATGGCAAAATGAAGACATTTTTAAACAATAAAATAAATTAGCAACGAAGCACGTACTAGTGACCTCGCTCTCGACGCTATGTTGCCATTGACTGGAAAATTAAAAAATATTTTTTTCGAAATTTTCGTGAGTTAGGACATATCGCATCTAAACTTGCGTTGTGACAGATCAAGTCTCAGTACCTATTCGTCTGACACCCCGTATTTATCTATCAGTACTATTTGCACACTACAATGCCATGTAACACAATTTATTTTCTTGTGAATTTACCTTAATACATAATTAACGGAAACGATGCAATGGGGCCTCGAGGACCTCGAATTGTGGACGATGGTCGCGTAGCTCTGCATCCACACCCATCCGCCCCCCTTGCTCAAGAACCGATAGTACTTCGTCGTGACCTGTCCCTTACACAAAACTGCAATCAGAAAGGACCGGATTAATTTTACGGGGATGCTTCTTTTTTTCGGGGGAAAAAAGCGCGAAAAATGGGTTTTATTGATTTCGTGAGTAATGACGCGTATGTAATGTTAATACACCAAAAGCGGAGACGTAAGTGCCCCTGTTATCCGTGTTTGCTCAGGCCTGTTTGTCCTCCGCCCCCTCGGTCGCGCAAATTAACGGGAAACTTCATAAATCCTTTTCGGATTTTTGGGGGCGAGAGCCGCGGCGGCTCGCACTTGTGCAAAGCTCGATCCTAAATTATTGCTTCGTCCCATTAATTTTATGCGATTTTATTTGTTTTGTTTATTAATGCGCCGCGTCCGGCACGTTTTATTAATTTGATTGGACGATTTTAAGAAGTGATACTGGGTTTCACAAAAATTTGTTCTATTAATTTATCTTTAACCTGAAAAACGTATTAGGTCACAGTAAGACCCCGCTTCACGCGGGCGATCCGTTCCAAGAAGTTCCAGTGCTAAACGAAACAGCGTTAAAGGCGGCCATTTTGAAATTGCAATAAGTTTAATCGGGGTCAATTTTGAACTGTATTGGAGGTTCGAGTGCGCCGCGTTAAACGAGGTCTTACTGTAATGCGTGTGTTGATTATCGCGAATTGTGGAGAGAGGTCGGGCATATGATTTAAGGAAAGCGGCACATTTGTCAATTGGAATAAGTACAGCTGACATTTGGCCAAAAAGGGGTGGCTATTGGGAAAACGGGGGGTTGGATTTAAATGCGGTTTTCACCACTCGAAATTTGACGAAATCCGCGTCGGGCGATTTTTTTACGCCCTTTTTATTTTTCATATGATCGCAAATAGGAAGTTTACAACGCAATTTTTAAATTCACGTTTTGATATTTTTTCTTTAAATTATTTTTAAATTGCACACAATATAAATCAAATAATTTATTTAATAAAGTAATGACCAAATTTAATTATTTTATTTGATTTTCAAAGAATTATTATTATTTTTTTGCTTTTATAAAAAAAATCAATTAGGGGTGACAAATTATTTCTATCGAGAAAACGGAGCGTCTGATTTAAATGCGGCTTTCGCCAATCGAAAGAGAACTAAATTTAAGTAAATAGGTGTCTCGGCGATTTTTTTTATAACCATTTTATCATTTTTTTAAAAGCCCGCAAAGTGCGTCGTATTATTTTTCAAAATCGTCGGGTGCGCATTTTTTTCTAGAAAACCACGCATGGCTTTACAAAAATTTTTCAACCACGTAATCTAGATCAAAATATAAGGATATCTTTTCGAATTTACCTTTCTAAAGTTAAAAATAACCTCAAAATTTTTTTTTCGAAAATCGAAAAATAAACTTCAATTTATTAAGAAACCAACAAATTATATTTTTGAAAATAATTTAAAATAAACAAAACGAGCAATCAAAAGCCGAGTTGCTGGGGCAGGGTAAAACGTCCAGTCTATGACCACCTACCAGTGAATGACCGTTAATTTAAATTATATTGCAGTTTGCAGGATTTAAATACAGTGTTTGAAAGACACAATTAAAAAGGTTAGACATAACCTCCTAAACGCCAAAAAAGCCTGTGATTTATAGAAACCAAAAGGAATTTTAATTAACAAACTACACGAAGATACATTTTACAAATTTTACAAAATTTAATTCGTTTTTAAGAAGTGAATTAATTAATCGGTCATTTACTAGGCTATACGCGGTCATTTTTAGAGGAAAGTGGTCATTTACTGGAGCCTCACTTTATACTATTGATTTGTTTACTATTTTTTACATCAAAATAGCTTGCCATGCAACAAATCGGTCATTCACTGGACTCAAGATTGAATACAGCAGTTTTAAAACACTTTTTGTTCGTGACAACTTCAAAATTATAAATCAATCTTGCAATTTCGGCCAATTTGTCAGTCGTCGAGAAAAAACACTTGAATTTTTCGGATAAGCCACATTAGTTATTGTCTTTTAATTAATAGTAAGAACTGTTTTAACGTTTTTATCTATTTTCGAAAAAAATTAATGTTTTTCGTCGATACACAAATCGAAAATGTACACTTACGTTGGTGATGCGAAAACCTCATGGGAATGATGTCGCTCCCGTGAATATAATGATACAGGGTTTTTTCGATAAGGTCCTGCGGCTCGTACCCCGTCAATTGGGCCACCCTGTACATCAAACAAAATGAAATTGCAGCCTCGATCTTCGGACGCCCCCCAAAGTCCTCAAACCCCCTCATTTCTCATATTTATTCGGTGTGATTTCCACATAATACTAAGTGGTTGCTTGTTATAAATAAGGGAGCATATCAAATTTCTAAAAAAGCTGTGGGAAATTCATATGCTGGACGACGTATCGAATTTTAATCTAACTTTTCGTTCGAAAAAAATAAATTCATCCTTTCGAGCCGCGATTTTTTATAATCAGAATGTAAAAAAATTAAAAATGGTAATGGACTTTTGGCGCATTAATCATTGAAGAAAAATTGTTAATAAAAATATTTCGTTGCTCATTAAATGATTAATGAGTATTGTAGAACTAATTGACAAAAATGAGTATTGAGGAACAATACACTTCTCATTTAAAAAAAATAGATATTGAGGGATAACACATTTCTCATTAAAATACAAAAAAATTGGTACTCTCAAAGAATATAATACATTACTCATAAATACAAAATTCTCTCCTAAAGGGTTAATTGTTACCGATGTGACGTCATTTACGTTGCCTCTTTATTCGGTCGGTCATTGGTTATATTTGATTCAACGGAGGTCGAGGCGGGATTTTTAAAAATTAATCTAGCATAAGTAAAAAGGACTCTCTTAGTAGGATTAATGATTCAATTTACAAAATTTTCAAAATTAAAAAAAATGTAGCGAGAAATCGTTTCATTACTTTACTCATTAAAAATAAAAAGTGAATACTTAACTCATTAAAAAAAAAACAATGCGTTAGAAGTTATACTTCTTTGGCGTAACTAAATTTATTATAACCACGTGTTTAATACGGTTCTGGTTAATTATATTAAATAATTTTTTTTATGCGTTATTGTTTATAGTCCTTAGACTTTGCAAAATAAATTTGGGATTCTAAATTTTTTTTTAAGGGAGATATAACGTGCATTACACCACCACGTTTTTGCTTCCTTGTTTAACAAAATTGCGGTGGTGTATTAAATTAGGTTTTAGTTATTTTAAATCAAATTTTGAAATTTTTGGATTGCGGTTAAAAGTGCGTTTTTGGATGCAAAGGGCCACCATCAAATGTAGGTGTTTGTAGACTTAATTAAAAGATGCTTAAAATTCGAAATCGTTTTTTTTTTTCAAATAAATTAAATTTTTAACGATCGTCATTGAATTTGCAACGGTTGTTATCGTTTCTAATTATTAATTTTGAGCACGTACAGCGCTCGTCAAAATAGAATGGACATGCGAATTTAATATGGGAAGTTAGAGGACCAATCTTACATTAAATTGAACGTCAATTTATGACAATAAAATATTGCATTCGAATTTGAAATTTGTGATATTTTATTTTTTATATTGGCGTTTATACTAACCGTTTTTTAAGAGCTGATTGACCTTTAATAAAATAATATTGTACTTTTACTCGTTCGGAAAAATTTATAATCAAAAAGTGTAGAAAAAAAAGAAGACTCTATTGGGATTCGAACATCGGTAAACTTTAAATTAAAAAAAAACAACTAAAAGCAGCATGCAAGATTGGTCCTCTAACTTTCAGAGCTTTAACTTCCCATGTCCATTCTCTTTTGACGAGCAGTGTACACACTTTCGACGTAAGCTTTGAAATTTTCCCTTTTTGCATACGATTTCCTCACAGCTTTCCCAAAATCAACTTCGACAAACCTAAATCGTTTAACTTAAAGCGGCAAAAGGCTTACCTGGCGTCCAAAAAAATCAGTTTAAGGTCCAGGCTCGCTCGAAACATAAACATATTCGTGTGCAACTTAATTTCGGTGATGGCGCTGGGGGGCAAGGAATGTCCAACGGCTACGAGCCCCATATTTTGATAGCCCTCGTACGGCTGGGAGGTGGAAAAATATTTAATCTTCAAATACCCCGAACAGTGGATGACCTAAAAACAAAACAAACATACTTTAAGAGAAGGTCCACTTCGCGGCGTAGAACGTGCCTCAAAATTAACGGGCCGTCGCGGAAACATTTTGAGGCGCGCTTCGGAGAGATGCCCCAGGGCGATTTTGTGAAGCTCGCCTTTCAAAATGCAAATCTGCGTTGCTTTCTGACGAAATATAAATTTTTGAATTTTAGGGCTCTCCTAAAAATTACGAAAAATTCGTAGAGGGAGAAGTTCGATTTTTTAAATCTTCTCGCTCTCTCTCTTATTACAGTTAGTATTTAAATTAAATTCGCATTCGGCCCCCCGATTATTACACATGGCCAATTAAAAACACAAAAGAAAAATAAGTGCTTTTATCGCGTCCACACTTATCAAAGCCAATATTCTCGTTATCGCAAATTACCTGAATAATTAACTTAGAAGTTAACTAATGAACGCAATCTGCATTACATATGAAGCACGTGTGACACGGTGCATTAAGCGAGATGCATGCATGCATATGCAGCTCTGATTAGTTTTCCTTTGACTCTAGCTGTACTTGAAGAGTTTTCTTTTTAAACAAAAGGATACGCGCTTTGTTAAGAAACATAAAATCATATTTTACGACGTATAATCGTTATTGTTTTCTCTCAAGTCGGATATAAAAATTATTACGGCTAACTATTATATGAAACCTACTTTGTTGTTAAGCTAAATCTTTTTGTGATAAACAGGCCGCCTCCTATAACACGGTATTGAAAAAATTTGGGGCTCCTTAAATTTGACGCGACTAAAAAATAGAGCAATAATACATTTTGAAAAGTTCGAGCGCGTTTTTGTGCCATTTAAAATTTAACAATAATTAGATAATATGTGATTTATTGTGAATCGTGCTTAAAGCCGAGTGTGCGCATTCGAGCTCAAAGTGGCACATTTCCGATCTCGGGAAAATGAAGCGCGCCGCTCCGCGTCGCGCTTCATTTGCCTCCCTCGCTCGGAAATGTGCCACTTTTCGCTCGAATGCGCACATCCTCGTGTTTATTGAATTGGTCTACTTTATTTTTCGCTTTTTCAAATCATATATTTAAATTTACTTTACTAAATATCAATTTTATGTATTTTACCATAGCGATGAGTGGAAGGGAGCGAAAAGATATGATAATCTCGTCGGTGCAAGTGAGAGGGACCCATTAAAATTAGTCAATTGACTTTTCGTTTGATTTATTGACTTAAATTATTGTGAATCACGCTTAAAACCGAGTGTGCACATTCGAACTCAAAGTGGCACATTTCCGATCTCGGAAAATGAAGCGCGCCGCTTCGCGTCGCGCTTCATTTGCCTCCTCGCTCGGAAATGTGCCACTTTCGCTGAATGCGCACATCTTCGTATTCCTTGAATTTTATAAATTTTACCAATTATCCAATTTAATTTACTTCAGTAAATATCGATTATATGTGCGAAAAACGTATTTTAACCATAGCAAGGAGTGGGAGCGAGCGAAAAGATACAACAAACTGATAAGTACGAGTGAGAGGGAATGATAAAAATTATTTATTAATTTTTCAGGGCCAAAATTATTGCAAATCGTGCTTAAAACCGAGTGTGCACATTCGAGCTCAAAGTGGCACATTCCGATCTCGGGAAAATGAAGCGCGCCGCTCCGCGTCGCGCTTCATTTGCCTCCCTCGCTCGGAAATGTGCCACTTTTCGCTCGAACGCGCACATCCTCGTGTTTATTGAATTGGTCTACTTTATTTTTCGCTTTTTCAAATCATATATTTAAATTTACTTTACTAAATATCAATTTTATGTATTTTACCATAGCGATGAGTGGAAGGGAGCGAAAAGATATGATAATCTCGTCGGTGCAAGTGAGAGGGACCCATTAAAATTAGTCAATTGACTTTTCGTTTGATTTATTGACTTAAATTATTGTGAATCACGCTTAAAACCGAGTGTGCACATTCGAGCTCAAAGTGGCACATTTCCGATCTCGGGAAAATGAAGCGCGCCGCTTCGCGTCGCGCTTCATTTGCCTCCCTCGCTCGGAAATGTGCCACTTTTCGCTTGAATGCGCACATCTTCGTATTCCTTGAATTTTATAAATTTTACCAATTATCCAATTTAATTTACTTCAGTAAATATCGATTATATGTGCGAAAAACGTATTTTAATCATAGCAAGGAGTGGGAGCGAGCGAAAAGATACAACAAACTCATAAGTACGAGTGAGAGGGAACGATAAAAATTATTTATTAATTTTTCAGGGCCAAAATTATTGCAAATCGTGCTTAAAACCGAGTGTGCACATTCGAGCTCAAAGTGGCACATTCCGATCTCGGGAAAATGAAGCGCGCCGCTCCGCGTCGCGCTTCATTTGCCTCCCTCGCTCGGAAATGTGCCACTTTTCGCTCGAATGCGCACATCCTTGTATTTATTGAAATTGTTTAAATTACTTTTTGGAAACTTCAAAAAAATTATTAATTTTCAAAAATAACTCACCAATTTATAGGGCAGAGGGGGGCAGCTTTGAACAGGGGCAGCTTTGAACACCGTTAATTAAAAATTGAATAAAACATTTTTCCAACCGCGAAATTTAAATTTAAGGTGGCAGCACGGCTGCCAACTAGTATCCATCAACAGTTGTTTTATTTGTTATGTGAAACCTAACTTACAATTAATAATCGAATTTACGCTACAATTCTAAAATATTTATTTTTTGGATGTAAGCATCTTACGGGTAAAATAACAAAAAATTTATTAATACATGAAGGGTCATCTAATCTTTATATCTTTCACCATCTAATTATAATAAAAAATTTCATTGTTATTGATTATTAATTAGTTTAAATAAATTAATTATCTCAAATATGTTATTGGGGCAGCTTTGAACAAGAAACGAGGGGCACGTTTGAATACTTATAAACCGAATTAATTTTAATTCTTATAAATTTTCTAACTTTTAAATTGTTTCTAAAAAAAATATGCGATCTTTATTACGTGGTTATTAAGTAATTTTTTAATTTCAAGGTCAATCATGGTTAGAAATTATAAAAAAAAGCGGACAAGTAGTGCCAATGAATTGTTTTTTAATCATGCAGCGCCAGATTTTGTCTCCTGGAATAGTACGTTTAGTGTAGGTCTGTTTATAGGGTGTTGATTACTTCTTGGTTTGACTGTACCTAAGAAAAAACTAAGTCTAACGTTCATCGTTATAAAATAAGTCTCGTGAGCTAGATTTATTTAATTATATTTGAGTAAAGTTATTAATGTTAAAGATTTAATAATTATATAGTAACTTTGTTAATTTATCATTATTTTAAAGATTTTATAAATTTTAATTAAACTAATAAATGGAAGATTTAACTTTGAAAAATAAGAGCAATCATATAATTTATGAGTGAAATAATAATAATTTATGTAGTGGTTTTATATATTGTTCAAACCTGCCCCAGGCCTGTTCAAAGGTGCCCCCTAAGAGGGGGCACTTTTGAACAAACTGACCTATTTTTAAATTAATAATATAGCTTTTATTAAGGCCTTTTTTTTAAATTAATCAGGGTGTATTATGAAGTAGAGTGATCAATGTATTGATTAAGACATAAAACATATTTTTTCGTTTATTACATTAAGAGTAATGAATAAATTAGTAAAAAGTGTTCAAAGGTGCCCCCCTCTCCCCTACATATTTTGCCTTGTTTTCGAATTTAATTAGGGTAGTAAAATTTACATTTTGAAAGCTTCGAGCACGTTTTTTTCCTAGCCTTAACATAGGGCCCTATTGATTTTTTTGGCTGGTCTTACGCTCAGATAAACGGCCTTTCAGAATTTGAAAAGTCCTTAAAGATCCGTTCACAAATAACCGAGTTACGATTTTTCAAAGTGGAAATTTAGAAAAAAATTAATTACACGTTGAACCCTTCGACCCCGTTTTTCTCGAGAATTTCAAATGGTACGCCTATGGTTTTTTGGACCTATCTGAAGCTAAAAAATCTAGCGAATGCGAATCTGTATAGTTTTTAAAGATCCGTCCACAAATAACGGCGCTACAATTTTTTTAACGCAAGCTTTTGTGTTACAAAACAGAATCGGCAGCTTAATTTTGTTATTTGTTGTTAAAAAATTTTCAAAATTTGGAATAATATTCTTCAACCAATATATGTAATGTAGTTAAAACGGCAATTGATTATCTTTGTTGGTTTTTGTGAAATTAATTATTTTATAAGTTTGTATAAAAAGGTTACTTAGCTTATTTTACTAAATTTTCAGTTAGGGGTGAAAATTATTTATAACAAGAAAACCAAACGTTCGATTCAAATGCGGTTTTTGCAAATCCAAAAGGACTAAATTTAAGCCCATAGATATCCGAGGAATTTTTTAAAACCCATTTTTGCATTTTTTTTTAAACCTACGAAGTCCGAAGAGTTTAACAATCCAAAAGGTGCGCATTTTTTTCTCAAAAACCACAAAGGGCATTACAAAATTTTTTAATCACTTAATCTACATCAAAATATAAAGAGACCTTTTTGAGTTTACGCTTCTAAAATTAAAAGTAACGTCCCAATTAATTTTTTTCAAAAAATCTAATTCAAACGTACACGATCTAAAGAAAAACACCCATACCTTTAAGGGAAATTGTTCGATTACAAAAAAAAAACAACAAAGAATCTGATTAATACAAAATTTTGAAAAACGTTATTTTAAAGTACGCAAATTTTTAAAGTGCAACTTCCTCGGAAAAGTGCCGCCGCTTTCAAATAGCCAAACACCCCTTTATTAAAACGACATTATTTTTTATTTCAACTTTTAACAATTTCAATAAAAAATAAATAGTGCGGCAACCGACCGCTAGATGTCCCACTCATAAACGCCGGGCAATCGGACACGTCGAAAATAAAAAACGCCAAAAAAACTAGCGAAGTGAGGGCGAAAGTATTTCAATAAATAACAAAGTTTGACAGTCGAGTATGATCCATGGGGTGTACGGTGTGTCGAAGCCCTTTGTTCCGTCACGCGTTTTACAACAAAACTCGCCCCCGCATACATTATTGAGATTTACAAAAATTACCCCTGACGCACCTGAACAATTTCCACCTTTACGACGCACAAAAATTCAAACTTTGTCACGTTCCCGAAACGCACCTATCGATCAGTTTCCTGTAACAAAACGCTTTTATAGGGTGCAATAGGCTTACAAATTAACTCTTGTCAAAGTTACACCTAGCACCTTTCACAAAAATCTTCTTTCGCGTGAGAAAAAAAATGTTGCCGCCCAAATACGGCGTTTGGCCGTACGCAGTGGAACCTCGATAAGTTGGGACACAACTAGACATATACCGATTCAAAATGGAACTATGATCCTCGACAAAATTTTTCTTTTTTGTTTTTGCAAGTGTTTTTTTAATCTTTGAGAGGTTCAAAATATTAATTTTTCGAAGTCAAAATTCAACGATTAATATTAATAAATATAATTATATTACTACATTACAAAGCTTTAATTTTTCAAAAATCAAGTGAGCCATATAAAAATAAAAACACTTCCTTCTGGAGTAACTTCCAATTCTGATTAAACGAGGTTCGACTGTAATTATTATATGTTAGCGCGCCAAATTTAAAAAATCATTTTAATTTTTTTAAAAAAATATATTGGCCAGCCTAAAGTTTTTTCGTTTCTTTTGGGGCCCCCCTCTTTAAAAAGTTTGCCCATCACTGGTCTATACCAATCTACTTTTTTTCAATAAAGCTAACTAGAATGATTTTTTTGATTTAAAAGAAAAGTGGCAAATTTAATAATTTCAAGGAATTTGTTTAAAACCCAACATATTCAGCATTGTTAGTATTTTTTATGTATTTAAGGAATAACCTAAAAAAACCATAAGGCCTCATGAGAAATTTTTAATAAAATCGATTTTGAAATGGTCGAATTCTTTTTTAACTTTTAAAATAACCGATTTATTTTTAAAAACTAAACATAATTAAATTTGCCATTTTTTTTTCACTTCAACAAGGGCCAAAACAAATAGAAAATTTTCAAAAAAACCGTTTTCGAAATGATTGATTTATTTTAACGCGAATCAAATTTTAAAAAATCGCGCCTTGCTTGTTTTTGAAAAAAAGGAACGTACGCGAAAATGCCAACCTCTTTTTAATAAATAAAGCTCTGAAAAACCATTAAACAATATCGAAAATTTTGAGAAACACCATGACTTTTTTTTTAAATATTCGTAAATCAAAATTGAAAAAAATTCTCTTTTCAATTATGCTGAAATTTTTCCACAGATTGTTCTAATTTAAAAAATTACGGTTAAGCCCTTTTTATGTATATTTTAATGTATTAAAAAAAAACGGTGGGTGTATTATTATCTATAAATGTTTAATTTTAAATTGCAGGGCCGTATTTCTACTTGGAACTAAATTTTTGATTTAATGCTATGTTTAAACAAATTTAATAAAAAAGGCGCTATAGCCACTGCAATTTATTCGACTAAAATTAATTTTTCGATTTGAAAGTGAGAAAATCAACGCGAAAAATCCGATAAAACGAAGATGTGCGCGTTCGAGCGAAAAGTGGCACATTTTCGAGCGAGGGAGGCAAATGAAGCGCGACGCGGAGCGGCGCGCTTCATTTTCCCGAGATCGGAATGTGCCACTTTGAGCTCGAACGTGCACACTCGGCTGTAAGCGTGATTCACAATAATTTTTGGGGACGAAAAATTAGTAAATAATTTTTTATCATTCCCTCTCACTCGTACTTATGAATTTGTTGTATCTTTTCGCTCGCTCCCACCCATTGCTATGGTAAAAATACATTTTTCGCACATATAATCGATATTTACT
Organism: Sinopyrophorus schimmeli; assembly: GCA_036325965.1. NCBI lineage: Eukaryota > Metazoa > Arthropoda > Insecta > Coleoptera > Elateridae > Sinopyrophorus > Sinopyrophorus schimmeli. The sequence continues at coordinate 1,566,986 of JARFIZ010000325.1, forward strand.
GAACTAAATTAAATTTGATGATTGGAAAAAAAGTTTAATTTATAAAATTCAAAGAATAAGAGGATGTGCGCGTTCGAGCGAAAAGTGGCACATTTCCGAGCGAGGGAGGCAAATGAAGCGCGACGCGGAGCGGCGCGCTTCATTTTCCCGAGATCGGAATGTGCCACTTTGAGCTCGAACGTGCACACTCGGCTTTAAGCATGATTCACAATAATTTTTGGTCACAAAAAATTAGTAAATAATTTTTATCCTTCCCTCTCACTCGTACTTATCAGTTTGTTGTATCTTTTCGCTCGCTCCCACTCATTAATTATATTACTTCATTAAAAAACTTCAATTTATCAAAAAATCAAGTGATCCATATAAAAATAAAAACACTTCCTCGTGGAGCAATTTCCAATTCCGATTTAACGAGGTTCCACTGTAATTATTACAAGTTAGCGCGCCAAATTTAAATTTACAAATTTCCGCGAAAGTGGAGGGGGGCGAACGTAAACAAATAAACAAAAAGATGCGTGCGTGGACACGCGGCGAGTCCGCACACCTGCGGGTTTCCGAAGCGGCCATCATCCACACGAACCAGGTGTGCGTCGCTCAGGGGCGCGAAAAAGGGGTTGTTCGTGTTTCGTTGATAAATCAATGTTTGGTTTCGAAATATAAAAACGTACCTTGTAGCCTCCATTTGTTAGGCCGGCGTTTCGCTTGGCAAGGACGCATTTCATGCGCAGGAAAAAGATGCGCTCACTTTCGTAGTCCTGGTTGGGCGAAACGCCAGGGGGCGGCATCGAGGGGGTTAGGACCGCTGTCATCTCGTCGTGATCTGCGGGGTGGATGTACTCGTAGATGCTGTTCCCTGTCAGTTCTACCTGAAAATATTTCTCGTATTTACATCGATCATTTGCACACACGCACCCCTTTCGGGGAGCCTCTTTCAAACCCCCTTCGGGGTAATTTTTCCTATTGAATTAATTTACTCGGATGTACAAATAATTTTCCCACCCCCAGCGACTTTAATGACGTTAGAATAACATGATTTTTGTAAGTTTTTATATGGTTAGATATTTGATTGTTCAAATACCCAATAACTATATACAGGGTATACAAATGAAAAATTGACCTCCGCTCCCTCAAAAAAAAGTGTTGCAAAATTTAAAAAAGTACATCGAGTTTTATTTCGAAGGGGGCCAATTTTTTCATAAAATTCACACCCGGAAATTCCACCCCCCTAGCACCCTACATCAATCTTGCCCCCCAGTTTTAGTACGATAGAATATTTTAACAATTTCTAATCTTTTTTCAAAAGAATATATTACCATTTTCGAACACTTTGACAATTCTCAAATAAAATATCTTTAAAGATATATTAAAAAAATATACAGGGTTGTCTAAAAAAAAAATGTGTCACTTGACCCCATCCTTACAATTAAACAAAGTAGGGGATCAACGCTGGGCCTCAGAGGGCTATGAATTTTCCGTGAAAATTCGTCCCCTCTCAAATAAAACGTTTTTTATTTAATTTTGAAAAAATTCATCGTTTCTGAGTTTCTAGAGGGGTCAAATTTTGCGTTGGTACACTCTGTATACATTGCAACATCGATGTTATCGATAATAATTTATTTTTAGTATTTTTTTTGATTTATTAAAATAAAACAGATCGTACCTGCGATAGGCCCAAATGCACGGATGCCGTTTCTGATATGTACATAATTTTTCCGTCGGGCGCGACGACGAAAATGAAGCCGTCCAAAGTTTGTAGGAGATAGGAGCCCAACTCTTTGATGGGGGTCTCTCTCGAATTCGGAGCGGGCGCTGCCCCCCAAGCGTCTCCGAGGCCTAAAACAAAAAAGGTCGCTTTCGAAAAAATCGTAAAACGGCAAATGGGACAAGGCGGCTTATTGTGTTCTCATTGACGATCTTAATAAACTTCGGGCCGTTAAACCGAAACTCGTTAAGTTTGTTCTTTTTTTTTTTCTTCAATTTATTAATGGAGAAAAATATTGGGTTTAACGACTCGATTTTTATTGGTGTCGTTCTCCCTCTCCTTTCTCTCTCTTATTTGTTTTTAGAGTTAGATTAATTGAATTAAAAAAAAATCACACGCGCACACGCGCGCGCACACACAGAAACACAAAGCGGGGTGGGGTTCGTAGATGAGTATAGTGATTTTTAAATGTTATTCGATTCTTTTTTAAATTTTTTAAACGCATCTTGTTTTTTAATTTCTATTATTTGATTAATTACCGAAAATGGTCGGGAACCGGTGGTGGTCGGCAAACCGGCGAAAAAACCCTATCGCGCATTTTTGATCAATTTAAATTATATACGGGACGTATCGAGTCAAATTAAACCTTTCGGTGGGTTCATTTAGGAAATCGCGGGGTGCACATCCACCTTAAAGTTCGCATTGGAGATGTCTATACCAGCGATGGGCAAACTCCGGTCCGCGGGCCAATGCGGCCCCCTGAAATGTTCTATCAGAAAAACCACAAGAATTATGTAAAATTTATCATTTTATTTTTTAAAAATATGTTGGTCCGCCCTAAGTTTTTTTCCTTTCTTTTGGGGCCCCTCTTTAAAAAGTTTGCCCATCACTGGTCTATACCAATCTACTTCTTTTCAATAAAGCTGAGCAGAATGGATTTTTTGATTTAAAAGATAAGTGGCAAATTTAATAATTTTAAGGAATTTGTTTTAAAACCCAACAGATTCAGAATTGTTAGTATTTTTTATGAACCTAAGGAATAACCTAAAAAAACTATAAGGGGCCATCCATAAATTACGTCACACGAATTTTAGGACTTTTGAACCCCTTCCCCCGTCCTTGTCACAGGTTGTCACATTTTTCGAACCCCCTCCCCCTGATGTGACGTCACACATTTTTTAAATTTATGCATATATATTTAAAAATAATCTAAAGAAAACAGTTATTTTCATTTTTTTCTTTTTTTTATTAAATAATCTTTAATAAAATCAACATAAAGTCACATATTTCTGATAACAAAAAAAAAAAATAGCTAGTTAGAAAACAATAAACGACAAATTTTAACATGTTACGTCACAAAGTTTGCGCCCCCCCCCTCCCGCCCTCTGTCACACTGTGTCACATTACGGCGATGCCCCCCCCCCCAACGCGTGACGTAATTTATGAATGGCCCCTAAGGCCTTATGAGAATTTTTCAAAAAAATCGTTTTTGAAGTGATTGAATTATTTTTTAACTTTTAAAATAGCCGATTTATTTTTAAAAACTAAACATAATTAAATTTGCCATTTTTTTCGCACTTTCACAAGCGCCAAAACAAATAGAAAATTTTCAAAAAAGCCGTTTTCGAAATGACTGATTTATTTTAACCCGAATTAAATTTTAAAAAATCGCGACTTGCTTGTTTTTGAAAAAACGTAACGTACTCGGAAATGCCAACCTCTTTTTAAGAAATAAAGATCTAAAAAACCATTAAACACTATCGAAAATTTGAGAAACACCTCGACATTTTTTTTAAATATTCGTAAATCGAAATTTAAAAAAATTCTTTTTTCAATTATGCTGAAATTTTTCCACAGATTGTTATAATTTAAAAAATTATGATTAAGCCATTTTTTGTATATTTTAATGTATTTAAAAAAAAAGGTGGGTGTATTATTATCTATAAATGTTTAATTTTAAATTGCAGGGCCGTATTTCAACTTGGAACTAAATTTTTGATTTAATGCTATATTTAAACAAATTTAATAAAAAAGGCGCTATAGCCACTGCAATTTATTCGACTAAAATTAATTTTTCAATTTGAAAGTGAGAAAATTAGCGCAAAAAATCCGATAAAACGAAGATGTGCGCGTTCGAGCGAAAAGTGGCACATTTCCGAGCGAGGGAGGCAAATGAAGCGCGACGCGGAGCGGCGCGCTTCATTTTCCCGAGATCGGAATGTGCCACTTTGAGCTCGAACGTGCACACTCGGCTTTAAGCGTGATTCACAATAATTTTTGGGCACGAAAAATTAGTAAATAATTTTTATCGTTCCCTCTCACTCGTACTTATGAGTTTGTTGTATCTTTTCGCTCGCTTCCACTCATTGCTATGGTAAACATACGTTTATCGCACATATAATCGATATTTACTGAACTAAATTAAATTTGATGATAGGAAAAAAGTTTAATTTATAAAATTCCATGAATACGAGGATGTGCGCGTTCGAGCGAAAAGTGGCACATTTCCGAGCGAGGGAGGCAAATGAAGCGCGACGCGGAGCGGCGCGCTTCATTTTCCCGAGATCGGAATGTGCCACTTTGAGCTCGAACGTGCACACTCGACTTTAAGCGCGATTCACAATAATTTTTGGGTACGAAAAATCGATAAATAATTTTTATCATTCCCTCTCACTTATACCTATGAATTTATTGTATCTTTTCGCTCGCTTCCACTCATTGCTATGGTTTTTCGCACATATAATCGATATTTACTGAACTAAATTAAGTTTTTGTTTGTAAAGGGGTTTAAGCACCATTCACAATAATTAATTCACTTTCTAAAGGTTTTTGATTAAAAATTTCAAAAACATTTTTACAACGAGGTATAGCCACATCAACATTATTGTACTAATGCCAAAACAGACCGATTTATGATACAAATCATCGAGAAATTTGAAGAAAACCGAAGCGCATCAATTTGCACATGAATTATCCTAAACTAAGATCTTCCATTTCATTTTTGAACAAACAAAAGGCACAAATATTATTATTGCAGCTCGTCACAATGAGCGCCATAAAGATACAAAAAATAAATCTCTAGACGCTATTGAAAACATTCAATGTATACATGAATAAGCGACAAAAGGGACGATCAGATCTTAATCTGTCCGTTTTAAAAACTAATTATATTCGGCACTTTCCCATTATTTCGTTTTCAAACAAACAAAAAAAAAACACATCCTCGTCCCGCTTTCGAACGTAGATGTAAATTTTTCATCGACGCGATAAGGACGCCTTTTCATTCTCCGCCAGAATTCGTGTCGGGAATTTTTATGGCCAATTAAACGTTTCGAAAGAGGGAAAAGACTTACCGTCGGGAAAGACCTGCCGCATTTTCAGATAGGACGTCGTCAGCCGAATGACGGAGGCTTTGTCCAGTTGCGAGGTGATCGCGGCGGGCAGCGGCAAAAGCTTGGCCAACTCCAAAAATTCGGCGTTCTCTTTTTCCCTTCGCGAGCGTGCCGCATTCTTACTCTTTTCCTTCATCGCACCGCGTGCTGTTGCAGCAGCTGAAAGGCACACAAGAAAAAAAAATTACAAAACTCGTCCTTTTGGGGGGGGGGGAGAACAAACGTAAAATTAAAGGGCACGCCACTGGGATGCGCCGCAACGGCCCGATTGATTGATTATTACAGGGTTGCAAGGGGGGGGGGCGCTATTAACGATATTTCAAGATTAGCACCCAGATTTTTGAAAAAATTTTACTATACACCAGGTATATAGATAAATACAGGGTGTCGGACGAATAGGTGCTGAGACTTAACCGGGGTAATACCCGACACCCGTCTAAACAATAAAAGTTTTTTTCTGTTAAAACGAGACGCTTTGTAATTGTGCTTAAAGCCGAGTGTGCGCGTTCGAGCTCAAAGTGGCACATTCCGATCTCGGGAAAATGAAGCGCGCCGCTCCGCGTCGCGCTTCATTTGCCTCCCTCGCTCGGAAATGTGCCACTTTTCGCTCGAACGCGCACATCTTCGTATTTATCGAATTTGCCTATATTATTATTTTATTCTTCAATTCAAAAAATTAAAAGTCGAATAAATTAGATCAATTTGTTGTTTGAAAAAGGTTAGATATTTTATTCCTTTTGATAATTTATCATGGTGCTCTTCCGCACGCCTAATTGTAGGAAACTTGATAAAAATATTTTCAGGTGTACTTTCGAATGTTCACTAATTCGCATTTTTGATTAATTAAAATTGTATACGAGTCAAATTTTCTGAAGTGGGCCACTAAAAATCTAATAGTCGATTTTTATATCGTATTTTGCAGATTGTTGAAGGTTTATATGTCAAAATTAATGTCTCCGAATATTTTTGGGTAATTTTCATTTTGTAAAAATTATAAACAAATTAGTTTCAAGGCCCATTTTGTATACACTGTTGTAATTAGACTTCATTTATGGATTAATTCAATTTTTAAATATCAAAAAATATTTATATGTTACATAAGGGGTGCATCAAAAAAGAGGTTGGGGGAAATAAGAGTCAAAATTCGGAAAAAGTTAAAATATTTTTTTTTCATGTACGATGAAGTCTTCCATCTAGTCTAGTTTAAAAGTACTAAATTAGAAATGTGGTTTTTGGTAAAAATACCCTACTATAATTTTTAATTAAAAGAAAAGCGAGAAGTGTTACATTTAGTTCAGTTTGATTTATTTACTATTATTTTTAAGAGACAAGAATAAGATAGGCAAATTGAATTATTAAGGAGTAAGGTAATTGGGGGTAATAAGGCCTAGCTAAAACATCGAATTTAATCAACAGGTTTTAATAGTAATAAACTATAAAGGAAAAATGGCAACTTTCACCATAAACAAAACCAAAAATTAACATTTTTAAAAGCTCTGCCAGTAGGCCTTATTATACTACTGAAGGGTAATAAGGCCTACAGCTTTAAAAAATTTAAGTAATCAAACTGGACATAATATATTTGATAACTAAGTTTAATAAATACATGAATACAGCAATTTGAATAATTTTTTTTTAAAATCATTAAAAAAAGTCATTAGCGCACTCAAAGTCATTAGTATAATCCACTGACATAATTTTTATTACCTAATAATGACTTATCGTAAGCAGGAAGATTGTTTATTAACATTTGCATAGAAGTAGTCTGATTTTAACACAACATAATCTTTAATTTTGTTCTTGTGATGATTAAACATCAAGGGCCGGTGTGATGTACCTCGGTCATTGTCGATCAGTTGTACCTTGACTCTACGATCAACGTGTAATAAATAAAAATGTAGGAGTATATTTGTTATATATTCTTCTTTATTTTATTTTATTTTGCTTCAGATAATATGCCTAGCAAGTCAAATCAAAAATAAAAATTTTTCTAAGTTTTTGAATAGTTAAATTTCAGTATACGAGAAATGTTTTGTTAATTTTTGAAACAATTTTAGTGTTATATCAAAGAAGAACATTAATAGTTCGTATAATCTAAAAATAAATAATAAATATATAATTTTCATGAGACGGGCCTAGGTACATCACCCCTGTTGTACCTAAGCCATAGTTCCACGAATTTTTAAATCTTAAAGCAATGTGAATAAGCAGCAGCTAATGCTTTTAATTTTTTTATGAAGTGCACCTTATTAGTGGCCCAATACGGTGCAAATTATTTTATTAACAAATTGTTACATATACATTTTGAAAAAAATTACAAATAAAAAAAGAGTCAAGGTACAACAAGTTTCTTTACATATTTATATCCGTAAGACCTTAAAAGTAATGTAAAATGCATTAGAAAACAATTAAACTGTGATACAAAAAGTAGGAGTATAATAAGGCCTATGGTTCAATTTAGTAGGCCTTAACAACCGCCCACCACGTATGTAAGAAAATCAAAAAAAAAATATATGGTCCATGATACGTCATTCAAATATTTAAAATCATCGAAGCTCGAATCAATAAAGAAAATAAATGTGATTTTACATAGCTAAGTGTAATATTTCAAAAAATACGAACGATCGATTCGGACCGATTTTTATTCGTGTTGCCGGCCCGCGTTTTACGATATATGATGCTAGATTTGGGGCAGGAAGCGGAATATGCCGCCTCCACAAACTTGTAGAGACATCTTCGTTCAATAGGTTTTTGTGCGTGTGGCCTTAAGCCAGTGCTTTCCCACCTTTTTGTACCTGCGCCCCCTTTTAAACAAAAAAAAAATTATTGCGCCCCCTTAATTTTTCTAACAATCTATTTTCATAAATACTCAACTGATATTATAATTTATTTAATGGGCTACAAAATAATATACAATATTATGTAAAAATAAACATAAAAATTTTTTGATACCTATTCGACTTTTTTGGTTTGTATTCGAAAATGATATTTTGGAAACAGCTGCATGCCCCCCTTGCAGCAGTCTCGCGCCCCCCTAGGGGGGCGCGCCCCACATGTTGGAAACCACTGCCTTAAGCCAAAGCGGTTATTTTAAATACGATTTTTGTTAATTAGGCCTTATTAGCCGACAGGCCTTATTACGCGCAAGTACCTTATGTGCACTTTCAAGCGAAAACTTTTTCCGAATAAAAAATCTGAATTTGAAGGATTTGTTATTAATATAGTCTAATCCAATAAATACGAAGGTGTGCGCATTCGAGCGAAAAGTGGCACATTTCCGAGCGAGGGAGGCAAATGAAGCGCGACGCGGAGCGGCGCGCTTCATTTTCCCGAGATCGGAATGTGCCACTTTGAGCTCGAATGTGCACACTCCGCTTTTCGCCACAATTAACAATGATCAATTTACTTTGAAAAAATTCAAGTAATTCGAAAACCGTAGTTGCGCTCTCAAAATGTCTCCTTTGAGCTTCGCTTATTTTTCATAAATTTTACTTTTTCATTGCGAAATTACCGCGAAATTAATTTGTGTTTAAATAAGGAGGCAAGAATGAAATTCTTGTTAGGATTTCTTAATATTCGGTATCGTAATTGACAATATTTTGAAAACGGGACATTTTGGCGTCCCGAATGACAACGAGACAAATGATCTGAAAACGGAACAATCCCATTCAAAACAGGAACTATGGTCACATTATATATAGCTAAAATTCTTCTTTTTTTTTCTATACATTCAGATTAACCGAATTTTCGATTATCCGAATGAGCTGCAACAATAATTAGTCCGGATAACCGAGTGTCCACTGTACATCGTTTTACGGCCTAGATCCCCGCGCCGTATAACGAATCAATCGTTTTGATACAAGCCCCCTAACGGAAGGAGCCGAAATTAAATAGACGGCCGCTAACAGTACAGAATTACATTTTTTTTTACTCTAAGAAAACGTGGACCGTAAAAAGCGGCCATATAGCGAGGTATTGGAAAAGTGTATACAGGGTGTTCGAATAAAAACGGACACGCTTCGATATTCTATGATTATTTGTAATCAACCCCTTTAATTTAAACAAAAAATAGTGCAAGAAGGATTTTTGTTGTTCTTTGTCTACAATGTCTTTTAATCCTTTATTTGGCTATTTTATTTTTTAATTAATTCTACATAATTCTTTTCTTAACGCAAAAATTAACAATTTTTGGCGTGCAACAGTGGCGTGCGTTTCGCCTTAATAAAACGATCGATTTTTCTACGCGTAATGGAACGCGAAATTTACGAAAATTCGTGAGGCCCGTTTATTTGGAGAAAAAGGCGTGAATAGCGTTAAAGTTGTAAATATTTACGGGATTTGGGGGGCTTTAAGCGGAAATGTGTCGTTTAAGCTTCTTAAAAATACGACAGGTATTAATACCTGGCGAAAACCTTGCAAAATTTGAATTTTATCATTTGAGAGAATGCCATCTTCGAAGTTCTCACACCCTTGCAACGGACAGCAATAACAATAAAAGGGCAACTTTTGAGAAAAGATCAAATAGCGGGCGGTACTCATCCTTTTTATGCTTTCCCAACACACCTGACTCACGTATTATTAAAATTAAAATTCATTACACCCCTCCAAAGGGTTGTAAAAGTCGACATTCCTCTTTCTTCTTCTCGCATCACCCCCTAAACGTTTATTTTAATTTTGAAAAGAGATTAAAATAAGTAATCCCAGCGAGTTGATCCCGTCCAAAGCCCATTAACGTCGTATTTTTTCGACTCGAGCAAAAATTTTAACGAAGCCGCTTCTTTTTTCGAATTGCACCTTTGCAATTCGAAAAACAGAAATTACGAGTTGTCAAAGGGGTGAAAAGGCGTAATCGGAAGTGCCGCTGCTCGAAAGGCTTAAGATTTTCGTCCCATTGAAAAAAATTCCCCGAAACGGACCTTTTGAATCTGCCGAAACCGGGGGGGCAACAACCTGCGACACCGTTACCCGTCACAAAAACGGCCTTTGTTTGATTCCGTTTCCGCTTATAAATCATTTCGACGTCTCTATTTCTAATTTCGAACTTTCGCATTTCGTGGGGGGGACGGTTTTAAACGTTGGTTTTACGATTTTTGCGTTTTACGATTGCCGAAACGAGTTAAAAATTGCAGGACCGTATTTTTGGGGGTCGTCCGTAATTACCATCAACTATTAAGAAGGAGGGAGAGGGGGATTATCTCAGATTTGCGACGAAATATGGCAGGGGGTCGCGGGGATTGTAAAATATTTATGTCGCAATGTCGAATCTTTAAGAAATATATTTTATAGAGCGGTCGTCTGGTGCTTTGTGTTTTGTACTGGTGCTACACTGTAAAAAATTTGGATTAAATTTTTAATTCGAATTTAACGCATCGTATGGCGTTGCGGTGTTAAAAAAAACACTCCGCGTACGGTGTAAACGGGGAGTTATTTTTTCGGTGGTGTTATTTTGGAGCGAATTTAGATTTTAATCTAAATGCCGACTTTTTAGACGAAAATAAATTTTTAAAAATTATTTCCAGCCGTTATCAAATAGGGGGCGTTCAAAACTATTTTTATTTTCAAATATCAAAAATTGAGACGTAGCCGGAGGGATTAAATAAATTAAAAATAATCCACACCGCGTTTACTCGCCAAATTTTTTACAGTGTAGGGAGAGACCGGGTATAGTTGTTTCACGGGTAAGTTGTCACAAAAGCCATAACAGCAAACCTAATTAATTAATAAATTTGTTTACGCGTGTCAAAGAAGCCCGAGAACAATACCTCCTTGCGTACTTCACTTCAGTTCGCTCTGAAATACCGTAAAAGAAATATATGCGTTCGTTTTTTTTGTACAGTGGAAGTAATTGTTTGAGTCTCATAAGTATATTTAAATTTTGCATAGTGATATACTTTTTCGTGTATTTATGATGTTTAAGATATGCTTCATGATATCATTCATATGGTTTCTTCAATGACCATTGATTTAAATTTATTTTGGGAGTTAATTGTCTAAAAATGTTTTGGGGAAAGTTGTCTCACGTTAACGGGGGCTAGTTGTCACATGTGCAAAGCAACACCATAAATATGTGCGGCCTTTTTTTTGGTTTTTAGCGGTTTTACTACAAAAACGATTGGCTGTAATTATATTTGTGTCAATTTTGTTAACATAACCTAAGTTCGTTAGATAAAAGTGACTATTCGCTCACAGCAAATATTTTTTATTTGTTTAAATTATGAATAAGATATTATTCGTTCCTTTCTTAGGCAAAATTTCTTACAAACAACATTTTACCTTTAATAAAAATAGGCATTTGTTTTGTCGTTTTGTATTTTACCTTTTATTTAGTATGTGACTACTTAACCCAGACACGGAGTTAAAAGTCACACTTTTCTTTTTTCATAAAAATTATAATATGTTCTCATTAGATAATGGTAGAGAAAAAGTCTATTTTTTCTTAAACTAGAATAAATACAATATCTATTGATATATAAATATCATTGATAAATTATAAATGCAAAAGAACAAAAATTGTGACTTCTAACCCCGGCCTTCCCCTAATCAATATTTACTGAACTAAATTAAATTTTTGATTGGAAAGAAAATTTAATTGACTAAATCCAATAAATACGAAGATGTGCGCATTCGAGCGAAAAGTGGCACATTTCCGAGCGAGGGAGGCAAATGAAGCGCGACGCGGAGCGGCGCGCTTCATTTTCCCGAGATCGGAATGTGCCACTTTGAGCTCGAATGCGCACACTCGGTTTTAAGCACGATTCGCGATTATTTTGGCCACGAAAATTAGTAAATACTTTTTATCATTCCCTCTCGCTCGTACTTATGCTTTTGTTGTATCTTTTCGCTCGCTCCCACTCATTGCTATGGTAAAAATACGTTTTCCGAATATAAATCTATTTTTTTTTCTTAAAATCCGAGAAGTCTTTGTTTTTTCTTAAACTAGAATAAAAACACTATGTATTGTTATATAAATGTCATTGATTAATTAAAACAATGGGCTCTATAAATGCAAAAGAACAAAAATTGTGACTTCTAACCCCGGTCTCTCCTATATAAATATTTTATTTATTTAATTGTTTAAAAAACCATTTCGACGGCTTATTAAATTATAGGGTAGGTGTGACGTCACACCGGGCAGGAGATGGCTCAACGAAAATGTGTGACGTGCGGGATGGAAGGGATCTGGAAATCTTAAAAATCGTGTGTGACCCCTTCTACCAAAAAAAAATTGTTTTTTAATTAAAAATTATAAAACCGCGTCGGTGGAATAACCGCCGGGTTCCGGTAAAGGCCAAGAGTAAAAAATCTAGAAAAATTGAAGTTGATTTAAAATTCAAAATATGCAAAACTTAAGAGGAACAAAAATGGCGTCCGGAATGTTGAAGTGTCTCATTTGTAGATCGGAAATACACTTAAATTTGCATATCGCAAGAGCACTTTCTTGCCTATTAGCGTCCTCGAAGACGAGTCATTGCACATTTCGATTTACAAATTTTTTTTTTTTTTTTGTTAGGGTCCAAATAATTCGAAATTAATTCCTGCCACCTTTCCCCCCTCCGAAATTTTTTCGTCGGATCAAAATCGCGAGAGGTGTCGTTCGACAAAATTTATAAAAGGCGATTTGGAAGCAGGTCGAAGGGCGCAAAGTTAATCCCTTTAATGTGTGCGCGCCCGAAGTCGTGCCCCATTTCTTTCATTCATCGCTTCGCGTCGTCGCATTCGTTATTTTTTTTAATGGTCGAATTAAGTGCGCACTTTATTTCTGATTTAAGTCGAAATTGAAGGAAAAGGGGGGGCTATTTAAAAATGTCATGTATTATTTAATGAAATGCCCCCCATCTCTCCATTTACGCGCTACTTGTTTTTTATGCGGTTTACAAAAATGAAAATTCTAAAAAATTTGAAGGTTAATGGAGTAGGGGGCAGGGGCGAGCAGCATCACCATAAAAAATGGGCATTTTACATTTTTAAATTTTTTATTTAAATTATTTTAATTTTTTTACGAAATTTAGAAGATCAATTTTTTTTATTTGAAATTGTTTTTGCAAGTTTTGCAAGTTATTTGTTCGAAGCGCACCTTTTATTTTTAGTTTTTTTTTTTTTAAAAGGACTAAAAATCCAATCGTAAAATGCAAATAGTCGCGAAACGTTCGTCGAAGTCACGTTTTCCAACGTGTAATCTCAATTATACGTTACATTGTTGCAAAATGTAAGTTTCTAATGTTACAAATTGTTTTTACTGTGTGCCTCTTTTGTAAACAAGCCGCACAACTATTTCTGTTATTGCTTTGTTGGTAATTTCCTCGGAAAACCATTCGAGATTATTTTTTCTCATGTAAATCACGTTTTTTTAGAAAAATTACTCATTTTTTTCTTTAGTTATTTTATTCTAAGAATTTTAGTATTATTAGTTTTATTTAAAAAAACTAATTCAAAAAAAAAAAATTTTTAAGCAATTATTTGACGTGTTACACGTTCGTCGAACCCTTGCGATATGAAATAATAATTTTGTATAGTAAAAAAAAAATCTAAATAAGCTTGAAATTGCCCTCCCATTGTTTGCTGGGATTCCTAGAAACCCATCCATATGGGCGATGGTTTATTCTTCGCAGCTAACGCAGAACCGGCCTTAAAACAGCGCAAATCCCCGACGCAATTAAACGTAAATAAATTACAAATAACAAAACGTTTTACGGACCTCGTCCAATCGAGCTTTCACAAAAATTTTTGCCTATTTCGCCGACGATATTTTATTCATCTTTCGCGCTTATTTTCTTTTCTTTTTTTGTTTCGAGCGTTTGGAAAAAACGAAGAACTTTTGAAGTTATACTTCTTTTGGTGGGGAGAGTAAAATTTTAGCCGGCAGTTGAAGGTAAATTAATTATTGCGAATCGTGCTTAAAAGCGAGTGTGCACATTTGAGTTCAAAGTAGCACTTTCGTAACGTTCGAAAATTGCAGCCCTCTCAGCAAAGAAGCTTCACTTCAAAACGGTTCTGTAGTTTTTAATTAAATTTGCCCTAAAGTATATAGAATTTTGTGAATGGTGCTTAAAACCGAGTGTGCACATTCGAGCTCAAAGTGGCACATTTCGATCTCGGGAAAATGAAGCGCGCCGCTCCGCGTCGCGCTTCATTTGCTTCCCTCGCTCGGAAATGTGCCACTTTTCGCTCGAATGCGCACATCTTCGTATTCATTGAATTTTATAAATTAAACTTTTTTCCGATCATCAAATTTAATTTAATTCAGTAAATATCGATTATATGTGTCAAAAAACGTATTTTTACCATAGCAAGGAGTGGGAGCGAGCGAAAAGATACAACAAACTCATAAATACGAGTGAGAGGGAATGATATAAATTATTTATTAATTTTTCAGGGCCAAAATTATTGCAAATCGTGCTTAATACCGAGTGTGCACATTCGAGCTCAAAGTGGCACATTCCGATCTCGGGAAAATGAAGCGCGCCGCTCCGCGTCGCGCTTCATTTGCTTCCCTCGCTCGGAAATGTGCCACTTTTCGCTCGAATGCGCACATCTTCGTATTCATTGAATTTTATAAATTAAACTTTTTTCCGATCATCAAATTTAATTTAATTCAGTAAATATCGATTATATGTGTCAAAAAACGTATTTTTACCATAGCAAGGAGTGGGAGCGAGCGAAAAGATACAACAAACTCATAAATACGAGTGAGAGGGAATGATATAAATTATTTATTAATTTTTCAGGGCCAAAATTATTGCAAATCGTGCTGAATACCGAGTGTGCACATTCGAGCTTAAAGTGGCACATTCCGATCTCGGGAAAATGAAGCGCGCCGCTCCGCGTCGCGCTTCATTTGCTTCCTCGCTCGGAAATGTGCCACTTTTCGCTCGAATGCGCACATCTTCGTATTCATTGAATTTTATAAATTAAACTTTTTCCGATCATCAAATTTAATTTAATTCAGTAAATATCGATTATATGTGTCAAAAAACGTATTTTTACCATAGCAAGGAGTGGGAGCGAGCGAAAAGATACAACAAACTCATAAATACGAGTGAGAGGGAATGATATAAATTATTTATTAATTTTTCAGGGCCAAAATTATTGCAAATCGTACTTAATACCGAGTGTGCACATTCGAGCTCAAAGTGGCACATTCCGATCTCGGGAAAATGAAGCGCGCCGCTCCGCGTCGCGCTTCATTTGCTTCCCTCGCTCGGAAATGTGCCACTTTTCGCTCGAATGCGCACATCCTTGTATTTATTGAAATTGTTTAAATTACTTTTTGGAAACTTCAAAATAAATTATTAATTTTCAAAAATAACTCACCAATTTATACATATTTTGTCTTGTTTTCGAATTTAATTAGGGTAGTAAAATTTACATTTTGAAAGGTTCGAGCGCGTTTTTTCCCTAGCCTTAACATAGGGCCCTTATTGATTTTTTTGGCTGGTCTTACGCTCAGATAAACGGGCTTTCAGAATTTGAAAAGTTTTTAAAGATCCGTTCACAAATAACCGATCTACGATTTTTAAAAGTGGAAATTTGAAAAAATTAATTAGTCGGACTTTTGGAACCCGTTTTACTCGAGAATTTCAAATCGCACGTATATCCGAAACCAAAAAGTCTGCTGAATCCGAATTTGTATAGTTTTTAAAGATCCATCTCCAAATAATGACGCTACAATTTTTTAACGTCAAATTGTAGGCTACAAAAATGAATCTAAAACTTCAACCCTTAATTACTCGAAAAATTAACATTGCGCCCTATGCCGATTTTACACGTATCTTATGGGAAAATGTCTCAATATTCCTATTCCGGGTCGTTCTTAATGATTGGATCGAAACTGAGGGCGCTACGATCGGTTTTTTGAGTTGAAGTGTATTTTTTTCGTTTTTTCGAAAATTTTGGGGGTTGAAAAGGGAGCAAAGTTTCAAGCGCGTTTTTCTCCCATACTTAACCTTGGGCCCTATTGATTTTTTTGGCTGGTCTTACGCTCACATAAACGGCCTTTCAGAATTTGAAAAGTCCTTAAAGATCCGTTCACAAATAACCGAGTTACGATTTTTCAAAGTGGAAATTTAGAAAAAAATTAATTACAAGTTGAACTCTTCGACCCCGTTTTTCTCGAAAATTTCAAATGGTACGCCTATGGTTTTTTGGACCTATCTGAACCTAAAAAATCTAGCGAATGCGAATCTGTATAGTGTTTAAAGATCCGTCCACAAATAACGGCGCTACAATTTTTTTAACGCAAACTTTTGTGTTACAAAACAGAATCGGAAGCTTAATTTTGTTATTTGTTGTTAAAAAATTTTGAAAATTTGGAATAATATTCTTCAACCAATATATATAAAATAGTTAAAACGGCAATTGATTATCTTTGTTGGTTTTTGTGAAATTAATTATTTTATAAGTTTGTATAAAAAGGTTACTTAGCTTATTTTACTAATCAATCCATGTTTTTCTGGATTTTGGCCGATTTTGGGGGTTTTGAGTTAGGACCGGATACCGACGTGTTAGGGTTGGAAACGTGCAGGAATGAAAGGATTTGACGAAATTCGCAAAAACCGCTGAGTTAGAGCATTTTGAAAATTCAAAATTTTAACAAAATTTACATTTTGAAAGTTTCAAGCGCGTTTTTTCCCTGACTTAACATTGGGACCAATTGATTTTTTTAGCCGATCTTACACTCCGATAAACGGACTTTCAGGATCTGAAAAGTTTTTAAAGATCCGTTCACGAATAACCGAACTACGATTTTTCAAAGTTGAAATTTTGAAAAAATTAATTAGAAGTCGGACTCTTCGAACCCGTTTTTCTCGAAACTTTCAAATGGCACGCCTATGGTTTTTTGGGCCTACCCGAAGCCAAAAAGTCTGGCGAATCCGAATCTCTATAGTTTTTAAACATCCCTCCACAAATAACGGCGCTACAATTTTTTTAACATAAACTTTTGTCCTACAAAAATGAATCTAAAACTTCAACCCCTAATTATCCGTAGTAACACTTTGGAAACCACTGGTCTAGCTATACACAAACATTTAATTTACACACGCCAATGAAGTATAACTTCTAACGCGCTCCAAAAGTACTCGTACCGGTTTTTTTAAATTTTTTTGATAAGAAAAATTATTAAGCGCAAGTGCCGAGTAAAAAATGGGGAAAAAGCGAGTTTCTCACCGGTTTCGTTTTCATTTCTGGGAAGCAAAAAGGAATCCTGCAGCATTGCAACAAAATCAAAGAACCCCACACGCGTCACACGATACGATTAAACTGCATCTTACTCCATAATAATTAAAAGCTGAGCTTTGCTGACGAATTATTAATAACATTTTTAGTTTGTTAAACATTAGGAACTTCGTGCTGACCTACGGTACGGTTAAAGGTTAACCTTGTCGATCGTTCGCTTTGTTTAAACAAATTGTTTTTTATTTGTTTTTTTTTTCCAGTGTGTTTTTATTTATTTTTCGAAGTCGTCTCGGTATTACCTTTTTTTTCGCTACGTTTATTGTTGTTTATTTTTAATTCTTGCTCTGCGAATTGTTTGATTTTTGTGCATCAACTTTTTTTGCATTTGGATCAATGCAGTACCAAAAAAACAAAATAGATCCCCCCTTCGATCGTTCGAAATTAAAAAATCCGAAAAGTAGGAAATGCACAAAACGAGGAAGTATTGTTTTTTTTCTTCTTTTCGAAAATAATTTATTTTATTTTTTATAAAGCAACTTCTTCTTATATTGTGTTAGTGTTTGTTTATTTCACGGTTTATTTATGTAAACATGAATTTAAATTCAAGGTGCACCGAGATCAGTTTTTTAAATAATTAATTTGTTTATTAAATATTTTTTATTATTTAAAAAAAAATACGTCTATTTTTAAAAATTACGCAAAGTCGATGCGGCGATAAAATTATTTCCGCAGTTGAATAACGTCGATTATTTTAGAACTATCTATGGGGCACAATAGAATGATTTAGAAAAAAATGGGGGGCCAAAATTAGAACCTTTTTGTTTTTAAAATGCAAAAAAAATCGATTCAAAACAATTCGTGACTCGCTTATTTTTTTTTTAATTTTTACAACGCGTCTTTATCTTCCCCAATAAAATAAATCCAAAACATCAGGGGGGCTTTCGCGCGATTATTAATTTGAAAAGCCAATTAAACAAATTTGCAATTTCAAACTCGATTAATTTTTATAAAAAAAATCCCAACCGACTGCCTTCTTTTAATCTTAGAAAGACACAAGTAAATCTTTGCCCCCCGCCCCCCACCGAACCAAAACATTGAAAAAAATCACATTTATTAAAATAATCGCAAAAAAAGTTGTAAAACGAAGTCATCGTTTTCTTTTCTTTTTCCTTCGTTACAAAAACAATTTTCCAAAAAAGGCTCGTCGCTTCTTCAAAACGAAACGAGTCCTCTCTCAGCACTTTTTAATAGAATTTAATTAGTCACTTTGTGTATGCAAAAATGATCCGATCCTCACGTTTTCCGCAAGCCTTACACAAAAAGCAAAAAATCAAACAATTCCGCGTAAAACAAAGCGCGCACCACCTTTTCACATTCATTAAGCGTTCGATTAAGAAGCGCGGACAGGGGGCGGGGGCGCGCGCGAGGGGAAAAAAGAAAACAAAAAGGGCTTCAATTGGAACACGATGTTAGTACATAAAAGTAATATATGTAAGTGCCCTTATGGCAGGACCGTTCGTCGATAATCCGCGGAAACGACCACTTGGGGTGGCACTGTGCACTTTTCTAAAGCGCTAAACCCCCAACCCCCGCGCGCCCCCACACTCCGAGAGCTCGCGCCAGACAAAACCGACCCCTCATCTTTCAAAACACCAAACTGTTTATGTATGTAAGTCCCCGATATCCTCTTTCGGCCGAAATAAATACTGCCAACCATGCAAATACTAATAAATTAAGACTTAAACAAATATGGAAGACGAACTGCTCTCCAATTTATTTCCCCCTAGGAAAACCGAAGGGCCGCGGGGGGCGAAGCGGAAAATTTCCACTTTTGTTCGATTTCTTTTTTTTTTCGGCGGTCGTCGGAGCCGCCGGGCGTCGACTTTTTACGTTTCTACGTTGGCGTGCGTGCGTTTTATTTTGAAAGCGCGCTCGAAATAGGATTTCGCTTAAGAAAACTTTAGTTCCGCTCGAACAATGAAAAACAATGAGAGCAATGCGCGCAAGAGGGGAAAAATGAAATTGCGGTATGCGAGCCGAAGAAAGTGCGCCTTGGAAGTAATGATGTTATTGAAACAGGGCTCATTATCAACTGTTGCCACCTTTACGCCGAATCAAAATCTGGCGGAGAGTTTATGGCCGTTTTATATCATCGAGGCGATTTCGCCTATTAATCGAGTTTATTGTGTCGTTTTAGAGCAGATTTATGCATTTTCTATTGTTGAATGGCCGCCGCGGTTGAAATGCGATTTTGGCTTGGGAAAATTCGCGGGTGTGGGGGGCTGAAACGATTTTGAGTTGGGGTGTAAAAATTGAATGCCAATTTTGTGTTGGATTTAATCCAAATTAATTCGCGTTTCGAGAAAAACATCGTGTTAGCGAAGTTCGACTGTATTTTTTTTTTTACAAAGTTAGGATTGTTGAATTAAAATTTCGTACTTTTCCAATTTGGACGATTGTAGCTTCTCGGTTTTAAGGAAAAAAAATTGATTTATCTTTCGAAAATGTAAATATTGATTATATGTTCGAAAAACGTATTTTTACCATAGCAATGAGTGGGAGGGAGCGAAAAGATACGACAAACTCACAAGTACGAGTGAGAGGGAACGATAAAAATTGTTTACTAATTTTTCGTGACTCAAAAATTATTGTGAATCGTGCTTAAAACCGAGTGCGCACGTTCGAGCTCAAAGTGGCACATTCCGATCTCGGGAAAATGAAGCGCGCCGCTCCGCGTCGCGCTTCATTTGCCTCCCTCGCTCGGAAATGTGCCACTTTTCGCTCGAACGCGCACATCCTTTTATTCTTTGAATTATATAAATTAAACTTTTTTTCTAATCATCAAATTTAATTTAGTTCAGTAAATATCAATTATATGTGCGAAAAACGTATTTTTACCATAGCAATGAGTGGAAGCGAGCGAAAAGATACGACAAAGTCGTAAGTGTACAAGGGAGAGGGAACGATAAAAATTATTTACTAATTTTTCGACCTCAAAAATTATTGTGAATCGTGCTTAAAACCGAGTGTGCACGTTCGAGCTCAAAGTGGCACATTCCGATCTCGGGAAAATGAAGCGCGCCGCTCCGCGTCGCGCTTCATTTGCCTCCCTCGCTCGGAAATGTGCCACTTTTCGCTCGAACGCGCACATCCTCGTATTCATTGAATTTTATAAATTAAACTTTCTTTCTAATCATAAAATTTAATTTAGTTCAGTAAATACCGATTATATGTGCGAAAAACGTATTTTTACCATAGCAATGAGTGGGAGCGAGCGAAAAGATACAACAAACTCATAAGTACGAGTGAGAGGGAACGATAAAAATTATTTACTAATTTTTCGTCACCAAAAATTATTGTCAATCACGCTTAAAGCCGAGTGTGCACGTTCGAGCTCAAAGTGGCACATTCCGATCTCGGGAAAATAAAGCGCGCCGCTCCGCGTCGCGCTTCATTTGCCTCCCTCGCTCGGAAATGTGCCACTTTTCGCTCGAACGCGCACATCTTCGTTTTTTCGGATTTTTTGCGCTAATTTTCTCACTTTCAAATCGAAAAATTATTTTTAGTCGAATAAATTGCAGTGGCTAGAGCGCCTTTTTTATTAAATTTGTTTAAATATAGCATTAAATCAAAAATTTAGTTCCAAGTAGAAATACGGCCCTGTAATTTAAAATTAAACCTTTATAGATAATAATACACCCACCGTTTTTTGTAAATACATTCAAATATACAGGAAAGGGCTTAATCATAATTTTTTAAATTAGGACGATCTGTGGAAAAATTTCAGCATAACTGAAAAGATAATTTTCTTCAATTTCGATTTACGAATATTTAAAAAAAAAGTCATGGTGTTTCTCAAATTTGCGATAGGGATTAATGGTTTTTTACAGCTTTATTTATTAAAAAGAGGTTGGCATTTCCGAGTACGTTACGTTTTTTCAAAAACAAGCAAGGCGCGGTTTTTTAAAATTTGATTCGCGTTAAAATAAATCGGTCATTTCGAAAACGGCTTTTTTGAAAATTTTCTATTTGTTTTGGCCCTTGTTGAAGTGAAACAAAAGTGGCAAATTTAATTATGTTTAGTTTTTAAAAATAAATCGGCTATTTTAAAAGTTACAAAATAATTTAATCATTTCAAAATTCATTTTATTGAAAATTTTTCATAAGACCTTATGGATTTTTACGTTATTTATTAGGCACATAAAAAATACTAACAATACTGAATCGGTTGGTTTTTAAATAAACTTCTTAAAATTATTAATTTGAAATTTATTAAAATTACATTTTATTTGTCATTCAAATCGAAAAATTAATTTTAGTCCAATAAATTGCAGTGGCTAGAGTTATATTCGATGTCAGTATGGGTACTCTGCAATTCGAAACAATAAGATTTTTCTTTTGATCGACATAAAGACATGGTCTTCATCGCTTGAAATCAAAAATCAAAAAATTTAATTTAGTTCAGCAAATATTGATTGTATGTTCGATAAACGAATTTTTACCATAGCAATGAGTGGGAGCGAGCGAAAAGATACAACAAATTCATATGTACGAGCGAGAGGGAACGATAAACATTATTTACTAGTTTTTCGTCTCCTAAAATTGTTAAAAATCACACTTAAAACGAAGAGTGTACATTCGAGCTCAAAACGGCACCTTTCAATTACGGAAATTTTGTACAATAAAAAAAAATCGTATTTACATTTAATTTTCTTGTAAAGAATTTTTGAGAAATAAAAAAATTAATTCTTAAAGCAATAAACATAATTAATTTTATTAAAAGTGATCAGATTAATTTAATTCAAGACACACCAAAAATTAATTTTGAACAAGTTTGGAAAAATATTCCGTTACGAAAATTTTAATCGAATTTTAAAAGAATATCGATTTTTCTTATCGCAATTTTGATTCCGGCTTTCGTTCCCCGCCCAAGTCACTTGTAAAAGTTCCTGTCGAGCGTTGTGCACGATTTAATTCGCTCGAAAAATGTAGTTTTTAATAGTGCCTTTTTTGCACAGGCGAAGTGCCCAAGAGAATCCAACCCCTACGAGGTACCCTTTGTGCCGAAATCAAAATGTGAGTGTTTTTTTGACGATTTTATTCTATCTTTTCGATTTTCCATAAGTAAAACTGATGATATCTCATAAAGTTTTGTACCGAAATGTGGAGAAAAAATTAGGGTTGATTTGTACTTGTGTGGCTTAAATTGAATGTAATTTGCAGGTCCAAAATTAATGTTTTTGAGTTATGTCGACGTTAAAAACGTGACCAAGCCCATGGCAGTCGACTTTTATCGCATTTCCTGCCTGACGTTGGAGATAGCATTTATTTTTGCTCTTTGGAAATTATAGTTTTAATCTACCACTTGCAAAATTCGATAAAATAGAACTAGACAATTAACGAAACGACTTTATAGTAAATCACAAAAATCGCTTTCAAAACACATAAAACTTTTTGCGAACCATCAATAATTTTCGGTGCGAAGTTTTTTGACAAAAGGCGATGCATTGGGGTCCGCCATGGACCAAAGGTTAATTTGAGTGGCGGAGGGGGGGGGGGGGCAGAAATCTACAAAAAATTTTCACTTTACGTTTTTTTAGTTCATGTAATTTCTATTTAACTTTTTCTAGTCTTTTTGAAATTTGGAAGATTAATTTGTTTTATTTTTAATTATTTTTGAAGTTATACTTCTTTTGGCTTGTTGCGCGTGAAACTTTAGCGGGCAACGGAAGTTCTTTATATTAATTTTTGGATTTAAAAGGACAAGAATAATGTACCCAAATGAAAAAAAATTATATATAAATTTTGTTCAACCCGGACCACGCGCTATAGCAAACATTAATTTAGAAGACAATTATGTATAGGTACAAAGATTTAGCATCGGAGATTTTTTTTATAACTGTTCTTACTGTCGATTCTGGTATATCAAAGTTCTTTGCCAATTCCGAAACTTTTCTATCGAAATCCTCGATAATGTTTGGTGTTACATTCTAAAGATAATTCCTTTCTTTTATTATTGGATAATAATTATTTCTACAATCAAAATAATTCATTTTTACGTAATGATAAATTAAACAATATAAATTTCTAATTTAACAACAATAAATAAATTGGATCTCTAAATTTCGAAAAAAAAATTAATTTTTCAATAGAAATTACATAAACTAGAAAAACCGGCGCGTGTACTTTCGTACGCGCTTTAGAAGTGATACTTCTTTCGTGTAACTAAATCAACTATAACGACTTGTATAAAATTAATATAAATACGAGGAAAGTGACACATTTGAAATCGTTGGAATTTTCTTTGAAATAAATACTAAGGCCTTATGGAAAATAAAAAAAAAATATGATTAATAAAATGAAATTTTAACAAATTCCAAATTTAATAATTTTAAGCAATTTATTTAAAAACCAACAGATTCAGAATTGTTAGTATTTTTTATGTGCTTAACGAATAACGTAAAAAACCATAAGGCCTTATGAGAAATTTTCAATAAAACGGATTTTGAAATGATTGAATTATTTTTTAACTTTTAAAATAGCCGATTTATTTTTAAAAACTAAACATAATTAAATTTGCCATTTTTTTTCACTTCAACAAGGGTCAAAACAAATAGAAAATTTTCAAAAAAGCCGTTTTCGAAACGACTAATTTATTTTAACGCGAAACAAATTTTAAAAAATCGCGCCTTGCTTGTTTTTGAAAAAAACGTAACGTACTCGGAAATACCAACCTCTATTTAATAAATAAAGCTCTAAAAAACCATTAAAGACTATCGAAAATTTGAGAAACACCATGACTTTTTTTTTAAATATTCGTAAATCGAAATTGAAAAAAATTCTCTTTTCAATTAGGCTGAAATTTTTCCACAGATCGTTCTAATTTAAAAAATTATGATTAAGCCCTTTGCTGTAAATTTTAATGTATTTAAAAAAAAAACGGTGCGTGTATTATTATTTATAAATGTTTAATTGTAAATTGCAGGGCCGCATTTCTACTTGGAACTAAATTTTTGATTTAATGCTATGTTTAAACAAATTTAATAAAAAAGGCGCTATAGCCACTGCAATTTATTCGACTAAAATTCATTTTTCGATTTGAAAGTGAGAAAATTAGCGCAAAAATCCGATAAAACGAAGATGTGCGCGTTCGAGCGAAAAGTGGCACATTTCCGAGCGAGGGATGCAAATGAAGCGCGACGCGGAGCGGCGCGCTTCATTTTCCCGAGATCGGAATGTGCCACTTTGAGCTCGAACGTGCACACTCGGCTTTAAGCGTGATTCACAATAATTTTTGGGGACGAAAAATTAATAAATAATTTTTATCATTCCCTCTCACTCGTACTTATTAATTTGTTGTATCTTTTCGCTCGCTCCCACTCATTGCTATGGTAAAAATACGTTTTTCGCACATATAATCGATATTTACTAAACTAAATTAAATTTGATGATTAGAAAGAAAGTTTAATTTATAAAATTCAATGAATACGAGGATGTGCGCGTTCGAGCGAAAAGTGGCACATTTCCGAGCGAGGGAAGCAAATGAAGCGCGACGCGGAGCGGCGCGCTTCATTTTCCCGAGATCGGAATGTGCCACTTTGAGCTCGAACGTGCACACTCGGCTTTAAGCGTGATTGACAATAATTTTTGGTGACGAAAAATTAGTAAATAATTTTTATCATTCCCTCTCACTCGTACTTATTAATTTGTTGTATCTTTTCGCTCGCTCCCACTCATTGCTATGGTAAAAATACGTTTTTCGCACATATAATCGATATTTACTGAACTAAATTAAATTTGATGCTTAGAAAGAAAGTTTAATTTATAAAATTCAATGAATACGATGATGTGCGCGTTCGAGCGAAAAGTGGCACATTTCCGAGCGAGGGATGCAAATGAAGCGCGACGCGGAGCGGCGCGCTTCATTTTCCCGAGATCGGAATGTGCCACTTTGAGCTCGAACGTGCACACTCGGCTTCAAGCGTGATTCACAATAATTTTTGGGGACGAAAAATTAATAAATAATTTTTATCATTCCCTCTCCCTCGTACTTATGACTTTGTCGTATCTTTTCGCCCCCTTCCACTCATTGCTATGGTAAAAATACGTTTTTCGCACATATAATCGATATTTACTGAACTAAATTAAATTTCTTGGACGGCTAACTTCATACTGTCGAATTTTCGATAGCTGTGCGCAACTTGCAACTTTTGTTATCCTCAAGTCGCCAAATATAGTGTTTTTTCGCCCATCTCCGGACGGAACGAGAAGATAATCAACTATTTTATTTTTGTTAAATAATAGTAAATAATTTTATTTTATTTGAGCAAATAATTATTAACTTTTAATGCCGAACGCGTTTACTTTTAAAATAAAACCGAGCCCACCAAAACAAACAGATTGGAAATTTAAAGTAAGCTCGTAAATATTCGTCTGCGTTAAATAAAATTAGTGTGAAGGCCCAAAGTGTTGATGAGCTTCGTTATTGAAGGTGCCTTAAGTCGTTACACACCAATTAAATAAGCGTTTCATTTTCTTTTCGATTCTTACAAAGTTACACGATTTTCTTCGCTTTTATTTTTAGGGCGCAAAAAGTCGCCGCTAAGCTTTTTGTTGAAAAAAAGATTAAGACAAGACACGCGCACGCACACACACACACACACACGCACACTAAAATTTAATTTGTTATCTTCGTTTCTAACTTTTCTCCCCTTCGGATGCATTCCGTCACGAACGACGTTACTCATTCGTATCATTAACACCCTTTAGTAACTTTTAACAACTGTGCAACCCCTGCTTCCACTTATTTTTTTTTTCTTCCGATTCTATTTTTCGCTTTTCGAACTGCAATCGTGCCAAAATCCGACAAAAATTACAATGCGTCCTTCTTCCTCTAATCGGACGGCTGGGGGTCGGGGGGGGGGTCGGTGCGGGACGTCGAGTTAAAATCGAAATTATTTTTAATAAGTCCGTGGGAAGCCGTAAAAAGTGATATGTGAAGTGGAGGAAAATTAAAAAAAAAAAAAAGAGACGTGGGGGTCAGGGTTAGTGGGAGTTATGTCGAAGTGGATGTCACCGATTCTGACACGCTCCGCGAAGCGTGTAACTGCTGGAGTTGCCCCAAAGTTAATGACACCCCGAGACAGTTATTGTGTGAAACTGACCGACACACACACACACCACCACCACCTTAACAATCGATTTTTTCTACTTTTTTGTGTGTTTTAGTTGGCATTCTTTTACGTCGATTAGCGGCAGTTCTTTTCTAAAATTAAAAAAAATAATAAATAATAAATATATATGTATGGACATAGTTTTGGTACCCAAGGTCCATATAATAACGATTTAATTTTTTAAAGGGGCCGTTGCCCCCCCCCCCCATAAAATTAAAAGCCGTGAAAACGAGCCACATCGGGATACCAATAAGTTATTTTTTTTTAATTGGACGGGGGAGCTCAATTTTCTTAATTTTTTGGGAAATTGCTGGGTGGCTTTATTTTTGAATTAAAAATCGTTAGTTTTTTTTTTATCAATCTTTTCTATTTAATTTAAATAATCGTAAAATGTGTCAGGGATTATATTAAATTAATTGAATTGTTTTAAAACGCATTGTTTATATATTTTTTAATATATTAATCGATTTCTTAATGTTTAACTTAATTTTGTATGGTTTTTTTCTATGCAAATTTTGAGTAGGTTTGACTTCATGGAGAGGGGGCCACAGTTTTGTACATTTTTTGCAAGGTCACTCGAGAATATATTATTAATTTATCGGCGATCAGGGTCCTTTAGCTTTTTGCCTCGTATTTTTTATACAGCCTGTCAGACGAATAAGTACTTGAACTTTTGAATTATGTTATCCCTAAACTACGATTTAAATATGTGTAATAAATGCCTTATTATTTGCAATAGTTCGAAAATATGTGTTCAAGTCTCGGTAGCTATTCGTCCGACACCCTTTCGATCTAAATAAATTATTTCAAAAAATGGGATTGCTTTAAAAACGTTTGTGATTGCTTTTAGTTACACTTCCAAAACACACTCGATTAATTTAGTTATAAATGGCACCCTCGATTTGGATTTTTTGAAAAGTAAACCGAACGGCCCATCAAAAAATGCAGAAAATTGTGTGCTCTACCATCGAAGTCAAACTTGAAAGAGTTGGCTTTAGTTTAAAACTACTTAATAATCATTTTCCAAATGAAGGATTTTTTTTTTAATTTTAAGGCATTTCCTACGAATAAACTAAAATTTTAAGGAGATCTCAAAAAACCTTTAAAGCGATAAATCTATAAATATAAATTTCAAGTAATTGCAATATTTGTTCTTTAAAAAATTGTTTCTTATGTACCTTTACCATTTTTGCATATTTTTCCGTTATAATGGAGGGGGGGGGTGAATTACAAATAATTCTAGCATATCAAAATGTGTCGGTTTTCAAATAATAAAAATTCTGTTTATTTTTTAATTACTACATCATTTAGCAATGCAGCTCGTTTTCATTGGAACACCCTGTATATAAGTTTTCCAATACCTCGCTATACGGCCGCTCTTTATATGGCATTTTACTACAACAGCCTTTATTAATTATGGTACTTTTTCAATTTACGGCCAAAAAAAATTAGCGACCTTCTGTTTAGTTTAATTGATTCGTTATACGGCTTTTCGCTTTACGGCCAACTTTTCCGGAACGCATCTAGTCCGCAAAGCGATGTACCTCTAGGGGGTTTATTTTGAATTGATACGATAATTTTTGTTGTTGTAAAAATTCATAACACTTTTATTATTACACAAAATTAACAAGTAAATAATTGTTAAATCTATTTGCATAAGTTACAATAGAAAGTTGTATAGGCACTTCGTTATTTTTTTTAAAAACATTTATATATAGAACAGGGAAATTCATTTTTTTTATTTGTACTAAAACCATATGGATATCTATTTTTGCAAAAATAAATCGGGGATGCCACAATTAAATTTATCAATATCAAGGTATATATGTACAGTCGAACCTCGATAAGTTGAAGTTGAAGGGAAACAAAAAATAATTCGAATTATCAAAAATTCGAGTTATCGATATAAAAATATTAATGTTGAAATAACCAAGTCCTAGAAAAACAGGTTCGAGTTATCAAAAATTCGGCTTATCGAGGTTCGACTGTATTAAGGGATTTTAATTGTTTAAGTATTAGAAAATCGAAGAGTGCGGAAAACGTAATCAAAAGTAATCCTCTGTAAAATCGGGGGGCGCGAAAACTTATGGGGCAGCAGCACACGTCGTCTTCAAATACGGGAAAAAAGTTTCGAAAAAAAAGCAAAAAAAATCGAATTTTATAGGACTGGCTTTGTTCTTTGCTCTACTTTATTTAATGCCTTCGAGTTTATGGAGCGGTGTCGGGTGTCCCCTTGGTTAAGTTTGGTGCTGTTTTTAAACGCTCTGATATTCAGGAATGTAATATTGTTATGTTATGTCTGCAGCAGCTGAGCAAGCAATCGTCGAAGATTTTTCCCTTTTTCTTGCTCCTTTTTTCTCGAAAAACTCGACAAATTTACAGCGCCCCGCCATTTACAATTTTTCCCCACAACACTATTGCTTAATTTGAAGCTTTCGCGATTGTATCGACCTGAAAGAATTAAATTTGATGTTTCGAACAGGTTCGCCAACTAACAAATGGAATAACCTAACTTGTTTCGGTTTAGGATAATTTTTGAGAATTTTTAAATTAATTAATTTACTTATTTAAATGTCTTTACAAAAAACGTTGTCCTTATTACGCCGTTTTACTTATTGAGTGCCCTTTTGAATTATTTGATGTCTTCGACAGGCTCGCCAACTGGCCAAAATATAATAATTTAGTCTCTTTCGATTAACTTTGGGGATTTTCCAATTTTTAGCAATTTAATTTAATTATATTACAAAAACTAAATGAAATTTGCCGTTAAACCCCCCTGTTGCTCAGAAAATGTCTTTTCAAATTAATTGGCGTTTCTATCAGGCTCGCCAACTGATGAAAATACAATAATTTAGTTTCTTTCAATTGATTTTGGGGATATTCTACTTTTTAATCAATTCAATTTAATTATTTGAAAAAACTAAAAGAAATTTGTCATTACGAGCTCGTTTTTGCTTAACACATGCCATTTTCAAATTATTTGACGTTTCCATTAGGGTTCGCCAACTGATAAAAAAAAAAAATTGGTTTTTACCATTGACTTTGGGAATTTCTAGTTTTTAAAGAATTTAACTTAACCTTCCGTGTACGAGGTGGGGTATAACTAACGTGACCAATTTTTTTTTTGTTATGATGGGACGTTTGGTATTCGAGCTTAAAACCGAGTGTGCACATTCGAGCTCAAAGTGGCACATTTCGATCTCGGGAAAATGAAGCGCGCCGCTCCGCGTCGCGCTTCATTTGCCTCCCTCGCTCGGAAATGTGCCACTTTTCGCTCGAACGCGCACATCCTCGTATTCATTGAATTTTATAAATTAAACTTTTTTTCCAATCATCAAATTTAATTTAGTTCAGTAAATATCGATTATATGTGCGAAAAACGTATTTTTACCATAGCAACGAGTGGGAGCGAGCGAAAAGATACAACAAACTCATAAGTACGAGTGAGAGGGAACGATAAAAATTATTAACTAATTTTTCGACCCCAAAAATTATTGTGAATCGAGCTCAAAACCGAGTGCGCATTCGAGCTCAAAGTGGCACATTCCGATCTCGGGAAAATGAAGCGCGCCGCTCCGCGTCGCGCTTCATTTGCCTCCCTCGCTCGGAAATGTGCCACTTTTCGCTCGAATGCGCACATCCTCGTATTTTACGATTTGTCTACTTTGTTCTTTTTGCTCTTTCAAATCATAAATTAAATTTAACCGTCATAAGTACAATTTTGTATATTTTTTCCGGGTATGACAAACCCCACCTAGTATGGCATGCGACATTTAGTCACCTAGTATGCGGAAGGTTAATGATGTTACAAAAACTAAAGCAAAATTGCTATTAAAGCCCCCTTATACCCAGAAAATATCTTTTCAAATTAATTGATGCGTCGATTACTCTTGCCAACTCATCAAAAAAAAATAAATTCGTTTTTGCCATTGACTTTGGCAATTTTCGAACTTTTAAACAATTTAATTTAATGATGTTACAAAAACTAAAGAAAAATTGCTATTAAAGCCCCCTTTTGCCCAGAAAATGTCTTTTCAAATTAATTGATGCGTCGTTCACTCTTGCCAACTGATTAAAAGAAAATAATTAGTTTTTGCCATTGACTTTGGCAATTTTCGAATTTTTAAACAATTTAATTTAATAATGTTACAAAAACTAAAGGAAAATTGCTATTAAAGCCCCCTTTTGCCCAGAAAATATCTTTTCAAATTAATTGATGCGTCGCTCATTCTTGCCAACTGATTAAAAAAAATAATTAGTTTTTGCCATTGACTTTGGCAATTTTCGAACTTTTAAACAATTTAATTTAATGATGTTACAAAAAACTAAGGGGAAATTGCTATTAAAGCCCCCTTTTGCCCAGAAAATATCTTTTCAAATTAATTGATGCGTCGATCACTCTTGCCAACTCATCAAAAAAAAATTGTTTTTGCCATTGACTTTGGCAATTTTCGAACTTTTAAACAATTTAATTTAATGATGTTACAAAAACTAAAGAAAAATAGCTATTAAATCCCCTTTTTGCCCAGAAAATTAATTGATGCGTCGCTCACTCTTGCCAACTGATTAAAAAAAAAATAATTAGTTTTTGCCATTGACTTTGGCAATTTTCGAACTTTTAAACAATTTAATTTAATGATGTTACAAAAAACTAAGGGGAAATTGTTATTAAAGCCCCCTTTTGATCAGAAAATACCTTTTCAAATTAATTGATGCGTCGATGACTCTTGCCAACTCATCAAAAAAAAGAAATTCGTTTTTGCCATTGACTTTGGCAATTATCGAACTTTTAAACAATTTAATTTAATGATGTTACAAAAACTAAGGGGAAATTGTTATTAAAGCCCCCTTTTGCTCAGAAAATACCTTTTCAAATTAATTGATGCGTCGATCACTCTTGCCAACTCATCAAAAAAAAGAAATTCGTTTTTGCCATTGACTTTGGCAATTTTCGAACTTTTAAACAATTTAATTTAATGATGTTACAAAAAACTAAGGGGAAATTGCTATTAAAGCCCCCTTTTGCCCAGAAAATATCTTTTCAAATTAATTGATGCTTCTATCACTCTTGCCAACACATCAAAAAAAAAAGAAATTCGTTTTTGCCATTGACTTTGGCAATTTTCGAACTTTTAAACAATTTAATTTAATGATGTTACAAAAACTAAGGGGAAATTGTTATTAAAACCCCCTTTTGCTCAGAAAATACATTTTCAAATTAATTGTTGCATCTATCAGTCTTGCCAACTGATCACAAAAAAACCATAATAACCTAATTTTGGCCGTTTTCGATAACTTTTGAGGATTTTATAATTTTTAATCAATTTAATTTATTGAAATGAGAAAAAAATTAAGTGAATCGGGCATTTTTAACCCTATCCACTTAGTTTTCTGTTTAACAAAAAAAAATCGCAAAATCCCTACAAAATCCCATTCAAAAGTGAAGTGTTTTGAATAACGCAAGCACAAAACTTGGATTAAACTAATTCCGAGTTCCGTTTCGAAAAGGACATTGCAAACGTCGCGTCACCCCAATAGGAACCAACCCCTCGGCCGTGTTGTTCTATCAAAACACCCCCCGATTGTGCATCTTTCGAGCTCCTTCGCGACCGATTTTCGTTTCCCAAACGTTCCCACTGCGATTTTTCGAAAAATAAATCTAAAATTACGGCGTTCGATGCGAAACACGTGTCCTCAAGTTTCGGTCGGGCCAAGACAAAGACGACCACCACCAAAGATATGGGGGCTGGGGACCCGCAGTCTGCCAAATACATCACCACTTTTACCCCGGAACAGGGGATTAAAAAGTTGTTCGATATCCTCCTACTTTGCTTACCTAAATCCGTGCCACCCACGTTTAGAATTTTCGAAACGACCCTCTTCGTGCTTTTTTGCCCTCTGCGCCCCTATGTCTTATTTTGTTTTTAAATTCACACGGAACAGAATCGAAGAGATTAGAAATGAATAGAATTATTGATTAAGAATCGACGAAGGAATATTATTATTTATTTTGTTTAGCGCCCCATTAGAGACGAAGAATGGCTTATCGGAGGAACTTATCGAAAAAATACTTATATCGTTATTATTTGTCCTTTTTATCTGTTACAATGGAAAATGCAAAGATGGGGAGATTTAGAAACGTAAAATTGCAGGGCATTGTGTTTTATCGGGGCACCGAAGAAGTGTGAAAAGCGGGCTCGAAATGCAAAGAAAGCCGAAAGATGTGTTTTTGTTTGTTTATTTTCTGTCCTTTTTTCTTCTTCTATGCATCCTTGATAATTTTCAATAAGTGATAACAGGATGTGACTAATTTCTATACGCCCTTTTTGCATACTCGAATTAATGTCAAGAAAACCGTACGATTGATCCTTTTTTTTTGCAACTTCGGGTTTGGGGATGCCGTTTTATTTTTTTTTGCCTCATACTCGAAGAGTTTGTGTGAAAAATTAGGGCCGTCGTGCCACCGGAATAGAATTTATGTATTTTTGAATTTTGCGTTGGATATAATTTTCTAGGCTCAATTTTGTAGGTTAAAATTTGACGTTAAAAAAATTGTAGCGCCGTTAATTGTGAACGGATCTTAAAAAACTATACAGATTCGGGTTCGCCTGACTTTTTGGCTTCGGATAAGCCCAAAAAACCATAGGCGTGCCATTTAAAATTATCGAGAAAAACGGCTTGAAGAGCCCGACTTGTAATTAATTTTTTCAAAATTTGCACTTTGACAAATCGTAGTTCAGTTATTTCTGAACGGATGTTTAAAAGCTTTTCAAATTCTGAAAGTCCGTTTATCTGAGCGTAAGATTAGCAAAAAAATGAATAGGCCCTAATGTTAAGTATGGCAGAAAAACGCGCTTGAAACTTTCAAAATGTAAATTTTATTAAAATTTTGAATTTTTAAAATGCTCTAACTCAGCGGTCTTTGCGAATTTCGTCAAATTCTTTCATTTCTGAACGTTCCCAACCCCGCGCGTCCGAAACCGGTGCTAACTCAAAACCCCCAAAATCGGCTAAAATCGGGAAAATATATGGATTAACCCCTTGCGTATTTTTGAGAAAAAAATTTAGGTAATGGATTTGCTTTAAATTTTTACAGGACGTTTTACGGAACCCTAAACCGACATATCAGCGAGCCATTCTTCCCTGCTCCCCTTTCAACCCCTAAAATTTTCGAGAAAACTAAATAAATCGAAAAAAATACACTTCGACTCACAAAACAGATCGTAGCGCGCTGAATTTCGATCCGATCATTAAAAACGGCACTGATTCGGATTCCTGAGACTTTTTTCCATAAGTTAGGTACAAAATTCGCATAGGGCGCAATGTTAATTTTTCGAGTAATTTGAAGTTGAAGATTTAGGTTCATTTTTTAGCACAAAGTTTTACGTTAAAAAATTTGTAGCGCAGTTAATTGTGGACGGATCTTTATAAACTATACATATTCGCATTTGCCAGACTTTTTGGCGTCGGATATGTCCAAAAAACCATAGGCGTGCTATTTGAAATTCTCGAGAAAAACGGCTTCGAAGAATCTGCCATTAATTTTTTCAAAATTTCCAATTCGAAAAATCGTAGCTGGGTTATTTGCGAACGGATCTTTAAACACTTTTCAGATTCTGAAAGCCCATTTATCTGAGCGTAAGATCGGCCAAAAAAATCATCAGGGCCCACCGTTAAGTCTGCGAGAAAAAAGCGGTCGAAACTTTCAAAATTGCAATTTTGCTAAAATTTTTAATTTTCAATTCAGCCGTCTTTGCGAAACTCCCAACTTTTCCCATTATTAAGAACCCGTCGCAATGTGAGGAGAGTACTTTTTTTTCAAACCACAATGCCATTTTCGAACACTTTTTCGTAAAACCGAAGTCCCCGTCGGACAATAAAAGGACAAGCCAACTTGCACAAAACCTCAAAACTAAGCGAGCAATTTCCATTTGAAAAAAACTTATCACACATTTCGCAAAATTAATTACGAAAACACTTTAATTAAAAAAATGATTTTATCAAGTATTAAAAATTAAAAAAAAATTAATAAATAAACCGGGGGATTTTTCAAAAAGTACATTCAACGATGGGTAGACGAAGAATCGCTTGCTAATATAACAATAAAAAAAACAACTTAAATAAATTGCGTATAAATTGTTTTAATTGTTAAAAACAACGCGATCAGCAAATAATTTATTGCAACCATTTTTTTTTACTTCGCACAAGCAAAGAAATCCAGTCGTTTAAGTACGGACCCCTCACGTCGCCACAACAAATTTTTAAAAATAACTAATCGACAAAAAAAATTACGTCGGGAGCAGCAAAAAAATTAAGTATCGACGGCACTTCCTCGAAACGCCGCCCCCGCGCCCAGCTCTCCCAATAATTAATTTTTTTTTAAACGGGGGCGAAGAAAAAAAAAGTAAAAAACTCACCGAACGGAAAACATTAAAAAAAATCAGCACCCACCCCCCGACAACAAATAAATCACAAAAGGCCGTCGAGAGCGCGACGAGCGAACGGGGGGCACACGGTGTGCCTCTCCGGACCGTGCCGTTTTTTCGGGTAGGCGCCGTTCGAAGGGGGCCTCCGCGGCGAGGTCGCTGGTCGGGCGTCGCGTCGAAAACTAATTCCGCAGCGAGTGCGAGAATGTCCGTGCGGATCGTGCCAAATCAGTTTATTTGCCAAAGAAAATCCTGAACTTACCTTATACGTGACCGTGGGGTAGCCGGAGCGCCGCGCTGAATTAAGCGCCTCCAATTAGCGCGGCCGTTTCGGCGAGAGCTTTCAGCGCGCGGGCACGCGAAAAACGAGGCGACCGACGGCAGCGCAACGTACAAAACTAGAGACGGCAAGCTCGAAAGCGGGCGACCGTTGCGGATGCACTGGAAAGTCGAGCCTTTCTACGGCTCCCATGCCCATCCGCTAAAGCAGATAAAGCCCGGGGGCGGGATCTGTTTTGCTACCGCTTCGGATGCTGTTGCCGTTCCTGTTGTTCCCGCTGCCCGTTGCTGCCGGTTGCATCGCGCTCTCATCCCCCTCGGGACGCTCGCCTCTTCCACTTTTCGATCATTACACGAAAGCCCTTCGGTCCTATCATTACAGCCCATTTAGGGATTATGCATTATTCGCTTCTTTTTTTTTTTTTTTGGTTCGGCTTCGTCGCCCCCTCTACGATGCACCTATTTATTTTTGCTACCCTCCCCACTTCCCGCTTTCGAGGTGGTCGTTCTTTTTTATTTGTATATCGCCAACTTAATTTGTTAATCGTTAAATTTTTCATAAAAACGAAGCCGATTTAGTGTATGGTATGGTTAAAGGGGCCGAAGGTACTTGAGGGCATTCGGTAGTGATTTTTTGAAGTCGCGCACTAGTGCGAAGGGGGGGCCGCAAAAATGCAATTTCTTGTACTAGAAATCAAAAAATTTAATTTAGTTCAGTAAATATCGATTATATGTGCGAAAAACGTATTTTTAGCATAGCAATGAGTGGGAGCGAGCGAAGAGATACGACAAACGCATAAGTACGAGTGAGAGGGAACGATAAAAATTATTAAATAATTTTTCGTCCCCAAAAATTATTGTGAATCGTGCTTAAAGCCGAGTGTGCACGTTCGAGCTCAAAGTGGCACATTCCGATCTCGGGAAAATGAAGCGCGCCGCTCCGCGTCGCGCTTCATTTGCCTCCCTCGCTCGGAAATGTGCCACTTTTCGCTCGAACGCGCACATCCTCGTATTCATCGAATTTTATAAATTAAACATTCTTTCCAATGATCAAATTTAATTTATTTCAGTAAATATCGATTATATGTGCGAAAAACGTATTTTACCATAGCAATGAGTGGAAACGAGCGAAAGATACGACAAAGTCATAAGTACGAGTGAGAGGAACGATAAAATTATTTACTAATTTTTCGACCTCAAAATTATTGTGAATCGTGCGTAAAGTCGAGTGTGCACGTTCGAGCTCAAAGTGGCACATTCCGATCTCGGGAAAATGAAGCGCGCCGCTCCGCGTCGCGCTTCATTTGCTTCCCTCGCTCGGAAATGTGCCACTTTTCGCTCGAACGCGCACATCCTCGTATTCATCGAATTTTATAAATTAAACATTCTTTCCAATGATCAAATTTAATTTATTTCAGTAAATATCGATTATATGTGCGAAAAATGTATTTTTACCATAGCAATGAGTGGAAGCGAGCGAAAAGATACGACAAAGTCATAAGTACGAGGGAGAGGGAACGATAAAAATTATTTACTAATTTTTCGACCTCAAAAATTATTGTGAATCGTGCTTAAAGCCGAGTGTGCACGTTCGAGCTCAAAGTGGCACATTCCGATCTCGGGAAAATGAAGCGCGCCGCTCCGCGTCGCGCTTCATTTGCTTCCCTCGCTCGGAAATGTGCCACTTTTCGCTCGAACGCGCACATCTTCGTTTTATCGGATTTTTTGCGCTAATTTTCTCACTTTCAAATCGAAAAATTAATTTTAGTCGAATTAATTGCAGTGGCTATAGCGCCTTTTTTATTAAATTTGTTTAAGCATAGCATTAAATCAAAAATTTAGTTTCAAGTCGAAATACGGCCCTGCAATTTAAAATTAACATTTATAGATAATAATACATCCACCGTTTTTTTTTAAATACATTAAAATATACAGTAAAGGGCTTAATCATAATTTTTTAAATTAGAACGATCTGTGGAAAAATTTCAGCATAACTGAAAAGAGAATTTTTTTCAATTTCGATTTACGAATATTTATAAAAAAAGTCGTTGTGTTTCTCAAATTTTCGGTAGTGTTTAATGTTTTTTTAGAGATTTAATTATTAAAAAGAGGTTGGCATTTCCGAGTACGTTACGTTTTTTCAAAAACAAGCAAGGCGCGATTTCTTAAAATTTGATTTGCGTTAAAATAAATCGGTCATTTCGAAAACGGCTTTTTTGAAAATTTTCTATTTGTTTTGGCCCTTGTTGAAGTGAAACAAAATGACAAATTTAATTATGTTTAGTTTTTAAAAATAAATCGGCTATTTTAAAAACAAAAAATAATTCAATCATTTCAAAATCCATTTTATTGATAATTTCTCATAAGGCCTTATGGATTTTTACGTTATTCCTTAGGCATATCAAAAATTCTAACAATTCTGAATCTGTTGGCTTTTAAATAAATTCCTTAAAACTATTAAATTTGGAATTTTCCATACGGCCTTAGTATTTATTGCAGTCTGTATTTATCAAAAAAAGTTCCAACGATTTCAAATGTGTCACTTTTCTCGTATTTATATTAATTTTATACAAGTCGTTATATTTGATTTAGTCACACGAAAGAAGTATCACTTCTAACGCGCGTACAAGAGTACACTCACCGGTTTTTTTAGTTTATGTAATTGAAACTAGAATTTTTTTAATTTCCTTTTACGAATATTTAAAAAAAAGTGATGGTGTTTCTCTTTCAAAATTTTTAGAATTTTTGAGAAATTAAAAAAATTAATTTCTTAAAGCAAACAAACATAATTAATTTTGTTAAAAGTGATCAGATTAATTTAATTCAAGGCACACCAAAAATTAATTTAGAACGAGTTTGGAAAAATATTCCGTTACGAAAATTTTAATCGGTATTTTAAAAGAAAATCGATTTTTCTTATCGCAATTTTGATTCCGGCTTTCGTTCCCCGTCCAAGTCAGTTGTAAAAGTTCTTTCGAGCGTTGTGCACGATTTCATTCTCTCGAAAAATGTAGTTTTTAATAGTGCCTTTTTCACAGGCGAAGTGCCCAGGAGAATCCAACCCCTACGAGGTACCCTTTGTGCCGAAATCAAAGTGTGAGTGTTTTTTTGACTATTTTATTCTATCTTTTCGATTTTCCATAAGTAAAACTGATGATATCTCAAAAAGTTTTGTACCGAAATGGGGAGAAAAAATTAGGGTTGATCTGTATTTGTGCGAATTTAATTGAATGTAATTTGCAGGCCCAAAATTAATGTTTTTTTGAGTTATTAGGACCTTCAAAACGTGACCAAGCCCATGGCATTGCGAGTCGACTTTTATCGCATTTCTTGCCTAACGTTTGAGATAGCATTTCTTTTTGTTTTTTGAAAATTTACTTTTAATCTACCACTTACACAATTCTATAAAACAAAACTAGACAATTAACGAAAGGACTTTATACTTTTTCGGAGCATATAACTACACAAAAAACTCGTAGTGTCTAACATTAAATCTTTGAGGAGAACGAGCTTGTAGTTTTCAAAGTGTAAATTTTCAATTTTTTTTTAATGCTATAGCTTGGGTTTGTTTGAGAATTTCTCGAAAACCTACGTACCCCTACTAACTATAGCCGGTGTCATTTCCTGGCGCTCTCGCTCTAAAATAAAAAATTTCGATAAAACTAAATTAATCGAAAAAATACCCCCTTGATTCACAAAAAAAATCGTAGCGCCGTTATTTTCGATCCAATCATTAAAAGCGAGACGGATTCGGAATTCTGGGACTTTTTTACATAAGATACGTGTAAAATAAGTTTAAGGCGCAACGAAAATTTTTCGAGAATGAAAAATTGCAATTTTTGGACCTCATTTTTGCACGATTTTGAACTTTAAAAAAATTGTAGCGCCGTTATTTGTGGACGGATCTTTAAAAACTATAAAATTCGGATTTGGCAGCCTTTTTGGCTTCAGATAGGCCTAAGAAACCATAGGCGTGCTATTCCAAAGCTTTGGGAAAGCGTTTTGAAAAAACAAAATCGATGGGTTTTAACCCATGTTATTTTGGGAAAAATTGAAAAAAATAGAATTGCTTTATATTGTCAGGGGATGTTCCTACGTACCCCTACTAACTATAGCCGGTGTCATTTCCCCGCGCTTCCCCTCTAAAATAAAAATTTTCGATAAAACTAAATAAATTAAAAAACGTACCCCTTGATTTACAAAAAAAATCGTAACGCCCTTATTTTCGATCTAATCATTACAAACGACACGAATTCGGAATCCTGAGGCTTTTTTACATAAGATACATGTAAAAAGAGTTTGGGGCGCAATGTTAATTTTTTGAAACATAAAAATTGCAATTTTAGGAGCCCTTTTTTGCCCAATTTTGAACTTTAAAAAAATTGTAGCGCCGTTATTTACGGACCGATATTTAAAAATTATACATATTTGGATTTGGCAGCCTTTTTGGCTTCAGATAGGCCTAACAAACCATAGGCGTGCTATTCCAAAGCTTTGGGAAAGCGTTTTGAAAAAACAAAATCGATGGGTTTTAACCCATGTTATTTTGGGAAAAATTGAAAAAAATAGAATTGCTTTATATTGTCAGGGGATGTTCCTACGTACCCCTACTAACTATAGCCGGTGTCATTTCCCCGTGCAACCCCTCTAAAATAAAAATTTTCGATAAAACTAAAATCATAATGATAACGCCCAATATCTTTTAATACCATTTAAAGTTAACAGGAATTGGACTATCTATAAAACAACCCTTGTTGAATATGCAACGTTTCGTTTCTTTATTGAAACCTCTTCAAGCAACTTAACATGCCAAAAAATATGTCAAACAATTTTGAGTTTTGACGGTGAACACATTTTTTGAGATGTTAAGTAGCTTGAAAAGGTTTCAATAAAGAAACGAAACGTTGCATATTCAACAAGAGTTGCTTTATTGGCAGTTCAATGCCTGTTCACTTTAAATAAGTAATATTAGAATAATCGCATATCGTTTAATTCTCAACGGACCGTTAAAACCTTTCCCGATTTGAAACCCTCAGAAGCCCTTATTTGTGAATATATTTCAAAATTTTGGTTTTAACTTTGAAATTTTTCAAAATGGTTGTACGCAAAACGGTTCGCTATACGAAGGAAACATTTGATTATATCAATTTTTGGTTGTTCACAGATTGCATAATATGAATTTGAGAGGGTTGAAAGGGATTTTTTGGAGTAGGTAGTTCTCGGAATGCATTATAAAGCCCTACCATCTAAAATCAACCAATAATGTAACCGTTTGAAACTTAAAATGGCCCCAACTCAGAACCAATCCACAAAGCACTCTTGAACGCAGCTTGTTGGAGTCAATAAAACCGTTCTCCCACTGCCTCCTAGTTATAAATACAGCTGGGTATTCTCTACTACCAGAGAGTACTCTCCTTATACATACACTTAAATTCTTCAAGTTTCACACACACCTCATTCTGCCTCTTTTTTTTTAAAAGAGCAAACTTTAATTTTAAGGGTATACCACCTACAAGTTCAATAAATGAATAAATTTATTACTTTTAGCATTGTTATTAATATTCATTTACATTATTTGAGGTAACTTTTCATTTATATTAATTAAATGTCGTCCAAAGTGATGTAAATCTAAAACAAATAAGATTTTCTCTAACGTAGTTTTATCAAATTTGAATAACACATTCTTAAGTACACAGAAACTTGATACACGATATGTAAGCACTAACCAAACACAAATTAATTTATTTAAATTAGTTTTGCGTTTCAAAAATTAAATTATATTCAAATTTATTTAATTTTGAAGCTGCTCCGCCATCTCCACAATGTTGGATGAACTATTCGGCGTGAGTTTCGTAAGATAGTTCATCGTTCTATTGAGGGATGTCGCTCTCAACATTTTTAACCTACAACATGGAGAAAGTAAATGTTGCAATTTTTGCAAGTGAAAGTTAATCGTTTATCTCATAAATAATTAGTGAAATTAAGTATAAACAAATTTACATGGCAAAATATGGCTCACGGAAACTTTGTGATAAGCTCAATCAAAATATGTCGACCTCTTCTAACGAAAGCAAATTATCGTATATTTTCCACTGCAGTTCCTGTCCTGAATAAAAAACAGTGAGTACTCTTTCGACCGAATTTAAATTCAGGCGTAGAGAATGTATCGTATTCATAAAGGAAAAAAACATGGTATAAATTATTATTCGTTTTAGAGTAGATGTTACTTTTGTCAAAGCAAACGGTGAACAATGCAAAGTTAAAGGAAACATAGGAGACTCCTTACTGGACGTTGTAGTAAATAACAACGTAGATCTGGATGGATTTGGTGCCTGCGAAGGCACCTTAACCTGTTCAACTTGTCACTTAATATTTACAAAGGAAGACTTTGATCGGCTACCGAATAAAGTCACAGACGAAGAGCTAGACATGCTAGATTTAGCCTATGACTTGACCGACACTTCTCGGCTTGGATGTCAAATAATATTAACTGATGAAATGGATGGACTTAAAGTTAAAGTGCCGGCAACCATCAACGATGCCAGAGCTTAATTTTTAAT
Organism: Sinopyrophorus schimmeli; assembly: GCA_036325965.1. Lineage (NCBI taxonomy): Eukaryota > Metazoa > Arthropoda > Insecta > Coleoptera > Elateridae > Sinopyrophorus > Sinopyrophorus schimmeli. The sequence continues at coordinate 1,608,692 of JARFIZ010000325.1, forward strand.
TAGATTTAGATAGGAGGAAACTATATTTTAGATGAATTTTTAGTCAATTTGTAGTTAATGATTTAATTTTTAAGATAAATATAAGTTTATCTATAACACATAATTATATTTAAATATTAAGGAAGACTCAGTGCTAATGCCTGGGGCGCTTGGTCATCGGTCGAAACGACCGATCTCTCAACCAGCACTGCGAAGTGCTCGAAGGAAGTTGCTGCATTTCGCCACGTTGGGAGTACAGCTCGTTTCCGGAGTAATCGGCCACCTGCCATTGTTCCTAAGAGTTCAATTTAATGGTTGCATTAGTAATGAGACTAGTCTTACTTGTAACTGTTCTTCGTGGTCCAGCAGTCGATTGAGTTGATTCGCTTGGCGATACAAGTTAGCCTGCAGCCTGGAACCGGGCTCGTCGAACTTCTGCAAACGTCGCTCTTCTAATTCCCTCTGCCTCATCTCCCAATTCTGCTTGAAACGTTTCCGATCCATCTCCCTCATACGCAGCATTTCTTTTAACTGCTCAGTTTCGTGATCGTACTGAGCACTTAACATCTCGTTTTCCAGTTTTTTCTCTTCGAAGCACTGCTCCGTTTGCAACGTATCTAATTTAGCTTTGTATTTTAGGTACAGCGCCTTCCATCGCTCCGCGTATTGGAATTGGAAGGAGCCGGGGGTGGCGAACCGAGGTGCCGCTTCCCTCTCTCGATAATAATCTTGGGACTTCTTTATCTAAGGAAATTAATGTCAGATGCGGCTTCAGGATCTAATTCCGATGCTTACCATCAATTCCGAGTATCCAGTGGTGTCGATGGGCGGTTCGTAGTTCTCGACGATCACCGGTTTCAAGGAAGAAGTCAAGACGAAGCACCCTTCCATGCATTTCTTGATGGCCAAGAGGGCGGAGGGCTTTTTGAAGTACTCCACGACGCCTTCGCCGGTGGGACGTCCACGTTCGTCGACCACGATGTAGGCCAGCTCGACGTCGCCGAAAATGGAGAAGGCCATGTGCAAGAGCTCATTCGAGACGAGAAGAGGGATGTTTTTGACACGAATGGCGGCGGGGTAAGCGCTTCTGATGACTAAGTTCTTTCCTTGTAAGTTGTATCGGCTCAATTCATTTTTAGCTCTCTCGGCATTAATCCGATAGTCCATTCGAATGAACCCGAAAGCCTTGCTGGCAAAGATGAAGATCTCGCTGGTCTCCCCGAATTTGCCGAAGAGTTGCTTGATTTCGTCGGCGGTGACCTTGGGAGGTAGGTTGCCTATGAATAGGCGCGCTCTGCCCGAGAATTTCTGTTCGACGGGCTTCATGATGGGGAGATTGATTGTGGGAGCTTTGATCATGGCAAGCCTTTCGTTAATTAAATGGTCGTCGCGTGTGGTGTACGAATAGCGTTGCTCCCTTTTGAATTTATATGTAGGTTTCGATTTACCGTTTTTGTTGCGATTTTCGTTCTCCGATGTGGAGGGTCTCGGCTCGGGGCTGCCGGGCGAGCAATAAGAGGATTCTGGTTTAGGTGGAGGTTCTTCCGGCTCCATTTCGATTTACTGTCGGGTTTTTAATTGCTTAATTTAATTGTCAAAGTTTTTGTTGATTGTTGGCGTTTGTTTTGTTTTGCGAAAAGCATGGCCAGAGATGGCAAAAAATGAATTCTCATTTTGTATTAAGTTCGTGTAATTTCCATTTCAACAAATTTTTTAACTTTAGTTTTTAACTAGTTATTTCTATTATTTTATTTTTTATTACATGTGAATTATAATTAAAACAATATGTCAATAAATTGAATTAATGTAAAAGACAGTTCGCGCGCTCTTTTCAAAAATTTGCAATGTTATGATATACCTACCATAATTCATTACGAAACTAATTATTATTATAATGATCTTTATAGTACATAAATTTTTGGGATTGTTTTCGAAGAAACTGATTTCGATTTATGTTAACGAAGGGATTGCTAGTTTTAGTTCAAAGTTTTGGAAGTATTTGTGGATGTTAGTATCTATTTCTTAAAATCTAATCTACATTAGTAATTTAATTAGTTATGGTATTAGGAAACGTATTTGAAGGTGAAATGATTCGATTACGAACTGTTCAAAATGGAATTTGATTAATATTTTTATTAAAGAAATTACTAACTAATTTTAATCAGTAGTTTCAATAAATTATTCATGTTTAATATAAGTAACTAATAATATATATGGAGAAGTCATAGCATTTTCTTAAATCTAAACAATTTGTAATAAACAAATAGTATAAAGGCAGATATTAGATTATAACGTTTTAAGAATTGAAACAATTAATAGGACTTTTAACAAAGTTAACTTGTTAGAAGTGTTATTATTTATTAAAAACTTTTTCTAATAGCAAATTTGTTTCAGAATCCAGAACCAATTTGTACATTCAGAAGAAAAAAATTCTTAATGACTAAGAGAACCAAGGAAATTCTATAAATTAACACAGAGGGTAAAACTGTAAGTTTTTTGAATTATTTTCTGATGTTGAAAACAGTATAATTGACTGTAACATTAAACCAGTCCCATTTTAGATTTATGTTTTAAGTTATATTTTAATTAATTTGATTGTATTTTTATGCAAGGGCTGTTTAATCGGGACTTTTGGGAGCATTTGATTTATATAGCAATTTGTTATAACTCCACTAATAAGCCCAGAAAAAATTAATAACTTTTTTACTTGTTCTAAATTATTTACTAAAATGCAATTTTTTTCCGAATTTACTGGGTTGGTTCCTTTGTGTCTCTTCGAAAAATTGTAGTCTGCGTTTTGCTACAGATACGTTTTTTTTTTCGAAGAAGTTAAGCACCCATTATTCGTTAATGTTTGCTCATTACTCATCCGGTTAAATCAAAATTATTTTGGTACTGATTTCTGATGTTTTTAGGACAAGTCGAATTACATTGTCGATTGCTCGAAGGATGTTCCCAGCCATCCAGGCCCACCATTAATCCATAGGAGTCTTCAATCTCGAATCATTTTACTGCCAATGGATGAAAATCTTTTAAGCAAAGATGGAAAGGACAACATTTGCAATCCTGTTTCAGTAATGTAGGGTGAGTTTTTTTAAAGTTGTTTATTTATTGCGTATACCGTAGTTTATAATTCTTCATTAATTATAAACTATACTATGTACAGTTTAGCGCCTGATCGTTATATAACAAATGATACAGTTAGTACTTCTGCTTCATATATAATTTGACAATTTAGTTATGGTTTTTATATCGGAAAATAATAGTCACATTATTGATTCAACTTTGTTTACTTCTAATTATTTAGAAATTTCGTCATAGATTAATTCAGATACATTTCATAGTTTTCCAAATTGACTACTCAGGTGAATAGAACAGTTCTTCAAAGAGCATTTAAAGTCATCCATTTTTATGTTCCTCAGTTCGAAGCTTTAAAGCAATTATAAGCTTGTTCAAAAAACCATTAGTCTTATGTCCCTTAAACAAATAAATATTATTTATTAATGAAATAAAATTGATATTCAATTACCTGTAAATAAAATAAGCCCTTTTATCTATTAGAACTTGTTTGTCCTTTTCTTTTTACTGTCTCTGCTTTTCATACTTTAAATCTTAATACACTCACAGACATTTTAATCAAATTGGTTTTTAACAGTTTTAGTTAGCACATCATGCAAATACCTTAATAAACCATATTTCATAATGCTAAGTAATTCAAGCTTTTAACGATATTATTGAAAATTAGTTTCCAATTTATAGAACTAAATTCAGTTATCCATGGAGACCTTTTAGGAATTAGGCTACATTATTTATATAGAAATTGCAATTTTACTTTGCATATCTTCATATAAATTCTTAAGTTCCATATGTACCTATTTTACATGTAATGTATGCAAGTGATCTTCCCCATTTGTTCCGTTGTACATACTCATACAAATAATCCAATCCATAAAGTTGTACAAGTTATAATAAGTAGAAGACTGCTCCAAATCCATCCTATAAATTTATTATAAGTAATCTTGTATTAACGTTATTGAATACATTTACACCGATCATCGGTACAATGTTTCAAACACTACAAACTCCACTTCTAAAGATTAAACTGTGAAATAATCTCAATCTGCATGTTTTGGACGTCTAAAAGCTACAACAACCATGTCCATAGTCATTTCCTCAAAAGCGACCACATTTTAACCCCGAGTAACCTTCATTTGATTCTTGCCTTAATTCGTAGAAAACCTTTTCCTTCGTTGTAACTTGCTGGAAACTAAAGGCTTGCGTTTTAGTTAAACCACACTTATTTATACCATTTTATATAAGTTATTCTTCTTCTTATAAATTCATAATTGTAACACGCTAAAATAGGACAAAAAGGTTAAGTTTTTTGTTTGATTTCTAATTGGCCATTGCCAGGTGGTGACATTATCGGCGGCCATCGATTTGCAAACGACTTTGGCGTTATGAATGGAAAATAGTAAACTGACCTGCGCAACATTCCTTTCGTAGTAAACCGCGTGGCTTCATATCGAGCGTTACCTTAAAACAGATTTCGGTATTATTCTTTGCTTTTCTTTTGGATAAATTGAAAAAAATAAATATGCTTTAAATTTTCAGGCGAGATATCGATGGCCCGTAGTGGCCATAACAAAAGCCCTTTTGCTCTGCTAACCTTTTAACGCTGAAAATTTACGATATTTTTAGACGTCGATTATTTTTTAAAATCAAAATTTTAAATGACGCTAACTGTTTAATTATTTTTAATTATTTCCCAAAATCTTTTTATTTCCGAACTTATTAGACCTTATTCTATCGGAAACCGCCAAAATCGCCAAAAATCGAGAAAAAGCACGGGTTAACCTCTTTGCTTTATTTCGAACAATTGAAAAAATAGATTTGCTTTATATTTTAAGGAGAGGTACTTATGGATCCGTAGTGTCCATAGCCGGAGACATATTAAAAATTTAATACACGCACACACATGCCACAAAATTTAAATAAAACAAGTTTGAATTCTATTACAATGCGGGTGAATAATATCGAAACACTTTGTATATGTGTTTTCGTTAAATTAAATAAATCGATAATATTATTTAAAATTATCGCAGTTCTTTTAGCCGGCCCTATCATTTTTGATATCGGACAAGTGTTCTTCCTGCGGCATTGTTATGACGTACATCAGTTTCATGTAACTTCGATTCTGATTCATTCTTGAATGTAAAACGAAGTGGAATAGTTGTGTTTTAAATAAGTGATCTTAGTTTTTTAATTACAATTTCTAAACCAAGGTGAATATTAAAATTAAGGGTTTCTTTTTAAGTCCACACGCTTACTAAAGAATTTTAGCTAATAATTCTTTTCTTTATTTTACAGAAACTAATTGACATGCAGAGGAGTAAGAAACTATAGCACGCCACCTTCAACCATCTTTAGAAGATCATTTTTGGAAGCAGCCAATCTACCAAAGGGACGTCCCTCTTTGAAATGATGTAAGTATAAATCCTCTTACTCCAATTTGATTTAAATTTTACTTTACTAAAAATTTTGATTTTGCAAAATTAATTATAGGGCAAAGCCGAAGAAACGCAAGCATTAGCTGACGATGCTCAAAGAGACTTGACGTTGCGCTACCATTTAGAATATTAAAACTTAATTTTAAGTTTTCAAAATAAAAATAAACTCCTCTATTCCAAAGGTTTAAAATTTTCAATATTCAAAGAGTAATGTTTTCATAAATTATTAAAAAAAAATTTTTAACCATTTCTCACTAAACTTCTTTTTCCCTCTTAAAAAATTTTCAAAAATTAATATTAGAACATTTTAAAAAAAATTAGGCCTCTTTTCAATCATTAAAACATACGAATTCGAGCTTTTAAAATTTAAATTAAGAATGTGAACAAATTTTTCAAAAAACATTTTCGATCAACTTGAATTGACTTTAAAATTCAGGCTTTTACCAATTTTGAAAATATAATAAAATTGCTTATAATTAGATAGGACAAACTACCTGTTTCCAAACTTTGTAACCTTTGTTTCAAAAATATTTAAACAGTTCTGTAAAAAAATTTAATAGAATTAAATAATATCCACGATTTCTCGAACCATTAAAACTAGCCGCTTTTTTCCCGAATTATTTCAAAAATAAAGAATTTGGACCATTTTAAATAAAAAATCTAGGCCCTCTTTTCAAATTAGCATTTAAAATCTGGCGTTTTACTTTGAATAATTTAAAATAAATTTTTTAAACATTTGCCCTACTAAACATAGAGGATTTCAACTTACTGTAGTTTTAACTTTCAAAAGTGATATATAACCCATTTTAAAATAAAAATTGAATTTTATTGAGATTGCAAGAAACTACATCCAAAGCTTTTAACGTTTAATATTAAAAATGTATACATTTTTTTGAATAAATAAAAAATAAATTACCTATTGCAAGATTCTTTAACCTTATTAACCAATCCGGTCATTTCAACACGCTTAAATCCAATTTTTGATATAGATTAAATGATAAAAACTACTGTATTCAAATTTGTACTAATTGAATTCAAATATGGCACGTTTTGAATCCAAAGTTTTTAATTAATTGAAATAATTAATATACACTGATTTTGAACTAAAATTCAATTTAGCCTAATTCCAAGCTTGCTATTCCAAACTTTGAGCCTTTTTAAAACCAAAATTAAATTAACATTTTGAATAAATTAATTAATATCATATGACACAATGTCTATCCATAGTTGAACGTTTAAAATTCAAGCTCCTTTAAAATTTTGATAAAAAAATAATATAATAGCCTGAATTCTTCGACATTAATTTTACGTCCAATTTACAAACGTTCGGATTAAGACATTTTCTTAAATAATAAAAATAAGCGTCTATTCAAATTTCACTACCTTCAATTTAGACATTTTGCACGATTTTTTTAAAATGAGTTTTATTAAGACATGTAAAATCAATAATGTCATTATTTTCGCTTAAAAATTAACTTAAGAACATTTTGGCAGTTTCAACTTTAAAAGTTCTATTCAACATGTTTAAACACATTTTTTGTAAAATTAAAAATATATGGTTCAATTGGCAAAGAACTAGTCTTTCAAACTTGCGATAATTTCAAACCTATTAAATTAATTTTTAATTAAATATAAAAAATACCTTATATTAAAGATACCCCTCTTTGAATCCATTTTAAAATACACGTTCGAAATCCAGTTTTTAAAAATAATGAAATAAAAGGACCCGATTTACAACAAAATTAGCGTTTACTCATTCTCATTAAAACTAAAATTAGGCTTTTATACGATAATATTAAAATACATAGTCGAACTGGTACTTTTGGATAACTAAGAATTTAGCGTCTTTCACGATTTGAACTTAACATTATCCTAATTCGTTAACCAATTTTGAATAAATTAAAATGAAGCTTTATTGGGCATTTACCATACGTACATTCAAAGCTTTGGGCAACGTTTTAATTCAAAATAATTTTGAACCATTTTTTTGAATAAATAAAAAAACCTTTATTCCAAAAAAATTTTACGTACCATGCTGATTCAATTCCGGTTACCAACAAATATATTTAAAATTAAATAAAATAAGTCCTGTTCAACAAAAAGTCTTATTGGTCAATTTACATAGCAATTTTAAAATTAAGGGTTTTACAACCATTAATAGATAGGCAAAAAATTTCAACCTAAATTTTGCATTTATCAGACATAGCCGATTTGATTCAAAAATTGAGCCTTTTTTACGAAATAAATTAAACAATTTTCGAATTTAAGCTTTTGCTAATATTAAGAAACATATGGCATTCCAAATTCTGCAATTATTTTAATATTAAAATCATTTTTGAACCTTTTTTAAAAAATAAACAATATACATATTTCAGATTCGAATCCTTTTACCGTTCATTCCATGTTACCAAACAATTTTTAAAATAAATGAAAATTAAAACGTCATTTCAAATTTGGCCTAATTTTGCATCATTCAACAATGATTCGAACTCTTGCCTTTATAAAAATTTTAAAATAAATAATGTACCTATTTTGAAAAACTCAATTTAGTTTTACATTTTTTAAAATAAATTAAAAAAAATTGAATACAGATTCATAATTAATTAGCATAATCATTGATTAACATTTGTCAAATTGCAATTTTAGAGTCAGTAGTTTGACCTTTGCTAATAAATTGATCAATTACGGCTATTAATAACTTAAATAAATTGAGCTAATTATGAATAACTAACCTAGTTCATATCAAAATTGCTTTACGCTTTCATCAACATTAAAAACGATTAGTCAAATTGTTCAAATTAAAATAAAATATGCATCTTATTCGACTTGAAATACATTTAATAATACCATTTTGAGAATCTAGACTTTATAAATGTGATGCTAATTCGCTTAAATATTAAAATCGCATTACATGATTTCAATACATTAAATAATGATTCAGATTACAGTATCATAATCAAATTCGTAAGCTTTTCAAATTACGATTTTAATTCAAACGATATAATATTAGACTTATCAAATAATTTGACCATTAATTATCAACAAAATTCGATTAGCTTGCTACATACTATCATAGGTTATTGGTCAATAATTGAAACTATAAGAGTTTTCAAGTTTTAATTAATGAATAAATTTGCCTATTGAATTTCAAAATAATGTATCGCTTTAATAAATTCGAACATATAGATTGCTCTCTGATTTAAATCATATGATAACTATGATTCAAAATTGGCTAAACTTGATTATCAAAGAACAATTACGAATTTATTACATCATATACAAATGCAACGATAATTTCGCTATAACATTACTGATAGTAATTTAGGCACATAAAATTTTCGACCTTAAGTTAATTCAACAATATGTAACTATTAAAAATTGATAACTTTTAAGCTTAGGAAAGAACTAGTGCTATTCATAACTGTATAAGTTTCATAAATTCATTAATAATAAAATTAATCAAGATTTTGAATATAATAGTCAATATTCCGACCTTACTCTATTCATTTCGACAAAGTATCTTGAATTAAAATTTGTATCAGAATAGTATTAAAACAACAGTGTTTCACTAGTTTACAAAGAGTACATTAAATTGCATTATATCGAGATTAAATATTTCTGAGATTAATAAAATCATTAGATTTAGTAATTTGCCGCTTTTACTAATATACCATGCTTTTAAATAAATTATAAAATTTAATGCATGATTCTACCTAATAATAAAAATACGTAATTGTATACATCGTCTACATATAAATACGTAGTATAATCACACGTAGAACTTGATTCAATAAATAGCATATGAATCATTAAACGATTCGATAATCATGTACTATTGCGTACTAAAATTATAATTAATTCAATATTAATTGCCTAACATTACTATTTGCACTTTAGAAGACTTTATTTAGACATATCATAACACATTCGATTTAGCTGGACGTATATAAAATCAATGTAGATTCGAAGTTCGTGAATAAAGAATGAGTACCAGTTTTAACATTTCAAAATATGAATTTTACATTCAAAATACTTCATAACTATGTATCATTCAGCGATTATAACGAATTATCTAATAAAATAGCGTCTATTCAATGGCCCTTTTAATCAAGAATCGACTTACGATTGAATCAAATATTAAAAATAATTGTAATTACAAATCACGTACTTTTTGACTAACATTTAGCCTTCACGATAATTACCAAGCTTTAATAAATTTAAAAACATTAAATAATGTAATTGTTACAGTCTTGAAATAAACTAATTTTAATTCAGATGTTTGACATACATACGTTATTTAACTCTAATAATTTAATTAAATTAATAAAAAATTAAAGGTATTCAATGAAATTTTATTTAACATGATTTAAATCTTTTAATTAATAAATTTAATAAATTAGTTAATAATAATTATACATAAAATACGTTTTGACATTTAAAGCATTTCGATTAAATTTTAAAATTAAATTAAAATTTGCTAATTTTAATGAATAAATTTTGGACATTCAAAATTTTACGTAGTCTATTTATTTAACTTAAATTCATTTCAGAAAAAAATTCAATTAAATCATTTTGGCGTCTGACTTAAACTTGAACTTAAAATTTACTCATTAAATATATTAACAAATTAATTTTTAATAGTTTAAATATTTTCAATACTTAATAATATTTCGTATTAATTATTAATAATTAAATTATTATATTATAGATTAATTATTTAATTAAAATTTTAATTCAAAATTTTAAATATTTAAAATAAGATTATATTATTTAATTTTACTTAAAAACTTAATTATAATTTAGTATTAATTTTAAAATATAAGTTAATGATATAAATATTAAAAAATAAAAATTTTCGATACAAATTAAATGAATAAAAAACGTACCCTTTGATTCACAAAAAAAATCGTAGCGCCCTTATTTTTGATCCAATCATTACAAACGACACGGATTCGGAATCCTGAGCCTTTTTACATAAGACACATGTAAAATAAGTATAGGGCGCAACGTAAATTTTTCGAACATAAAAATTGCAATTTTAGAGCTCATTTTGGCACGATTTTGAACTTTCAAAAATTGTAGCGCCGTTATTTACGGACCAATATTTAAAAACTGTACATATTCGGATTTGGCAGCCTTTTCGGCTTCAGATAGGTCTCAGAAACCATAGGCGTGCTATTCCAAAACTTTGGGAAAACGTTTTGAAAAAATAAAAACGATGGGTTTTAACCCATGTTTTTTGAGATAAAATGAAAAAATAGAATTGCTTTATATTGCCAGGGATGTTCCTACGTACCCCTAGTAACCATAGCCGGTGTCATTTCCCGCGCTTCCCTCTAAAATAAAAATTTTCGATACAAATTAAATGAATAAAAAACGTACCCCTTGATTCACAAAAAATCGTAGCGCCCTTATTTTCGATCCAATCATTACAAACGACACGGATTCGGAATCCTGAGGCTTTTTACATAAGATACATGTAAAATAAGTATAGGGCGCAACGTAAATTTTTCGAACATAAAAATTGCAATTTTAGAGCTCATTTTGGCACGATTTTGAACTTTCAAAAATTGTAGCGCCGTTATTTACGGACCAATATTTAAAAACTATACATATTCGGATTTGGCAGCCTTTTGGCTTCAGATAGGCATAAGAAACCATAGGCGTGCTATTCCAAAGCTTTGGGAAAACGTTTTGAAAATTCAAAATCGATGGGTTTTAACCCATGTTTTTTGAGATAAAATGAAAAAATAGAATTGCTTTATATTGCCAGGGATGTTCCTACGTACCCCTAGTAACCATAGCCGGTGTCATTTCCCGCGCTTCCCCCTAAAATAAAAATTTTCGATACAAATTAAATGAATAATAAAACGTACCCCTTGATTCACAAAAAAAATCGTAGCGCCCTTATTTTCGATCCAATCATTACAAACGACACGGATTCGGAATCCTGAGGCTTTTTTACATAAGATACATGTATAATAAGTATAGGGCGCAACGTAAATTTTTCGAACATAAAAAATTGCAATTTTAAGAGCTCATTTTGGCACGATTTTGAACTTTCAAAAAATTGTAGCGCCTTTATTTACGGACCAATATTTAAAAACTATACATATTCGGATTTGGTAGCCTTTTTGGCTTTAGATAGGCATAAAAAACCATAGGCGTGCTATTCCAGAGCTTTGGGAAAACGTTTTGAAAATTCAAAATCGATGGGTTTTAACCCATGTTTTTTTGAGATAAAATGAAAAAAATAGAATTGCTTTATATTGCCAGGGGATGTTCCTACGTACCCCTAGTGACTATAACCGGTGTCATTTCCCCGCGCTTCCCCTCTAAAATAAAAATTTTCGATACAAATTAAATGAATAATAAAACGTACCCCTTGATTCACAAAAAAAATCGTAGCGCCCTTATTTTCGATCCAATCATTACAAACGACACGGATTCGGAATCCTGAGGCTTTTTTACATAAGATACATGTATAATAAGTATAGGGCGCAACGTAAATTTTTCGAACATAAAAAATTGCAATTTTAAGAGCTCATTTTGGCACGATTTTGAACTTTCAAAAAATTGTAGCGCCTTTATTTACGGACCAATATTTAAAAACTATACATATTCGGATTTGGTAGCCTTTTTGGCTTCAGATAGGCATAAGAAACCATAGGCGTGCTATTCCAGAGCTTTGGGAAAACGTTTTGAAAATTCAAAATCGATGGGTTTTAACCCATGTTTTTGAGATAAAATGAAAAAATAGAATTGCTTTATATTGCCAGGGATGTTCCTACGTACCCTAGTAACCATAGCCGGTGTCATTTCCCGCGCTTCCCTCTAAAATAAAAATTTTCGATACAAATTAAATGAATAATAAAACGTACCCCTTGATTCACAAAAAAAATCGTAGCGCCCTTATTTTCGATCCAATCATTACAAACGACACGGATTCGGAATCCTGAGGCTTTTTTACATAAGATACATGTATAATAAATATAGGGCGCAACGTAAATTTTTCGAACATAAAAAATTGCAATTTTAAGAGCTCATTTTGGCACGATTTTGAACTTTCAAAAAATTGTAGCGCCTTTATTTACGGACCAATATTTAAAAACTATACATACTCGGATTTGGTAGCCTTTTTGGCTTTAGATAGGCATAAAAAACCATAGGCGTGCTATTCCAGAGCTTTGGGAAAACGTTTTGAAAATTCAAAATCGATGGGTTTTAACCCATGTTTTTGAGATAAAATGAAAAAATAGAATTGCTTTATATTGCCAGGGATGTTCCTACGTACCCCTAGTAACCATAAACCGGTGTCATTTCCCGCGCTTCCCTCTAAAATAAAAATTTTCGATACAAATTAAATGAATAATAAAACGTACCCCTTGATTCACAAAAAAAATCGTAGCGCCCTTATTTTCGATCCAATCATTACAAACGACACGGATTCGGAATCCTGAGGCTTTTTTACATAAGATACATGTATAATAAATATAGGGCGCAACGTAAATTTTTCGAACATAAAAAATTGCAATTTTAGAGCTCATTTTGGCACGATTTTGAACTTTCAAAAAATTGTAGCGCCTTTATTTACGGACCAATATTTAAAAACTATACATATTCGGATTTGGTAGCCTTTTTGGCTTTAGATAGGCATAAAAAACCATAGGCGTGCTATTCCAGAGCTTTGGGAAAACGTTTTGAAAATTCAAAATCGATGGGTTTTAACCCATGTTTTTGAGATAAAATGAAAAAATAGAATTGCTTTATATTGCCAGGGATGTTCCTACGTACCCTAGTAACCATAGCCGGTGTCATTTCCCGCGCTTCCCTCTAAAATAAAAATTTTCGATACAAATTAAATGAATAATAAAACGTACCCCTTGATTCACAAAAAAAATCGTAGCGCCCTTATTTTCGATCCAATCATTACAAACGACACGGATTCGGAATCCTGAGGCTTTTTTACATAAGATACATGTATAATAAGTATAGGGCGCAACGTAAATTTTTTGAACATAAAAATTGCAATTTTAGAGCTCATTTTGGCACGATTTTGAACTTTCAAAAATTGTAGCGCCTTTATTTACGGACCAATATTTAAAAACTATACATATTCGGATTTGGTAGCCTTTTTGGCTTCAGATAGGCATAAGAAACCATAGGCGTGCTATTCCAGAGCTTTGGGAAAACGTTTTGAAAATTCAAAATCGATGGGTTTTAACCCATGTTTTTTTGAGATAAAATGAAAAAAATAGAATTGCTTTATATTGCCAGGGATGTTCCTACGTACCCTAGTAACCATAGCCGGTGTCATTTCCCCGCGCTTCCCTCTAAAATAAAAATTTTCGATACAAATTAAATGAATAATAAAACGTACCCCTTGATTCACAAAAAATCGTAGCGCCCTTATTTTCGATCCAATCATTACAAACGACACGGATTCGGAATCCTGAGGCTTTTTACATAAGATACATGTATAATAAGTATAGGGCGCAACGTAAATTTTTCGAACATAAAAATTGCAATTTTAGAGCTCATTTTGGCACGATTTTGAACTTTCAAAAATTGTAGCGCCTTTATTTACGGACCAATATTTAAAAACTATACATATTCGGATTTGGTAGCCTTTTGGCTTCAGATAGGCATAAGAAACCATAGGCGTGCTATTCCAGAGCTTTGGGAAAACGTTTTGAAAATTCAAAATCGATGGGTTTTAACCCATGTTTTTGAGATAAAATGAAAAAATAGAATTGCTTTATATTGCCAGGGATGTTCCTACGTACCCTAGTAACCATAGCCGGTGTCATTTCCCGCGCTTCCCTCTAAAATAAAAATTTTCGATACAAATTAAATGAATAATAAAACGTACCCCTTGATTCACAAAAAAATCGTAGCGCCCTTATTTTCGATCCAATCATTACAAACGACACGGATTCGGAATCCTGAGGCTTTTTTACATAAGATACATGTATAATAAGTATAGGGCGCAACGTAAATTTTCGAACATAAAAATTGCAATTTTAGAGCTCATTTTGGCACGATTTTGAACTTTCAAAAATTGTAGCGCCTTTATTTACGGACCAATATTTAAAAACTATACATATTCGGATTTGGTAGCCTTTTGGCTTCAGATAGGCATAAGAAACCATAGGCGTGCTATTCCAGAGCTTTGGGAAAACGTTTTGAAAATTCAAAATCGATGGGTTTTAACCCATGTTTTTGAGATAAAATGAAAAAATAGAATTGCTTTATATTGCCAGGGATGTTCCTACGTACCCCTAGTAACCATAGCCGGTGTCATTTCCCGCGCTTCCCTCTAAAATAAAAATTTTCGATACAAATTAAATGAATAATAAAACGTACCCCTTGATTCACAAAAAATCGTAGCGCCCTTATTTTCGATCCAATCATTACAAACGACACGGATTCGGAATCCTGAGGCTTTTTACATAAGATACATGTATAATAAGTATAGGGCGCAACGTAAATTTTTCGAACATAAAAATTGCAATTTTAGAGCTCATTTTGGCACGATTTTGAACTTTCAAAAATTGTAGCGCCTTTATTTACGGACCAATATTTAAAAACTATACATATTCGGATTTGGTAGCCTTTTGGCTTCAGATAGGCATAAGAAACCATAGGCGTGCTATTCCAGAGCTTTGGGAAAACGTTTTGAAAATTCAAAATCGATGGGTTTTAACCCATGTTTTTGAGATAAAATGAAAAAATAGAATTGCTTTATATTGCCAGGGATGTTCCTACGTACCCCTAGTAACCATAGCCGGTGTCATTTCCCGCGCTTCCTCTAAAATAAAAATTTTCGATACAAATTAAATGAATAATAAAACGTACCCCTTGATTCACAAAAAATCGTAGCGCCCTTATTTTCGATCCAATCATTACAAACGACACGGATTCGGAATCCTGAGGCTTTTTACATAAGATACATGTATAATAAGTATAGGGCGCAACGTAAATTTTTCGAACATAAAAATTGCAATTTTAGAGCTCATTTTGGCACGATTTTGAACTTTCAAAAATTGTAGCGCCTTTATTTACGGACCAATATTTAAAAACTATACATATTCGGATTTGGTAGCCTTTTGGCTTCAGATAGGCATAAGAAACCATAGGCGTGCTATTCCAGAGCTTTGGGAAAACGTTTTGAAAATTCAAAATCGATGGGTTTTAACCCATGTTTTTGAGATAAAATGAAAAAATAGAATTGCTTTATATTGCCAGGGATGTTCCTACGTACCCCTAGTAACCATAAACCGGTGTCATTTCCCGCGCTTCCCTCTAAAATAAAAATTTTCGATACAAATTAAATGAATAATAAAACGTACCCCTTGATTCACAAAAAATCGTAGCGCCCTTATTTTCGATCCAATCATTACAAACGACACGGATTCGGAATCCTGAGGCTTTTTTACATAAGATACATGTATAATAAATATAGGGCGCAACGTAAATTTTTCGAACATAAAAAATTGCAATTTTATGAGCTCATTTTGGCACGATTTTGAACTTTCAAAAAATTGTAGCGCCTTTATTTACGGACCAATATTTAAAAACTATACATATTCGGATTTGGTAGCCTTTTTGGCTTCAGATAGGCATAAAAAACCATAGGCGTGCTATTCCAGAGCTTTGGGAAAACGTTTTGAAAATTCAAAATCGATGGGTTTTAACCCATGTTTTTTTGAGATAAAATGAAAAAAATAGAATTGCTTTATATTGCCAGGGGATGTTCCTACGTACTCTTAGTAACCATAGCCGGTGTCATTTCCCCGCGCTTCCCCTCTAAAATAAAAATTTTCGATACAAATTAAATGAATAATAAAACGTACCCCTTGATTCACAAAAAAAATCGTAGCGCCCTTATTTTCGATCCAATCATTACAAACGACACGGATTCGGAATCCTGAGGCTTTTTTACATAAGATACATGTATAATAAATATAGGGCGCAACGTAAATTTTTCGAACATAAAAAATTGCAATTTTAAGAGCTCATTTTGGCACGATTTTGAACTTTCAAAAAATTGTAGCGCCTTTATTTACGGACCAATATTTAAAAACTATACATATTCGGATTTGGTAGCCTTTTTGGCTTCAGATAGGCATAAGAAACCATAGGCGTGCTATTCCAGAGCTTTGGGAAAACGTTTTGAAAATTCAAAATCGATGGGTTTTAACCCATGTTTTTTTGAGATAAAATGAAAAAAATAGAATTGCTTTATATTGCCAGGGATGTTCCTACGTACCCTAGTAACCATAGCCGGTGTCATTTCCCCGCGCTTCCCTCTAAAATAAAAATTTTCGATACAAATTAAATGAATAATAAAACGTACCCCTTGATTCACAAAAAATCGTAGCGCCCTTATTTTCGATCCAATCATTACAAACGACACGGATTCGGAATCCTGAGGCTTTTTACATAAGATACATGTATAATAAGTATAGGGCGCAACGTAAATTTTTCGAACATAAAAATTGCAATTTTAGAGCTCATTTTGGCACGATTTTGAACTTTCAAAAATTGTAGCGCCTTTATTTACGGACCAATATTTAAAAACTATACATATTCGGATTTGGTAGCCTTTTGGCTTCAGATAGGCATAAGAAACCATAGGCGTGCTATTCCAGAGCTTTGGGAAAACGTTTTGAAAATTCAAAATCGATGGGTTTTAACCCATGTTTTTGAGATAAAATGAAAAAATAGAATTGCTTTATATTGCCAGGGATGTTCCTACGTACCCCTAGTAACCATAGCCGGTGTCATTTCCCGCGCTTCCCTCTAAAATAAAAATTTTCGATACAAATTAAATGAATAATAAAACGTACCCCTTGATTCACAAAAAATCGTAGCGCCCTTATTTTCGATCCAATCATTACAAACGACACGGATTCGGAATCCTGAGGCTTTTTACATAAGATACATGTATAATAAGTATAGGGCGCAACGTAAATTTTTCGAACATAAAAATTGCAATTTTAGAGCTCATTTTGGCACGATTTTGAACTTTCAAAAATTGTAGCGCCTTTATTTACGGACCAATATTTAAAAACTATACATATTCGGATTTGGTAGCCTTTTGGCTTCAGATAGGCATAAGAAACCATAGGCGTGCTATTCCAGAGCTTTGGGAAAACGTTTTGAAAATTCAAAATCGATGGGTTTTAACCCATGTTTTTGAGATAAAATGAAAAAATAGAATTGCTTTATATTGCCAGGGATGTTCCTACGTACCCTAGTAACCATAGCCGGTGTCATTTCCCGCGCTTCCCTCTAAAATAAAAATTTTCGATACAAATTAAATGAATAATAAAACGTACCCCTTGATTCACAAAAAAAATCGTAGCGCCCTTATTTTCGATCCAATCATTACAAACGACACGGATTCGGAATCCTGAGGCTTTTTTACATAAGATACATGTATAATAATTATAGGGCGCAACGTAAATTTTTCGAACATAAAAATTGCAATTTTAGAGCTCATTTTGGCACGATTTTGAACTTTCAAAAAATTGTAGCGCCTTTATTTACGGACCAATATTTAAAAACTATACATATTCGGATTTGGTAGCCTTTTTGGCTTCAGATAGGCATAAAAAACCATAGGCGTGCTATTCCAGAGCTTTGGGAAAACGTTTTGAAAATTCAAAATCGATGGGTTTTAACCCATGTTTTTGAGATAAAATGAAAAAATAGAATTGCTTTATATTGCCAGGGATGTTCCTACGTACCCTAGTAACCATAGCCGGTGTCATTTCCCGCGCTTCCCTCTAAAATAAAAATTTTCGATACAAATTAAATGAATAATAAAACGTACCCTTGATTCACAAAAAAATCGTAGCGCCCTTATTTTCGATCCAATCATTACAAACGACACGGATTCGGAATCCTGAGGCTTTTTACATAAGATACATGTATAATAAGTATAGGGCGCAACGTAAATTTTTTGAACATAAAAATTGCAATTTTAGAGCTCATTTTGGCACGATTTTGAACTTTCAAAAATTGTAGCGCCTTTATTTACGGACCAATATTTAAAAACTATACATATTCGGATTTGGTAGCCTTTTGGCTTCAGATAGGCATAAGAAACCATAGGCGTGCTATTCCAGAGCTTTGGGAAAACGTTTTGAAAATTCAAAATCGATGGGTTTTAACCCATGTTTTTGAGATAAAATGAAAAAATAGAATTGCTTTATATTGCCAGGGATGTTCCTACGTACCCTAGTAACCATAGCCGGTGTCATTTCCCGCGCTTCCCTCTAAAATAAAAATTTTCGATACAAATTAAATGAATAATAAAACGTACCCTTGATTCACAAAAAATCGTAGCGCCCTTATTTTCGATCCAATCATTACAAACGACACGGATTCGGAATCCTGAGGCTTTTTACATAAGATACATGTATAATAAGTATAGGGCGCAACGTAAATTTTTCGAACATAAAAATTGCAATTTTAGAGCTCATTTTGGCACGATTTTGAACTTTCAAAAATTGTAGCGCCTTTATTTACGGACCAATATTTAAAAACTATACATATTCGGATTTGGTAGCCTTTTGGCTTCAGATAGGCATAAGAAACCATAGGCGTGCTATTCCAGAGCTTTGGGAAAACGTTTTGAAAATTCAAAATCGATGGGTTTTAACCCATGTTTTTTTGAGATAAAATGAAAAAAATAGAATTGCTTTATATTGCCAGGGGATGTTCCTACGTACCCTAGTAACCATAGCCGGTGTCATTTCCCGCGCTTCCCTCTAAAATAAAAATTTTCGATACAAATTAAATGAATAATAAAACGTACCCTTGATTCACAAAAAATCGTAGCGCCCTTATTTTCGATCCAATCATTACAAACGACACGGATTCGGAATCCTGAGGCTTTTTTACATAAGATACATGTATAATAAATATAGGGCGCAACGTAAATTTTTCGAACATAAAAAATTGCAATTTTAAGAGCTCATTTTGGCACGATTTTGAACTTTCAAAAAATTGTAGCGCCTTTATTTACGGACCAATATTTAAAAACTATACATATTCGGATTTGGTAGCCTTTTTGGCTTCAGATAGGCATAAGAAACCATAGGCGTGCTATTCCAGAGCTTTGGGAAAACGTTTTGAAAATTCAAAATCGATGGGTTTTAACCCATGTTTTTTTGAGATAAAATGAAAAAAATAGAATTGCTTTATATTGCCAGGGGATGTTCCTACGTACCCCTAGTAACCATAGCCGGTGTCATTTCCCCGCGCTTCCCCTCTAAAATAAAAATTTTCGATACAAATTAAATGAATAATAAAACGTACCCCTTGATTCACAAAAAAAATCGTAGCGCCCTTATTTTCGATCCAATCATTACAAACGACACGGATTCGGAATCCTGAGGCTTTTTTACATAAGATACATGTATAATAAGTATAGGGCGCAACGTAAATTTTTCGAACATAAAAAATTGCAATTTTAAGAGCTCATTTTGGCACGATTTTGAACTTTCAAAAAATTGTAGCGCCTTTATTTACGGACCAATATTTAAAAACTATACATACTCGGATTTGGTAGCCTTTTTGGCTTTAGATAGGCATAAAAAACCATAGGCGTGCTATTCCAGAGCTTTGGGAAAACGTTTTGAAAATTCAAAATCGATGGGTTTTAACCCATGTTTTTTTGAGATAAAATGAAAAAATAGAATTGCTTTATATTGCCAGGGATGTTCCTACGTACCCCTAGTAACCATAGCCGGTGTCATTTCCCGCGCTTCCCTCTAAAATAAAAATTTTCGATACAAATTAAATGAATAATAAAACGTACCCCTTGATTCACAAAAAAAATCGTAGCGGCCTTATTTTCGATCCAATCATTACAAACGACACGGATTCGGAATCCTGAGGCATTTTTACATAAGATACATGTATAATAAGTATAGGGCGCAACGTAAATTTTTCGAACATAAAAAATTGCAATTTTAGCAGCTCATTTTGGCACGATTTTGAACCTTCAAAAAATTGTAGCGCCTTTATTTACGGACCAATATTTAAAAACTATACATACTCGGATTTGGTAGCCTTTTTGGCTTTAGATAGGCATAAAAAACCATAGGCGTGCTATTCCAGAGCTTTGGGAAAACGTTTTGAAAATTCAAAATCGATGGGTTTTAACCCATGTTTTTTTGAGATAAAATGAAAAAAATAGAATTGCTTTATATTGCCAGGGATGTTCCTACGTACCCTAGTAACCATAGCCGGTGTCATTTCCCGCGCTTCCCTCTAAAATAAAAATTTTCGATACAAATTAAATGAATAATAAAACGTACCCCTTGATTCACAAAAAAAATCGTAGCGGCCTTATTTTCGATCCAATCATTACAAACGACACGGATTCGGAATCCTGAGGCATTTTTACATAAGATACATGTATAATAAGTATAGGGCGCAACGTAAATTTTTCGAACATAAAAAATTGCAATTTTAGCAGCTCATTTTGGCACGATTTTGAACCTTCAAAAAATTGTAGCGCCTTTATTTACGGACCAATATTTAAAAACTATACATACTCGGATTTGGTAGCCTTTTTGGCTTTAGATAGGCATAAAAAACCATAGGCGTGCTATTCCAGAGCTTTGGGAAAACGTTTTGAAAATTCAAAATCGATGGGTTTTAACCCATGTTTTTTTGAGATAAAATGAAAAAAATAGAATTGCTTTATATTGCCAGGGGATGTTCCTACGTACTCTTAGTAACCATAGCCGGTGTCATTTCCCCGCGCTTCCCCTCTAAAATAAAAATTTTCGATACAAATTAAATGAATAATAAAACGTACCCCTTGATTCACAAAAAAAATCGTAGCGGCCTTATTTTCGATCCAATCATTACAAACGACACGGATTCGGAATCCTGAGGCATTTTTACATAAGATACATGTATAATAAGTATAGGGCGCAACGTAAATTTTTCGAACATAAAAAATTGCAATTTTAGCAGCTCATTTTGGCACGATTTTGAACCTTCAAAAAATTGTAGCGCCTTTATTTACGGACCAATATTTAAAAACTATACATACTCGGATTTGGTAGCCTTTTTGGCTTTAGATAGGCATAAAAAACCATAGGCGTGCTATTCCAGAGCTTTGGGAAAACGTTTTGAAAATTCAAAATCGATGGGTTTTAACCCATGTTTTTTTGAGATAAAATGAAAAAAATAGAATTGCTTTATATTGCCAGGGATGTTCCTACGTACCCCTAGTAACCATAGCCGGTGTCATTTCCCCGCGCTTCCCCTCTAAAATAAAAATTTTCGATACAAATTAAATGAATAATAAAACGTACCCCTTGATTCACAAAAAAAATCGTAGCGCCCTTATTTTCGATCCAATCATTACAAACGACACGGATTCGGAATCCTGAGGCTTTTTTACATAAGATACATGTATAATAAGTATAGGGCGCAACGTAAATTTTTCGAACGTAAAAAATTGCAATTTTAGCAGCTCATTTTGGCACGATTTTGAACTTTCAAAAAATTGTAGCGTCTTTATTTACGGACCAATATTTAAAAACTATACATATTCGGATTTGGTAGCCTTTTTGGCTTCAGATAGGCATAAGAAACCATAGGCGTGCTATTCCAGAGCTTTGGGAAAACGTTTTGAAAATTCAAAATCGATGGGTTTTAACCCATGTTTTTTTGAGATAAAATGAAAAAAATAGAATTGCTTTATATTGCCAGAGGATGTTCCTACGTACCCCTAGTAACCATAGCCGGTGTCATTTCCCCGCGCTTCCCCTCTAAAATAAAAATTTTCGATACAAATTAAATGAATAATAAAACGTACCCCTTGATTCACAAAAAAAATCGTAGCGCCCTTATTTTCGATCCAATCATTACAAACGACACGGATTCGGAATCCTGAGGCTTTTTACATAAGATACATGTAAATAAGTATAGGGCGCAACGTAAATTTTTCGAACATAAAAATTGCAATTTTAGAGCTCATTTTGGCACGATTTTGAACTTTCAAAAATTGTAGCGCCTTTATTTACGGACCAATATTTAAAAACTATACATATTCGGATTTGGTAGCCTTTTGGCTTCAGATAGGCATAAGAAACCATAGGCGTGCTATTCCAGAGCTTTGGGAAAACGTTTTGAAAATTCAAAATCGATGGGTTTTAACCCATGTTTTTGAGATAAAATGAAAAAATAGAATTGCTTTATATTGCCAGGGATGTTCCTACGTACCCTAGTAACCATAGCCGGTGTCATTTCCCGCGCTTCCCTCTAAAATAAAAATTTTCGATACAAATTAAATGAATAATAAAACGTACCCTTGATTCACAAAAAATCGTAGCGCCCTTATTTTCGATCCAATCATTACAAACGACACGGATTCGGAATCCTGAGGCTTTTTACATAAGATACATGTATAATAAGTATAGGGCGCAACGTAAATTTTTCGAACATAAAAATTGCAATTTTAGAGCTCATTTTGGCACGATTTTGAACTTTCAAAAATTGTAGCGCCTTTATTTACGGACCAATATTTAAAAACTATACATATTCGGATTTGGTAGCCTTTTTGGCTTCAGATAGGCATAAGAAACCATAGGCGTGCTATTCCAGAGCTTTGGGAAAACGTTTTGAAAATTCAAAATCGATGGGTTTTAACCCATGTTTTTTTGAGATAAAATGAAAAAAATAGAATTGCTTTATATTGCCAGGGATGTTCCTACGTACCCTAGTAACCATAGCCGGTGTCATTTCCCGCGCTTCCCTCTAAAATAAAAATTTTCGATACAAATTAAATGAATAATAAAACGTACCCCTTGATTCACAAAAAAAATCGTAGCGCCCTTATTTTCGATCCAATCATTACAAACGACACGGATTTGGAATCCTGAGGCTTTTTTACATAAGATACATGTGTAATAATTATAGGGCGCAACGTAAATTTTTCGAACATAAAAATTGCAATTTTAAGAGCTCATTTTGGCACGATTTTGAACTTTCAAAAAATTGTAGCGCCTTTATTTACGGACCAATATTGAAAAACTATACATATTCGGATTTGGTAGCCTTTTTGGCTTTAGATAGGCATAAAAAACCATAGGCGTGCTATTCCAGAGCTTTGGGAAAACGTTTTGAAAATTCAAAATCGATGGGTTTTAACCCATGTTTTTTTGAGATAAAATGAAAAAAATAGAATTGCTTTATATTGCCAGGGATGTTCCTACGTACCCCTAGTAACCATAGCCGGTGTCATTTCCCGCGCTTCCCTCTAAAATAAAAATTTTCGATACAAATTAAATGAATAATAAAACGTACCCCTTGATTCACAAAAAATCGTAGCGCCCTTATTTTCGATCCAATCATTACAAACGACACGGATTCGGAATCCTGAGGCTTTTTACATAAGATACATGTAAATAAGTATAGGGCGCAACGTAAATTTTTCGAACATAAAAATTGCAATTTTAGCAGCTCATTTTGGCACGATTTTGAACTTTCAAAAATTGTAGCGCCGTTATTTACGGACCAATATTTAAAAACTATACATATTCGGATTTGGCAGCCTTTTGGCTTCAGATAGGCATAAGAAACCATAGGCGTGCTATTCCAAAGCTTTGGGAAAACGTTTTGAAAATTCAAAATCGATGGGTTTTAACCCATGTTTTTTGAGATAAAATGAAAAAATAGAATTGCTTTATATTGCCAGGGATGTTCCTACGTACCCCTAGTAACCATAACCGGTGTCATTTCCCGCGCTTCCCTCTAAAATAAAAATTTTCGATACAAATTAAATGAATAAAAAACGTACCCCTTGATTCACAAAAAATCGTAGCGCCCTTATTTTCGATCCAATCATTACAAACGACACGGATTCGGAATCCTGAGGCTTTTTACATAAGATACATGTAAATAAGTATAGGGCGCAACGTAAATTTTTCGAACATAAAAATTGCAATTTTAGAGCTCATTTTGGCACGATTTTGAACTTTCAAAAATTGTAGCGCCGTTATTTACGGACCAATATTTAAAAACTATACATATTCGGATTTGGCAGCCTTTTGGCTTCAGATAGGCATAAGAAACCATAGGCGTGCTATTCCAAAGCTTTGGGAAAACGTTTTGAAAATTCAAAATCGATGGGTTTTAACCCATGTTTTTTGAGATAAAATGAAAAAATAGAATTGCTTTATATTGCCAGGGATGTTCCTACGTACCCTAGTAACTATAACCGGTGTCATTTCCCGCGCTTCCCTCTAAAATAAAAATTTTCGATACAAATTAAATGAATAGAAAAACGTACCCCTTGATTCACAAAAAAAATCGTAGCGTCCTTATTTTCGATCCAATCATTACAAACGACATGGATTCGGAATCCTGAGGCTTTTTTACATAAGATACATGTAAAATAAGTATAGGGCGCAACGTAAATTTTTCGAACATAAAAAATTGCAATTTTAGCAGCTCATTTTGGCACGATTTTGAACTTTCAAAAAATTGTAGCGCCTTTATTTACGGACCAATATTTAAAAACTATACATATTCGGATTTGGCAGCCTTTTGGCTTCAGATAGGCATAAGAAACCATAGGCGTGCTATTCCAAAGCTTTGGGAAAACGTTTTGAAAATTCAAAATCGATGGGTTTTAACCCATGTTTTTGAGATAAAATGAAAAAATAGAATTGCTTTATATTGCCAGGGGATGTTCCTACGTACCCCTAGTAACCATAGCCGGTGTCATTTCCCCGCGCTTCCCCTCTAAAATAAAAATTTTCGATACAAATTAAATGAATAATAAAACGTACCCCTTGATTCACAAAAAAAATCGTAGCGCCCTTATTTTCGATCCAATCATTAGAAACGACACGGATTCGGAATCCTGAGGCTTTTTTACATAAGATACATGTAAAATAAGTATAGGGCGCAACGTAAATTTTTCGAACATAAAAAATTGCAATTTTAGCAGCTCATTTTGGCACGATTTTGAACTTTCAAAAAATTGTAGCGCCTTTATTTACGGACCAATATTTAAAAACTATACATATTCGAATTTAGCAGCCTCTTTGGCTTCAGATAGGCCTAAGAAACCATAGGCGTGCTATTCCAAAGCTTTGGGAAAACGTTTTGAAAATTCAAAATCGATGGGTTTTAACCCATGTCTTTTTGAGAAAAAATGAAAAAAATAGAATTGCTTTATATTGCCAGGGGATGTTCCTACGTACCCCTAGTGACTATAACCGGTGTCATTTCCCCGCGTTTCCCCTCTAAAATAAAAATTTTCGATACAAATTAAATGAATAATAAAACGTACCCCTTGATTCACAAAAAAAATCGTAGCGCCCTTATTTTCGATCCAATCATTAGAAACGACACGGATTCGGAATCCTGAGGCTTTTTTACATAAGATACATGTAAAATAAGTATAGGGCGCAACGTAAATTTTTCGAACATAAAAAATTGCAATTTCAGGAGCTCATTTTGGCACGATTTTGAACTTTCAAAAAATTGTAGCGCCTTTATTTACGGACCAATATTTAAAAACTATACATATTCGAATTTAGTAGCCTTTTTGGCTTCAGATAGGCATAAGAAACCATAGGCGTGCTATTCCAGAGCTTTGGGAAAACGTTTTGAAAATTCAAAATCGATGGGTTTTAACCCATGTTTTTGAGATAAAATGAAAAAATAGAATTGCTTTATATTGCCAGGGATGTTCCTACGTACCCTAGTAACTATAAGCCGGTGTCATTTCCGCGCTTCCTCTAAAATAAAAATTTTCGATACAAATTAAATGAATAATAAAACGTACCCCTTGATTCACAAAAAAAATCGTAGCGCCCTTATTTTCGATCCAATCATTAGAAACGACACGGATTCGGAATCCTGAGGCTTTTTTACATAAGATACATGTAAAATAAGTACAGGGCGCAACGTAAATT
Source organism: Sinopyrophorus schimmeli (assembly GCA_036325965.1). Lineage (NCBI taxonomy): Eukaryota > Metazoa > Arthropoda > Insecta > Coleoptera > Elateridae > Sinopyrophorus > Sinopyrophorus schimmeli. The sequence continues at coordinate 1,635,144 of JARFIZ010000325.1, forward strand.
TTTTGAAAATAAAAACTTGCAATTTTTTGGGCTCATTTTAGCACGATTTTGAACTTTAAAATAATTCTAGCCCCGTTATTATTATTTTATCTTTTCACACACTTAAAACACCTTTCTTTTCCTTTTTATTTATAGTATGTAATTGAAATGTAATGTAATTGTAAAAAAAGTTGCAATCCCAAGATTGACGTGCAAATCACTCTTAGTTTACTTCTTAATTCATTACAACAAAAACAATCGTAAGGGTTGCAACTTTTTATTATATTGAAACTTTGTTATTTTAATTATTTTTTTAGTTAATATAATTTTTAAATTAAGATAAAAAAATTAATTATATTAATAGTGTATAATTTAAAACAGATAAGAAGTTTTAATTAGATATTTCTGAAGCCGCGGACTTCAAAAATATGTGATTCAAACTTTTTAACTGTTAAATTTAAACTCTGTAAAAAAACTTGTATAAATTATTAGATATAATAAAGAGTCTTTATTGTTACCCGAATTTTAAGAATTATTAATAGAAAGAGCATGAGCAAGAGCAAGAGTCAGGTGGGCTTTTACACCTTACTACTTAAACATTCAAAAATAAATTTTAAATTAATATTATAGAACGTGTACTTTATAAGGTTTAAAACACTTACTTCGTATAACAACGCCATAGCTCAGATGGTTAGAGATCGGTTGTTTGTTCAAATGGTCTCGGGTTCGATTCCCATACCGGTCGAAGAAAATATTTTCAAAATCTTTAAAAAAATCCAACGAGCTACGAGCCGAACGAGACTGACGATGACGGGCCGTAGGTACGCTCCATTGAAAAAAATTTTTAAAATTTCCAAGATAAACCTCGATGCCGACTGGCCGACCGTAACTCGCGATTTGCGAAATTATATTTTGAAAACATTGAAAAACGACTTAAAATTTTTATAGCCCGAGGCTACAAAGATTTTCGCAAAGATAAGAGGCCTTTTTATTGCGTGGGCCGTTTCACGCTCCAGCGCGTTTTGAAAACATTGGAAAAACGACTTAAAATTTTTATAGCCCGAGGCTACAAAGATTTTCGCAAAGATAAGAGGCCTTTTTATTGCGTGGGCCGTTTCACGCTCCAGCGCGTTTTGAAAACATTGGAAAAACGACTTAAAATTTTTATAGCCCGAGGCTACAAAGATTTTCGCAAAGATAAGAGGCCTTTTTATTGCGTGGGCCGTTTCACGCTCCAGCGCGTTTTGAAAACATTGGAAAAACGACTTAAAATTTTTATAGCCCGAGGCTACAAAGATTTTCGCAAAGATAAGAGGCCTTTTTATTGCGTGGGCCGTTTCACGCTCCAGCGCGTTTTGAAAACATTGGAAAAACGACTTAAAATTTTTATAGCCCGAGGCTACAAAGATTTTCGCAAAGATAAGAGGCCTTTTTATTGCGTGGGCCGTTTCACGCTCCAGCGCGTTTTGAAAACATTGAAAAACGACTTAAAAATTTTTATAGCCCGAGGCTACAAAGATTTTCGCAAAGATAAGAGGCCTTTTTATTGCGTGGGCCGTTTCACGCTCCAGCGCGTTTTGAAAACATTGAAAAACGACTTAAAATTTTTATAGCCCGAGGCTACAAAGATTTTCGCAAAGATAAGAGGCCTTTTTATTGCGTGGGCCGTTTCACGCTCCAGCGCGTTTTAAAACATTGGAAAAACGACTTAAAATTTTTATAGCCCGAGGCTACAAAGATTTTCGCAAAGATAAGAGGCCTTTTTATTGCGTGGGCCGTTTCACGCTCCAGCGCGTTTTGAAAACATTGAAAAACGACTTAAAATTTTTATAGCCCGAGGCTACAAAGGATTTTCGCAAAGATAAGAGGCAAAGCTTTTAATTAACCCTTAGCATTTACATTTGAAAGCGTTTAATCGCTCACACCCGTATTTAAATTATTTATTGAAAGAATGTTAAAATCTTTTAAAGGCTAAAAATGTTAATCGAAAGACAAAGCCCTTTTTTGAACAATAAGTTTTTAAAAAGCATTGTAAATTATAATTTGTTCAAAGTCCAAATTCTTTAAAAAAATTTAACAGAAAAGAAAAGATAATAATAATTTTTATTTAATATATTTAAAAACTAAGGCTTTGAAAACTAAGAAACAAAGAAAGTAAAAGGAAAATCAAAGGTAAGTACCTTATTTAAATTACAGAAAATTTGAACCATGATTAAAAGCTAAATACTAAGGTCCAATAACTTGAAGGTAAGGTGGTTACAATTTAATAATAACGTTAATTATAACATTAAAACTTAAACTGACATTACAAACTTTACTTGGTCTATTTCAAATAATTGATTGTTATCATATAATGTATTATAGAAAGACTTAAAAACTATAATTTAAGTAATATCATTTAATTCTAATCAGACAAAATTAAATTAACACTTATAAAATAAATTTTAAAATCAACTAATGATTAACATAAATTAAATTGAAAACTAAATGAAGTAATAATTTTAATTAACAACACTTAAAATTATTAAAACTAAAATTAATAATTTCTAAATAGAAATATATGTCTTCACTATTTTGAATAAACTTAAAAATTAATTAAACTAAAATATTACCTTTTAGATCAACCAATGATTTTGAATATTAAATAGAAAATAGTAATAATTTTAAGAACACAAAATTTATGAATTATTTAACAATAAAATATATTGATTCATTAAATGTCATTAAACTATAAATTTGTTTGTTAATATCTTTAAACTTTGTTAATTTTGAATATTGATAAATAATTCATTTAAAATTTATAAAGTTTTTAAAATAAACATTTTCTTTTAATTTTTTGTAATATATTTAAATCTAATTAAATTTTCGTACATTGTTTACAGAAATTAATTGAATTAAAATTGCAAAATTAATAGTTATACTAATTAAAGATAAAAATTTTTAATATGTTTAATTTTATTTCTTGTGTTTCGGTTTGTACAAATTGACTTGTAATAATTAAGACAGTTACAAATTTTAGCAAACATTTAAACTGTTGATATAATAAAGTTAAAAATAATGATGTGTACTAATTTCTTGTTGTTTAATTGAAGGTCTTGGTTTCTAAGTGTATTGTAAGTAGCCAGCTCTCGACCACAACATTCCCATATGACAAAGCACTAAAAAATTATGTTTATAATAATTTTAATACTATTTAAAAGAAGAGATACTAAGAATAAGCTCCCATTGTAGGTTTGTTATCAAAGCATGTCTTCTTTGAAGTGGTTTGTCAACTAGTACTTCGAGATTCACAACTTATTGTCTCAATTTGGATTCAATAACTAAAAATTATGTTAATAATATTGCGAATCAGTTATAGACACTACATATTTTTAATGAAAGTTATCATAAATAAGCTCCACGAATTAAGAAATGTTATCAAACTGTCTCATATTAAAGTCTGTAAAATCAATTGACTTGCATTGGTCAATTTTATCGGCGAGGGATTTTAACAATTTGTATTTGAACAAATGATATTTTATCCTGCGGGAAAAGTAAATAATTAACTGTAAATAACAATGCGTAACAATTAATTACTACTTTAAACAAATATTAGTGTGATTACAGGTGATATAAATTATTTCCTTATATAATACATTCCAGATTACAAAGAAATTAATATGAAACTCGAAGAAGTACTTCGACACATCCAACATTCACCTTAAAATTATGTAGGGTTTTGAGTAGTGGAGTGGAATATCCTTTACATTTCTATTTAGAAAGAAGAAACTGATTTTCTATTAGGAAGTACAATAAATCGTGGGGGTGAAATGGACACTGCTATTGGAATTCAGAAGAAAAATTCACGAAACCGCAGATGTTTAGGAACTTTGTTCTAAATATCTATTCTTTTAAATAGTTATTAACCGAATTATTATTAACATATATCTTTTTAGTTGCTTTTGCTCTATATCAGGTGGAGATGTTGTGGTCCGAGGGAGCTACGCTGTCACACAATACACTTACTCAATCCAACACCTGATCAATACCCAGCCAACACCACAAGAAATCAAAAATACATCATTACTTTTCTACCCCTCATTTTATATCAAGTTTAAATTTTTGCTAAATTTGTACTTCTTAATTATGGCTACAAGTCAATTCGTACTAGACATTCGAATTGGTTATTTAAATAAAAAGAAATTGAAAAGTATAAGAAGTGGTCATTTTTAACATATTCCTAAAAAATTTAGGTAAGAATGAATTAATTTTGCAATATAATTCAAAAGTTAAACAAAGTTCGAAGAATAAACAAGACAGGAAAAATTAATATTTAAAAATAGATATTTACAAAACTACTGAAGAAAGCTCAAAAATTATGGTGGGTATTTATTTATTTTACTAAAAAATCTTAAAATAATCAAAGCCACCCAGAGATGAAATATATTTAGTAATATTTTTGAAAAATGTAGTTCTAAAATAACTGAATATAAATTTACTTAAAATACTCTATGAAAGTATGTACTTTTAATTAAAAGAATAAAATTTAGAAAATGAATTTAATTATATTCAAAATAGGCAAATTTATTTGAAAAGTGTATTGTGTAGTGAACTTAAAAACTACCCTAAAACATGGGGTCAAACAGAAAGGCCCCCGTACACAGTACAGGTAGCCACAACTGTCTTCAGCTATAAAACAATGTCAAAGAAATTACCATAACATTATTAGTAAATTGCGTTGCCCGATTATTAAATTTATCAGCGTCACACAAAGGACCGAATGCTTACAAAACACATCTTATTTACTAATTATTATAAAAATTGACTTATAAAAGTTACATGAAAGGTAAATATTTCTGCAAAAAAACCGACATAAATTTAAAAAGCTGACTCTTAGGTAACAATTCATAATTATCAACGACAAATAAATTACTCCTCTACAAGTGAATCGTAAAAACAGTTTGGCCATACGGTGTCCATTTTGGGAATGTGCTAAGTCATCCAACAGTAAAATTATGCAGATACTTTGAACGATCTTCAGGAGGATCTACATGAGGATTCTGGCATACTGTTTGTAATAGAAAAAATTATCAGACTAGCAAAAAACTATCTCAAGCGACTCTCTATTCATCCCAATGAAACAGCTATCACTGGCAGGTTGTAAATATTTACCTTATTATAATAATATCAACATAGCAAATCAATTGCAATGGGAGCTCTTTACCATGTTCAAAAATTGTAGACGAATCACTTTAGGCATTGCATTGGATTTGGTTAACATCCCCCTGTACTCAGCTGCTTTTGTAATTGAAGATGGATTCACTCTAAATTATCACTTTTTTAAATAAATTAAAAACAGCGCGATTACAATGCTAAATATTGACATAATTATTTCAGATAGTCAGATGTTTTTACCTACTCTCGCTACAAGGCTCTCGCATGATGGCAGAATTTTTAGGGTAGTAAACATACATTTTATAAAAAATAACCTAAGAGGGGTAATTTACAAAAACATAGGTTACAGCATGATAGTAAATGTTATTAATCACTAAAATACATATTTATAATTAATTATTAATTTGCAAGAGTGTATTAAAGCACTTTCTATTTTTGTAATGAAGTAAGATTATTAAAAATGGTAGCTATTGTAAATGCGGAAAGTTATTTGTAGATTGTAAGGGTTAGACTTATAAATGAACGGCTACCATTAAAAAGTATGTATTTCTTTAGTTTCTTATTGGTATATTACAAATGTAATAATAGTAATGGTGTTAATATTATTACGTATGTTATATTTCCACAAGAAACTGATGAAATACAGACTTTGTAAGGGTAGCCCTTCATTAGTAAGTCTGACCGAAACTCTTTTGCTACTCCCTAAATTGATTGCCGGTTAGGGAACTAATTATATTTCTACAATTGTTAATATCTAATGTACTTTGGGACATCTAAATCGTTGATATTAATTTAAGGAAACAATGTATTCTATCCAAAGCCCATACGAAAGAATCGCATTATTTACTAATCCATTCTGAACATCGTGGAATTGCTGATACTGATTTACTTTAAGAATATGTTGGGATCTTGGTTTATTCAATAATTATTTAATGTATGGTGTGTTAGTTATGGTTATTTAAATTATAGAATATTTCAAACAATTACTTTTAGAAGCCAGACTATGATCAACTAGTATTCTACATGCAAGTGCCTTCCTCTTATGAAAAGGAAAATGTGGTCGTTATATAAGTAATTGCCAAATTACATCGACAACTAAAATGACCCACTCTACAAATTTACAGAAGCAAACGTTTGCTTCGCATTAATCAGTTCGATAGTTGTTAAAAGCACCTTTATAAAGCATTTCTTTTAAGTTTTCCTTTAATTTATATGTTTAGTTTTGTTTTATTTATTGATTTAATAGAAAACTAATTTTAGAAACTAAGCTTTTGTAAGCAAATTTTGATCTGTGCCTGTTTTCGTCATTTTTTATAAATCTTAAATACGAATTGTAATTCTATAAGATTCACCAAACATTATTAATAATTTGAACAATTTAAAGTTAATTGATAAGCATATCGAACTGACTAACGCTTGAAACTGATTATTATATGTTACTTGAATTATTAAAACCCATTAATTTGTACCAAAATGAATTGTTTTATTGCATTACTAGTATTAATAATGAATTGCAGTTTAGATAAGATTAGATGTATTCGCAAATTTGAAATGATAGAAAATAACTCATACCAAGCATTGCTTTTAAAAGTATTCCCCAAAAGGCACTCGCATATTAATTATTAATAAACCGTGTGATAATTAATTTAAAAATAAATAAACAAATATGTGCTGCACAGAAATAAAACCGTATGTTCCATACGAAAGTCGATTTACAACTGATAGCAATAAACTCCAAGATACCAAAAATTACCATAAACGAATCAGATGACTAATAAAAGTTTTTCCAATACTGATCGTTTAATTTAAAAAATAATTATTAGCTTTTGGAGTTTCAATTAGTCTACATTTTCTGCGGATTGTCTTTCAAAATTCAATTACTTAACAAAGCAAAACTTTTGCCATACAGAGAGCAATACTACAATGAAGAATTTTAAAAAATAATTTTGCCAGCATCTTATTTTTTGGTTGAATATATTTATGATTGTTGAACTTGTGCCCAATTACATAGTATTGAATTAATAATCAAATTTTAATCAATTCAAAATTGTTTATCAGTTTATTGTATTGATAAAATAAAATTAAAAGCGAAGGAAAATGACAAACTCCTAAGACTGATTTTTATATTGTACGTTTATGTAACTGCCTTGGTACTTTGCTTGAATTATTCTAAATCATTATCAAAGACCGTTCCTTAATGTAAAATCAATGGTAGTTTGTTACTTTATTAACAATGTTTATTAATAAAACTAGACAAAATTAAAACTCACTGGATAATTGTAAGCTCCACTCTTCTTCCAACGATGGCAAAAGAAACCATTAAATTCCATCATAAATTCAATAAGTCCATTCGACAAAATAATTCTGCAAAATAAAGAAATAATTATTAGCAGAAATCTTTTACGAAATGTGTGAATTTTAAAAGAATTCGTTTGAATGACGATTTACCTTAAATGAAGGGTTGTAAAGAGAATTAGATGCACTAATTTATAATAATAAATAAAACACAACCGTACGACTTCGTTGTATATTGAAAAATGAATCAGAAATCGAAAGTTAATTAAATAATTAAACCACGAATTTAAATAAATTACTACTAGATTTCAGATTTTAACTTGTTGCGCTCTTTGCCTAACTAAATTTAATGTGGGGCAGCTGAGGAAAATCAAATAATTCAAACAAAGGGGAGAAGTTCTAAATACATGGGTAAATTAAAAAAGTATTCAACTCTAACACAATTCAAATAAGTTGAAGGCAAATTTCTCTTACAATTATTTTAATTTCGTACATCCCTAGCGAAATTATATTATCAATTATATTGTGCATTTTTTAATATCAATTATTGGTGTATTACTTTATAATAAAATAAATAAAATATTAAAATAGTTCGTCCTTGTCGTTACGATGTATTTTTGAAATACTACTTCATTCGATGTTGAAAGTAACCGGCAATCAAAAAACTATTTAAAGGCCCTCAAGAAGAGTCTTAACGGTTAAGTATTTTGTTAAATACTTTTGTAAAAAAACTTATTTGCTTTTCTCAGCAAACAACTCCAGGAATTTAGTTAAATCAAAAAAACAAATTAAAACTCACTCGATAATTATAAGCTTCACTCTTCTTCCAACGATGGCAAAAGAAACAATTGTATTTCATCATAAATTCATCAAGTCCATTCGAAAAAATAAGTCTGTAAAATAAAGAAATAACTATTAGTTGAAATCTTTTACGAAATGTGTAAATTTTAAAAGAAATCATTAGAATTACTATTAACCTAAATGAAGGGTTGTAATGAGAAATTATATGCACTAATTTATAATAACAAATGAGACACAACCGTTCGACTTCGTTCTACATTGAAAAGTGATTCAAAAATCGAAAGTTTTATGTAAGTGCGGATATAAGTCATATCCGTAGACCCCCAAAGCTAAGTTACCTGATATCACGTGCTCCTTAGTAGTATGAAATTAAATTTCAAAATGATAAACGATGGCACAACGAGACATAATCAAAGATAAACAAATTAAAGACGAAAAGGTAGATGCAATGGTTTTGCAAGAAGTCATGGTAAAACCAGAGAAATCAGAATAATGTTGGATTTTGGATTTCGACTTGAGTTAAGTTTTTTGTGGGTAATTTTAAAATTCAATATCTCACAATCAACTAAGAACAAAACGTATGCAGCCCAATGCTAAATACCAGCTGAAGAATTTTGAAAATCGCTTTTAATTTATACCCAATTATAAAGTATTGAATACTAAGCAAATTGTAAATAAGGCAGCAGTTCGAGAGAAGTGGGTTGCCTAACTTCAAGGAGACTCTAGACTTCGTAGTTCCATGTCCATTTTTTTCAAAAACCAAATACTTAATACAAAAAATTTTATGTTGTTTTTGGAAGATTTAATTTCATTCGGAGCGCAACTAATATTATTTAACCATTCGCCGCCTCCAGAGAAAAAGCAGCACCTTTTCAAACGGCAGCCATAATTAAAAATTATTGATTAGAAACTAAATTAATTATTGTGCATCTTTCTTAAAATCGAGTCTGCACATTGTCCCATGTATTGCATTAGTTTAAAATAATTTTTGCCGTGTAAATAGGTGTGCAGTAGGGTGGCTACAAGATGAGATTTTTTTAAGGGAACCGCAGTAGAAAAAGTTTGCAAACCACTAATTTACAACAGTGTGTTTACTCACCAACTATAATTTCGAAAGCCTTCGTTTTCCTGCTTAAAATCCTCTTCCATACTTCACACAAAACCAAATTGAGAAGGTATAACGAAAAGGGAAGCCAAAACGGCCCCAAAATCGCAGACATTGTCCGCGCTGCTACAAACCCTTCGTTTCACTTTCTTTCCTAAAATATTTTTAATAAGTAATACATTATTTTTTCAATGTCCTAAATTATAGCAAATACAAAATGACTGTTTCAATTAAAAGATGTAAGTATATAAAAAAATTAAATACTGTACCATCTCGGAATGTTACAAATTCAGCATCTTACGGATTTTAATATTAACCGAATTTAAATCATTACTAATTTTTCATAAAGTCATTAAGTCTTAAACGAATTAGTAAAATACTTAAGTTCTTAATGTTTTTAAATGAATTTAATTAATATAAGCCGAAAGACATACCCGATACCTTCTTCCTTCATTCCTCCATACTTTATTTACAGAACTTTTCAAAATCATTGGTCCCAATCAATTATGTGAATCATTACATCCCTTAAAAATAAATCTCCTAAAAATAAATTGACATAACATAAGTGTACAGAGCAGGGCTCTCCAAAAAACGTACCGCAAGTGCGTTTTAAAAATATTATCCCTGTAGAACACATATTATAACATATTTTTTCCATCCGGCCCATTTAGCACTTTCGGTACTCCAATCATTGGCGTCTCAAGGGTTATCTTCCAGGGGGTGGGCTGGTCCTTGCAGCTAAAGCCATAAAAGCATTTTCAAATCGAATTCTGAGGTGGGTACGACACCAATGTTTCGGGGCCTTTATTTAATCCGAGCATCTCCAAAATACGAAGGCCAATTTGCGTTCCTCCAGCGGTCCACCTAAAAAATCAAAATAATTATTCCAAGTCATCCCAAGAGAAAATAATTACCTGTTCCCGTTGGCTTGCGTTCGATGGTCCTATTCAAAAGCTTTCATTTCGCTCAAAACAAAAAGAAGCAGAATCGTAAGAGGTTTAAAAAGTGAAACGATGGAATCTCATTATACATTTTATTCCCATCTTTTGGACCCTATACAATTTTATAGCTAGTAAGTACGTTGTCAGGTATAAGTAATGTAATATTTGTATGGAATGCTTGTTCTGAACAAGACACAAGTAAAGGGGCAAGATGGTGGGGGTGGGTATTATTTTTTTTTTACAAATATGTGACTAGTATCAACAATGACTGTTGCGAGAAAGAAACTCGCCAGTTTTCTCCATCGATTAAAATCCAGTTGTACTTAGAACATTTCTAAACCAACAATTCAACACATGTTACATTAAACTAAGTTTACAGTAACGCCTACAGTAAAGATATGCATTCCAGGTCTTTATTAATATGACAGAATCTACTAAGGCTAAGGTCGAAGGGCTTTGGGGGCCCCCGCCTATTGCTTCGCTGGGTACAAAATACACACTACAACAGCAGTTTTACAAATTTCATTAATTCAAAACCAATTATAAGAGAAGATAACTATATAAAGCAGGGATGTCCAACCTCGAGGCTGCTCTGGGCCACTTTTTGCACGAAGACACGAAATACAATAACGGCAAACGTAAAATACCATTGCAACTTTATTGTTAAAGTGCAACACATGAAAGTATTATAAAATATGTGGGATTTGTAGCGTAGTTACTTTACTCCATTTTTTAATAACATAATTTCGATGGAAATTACAAATTAATAAAAAAGTTACAAATTTTCTTCGTGGATTTGTTAGGAGTTAGTTTTTTTTTCTTGGTTATTGGAAATAATTTTGGGCATCGTTGAAAATCGAATATAATAAGCTATTTAAGGGTGGAAAAATGTATGTTCTCTGATCCAACAAATTTTTGTCAGTTCGCCATTGTAATTTGCACCCAAAAGTGGCTTTAGAAGGTGTTTTCAAAATTTTTTTCAATCTCAAGTTGGCGAGCTTCGAGTTGGTGGAAATTCGAAAATTTTTCATCTCGATTAACTAAAAGTTAGAACTTTTTCTCAATTGAAAATCCCGAAATCTGGAATGGGGCCAGAATGAGCTCGGTTCGAGCAGGGTCGCCGAGAAAATCAAAGTTTTGGGTCTTTCGAGACGTGTGGGTTAATTTTTCAATAATTACTTGTGAATCCTCCACGTAACAATTTACATCCTACAATATAATCGGATATTATTTAATTATTTCAAGATATTTTTTTTGGATCACATTCAAAAGTTATAACACATTATATCCTTGGATATATTTTAAATTATAAATAGGGGATGTATTAGGGTGTTATAAAAGATTATATTCTAGGATATATTTTCAAAATATATTCGCAAATTGTAGTAGAGTACTTGGCGTGACTAAATTAAATATTATCATGTGTAGGGAAACCTGTTGTACCTTGGTCCCTGATCAAGGGTCGGTGTGTTGTACCTCGGTCACTATCAATAAGTTGTACCTTGGTCCTAAGATCAACGTGCAATAGATAAAAATTTAGATATACCTTTGTTATAAATTCTTATTTTTTTTTAATTTTGCTTCAGATAATATGCCTCGCAAGTCTAACGAAAAATTTAAATTTTTGCAAAGTTAACCATTAAGTATGTGAAATTTTAGTATACGAGAAAAGTTTTGTTAATTTTTGAAACAATTTTAGTGTCATCTCGAAGAAAAACATTAGTAGTTCTTATAATCCAAAAATAAATATATAGTTTTCGTAGAACAATGGGTTTTATTTTGCCTAATGTGAATAGAGCCAAGGTACATCACCTCTGTTGTACCTAGGCCATAGATCCATTAATTTTTCAATCTTATAGCAATTTGAGTAAACGGTTGGTAATGCTTTCAAATATTTTATGATGAATGTCTTATTAGTGCCCCACTACGATGCAATTTATTTTATCAACAAATTGTTACATATACAATTTAAAAAAAAATTGCAAGTGAAAAAAGGTCCAAGATACAACAGGTTCCCCTATAGTCTAGGATATATTTTCAAATTATATTCGCAAATTGTAATCGAGTCCTTGGCGTGACTTAATTAAATATTATCATGTGTCCAAATGTAAACAAATTCAATAAATACGAGGATGTGCGCATTCGAGCGAAAAGTGGCACATTTCCGAGCGAGGGAGGCAAATGAAGCGCGACGCGGAGCGGCGCGCTTCATTTTCCCGAGATCGAAATGTGCCACTTTGAGCTCGAATGTGCACACTCGGTTTTAAGCATGATTCACAATAATTAATTTACTATATAAAGATACTTAATCAAAAATTACAGGGCCGTATTTCCATCAAAAATGCCAAATCTGTTTGAATGCATTTAAATTTGAAAAATTAATGTAAACAAAGTCGATAAATACGAAGATGTGCGCATTCGAGCGAAAAGTGGCACATTCCCGAGCGAGGGAGGCAAATGAAGCGCGACGCGGAGCGGCGCGCTTCATTTTCCCGAGATCGGAATGTGCCACTTTGAGCTCGAATGTGCACACTCTGTTTTAAGCATGATTCACAATAAATCAATTTTTAAATGGCAGAACCGTATTTTTAGTTAAAAAAGGAGCCAAGGTACAACAGGTTCCTCTATATATCATATCTATATTTACCCAAAGTATTATGCGAATTAAATTTTTTTTTAAAGCAGGACAAACGTTCAAAAATTATATTTTTACTTAAGCTACGATTTTTTTTAAATTTTGCTAAAATATATCACTTGTCAATGATCCAAAAGCGTGTCCAGGGTCACAAGTTTTTGGTATAAAAAAACCAAAAATATTTTCGTGTACAAATCGTTTTAAAATTTATTTTTAGAGCTAAAATATAGTACATTTCCACAAAAATTTCAGTTCGCTGATCGCAAAACTTTTTGAAAATATGCAGACAAACAGGATGTTGCAAAAGCATGTTCCCGCAGTGCATTTGCTGTAATTGCTTTTTTAAATGTTTTAGTAACTTAAAACGAATCTATATTCAATGAACCGAATCACATTTAATTTATAAAAAATATTTTTGTAAGCTGTTGAATTCGAATTCGAATTATAATTATTTACAAATATAAAACAATGTGTTATAGAGGAAAATATGTACTGAAATATTTCTGATAATTTCGCCTTATAGAGATTCTACTGTATATCTTACGAAGATATAATAATGCGGCAAAATGTATCCATAGCTTATATCTATGGCTATAATCTTTTTCGTGGGGGTATAATTTATGAATCGAAACCTCTTCAAGTGGCAATAGTGTATGGGGCCGCAAGCGGGCCGCCGGTTGGACAGCCCTGACATAAATTGTAGGTAATCCGTTTATTATTATATCAATTTTTTTTTCGTTTTTGGTATGGATTATTAATTATTACTCTTATTTATTTCCTCTTATATAATACGTGTAAAGTCATACTTTTAAATATTATCAAATCTTCATTACATTACATTATTTAATTGCTAAAAATTTAAGATGTCACTTAACATGGGGCACAGATCATGATATGTTTAGAAAGTGGTGTTTGTTAACTCTTACCTAAAGCAGAGAAGGCGGTTGTGGCTAAGTTTATATACCATTGATACATAATTAATTTATCATATCACAAAATTTAATGCGAAGGCTCTTTCGCCCGGCATTACATTAGACAAATTTCATCCACAATACCAAGAGCATATAATTTAAACACATATACTCTGCTATCCATTTTTTTTTTAAAAACACATTTACAAGACAACATACAAAGGTCGGATTGCATATAACAGGTATTAGATTTATTAATTAATTAAGCTGATATGTTTTCTATAGTTCCCAAAGATCGCTGGCCGGTACCCAGCTTAAATCACCCTGATCCGCACCCACCCTACCCACGCTCTTTTTATTGAGCTGCGGCATGCCTCTTCGACATGCACTGGACGGAAATATAACGCAGAACGACTCAGCTTCATTAATCAATCGTTCGCGCAACGGCCCCGCCGAATTTCGCCTTCAACCCCCGGAAAAATTCGGCGGGCTTCCGCGCGCGCCCTTGAACAATATAGTTGAATCGCTGTTTATCTGCATTTTGGGTCCCAGCCAAAGAAGCGGCGCCCCCGCAATTTTGAATTAACTTTGCAGCAGTGTTTGCTTCTTTTTGTATTTAATTGACTCGTCTTCAATTGCCTGGTTGTTGCGGGGGAGGGCGCTTCTTTAGCTCGGATTCGATGTGCCCGATTCTTAGTCTCATGATCGAGCACTCAGATATTACAATTATATGATAATAATTAGATATATCACATAAACGTCACACAAAAAGCACTACTACAACACTAGATGAATATAATCTATAGATAATAGAGAATTATTCAATATTATAACATCATACGATTTCTTTTTTTTTTTTTGACCGAACGGTCAAAGATTAGTAAGTGTAAAATTTATAAAATTATATAAAAAATAATTTTAAATACATAAATATGTTTAAAACAATGCTCGTTACAACTAAAAAACTCTTAACACTTAATTACCACTTAATAATAAACTTTGGTTAATCATACCAAGCGTCGTGTACCTGCATTTTGTAATTTGTAATGTAAATGAAAAAAGTAACTTTTTTAATGGTCAAGTTTGCTCATAGTTTTGTAATTACAAAAATAATTTTGGCGAAAGTTAATTATACAAAATGGCCGTTTCGTAATAGTAGTAGTTGTCGTGAAGCCCCCAATGTTGTTTTCGCTTCGTTAAGGCCCACATAAATTTTAATCAGTGGTGCCCGTTGTTTTACGATGCGCCTCGCACGTATGCAACTTATGTAACACACATATTTTTTGATTTTTAAAAATGAATTATTCCCCAAACGAAACGTTTTTGCAGCCTCTTCGTAACACAAGGTTTTAGGAAAATTCCAAAACATACAATGGACAACTAAAATTCAAGTACATTTTAGAATTGCGCCCCATATGGGCCGTGGGGCCCAAGTGCTTCAAATAGTACATTTTTAATTTAAAAAAAATCTTCATTGGCTAACTAAAATGTGTAAAAATTAATATAAATACGAGGATGTGCGCATTCGAGCGAAAAGTGGCACATTTCCGAGCGAGGGAGGCAAATGAAGCGCGACGCGGAGCGGCGCGCTTCATTTTCCCGAGAGCGGAATGTGCCACTTTGAGCTCGAATGTGCACACTCGGTTTTAAGCACTATTCACAAAAATCCATTAACTTTAGGGAAAATTTAATTTAAAACTACAAAACTGTTTTGTAGTGAAGCTTCTTTGCTGAGAGGGCTGCAATTTTCGAACGTTACGGATGTGCCATTTTGAACTCCAATGTGCACACTCGGTTTTAAGCTCGATTCACAATAAATCAATTGTTAAATTTTAAATGACAGAACCGTTGTTTTAATTGGAACTAAATCTCTGCTTCTTTTATGGAATTGTCGCCATATGGGCCATGGGACCCAAGTGCTTTAAATAGAACATTTTTGATTTAAAAAAATCTTCTTTGGCGTAACTAAAATGTGTAAAAATTAATATAAATACGAGGATGTGCGCATTCGAGCGAAAAGTGGCACATTTCCGAGCGAGGGAGGCAAATGAAGCGCGACGCGGAGCGGCGCGCTTCATTTTCCCGAGATCGGAATGTGCCACTTTGAGCTCGAATGTGCACACTCGGTTTTAAGCACCATTCACAATCAATTAATTGTTGTCTAAATATTGTTAAATTTTAAATGGCAGAACCGTATTTTAGTTGGAACTAAATCTCTGCTTCTTTTATGGAATTTATTGATCTAAATTTGATTTTTCGATTTAAAAGTGCGAAAATTAATCCAATAAATCAATTTTTATCTAAATATTGTTAAATTTCAAATAGCAGGACCGCATTTTTAGTTGGAACTGAATCTCTGCTTCTTTTATAGAATTTATTGAACCAAAATTGATTTTTCAATTTAAAAGTGAGAAAATTAATCCAACAAATCAATGTTTATCTAAATATTGTTAAATTTTAAATGGCAGGACCGTATTTTTAGTTGGAACTAAATTTCTGCTTCTTTTATGGAATTTATTGATCTAAAATTGATTTTTCGATATAAAAGTGAGAAAATTAATCCAATAAATCAATTGTTATTTAAATATTATTAAATTTTAAATAGCAGGACCGTATTTTTAGTTGGAACTAAATTTCTGCTTCTTTTATGGAATTTATTGATCTAAAATTGATTTTTCGATTTAAAAGTGAGAAAATTAATCCAATAAATCAATTTTTATCTAAATATTGTTAAATTTTAAATAGCAGAACCGTATTTTTAGTTGGAACTAAATCTCTGCTTCTTTTATGGCAATTTATTGAACCCAAATTGATTTTTCAATTTAAAAGTGAGAAAATTAATCCAACAAATCAATTTTTATCTAAATATTGTTAAATTTTAAATGGCAGAACCGTATTTTTAGTTGGAACTCAATTTCTACTTCTTTCCGGAACGTTGACCGTAAAGCGAAAAACCGTATAACGAATCAACTATTGCGACACAAACGCCCCCCAAAAGCAGAAGCAGAAACTAAACAGAACGCTGCTAACGGTACAATTTTTTTTGGTCGTATAACGAAATAAATCGAAAAAGTGCCTCAATTGAACACGGCCGTATAGCGAGGCATAGGCGTATTACGAAGCGATGGCTTCTTTCCGCGTACCGAACAATTTTCCATCACAAATTCCACAATAGAAATGAAATAAATACGTTGTATTTGTGCCCGAAGAAGCCTTCAAGATTTTCCAAGGGGAATTCGCGAGAACGACAATACGGATTTTCTTTTGCGGTGACGTTACCAAAGAAAGGTGTCAATTTAGGAAAAGAAACATAATCGATAAGATCAAACGAAGAAAATATAAGTAACTGGAATGCGACTTTAAGGATGATCTTATTGAAGACGTTCATTATTCAAATAAATTGGAATTTTTAATAAATTGTATCAAAATAAAGTACCTTCGAGTGCCAATTATAAAATAGGTATTTTTGGTTCTGATTCAAGCTAAGTCTTCCGTAACGGATTTGTTAATCTGTTAAATTACTCCTTTGCTTGAATTTTTATGGAATCCTCTTATCTTCCAATTCAACCTTATTTTTACTTTTGAATTCTACAAAAACGTGCTTCATCTTTACAAAATCCACGGCGACTTCGTGACAATTATTTACTATTACTGTTTAAGTCGTATGAAAATCTTTGTAAACTTATCCTACGACATTTGGACGTCCACTTTTCCTCCACCAAAAATGTTAATTAAAACTATTACAGCATTTTGTGTTCGAAATGGATTCTTTTCTTAATCGAATTGCAAATCGAGTATTTTGAACTGAACATTGAATTTTTTGCCTTGCCCTCCTCGAGCGAATTGCTCGAAACGAAGCTGAAAATTGTGCTTCTTACAGGAGA
Organism: Sinopyrophorus schimmeli; assembly: GCA_036325965.1. Lineage (NCBI taxonomy): Eukaryota > Metazoa > Arthropoda > Insecta > Coleoptera > Elateridae > Sinopyrophorus > Sinopyrophorus schimmeli. Next base: position 1,652,849 of record JARFIZ010000325.1, read on the forward strand.
GTACAGTGGACCCTCGTTACACCGCGAGCGGGCGTCACAAGCGACATCTAGCGTTCGAATTCCAAACGACACCATCCCGAATCCGCGGTAGAACGAGGGTCCTGCAAGCAACAAATAAAATCATACAATTCTCAACGATTAATTCGATTTATCCGCCGAAACTCAACAAAACAAAACGGAGCCCCGCTCGACTTGCCGAAGAAAGGGGCGAATTCGCATCACAAAACTTAACCACAAAGATTGGACCAATAATTCACAAGTAATTGCACTTCAGATGTGATGCTTTTTTACTATACAGGTACACTTGCTCGTCCAAACATACTAAAAACTAAGAAGGACAAATAGACATGGGGGGGGCGCTTAAATTTCTTCGCTTGCCCATCGACGAGAAAAAGCCGTCGATGGCGGCAAATAAAAAAATTTAAAGCCGAAAAAAACCCCCCCTAGTTAAACTTAACGCATCTAAGTTCCTCAATCTAAATTCCTCTAATCCTGCAAATACGATTTTTTTTTTTTGATTGCAAGTTAACAAATGCTCAACTCTAAATTGTTCTATATATTTTTTTTTTGTAAGCACAAAGCTTCTTATTTAAATCGATCCACATATAAGATATGATTAAGATTGGTTTGTTTTATATGTGCATCGCATCCATTTTTGATGTGTGTTTCCGGGGGCGCGGCGAAAAGGCGAAAATTATTGCACCCTTTTCGACACACCCTGTAATTTCTCTCTCTTAAGCATTTGGTTTTATTGCTATTAAAATTAATAATATTAAATAGAAATAATTTAAATGTATATAAATCCTTAACTACGAAGTTGATTAATCCTAAAGAAAGCTCGTCGAAACAATACTGCGAGCCTTGTCGAACATCCACCCGATATCTTTTGGGGAGGGTGGTTAGGGGGGGAGAAGGGGGGGTGGATGTCGGACGCGCTCTTACTTTTATGATTTTAGTATTTAAATAAAATAATCTTAAACGTAACATTTAGGGCACCTTTGGTATAAGCTTATCCTGTACTATTCCCCAGTAACTTTAAATTGATTGGTAAACCTGTATTTATCAAATAAATACCGTCCACGGTTCCTTGGGCTTCACCGACGGTGTCGACCAAGAAATGGGATCTGTTAGGTTTTTTGTTTTGTTTCGTACGTTCGCTATGTTTTTGCCTTTTTTTTTGTTTTTTTGGTTCAATATAGATTATTTATAATTATGTAAACTATGAGCAGTAAAAGTTCGGCGTACGGCTAACAATGTCCGCCAGCAAGAACCAGCGTTCGCTGTCAAGTACTGAGTGGCATATAAGAATTAAGATTGTCCATTTTCTTCTCCCTTTGATCCCTGCAAGTATTTGTTTGTCAAATACAGGGTTGCGAGCGATAAAAATGAGTGTGAACAAAATGTGTGAAAGAGGTGTACAAAGAAAAACAAAAAACAAATACAGATACGCCTAATATGATCTACTAGTGTTAGCAAAGGCAAACAAACCGACCTCCGCAGCCATTTTCGTTTTCGCATATTCGATACGAATGGCGCCGCGGTCTGAGGAGAGAAGAAAGGAGCCTTGCAGAGCGGCCATGACTTGTGCAGCGCAGCGCACATCTTGGTATTCCACAAAGGCGACCGGGGATCCACCCTTGCTGTGCATGCGAAGGCGACAGAAGCCAGGGAAGCTGTGCACAAGAACACCACAAAGTGCAACTCAGTGTCAGGGCACTACTGCATCTACAGGATGTGCGGGGGACTAAGTGGGGGCGGCCCGTTACGGGTCGAGGAGGTTAGGCGAGTCCACAAAACCAACACGCTCATAATAATCGCATGCTGCACCCATTAAAAACAAAAAACTCAAAATATGAGGTGTGTGAGAGGTCGGAACAAAAGAGGCCCGTTTCAATTTCTGCCCCATCACACCCACAAAAAAAGAATGTAAAAAAGAGAAACGACTAGATATACCAAGGTACGAAGTATAAGTGCAAGGTATAGTGACTCTAAGTATAAACGAAATACTTACAAAATAAATACTATGCCTATGGGCCTCCATCATATGACGTTGGTTCTGTATAAACATAAAGAAATGGCAATCACTATAACTTGCACTACTGATCAATATTTCAAATAAATAACAATCAATCAATCGGTTAGGCTCGAACTTGCGTTTTACTTCTCTCTCTTTTCTTTTGTTTTTTTTTTTTGAAATTATCATAGCAACAAACCTGCCAAAGACCTCCTTCAATTCGTGCTCCGATACAAATTGACCCAGGTTGGCCACGAATAGTGTTGAACATGGAGGATTACTGACTCCCATTCCTGGCTGAGATGACGGCGAGCCCACCGGCGAAGCCAAGGCAGGACTTGGTAAAAAATGAGGCAGCGAAGCCGCATGGATTGAAGTTAATGCTGTTGGATGCGGCAGAGACATCGGTGGCTGCAATTTTATTACATGTTAAAAATTTGAATCGCAGGGGTTCTTGCACGAAGCGGACCGTATTTCTTTTATGAATCTTTAAAATGGGATGGCCGTTGCCGATTCCTTCGAACGGTTCGAATTTGATTGCCTTTACATTGCCTTCGGATCGCGGTCAATCGCACGTCGATTCTTGAGCAGTAAAAATAATCGAATTTTTGGTTTTGTAATTTTCGAAAATGTGGCGTTTCAATGGTTTAAACCATTAATACATCAGCGTTTCCCAAATTTTCTTTTACAATGACGCATCTAAGTTTTTCTAAAATTCGGATGCCTCCCCCTATGTGACGTATACAGGTAACCCTCATATAACACGATAGATAGGTACAGTGTTCGTCAAAAAAGAAACGGACAACTTTCGGAGCTTTAACTTTCTATGTTAAATTCGCATGTACATTTTCATTTGACGAGCAGTGTACATAGAAAATAGCATGTTGTATGAAACCGTGTTATATGAAACCCAGAATCGGCACGAATAGGAGAGTTGCGTTCCGAAAAATAATATAAATGAGTAATAAATAATATATTAAGTAATAAATAAATAAATAAATAATTTATATTGATGCATTAAAAAAATCCCGGATAGCTATCCGAACAAGAAATAATTTATTTAATGTTGGATTTGTTAAGTTTTTTGATGTGAAATATGTAATTTTCAAAATTTGCCAAAACGGCCTTATATGTGCCTCATAATTGTTTATTGGCTTTGTCTGAACACTAGAAAAATAATTAGAAAAATCCCCGATAGCTATCAGACCAGAAATTAATTTTTTTCATATTAGATTTATTAAATTTTATACTCCAAAATATGTAATTTTCAAAATTTGCCAAAACGGCCGTATTTGTGCGTCCTAATTGTTCATTGTCTATGTCTGAACAACAGAAAAATAATTAAAAAAATTCCGGATGGCTATCCGAGCAGGAAATAATTTATTTCATATTAGATTTGTTAAGTTTTTGGCTGCGAAATATGTAATTATCAAAATTTGCCAAAACGGCCTTATAAGTGCCTCATAATTGCTTATTGGCTATGTATAAATTGCAGAAAAATAATGAAAAAAATCCCCGAGAGCTATCAGAGCAGTAATTATTTTTTTCATACTGGATTATTAAGTTTATACTCCCAAATATGTAAATTTCAAAATTTGCCAAAACGGCCGTATTTGTGGGTCCTAATTGTTTATTGTCTATGTCTGAGCACCAGAAAAATAATTAAAAAAATCCCGAATAGCTATCCGAGCAGGAATTAATTTATTTCATATTGGATTTGTCATATTGTTTGTTGTGAAATATGTAATTTTCAAAATTTGCCAAAACGGCATTATATGTGCCTCATAATTGTTTATTAGCTATGTGTAAATACCAGAAAAATAATGAAAAAAATCCCCGAGAGCTATCAGATCTGAAATTATTTTTTTTCATACTGGATCTATTAAGTTTAATACTCCCAAATATGTAAATTTCAAAATTTGCCAAAACGGCCGTATTTGTGTGTCCTAATTGTTTATTGTCTATGTCTGAGCACCAGAAAAATAATTAAAAAAATCCCGAATAGCTATCCGAGCAGGAATTAATTTATTTCATATTGGATTTGTCATATTGTTTGTTGTGAAATATGTAATTTTCAAAATTTGCCAAAACGGCATTATATGTGCCTCATAATTGTTTATTAGCTATGTGTAAATACCAGAAAAATAATGAAAAAAATCCCCGAGAGCTATCAGATCTGAAATTATTTTTTTTCATACTGGATCTATTAAGTTTAATACTCCCAAATATGTAAATTTCAAAATTTGCCAAAACGGCCGTATTTGTGTGTCCTAATTGTTTATTGTCTATGTCTGAGCACCAGAAAAATAATTAAAAAAATCCCGAATAGCTATCCGAGCAGGAATTAATTTATTTCATATTGGATTTGTCATATTGTTTGCTGTGAAATATGTAATTTTCAAAATTTGCCAAAACGGCCTTATATGTGCCTCATAATTGTTTATTGGCTATGTCTAAATACCAGAAAAATAATGGTAAAAATCCCCGATAGCTATCAGAGCAGTAATTAATTTTTTTCATACTGGATTTATTAAGTTTTATACTCCAAATATGTAAATTTCAAAATTTGCCAAAACGGCCGTATTTGTGTGTCCTAATTGTTTATTGTCTATGTCTGAGCACCAGAAAAATAATTAAAAAAATCCCGAATAGCTATCCGAGCAGGAATTAATTTATTTCATATTGGATTTGTTAAGTTTTGTGCTGCGAAATATGTAATTTTCATAATTTGCCAAAACGACCTTATATGTGCCTCATAATTGTTTATTGGCTATGTCTAAATACCAGAAAAATAATGAAAAAAATTCCCGATAGCTATCAGAGCAGTAATTAATTTTTTTCATACTGGATTTATTAAGTTTTATACTACCAAATATCTAAATTTCAAAATTTGCCAAAACGGCCGTATTTGTGGGTCCTAATTGTTTATTGTCTATGTCTGAGCACCAGAAAAATAATTAAAAAAATCCCGAATAGCTATCCGAGCAGGAATTAATTTATTTCATATTGGATTTGTTAAGTTTTGTGCTGCGAAATATGTAATTTTCATAATTTGCCAAAACGACCTTATATGTGCCTCATAATTGTTTATTGGCTATGTCTAAATACCAGAAAAATAATGAAAAAAATCCCCGATAGCTATCAGAGCAGTAATTAATTTTTTTCATACTGGATTTATTAAGTTTTATACTACCAAATATCTAAATTTCAAAATTTGCCAAAACGGCCGTATTTGTGGGTCCTAATTGTTTATTGTCTATGTCTGAGCACCAGAAAAATAATTAAAAAAATCCCGAATAGCTATCCGAGCAGGAATTAATTTATTTCATATTGGATTTGTTAAGTTTTGTGCTGCGAAATATGTAATTTTCATAATTTGCCAAAACGACCTTATATGTGCCTCATAATTGTTTATTGGCTATGTCTAAATACCAGAAAAATAATGAAAAAATCCTGATAGCTATCAGAGCAGAATTAATTTTTTCATACTGGATTTATTAAGTTTTATACTCCAAATATGTAAATTTCAAAATTTGCCAAAACGGCCGTATTTGTGCGTCCTAATTGTTTATTGTCTATGTCTGAGCACCAGAAAAAAAATTTTAAAAATCCCGGATAGCTATCAGAGCAGGAATTAATTTATTTCATATTGGATTTGTTAAGTTTGTGCTGCTGAAATATGTAATTTTCATAATTTGCCAAAACGACCTTATATGTGCCTCATAATTGTTTATTGGCTATGTCTAAATACCAGAAAAATAATGAAAAAAATCCCCGATAGCTATCAGAGCAGTAATTAATTTTTTTCATACTGGATTTATTAAGTTTTATACTCCAAATATGTAAATTTCAAAATTTGCCAAAACGGCCGTATTTGTGTGTCCTAATTGTTTATTGTCTATGTCTGAGCACCAGAAAAATAATTAAAAAAATCCCGAATAGCTATCCGAGCAGGAATTAATTTATTTCATATTGGATTTGTCATATTGTTTGCTGTGAAATATGTAATTTTCAAAATTTGCCAAAACGGCCTTATATGTGCCTCATAATTGTTTATTGGCTATGTCTAAATACCAGAAAAATAATGAATAAAATCTCCGATAGCTATCAGAGGAGAAATAAATTTTTTTCATACTGGATTTATTAAGTTTTATACTTCCAAATATGTAAATTTCAAAATTTGCCAAAACGGCCGTATTTGTGTGTCCTAATTGTTTATTGTCTATGTCTGAGCACCAGAAAAATAATTAAAAAATCCTGAATAGCTATCCGAGCAGGAATTAATTTATTTCATATTGGATTTGTCATATTGTTTGTTGTGAAATATGTAATTTTCAAAATTTGCCAAAACGGCATTATATGTGCCTCATAATTGTTTATTAGCTATGTGTAAATACCAGAAAAATAATGAAAAAATCCCGATAGCTATCAGATCTGAAATTATTTTTTCATACTGGATTTATTAAGTTTTATACTCCCAAATATGTAAATTTCAAAATTTGCCAAAACGGCCGTATTTGTGTGTCCTAATTGTTTATTGTCTATGTCTGAGCACCAGAAAAATAATTAAAAAAATTCCGAATAGCTATCCGAGCAGGAATTAATTTATTTCATATTGGATTTGTCATATTGTTTGTTGTGAAATATGTAATTTTCAAAATTTGCCAAAACGGCATTATATGTGCCTCATAATTGTTTATTAGCTATGTTAAATACCAGAAAAATAATGAAAAAATCCCGATAGCTATCAGATCGAAATTAATTTTTTCATACTGGATTTATTAAGTTTAATACTCCCAAATATGTAAATTTCAAAATTTGCCAAAACGGCCGTATTTGTGTGTCCTAATTGTTTATTGTCTATGTCTGAGCACCAGAAAAATAATTAAAAAAATCCTGAATAGCTATCCGAGCAGGAATTAATTTATTTCATATTGGATTTGTAATTGTTTGCTGTGAAATATGTAATTTTCAAAATTTGCCAAAACGGCCTTATATGTGCCTCATAATTGTTTATTGCTATGTCTAAATACCAGAAAAATAATGAAAAAATCCGATAGCTATCAGAGCAGAAATTAATTTTTTCATACTGGATTTATTAAGTTTTATACTCCCAAATATGTAAATTTCAAAATTTGCCAAAACGGCCATGTATTTGATTGCTAATTGTCTATTCTATGTCTAAATTACCAGAAAAATATTAAAAAATCCGATACTAATCCGAAGCTTCGAAGAATTAATTTTTTCATATGGTTTGTCTAAAGTTTGTTAAATCAAAATTCAAAATTGCCAAAATTTGCGCAACGAGCGTATTATGTGCCTATGTTTATGCAGAAGTAATGAACACCGAGGGCATATTCAAGATCTGGAATTACTTTATCCGAATGGAATGTTTAACATCCATAATTATTGAAATGTTAAATCGACACAAAGCATATGCATATCGATAGTTGCGCATTCGATAATGCAATTTCCGAGACAGAATAAAGAAGCCGTTCATATCGAGCAGCGAATATTATCGTTTTAGTTTCAATTTTTGTTTAACACAAATTTTACGAAATTTGCAAACGCTCAATCTCAAATCTATTTTTTAAATACTAAAAAAAACAAATAAAACGAGATGCATTTCCAAAGGCAACTGTAATAATAAAATAAGTTTAATATTTCGATTCCAATCGCAAAGTTTTGCGAAGTCCGAAGTTCGTCGATGAATTTCAATTAAATGGCATCAAAGGAAACGTTAAATGCATTTCGCTAAATGAAACGCCGAGAAAAAAAAAAGGATTAAAGCAATCCGCTTCGTACAACAACTAAAATCTGCAAGAATGCGGTTGCATTGTCTAAGCTCAAAGCAACCCGAAACCGAAAACAATCATCTTTAAGTGCTAATTAAAATTAATAAAGTGAATTCAATTAATTCTTAACTACCTCATTAAAGACAGAATCCCAGACTATCAGAATTTCGCATAATCGTGAATAAACTCACAAAAAAGTAGATTTCTACCTACCATAAAAAATAAAAACAAAAAAAAAACAACGACCGCTTAGTTTTTACTATTTTTTTTTTGCTTTTGCAAAAACGCGTTCAATTTTGTGTTCGTAGGAGTAGCCGTTGAGCAATGTCTTTGTTTTGTACGTTCGCAGAAGAGAACACAATCGGAGTACATTTCATTAAACCCCCCGCAGCTTTTAATATTTCAATTGCAGCTGTTGCGTTTCAATATTAAACAATTTCATTGTTTCAACGGTTATTACCACTTCGGCGGAACATTAAAAATGGACAAACTTAATTTTCGCAATTGCTTCTTCGCTATGCCCCCCCTACCTCTTCGAGAAAATTAAGGTTTTAGTTCGGTTAAGGTGGAAGTGTACCCCGCGACACGTTAACCAAATTTGGATCATTGACAAATGATTTATTTTGGCAAAATTTAAAAAAAAAATCGTAGCTCAAGTAAAAATATAATTTTTGAACGTTTGTCCTGCTTTAAAAAACAATTTAATTCGCATAATACTTAGAGTAAATATAAATGTGATATGTAGAGGAACCTGTTGTACCTTGGTCCCTTTTTTTAAATAAAAATACGGTTCCGCCATTTGAAATTTAACAATGTTTATCTAACAATTGATTTATTGTGAATCACGCTTAAAACAGAGTGTGCGCATTCGAGCTCAAAGTGGCACATTTCCGAGCGAGGGAAAATGCGCTTCATTTGCCTCCCTCGCTCGGAAATGTGCCACTTTGAGCTCGAATGCGCACATCCTCGTATTTATATTAATTTTTACACATTTTAGTTACGCCAAAGATTTTTTTTGAATTAAAAATGTCCTATTATAGCACTTGGGTCCCATGGCCCATATGGGGGCAATTCCAAAATTTCATAAAGGAAATAGAGATTTAGTTCCAACTAAAAATACAATTCTGCCATTTAAAATTTATCAATATTTAGATAACAATTGATTTATTGTGAATGGTGCCTAAAACCGAGTGTGCACATTCGAGCTCAAAGTGGCACATTTCCGATCTCGGGAAAATGAAGCGCGCCGCTCCGCGTCGCGCTTCATTTGCCTCCCTCGCTCGGAAATGTGCCACTTTTCGCTCGAACGCGCACATCTTCGTATTCATTGACTTTGTTTACGTTAATTTTTCAAATTTTTCAAATTTAAATGCATTTAACAGATTTGGTATTTTTGATGGAAGTACGGCCCTGTAATTTTTGATTAAATATCTTTAGATAATAAATTAATTATTGTGAATCATGCTTAAACCGAGTGTGCACATTCGAGCTCAAAGTGGCACATTCCGATCTCGGGAAAATAAAGCGCGCCGCTCCGCGTCGCGCTTCATTTGCCTCCCTCGCTCGGAAATGTGCCACTTTTCGCTCGAATGCGCACATCCTCGTATTTATGGAATTCATTTATAATAATTTGGACTCGTGATAATATTTAATTTAGTCGCGCCAAGGACTCGATTACGATTTGCGAATATTATTTGAAAATATATCCTAGACTATAGGGGAACCTGTTGTTCCTTGGACTTTTTTTTACTTGTAATTTTTTTTAAATTGTATTTGTAACAATTTGTTGATAAAATGAATTGAATACCTTATTGGTGCCCCACTACGATACATCATAAAATACAGTCGAACTTCCATAAGTCGAACGCCGATAAGCCGAATTTTTGATAGCTCGAACTCGAACCAGTTTCCGCAGGACTTGCCTATCTCAACGTTAATATTTTTTTGTCAATAACTCGAAATTTAATAAATCGAATTATTTAATTAGCCGAAGCGTTTTACAATTCATTAAATTCAAGTTTCCATTAGTAAATAGGTCGATGACTCAAAGTTAAATTTTACAACTTTTCTAAAAATTTCGCTACCTGAGAGAGGATTAACGACGGCTTGGTTTGGTGTTATTGATGCTTTAAAAGCTCTATTGTTAACTACGAATAAAAGGTTTATACTACAAGAATGTTTTGACGGCGGCACTTCAATTGGATTTAAAAACTAATTTATGTTTAAATGCCTTATGAACAGTTATAAATTTTTGAGATGGTTTTAGCGTTTATTTTACAAAAAAAAGAAACTATTTTTGCATTTTAGTTTTCAATTTGCTAGTTATTCGTCGACTACGAAGACTAACAAATGTGTTTTACGTTCTTTATAGTTTGTAACAGAGTATAACAGAAAATCTAAACAAGTTTAATACTTTTTCTAAAATTATTTACATATTAACATGCAGTGTGAACGAAAATTAAAAAGTTTAACCATAAGGGAGAAAATTAATCTTATAAAAGAAGTGGAACGTGGGCTCAAAAGAAAAAAGGATATAGCTAAAGATTTTGGTATTCCCGCAAACACTTTATCGGCCATTTTAAAAAACAGAGACCTAATTGTAGCTGCTGAAGATACAAATGACAAATGTCAACGTTGATAAAGATTTGGAAGTTGCTGAAATTCCTAGCGATGAAAGCATTATAAGTAAAGTGCTAGAAGAAAATAAGAAAAACTGTGAAAGTGAATATGAAAGTGATACAGATGTTACAGTAAACATCCCTTCAACAACTCAACTTTACAATGCAATAGATACTATTTCTCTATTCCTATGTGCTCAAAAAGATGTTGCTACAGATATATTATTATCGGTAAGATCATTGAAAAAATTTGTAAAAACGTAACATTTTGGAGCAATGAAGCAAAAGACAATTTTAGATTACTTTCAATTTAACAGTAAATAATATGTAAATAACTATATTTTTTAGGGTCTTAATAAAAATAAATAATGTTAATGATTGTAGATCAATTTTGGTTATTTTCTATAAAAAATGAATGATATATATATATACGGAAGTATTTAACTGAACTTTTTTTGGTAACTCGAGTTTTTGATATGACGAATAATTTTTGCTGTCCCTTCGACTTCGACTTATCGAAGTTCGACTGTATTTGAAAGCATCAAATTGCTATAAGATTTAAAAATTAGTGGATCTCTGGCCTAGGTACAACAGAGGTAATGTACCTTGGCTCTATTCACATGAAACAAAATAGAACCCATTGTTCTATGAAAACTATATATTGTCAATGTGGCATTTAACATATCGACAATTATGGGTCACGAAAGCCCGCAAATATTAAAAAAATAAAGTTGTCATAGGTACAAAAGGATTAAGGTACAACAGCTTCCCCTACACACAAAAGTATTTAACTTCAATTTCGACTTATCAAAGTTCGACTGTACTTATGCGTTTGTATCGAATATGCTGCCCTGATGAGGACAAACAGCATTAAATTCTTTGTCGCAAACCCTTCCAAGGTTTGTTTACATGTTCCTAACGTATACATGGTGTTACCAATACTTGGACGTGTCATATCTATAAATATAAATTCATCGAATATTGTCTACGAAAATAGAAATAGGAACTATTGCTTTCAATCTGTAATTTGAAAACGAGTAGCGCCATCTACCGTCCGCGAAACGTAACAACTAGGGGTACACTTCTACCTTAACGCACACGCACACCAATACATTCACACACATCCGTTTCGGCAGATGTTTCGAGCAAAAACTAAGCGGCCGGTCTACTTATTTTGTTAATGCGACAACAACAAAAAAGTTCAAACACCCTATTAGTTTAATTATAAAATATATAAATCTCACTTCAGATTGTTAAGAGAATAATAAAACTAACGTGATGTACTGGGGCGCCAGCTTGTTGAAGCTGAGAGTCCAGAGTTTTGTCTGTAGATAGTCAAAGATAGGAACGTACTGGAACCTGAGGATGCAATGCAGGATGTACAAGTGTTGCGTGTTGTAGAGCAGCTCCTGGCAGCTCTGCAGCAGCCGAATAAGCCAAAGGATGATGCCACAATTCTGGACCGCCGGGAAAGAACGGCGCTCCCAAATCTGAAAGCGTTCACTTATTATTTTCCGACACTTTGTCATCTACTTTTTTAGTCTTCTTAGTTTTTAAAATACTCACCGCCCCGGTGACTGTTTTTTTTTTTTGTATGTAATCTAAAGTTTATTATTAGAGAAATACATTTGAGCAATTTTTAAGGAATCAACTCGTTCTTTAAAAAGAAATTAGAAGTAAATTGTGTTACATTTCGAGGTAGTTCGCTCGTGCCAATCGGAGCTAAAAGTACTGATCTACAGTGCGTACAAAAATTTTAATATATACAGTGGACGAGTATTTTATTTTTGTCTGAGGCTGTACTTGATACATTAAAACCGTTTATACACAGCGCACACTAATATAACCACACTTTTAGAGTGTTTATACCGAATGCTCTATACCGGGTGTCTCACGAATAACCACTGAAACTTAACCCAATTTTAAATAATTCTAGATCGAACAAAAAAATACCCCAAATCGATTTTTGAGTTATAGTATCGCAAACTGCAATTTGGAAATGTGTGAATACCTTATTATTTACAATATTTCAAAAAATTACCTATTCCTGGGACACCCTGTAGATATATTATGGTTTGTGTATATATTGTTGTGCTATGCACTGTATTGCTCCTTCTAATTTCGAAATTGGAGTTGAATTGCAAAAATTTGATGTCAAAATGCTGACCAACAACATTAGCAGTTATAAAGTGTAAAAAAAGTTCGATACTGTGCAATAAAAAAGTAGTAATAAGAAGTAGCTTGAAGGATGTAGTCGTAAGTAGTTTTTAAATGGTTAAAAAAGTAGTTAAGATAAATAAAATTAATAGATTATAATTTAAAATAAGTACTTGTGAAGAAAAACATAACTATATACATTACATGTTAACTATGTATATTTTAATTAATAATATCTCGCTTCAGGATCGGTCAAAAAATTTGTTTTTTTTTTAAGAAATAAATGACACTTAGCTCAATATCATATTTTAATTTCATCCAATTTGTAAGAAAAACAAATTTACGAGTGAACTACCGTAAGTTGGTAAAAATTTTACTAATAATTTTTTTAAAAATAAATTGTTAACGTACCTGAAGCCGAAAACGTAAAATAAGTTCCCCCAGATCGAGGACAGAGAATTGTATTCGTAACTAAAACGTGTAAAAAAACTTTAATTTTTATTTTCATTCTATTTTGATTTTAATTTATGTAAAACTAAACTATAGAATCTTTTGAAGCCCCTTCCATAAAAATAATCAACTCCAAATTTTGCAAATCAATATGACAATAAAATATTTACTTAACAAAAGGATCGGGTCGATAGCAAAAGGGTGAATTTGGAGTGCAAAACCTGTATTAAATTTTAAAAATTTATCGAGAGAAAATGTCAATTCATATTTCATCTGCCTTAGTTACAGCTAATTATAATTGTTTATATATCAAAAATAAATAATTTGTTAGGATGTTTTTTTTTTAATTTTGCAGTTCAAGAATTTGAATTATCCAAAAGTAATTTCACACATTCTATAAAATTACAAAATAGCATATTTTCTGAATGTTAATCAAAGAGTTGATTACTTAAAAATTAGTCTTTGGATGCTTAATTGAAATGTCTGAGATAATCGAAGATGATATGCACTACAAAGTATGGATGATGCAGATACAAAAAGTAAAAGACAAATGTTAGAACAAATGAAAATGCATTTTAATAACAGCAGACCTGTTTTAGAAGCGAATACATAAGCTGAACTTTGCTCGTTGGATGAGAAGTGAATCTCCCATAGGTATACGAGGGACGCACAATAATTGTTGTTCCTATTGTAATAGAATAGGCAGGCGGTCCCCTCCATTAAATCGGTGGTCTCCAAACTTTATTTTACTATGTCGCCCCTACAAGAATCTAATCTTGGCGCTTCGCGACTATTCCTCGATTTACACGGTAGAAAGATTCCGTGTAAATTAATATCATAATACAAAACGAGGCAAAACATGTATAAATTGGTCACTTACTTAATTAATTTTTTTACGTAACAATTTGTAAATTATTTTAGTGCATCTTTCTAATTGTTTATTGTCTATGTCTGAACACCAAAAAAATAATTAAAAAAATTCCGGATAGTTATCCGAGCAGGAAATTTTATGTTGGATTTGTTAAGTTTTTGCCGCGAAATATGTAATTTTCAAAATTTGCCAAAACGGCCTTATATGTGCCTCATAATTGTTTATTGGCTATGTCTAAATACCAGAAAAATAATGAAAAAATCCCCGATAGCTATCAGAGGAGAAATAAATTTTTTTCATACTGGATTTATTAAGTTTTATACTTCCAAATATGTAAATTTCAAAATTTGCCAAAACGGCCGTATTTGTGTGTCCTAATTGTTTATTGTCTATGTCTGAGCACCAGAAAAATAATTAAAAAAATCCCGAATAGCTATCCGAGCAGGAATTAATTTATTTCATATTGGATTTGTCATATTGTTTGCTGTGAAATATGTAATTTTCAAAATTTGCCAAAACGGCCTTATATGTGCCTCATAATTGTTTATTGGCTATGTCTAAATACCAGAAAAATAATGAAAAAAATCCCCGAGAGCTATCAGACCAGAAATTAATTTTTTTCATACTGGATTTATTAAGTTTTATACTCCCAAATATGTAAATTTCAAAATTTCCCAAAACGGCCGTCTTTGTGCGTCCTAATTGTTTACTATCTATGTCTGAACACCAGAAAAATAATTTAAAAAATCCCGGATAGCTATTCGAGCAGGAAATAATTTATTTCATATTGGATTTGTTAAGTTTTTTGCTGCGAAATATGTAATTTTCATAATTTGCCAAAACGGCCGTCTTTGTGCGTCCTAATTGTTTATTATCCACGTCTGAACACCAGAAAAATAATTAAAAAAATCCTGGATACCTATACGAGCAGGAAATCAAAATCATAATTTTTTGTATTGGGAAATCGCGTACCTAAATCGAAAACAAAGCAAAATTTGCAATAAATACGAAGATGTGCGCATTCGAGCGAAAAGTGGCACATTTCCGAGCGAGGGAGGCAAATGAAGCGCGACGCGGAGCGGCGCGCTTCATTTTCCCGAGATCGGAATGTGCCACTTTGAGCTCGAATGCGCGCACTCCGTTTTAAGCACTATTCACAAAAATTCCATTTACTTTTAGAAAAATTTAATTAAAAGCCGCTTTGAAGTGAAGCTTCTTTGCTGAGGGGGCTGCAATTTCCAAATGTTTGAGCCCGAATGTGCACACTGGGCTTTAAGCACCATTCACAAATAATTTATTTATTTAAAATTTACCAACGTTTTTCAATTAAAAGTTGTAGAACCGTAATTTTAAATAGTTTTCACTTTTAAAATTTTTTATCTTTGTAAACCGTGCAAACAAAAGAATGGCAGAAAATAATACACCACATTATTATGAACTCGAAAAAGTACCGTTTTGTTCGACTTTTTGCGCCCCTCGTCCACCGTTTAGAATCCACCGCATTAAATCTTTTCGTTGCTAAGAGCAACAGTCCTGCCAACAACAATTTGTGCACGACCCTCGTACGTAAGTGAACGTTCCCTATTTACATCCCTGACCGTAACTTATTAGCAATTTTTTTTTAAACGGTACAAAATGGAAGTTGGCGAAAAGAAAATAAACGCCACACTTTTCCGGGCTGGCTTATTTTTCGCCCACCCCACTCCAGTCGAGAAAAAAAATACCAGATCGAATAATGGAAAAGGAAATCTATTTTCCAACTCTGGTGTGCAAATAAGTGCGTAAGCAAACACACAAATAAAAAAAAAATGATATGTACAAAAAAATCGTTAGTCGGTTAATTATAAGACTACTTGATGTAATCGTTAATTAAACAAATAGATGTCTAATTCTAAAATACGAGAAGCGATGTAATGGAAAGGTCGACAGTCAAAAAAGACTAAGAGTCGTCTACGGGGAGCGAAAAGCGGACCAAAGGAGCTTTTTCTCTTAAAGGGGAAGCGGGAAGAAGAGGTGTGCGGTAGGGTTGTAGCGACTGCCTTAGTAAAAAAAAAATACAATTTTTAAGGCAGTTTGTGTACTTACGTCCAGTGAGAGGGTGCATCAAAGTTGGGTGCGTGTTGGCGGCGTTAGCAGCTTGCTGTTTGGGCTTGCTAACCTTCGTGTTACTTTTAGCAAACTCCAGTCGAATGGTCTGAGGCATGTCGGGGTCAAACCTTACGCCCTGCTGCAAAATTGCCCACAAAAAAAGGTGTCTGTGATAATGCGGTACTGAATTTTCATTTACTTCATTTTTTTTTTTTGCTTTTTCGTCGTCGAAAACGACAAACATTCACTGTGTCTTAATATTTTCTCTTAAGCAGACGTGTTAACAATGCTCCTAACTATTATCTAAGTTTGTTTCGCTTTCTTCGTAACCAACACATGCGAGGAAAACCAAAAGAAAACATTTACACTTTTAAATCGATCATTTTTATATTAATTAATAAAAAACAAAAGCCGTTTTAGTAGCTTTTCTTTTGCAGTACACAAAAAATTAAAATAAAATGCACTAAAATTGAATAAAACGCATTTTAGTATATGTGTCATAGGGCCGTAATGCCTTAAGCAGACATTTTCGGACACGTTTTCTTATACACAAATGTCTTCTATTATTGCAATGGACAACCCCTAAAAATTTGATCCCCTAGTTCGGAACCACCCTGTATAATATGTTGTCGCAAACGCGATAAATTAATGTAGCGGACGCGATAGATTAACTTAATCACGCGCTCGAAAGACATCTATCGTATAAAACCTTAAATGCGAACATCGGTAAAGATGAGAATTATCTCGATCTTTCTAGAAGCCTTGATACCGATACCGAGATTTTTGATAATCTTTAAAAACGCGTCGTGAGCAAATTTCCCTTCCATTCGAGTTAAATTTTGAAAGCAATCGACGTCCGTGGGCGTCGTTTACACAAAAAAAAAACACTTGCAATTAAAAAAGCAAGTGACGAGTTTCATTTTTTATTAATTTCGCCCATTTCTCTCATTTTGGCGATCTTAATTACGAATTATTCATATTTTAGAACAAATTCATACATTGATTTTTAACTACAACAAATAAAATCCGTTATTAAGATTTTTAAATTAAAAACCAAAATATATCTTTGATTAAAAGCCAATAAACGTGTTTTTTTTCGAAATTAAACGAGCCGAGATAATCCGCAATAAAAAAGCCGCTTTTGATTAATTAATAGGCCGAAAATGGAGTCCATTAAGTCGCCTCGTCCGAAAGCTCGGCCGCACTAAAAATGTCCCAAAACAATCCGGCAACCTAATAAATTTTAAATAGATACGCAAATTGCATTATAAAAAAGTGAATCAATGCCAAATAAATCAATCATTAAAGTTTATATCATACGTCAAGTACAGCGCGCAACTTTCACCCCATTTCTCCCTCGTTCCTTGCACACAACAAAAAAAAACATGAGTAGAAAGTTTTCTTCTTCCCAACTTTTCGCCTCTCCAAGGTTTTCCTCTTTCATGAATATTAGTTACGAATAGAATAAAAACAAATTTAGATACCGACAATAATCTATTTATAACAAGTATGGTGACATTTATTCAGTG
The DNA here is from genome assembly GCA_036325965.1 of Sinopyrophorus schimmeli. Classification (NCBI taxonomy): domain Eukaryota; kingdom Metazoa; phylum Arthropoda; class Insecta; order Coleoptera; family Elateridae; genus Sinopyrophorus; species Sinopyrophorus schimmeli. The sequence continues at coordinate 1,670,371 of JARFIZ010000325.1, forward strand.
GCAAAGAAAATGTCTGGAACGGCCGTCGCAAAACACTAAAATTAACTTTCTAAAATGAACTAATAACAAAAGTCCCTAATTTTAAATAGTTCGTTAGGAACCAAGACTTCTGATTGGTCATTTACACGAGTAACCATAGAAACGTGGTAAATGGACCAATGACAAGGCTTATTTCGAATTTGGTGCTTTAAACGTAATTAAAACGAGCAAATTAATTTTTTTTAAGGAGACGACCGTTCCAGAATTTTTTTGCCCGATTTTTGGCGTGTGTACTGAATTCGTTAGACAAAAAAAGACTAACAGTGAGTAGGGGGGGGTTATCTTTAGATCTACTGCGACGTGAAAGCTGTTACTCTGCAGTGACGATGTGCAGAGTGCGTAAAGTGCATGAACAATATGTACAAGAACTTTTACAAGATTCGAACCCACCTGTAAGTCCTGCTTCGCCGCCTCGGCCCCCGCTCTGGTGTTAAATGTGACAAATCCCACGGGCTGCAACAGAATCGAGCGCTAACAAAACGGGCTTGCAAAAATTCAGGTTTTTTTCGAAAATTGTTTGGCACAGAGGCCGCCCTTTCGCCGCTACGACGAAATGCTTTTAGACAAACAGCGCGAGCAGACATTACGTTTTATATTACCGAAAGTTAACGCATAATGTCGCTCCTCCGACATTAAGACATATTATAATAAAACGTGATGCATTTAATAATTTAAATGTACTCACCGAAGCTGTTTTTCCGTTTTTGCTGGTCACTTTTAACAGGGATCCTTCGTACCCCTGAAAAAAAAGGAATGGTTTATAGTTTGCTCGCTAATGTCGTCTATTTATTATTTTATTTTAAGTTCAAAAATGCCCAAAAAAAAATGTTCGACTGTATTTTCATATGAATGAAGTTTAATCTCGTTAATGTACGAAAAAACGGTGCGTGAGAAGTTATACTTCTTTCGTAAATAAATTTTATTTAGTTTGAGAGGGAAGACGAGTTCTGGTCCTTTTCATGCGCAATTTTGTTGGAGCCGGTCTGACTGTAAATGACAACTTGACAAAATGAATTGATCACATTAATTTGGTGACTAAATATGTAATAAAATTATGGAACTATTGAATAACCTATAAAGGCTAAATTATACACATAATAGTTAAGACATATGTAAAAAATGTATATTACGTATTATAATGAAATAATTACAATTTTAAGTTTATTAAAATTGCCGTTTTTGTTATTTTGTTCAAAATTTTCAATTGCCCAGAGTGCGTTGTTATTTTCTGCTGACATATTAATGTGGGAAATGTAAAATAACTAAACAAATTTAGAAAACGCGGTGCTATACTTTTAAGTTGGTATTGTTCTCTATCTAAAAGCAGTGAGTGCGCACCCCGTGGCCTCATCTGCACAGATCCTGGATATATATATTTTCCTTTTGGACTATATCTGGCCATAACCGATCAGACAGAGAAAATTTAAAGATCTGGCTATATCTGCTCAGATTTGGTTATACAGTCAACCCTCGTTAGTATGTACCCCCTAATAATATGAACTCCTCATTAGTATGAACAAAACCTTCCACTGAAACATGTTCATAATGTCGAGGTTTCATTGTATTAAAAATTTAAATTAATTTAACTCGATTTATAATTTTTTTTTAACATTAAATTAAATGAGACCTTAAGATTTTTGAAAAAAATGCAATTGAAGCATTTCGGTTTTTAAAATAAAAAAAAAAACAATACACTTAAACCTCGTTAATATTGTACTCTGTTAATATGAATGAAGCCTTTAGAACAAACATGCTCATAATATCGAGGTTTGACTGTATCTAATAAATTTTAACTTCACACCATATCGGTCACATCTAATTGTATATGCTCAGATCTCGTCAGATAGAGACAATTTTAAGATCTGACCACATCTACGGAATTAGATCTGATTACAGTCGAACCTCCATAAGGCGAACCTCGATCAGTCGAATTTTTGATAACTCGAACCTATTTCCCTAGAACTTGTCTATTTCAACGTTAATATTTTTATATGGATAACTCGAATTTTTGATAACTCGAATTATTTTTAGTTTTTTTTCAACTTCGACTTATCGAGGTTGGACTGTATATATGTCCAGATCTAATTTTTTTCCCGTAATTCGTGCAAATGTATCTGCATTATCTACTTTTTTTTTATATTGAAATAAATGACTGTATTAAGCATGATAAACAATAATTTTGGTGACGAAAACTTAATACGTAATTTTTATCATTCCCTCTCGCTCGTACTTATAAGTTTGTTGTATGTTTTCGCTCTCTCCCACTCCTTGCTATGGTAAAAATACGTTTTTCGAAAATATATTCAATATGTACTGAACTAAATAAAAAAATTTTGATTAGAACGAAAGTTTGATTTGCAAAATTCAATGAATACGAGGATGCGCGCATTCGAGCGAAAAGTGGCACATTTCCGAGCGAGGGAGGCAAATGAAGCGCGACGCGAAGCGGCGCGCTTTATTTTCCGAGATCGGAATGTGCCACTTGAGCTCGAATGCGCACTCGGTTTAAGCATGATTCACAATAATTAATTTACTATCTAAAGATATTTAATCAAAAATTACAGGGCCGTACTTCCATCAAAAATAACAAATCTGTCAAATGCATTTAAATTAAAAAAATTAACGTAAACAAAGTCAATAAATACGAGGATGTGCGCATTCGAGCGAAAAGTGGCACATTTCCGAGCGAGGGAAGCAAATGAAGCGCGACGCGAAGCGGCGCGCTTCATTTTCCCGAGATCGGAATGTGCCACTTTGAGCTCGAATGTGCGCACTCGGGTTTAAGCATGATTCACAATAATTAATTTACTATCTAAAGATATTTAATCAAAAATTACAGGGCCGTACTTCCATCAAAAATACCAAATCTGTTAAATGCCTTTAAATTTGAAAAATTAACGTAAACAAAGTCAATAAATACGAAGATGTGCGCATTCGAGCGAAAAGTGGCACATTTCCGAGCGAGGGAGGCAAATGAAGCGCGACGCGGAGCGGCGCGCTTCATTTTCCCGAGATCGGAATGTGCCACTTTGAGCTCGAATGTGCACACTCGGTTTTAAGCACTATTCACAAAAATCCATTTACTTTAGGGAAAATTTAATGAAAAACTACACAACTGTTTTGAAGTGAAGCTTCTTTGCTGAGAGGACTGCAATTTTCAAACGTTACGAATGTGCCACATTGAACTGCAATGTGCACACTCGGCTTTAAGCACGATTCACAATAATTAATTTTCCATCTAAATAATTTAAATTAAAAATTACAAGACTGTATTTATACCAGGAACACCAAATATCTGATTTAGTGCTTTTTTGATTTGCCAAAGAGGCATGATTTACAACAATTAAACTTTTCATTGGTGATGCGTGCGCAACCTGTCCCCCCAACGCGCCCGAAGAAGTATAACGTCAGAGGCACGAGGTTCCTCCGCCGTTTGGGAAGCGTTTAAATTTTGAAAGGGCCCCAACCAAATTCTGACTAAATCCGTTAAATAGTTAAAAGCAATTAAAATTATTACAAGCTCGCATTCATTCGCCATCATAAAATATGAGGGTTGATGATACACTTACCTCGTAAGCCCTAAATAATAGATAAAGTTCCCGAGGCTTGGCATCCATGGGCAGTCCACTAACAAACAGCGTCCGTACCTGAAAACAAAGCGCATTTCAACTATTTATCTAAAAAAAAATTCTGCAAAGAAAATCGTCGAAAATTATCCCCGACAAAATAAAAAAAAAAATTAATATTTTAACCCCTCGGCCGGGTAACGGTGCTCAATTAAAAAAAAAATACTATACAAAGTGGAAACTTCAACGATTTTCTCGAAAATTATAAATGGCACAGCTATCAAAAGAAAAAATATATATAGGAAAACCTGTTGTACCTTGGCCCTTTTTTCACTTTTATTTTTTTTAAATTATATATGGTACAATTTGTTGATAAAATGAACTCCATCGTAGTGGGGCACTAATAAGGTATTCATCGTAAAATATTTGAAAGCATTACCAACCGTTTACTCAAATTGCTATAAGATTTAAAAATTAATGGATCTATGGCCTAGGTACAACAGAGGCGATGTACCTTGGCTCTATTCACATTAAGCAAAATAAAACCCATTGTTCTAGGAAAACTATATATTTATTTTTGGATTATAAGAATAAGTTTAAATTATTGATAAAAATTATTTCTCAACCGGACCCCCCACAAAAATCAATCCATAAAAAACTCACCAAAAATACGTCGATCGATTTTTTCGAAAAATGTCACAACTAATTAGAAACGACGATGTTAAAAGTTAGTTTTAAAATTAATAAAATTGGTTGTCCCTTAAAAACACTATTAAATTAAATCGGAAATAAACGAGGGGTGCTTCGTTAATTTACCCCGGACCACGGACGCACGAATACTAAAATTTGCACGTTAAAAATTGGAAAGTTCTAGAAAATGTACAAACTGCAATCGGTATCTTTTCGCTTAAAGGCGACACAGGTTCGTTCACCGGCGATATCAGCGGCCCCCCCGAGCTATAGCAGAACTTAGTCATTTTCACCTTGAATTTATTTCTCCAATCGAAAAATCAATAAACGCTTTACAAATTAAAAATACAAGTGGAACAACTACAGTGGAACCTCGATAAGACGAAAACCTCTACAGCTCGAAAGAAAGCCTTGTTCCCTGCCCTTCGAGCCCCGATACCTCCTTGCCTCGAAATCTGAGCCCCCGATAAGTCGAAATAATCGGTATTTCCCTACAAGAGGTATTTTAGTGGAAGTGTACCCCCCGAACACGTTAACCAAATTTGGATCATTGACAAATGATTTATTTTGGCAAAATTGAAAAAAAATCTTAGCTTAAATACAAATATAATTTGTTAACGTTTGTCCCGCTTTAAAAAAAAATTTAATTCGCATAATATAGATGTGATATACCGGGTGTTTCATTTAAAGTGCCACGAGCTTATAACTCCTAAACTAATCAAAATTTCAAAAAAAGTACAAGTATAAAAGTGTCTTTAATTTATTTGATCTATACAATAGCATAAATATAAATTTTGTTCTATTTCCGGTTTAACCGGAAACGGTGTCAACTTCCTTATCTTAAATAAAAGGGTATTTATTTTTTTTATAATTGGATAGAGCTCGTCGAGAGCTTTCCAAAAATGTATAACAAGTTACCATTTTATTAATAAATAATTTTATAAAAAAATAATTTTTTATTTCACATTGTAGGGTTTCAGTAAAGTGTCACAAGCTTATAAGTTCTAAGCTAATAATAATTTCAAAAAACCTGCTAGTAGAAAAGTTTTTTTAATTTATACGTTCTATGTACAGATGTATAAGAAACAATCTCTGATACAATTTGACGTTTACGCTATACGTTTTCGTTTATGCCGCTTTCTTTTTTTAAAGATTTTGTTGAGAAAATGGTCACTTGTTATGCATATTTGGAAACCTCTCGACGAGCTCTATCCAATTATAAAAAAAATTAAATACCCTTCTATTTAAGATAAGGAAGTTGACACCGTTTCCGGTTAAACCGGAAGTAAAACAAAATTTATATTAATGGCGGTGTATAGATCTAATAAATTAAAGACACTTTTATACTTGTACTTTTTTTTAAATTTTGATAAGTTTAGTAGTTATAAGCTTGTGGCACTTTAAATGAAACACCCGGTATAGAGGAATCTGTTGTACCTTGGCCCTTTTTTTAACTAAAAATACGGTTCTGCCATTCAAAAATTTAACAATATTTATCTAACAATTGATTAATTGCGAATCATGCTTAAAACAGAGTGTGCACATTCGAGCGAAAAGTGGCACATTTCCGATCTCGGGAAAATAAAGCGCGCCGCTCCGCGTCGCGCTTCATTTGCCTCCCTCGCTCGAAAATGTGCCACTTTTCGCTCGAATGCGCACATCTTCGTATTTATTGACTTTGTTTACGTTAATTTTTCAAATTTAAATGCATTTAACTGATTTGGTATTTTTGATGGAAGTACGGTCCTGTAATTTTTGATTAAATATCTTTGGATAGTAAATTAATTATTGTGAATAATGTTTAAAACCGAGTGTGCACATTCGAGCTCAAAGTGGCACATTCCGATCTCGGGAAAATGAAGCGCGCCGCTCCGCGTCGCGCTTCATTTGCCTCCCTCGCTCGGAAATGTGCCACTTTTCGCTCGAATGCGCACATCTTCGTATTTATTGACTTTGTTTACGTTAATTTTTCAAATTTAAATGCATTTAACTGATTTGGTATTTTTGATGGAAGTATGGTCCTGTAATTTTTGATTACTTATCTTTAGATAGTAAATTAATTATTGTGAATAATGTTTAAAACCGAGTGCGCACATTCGAGCTCAAAGTGGCACATTCCGATCTCGGGAAAATGTGCCACTTTTCGCTCAAATGCGCACATCTTCGTATTTATTAACTTTGTTTACGTTAATTTTTCAAATTTAAATGCATTTAACTGATTTGGTATTTTTGATGGAAGTACGGTCCTGTAATTTTTGATTAAATATCTGTAGATAGTAAATTAATTATTGTGAATCATGCTTAAAACCGAGTGCGCACATTCGAGCTCAAAGTGGCACATTCCGATCTCGGGAAAATGAAGCGCGCCGCTCCGCGTCGCGCTTCATTTGCCTCCCTCGCTCGGAAATGTGCCACTTTTCGCTCGAATGCGCACATCTTCGTATTTATTGAATTTGTTTACATTAATTTGGACACATGATAATATTTAATTGAGTCACGCCAAGAACTCGATTACAATACCTGTTGTACCTTGGACCTTTTTTCACTTGTAATTTTTTTTAAATTGTATATGTAACAATTTGTTGATAAAATGAATTCAATCGTAGTGGGGGGCACTAATAAGACATTCATCATAAAAATGTTTGAAAGCATTACCAACCGTTTACTCAAATTGCTATAAGATTTAAAAATTAGTGGATCTATGGCCTAGGTACAACAGAGATGATGTACCTTGGCTCTATTCATATTAAGCAAAATAAAACCCATTGTTCTATGAAAGCTATATATTTCTTTTTGGATTTTAAGAACTACTAATGTTCTTCTTTGAGATGACACTAAAATTGTTTCAAAAATTAACAAAACTTTTCTCGTATACTAAAATTTCACATACTTAATGGTTAACTTTGCAAAAATTTAAATTTTTCGTTAGACTTGCGAGGCATATTATCTGAAGCAAAATAAAAAAAATAAGAATTTATAACAAAGGTATATCTAATTTTTTTATTTATTGCACGTTGATCTTAGGGCCAAGGTACAACTTATTGACGGTGACCGAGGTACAACACAACCGACCCTAAATGTTTAAACTCAAAAATTAAATTAAAGATTACGCTGTGCCAAAATCGGACCACTACTATGCAAACATTAATAAACAATCTTTCTATTACGATGAGTCATTTGTTATTAGGTAATAAAAATCAATAAGATATTTAAGTAAAAAGAATACAAAAAGACTTACTTTTTTTCGATTAAAAATTTCAATTGATCTGATACATTAACAAAATACATTGGCCAGCTGCTGCTAACTTCACGTTAATGTCCGTCAATGTGGCATTTGAAATGTCAAAAATTACGGGTCACGAAAGCCCGCAAATATTAAAAAAAAATCAAGTTGCCCTAGCTACAAAGAGACCAAGGTACAACAGCTTCCCCTACACATGATAATATTTAATTTAGTCGCGCCACGGACTCGATTACAATTTGCGAATATATTTTGAAAATATATCCTAAAATATAATCTTTTACAACCCTAATACATCCCCTATTTATAATTTAAAATATATCCAAGGATATAATGTGTTCAAACTTTTGAATATGATCCAAAAAAAATATCTTGAAATAATTAAATAATATCCGATTATATTTCAGGATGTAAATTGTTACGTGGGGGATTCACAAGCAATTATTCAAAAATTAACCCACACGTCTCAAAAGACCCAAAACAAAGGGCACAAAGGGACCAAGGTACCACAGGTTCCCCTACAGTAAAACCTCTCTAAACGGACAATTTTAACAGGTTCTACACTAAAAATATTTTGATAAAATTGCAATAGAAATTTTTAACAGTGTACCTATAACCGCCATCCTCGCGAATCGACCGAAACTCTTCGCGCATTTTTCGAAAATGACGGAAAACAAAGCCCATTAAAAAAAAATTAATAACGGCCATAACTTTTTCCGACCTAATACGTCTAAAAGCAAATAGATCTAGTATTATTAATGTTTAAGCTTAACATAATCGATTTGCCGGCGACCTTCTTCTTCTTCTTCCGCTTTTTCCTCGTCGCTATCGAACAGCCGCTAATGATACGCGAAATTAACCCCGCAAATTAATTATTAATTAATTGAGCAACCGGTTTAATGGCGTATCGACGGGTCGGCGTTGCGAAAGCACGAATTTCGGAAACGCGCAAAGTGCCCGAATTCCGAATCGAACGGGAAGAGGTAAATGTTGAAACAATAGCGCGAAGAGCGAGCGCTTTAGGCACGAGAACAACGTGTGTTATCTAAAATCACAAGCGTTTAACTTCGCTTGCAATAATACTAAAACTAAGCAAGCCCTAAAATTTAATAAAATACCTTCCAGGTATAATATTTAGCTTATTTTATTTAATCAGCCTCCCCCTTTCGCTTCGTCCGCGCCTTCGCGCGTTACGTGCGCTGGGCGGCCCTTTAAAAAGTGGCCCGTTTTCATTGTTCGGCGTGCGTGCAGCGTTGTGTTTTTTTTTGCAGTCGAAAGCTGTTAAATATTCAGGGGGGCGGCTCGCGTCGTGACACGAACGGTGTTTTGCTGAAGTTGTACTTCTTTTGGTGCGTTGATTGTGAAAATTTTAGAGCAGCTAACGCGAATGAAATGGGCCATCTTAGAAAGCAAATTAATTATTGTGAATCACGCTTAAAACAGCGTGCGCCCGTTCGTAGCGTCCGAAAATTGCAGCCCCCTCGGCAAAGAAGCTTCACTTCACAAAACGGTTCTGTAGTTTTTAATTAAATTTTTCCTAAAGTAAATGGATTTTTGTGAATGGGGCTTAAAACGGAGTGCGCGCATTCGAGCTCAAAGTGGCACATTCCGATCTCGGGAGAATGAAGCGCGCCGCTCCGCGTCGCGCTTCATTTGCCTCCCTCGCTCGGAAATGTGCCACTTTTCGCTCGAACGCGCACATCTTTGTATTTATTGAATTTGTTCACATTAATTTTTGGATTTAAAAAGTAATTATTGATAACATAGCCTAAAAAGAGAATTTTTTCTATTTTTATTCGCACAAAAAGTAAATACAGTCGAACCTCGATAAATGGAAGTCGAAGGGACACCAAAATTAATTCGTGTTATCAAAAATTGAGGTTATCAAAAAATTTTTCACTTAAAATTATTTAAAATATTTTAAAATTATTTAAAAAGTAAATTAATTATTGTGAATCACACTTAAAACCGAGTGTGCACATTCGAGCTCAAAGTGGCACATTCCGATCTCGGGAAAATGAAGCGCGCCGCTCCGCGTCGCGCTTCATTTGCCTCCCTCGCTCGGAAATGTGCCACTTTTCGCTCGAATGCGCACATCTTTGTATTTATTGGATTTAGTAAATTAAATTTTCTTTCCAATCAAAAAATATAATTTAATTCAGTAAATATTTATTATATATTTTTACCATAGCAATAGGTGGGAGCGAGCGAAAAGATACATCAAACGCATAAGTACGAGTGAGAGGGAATGATAAAAATTATTGACTAATTTATCCTCCCCAAAAATTATCGTGAATCACGCTTAAAACCGAGTGCGCACATTCGAGCTCAAAGTGGCACATTCCGATCTCGGGAAAATGAAGCGCGCCGCTCCGCGTCGCGCTTCATTTGCGTCCCTCGCTCGGAAATGTGCCACTTATCGCTCGAATGCGCGCATCCTCGTATTCATGGAATTTTGCAAATTAAACTTTCGTTCTAATCAAAATTTTTTATTTAGTTCAGTACACATATTGATTATATTTTCGAAAAAAGTATTTTTACCATAGCAACGAGTGGGAGCGAGCGAAAACATACAACAAACTTATAAGTACGAGCGAGAGGGAATGATAAAAATTACGTATTAAGTTTTCGTCACCAAAATTATTGTTTATCATGCTTAATACAGTCATTTATTTCAATATAAAAAAATAGATAATGCAGATACATTTGCACGAATTACGGAAAAAAAATTAGATCTGGGCATATATACAGTCCAACCTCGATAAGTCGAAGTTGAAAGGAAACTAAAAATAATTCGAGTTATCAAAAATTCGAGTTATCCATATAAAAATATTAACGTTGAAATAGGCAAGTTCTAGGGAAATAGGTTCGAGTTATCAAAAATTCGACTCATCGAGGTTCGCCTTATGGAGGTTCGACTGTAATCAGATCTAATTCCGTAGATGTGGTCAGATCTTAAAATTGTCTCTATCTGACGAGATCTGAGCATATACAATTAGATGTGACCGATATGGTGTTAAGTTAAAATTTATTAGATACAGTCAAACCTCGATATTATGAGCATGTTTGTTCTAAAGGCTTCATTCATATTAACAGAGTACAATATTAACGAGGTTTAAGTGTATTGTTTTTTTTTTAATTTTAAAAACCGAAATTCTTCAATTGCATTTTTTTCGAAAATCTTAAGGTCTCATTTAATTTAATGTTAAAAAAAAATTATAAATCGAGTTAAATTAATTTAAATTTTTAATACAGTGAAACCTCGACATTATGAACATGTTTCAGTGGAAGGTTTTGTTCATACTAATGAGGAGTTCATACTATTAGGGGGTACATACTAACGAGGGTTGACTGTATAACCAAATCTGAGCAGATATAGCCAGATCTTTAAATTTTCTCTGTCAGATCGGTTATGGCCAGATATAGTCCAAAAGGAAAATATATATATCCAGGATCTGTGCACATGTGTGGACGTATTTATTGAATTTGACTTAATTTGCGGGAGCCATTCGTCCCTGCTCCCCCTTCAACCCCAAAATTTTTTCCAAAAGAATCGAAAAAAATACACTTCGACTCACATAAACGATCGTAGCGCCTCGTTTTCGATCCGATCATTAAAAACGACACGGATTCGGGCCCTGAAACTTTTTCCATAAGATAGGGACAAAATCCGCATAGGGCGCAATGTTAATTTTTCGAGTAATTAAGGGTCAAAGTTTTAGGTTCATTTTTTTACGTTAAAAAAATTGTAGCGCCGCTATTTGTGGACGGATCTTTAAAAACTATACAGATTCACAAAGCCCTTTTATCGGAGCATAAGAACAACCCTTTGAACTAAATTTAAAAAAAAAGACGCTGCGAGTAAAGGGCTGAAAACGGGGGGTTCGTCGCTTACCGGGCGTTGAAGTCTCTTTTAGTGCAGCAGAGAAAAAATCGTAGCGCCCTTGTGTCACCGCAATCAAGTAATTTTTTTTTAAATTATAGATAAAGAATGGGGCTAAATGGTGCATAAGCTATTAATTTAAATGAAAATAAAATTCGGCTCCAATTTAATATAACAAAGCTGGGGCCCAAGTGGAGGACAAATAATAGCCCAAAATTATTTTTTTTGGCTTCACCATCGTACAGTACGCAAAAAAGTGGCCCACGAAAGTTTTCACAGAATTAATTTATCTCGACTAATAAGAAAGTTGGCAAAAAGGGTTTTCCGTGAAAAACCCCTTCTTTCGGTGGAAACTCTTTTACATTTAAAAATTTTTTTTATTAAATATCTCGGACGGTTTTAAAGATTTTCATCAACTGTTTGGTATCGTTGGAATCGTAAAGAACCGGGCTTTTTAATGAACGCAAAAATTAATACGGCGCCTACTTGATTTAACGAAGTTGGAATCGATACCGTCGTAATTAAAAATCCGGGTGGGAAATCTAAGTTCGCCATCAGAAAAAAAAAAACGATTTAAAGTCCCCCGAGAAAATGTTTTTACATTTAATTAATTTTAATAAGTAACAGAGGTAGAGCGGTTTATATCTTGACGTGGTTGAACACCCTGTATGTCCAAGCCAAATCCTATTAGTACAGTAAAACCTCTCTTCAACCGGACCAACTATGTTGCCCGTTGTGAAACGGTGTCCGCTGAGAAGGGGGCCTAAATACATTGTTTTCTTATGATATTCCCAACCGGGACCTTTTACAATTGTTCGTTGGGGAGGGGTGTACGTTCTGAAAGGTTTTACTGTGATTCGAAAGTCATTAAAAGTTTTCTATATTACGTAGGGGAGACCGGGTATAGTTGTCTCACGGGTAAGTTGTCACAAAAGCCATAACAGCAAACCTAATAAATTAATAAAATTGTTTACCCGTGTCAAAGAAGCCCGAGCACAATACCTCCTTGCGTACTTCACTTCAGTTCGCTCTGAAATACCGTAAAAGAAATACATGCGTTCGTTTTTTTTGTACAGTGAAAGTAATTTTTTGTGGATCTGTGTTAAGTCTCGTAAATATATTTAAATTTTGCATAGTGATATACTTTTTCGTGTATTTATGATGTTTAAGATATGCTTCATGATATCATTCATATGGTTTCTTAAATGACCATTGATTTAAATTTATTTTGGGAGTTAATTGTCTAACACTGTTTTGGGGAAAGTTGGCTCAAGTTAACGCGGGGCTAGTTGTCACATGCGCAAAGCAATACCATAAATATGTACGGCCTTTTTTAATTGGTTTCTAGGGGTTTTACTACATAAACAATTGGCTGTAATTATATTTGTGTCATTTTTGTTAACATAACCTAAGTTCGTTAGATAGAAGTTACTATTCGCTCACAGCAAATATTTTTTATTTTTTTTAATTATGAATAAGATATTTTTCGTTCTTTTCTTAGGTAAAATTTCTTACAAACAACATTTTACCTTTAATAAAAATAGGCTTTTGTTTTGTCGTTTTGTATTTTACCTTTTATTTAGTATGTGACTATTTACCCCAGGCACGGGGTTAAAAGTCACACTTCTCTTTTTTCATAAAAATTATAATATGTTCTCATTAGATAATGGCAGAGAAAAAGTCTTTTTTTTTTAAACTAGAGTAAATACACTATCTATTGATATATAAATGTCATTGATAAATTAAGACCATACGCTCTATAAATGCAAAAGAACAAAAATTGTGACTTTTAACCCCGGTCTCCCCCTCCACCTTACGTCACACCTTTTACATAAAAACAAACAAGAAAAATCTTTGGATTTACATTGCGCCAATTGAACTTTTGAGGACCTCCGCAACGATTCCAACAAAAAACGTTAATAAACCAGCAGTTTCCAAAACGCCGAACCGAAAAGAGCAAACAGTAGCCCCCATCGATCCGCTTATTTTTGATTGGACGCGACAGAAAGTTGATTTCAGTTAAAATAATCCATCAATCGACTAATCGGCATTCCGTGTTCCAAACTACATTTCTGTTATTTCTGTATTTTCTGCTTGCTCGCCTATTGATCCATCGTACTACAAACAAAGAGGTAGCGTAGCAACACTTCGTGTTGGCAGTTTTAGCTTTTATTGAATAGCGTAATATTGACAAGCCCCTAATAGGTTTGTCTTTGAAAAATATTTGGCCTCCTTCCAGAAACGTGTATCGGCCTTTGTCCTTTCGATCGCGCGCCCGCTACGTCCCTGCGCGCCCGAAATTTATTCAATCCCCTCCTGGGCCTAATGCGCTCGCCGTTCCTTTTACGCGTTTTTCTTCGCTCCGCCGAGCAATTACGTTTTTGCGTTAATTCCCGAATCGCAAACGAAAGCGAAAACAATCGAAAAATTTGTTACCCGCGCGTAATTAAACTTTTTTTTTCTTTTTTAATTCGTCCGAAAAGCACGTCGTTGTTGGTTGTTGTTTTTTTTTTTTCAAATTAACGGAATTGGATTTTTGCTTCTCGAAAGCGTTTAGCCGTTAATTAATAACTTCAAAGACGAAATTAGCGAAATGTGGCGCGCAATCGTTTATCCAATTTGATTATTCAAAGATTTCGGAATAAAGGAAAAAATTCGTACTTTTGTGTTTGTTCTCGTTTCCGCTTTCCGCGAGGTTTCCTCTTGGTTTAACAATTAGGCCGTTCCCTCTCTAACTTCTAAAATAATAAACGAAGAGGAAAGCAATCGGAAAATTGCTGTTTAAAAATAATTTATTAGTTTCCTTCTTCCGTTTTTTTTTTTTTAAAGATGCATAGGAAAATTTGACAGTTGCAATTAGGCGTCTAAGAAAGTAAATTAATTGTTGTGAATCGTGCTTAAAACCGAGTGCGTTCGAAAATTGCAGCCCCCTCAGCAAAGAAGGTTCACTTCAAAACAGTTCTGTAGTTTTTAGTTAAATTTTCCCTAAAGTAAATGGATTTTTGTGAATCGTGCTTAAAACCGAGTGTGCACATTCGAGCTCAAAGTGGCACATTTCCGATCTCGGGAAAATGAAGCGCGCCGCTCCGCGTCGCGCTTCATTTGCCTCCCTCGCTCGGAAATGTGCCACTTTTCGCTCGAACGCGCACATCTTCGTATTCATTAAATTTTTTCCAATCAAAAAATTTAATTTAGTTCGGTAAATAACGATATATTCGAAAAACGTATTTTTACCATAGCAATGGGTGGAAGCGAGCGAAAAGATACAACAAACGCATAAGTACGAGTGAGAGGGAATGATAAAAATTATTGACTAATTTATCCTTCCCAAAAATTATTGTGAATCACGCTTAAAACCGAGTGTGCACATTCGAGCTCAAAGTGGCACATTCCGATCTCGGGAAAATGAAGCGCGCCGCTCCGCGTCGCGCTTCATTTGCCTCCCTCGCTCGGAAATGTGCCACTTTTCGCTCGAACGCGCACATCTTCGTATTCATTATTTTTTTTCCAATCAAAAAATTTAATTTAGTTCAGTAAATAACAATATATTCGAAAAACGTATTTTTACCATAGCAATGGGTGGAAGCGAGCGAAAAGACACAACAAACGCATAAGTACGAGTGAGAGGGAATGATAAAAATTATTGGCTAATTTATCCTCCCCAAAAATTATTGTGAATCACGCTTAAAACCGAGTGTGCACATTCGAGCTCAAAGTGGCACATTCCGATCTCGGGAAAATGAAGCGCGCCGCTCCGCGTCGCGCTTCATTTGCCTCCCTCGCTCGGAAATGTGCCACTTTTCGCTCGAATGCGCACATCCTCGTATTTATCGGATTTGTTTATGTTAATCTTTTTTTTTTACGCCAACAAATCTTGAATTGCAATTAATAAATTGAACGATAGGGGGTGGCCGTTGTTAGCGGGGCGACCGAAAGCTATCACGTTCCCACGGCACACTTGAAAGACACCGAGCAAAGCTCGGTCGCCCAGATATTTTAAAATACAGTAAAACCTGTTTTTGTGCGGTCCTTTTTTATGCGAATTTATTTTTGTGCGCTCTATTTTGTGCAATTTTATTTTTGTGCGGTATACGAATCTCAGCGGCGTTGGCACTGACTTTATGGTACAAAAAAAAAACAATTGAAATCCTATCTTCAAGCCACGAAAGCGATTTTAGACCAATTTATCCCAAGAAGATGCGCGTTTTGAATTACGACGAGTAGCAGAGAACTATTTAATGTAAAATTAGAAAACTTCTCCATGTACAGTAAAACCTCCATTTACGGACACCTCCATTCAGCGTACACTTTTTTGATGACGGAGAGAAGTGCCTATGCTTGATATCCATTTTAGTCCTTTTTCTTTTAGACGGACACCTCCGTTACACGGACAAAAATTTCATGACCATTGGTGTCCGTCTATGAGAGGTTTTACTGTATATGTACAATGAAGAATTAAATGTTTTTACAATTTTTCGAGGTCTAATTTAATTATTTGATTTAATTGAAAGCATTTTTTCATCTATTTCGTAAATAATTGATGTATTTTCTAAGTGCGACTTTTTTTATGCGGTCCATATCCACCGCACAAAAACAGGTTTTACTGTAATCGATTATAAATGTTTCTATACAGGGTGCTTTCGTTGTTATGGTCAAAAAATTTACGATTTAATTAAATGAAAAACATTTTATTGTAATATTTTTTAAACCGGAAGCGGTGCAGGTTCTAAATTATTATAATAATTACGGAGATTTGAAATCACAGCTGATTGGTCGATTTATCAATTTATCTCGTAACAATAGTCAGTAGGGTGGGGGCAAAAAAATGTTTTCGTTGCTTGAAAGTGAAAGACCTACAATAAATGTAGATAAATACAGTCTTAGAAATTAAACCCCACTTTTATTTTATTTTTTTTTATTGAAAGATGCACCAAAATAATTTACAACTTGTCGTATTTATTTAATTTATTCATATTAATTTTTACACGTGTTTTTTTTATTAACGAATTCGGTTTGTGATGGATTCCGTAATGGTTGTTTTATATTAACAAGACTCTCTCAAAAATAATTAAAAAAAAAAACTCACCCGAAATATCAAAATACGTATGGTAATCCTTTGGGCAAACACAATTTTTAGAAGCGACGCCGTTAATTATTTATTTTTTTAAATTAATAAATAAAATGGGGCATAATAAAACAAACGGAAATTAACCGAACGTTCTTTCGTGTGTTAACGCCGCACGACGAACGCATAAATACTAAAATAAATACTTTAAAATTTCGAAAGTTGCACGCACTTACAAACTGATACCTAATCGTGTTTTTCCAAAAGGCAAAACACGTTTATTTACTGGTCATATCAGCAGCCCCCCTAGCTATAGCAGAACTTAGTCGTTTTCACCTTGAATTTATTTCTACAATCGAAAAATCAATAAACGCTTTGAAAATTTGCTCGTTGGATGCGAAGCGAATCTCCCATCTACGAGGGACGCACAATAATTATTGTTCCTATTGTAAGGGAATATGCAGGCGGTCCCCTCCAATAAATCGATGGTTTCCAAAATTTATTTTACTATGTCGCCCCTAGAAGAATCTAATCTTGACGCTTCCCCACTATTCCTCGATTAACACGGTAGAAAGATTCCGTGTAAATTCAAATCATAATGCCAAACAAGTCAAAATATATATAAATTGCTCAGTTACTTAATTTTTTTTTACGCAACAAGTTGTTAATTATTTTAGGCATCTTTCTAATTGTTTATTGTCTGTCTGAACACCAAAAAAATTATTAAAAAAATCCCGGATAGCTAACCGAGCAGGAAATAATTTATGTCATATTGGATTTGCTGCGAAATTAATAATTTTCAAAATTTGCCAAAACGGCCGTATTTGTGCATCCTAATTGTTTATTGCCTATGTCTGAACACCAGAAAAATAATTTAAAAAATCAAAATCATAATTATTTGTATTGGGAAATTGCGTAAATCGAAAACAAAGCAAAATATGCGATAAATACGAGGATGTGCGCGTTCGAGCGAAAAGTGGCACATTTCCGAGCGAGGGAGGCAAATGAAGCGCGACGCGAAGCGGCGCGCTTCATTTTCCCGAGATCGGAATGTGCCACTTTGAGCTCGAATGCGCACACTCGGTTTTAAGCGTGTTTCACAATAATTTTTGGGAGGATAAATTAATCAATAATTTTTATCATTCCCTCTCACTCGTACTTATGCGTTTGTTGTATCTTTTCGCTCGCTCCCACCCATTGCTATGGTAAAAATACGTTTTTCGAATATATAATCAATAATTACTGAACTAAATTAATTTTTTTGATTGGAAAGAAAGTTTAATTTACAAAATTTAATGAATACGAAGATGTGCGCGTTCGAGCGAAAAGTGGCACATTTCCGAGCGAGGGAGGCAAATGAAGCGCGACGCGGAGCGGCGCGCTTCATTTTCCCGAGATCGGAAATGTGCCACTTTGAGCTCGAATGCGCACACTCGGTTTTAAGCATATTCACAAAAATCCATTTACTTTAGGGAAAATTTAATTAAAAACCGCTGTGAAGTGAAGCTTCTTTGCCGAGGAGACTGCAATTTTCGAACGTTGCGAATGTGCCACTTTGATCTGCAATGTGCACATTCGATTTTAAGCACGATTCACAATAACTTCAATAAATACTGCACTAATTTAAAAATTAAATATTCAACAAAGCGATTCAAAAAAACCGAAATTACTTTCTTGCCAACCCGATAAAATTTTAAAAGTTAAACAAATCTATAGATTTCTATGAGCTCTTATAAAATCGAAAAGAGCCCTCCTGGGGGGGCTTCTAAGCGCACAACCGCCCCAATTTCTCAGTTTCCTAGCTATTGGCGTGGTTTATTGACCAAAACTTACACACCAGATTTTTTTTTTATACCTAGTGGTCCTGAACTTACTATCTAAGAAAGAAATAGCCAAATCAATGAACCACCCTGTATGTTGGTAATTAAAAATTATTGACCTACTAAATATGGGTGATATAAAACCGCTCAAGCAACCTGTATATGCAGTTTAAGTATGTATACTTAAAAATGACTTCCGCTGTGTACAGGGTGTTCCGAAAGTAGGGAACCCTATTGTACGGGTCGATAGGGAATGGAACTTTGAAATAAAAAGACGCTCAGTTATTAATTTTGGTAGCCAATTAGAAGCACGTTAAAGCGGTAAGAAGATAGCAGAGGGACGTTCAAGTATTACGTAAGCAGGCTTGAAGGGGTACAATTGTTTTTTACTTATAATAAAAAATCGTAAAAATAATTTAGAATTTTAAATTTAAATTCAGATATTTAATCAAAGTTTTGAAGGAAAATTTATATTTTGTCATTTGAGTGTTTGGGGGAGGCGGGTGATTTAAAATTGTGGAAACTGAAAAGAACTCTTCATCCCAGAATTGCATCCCTTATCTATCTTTAAAATTTGGTCTCCATTCTTTTGAGATCCCCTGTATATTACATGTCCTTTTAACGCAGAAACTTGCATGTGTTTTGTAGTCGGGGCTTTCTAAAAATCGTTAGTGTAAATAAATGAAAATGCAGTGGCGCACCAAGAATCGTTTTTTGGGGCTTTGATTAATTACCAGAATTTAAGATAAAACCGGTCCGCGCCTTAGAAGTTATACTTCTGTGACCTAAATAAATTAAATAATTACGAAGATGTGCGCATTCGAGCGAAAAGTGGCACATTTCCGAGCGAGGGAGGCAAATGAAGCGCGACGCGGAGCGGCGCGCTTCATTTTCCGAGATCGGAATGTGCCACTTTGAGCTCGAATGGCACACTCGGTTTTAGCCATTCACAATCATTTAGGTCAATAAATTATAAAAAATTAATTTAAATCAATTTTCAACTCATGCACCTACTAAATTATCGATTTTACGCTCGACTTCCAACCTATTGCTAAAGGTAAATATATTTTTCAACATTAAAACCATATTTGCTGAACTAAATTTAATTTTTTATTTGAAAGTAAAAGATTAAATTAAGCAAAAATAAAAGAAGATGTGCGCATTCGAGCGAAAGTGGCACATTTCCGAGCGATGAGGCAAGAAACGCGACGCGGAGCGGCACCCTTCATTTTCCGAGATCGGAATGTGCCACTTTGAGCTCGAATGCGCACACTCGGTTTTAAGCACCATTCACAAAAATCCATTTACTTTAGGGAAAATTTAATTAAAAACCGCTGTGAAGTAAAGCTTCTTTGCCGAGGAGACTGCAATTTTCGAACGTTGCGAATGTGCCACTTTGATCTGCAATGTGCACATTCGATTTTAAGCACGATTCACAATAACTTCAATAAATACTGCACTAATTTAAAAATTAAATATTCAACAAAGCGATTGGAAAAAACCGAAATTACTTTCTTGCCAACCCGATAAAATTTTAAAAGTTAAACAAATCTATAAATTTCTATGAGCTCTTAAAAAATCGAAAAGAGCCCTCCTGCTCCTAAGCGCACAACCGCCCCAATTTCTCAGTTCCTTCTTTAATTTCGGCGAGCGCGAACCGAGATCGCGCGAACCAACACCTTTTCGATTTTTACAAGCACGAAACGCGAAGAAGGAAATAAAGAAATCAACGTCGCGCATGGACGCACGTTAACAAAATTGCGAGTTTTAATAGAACATCAAACTTGAAGCTTATTTGAAAGAGAAACAGTAGTATTTTAGGAGTTCCGCCAACTAGGACTCGTTCTTGTTTAATTGCCTTTTTTAAAATCTTCAAAAGTCGAGACTTGAGGCCTAGAATTAAATATTAACAGCCACCTGTATTTCACGGCAGTTCCACCTTCGTCATGGCCTTTACTTGCACTTGACAGGGCAACTTTTCTACGACATCGTGTCGGAACCGATCGTTTTATTTTACTCTAGAATGCGAAATGAGAGGGACGCTTCCAACCCTCCCGACAGAAATATTTACACGTCCCGTCATACAAAACCAATTTCTTCCTCTTTTTTTTTTTAGCAGGTCCTCTCCGTTCGCAATTTTCGGCGGATTTTGTCCGAAAGATGTCGTTTTTAAATTTATAGATTCAATATATTATTTTGATGGCTACCAATAAAAGATAATTGTTTATAATTTTCTTAAATCCTAATTTAAATAAAAATGTAAAATAAATGGCATTAATTTTAGGAAAAATATTGCTTTGTAAAATGCAATATAAATAATTGCAGATTTGCCCCCGCCTAAGAAGTTTCACTTCAAAAGTACAGAACTTTATTTCTTAATTAAACACAAAATAATGGCAGTTCTTGGTTCATATTGCAACAATTGTTCAAGACGACATCTTCCATTTAATTAAGTCCTAATTTTTGTAGCGCGCAAATTAAAACACCCTGTATATAAAAATATAACACCAATCCGAATATCGGGAAAAAATTTTTAATCAAATTTCGGTCTTGTAAGATGCGCAATATACCTATTCATTTATTTATTGCTAATCAGGTTTTATTTTACGTAGAAGTGTACCCCTAGTTATTCAGTTTCGCGAACAACAGATGGCGCCGTTTTATTTTCAAATTACAGATTGAAAGCAATAGGTGCCATTCCTATTTTCTATCACATTTTTAACTTCAAGTATTGGTAACGCCATGTATAGCAGGGGGAATGGCGCTCACCGGGTAATGACGCTCACTTCTATAACTCTATCCAAAACTCTATTCCAAAAAAAAGTTAGAGCGTCATTACACCTTTGCCTGAGCGGCATTACCCAAAGTGAGGGGTAATGACACTCAAACCTGTTTTTTTTATAAAGTTTTTCCACCACTAATAAGTCAAAGATGTATAAGTTTTATGTTAAAATGTAGATTACTCGATAGTTGAAAACATTGTTAATTTTTTTTAGTTTTTATATAAAACCAACATTTTAAAAAATGCAGCGCGTTTTTTTTTTAAATTTTGACATTCAAAATTTCTGCCTTTCAGCCTCTCGAGCGTCGAACGTAATTTTTAATCGGCAACTGGTTGTAGGAAGTAAACGATCACTAAGTGTAACGAAAATATCTTTGCATATCAAATAAAACGTCAGCGCGTGCTTTCGGGGGAGGGTGATGGGTTTTTTTCGGCGGCAGGGCTAACTCCATCACATATGAACCGGGATATTGGGGAAAATGTCTGTTAGCATAATCAGGTTTCGTGCGCCATGAAGCACAGAATCACCAAAAAAGTTACGCGGACAACCCGAAGGAGGGCGAGAGCGAGACGAAAAAACCGACGACCGTCCCTCTCTTTCCTCCTCTTCTTCTTCTTCTGCTCCCGAT
Organism: Sinopyrophorus schimmeli; assembly: GCA_036325965.1. Classification (NCBI taxonomy): domain Eukaryota; kingdom Metazoa; phylum Arthropoda; class Insecta; order Coleoptera; family Elateridae; genus Sinopyrophorus; species Sinopyrophorus schimmeli. The sequence goes on from JARFIZ010000325.1 coordinate 1,692,086, forward strand.
TTATTTATTCTGTTTTAGGGCTTGATTCCGAACGGAAATTAAGGAACACGCGTTTCTGAAGGAAAAAATAAATTCCTTTAGGTATTTCATTAAAAACTGTTGAGGACTTCCCCGGAGACTTATTAACGCTAGAAATAAATCGCGAAAAGAGGAGGGTTTCTTTTATTCGGAACTCTACTTTTATTAGGTCTGTCGGAGATCCTTAATTTTTACTAATTTAAGGAGCAAATTAGGGGATTTAAATTTCTTTATGAGTCGTCCCGAGCTTTCCATAGCTTCCTTCTTTTTTGCGCCAAAGTCGAAAGCGAAACGTCGCTTTTATTAAAGGGTAATTAATTTAAAATTAAAAAAAAATTAAGGACGTCGTAAATTACGCGCGCAAAAATGGTCCCGGCCGAAAAATGGGCAATAACTTATTTTATCGGTTTGTTTAAAACATGGCGGCTTTTTGCCTCTTGGGGTTTTTAGTATCGAGTTTTCCATTACATCGGGAAAACCACTAAATAAAATAAGCCTTCTGCATGATGGATTGTAATGCGATACGTGGCGGCTAGAGGGGGCGAGACTAGTGTTTTTAGTAGTCAAGGAGACGATCGATAAACTTCATAATTGAATTCGGAAAAAATGCACTAATTAAGCGGGGGGCACTTGTGCCGAACATTTCGAGCATCAAAGCGTGCTACTTTTTCCCTATCACAATTGAAGTCCTCTTTATTTCCGCGCGCAGAGATCTTCGCATCAATTTGTCGTATTTCGAAATTGCACTCGAATTCGAGTGCACGCCGCCGGTGCTGCCGGAAAATCCGCTTTTTCCTGCGTTTTCCCTCTCGCTTTTCGAGCCGGCTGCAGTTCGGTTAAAAGTGTGCTTTTGTAGGGAGATGCATCGGCGGTTTTAATTAATATCATTCGGGAGGATGGAATTTTTCGTTTGTTTAGGCTTTTATGTTATCTGCCTCCGTTAATTTACTTATTGAAAAAAAAGATGGGAGGAGGGATGAGGCGACGTGCCGAGTTTTAATTAACTTTTACTTTTGCGTTCGAAGTGAAAACGATAGTTGAAAATTAGAATAAGAGAAAACGGTCCAAAGAAGTAATTTGGATGGGATTTTCAGTGATGCAGTGAGATAAGCTTGGGCTAACTTTTAGTGTTGGTTTCGTTTAAGGTGGAATAGTGCCCCACGACTTTTATAGTTCCAAGTTAACCAAATTTGGATCATAGGTCGTAGCTGTGATTTATAAAATATTCAAAAATATAATTTTTTGGACGTTTCTCCTGGTTTAAAAAACAATTTAATTCGCAATAATACTTATAGCCGAATAATTTGTGAATTGTTGGAATAAATTACAATTAAATAATAATCATTTAACGCTTAGAAATGCACATATAAAGACTTAAAATGCGTTAATAGTATTTGTATCGAATATTCTATATTTTAAATATTTGAATGACGTATCATGGACCAAATATTTTTTATTTTGATTTTCTTACATACGTGGTCGGCGGTTATTAAAGACTACTAAATTTAACCATAGGCCTTATTATATTCCTACTTTTTGTATCAAAGTTTAATTGTTTTCTAATGCATTTTACATTACTTTTAAGGTCTTACGGATATAAATATGTAAAGAAACTTGTTGTACCTTGACTCTTTTTTTATTTGAATTTTTTTCAAAATGTATATGTAACAATTTGTTAATAAAATAATTTACAACGTATTGGGGCACTAATAAGGTACACTTCATAAAAAAATTTAAGCGCATTAGCAACTTCTTATTCACATTGCTTTACGATTTAAAAATTCGTGGAACTATGGCTTACGTATAACAGGGGTGATGTACCTAGGACCCGTCTCATGAAAAGTATATATTTATTATTTATTTTTAGATTATACGAACTATTAATGTTCTTCTTTGATATAACACTAAAATTGTTTCAAAAATTAACAAAACATTTCTCGTATACTGAAATTTAACTATTCAAAAACTTAAAAAAAATTTAACTTTTGATTTGACTTGCTAGGCATATTATCTGAAGCAAAATAAAATAAAATAAAGAAGAATATATAACAAATATACTCCTACATTTTTATTTATTACACGTTGATCCCAGAGTCAAGATACAACTGATCGACAATGACCGAGGTACAACACACCGGCCCTTGATGTTTAATCATCACAAGAACAAAATTAAAGATTATGTTGTGTTAAAATCAGACTACTACTATGCAAACGTTAATAAATAATCTTCCTTCTTACGATAAGTCATTATTAGGTAATAAAAATTATGTCAGTGGATTATACTAATGACTTTGAGTGCGCTAATGACTGTTAAGAGCAATTTGTAATTTTTTAAAAAATATTTATTACAATTGCTGTACCTATTCATGTTTTTATTAAAGTTAGTTATCAAATACATTATGTCCAGTTTAATTACTTAAATTTTTAAAGCTGTAGGCTTTATTGCCCTTCGGTAGTATAATAAGGCCTACTGGCAAAGTTTTTAAAAATGTTAATTTTTGGTTTTGTTTATGATGAATGTTGCCATTTTTCCTTTATATTTTATAGTAACTGAATCTTAAAAATGATTACTATTAAAACCTGTTGATTAAATTCGATGTTTTTTCATGTAATTTCCAATTTCCTTAGCTAGGCCTTATTACCCGCAGTTACCTTAGTTGATTTTTAGATCATCTTTTGCAGATTGCTGAAGGTTTATATGTCAAAATTAATGTCTCCAAATATTTTTGGGTAATTTTCATTTTTGTAAAAATTATAAACAAATTAGTTTTAAGGCACATTTTGTATACAATGTTGTAATTAGACTTCGTTTATGGATTAATTCAATTTTTAAATATAAAAAAATATTTATATGTTACATTGGGGGTGCATACGACTAAAGAAATTCTAAGAGAAATTTTCGAAACCCCCAACCGTAAATTTTTTAGCAAAAAAGCCGTAAGCAGCTTTAAAAATAAAAACTAAAACGAGACACCTAGCCGCATTCCTTTAAAATTCATCAAATTAATTAAGGGAGTCGCCTAAATAACTTTCCGCATAACTTTCCTCCCCTAAAACGGGGACAGAAAGAAATTTTAAGTGGCTCTTAAAAAAATATAAAAAAAAAGAGAAGCCGAAGAGTAAATTATTCTAAAAGGAAGTTGTAACGTTTCCTGCGAGGATAAATGAAGCTGCAAAATAGTTGGCATGTTTGAGAGATTCCTTATTCCAGTCACGGGACAAGCGTTCCCTTAAAGTAGCAGCTATCCCTCTGGCTGTCACCGAACACACTTATAGTTTGTTTTCGGAAAGTAACCAAACACGCACCGCCATATATTTTCGAGCCGAAGGAATTTCCTATGTAAATTCTCTCCTTCTAAGTTAACGAGAAATCTGCTACTTTGCGAGTCGCGCTAGTTGCCTACTAGATTTCGCCCCCGCAACACTTTAATTGGAGTTAATAGACGATTCTCGAATTAATCCGCACAGTTGGACGTTTCTTCTTAATCCGTCCCCTAACTTATGATACCGCTTTTCCAAGACGCATAATTTACTCGGCACGGAAAATCGCTCCTAAACACACAGCCGCTTGATCTGCGGCTTTATTTAAAGTACAGGCGGACCCCGGTTCGCGGACGTTTTTGAAGCGCGACGTGTGACGCGCCGCGTGATCACTCCGTCTGTTCAGCGGCCCGAGTAAGGCGATTTTGCGTTTAATTAATAATTTTTCTGAAGTTTCCAAAAAGTAATGTAAACAATTTCAATAAATACGAAGATGCGCGCATTCGAGCGAAAAGTGGCACATTTCCGAGCGAGGGAGGCAAATGAAGCGCGACGCGGAGCGGCGCGCTTCATTTTCCCGAGATCGGAATGTGCCACTTTGAGCTCGAATGTGCGCACTCGGTTTTAAGCATGATTCACAATAATTAATTTACTATCTAAAAATATTTAATCGAAAATTACAGGGCCGTATTTCTATCAAAAATGCCAAATTTGTTTGAATGCATTTAAATTTGAAAAATTAATGTAAACAATTTCAATAAATACGAAGATGTGCGCATTCGAGCGAAAAGTGGCACATTTCCGAGCGAGGGAGGCAAATGAAGCGCGACGCGGAGCGGCGCGCTTCATTTTCCCGAGATCGGAATGTGCCACTTTGAGCTCGAATGTGCGCACTCGGTTTTAAGCGTGATTCACAATAATTTTTGGGGAGGATAAATTAGTCAATAATTTTTATCATTCCCTCTCACTCGTACTTATGCGTTTGTTGTATCTTTTCGCTCGCTCCCACCCATTGCTATGGTAATCAAAGAGTTGATTACTTAAAAATTAGTCTTTGGATGCTTAATTGAAATGTCTGAGATAATCGAAGATGATATGCACTACAAAGTATGGATGATGCAGATACAAAAAGTAAAAGACAAATGTTAGAACAAATAAAAATGCATTTTAATAACAGCAGACCTGTTTTAGAAGCGAATACATAAGCTGAACTTTGCTCGTTGGATGAGAAGTGAATCTCCCATAGGTATACGAGGGACGCACAATAATTGTTGTTCCTATTGTAATAGAATAGGCAGGCGGTCCCCTCCATTAAATCGGTGGTCTCCAAACTTTATTTTACTATGTCGCCCCTACAAGAATCTAATCTTGGCGCTTCCGACTATTCCTCGATTTACACGGTAGAAAGATTCCGTGTAAATTAATATCATAATAAATTGGTCACTTACTTAATTATTTTTTTTTACGTAACAATTTGTAAATTATTTTAGTGCATCTTTCTAATTGTTTATTGTCTATGTCTGAACAACAAAAAAATAATTAAAAAAATTCCGGATAGTTATCCGAGCAGGAAATAATTTATTTTATGTTGGATTTGTTAAGTTTTTGGCTGCGAAATATGTAATTTTCAAAATTTGCCAAAACGGCCTTATATGTGCCTCATAATTGTTTATTGGCTATGTCTAAATACCAGAAAAATAATGAAAAAAATCCCCGATAGCTATCAGAAAAGAAATAATTTTTTGCATACTGGATTTATTAAGTTTTATACTCCCAAATATGTAAATTTCAAAATTTCCCAAAACGGCCGTATTTGTGTGCCCTAATTGTTTACTGTCTATGTCTGAGCACCAGAAAAATAATTAGAAAAATCCCGAATAGCTATCCGAGCAGGAAATAATTTATTTCATATTGAATTTGTTAAGATTTTTACTGCGAAATATGTAATTATCAAAATTTGTCAAAACGGCCTTATATGTGCCTCATAATTGTTTATTGGCTATGTCTAAATACCAGAAAAATAATGAAAAAAATCCCCGATAGCTATCCGAGCAGGAAATAATTTATTTCATATTGAATTTGTTAAGTTTTATACTCCCAAATATGTAAATTTCAAAATTTGCCGAAACGGCCTTATATGTGCCTCATAATTGTTTATTGGCTATGTCTAAATACCAGAAAAATAATGAAAAAAATCCCCGATAGGTATCAGAGGAGAAATACATTTTTTCATACTGGATTTATTAAGTTTTATACTCCCAAATATGTAATTTTCAAAATTTGCCGAAACGGCTCTATTTGTGCGTCCTAATTGTTTATTGTCTATGTGTGAATACCAGAAAAATAATTAAAAAATCCCGGATAGCTATCCGAGCAGGAAATAATTTATTTCATATTGGATTTGTTAAGATTTTTACTGCGAAATATGTAATTATCAAAATTTGCCAAAACGGCCTTATATGTGCCTCATAATTGTTTATTGGCTATATCTAAATACCAGAAAAATAATGAAAAAATCCCCGATAGCTATTAGAGCAGATATTAATTTTTTTCATACTGGATTTGTTAAGTTTTATACTCCCAAATATGTAATTTTCAAAATTTGCCGAAACGGCTCTATTTGTGCGTCCTAATTGTTTATTGTCTATGTGTGAATACCAGAAAAATAATTAAAAAAATCCCGGATAGCTATCCGAGCAGGAAATAATTTATTTCGTATTGGATTTGTTAAGATTTTTAATGCGAAATATGTAATTATCAAAATTTGCCAAAACGGCCTTATATGTGCCTCATAATTGTTTATTGGCTATGTCTAAATACCAGAAAAATAATGAAAAAAATCCCCGATAGTTATCAGAGAAGAAATAAATTATTTGCATACTGGATTTATTAGTTTTATACTCCCAAATATGTAAATTTCAAAATTTCCCAAAACGGCCGTCTTTGTGCGTCGTAATTGTTTATTATCTACGTCTGAACACCAGAAAAATAATTTAAAAAATCCTGGATACCTATACGAGCAGGAAATCAAAATCATAATATTTTGTAATTGAAATCGCTACCAAATAAAACAACAAAATTTGAATAAATATAAGATGTGCGCATTCGAGCGAAAAGTGGCACATTTCCGAGCAGAGAAATGAAGCGCGACGCGGAGCGCGCGTTCATTTTCAGATCGGAATGTGCCACTTTGAGCTCGAATGTGCACACCGGTTTTAGCATGATTCACAATATTTAGCCCAATAAATTAATTGAATAAAATTTTAATTTTCCTTCTCACTTGCATTGACAAGATTATTGTATCTTCTCACTCCCTTCCACTCATTGCTATGGTAAATACGTTTTTTAAATATAAAATCAATATTCACTAAATTAAATTAAAGTTTTTAATATGGGAGGGAAATCGCTACACTAAATCGAAAACAAAGCAAAATTTGCAAATAGAAGATGTGCGCATTCGAGCGAAAAGTGGCACATTTCCGAGCGAGGGAGGCAAATGAAGCGCGACGCGGAGCGGCGCGCTTCATTTTCCCGAGATCGGAATGTGCCACTTTGAGCTCGAATGTGCGCACTCGGTTTTCAGCACTATTCACAAAAATCCATTTACTTTGGGGAAAATTTAATTAAAAACTGCAGAACCGTTTTGAAGTGAAGCTTCTTTGCTGAGGGGGCTGCAATATTCGAACGCTAGGAATGAGCGAACTCGGTTCACAATAATTAATTTAACTACAACTGACGAATTTTTTTATTAATTGTGCGCCAGAAGAAGTGTAACTACAAAAAATAAATTCGCAAAAAGCGAAAGGAAAAAAATTAATGCGAAGAAGCGAAAACATTTCGCAAATAAATCGGAGTCGGGAATTTAAAGCTCGTCCCGTAAATTAATTGCCCCTCCTAATTATTTAAACAACCCCTTAAAATAAACTAAACAGAATCCTCGCAAGCCAAACATTTCTCTTCTTCGCTCGTTCTTCGGGCAATCATTAAAAGCGAGCATCCCCTTTAAGTTCGAAAGAAGAAAAGAAACACATTCCAACTTGTATTTTATACACTGCGAATATCTTCAACAGGAACTAACCCCCATAAAAGTTAATCAAATTTCTCTTTATGGCTCGCATGTACCTCTCTAAAAAAAGATGTTGCCTCTTTTATTATTGTAAATTCGCCCATAAAACTAGGATGTGTGTGTGTGTGTGTGTGTTTGTGTGTGTGCAGAAGAAAAACGAGTTAAAAGCTAACCATTGCAGGGATCAAACAAAAATAATCAAAGTTCGAGTAACAAAGCAAGTGCGGTTTTTCGAGTGCTCGCCTTGAAATAAAGAAATGCACTTTCATTAAGTTCTTTCGTTTTATCAAATGAAAAACATAATAGAGCAAAAAAACCATTCCGTTTTGAGCATTACTGAAATTGTGATCGATGTAAGCCAGTGGCGCACTCACAATTTTAGGGGAAGAACTGCGATTCACTAAAAGTTTTACATTTCCACTTGAATTGAAGCCCCCCTGCCCTTATGGGGGTAGTTAAATTTTTTTAATGATTTTTTGGTTCATTTTAAACTATAGTAAATAACTTCCAAGCAAAAGTTTGGCCGAATTGTCAAGTTTCAAAAATGCCATTTTTTTAATAAAAGCAAAACTAAAAGTCTTACATTTCCACTTGAATTAAAACCGCCCCTGCCTTTATGGGGGTAGTTAGATTTTTTTAATTATTTTTCTGGTTCATTATAAACTATAACAAATAACTTCCATGCAAAAGTTTGGCCGAATTGGCAAATTTCAAAAATGCCATTTTTTAATAAAAGCAAAACTAAAAGTCCAACATTTCCACTTGAATTACAGCCGCCCCTGCCTTTATGGGGGTAGTTAGATTTTTTTAATTATTTTTCTGGTTCATTACAAACCATAGTAAATAACTTCCATGAAAAAGTATGGCCGGATTCGCAAATTTCAAAAATACCATTTTTTAATAAAAGCAAAATTTAAAGTCATACATTTCCATTAGAATTAAAGCCACCCCTGCCTTTATGGCGGCAGTTAGATTTTTTAAATTATTTTTCTGGTTCATTATGAACTATAGTAAATAACTTCCATGCAAAAGTTTTGCCGATTTCGCAAATTTCAAAAATGCCATTTTTTAATAAAAGCAAAATTAAAAGTCTTACATTTTCACTTAAATTAAAGCCGCCCCTGCCCTTACAGGGTAGTCAGATAATAAGAAGTATAACTTCTGACGCATAAATAAGTACACACACCGTTTTTTTGCTATTATTTAGCAGAAAATAAAAAATAAATTGAACATTTGAAAATAATACTGTTTTAAATTTAATGTTGGCCACCATGTAAAGTTTCCATTTATTTATAACCAATTACCATAGCAACGTAACCTTTATTTAAACCGCCAGGATATAAACGTTTCATTGAATATAACATCGAAAACAAATTAAAAAAAAGCGCTTATAAAATTAGTTTAAAGTTAGAAATGAAAAGTTTGAAAAACGCGATAATACAAAAGAATGAAAGGGATGCCTTTTTTTTTGATTAATTATCGGTCTTACGACGCAAGATTATTTTTTTTAAATTAACTTTTCAACTTCGTATTTTCGCGAAACTCGTTCTCGACATTCTTAACCCAGATCTCCTGTATATCGCGTTAAGGAGATAAGAAAAGAAGCTTTCAGTCAATTTTGAAGAAGGTAAACAAGTGGAAGGTTAAATATTGAACTCCACTTTTTTCCAATTTAATAATTTTTGATCCTTCGTATAATTTTCCCCGGTCCAAAGCCGTAAAATCCAAACCAAACAATTTCTAAACTAATAACTGTCGTTGGCGTCGCAAAATAAAAGCGGGGGCGCGTTAGTTTACCTTTTGACTTTTTTTTTTTTTCGAAATTAATTTATTATTAAGCTCTCAACTTCGGCAACAAAGCAGGCCAGAAATAAACTTTTTTTTCCGTCCCAGTAATTCGCGCCTTTTATTAAAATCGCACGAAAAGAAAAGAAAGTCGAAGATTTCAAATTTTTTATAAATTTTTAATGCTTTTGTTTTGTGAAAAACAAATAACGTAGTGAGTTTTTGGTTGGACGATTTGCTTTTGTAATTGGTGTGCTTTTTTTAAATTAAAAAAAAATTAATACTGGCGTTTACGAAGTTATACTTCTTGTGGGGCGTGAGAGTACAATCTTAGGAGGCTACGGAAGTTGCGCGCGCACAACTAATAAAAATTCAACTGAGAAAGTAAATTAATTATTGTGAATCGTGCTTAAAACGGAGTGTGCGCATTCGTAGCGTTGGGAAAATCCAAACCAAACAAATTTCTAAATTTTAAATTTTAACTGTCGTTGGCGTCGCAAAATAAAAGCGGTGTGCGTTTTTGTTTACCTTTTGAACTTTTTTTTTTTTTCGAAATTAATTTATTATTAAGCCTTCTCAACTTCGGCCCAAAAAAAAGGCCAGAAATAAATTTTTTTAATCGTCTTAGGAATTCGACGGCTTTATAAAATGCACGAAAAGAAAAGATAAGTCGAAGATTTCAAATTTTTATAAATTTTAATGCTTTTGATTTTGTGAAAAACAAATAACGTAAGTGAGTTTTGAGTTGGACGATTTGCTTTTGAATTTGGTGTGCTTTTTTTAAATTAAAAAAAAATTTAATACTGGCGTTTACGAAGTTATACTTCTTTTGGGGCGTGAGAGTAAAATCTTAGGAGGCTACGGAAGTTGCGCGCGCACAACTAATAAAAATTCGACTTAGAAAGTAAATTAATTATTGTGAATCGTACTTAAAATGGAGTGTGCGCATTGGTAGCGTTCGGAAATTGCAGCCCCCTCGGCAAAGAAGCTTCACTTCAACACTATTCTGTAGTTTTTAATTAACTTTTCCCTAAAGTAAATGGATTTTTGTCAATAGTGCTTAAAACCGAGTGCGCACATTCGAGCTCAAAGTGGCACATTCCGATCTCGGGAAAATGAAGCGCGCCGCTCCGCGTCGCGCTTCATTTGCCTCCCTCGCTCGGAAATGTGCCACTTTTCGCTCGAATGCGCACATCCTCGTATTTATTGGATTTTTCTAATTTATCTTTCGCTCTTTCAAATCATAAATTAAAATTTAGATTTGTGAATATCCATTTTACGTTCGAAAAATCTATTTACCATAGCAATGAGTGGAAGGGAGCGAAAAGATATGCCAATCTCGTTATTGCGAGTGAGAGGGAACGACTAAAATTATTCAACTGAATATTCGTGTTAATTTAATTGACCGAAATTATTGTGAATGGTGCTTAAAACCGAGTGTGCACATTCGAGCTCAAAGTGGCACATTCCGATCTCGGGAAAATGAAGCGCGCCGCTCCGCGTCGCGCTTCATTTGCCTCCCTCGCTCGGAAATGTGCCACTTTTCGCTCGAATGCGCACATCCTCGTATTTATTGGATTTTTCTAATTTATCTTTCGCTCTTTCAAATCATAAATTAAAATTTAGATTTGTGAATATCCATTTTACGTTCGAAAAATCTATTTACCATAGCAATGAGTGGAAGGGAGCGAAAAGATATGCCAATCTCGTTATTGCGAGTGAGAGGGAACGACTAAAATTATTCAACTGAATATTCGTGTTAATTTAATGACCGAAATTATTGTGAATGGTGCTTAAAACCGAGTGTGCACATTCGAGCTCAAAGTGGCACATTCCGATCTCGGGAAAATGAAGCGCGCCGCTCCGCGTCGCGCTTCATTTGCCTCCCTCGCTCGGAAATGTGCCACTTTTCGCTCGAATGCGCACATCCTCGTATTAATTGGATTTTTCTAATTTATCTTTCGCTCTTTCAAATCATAAATTAAAATTTAGATTTGTCAATATCCATTTTATGTTCGAAAAATCTATTTACCGTAGCAATGAGTGGAAGGGAGCGAAAAGATATGCCAATCTCGTTATTGCGAGTGAGAGGGAACGACTAAAATTATTAAACTGAATATTCGTGTTAATTTATTGGCCGAAATTATTGTGAATGGTGCTTAAAACCGAGTGTGCCATTCGAGCTCAAAGTGGCACATTCCGATCTCGGGAAAATGAAGCGCGCCGCTCCGCGTCGCGCTTCATTTGCCTCCCTCGCTCGGAAATGTGCCACTTTTCGCTCGAATGCGCACATCCTCGTATTAATTGGATTTTTCTAATTTATTTTGCGCTCTTTCAAATCATAAATTAAAATTTAGATTTGTCAATATCCATTTTATGTTCGAAAAATCTATTTACCGTAGCAATGAGTGGAAGGGAGCGAAAAGATATGCCAATCTCGTTATTGCGAGTGAGAGGGAACGACTAAAATTATTCAACTGAATATTCGTGTTAATTTATTGGCCGAAATTATTGTGAATGGTGCTTAAAACCGAGTGTGCACATTCGAGCTCAAAGTGGCACATTCCGATCTCGGGAAAATGAAGCGCGCCGCTCCGCGTCGCGCTTCATTTGCCTCCCTCGCTCGGAAATGTGCCACTTTTCGCTCGAACGCGCGCATCTTCGTATTTAACGATATTAATTTTTACACGTGGGTATATTTAAGTAAGTCACGCCAAAGAAGTATGACTTCTAACGGGTACATAAGCACACGCACCGCTTTTTTAAATCGAAATCGTTCGAGGCAGTTGTAACTAACCTCACTTTTAAAACGACGAGCTCGTAAATAAATTTAAAAATTCACAAAAAAACAACTGTTCGCCCATTTTCCGAGCAAAGATGGATGGCGAGGCGCGCGGAAAAGAAAGTTGCGAAGCAAAGTTTTGTACAACATAAATTTACACTTGTAAGTATGAGATATAAAATTCCGGCAAGATGGAAAACACAAGTCAGAGCCGGTCGCCGCTTTTCTCGGGGCGAAGTAATCGGCAATCGTTTTACGGATGTGAAGCCAGAGCTTAAGTTTATGCCTGAAAAACGTGCCATGCATTTCGGTCGAAGTGTTGGGATAAACACGTCGCTCTCTTACGATCTAAAAGCTTTAAGTAAAACCTAGTTAAGGCGCGCACTAATGCCGCACCGAGTGCCGCGCTTTTTATCTTTCCAAATTTATCTACCCGCTTTTTTTTATTTACAAATTCCCCCCCGCCGCCGCCGCCGAACAACATCCTCGCTTCCGATAAAACCGAATTTACGAGCGGCAAAGCCGTAAAGTGCGCCGCGCTTTTCGAAATTTTAAAAGCGCAACTTTTCTTGTTTCTTGTTTCTTTTTTTTTTTTTTAATTATTAACTTGATCGACTTCGTCTTAAAACGTTCAACCGGTTTTTTTTTTGTTTTTTAAGGTTATGGTTTTTTGCGATATCGCCACAAATAGATGATTTCGATACGTGTGCGTAAAGTGAGCACTTTCGGTGAGTTTGACGTCAGAAGACCAGGAAAAGCGTATGGACGCATTCACTACGGAATCAAGTACACAAAGGAGATGTCGTTGTGAATGTAACATAACTTTCGACGAGTGTTGTCAATTGAAGTCTACCGGGTGGCTCGCTTTACGCGTACGTATCGAACAATTTTTTTTTTAAAACCTACGGCAACAGTTTGATTTATGGAACACGCGTATTGCCGCAAACATTGATAAAAAATTTAATTTTTCTCAAAAAAAAAATTAATTAAAGGGGGGACAAAGAAGAAATTTCTGGGGAAATTTTTAATTTAATGTTTACTGCTTTTATTCAAATTTTGTAATTATATAAATGAATTCGGCAGTAAATAGAAGACCAAAATTCGATTAAAAAAATTTTCGCGATATTCGGATTGGTGTTATATTTTTATATACAGGGTGTCTTAATTTGCGTGCCTTACAAATTAGGATTTAATTAAATGAAAGATATGGTTTATTAACAAATTGATTAGTGTTTAATTAAGAAATAAAGTCTCGTACTTTTGAAGTGAAACTTCTTATGCGAGACCAAATCAAAAATTTTCACATTGCATTTTAAAAATCAATATTTTTTCCTAAAATTTAATCCATTTATTTGACATTTTTATTAAATTACGATTCAAAAATATTATTACAATAATAATTGCTAATAAATAATTAGATCTCTAGCGAAGTTATCGTTAGTGCCGTATAATGGCCAACAAAATGTCTAATTCTAATTTTAAAAATTTTTAAAAATAAGACATTCAGAATGTCCAGAAATACAAAAGCAAAATAATATTCTCATTTAAAATCTTTAAACAATAGAAAAAAATAAAATGCCGTTTTAAAATACACAATCATCGATTCCTAATTTAGTTTTTTTTTAATTTTCTAAGTATAATTTAATAAAATTAATTCGTCTTTAGAGGGGGCGGGAGGGCGAGACACAACCTCCGAAGTCTTCATATTTTTATTCGACGTTTCAACTAAAAATCAAAACGACTTTTCAAAAGCGCGCACCCTCCTCTCTTTTGAAAACATCCGCATTTGATTTCCGAGATCTTTTGGTTACATTTTTCTACAACACCATATTTACATCGCGAATTGATGAATCAAACTTTTTTTGATTAAACATAAAAAGACCGACGTCGAGTTTTATTTAAAAAAAAGAAAAAAAGAGAAAGAAGAAGGATAATTGAAAGTTTCTTCCGGATAAACCGAATAACCGGGGTCGATATCTCAGGTCCTCTTACATTATTAAATTTCTACGTGTCTTAAGGGTTGGGAAAAAAGGAAAAAGGAAGCAAAAGGGCTTAAATATGTTTTCTACTTGCAACGCGGAAATTGAAGGTCGCACTAATTGAAGTACCCACCGAGATTATTATTCTTTCGCAAAGTTCTCACCAACTTTCGTAAAAACGCCAGGACAAAAGGGACGAGGATGGCTTCGCCGAGAACGACTTTTCCGAGTTTACCTCAGTGGCGCACCTTCATAATTTAATCCGAATTAAGTCTTTGAGAATTCGACAATTTGTAAAAATAAATTAATTCTTGCGAATGGGTGCTTAGAGCCGTATAATTTTTTTTATTTTTGAAGTTGTACTTCTTTTGGCGCATTGAAAGTAAAACTTTAGTACATTGGAGTTCGAAGTGGCACATTCGAAAATTGAAGCCCTCTCAGCAAAGAAGCTTCACTTCAAAGCGATTCTATAGTTTTTAATTAAATTTTCTCCAAAAGTACATGGATTTTTGTGAATCGTGCTTAAGGCCGAGTGTGCACATTCGAGCTCAAAGTGGCACATTCCGATCTCGGGAAAATGAAGCGCGCCGCTCCGCGTCGCGCTTCATTTGCCTCCCTCGCTCGGAAATGTGCCACTTTTCGCTCGAATGCGCACATCCTCGTATTTATTGATTTGCCTTAAATAATCTTTTCACTTTCAAATCAAAAAATTAAATTTAGTTCAGTAAATATGGATTTTATGTTCAAAAAATGTATTTACCATGGCAATGAGTGGAAGTGAGCGAAAAGATACGATAATTTAGTAGGGGCGAGTGAGAGAAAACGATTAAATTAATTTTTTGTCCAATTTATTGGCCTAAATTTTGTAAATCATGCTTAAATCCGGGTGTGCACATTCGAGCTCAAAGTGGCACATTCCGATCTCGGGAAAATGAAGCGCGCCGCTTCGCGTCGCGCTTCATTTGCCTCCCTCGCTCGGAAATGTGCCACTTTTCGCTCGAATGCGCACATCATCGTATTTATTGATTTGCCTTAAATAATATTTTCACTTTCAAATCAAAAATTAAATTTAGTTCAGTAAATATGGATTTTATGTTCAAAAAATGTATTTACCATAGCAATGAGTGGAAGTGAGCGAAAAGATACGATAATTTAGTAAGCGCGAGTGAAAGAAAACGATTAAATAAATTTTTTGTCCAATTTATTGGCCTAAATTTTGTAAATCATGGTTAAAACCGAGTGTGCACATTCGAGCTCAAAGTGGCACATTCCGATCTCGGAAAATGAAGCGCGCCGCTCCGCGTCGCGCTTCATTTGCCTCCCTCGCTCGGAAATGTGCCACTTTTCGCTCGAATGCGCACATCTTCGTATTTATTGAAATTGTTTAAATTACTTTTTGGAAACTTAAAAAAAATTATTAATTTTCCAAAATTAATTGACCAATTTATACATATTTTGCCTTGTTTTCGATTTACACGGTTTTTTCCTTCTAAATCGGGGAATAGGTGTACAGCGGGGCGGCCGCAAGATTCGAATTTTTTAAGGGAGGGGGCAATAACATATAATTTGAAAACCAGTGGTACGCAACCCAACACGTGGTCATATTGAATATAGTTATGCCAAAGAAGTATAACGTAAGTACACGCACCGATTTTTTTTGAATAACAATCTACTTATGACATTTAATTTTTTTCATACATAATTTTAAAAGTATCAATTTTTTATTTATTAATTTATATGGTACTAGGGTAACCCGATCAATAGATGGACGCCCCCCAATAGATGGACAAAAATTCTTTTAAGTAAAAAATTGTAAAATAAATTTTCTGTTTTACAAATACTATATAAAAATATTTTTGTTTGCTTATATACTTATTATTATCACAAAAAAATATTTTTTTCATTCGACAATACAATGTTTTGCTTCATGAGCGCCATCTCTAGTAAGCATCTGACTTTTTTCTTCATAATTAATACAATTAAATGAAATAATAAGGTATGTATTATATGATTTTGTATATACAGTCGAACCTCAATAAGTCGAACCTCGATAAGCCGAATTTTTGCTAACTCGAATTATTTTTAGTTTCCCTTCAACTTCGACCTATCGGGGTTCAACTGTATTTGAATAACAATACAATAGAAAAATCAAAAAAATATGAAAACAATTACGGTCCATTAATTGGTGACAGATTTTTAACCTCAATCCAATAGATGGACATCAAATTTATCTTTTACATTTTTGTTATATTTTTTTCATATTTGAAATTTACAAATTTATAATTATATTTTTTTTTAAAGATGGCGGACAACAAGAAATGTTATAAAGTTTATTCTTATTCATCTGATGATTTAAAGAATTCATTCAAAGATGTTAATAAAGAAAAAAAAAGAAAAAATATATTATATATTATATTATATCGTTGTATAATGTTGATTTTATACATTACAATTATTATATTAGCGTATAATTAATATTATGTAGCGTATAAAAGCAAAGGCATTTTTCAAAAAAATAAAATTACTTTTCCATATATTTTGAAAATTATTATTCCATCTATTGTTTGTTTATTGGTTATTTTTATTAAGTTTAAGCTATTAATTATTTAATTAAAAAATTTAATCATCCTTTATATAAATAATAAAACAAAAAAATTATTTTTGAGAAGCGTCCATCTACTGGAGGTTTTGTCTATCTACTGGTGAATGAGCTTTTTTCTTAAAATTTCCTTTTTACTTTACACAAAATTTTCATTATTTTTTTTCTAATTTATTCGACATTTTTACGTAAACATAACTCATTTTATTCCAACTTATTAATATTTTACTATATTATTTCATTAAAGAAACAAAAGAACACGCTTAACCGTCCATCTATCGGCGAGTTAACCTACCACTTTTTTAAAATTCGACAAAATCAATTTACCTCAGAAAAATAAATCAAACGAGAGAGTGCTTTAGAAATTTTGACATTTCGCCTCGCCATAATTTTTTATCGGCCACATAATACCAACAAAAAGAAATGAAAAGTACTAAAATGTATGATTGGTTTCCATGGAGCTTCTTTATATGTTTTACACATTGTAATCAGTCTTTTATGGACTTATATTTCGTTTCGGAAAAGGGAAAGGGGGGGCCGACGAAAAATAGCCAATTCCAGCCTTTCCTTTTCCTTAAAAAAAACACACACACACACACACAAGAGAAGCCTAATACACTTTTATGCGAACTAATAAAAAATGTTATTGCAAATGTAAGTCGCATAAATCATTTATGGACACGCTTTATGTCTATATTTAAGAACAAACCGAATCTCTCGTACGACAGCGCGAAAGAACGGCAGAAGGGGGCGGGCGGGGAGAGGAGACGCGTATTTTTATAAAACAACTTATTTCCGTGTTTTCATTTTTGTTGATGTTCTCGAAGTTTCTTTAGGGCTCATTACTTCGGGCCCCATTGTGTGTTGTTTACAAAGGATCGAATTTTAAAATATTTTTCAGGGGTCGCGACGCTTCGAACGGCGCCATTTTCTTTCATTGGCCATAAGTTTGCGGTTGAGCGGTTTAAGGAGCGAGGGCCTTTTGAATTTCGGCGACGTGAAGATACGTACAATTTAGTCTTACAAAACGCTACGTTAACCTTAGACGACGACTGGAATTCGTTCTTGTCGAATGGACGGCTTGCATTGTTGTGGTCAACTTCAAATATCTGCTCTGGAATTTCGGCGAAGAAAAGAGACACGTGCCTCGCATTTTCACTACTTTTCACAAAGGAGCCACTCACTCTTCGGCGCTATTTTTTTTTCTGTTCTTTTTCTTTCGTAATAAAATGTTTTATTTTATAACGTCGATCTGCGTCTTCCTTCCTTCCTTTTTCGGGATAGACGCGGGCGGTGCGGCACCTTTTAAAATTTCGAGAATCACTTCTGGCAAAATGTTCAATCAAAGCATGAACGCAATTCGAATCATAAATAAATTAAATCTCACTTCCTATGTAAGGCAAGGAGGCCCCTAAAAGCTTTAATAAACTAAAGTGGCATTAAGAAGGCTTTGGGACGGGGTTCAAAATCAAACTGCAAAATTACGAGCTTAATTTACGTAACGGACGTAAAAAAATTCGCCTAATTTCGGAGATAACGAAGAGAGGAGAAAGTTTAATGGAACGAACTTCGCACGTGTCGACCTGTTTCGGATGAATGGGGGACCGCGGTACGGCCGAAGCTTATATTGCCCGCGGGGGGAGATTTAAAAGAAATACCAAAACGAAAATTTCGCTTTGATTTTAATTTTTTGGTGAATTCACAAATTTTTTTTTTTAATTGCGTTAAAAACGATTTATTGGATTTAAGCACGATTCACAATAATTAATCTACTTTATAAAGGGCTAACTTCAAACGAGTGAATTTTCGTGAAAAAATTTAAAAGTTTAGCAAAATTGACATTTTGAAAAGGTCGATCGCGTTTTTCTCACAGACTTAATATTGGGCTCTGGTGATTTTTTTGACTGATCTTACGCTCCGATAAAAGGGCTTATAAATTTGAAAAGTTTTTAAAGATCCGTTCACAAATAACCGAGCTCCGATTTTTAAAAGTGGAAATTTAAAAAAAATAATTACCAGTCGGACTTTTAGACCCCTTTACTCGAGAATTTCAAATGGCACGCCTATGGTTTTTTGGGTCTATCCGAAGCCGAAAAGTCTGACGAATCTGAACCTGTATAGTTTTTAAAGATATGTTAACAAATAACGGCGCTACAATTTTTTTAACGTACACATTTGTACTCCAAATATAAATCTAAAACTGCAACCCTTAATTACTCGAAAAATTAACATTGCGCCCTATGCCAATTTTGCAACTATCTTATGGGAAAATGTCTTAGGATTCTGAATCCAGGTCGTTTTTGATGATGGGATATAAATTGAGGGCGCTACGATCGTTTTTGTGAGTCGAAGTGTATTTTTTTCGATTTCTTTAGTTTTCTCAAAAATTTTGGGGGTTGAAAGTGGAACAGGGAAAAATGGCTCCGGCTATGTAGGTTTGGGGTCCATAAAAAGGTCCCACAAAAATTGAAAGCAAATCCATTACCTAAATTTTTTTTTCCTCAAAAATACGCAAGGGGTTAATCCATGTTTTTTCTTGATTTTAGCCGATTTTGGGAGTTTTAAGTTAGCGCCGGTTTCAGACGCGTAGGAGCTGGGAACGTCCAGAAATGAAAGGATTTGACTAAGTTCGCAAAGACGGCGGAGTTACAGCATTTTGAAAATTAAAAAATTTAGCAAAATTTACATTTTGAAAGCTTCAAGCGTGTTTTTCTCCCAGACTTAACATTGGGCCCTATTGATTTTTTTGGCTGGTCTTACGCTCAGATAAACGGCCTTTTAGAATCTGAAAAGTCTTTAAAGATCCGTTCACAAATAACCGAGCTACGATTTTTCAAAGTGGAAATTTAGAAAAAAATAATTACAAGTCCCACTTTTCGAACCAGTTTTTTTCGAAAATTTCAAATGGCACGCATATGGTTTTTTGGGCCTATCCGAAGCCAAAAAGTCTGACAAATCGGAATCTTGATAGGTTTTAAAGGTCCATTCACGAATAGTGGCTCTACAATTTTTTTAACGTAAAATTTTGTCCTACGAATATAAACCTAAAACTTCAGCCCTTTTATAAAAAAATTAACATTGGGCCCTATACCAATTGTGCACGTATCTTATGGGAAAAACTCTCAGGATTCCGAATCCACGTCGTTTTTAATTATCGGATCGAAAATGAGGGCGCTACGATCGTTTTTGTAAGTCAAAGTGTCTTTTTTCGATCTATTTAGATTTCTCAAAAATTTTGGGGGTTGAAAAAACGTCCGCAAAAATTTAAAGCAAATTCATTGTGCAAAAAAAAACCAGTAGATAAAAATGTGTAACTAATACTTTTGTTCGGTTTCTAAGTGGGTCAAGTTTCAGTACTTATTCGTGTGACACCCGGTATAATTATCTACATAGTGTTTTACAGGGCGCGCCATCTATTTGTAAAAATCCAAACCACTTTCTCACAAAACCAAAAAAAAAACAATATTAATTCGACGAGCCTTGACCCTTAAAAAAGCGGTGCGAATTAAAACGAAAAAACGCGAAAAAAGCGAAACCAACAAGACAAGGGTGCGCGTGTGCGTTCACAAGAGGAGATCTCATACGTGGAATAATTCCAAAAGCATTCTTACGTCTGTGTGTGCATCCACCTTTATTCCGGTAGACTAATAATAATTAGTGTCCCGTCATTGTATTCTCAGGCACGTGGATTCCCGAGAGATCGTAACGCGGGCGGCAACCCTTAAAGATTCCCAGCCCTCTAATGACGTGCACGGCGCACTAGAGACGTGCTGAAGAGCAATTCTTATATTTTCAGTCGATCCCGAGCCGTCCCCCTTTTTTTCGCCCTAAATGCATGCGAAAAATCGCGGTACTACTTTTCGGGCGAAGGAGCAATTGCGACGTCGACCCCTTTCAGGACGCGCGCCCCGCGCCCCTTCCTTCCGACAAGTAAACTCGAAGACCTGTGCAAACTTGCTGTTGATTTTGGATAACGTTCAGGCTCGGATTGTTTGGATGACGAAACTTTATGTTACTCTTAATCTAACACTAAGCACACTGTTCCTATTCTAGGCAAATATTTTCGTTAAATATGTGCATCGCGCGCGCCTCGCCGAAATCGACTCCTTCGGGACGGCTTCTATTTGCTCTATATCCTTGCTGTTTATATTAAAGTTTTATTTCTCCTTTAATTAATTCGCTCACTCTTTGTTTTCTTCCACTTTTGAGCTTCGACACTTTGCAATTTAATTGTTCGGAGAGGGCCGTGTCTTTTGTCTCCGGTTATTACAACTACCCATAAGCAGAATTTAATAAGAAAACGCCTTTGTGCTTCACTTTAATTTATTAAACAAAGATAAGTGGCGAAAATTTAATACCTCGAGTAACGAGCCGCCCCTGCTTCGTAATCGCGATTCTTTTTGGTCAATTTTTATTACTTGCGTCGAGATTAAATTGTTTAAAAAACGCGCACAAAATTAAAATCGAATTGAATACAGGGTGTTTCATTTAATGTGCCACTTGAAATAAAACACCCGGTATATAAATATGATACAAATTAAAGTACAGTGGAAACTCGGTTAATTGAAGGTAAAGAGAAAAAAACAAATTTTAGATATAATGTGACATTTTGAGACCAAAACTACGGTTTTAGAATTACTTGAATTTTTTTAAAGTATATTGATCATTGTATTTACCATAGCAATGAGTGGAAGTGAGCGAAAAGATACGATAATTTAGTAAGTGCGAGTGAAAGAAAACGATTAAATTAATTCTTTGTCTAATTTATTGGCCTAAAGTTTGAAAATCATGCTTAAAACCGAGTGTGCGCATTCGAGCTCAAAGTGGCACATTCCGATCTCGGAAAATGAAGCGCGCCGCTCCGCGTCGCGCTTCATTTGCCTCCCTCGCTCGGAAATGTGCCACTTTTCGCTCGAACGCGCACATCCTCGTATTTATTGATTTGCTTTAATTAATCTTTTCACTTTCAAATAAAAAAATTAAATTTAGTTGAGTAAATATGTTCAAAAAATGTATTTATCATAGCAATGAGTGGAAGTGAGCGAAAAGATACGATAATTTAGTAAGTTCGAGTGAAAGAAAACGATTAAATTAATTTTTTGTCTAATTTATTGGCCTAAACTTTGTAAATCATGCTTAAAACCGAGTGTCGCATTCGAGCTCAAAGTGGCACATTCCGATCTCGGAAATGAAGCGCGCGCTCCGCGTCGCGCTTCATTTGCCTCCCTCGCTCGGAAATGTGCCACTTTTCGCTCGAACGCGCACATCCTCGTATTTATTGATTTGCTTTAATTAATCTTTTCACTTTCAAATAAAAAAATTAAATTTAATTGAGTAAATATGTTCAAAAAATGTATTTACCATAGCAATGAGTGGAAGTGAGCGAAAAGATACGATAATTTTGTAAGTGCGAGCGAAAGAAAACGATTAAATTAATTTTTTGTCTAATTTATTGGCCTAAAGTTTGAAAATCATGCTTAAAACCGAGTGTGCGCATTCGAGCTCAAAGTGGCACATTCCGATCTCGAATGAAGCGCGCCGCCCGCGTCGCGCTTCATTTGCCTCCCTCGCTCGGAAATGTGCCACTTTTCGCTCGAACGCGCACATCCTCGTATTTGTTGATTTGCCTTAATTAATCTTTTCACTTTCAAATAAAAAAATTAAATTTAGTTGAGTAAATATGTTCAAAAAATGTATTTACCATAGCAATGAGTGGAAGTGAGCGAAAAGATACGATAATTTAGTAAGTGCGAGTGAAAGAAAACGATTAAATTAATTTTTTGTTTAATTTATTGGCCTAAAGTTTGAGAATCATGCTTAAAACCGAGTGTGACATTCGAGCTCAAAATGGCACATTCCGATCTCGGAAAATGAAGCGCGCGCTCCGCGTCGCGCTTCATTTGCCTCCCTCGCTCGGAAATGTGCCACTTTTCTCTCGAATGCGCACATCTTCGTATTTATTTAAATTGTTTAAATTACTTTTTGGAAACTTCAAAAAAATTATTAATTTTCAATAAATAACTGACTAATTTATACATTTTTTGCATTGTTTTCGATTTACACGTTTTGTTTCCTTCTAAATCGGGTAATAGGTGTACAGCGGGGCGGCCGCAAGATTCGATTTTTTAAGGGAGGGGGCAATAACATATAATTTGAAAACCAGTGGTACGCAACCCAACACGTGGTCATATTGAATATAGTTATGCCAAAGAAGTATAACGTAAGTACACGCACCCATTTTTTTTTGAATAACAATCTACTTATGACATTTAATTTTTTTCATACACAATTTTAAAAGTATCAATTTTTTATTTATTAATTTATATGGTACTAGGGTAACCCGATCAATAGATGGACGCCCCCCAATAGATGGACAAAAATTCTTTTGATAACCAATTACATTAAATTTAAGTATAAAATTGTAAAATAAATTTTCTGTTGTACAAATATTATATAAAAATAGTTTTTTTTGCTTATATACTTATTATTATCGCAAAAATATATTTTTTCATTCGACAATACAATGTTTTGCTTCATGAGCGCCATCTCTGGTAACCATCTGACTTTATTTGTCATAATTAATACAATTAAATAAAATAATAAGGTAAGGTAAAAGACCCTGTTATTGACACTGACCCGGTTTCTGACACTTTCAACTTTACTTTGAATTAATAAAAAGAAAATTACCTCGAATTGATAAATGAAGTTTTTCTAAATTTAAAATTAATTCATCGTGTACCTATTTGATGACGATATCAGTTACAAAAAAACTCACTTAATATAAAATACTATTTAAGCCCAGAGTGACTGTGAAAGCCATTTTTTAGTTATAGTCTAAGCAATTGACAGAAGAGCGTTCGACTATTGAATTAGTGATTTAATCATTCATGTAAGTATAAAAATATTATAAAAAATATATGGTTTGATTCATAATTAACTACTATTTATTTTTAAAAATTAAAACATCATAGTAAATTATATTTTATTATTAAAATAAGAGTGTCAATAACTAGGCTCAATTTTATAGGTATGTTACAGTTATCGACACTCAAATTCTAACCTATGTTATGTTTACATATTTGTTTTTATAATATTTAATTTTATTATTTTTGTGTTGAAAAAATTAACATTTTATTTATAATAAATGATACATTATACCAAATTATGTTTGATTATAATAAATTTAAACTTGATAGTGTATAACCTAATAAAATGAAGAATAATTTTGAAATATGGAGTGTCAGAAACTAGGTCTTCAAACATTATTTTTTAAAACATTAATTTAAATTATTAATCTGCTTCAAAGAATTATTTTACGCATATGACCTTTTCTAGAAATCGTGAACTTATATATGAAAAATAAATTAATTATTTAAATTAAATTTTTTATAAGTTATCCTGTTATAACCTCAGCTGTCACTCTAAAAGTGTCAGAAACTGGGCCCTTTACCTTAAATATAATACAAATTAAAATATTGGCCAGTAACTATAGCTACGAGATAAATAAATCAACCAATCAGCTTTGATTTCAAATCTTTGTGTTTAATTATAACAATTGACAAACCGAAACCGTTCTCAGTCAACAAAATATCTTTCATTTTATTAAATGTTTTTTACCATAAAAACTAAGCGCCCAATTTATAAAAAAATATTTTGTATAAAATCGTTTAAATTATAATTGAGCATTGACCGCACCCTCCGTTGCACTATTTATTAATTCCAATTACCATAGTAACAGCTCAGAACTATCTTAAATCAAATAATAAAAATCTAACCGCCAAACTTCAACGTTCCTTCAATTTAATTAAATCCGAAATCGCGTACCACGTGACTCGAAACACCTTGTAAATAAAAACCGTCAAATTGAGAAATAATTTAGTAAACGCAACGTAACTTTTTGCGTCTCGGATGTCGGGAGGGGGGCGCTAAGAAAAAGTAAATAAAAAAGTGCCGTTTGGAGGAGTAAACACAGATAAAAAAAATCTCTCGTTAAATACGAAATTAACACGAAGATTTGAAGAGAAAAGTTTTCGTAACAAGTTTAAAAAGGGAGAGAGGAGGCCGAAGAAAGACGAGGACGAAGCCGGAGAGGAAATAAACGAATTCAAGTTTAAAATGTTTTGATAAAATTGCGCATCGAACGTAAGAACTACCCCAATTATAAAGGAATTAAATACTTTTTATCTTTCTTAGAGGGCCGACTTTGAGTCATTTAAATACCTACAGAGGAAGTACACGACGATAATGAAACAAAACTTTTACTAATTAAAAGTTTTCTCCTCGAGAGTTTGCTTCTAATTGATTAATCGCATTTCGATTCTTGATTGTGAACAATTTTTATGCGCGACCCTTGTTTTCTTGTGCAACGAAAGTTGGCGAACGGAGCAACTTTTCAACACTTGCTCCGAAATAGTTAATAATTGTTTAAAAGACTCACCCCCACGTTTATTCTACAACTGGTTTCGGAGAGAAACTTGGAGCTTACCTGCAAAGAAAAACAAATCGTTAAAATGATGGATTAATTTTTTATTTTTGACGTTATACTTCTTTCGGCGTTCGGGAGTAAAATTTTGTGGCAACGAAAGTTGCCATAGATTGTATAAATTAATGAAACTTTTATACTTGTACTTTTTTTTGAAATTTTTATTAAGTTAGGAGTTTAAGCTTGTGGTACTTTAAATGAAACACACGGTATATATCTAGAAATACATAAAAAGGAAGAAACCATCCATATCAACGGTATTAACAACATTTTATTATTATTCGAATTATAAGGGAACCTGTTGTACCTTGGTCCCTTTGTAGCTAGAGCAACTTTATTTTTTTTTAATATTTGCGGGCTTTCGTGACTCCTAATTTTTGATATTTCAAATGCCACATTGACGGACATTAACGTGAAGTTAGCAGCAGCTGGCCAATATACTTTGTTAATGTATGAGATCAATTGAAATTTTTAATCGAAAAAAAGTAAGTCTTTTTGTATTCTTTTTACTTAAATATCTTATTGATTGTTATTACGTAATAACAAATGACTCATCGTAATAGACAGATTATTTATTAATGTTTGCATAGTAGTGGTCTGATTTTGGCACAGCATAATCTTTAATTTTATTTTTGAGTTAAAACTTCAAGGGTCGGTGTGTTGTCCCACGGTCACCGTCAAAAAGTTGTACCTTGGCACTAAGATCGACGTGCAATAAATAAAAATTTAGATATGCCTTTGTTATAAATTCTTATTTTTTTTAAATTTTGCTTCAGATAATATGCCTCGCAAGTCTAACAAAAAATTTGAATTTTTGCAAAGTTAACCATTAAGTATGTGAAATTTGAGTATACGAGAAAAGTTTTGTTAATTTTTGAAACAATTTTAGTGTCATCTCAAAGAAGAACATTAGTAGTTCGTATAATCCAAAAATAAATATATAGTTTTCATAGAGCAATGGCTTTTATTTTGCTTAATGTGAATAGAGTCAAGGTACATCACTTCTGTTGTACCTAGGCCATAGATCCACTAATTTTTAAATCTTATAGCAATTTGAGTAAACGGTTGGTAATGCTTTCAAATATTTTATGACGAATGCCTTATTAGTGCCCCACTGCGATGCAATTCATTTTATCAACAAATTGTTACATATACAATTTAAAAAAAATCACAAGTGAAAAAAGGGCCAAGGTACCACAGATTCCCCTAATCATTCCCTCTCACTCGCACTGACGAGATTGTCGTATCTTTTTGCTCCCTTTCACTCATTGCTATGGTAACGAACATAAAATCAATATTTACAAAATTAAATTGAAAATTATGATTTGAAGGAGCAAAGAAAAAGTAGAGAAATTCAATAAAGACGAGGATGTGCGCATTCGAGCGAAAAGTGGCACATTTCCGAGCGAGGGAGGCAAATGAAGCGCGACGCGGAGCGGCGCGCTTCATTTTCCCGAGATCGGAATGTGCCACTTTGAGCTCGAATGTGCACACTCGGTTTTAAGGACGATTCACAATAATTCATTTACTTTCTTAGCCGGCTAAGTGTCCAATTTTCATTAGGTGTGCGCGCGCAAGTAGTTCTTACAATCCAAAAATAAATCTACATATATCGTCAAGTAAATTAAACTTTTAAAATCGCGATAAAACGTTTGAACAACGACTGCAATAAATTTCACAGTGGTGCACCAAAATGCGAAACACCTTGTATAATTTTTTTTTCTGATCTCTAAACAAAATAATTTGCTTTATTTTGTAAACTAAGCGTCAATTCTAATTTAATTACGTGCAAACGCAAATTCCATTATAAAGGGTGTTTCGAATTAAAGCAGAAAATATTAAGATTTCCAAAAATTGCCAAAAACGATCGTTACGAGGCTTTGTAATTATTTATAAGAAATTATTATTACAAACTGATAAACACGTGTGCCTATTTAAAAACTCAAATGCACGATTCCGGAAAGCGCGATAACGTTAACTTGCAAATGGCCGAAAGCGCTACGTTGAACAAAGGAAAATAAATTTTGGGCCTCGCAACTAACATTTTGGAAAGCCATTACGACCAAAAACCGAGATTTTTGAGAAAGGTGGCGTAAAGATTTTTAAAGTATTATTTGTGACTTAACAAAAACGACAAAACATAGAATATTTAAAAATAAGCTTACAATTGAGATTTATATACAGGGTGTACTTCGGAGAGTTCCAAAACCCTTTGGTAAACACTATTCTGGTTCCACACAAACACTAATTAGTCAAAATCAAAATTTTCTAGAACGTTCTTAACACTTCAACGCGCGATTCACAACTGGGGTGTGGGGGACGATGTATGCAGTTTGCAACGTTATCCGTTTATTTCAATTTTGGTATATGTTAAATACGATTAAGAAACTTTCTAAAAACGGCCGTACCGATGTTTTATAATTATTTATAAGTTTGTACACACCAAAAACAAATAATGTAACTAATTTAAATCAACTCGTGCGAGCCATCTACGGTACACGCACTACTTTACATTGATTTATAAGAATTCAAATAAATAATACAATTAAACAAATATTAGCATTTAAAATTTTTAAGTAATGTATTAGTCGTTTAAAAAAATGTTTTAACGACTGATATCATTTAAATTTTTCTAATAGTTCTTTGAAGCACATATGTTACATTCAAAGCACGTTGTATTCAAGCTGCCTATGTATAAGTTATGGAAAGTTTGGGTTAAGTAAAGGGGCGGAGTTCATGTATTGATTTTTCACGTAGCCGTTCACGAAGCACTTCGTATTGAAGCCGCCTATAAGTTAAAGCACATTTGCGCAGTAAAGGGGCGGAGTTTATGTATTGATTTTTCACAAAGCCTACAAAGTATTGATTTTTAGATATGCCAAACAGGTAGTGACATCGCCAAAACTTTCCAGTGGTTACTTTATGTTTAAGGTCACCGACCTGTGGGTTACCAGTAAACAAACCTACAAACACTACATTTCGAAATAAATAATTTTTTTTGATAAAATAGTCACTTGTTATACATTTTTGGAAAGCTCTCAACGAGCTCTATCCAATTATATAAAAAAGTAAATACTGTTCTATTTATTGAAAAAAGAGTCAAGGTACAACAGGTTGAAATTTTTATTAGGTTAATAGTTTAAGCTCGTGGCACTTTGAATAAAACACACGGTATATATCTGTATGTCCAGAAATACATAAAAGAGAAGAAAACGTATCAACGGTATTAACAAAATTTTATTATTATACTAATTATACTGTTCCGTCTATTGGTGCACCAAAATTCATTTTCCCGGGATCGTAAATGTGCCACGAGCTCAAATGTGCACACTCGTGATTCACAATAATTTTTGAGAAAGATAAATTGGTCAATAATTTTTAGCATTCCCTCTCACTCGTACTTATGCGTTTGATGTATCTTTTCGCTCGCTCCCACCCATTGCTATGGTAAAAAAGGCGTTTTTCGAATATATGATCAATATTTATTGAACTAAATTAAATTTGTTGATTGGAAAAAAGTTTAATTTACAAAATCCAATAAATACGAAGATGTGCGCATTCGAGCGAAAAGTGGCACATTTCCGAGCGAGGGAGGCAAATGAAGCGCGACGCGGAGCGGCGCGCTTCATTTTCCCGAGATCGGAATGTGCCACTTTGAGCTCGAATGTGCACACTCCGCTTTTAGCATGATTTACAAAATTTAGGCCAATAAATTAAACAAAAAATTAATTTAATCGTTTTCTCTCACTCGCACCTACTAAATTATCGTATCTTTTCGCTCACTTCCACTTATTGCTATGGTAAATACATTTTTTGAACATAAAATCCATATTTACTAAACTAAATTTAATTTTTTGATTTGAAAGTGAAAAGATTAATTAAGACACAGCAATAACTACGAAGATGTGCGCATTCGAGCGAAAAGTGGCACATTTCCGAGCGAGGGAGGCAAATGAAGCGCGACGCGGAGCGGCGCGCTTCATTTTCCCGAGATCGGAATGTGCCACTTTGAGCTCGAATGTGCACACTCGGTTTTAAGCACGATTCACATAAATCCATCCACTTTAGGAAAATTTAATTAAAAACCGCAGAACCGTTGTGCAGTGAAACTTCTTTGCTGAGAGGGCTGCAATTTTCAAACGTTACGAATGTGCCACATTGAACTCCAATGCGCACACTCGGTTTTAAGCACGATTCACAATAATTAATTTACTCTCAGCGCGCCAAAAGAAGTATGACTTCATAAAACGATTAAGCCGTTTAAAAATCAGTAAAACTTCTATCGGATCTTGGAATTCGACCAAGCAATACGATACGTGGCAATATATTTCATCGTGACACCGATTGTGATTGCTAATTAATCGCTCAATTAATTTCGTCGAGTGGAGGGGGGTGGCGGGGGGCCGAGCGAGCGCGTCCACTTTGGCGCCGTTTTTGTTGGCAGCGCCGGGGCAAAAAAATCGTAGGTTATGAATAATAGAAAATTGGAAGCCGTCCATCAATCGATCCGGGCAGGATTTAATTATGAATAACAAGCCATTGTGCGGGCAAAGTACAAAACGGTTGCCGTGGCGACCGAAACTCGGAAGACTAGCAACAACATTCTTTAGTAATGAGGTGTGTAATTTTAAACCTTTTCCAGGAGGTTTGTTCCCCGAAAAGTGATTGTGTTGAAAACTATTCGTTTTCGGGCGACTGACGTCGGGGGTAGCATTGAAAGGTACATAAATTATAAAGTTTCCCGAAAAGTAAAGGTAAACTATTGATAGAGAGAGAGAGAGAGGGCGAGGAGGAGAGGAAAGGGGGGAGGCGAAGGTGGTGTTCGATAGCGCGTTTCGGCTTTGGAAGTTTCGATTTACCTTCATCCACGTCGACCTTTTATTCGACGGCCCGAATTTTGACGTGGCGTTATTTTTTCCGAGAGAAAAGCGCCGAGCGGATGCCCCCCTCTCTCTCTTCCTATATATACTTCCACTTTACCCTTTGAAAAGCTTCCCCTTCAGCAAATCCGGTGCAAACCTCACGAAGATCAATGGTGAAGTGACATTTGTAATTGATTTATGAGTTTTGTCATCATTCTTCTTCCTTCATACAATTTGCTTTTATTTCCGATGTATTTCGAGATTGATTTTCTTGTTTTTGACTTTTCTCACTATCATTTTTAGTTTACCTCCCGCTTTTAAAACATTTATCACTAACGATTTATTTACCGGCTGCTCGTTCTTCCATTATTCCAAGTAAATGTTGACGTTGTCTTTTGTCGAAGCCCTCTTTGCTCGCGTGCATTCGTAAATGGGAAGCGCTACTTTTTGATTGCACCTCGTATGAACTTATTTGTTGACTGCCAACCGATTTTGTTTTATGTTTATTGTTAGAAATTTTGTTCATAATGCGAAAAAAGTTGGTAACCTTCGTTGGGGAAATTTATGAAGTGAAACTTCTTATGCGCGAATGAATTTTTTAAAAACGCGAAATGGTGACAATTTCAGTAACGACTATAACCTGAAATCGCACTTGGTTCTGTTTTTTTGCTGATCAAGGACCAGAAAAGCTCTACGCACGTGGAATCGTGAAGTCGCCAGAAAACAAATGGTCTACCGGGTGTACTATTTAAAGCGCCACGAGCTTATAATTCCTAAAATAATAAAATTTCCAAAAAAGTTCAAGTGGCTTAAATTTGTTCGATCTGTGCACGAGCACACAAAATAATTTCGTTTTACGCGCGGTGTGACGAGATTTTTATTTACGATATACAGGGTGTTTCAGTAAAGTGCCACGACCTTACAATTTTAACTTTTTTTGAAATTTTTTATTACTCGAGGGAGTTAGAAGTTCGCGGCCCTTTACTGAAACACCTTTATAATCCGAAAATTTAAAAAAATTATATTATTTCAATTTTAATCGTCACTAATAATTTTTAATGCAAATTTCCGATTCCCGAGACAAAAAAGGTCGTCGATGGCCCGGCGTTCGAACAGTTCCGAGAAATCAGAAAAGAAAAAGCGCCATCCATAGTTCGGCGGAAATTAATTGTATTTACTTTTCATCTATTTGATCTAAGAGATTAAATTTCATTTTACGGCGTGTCTTTGAAATTTGCTGAGTGTCGTGACAAAGCCGCATTATAACATCGAACTTGTGTGTGTTCGCTAAGCAAACACACCGAGCTTTGTTACTCTCTGTGTGTACGTATTATGTGGCTTCTCCTTGTTTAATGTGTCTATGCTGTACGTCTCTGACCGATTTCTATTGCCATTTTCGTCTTTACGCGTCGAGAATTAAGTCTGCTACTTTTTTGCTTTTAAGTTTATTAATTCTTTTATTGCGGTGTAGCCCCCCACCCGCGCCCGCCGTGGTTAAATATTAAAACGGCACGGCCAAGAAATTAATTTGTGAAGTTATACTTCGTTTGGTGCTCTGAGTGTAAAATTTTGGCAGGCAACGGAAGTGATAAGCATGAAAGTAGATTAATGCTTAAAATCAAGTATGCATAAATTGTGTAAATAAAACTTTTTTTCTAATTAAAAAATTTAATTTAGTTCAGCAAATATTGATTGTATGTTCGAAAAATGTATTTTTACCATAGCAATGAGTGGGAGCGAGTGAAAAGATACGAGAATCGCATAAGTGCAAGTGAGAGGGAACAATAAAAAAAATTATTTACGAATTTTTCGTCACCAAAAATTGTTGTGAATCATGCTAAAAACGGAGTGTGCACATTCGAGCTCAAAGTGGCACATTTCGATCTCGAGAAGTTGAAGTTGTACTTCTTTTGGCGCTTTGAAAGTAAAATTGAAGTTCAAAGTGGCACATTCGTAACGTTCGAAAATTGCATCCCTCTCAGCAAAGAAGCTTCACTTGACAACGGTTCTGTAGTTTTTAATTAAATTTTCCCTAAAGTAAATGGATTTTTGTGAATCGTGCTTAAGGCCGAGTGTGCACATTCGAGCTCAAAGTGGCACATTCCGATCTCGGGAAAATGAAGCGCGCCGCTCCGCGTCGCGCTTCATTTGCCTCCCTCGCTCGGAAATGTGCCACTTTTCGCTCGAATGCGCACATCCTCGCATTTATTGATTTGTCTTAATTAATCTTTTCACTTTCAAATCAAAAAATTAAATTTAGTTCAGTAAAATGTTCAAAAAATGTATTTACCATAGCAATGAGTGGAAGTGAGCGAAAAGATACGATAATTTAGTAGGTGCGAGTGAGAGAAAACGATTAAATAAATTTTTTGTCTAATTTATTGGTTTAAATTTTGTAAATCATACTAAAACGGGTGTGCACATTCGAGCTCAAAGTGGCACATTTCGATCTCGGAAAATGAAGCGCGCCGCTCCGCGTCGCGCTTCATTTGCTCCTCGCTCGGAAATGTGCCACTTTTCGCTCGAATGCGCACATCCTCGCATTTATTGATTTGCCTTAATTAATCTTTTCACTTTCAAATCAAAAAATTAAATTTAGTTCAGTAAAATGTTCAAAAAATGTATTTACCATAGCAATGAGTGGAAGTGAGCGAAAAGATACGATAATTTAGTAGGTGCGAGTGAGAGAAAACGATTAAATAAATTTTTTGTCTAATTTATTGGTTTAAATTTTGTAAATCATACTAAAAACGGAGTGTGCACATTCGAGCTCAAAGTGGCACATTTCGATCTCGGGAAAATGAAGCGCG
The DNA here is from genome assembly GCA_036325965.1 of Sinopyrophorus schimmeli. Classification (NCBI taxonomy): domain Eukaryota; kingdom Metazoa; phylum Arthropoda; class Insecta; order Coleoptera; family Elateridae; genus Sinopyrophorus; species Sinopyrophorus schimmeli. The sequence goes on from JARFIZ010000325.1 coordinate 1,724,730, forward strand.
CCGCTCCGCGTCGCGCTTCATTTGCCTCCCTCGCTCGGAAATGTGCCACTTTTCGCTCGAATGCGCACATCCTCGCATTTATTGATTTGTCTTAATTAATCTTTTCACTTTCAAATCAAAAAATTAAATTTAGTTCAGTAAAATGTTCAAAAAATGTATTTACCATAGCAATGAGTGGAAGTGAGCGAAAAGATACGATAATTTAGTAGGTGCGAGTGAGAGAAAACGACTAAATTAATTTTTTGTCTAATTTATAGGCCCAAATTTTGTAAATCATGCTAAAAACGGAGTGTGCACATTCGAGCTCAAAGTGGCACATTCCGATCTCGGAAAAATGAAGCGCGCCGCTCCGCGTCGCGCTTCATTTGCCTCCCTCGCTCGGAAATGTGCCACTTTTCGCTCGAATGCGCACATCTTCGTATTTATTTAATTTATTTAGGTCACAGAAGTATAACTTCTAAGGCGCGGACCGGTTTTTTTTTAAATTCTGATAAATAATCAAAGCCCCAAAAAACGATCCTTGGTGCGCCACTGCATTTTTATTAATTTGCACTAACAATTTTTAGAAACCACCGACTACAAAACGCGTGCAAGTTTCTGCGTTAAAAGACATGTAATATACAGGGGATCTCAAAAGAATGGGGACCAAATTTTAAAGATAGATAAGGGATGCAATTCTGGGAAGAAGAGTCCTTCGAGGTTTTCGCACCAGACCCACAAATGCTGAATTATTAATTAATTTCGACATCCAATCAGAAGGAAGCAGTACGAAAAGAGTTCTTGCCGAAGTATTACGTAAGCAGACTTTCAACAATTGTAAATCACCCCCCATCCCCCACACAAACAAATGGCAAAACGTAATATTTTCCTTCAAAACTTTAATTAAATAACAGAATTTAAATTTAAAAATCTAAATTATTTTTAAGATTTTTTATTATAAGTAAAAAACAATTGTACCCCTTCAAGCCTGCTTACGTAATACTTACGCCCCTCTACTATCGTCTTACACCGCTTTAATATTCTTCTGATTGGCCGTGCGTCTTTTATTTCAGAATTCCATTCCCTATCTACCCGTACAATTGGGTCCCCTACTTTCGGAACACCCTGTACACAGCGGAAGTCATTCTGAAGTATACATACTTAAACTGCATATACAGGTTGCTTAAGCGGTTTTATATCACCCATATTTAGTAGGTCAATAATTTTTAATTACCAACATACAGGGTGGTCATTGATTTTGCCTATTTCTTTCTTAGATCGTAAGTTCAGGACCACTAGGTATAGAAAAAAATCTGGTGTGTAAGTTTTGGTCAATAAACCACGCCAATAGCTCAATAATGCAAAATTAAAATACAGGACCAATCAAAAAAAAAAAATATTGAGTACATTTTAAATTGCCCCCTCTCATTTTTCTATTCGCTTAGCTTGATAAAAAGAAACTTTACAAGTTGACCTACTAAAAAACAAATCTTACATTATTTTTTATTCTCTTTGCAAATCTTAGAACACATTTTTAAATTTTTTTCATACGGGGTGTTGTTTTTGACATTTAACAATTCGGTCTCTTCTTATGGTCCGGTCCTGTATTTTAATTTCGTCAATTTACCTTTTTCTATACCTAGTGGTTCTAAAGTTATGGTGTCCAAAAATAAAATAAGGAAAATCAACGAAATTCACATATGCAGGTAAAGTATGTACCCTTACTAACGAATCAGCCTGTATAGCAAAATCTCACGAAGCAGAAGATGCAAAAGTTAAAGTGGTTCGGTTCTTTGCTATTTTATGCAGTTCAATATTTTGCGATTTTTTTTGTAATTTGCCGCCCTACGAAAAATCCTACCGATAAGTGCGTCGACAATTAATTTAATAGCAACAATTAATTGAATTTAGACCACCTTTTTGAAAAACTAAAGCGAAATGCCCAATATAAAGAGTGCTCTTTGGCAAGTTTTGGTATCAAGTTGCCGTTGGTATCAAATTAACAAAAATCATAGCAACAAGTTCGAAAATAATTCATTTATAAACGCTAATCTCCATAGAAACGACTCATTAGAGCTTTTTTGCAAAAATTAGAGCCATGGTAACTTTCGGTAACGTTCGGTATCTTTTGGTCAATGGAACATACCATACGATACCAGGCGTTCTGTCATTACATTGCTTCTAATAAAATTGGTACATATCAAAAATACAAAAAGGGCACACAGCAAACCATTAAAACGAAACGCTCAACTCTTGATTTTGGTTGCAATTAGCCTTAAATCAAATTTGAAAATGCAACGCCCTTTTAATCGAAAATCATAACACCAAATCAAGAGTTAAGATTTCGCAAAAATAAACGAATAATCAAAAAATCCTACTTTTTGGGATGTCGTTGGGGGCGGCCATAAGGACCGATGACCATCAAATGCGGCTCCGAAGGCATCACAAAATGTTCACAAGCGCCCGAAATTCGCACACAACCGCACTCCGCGAAAACCCGACGAAAACTGAGGGCAAGTGTAAAAGCGCATGCACTACTCACGGTGCGAATAGTAGACCAGAACAAGTGTTCGAGCAAAATCGAACGAATCGCATTCCGAATGTTGGGAACGCTTATCTGGCCGACCGCACGTCTGGCAGACTCGATACCGACTTTTGTTTTTCTAAGCCCACTAGCAGGAACATGTAGAATATTCTAGAATAATTTTACGAAAAACCTAAATTTAAGCCTTTTGCAATTTAGATTTCGAAAATCAAATAACGCCATTTGATTAACTTAATTATGAAGTATCGAATGACGATTTTTAATTTTAAAAATATCTTGATTTTGAAGCCCAAAATCGAAAAATTTGATTTTGGGGCACAAAAAAAAATAAAATCGCAAATACAAAATGGATTATCGTTTAGGGCACTAATAGGCTTTGTAAAACCGAAATTGGTTTCTCAATAACTTTTGAAACGGTCCCAAAAATAATTATTTTGTAGCTGTAATTTTGAGACGACGTATATTTGAAAAAAAATTCCACAAAGGCTTCCGCTTGGAGAAGAACCTTCCTAATTTTTTTTCTGGTAGATAAAGGACCTATTAATGCTCGACCAAAATTACAGGGCCGTATTTGCACCGGAATAGAATCTACGATTTTTTCATTTCAGCATATTTTAACACGGAATTGCGTTGGCTTTAAATAATTCCCTCGGGACTACCACTCGACTAGGCTCTTCCCTATTTTTTTTCCTGGTAGATAAAGGACCCATTAATGTTTGACCAAAATTACAGGGCCGTATTTGAACCGGAATGGAATCTGCGATTTTTTTAATTTCATCATATTTTAACACGAAATTGCATTGATTTTAAATAATTCCCTCGGGACTTCGACATGACTGGGCGACCCCCTAATTTTTTTCTGGTAGATAAATGACCCATTAATGCTCGACCAAAATTACAGGGCCGTATTTGAACCGTAATAGAATCTACGATTTTTTAATTTCTTCATATTTTAACACGGAATTGCGTTGGCTTAAAATAATTCCCTCGGGACTTCTACTCGACTGGGCTCTCCCCTATTTTTTTTTCTGGTAGATAAAGGACCCATTAATGTTTGACCAAAATTACAGGGCCGTAATTGAACCGGAATGGAATCTACGATTTATTTAATTTCATCATATTTTAACACGAAATTGCATTGATTTTAAATAATTCCCTCGGGACTTCCACATGACTGGGCGACCCCCTAATTTTTTTCTGGTCGATAAAGAACCCATTAATGCTCGACCAAAATTACAGGGCCGTATTTTCACCGGAATAGAATCTACGATTTTTTCATTTCATCATATTTTAACACGGAATTGCGTTGCCTTTAAATAATTCCCTCGGGACTTGTACTCGACTGGACTCTCCCCTATTTTTTTTCTTCAACATAAATATGTTCTTAATCGTATGCCAAAATAGCAGGACCGGATTTGCTTCAGAACAAAGCCTGCGAATTTTATTTGATTATATTCCAACAGAAAATAGCACAAGATTTTGAAAATTCCCTCGGGATTTCTGGTTTCTGGATTTCTTTGCGCTTTGCAGGACTCCATGAGGACCTCATGCGCACTTTATTTATATAGCAATTTGTTGTAACTCCCCGAATAAGCCCAGAAAAAATTAATAAAGAATTCTCTCTGTTTCAATTTTTCTCTAAAAGAAATCAAACATTTTTTTCAAAATTAATTAAATGTAACGCAAGGGCTGTTTAATCGAGCCCTTCGGAAGTAATTTATCTATAGAACATATTTGATGTAACTCCTCCAATAAGTCCAAAAAAAATTAATGAACAATTGTTGCCAAGTCTCCCCTATTTCAATGCACGTATGATATGCGACTTCTTTCGTTTTTTTTTATTTAAAAACATGTCTACGTATGGCTTTAATGGCATCCATTTTGGAAATATTCTAAATACAGTGAAATCTCATTTATACGATATTTAATTATACAAATTATTCAGTCAGACGTACAAAGAAACATAGACAAATAGGCAAATATTCATTTAAACGACTTATTCACCTATACTCCTTCATCTTCGTATAAGTGAGGTTTTACTGCGATAAGGTACAGTAATCCCTCGATATTCGCAAACGTTACGTTCCTAGATATCTGTATTTATTACACATTTTTAAATTGAAATTTACGCTACCACAACTCAAAAATATTGCGCATATGGCCACCTGACTTGGGGTATGTTTTTCTTCGGCCTGGGGTCATTTAGAAGTGGGTTAAGTTGCGGTACTTATTCGTTTGACAGACTCTATATTGAAAATATCCTCAAACTTTAATAATCGATAAAAACATGTGATATTAATTATTTTTTTCTGCGCACATCGTAAATTAAAAATTAAATAATTAGCACGACTTATTTAAAAAATTAATACAATATAATAATTTTAATCGTTCCCTCTCACTTGCATTGACACAAATATCGTATCTCCTCGCTCCCTTCCACTCATTGCTATGGTAAATATGTTTTTCGAATATAAAATCGAGATTTACTAAATTAAATTAAAATTTTTGATTTGAAGGAGCGCACGGTAAATTATACTAATGTAATAAACACGAGGATGTGCGCATTCGAGCGAAAAGTGGCACATTTCCGAGCGAGGGAGGCAAATGAAGCGCGACGCGGAGCGGCGCGCTTCATTTTCCCGAGATCGGAATGTGCCACTTTGAGCTCGAATGTGCACACTCCGTTTTAGCGTGATTTACAAAATTTGGACCAATAAATTAGACAAAAAATTAATTTAATTGTTTTCTCTCACTCGCACCTACTAAATTATCGTATCTTTTCGCTCACTTCCACTTATTGCTATGGTAAATATATTTTTTGACACATAAAATCCATATTTACTGAACTAAATTGAATTTTTTGATTTGAAAGTGAAAATATTAATTAAGGCAAATCAATAAATACGAGGATGTGCGCATTCGAGCGAAAAGTGGCACATTTCCGAGCGAGGGAGGCAAATGAAGCGCGACGCGGAGCGGCGCGCTTCATTTTGCCGAGATCGGAATGTGCCACTTTGAGCTCGAATGTGCACACTCGATTTTGAGCACGATTAAAAAACGTCCCGTTTTAACAAAAAAAAAATTGTTGACGTTAGTTATACCCCACCTAGTACACGGAAGGTTAACCTTCTTATTTTAAATAAAAATATATAATTTTTTAAATAATAAATTGAAAAAAATTCTAACATTGACCAAAAAATTGTAACGCCATCGATCTGCGAAAACCCTCGACATTCGGGAAGGTTACGTTCCCAGATATCTGTATTTATTGCCCATTTTTTAATTGAAATTTACGGTACCACAACTCAAAAATATTCGCATATGGCCACTCGACTTGGGCTATGTTTTTCTTGGGCCTGGGGCCATTTATAAGTGGGTCAAGTTGCGGTACTTATTCGTCCGACAGGCTGTATATTCAAAATTCAAAATATCCTCAAACTTTAATAATCGACAAAAACATGTGATATTAATTAATTTTTTCTGCGCACATCGTAGGGGAGACCGGGTATGGTTGTGTCACGGGTAGGTTGTCACAAAAGCCATAACAGCAAACCTAATGAATTAATAAATTTGTTTACTCGTGTCAAAGAAGCCCGAGCACAATACCTCCTTGCGTACTTCACTTCAGTTCGCTCTGAAATACCGTATAAGAAATATATGCGTTTGTTTTTTTTGTACAGTAAAAGTAGTTTTTTGAGCATCTCTGTTGAGTCTCATAAGTATAATTAAATTTTGCATAGTGATATACTTTTTCGTGTATTTATGATGTTTAAGATATGCTTCATATCATTCATATGGTTTCTTAAATGAACATTGATTTAAAATTATTTTGGGATTTTATTGTCCAAAACTGTTTTGGGGAAAGTTGGCTCAAGTTAACGGGGGCTAGTTGTCACCTGTGCAAAGCAACCATGAATATGTGCAGCCTTTTTTATTGGTTTCTAGGGGTTTTACTACATAAACGATTGGCTGTAATAATATTTGTGTCATTTTTGTTAACATAACCTAAGTTCGTTAGATAGAATAGGTTAGGAATAACATATGCATTTGTTTTGTCGTTCTGTATTTTACCTTATATTTAGCGGGTGATTACCTACCCCAGACACTATGACAACCATCCCTGACACGGGGTTAAAAGTCCCACTTTTCTTTTTTCAGAAAAATTATAACATGTTCTCTTTAAATAATGGTAGACAAAAAGTCTTTATTTTTTCTTAAACTACAATAAATACACTATCTATTGATATATAAATGTCATTGATAAATTAAGACCATACACGCTCTATAAATACAGAAGAAAAAAATTGTGACTTCCAACCCCGGTCTCCCCTAAATTAAAAATTAAATAATCAGCACGACTTATTTAAACAATTAATACAAATTCTATTTTCTACAATTTATGTTATATTGTCATTAATGATTGTCAAAAAAAAAAAAAAGCGAAAAATACAATTGAAAATTCTAGTTGTGTATTTTCGTGCGGGTTCTTCGCGCGAGCACTTCCAAAATTTAAACAAATTTTTTCCCCAACCAAAAAATAAATTTAATGGACCTTCCCCAAAAAAAAGGGCCCTTTTAAATTTTTTTAAAAAAAAATTTCCTTCCCCCTTTTTACCATTGGGGGGTTTTTTTTTCGGTTTTTTGGGGGAAAAATTGGGTTTTTTTTTCCCTTTTTCCCCCAAAAAATTTAAAAAATTTTTTTTTTTTTCCGGGCCCTTTTTTAAAAAAGGTTTAAAAAAAAAAAAAAATTTTTAAACTTTGGTCAAAACCAAATTTTTTTTTTTTAAACCTTTTTTTTTTTTTTTAAATTTTTTTTAAAAAAAATTTTTTTTCCCCTTTTTTTAATTTTTTGCCCCCGGGGGAAAAAGGGAAAAAAATTTTTTTTATTTAAAAAATTTTAAACCCCTTCCCCTTTCCCCGGGAAAAAAGGGGTTTTTTTTTTTTTTAAAAAAAAAAATTTTTTTTTTTTTTCCCAAAAATTTGGAATTTAAATTTTTTTTTTTTCCTTTTTGTTTTTTGGGGGTTTTTTTTTTAAATTTTTTTTTTAAAAATTTTTTTTTTAAAAATTTTTAAAAAAATTTTTTTTTTAAAAAAATTTCAAATTTTAAAATTAAATTGGGTTTAAAATTTAATTTTTTCCGAAAAAAAGGGGAAAATTTTTAAAAAAAAAAAAAAAAAAAAAATTTTTAAAATTTTTTAAAAATTTTGGGGTTTTTCCAAATTTTTTAAAAAAAAAAGGAAAAAAAAATTTTTTTTTTTTTGGGGTTTTTAAAAAAAAACCCCAACCCCCAAAAAAAAAAAAAAAACCCCTTTTTTCGGGAAAAAAAAAATTTTTAAAATTTTTTAAAAAAAAAAAATTTTTTTGTTGTTTAAAATTTTAAAAATTCCTTTTTTTTTTTTTTTTTAAAAAAAATTTTTAAAATTTTTTGCCGGGGAAGGAAAAAAATTTTAAAAAAAAAACAAATTTAAAACCTTAAAAACCTTATTTTTTTTTAAATTTTCCTTTGGTAATTTAAGGAAAAAACAAAAAAAAAACCCGGTTTTTAAAAAAACCCTTTTAAAAATTTTAAAAAAAAAACCCAATTTCCCTTTTGCCCCAAAAAATTTTTAAAAAAAGGGGGAAAAAAAAAATCTTTGGGTTTTTTTATTTTTTTAAAAAATTTAAAATGGTTTTTTTTTTTTTTTTTTTTTTGGATTTTAAAATTTTGGTTTAATTTGGCCCCTTTTTTTTTTTTTTTCAAAATTTTTGGGGGCCCCAAATTTAAAAAATTTTTTTATTTTTTTGGTAAAAGGTTTAAAATTTTTAAAAAATTTTAAAAAAAAAATTTAATTTTAAAATTTAAAAAAACCCTTTTTTTTCTTTTTTTTTTTAAAAAAAATTATTTAAAATTTTTTAAAAATTTTTCCCCCCCCCAAAAAAAAATTTAAAATTTAAAAAACCCTTTTTTAAAAATTTTTTTTAAAAAAAATTTGGTTAGGAAAAGGGTTTTTCCAAAATTTTTTAAAAAAAATTTTTTTAAAAAAATTAAAAATTTTTGGTTCCTTTTGGAAAAAAAAAAATTTTCAAAAATTAAAAAAATTTTTAAAAAAATTTAATTAAAAAATTTTAAAAATTTAATTTTTTAATTTAAAAAAAGAAAAAAAAATTTTAAAAAAAAAAAAAAAATTTTAACTTTTTTTACAAGTTTTGGGGGAAAAACCCCTGCCCAAAACCTTAATCCAAAACCCCCAGGAAAAAAAAAAAATTAAAATTTTGGTTTTTAAAAAATTTTTTAAAGAAAAAAAATTTTTTTTTAAAAAATTTTTTAAGGTTTTAAAAATTTTGGGGGTTTTAAAAATTTTTTATTTAATTTTTTAAAGGGGGGTTTTTTTTAAAATTTTTTCCAATTGGTTTTATTTTTATTTTTTAAAAAAATTTTTTTGTTTTAATTAAATTTTTTTTTTAAAAAAATTTTTAAAAATTGTTTAAAAGGCCTTTTTAAATTTTAATTTTTTTAAATTGTTAAAGTTCCAATTTTTAATTTAAAATTTTTTTAAAAAAAAAAAAAAAATTTTTAAAAAAGGTTTTTTTTTTTTTTAAATTTAAAATTTTAAAAATTTTTTAAAATTTTTAACCAAAATTTTTAAAAATTATTTTTTTTATTTTAATTTTTTAAAAAATTTTTTTTTTTTAAAATTTTTTTTTTTCCCAAAAAATTTTAAAAAAATTTTTTTAAAATTTTTAAAATTTTTTAAAATTCAAAATTTTTTAAAAAAAATTTAAAAAAAAATTAAACAAAAACCCCACTTTAAATTTTTAAAAATTTTAAAAAAGGGGGAAATTAAAAAGGGAATTTAAAAAATTTAAAAAAGGGGAACCCCTTTTTGGTTTTAAAATTAACTTTAAAGGAAACGAAAATTTTTCCCCTTTAAAAAATCCTTTTTAAAAAAATTTTCAAAAAAAAATTTTTTTGGGAAGCTTTTTTGGGGGGGCAATTTTAATTTTTAAATTTTTCCCTTTTCTTAATTTTTAAAAATTAAAAAAATTTTTAAATTTTTTCCCCATTTATTTAAAATTTTTAAATTTTGGCCCCTTTTCCCTTTTTTAAAAAAATTTTGGAAAAAAATTTTTTTTTTTTAAAAAAATTTTTTTTTTTTTAAAAAAAAAATTTAATAAAAAAGTTGGGAAATTCGGGTTTTTAATTTTTCCCCGGGGGTTTAACCCCGGGGGGCCCCCCTTTTTTTTAAAAAAGTTTAAAATTTTTAAAACCCAAAAAAAAAAATTTTTTTTTAAAAAAAAAAATTTTTTCCCTTAACCCCAAAAAAAAAAAAAATTTTTTTTAAAATTCCCCAAAATTTTTAAATTTTCCCCTTTTTTAAAAAAAAAAAAAATTTAACCCAAATTTAAAAAAAAAACCGGGAAAAAAAACCCCCGGGCCCCGGGGGTTTTTTTTTTTCCCCCAAAAAATTTTTTTCCCCAAAAATTTAAAAAAAAATTTTTAAAACCCTTTTTTAAAAATTGGTTTTAATTTTTTTTGGAAAAAAAAATTTTTTTTTTTTTAAAAAAAATTTTTTTTTTAATTTTCCCCTTTTAAAAATAAAATTCCTTTAAAAAACAAAAAAATTTTGATTTTTTGGGGATTAAATTCAAAAAAATGGGAAACCCCCCGGGGTTTTCCTTTCCAAAAAAAAAGAAAAAAAGGGCGGTTTTAAAAGGTTTTTGGATCGGCCCCTTTTTTAAAAAAATTTTAAAAAAAAATTTTTTTTTTTAAAAAAAATTTTTTTTTTTAAAAAAAAAATTGAAAAAAATAAATTAAAAAAAAATTTAAAAAAAAAAAAATTTTTTTTTAAAAATTTTTTACGAAAAAATTTTTTTTAAAAAAATTTTTTAAAAAAATAAAAAAAATTTTAAAAATTTAAAAGTTTTGCCTTTTTTTAAAACCTTTAGGGCCCCGGGGTTTTTTTTTAAAAAAAAAGGGGGGAAAAAAAAAAAAAAAAAATTTTCCTTCCCAAAAAAGGGAAAAAAAAAAGGCCGATTTTTCCCTTAACCAAAAAGGGAAAACCGGGGTTTTTCCCCCCGGGGTTTTTTTTAAAAAAAGGTTTTTTTTTGCCAAAATTTTCCTTTTTTTTTTTTTTTTTAAAAAAAAAAAAAAACCCCAAAAAAAAAAAAACCAAAAATTTTTTTTAAAAAAAGGGGGGCCAAAAAAAAAAATTTTAAGAAAAAAAAACAAAAAAAATTTTTTTTTCCCCCTTTTAAAAAAATTTAAAAAACGGAATTAAAATTAAAAAATTTAAATTTTAAAAAAAAGGGGGGGCCCCCCCCTTGTCAAAATGGCCCCTTTTCCCGTTTTAAATTTCGAATTTTTTTTCCCAATTTTTTTTTTTTTAAATTTTAAAATTAAATTTTTTTTAAATTAAAATTTTTTTAAAATTTAAATTTAAATTTAAAAACAGCAAAAAAAAAAAAAAAATTAAAACAAAAAAAAAAAAATTAATTTTTCCCCAAAAAATTTAAAATTTTAAAAGGGGGGGAAAAAAAAGGGCCCCTTCCGGGGAAAATTTAAAAGGCCCTTTTCGGGCCCCCCCCTTTTTAAAATTTTAAAATTTTTTTAAAAAAAATTTAAAATTTAATTTTTAAAAAATTTAAAAAAAAAACCCAAAAAATTAATTTTTAAAAAAGGGAAATTTTCCCAAAATTTTTTAAAAGAAAAAAAATTTTTTTTAAAATAAAATTTTTTTAAAAAACCCCAAAAAAATTTTTAAATTTTTTGTTTTTTAAAAAAAAAAATTCTTTTTTGGTTTTAAAAAATTTTTAAATTTTTTAATTTCAAAATTTTTAAAATTTTTAAGTTAATTTTTTTTTAAAAGGAAAAAAATTTCCTTTTTATTTTTTTTTTTAAAAAAATTTTTTTTTTTTTAAATTTTTGAAAATTTTTTTGGAAATTTCGGGGCCCTTTTTTTTTTAAAAAAAAATTTTTTTTGGGGTTTTTTTTTAAAAATTTTACCAAAAAAATTGGGTTTTTTTTTTTTTTTTTAAATTTAATTTGGTTTTTAAATTAAATTTTTCCCCGAAATTTTAAAATTTTTTAAATTTTTTTTTTTTTTTTAAATTTTTTTAAAAAAATTTTTTTAAAAAAAAATTTTGTTTTTTTTTTAAAAAAAATTTGGTTTTTTTTTTTTTTTAAAAAATTTTTTTTAAATTAAAATTTTTAAAAAGGTTTTTTAAAATTTTAAAAAAAAATTTTTTTTAAATAAAAAATTTTTTGGTTAAAAATTTTTTAAAATTTTTTTAAAAAAAAAAAATTGGAATTTTAAATTTTTCCCTAATTTTTTTAAATTTTTTTTTTTTTTTTAAAATTTAATTTTTTAAATTTTTTTTATTTAAAATTTTTTTTTTTTTTTAAAAAATTTTTTAATATTAAAATTTTAATTTTTTTTAATAAATTTAAAATTTAATTTTTTAAAAAAATTTTAAATTTATTTTTTAAATTAAATTTTAAAATTTAAATTTTTAAAATTTTTTTAAAATTAATTTAAAATTTATTAATTTTTTTAAATTTTAAAATTTAAATTTTTAAAAAAAAAAAAAATTTATTTTTAAATATTAATTTAAAAAAATTTTTAAAAAATTTTTTGTTTAAAATTTTAATTTTTTAAAATTTTTAAAAATTTTTAAATTTTTTTAATAAAAAAAATTTATTTTTAATTTTTTTTTTTAAAATGTATTAATTTTTTAAAATTTTGGGTTTTATTTTTTAAATTTTTTAAATTAAATTTAAAATTTTTAAATTTTGGTTTTTTTTAAGGTTTATTAAATTTTTTTAAATTTTTTATTAATTTTTATTAAATTTTTTAAAATTTATTAATTTTAAAAAATTTTTTAAAAAAAAAATTTTAAAATTTTTTTTTAAAAATTTTGGTTAATAATTAAAATTATTTTAAAAATTTTTTTAATGTTTTTTAAAAAATAAAATTTTGTTTTTTTTTTATTTTTAAATTATTATTTAATTTTTTGGCCTTTTTTAAATTTTAAAAAAAAAAATTTTTTTTTTTAAAGGAAAAAAAAATTTTAAAAAAAAAAAGGGTTAAAAAAAAAAAGAAAATTTTGGGTTTTTTAAAAAATAATTTTAAAAAAGGGCTTTAAATAGCCAAAAATTAAAAAAAAATTTGCCCTTTTTTTTAATTAAAATTTAAAATTTTAATGCAAATTAAAAAAATTTTTTTCCTTTTTTTTAAAATTTTTGGGAAAACCCCAAAAATTAAAAAAAATTTTTTGGGTTTAAAAAAAACTACAATTTAAACCCCCGGGCCAAAGGGCCCCCCAAACCCCTTTTTTTTTTTAAAAAATTTAAAATTGAACAACCCCTAAATCGACTCGCACAACAGAAATGTGGCCGAAAAAATTAATGGGTCGCGAGATCTGACGCCCCACATTATTGCACCCCATTATTTCGATGTAAGTCGTAGAAATTTCGAGTAAGGTGTGTGTGGTGTGCGGCTAATCCGATCGGGATTAAGATTAGTAAGCGCGAGGGTTGTTTTCGAAGTAAAAAAAAAAGCTCGAGCCGAAGATTTTTATGCAAATCGCAGTGAAAAAAAAAATAGTAAGATAATAAGTGGGGGGCAGATATCGGCCGAAATGCCTTTTGCATTTTTGGGCATGGTCACGAATGGGTACGGACGGGATATTGATCGCAAAGCAGTGGCGCGCCGCGGAGGGGTTTTCCGCTTATCATACGATAACGAGAAGAGGTCGTCATAATCTGGAACGAGAGGCTCGACCCCAACAGAAAACATTTCGGGAACCAATTACGGGAAGATGTCGGCGAGCGAATTTGGAGAGAGCGACGTCGAGCGGCGGCGGGGACGTCGTCGTCTTCTTCGGCGACTAATCTGCATCGACTGTTCTTACTAAATCCTTTACGCTACATTTTGCGGGACGCGATAAATTGCCGGAACGATTGGAAGTAATCAATGAGAGTGTTTTTATAGGTTTGCTGTCGGCTTAGGAATTCCTACGTTCATTGATCTTTAACGGCTGTGTTATACTAAAAGACGAGAAACGTTTCTATTAAATAACATTCTTCCACTATTTGTTATCTTATTTTTCTGCGTTGCCTTCCTATAAATATCTCACTTTATTATTTACCTTTCTTGCGAACGGGGACGTGGTAAAGGCGCGCGCCGCGAAGGGCCGCAGAAAGACTTTTTTTACATCGAAATAATGTAAAATTAATAATTATTTTTAATTGTCGAGTTTTGTAACACCCTAACAAAGATTGGTAGAGAGAAGGTGGAAAAAGGGTCGTTTTATTTATGTTCAAAATTTTGAAAAATAATTTTTTGCTTTTTTAGGGAAAAAGTACAACAGACAGAATTGTATATTAATTTTTTCTGGGCTTATTAGGGGAGTTACAACAAAGTATTCTATAAGTAAAGTACTTCTGAAAGTCCCCATTAAACAGCCCTTGCGTTAGATTTAATTAATTTTGAAAAATAATTTTTGCTCTTTTTGAAATAAATTACAACGGATCGAATTGTTTATTAATTTTTTCTGGGCTTATTAGGGGAGTTACAACAAATTGTTCTATAGGTAAAGTGCTTCCGAAAGTCCCCATTAAACAGCCCTTGCGTTAGATTTAATTAATTTTAAAAAATAATTTTTGCTCTTTTTGAAATAAATTACAACGGATCGAATTGTTTATTAATTTTTTCTGGGCTTATTATGGGAGTTACAACAAATTGTTCTATATATAAATTACTTCAAAGTCCCCATTAAACAGCCCTTGCATTAGATTTAATTAATTTTGAAAAATAATTTTGCTCTTTTGAAATAAATTACAACGGATCAAATTGTTTATTAATTTTTCTGGGCTTATTAGGAGTTACAACAAATTGTTCTATAGGTAAAGTGCTTCTGAAAGTCCCCATTAAACAGCCCTTGCGTTAGATTTAATTAATTTTGAAAAAAAATTTTTTCTCTTTTGAAATAAATTACAACGGATCGAATTGTTTATTAATTTTTTCTGGGCTTATTAGGAGTTACAACAAATTGTTCTATAGGTAAAGTGCTTCTGAAAGTCCCCATTAAACAGCCCTAGCGTTAGATTTAATTAATTTTGAAAAATAATTTTTGCTCTTTTTTTGAAATAAATTAGAACAGATCGAATTGTTTATAAATTTTTCTGGGCTTATTAGAGATTACAACAAATTGTTCTATATAAAGTGCTTCTGAAAGTCCCCATTAAACAGCCCTTGCGTTAGATTTAATTAATTTTGAAAAATAATTTTGCTCTTTTGAAATAAATTACAACGGATCGAATTGTTTATTAATTTTTTCTGGGCTTATTAGAGAGTTACAACAAATTGTTCTATATATAAATTACTTCCAAAAGTCCCCATTAAACAGCCCTTGCATTAGATTTAATTAATTTTGAAAAATAATTTTTGCTCTTTTTGAAATAAATTACAACGGATCAAATTGTTTATTAATTTTTTCTGGGCTTATTAGGAGAGTTACAACAAATTGTTCTATATATAAATTACTTCCAAGAGTCCCCATTAAACTGCCCTTGCATTAGATTTAATTAATTTTGAAAAATAATTTTTGCTCTTTTTGAAATAAATTACAACGGATCAAATTGTTTATTAATTTTTTCAGGGCTTATTAAAGGAGTTACAACAAATTGTTCTACAGGTAAAGTGCTTCTGAAAGTCCCTATTAAACAGCCCTTGCGTTAGATTTATTTAATTTTGAAAAATAATTTTTGCTCTTTTTGAAATAAATTGCAACAAATCGAATTGTTTATTAATTTTTTCTGGGCTTAATAAGAGAGTTACAACAAATTGTTCTATATATAAATTACTTCCAAAAGTCCCCATTAAACAGCCCTTGCATTAGATTTAATTAATTTTGAAAAATAATTTTTGCTCTTTTTGAAATAAATTACAACGGATCAAATTGTTTATTAATTTTTCTGGGCTTATTAGAGAGTTACAACAAATTGTTCTATAGGTAAAGTACTTCCCAAAGTCCCCATTAAACAGCCCTTGCGTTAGATTTAATTAATTTTAAAAAATAATTTTTGCCCTTTTTTGAAATAAATTAGAACAGATCAAATTGTTTATAAATTTTTTATGGGCTTATTAGCAGAATTACAACAAATTGTTCTATAGGTAAATTACTTCCGAAAGTCCCCATTAAACAGCCCTTGCATTAGATTTAATTAATTTTGAAAAATAATTTTTGCTCTTTTTGAAATAAATTACAACGGATCGAATTGTTTATTAATTTTTTCTGGGCTTATTAGGGGAGTTACAACAAATTGTTCTATAGGTAAAGTACTTCCCAAAGTCCCCATTAAACAGCCCTTGCATTAGATTTAATTAATTTTGAAAAATAATTTTTGCTCTTTTTGAAATAAATTACAACGGATCGAATTGTTTATTAATTTTTTCTGGGCTTATTAGGGGAGTTACAACAAATTGTTCTATAGGTAAAGTACTTCCCAAAGTCCCCATTAAACAGCCCTTGCGTTAGATTTAATTAATTTTAAAAAATAATTTTTGCCCTTTTTGAAATAAATTACAACGGATCGAATTGTTTATTAATTTTTTCTGGGCTTATTAGGAGAGTTACAACAAATTGTTCTATAGGTAAAGTGCTTCTGAAAGTCCCTATTAAACAGCCCTTGCGTTAGATTTAATTAATTTTGAAAAATAATTTTGCTCTTTTGAAATAAATTACAACAGATCGAAAATTTTTTATTAAATTTTTCTGGGCTTATTAGAGAGAGTTACAACAAATTGTTCTATAGTAAATTACTTCAAAGTCCCCATTAAACAGCCCTTGCATTAGATTTAATTAATTTTAAAAAATAATTTTTGCTCTTTTTGAAATAAATTACAACGGATCGAATTGTTTATTAATTTTTTCTGGGCTTATTAGGAGAGTTACAACAAATTGTTCTATAGTAAATTACTTCCAAAGTCCCCATTAAACAGCCCTTGCATTAGATTTAATTAATTTTGAAAAATAATTTTGCTCTTTTTGAAATAAATTACAACGGATCGAATTGTTTATTAATTTTTTCTGGGCTTATTAGGAGAGTTACAACAAATTGTTCTATATATAAATTACTTCCGAAAGTCCCCATTAAACAGCCCTTGCATTAGATTTAATTAATTTTGAAAAATAATTTTTGCTCTTTTTGAAATAAATTACAACGGATCAAATTGTTTATAAATTTTTTCTGGGCTTATTAGAGGAGTTACAACAAATTGTTCTATAGGTAAAGTGCTTCTGAAAGTCCCCATTCAACAGCCCTTGCGTTAGATTTAATTAATTTTGAAAAATAATTTTTGCTCTTTTTGAAATAAATTGCAACAAATCGAATTGTTTATTAATTTTTTCTGGGCTTATTAGAGAGTTACAACAAATTGTTCTATATATAAATTACTTCCGAAAGTCCCCATTAAACAGCCCTTGCGTTAGATTTAATTAATTTTGAAAAATAATTTTGTTTTTTGAAATAAATTAGAATAGATCGAATTGTTTATAAATTTTTTCGGGGTTTATTAGCAGAATTACAACAAATTGTTCTATAGGTAAAGTGCTTCTGAAAGTCCCCGTTAAACAGCCCTAGCGTTAGATTTAATTAATTTTGAAAAATAATTTTTGTCCTTTTTTTGAAATAAATTAGAATAGATCGAATTGTTTATAAATTTTTTCTGGGCTTATTATGAGAGTTACAACAAATTGTTCTATATATAATTTACTTCTGAAAGTCCCCATTAAACAGCCCTTGCATTAGATTTAATTAATTTTGAAAAATAATTTTTGCTCTTTTTGAAATAAATTACAACGGATCGAATTGTTTATTAATTTTTTCTGGGCTTATTAGGAGAGTTACAACAAATTGTTCTATATATAAATTACTTCCGAAAGTCCCCATTAAACAGCCCTTGCATTAGATTTAATTAATTTTAAAAAATAATTTTTGCTCTTTTTGAAATAAATTGCAACAAATCGAATTGTTTATTAATTTTTTCTGGGCTTATTAAGGGAGTTACAACAAATTGTTCTATATATAAATTACTTCCGAAAGTCCCCATTAAACAGCCCTTGCATTAGATTTAATTAATTTTAAAAAATAATTTTTGCTCTTTTTGAAATAAATTGCAACAAATCGAATTGTTTATTAATTTTTTCTGGGCTTATTAAGAGAGTTACAACAAATTGTTCTATAGATAAACTACTTCCGAAGGTCCCGATTTAACAGCCCTTGCGTTAGATTTAATTAATTTTGAAAAATAATTTTGCTCTTTTGAAATAAATTCAACAGATCGAATTGTTTATTAATTTTTCTGGGCTTATTAAGAGTTACAACAAATTGTTCTATATAAAATTACTTCCGAAAGTCCCCATTAAACAGCCCTTGCATTAGATTTAATTAATTTTGAAAAATAATTTTGCTCTTTTGAAATAAATTCAACAGATCGAATTTTATTAATTTTTTTTATTAAGATTAAACAAATTTTTTAAAAATTGCCCCTTAAAATTTTAATTTAATTTTTTTAAAAATTTTTTGCCTTGTTTAAAAAAATTAAAATTTTTTATTTAAATTTTTTTGGGGTTATTAAGAGTTCAAAAATTTTCTATAAAATTACTTCAAAGTCCCTTAAAACCGCTAAAATTAATTTTAAAAATATTTTTTAAAATAAAAGGTTAATTCATAAGTGAAATAGTAAAATTTTTTTAAAAATAATTGCTTAAAACCGAGTGGCCATTCGAGCTCAAGTGGCACATTCGATCTGGAATGAAGCGCGCGCCCGCGTCGCGCTTCATTTGCCCTCGCTCGGAAATGTCCACTTTTCGCTCGAACGCGCACATCCTATTATTAGATTTACCTTATCCTAACTCTTTCAATCAAAAATTTATTTAATTTATTCAAATGCGATTTTATAGTTCGAAAAATATTTTACCATAGCAATGAGTGGAAGGAGCGAAAAGATACAATTTCGTAGTGCGAGTGAGAGGAACGAGTTAAAATTATTTATAATTTTTACATCAAAATTATTGTAAATTGCTTAAAACCGAGTGGCACATTCGAGCTCAAAGTGGCACATTCCGATCTCGGAAAAGAAGCGCGCCGCCCGCGTCGCGCTTCATTTGCCTCCCTCGCTCGGAAATGTGCCACTTTTCGCTCGAATGCGCACATCTTCGTATTTATTATATGATTAATTTTTCACATCGTTATCAAATTTAATTTAATTTATGTCAAATCGATTTAACTTTCGAAAAACATATTTTACCATAGCAATGAGTTGGACGTTTTGCCGAGATTAAATTGTATACTCGGCGCAGCGCTCTAATTTTTAATTAAAATTATTTAAAAATTAAATTATTTATTGTAAATAATGCCTAAAACCGAGTGCGCACATTCGAGCTCAAAGTGGCACATTCCGATCTCGGGAAAATGAAGCGCGCCGCTCCGCGTCGCGCTTCATTTGCCTCCCTCGCTCGGAAATGTGCCACTTTTCGCTCGAATGCGCACATCCTCGTATTTATTATATTAGTATAATTTATCATGCGCTCCTTCAAATCAAAAATGTTAATTTAATTTAGTAAATGTCGATTTAACATTCGATAAACATATTTACCATAGCAATGAGTGAAAGGGAGCGAGGAGATACGATATTCGTGTCAATGCAAGTGAGAGGGAACGATTAAAATTATTATATTGTATTAATTTTTTAAATAAGTCGTGCTAATTATTTAATTTTTAATTTACGATGTGCGCAGAAAAAAATAATTAATATCACATGTTTTTATCGATAATTAAAGTTTGAGGATATTTTCAATATATAGTCTGTCAAACGAATAAGTACCGCAACTTAACCCACTTCTAAATGACCCCAGGCCGAAGAAAAACATACCCCAAGTCAGGTGGCCATATGCGCAATATTTTTGAGTTGTGGTAGCGTAAATTTCAATTTAAAAATGTGTAATAAATACAGATATCTAGGAACGTAACGTTCGCGAATATCGAGGGATTACTGTACCTTATCGCAGTGAAACCTCACTTATACGAAGCTGAAAGAGTATAAGTGAATAAGTCGTTTAAATGAATAGTTGCCTATTTGACTATGTTTCTTTGTACGTCTGACTGAATAATTTGTATAATTAAAGATCGTATAAATGAGATTTCACTGTATTTAGAATATTTCCAAAATAGATGCCATTAAAGCAATATGTAGAATTGCTTTTAAATAAAAAAAAACGATAGAAATCGCCCATCATACGTGCGTTGAAATAGGGGAGAGAGGCTTGGCAACAATGCCTCAAAATTGGGATGCGAAGTAAAGTTGCTGATCTTAATCACTTCACGGGCAACAAGATGTTTATAAATAACAAGGTTCCGCACATTTATTCTGAAATTTATGCCAAAATGCCCACAAAGAACGGCCAAATAGTGAGCTATAGATATATTTTGAAATCACAGACAAAGACAACAATATTATTTACATGTATAGATTCTGATTAGTTTTTTTTTAAATTTAAGTATTGGTAATTCATTCTTAATTGAAAGCAACGCAAATATAAATAACCTAAGAAAAATAATTAATTGTATAAGTTAACCCGTTCCGTGTAAATTTTTTAATTTCTAATTTTTGTAACATTATAACGTACTTTTTTTTTGATTCTATCTTTAGTTTTAATTATACTCGGTCCGGCAATAAAACCCGCCATTAAATAAAAACAATAAAATCTTATGGGTTTTTTGCTGACACGTAAGGGAACCTCTTGTACCTTGGCCCCTTTGTACCTAGGGCAACTTTATTTTTTGTAATATTTGCGGGCTTTCGTGATCAATTTTTCATTTTAAATATTTTATTCATAAAAAAATTTGTACATGCATCTCGAAATAGGTATTTTGCGAATTTCAATAATTACTTACTAAAACAGCAAAAAAATTCTTGAAAATCACGTAATTTTCTCGACTCCAAGTAGCCATAGCCCCTTAAGCAAAAAAACTGTTCCGATCTGTTTCACAGAATAACAATACATTTTTAGGGGTCCTTTAAACAATAATTTTTAGCATTGTCCTTAAACCCAATAACATGGGAAACTTTCGAACCGACTCGGACATTCCTCGCCGACATCTAATTTCTTCCGTTTGGGTTGGCCGGAAGAAGACGAAAAGGAAATCGCAAGACTTAAGAGAAGGCAACAGATTAAAGAAAATTAGGCAAAATAATTGCGAGTCGGCGGTCCCCAAAATTCGATAACGCTTTGGACGTAAAACGAATCAATAGTCGCTTGACCCATAATGTAGAGGATTTCGCTGCCGGAAAACACCCCAAATTGTGGGCTTAAGTAACAATCGGCCGTACATGTTCGACTCCTTTTCCTCAATATAGGAGGCAATCGATTATGTAACAATATCGTCGTGCTTTGAATGCATTCCGGAAACCCACCTAATAGCCCGACAAAGGGGCGTCTGCCATTGTTCCTAATCTCAATCTCCAATAACAATGTGTGTGTTTTTTTTCCCCATTCATTTATGCCTGATGGATTTTTATTCTCGCATATAACGAATAAAAATTCAACCGATAGCATCTGATGTCGGATTCATTTTTGTGCTCTTTTTTTTTTTTTAAATATAAATAATGAACGACAGCTTTTGTGCATTGAAATCCTCCTTTCTCCAAATCAACGTTTTCCCGAGCTTTAATTAAGCTTGCATTCGAAAAAGAATTAAATTTTTGTTTTAAAGAAAAATAAGTATTTTGGTACAAACGAGCTACTGAAAAAAAACTAGAAATAATTCGGTTCATAAGAAATTCAATATATAGGTATATTTTTTTTTATTAAATCCGATTAAAACGACGATTTTTGAAAAATGGGAACTTATTAAAAACTAACCGTCCGCCCGATGATAACACCTATCTGACCTTTCTTTGGATTTGCTTTAAATTTTTGCGGGATGTTCGTATGGACCCCAAAACGTACAAATGCGGAGCCATTCTACCCTGCTCCCCCTTTAAGCCCGACAATTTTCGAAAAAACTAAATAAATCGAAAAAAATACACTTCCACTCACAAAAACGATCGTGGCGCCCTCATTTTCAATCCGATCATTAAAAACGACACGGATTCGGAATCCTGAGACTTTTTTTCATAAGATACGTGCAAAATTGGCATAGGGCCCAATGTTAATTTTTCAAGTAATTAAGCATAGAAATTTTAGATTCGTTTTTGTAGCACGAAATTTTAGATAAAAAAATTCTAGCGCCGTTATTTGTGGACGGATCTTTAAAAACTATACAGATTCGCATTCGCCAGACTTTTTTGCTTCGGGTAGGCCCAAAAAACCATAAGCGTGCCATTTGAAATTCTCGAGAAAAATGAGTTCAAAGAGTCCGACTTGTAAATATTTTTTTCTAAATTTCCACTTTGAAAAATCGTAGCTCGGTTATTTGTGAACGGATCTTTAAAAGCTATACAGATTCGGATTTGCCAGACTTTTAGGCATCGGATGGGCTCAAAAAACCATAGGCGTGCCATTTGAAATTCTCGAGAAAAACAGATTCGAAGAGTCCTACTTGTAATAAATTTTTTCAAAATTTCCACTTTGAGAAAACGTAGCGCGGTTATTTGTGAACGCATCTTTAAAAACTTTTCAGATTCTGAAAGCCCGTTTATCAGAGCATATAATAAGCCAAGAAAATCAACAAGGCCCAATGTTAAAGTGTGGGAGAAAAACGCGTTCGAATCTTTCAAAATGTAAATTTTGCTTATTTATCAATAGTTTTACAACACTTTTATTATTTTCTTTAAAGTAAACATTTTTATTTTCAAAAAAAAATTAATTAAATTTAAGGCTTGAATATCTATCGCCCGCCTGCATACACTGTTAAAAAGATTTCTAACAAACAACCGCACCCCTTCCACTAAAATTCCGCGCGCGCAACCGATCCCGTCCGCGTACAGGCCCGGCCAAAATAAATTGCCCACTTTTGCAGAAACCGTAGTTTCCATCCAAATAAAAATAAATCAAGCATAAAAAACGAACCAGCCCTTAAAAATCGCAGCGTTTTCGTCCGCCGCTCGACGTCCCCCAATTTCTGGAACCGGCCCTGATCGAGGCGCCTTCCCATGCAGTAAAATCATCGAACGCAGACGATGCAGAAGACATAATTCGCAGCCACTGCAGATTGCAGCGGAATATAAAATAACCCTCGACCAGCCGCACACATCGTTCAACCCCTACAAACCGAAAACGATCGCGCCCGATATCCGATTTAATCGAATTCAGCAGAAACGCCGCCGAACATCTCGCCAACTTAATTATTCCATAAATTTCCGCCAAAAAAAAAAAAAAATTATCATGCGTTAATAAAATTTATTACTCGCAGCATTTCTAGATTTCGATTGATAAACAAGGGGTGTCGTGCGAAAGGCAAGGTGTGCGAAAAAAAAACAACTCGGGGGGGACGCGGGCTTCGAACCCTGCCCTTTCCCTACTTCCCCGCCACCTTTGATGTCGGCAAGAGCTTATTTCCAAGTCGGAGGTGCGATATTATTTAAAAGCGCAAAATAAAAAAGGACGGCGCGCGCTTTTAATTCGGAAAATTCGCCGGAAAAGGGAGAATAAATAGTTTATGTGTGTAATCACAATTTTCCACTCAGTTTTTCCGGTCGGTCGTGCAACATGTTTCGTTAATTAAAGTGGAAAGACCTTCGCTAATGGCGATTGAGCTTTAAATTTTGATATAACAATTTTTCCGAGCGTCTCGAAGAATAATCACTCGATACGGCTGGAAGTAGAGGGGGGTAGAAAAAGGGGTAGTTTTTGATTGACTCGAAATGCATTTCGATACATAAATAAACCTTTGACGTCATTTTCCGAATGAATATGCATCGGAATATTTGCGGACGAAGTGGGAAATAGTGTAAGTTTAAATAATTGAATGAGGGGGGACGACGGGGCGCCGCCGATTTCAATAGGGCAGTAGGTAGTTTTTGACATATTAAATTGCTTAGATGTCCTATAGTCCTATATTTTAGACAGTTTGATTGACAGCTACCCGAATTCGCCATTAACTCTTGCTATATAATGGATGCGCCCGGAAACCTACCAGATGTAAATGTCAGTGACAATGTGCTCCACTTCCGGTTGCAGACAGGTTAATTGGAAATGGATTATTCATTGCCGGCCGTCTATGACCTTTTTAGATCTCAATGATACTCAAAGTCAATACGGGCTTCGACGTGTTTAACTTTTTAGCCGGTTTTTATCGAGACTAATTTGGATGGCTTTTACGATTTCTCGAAGTGAAACTTCTTGTGCGAGAGGGTGAATCTGAAATTTTGTCGCGCAAAAGGAGGAGGACCGCGAGAGGGAAATATGAAGTGAAAGGCCGGAATTAAAAGAGAAGGGGAGCAAACGCATTAGTTCGAAAGAGTGGGGAGAGTCGAAGAGCCGGGCAATATACCGTTTAATAAAAATATTTCAATTATCAGGGTGTTTCAGTATCGTACCGCGGGCTTATAATTTCCAAACTTGTTTTTTATTAGTTTAGGAGTTATAAGCTTGTGGCACTTTATTTAAAACACCCGGTATAATGTAGCGTGTATTGGACACCACTATTATCGCGTATGTGTGTAGTGTGTTTGGCGCATGCGTCGAAATTTGTCGACGCCAGTGCATCAGATATAGCAAACTACAGTACAACCTCGATTATACGGATTCGCGATTATCCGGATTGTCAACCACGTTCGGACTCGTTGCAAAAATTAAACCTCGGTATTCCTTACTAAATATTTTATTATTTTATTTTGTATTTCGCACAAAACAGTGTTTTTTTGCTTTGTGCATTTTAAGATAATGTGCGACTATTTTATTTAGTGATTAATATTTGTTGCGTTTTCTGTAAACATATAGCTAACAATTTGATCAACTTTTTTCCTGTTAAAACGGGACGCTGTGTAATCGTGCTTAAAACAGAGTGTGCGCATTCGAGCTCAAAGTGGCACATTCCGATCTCGGGAAAATGAAGCGCGCCGCTCCGCGTCGCGCTTCATTTGCCTCCCTCGCTCGGAAATGTGCCACTTTTCGCTCGAATGCGCACATCTTCGCATAAATGTTTTTTCCTATACTAATTTTTTCTTTTTTAAACAAAACAAATAATTTTAATTTAGTTTTGTAGAATTTTTGATTCAAAAAATAATATACAGGGTGATTTTTTAAGTTTCCAGACATTTTGATTCCCTTAGTTTTCAATTCGGTTGAGTAACACCCTAACACTTTAATTTCAGTAAATTGATGGTAGCTTGATTAAAAAACTGTATAATTATTAAACCTTGTTTATATGTACTTTGTTTTGTATGTATATGTTACAGTCAAAGCGTGCGTTTCAGTTAGAGTATAGGCTAACTAGGTAAACTATGCGTTTACTACCTTCTGTAGTAAATGTGTTGATTTCGGGCGAAAGAAAGCTTTTCCATTTATAAAACTTGCGCAGTGAGTGTAAACAAACAAAATTTGAAACATAACCTACTTATTGGCGTTATTTGTTAAAAGCCTTTATAGTATTTATAGTTTTTTCATATTTATATAAAGGATGTTATAGTTTTTC
This sequence comes from Sinopyrophorus schimmeli, assembly GCA_036325965.1. Classification (NCBI taxonomy): domain Eukaryota; kingdom Metazoa; phylum Arthropoda; class Insecta; order Coleoptera; family Elateridae; genus Sinopyrophorus; species Sinopyrophorus schimmeli. Next base: position 1,749,876 of record JARFIZ010000325.1, read on the forward strand.
AGTAAATAATGCAATGCGTTTTTTTATAAATTTATAACCATCTAGAACTAAATACTATTAAGTATTAAACAAATCAAAAAATATTCATATGTAATAATAATTAGTTAGATTTTACTCTAAACGTTAGGAACTTTATATTACTAAGTATTAAACAAATCAAAACAATATTCTTAGGTAATAATAATTAATCAGTTAGAGTTCATTAGAAACATTATGTTACTAAGTATTAATTTCACTATACTCTGTCTGGCCAACAGAAATAGTTAAGCCACTCCCACAAATGTGCGCTAAATTTAAATATAAAGTTCCTAATGTTTAGAGTAAAATCTAACTAATTATTATTACATAAGAATATTTTTTGATTTGTTTAATACTTAATAGTATTTAGTGCTAGATGGTTATAAACTTATAAAAAAAACGCATTATTTATTAAAAAACTATAACATCCTTTATATAAATATGAAAAAACTATAAAGGCTTTTAACAAATAACGCCAATAAGTAGGTTAAGTTTCAAATTTTGTTTGTTTACACTCACTGCGCAAGTTTCATAAATCAACACATTTACTACAGAAGGTAGTAAACGCATAATTTACCTAGTTAGCCTATACTCTAACTGAAACGCACGCTTTGACTGTAACATATATACAACGTATATCAACCTTCGTGGAACGTAACCCCCCTATTTCCACATTAAGATAGACTTAACATTCGCGAATTCGATATTCGCGAGGTTTTTCTGGAACGTAACCCTCGCGAATGTGGAGGGATTACTGTATGTGCACTTTTAAGCGAAAACTTTTTTTGAATAATTTGTTATTAATATAGTCGAATGCAATTAACACGAAGATGTGCGCATTCGAGCGAAAAGTGGCACATTTCCGAGCGAGGGAAGCAAATGAAGCGCGACGCGGAGCGGCGCGCTTCATTTTCCCGAGATCGGAATGTGCCACTTTGAGCTCGAATGTGCACACTCGGTTTTAAGCACGATTCACAATAATTTTTGGGGTCGAAAAATTAGTTAATAATTTTTATCGTTCCTTCTCACTCGTACTTATGAGTTTGTTGTATCTTTTCGCTCGCTCCCACTCCTTGCTATGGTAAAAATACGTTTTTCGCACATATAATCGATATTTACCGAACTAAATTAAATTTGATGATTGGAAAAAAGTTTAATTTATAAAATTCAATGAATACGAGGATGTGCGCGTTCGAGCGAAAAGTGGCACATTTCCGAGCGAGGGAGGCAAATGAAGCGCGACGCGGAGCGGCGCGCTTCATTTTCCCGAGATCGGAATGTGCCACTTTGAGCTCGAATGTGCACACTCGGTTTTAAGCACGATTTTTGTCCTATACATTCAATTAAGCGAATTTTCGATTATCCGAATGGACTACAACAATAATTAGTCCGGATAACCGAGTTTCCACTGTATATTCACACGTAAAAATATTGATATACAGGGTGTGCACGGTATTTGAGCACACTCATATATATATGTGGCTGTTATTTCACCATGGCATTCTTGTTTTTATATTTGTTTGCCAGATCGTAAATGGCGTACAATAAATTAACTCTAAAAAATAAAAAACAACAATCTATAGATCGCAATCAATAAATTAATAACGAATCGAAGCGCGTTAAACCGACTTCATTCGATTGAACATTTTTACACGGGCAACATTTTGAAAAAAAAAACATTTTTAGAACCGCAGGTGCGCCCAAAAATTAAACCATCACAACTGCAGCCGCATTAGAGGGGGTAATCTCTTGTACGAACGCAGATGTGCAAAGGTGTCAAAAGTAAACATTTTACGAGTCCAAAGTTTACGGTAGCCAAACAAAGGTTCGTGGACGACCTCGATTCACTCTTCGCTTCCCCGCACAACCGCGCTTTTTTAATACACAACAGCGCTTCCACAAATGCTCGATCCATTTCGTCCGGCCCCATTCAAAATTCAACTTGAAAAATTTCGCATGCAATAGAAAGAAAACGAAATTCGCCGGCCGACATTTTGAGAAGCGCCGAGCCACCCGAATTATTCTCCGCATGAATGCGTTTCCCTGTGATATTTATCTAAACTTAGCTTTAATAATTATTCTAAGCCAGTGGCGTGTTTTCGCCGAAAAAGTCCCCACGTTCAAAAGCCCCCGAACACGCAACCGAAAGACCCGAATAATCCGCCCCCCGCCCCCCAAAAAACTGAATGTGCGACCGAAAGGAGTTACTTTCGCATTCGGCGAGCTCCCGCATGCTTCGCCGAAAACTTGAAAGAGTTTTCGCTCGGTTTTAAGCTTTCCATTTAATGCTTCCACTCGTCGGAAGAAAAGTTGCCTTCTTGTTCGCGAGACAAGATTATTCCGATTCCTCCACTTTGACAATTTTAATTACGATTTCGTCCCCCGCTCGCACGAAGGCCTCGTTTATTACGGCGAGGCTCGATATCGAATAATTGTTTACGAGGAAGGGGGCGTCCCGAATTTATACAACGTCAAGCCCAGAATGTGTGCATCTGAAATTTGCTCTTTGGGTCGGGGGGGACCCCCTTTGTCTTCGCCCCAAAAATCCGGTCCGAAACGGCGTCGAAACTTGCGAATCGAGCAAATGTGGAAAAGGTGGCGTCGCCGATGAGAGTTTGTTTTTTTTTCTCGGCCGAAATCCGCGACCCTTTGTGATTTTTCCGCGGTGAAATAAAGCGCGAAAAAGGGAGGGCAAAAGAAGAAGGGAAAAAGAAAAATCGACCGTTTAATTGTTATAAATTTGCAAGTTTTCTTAATAAAGTTAATAATGCGGTTCATAATCTAATTGAGATTAGTACGCCTTTTATTTAGACAACCTTGCAATAAATACACCTGGCCAGGTGGGGGGCAATCGATCGCGCGTCATGGCGCCAAGATGGCGGCGTGCCGTCCTTCGATACCGGGGCGCCCCACGATCGACGTACACAAACTAATAAAAGCACACCCGCGTGTTTTTGGGCGAACTAAGCGCCGAAGACGACGGTTTACCGTTCGGATTCGATTTTGGGGGCTTGTTCGCATTATTAGAAATACAAACTGCCGCCGCCGTTGACACACAAAACCTTCATATTACCTTTTCGGCGGGGGCGGAGAGGACGCGATTCCCGTTTATTGTTTTATTGCGCCGCATTTATTTTGCGTTCCCTCGAAACGTCGAAATTCTACACGAAAGCCATTTGTAATACAAGAAATTAGGGATTTTCTTACATGGGCGTCTCGTTTTCCCGGGAATTATTTTATTTCGCTTCGCTCGCGCTACGCGCTCGTTAAAACTTGGAAGGGGATTAGTTGCGGCAGCGATTCCCAAACTGCGGGGTCCGGGGAAACGCGAAAGATCATTTTTAAATGAGGTTCGATGGTTGCGTACAAAGCGAATTGTAGGTCGCAGTTTCGATCGTGGAATTTAACCTCAAAGTTTAAGAACGCAAAAAATTAATTTTGTTTTTAAAGTTAAATGTTAAAAAAAAATTGATTTTTGTGAATTGTGCTTAAAGCCGAGTGCGCACATTCGAGCTCAAAGTGGCACATTTCCGATCTCGGGAAAATGAAGCGCGCCGCTCCGCGTCGCGCTTCATTTGCCTCCCTCGCTCGGAAATGTGCCACTTTTCGCTCGAATGCGCACATCCTCGTATTTATTCATTTGCCTTAATTAATCTTTTCACTTTCAAATAAAAAAATTCAATTTAGTTCAGTAAATAATGATTTTATGTTCAAAAAATGTATTTACCATAGCAATAAGTGGAAGTGAGCGAAAAGATACGATAATTTAGTAGGTGCGAGTGAGAGAAAACGATTAAATTAATTGTTTGTCTAATTTATTGGCGTAAATTTTGTAAATCATGCTATAAACCGAGTGTGCACATTCGAGCTCAAAGTGGCACATTCCGATCTCGGGAAAATGAAGCGCGCCGCTCCGCGTCGCGCTTCATTTGCCTCCCTCGCTCGGAAATGTGCCACTTTTCGCTCGAATGCGCACATCCTCGTATTTATTCATTTGCCTTAATTAATCTTTTCACTTTCAAATAAAAAAATTCAATTTAGTTCAGTAAATAATGATTTTATGTTCAAAAAATGTATTTACCATAGCAATAAGTGGAAGTGAGCGAAAAGATACGATTATTTAGTAGGTGCGAGTGAGAAAAAACGATTAAATTAATTTTTGTCTGATTTATTGGCGTAAATTTTGTAAATCATGCTAAAAACCGAGTGTGCACATTCGAGCTCAAAGTGGCACATTCCGATCTCGGGAAAATGAAGCGCGCCGCTCCGCGTCGCGCTTCATTTGCCTCCCTCGCTCGGAAATGTGCCACTTTTCGCTCGAATGTGCACATCTTCGTAATTATGGAATTTGTATATGTTAATCTTTTCTATTTTCGTGTAAACACTTTAGATTTCTATTCGGAACGTCTATACAGGGTGTCCCATGACTCGATGTCCATAGCTTTAGAGCCTATTATTTTGACTATTTAAGTCAAAAGTGCCTTATACATTTTTATCCAAAACGTTATGGGGACCATTAAATTTAACAGTAAATCAATCTAGTAGGTCACGTAACTGTTTTGTCATATTATTGTGGTGACATTATTTAATCTTTAAAGTTGTAATTTTATTTTATTCAATTATTTAATTTAAATTAAGTGTTGTCTTTGCTATACAATTGTGTCCTTTGGCTGGATCACTCACTCTCGAAAATAAAATACCAATACAAGCACAAACTAATTATTAAAGCAACATATAATACGGCTGTCAAATTTTTAAACCAGGCAAAAGTCAAAATAATTTTTTTTGTAACATCCGTTGCGAAAGTTTAATTTTTGCGAACGATTTCTTCATGTCACTATAGAGTACGGTTTCGTCGTGAAATCTAAACCTACCGAAAAGAGGAAAGGAGAAGATTTCCACACACGTGCAGAAAGGAGCGGCGAAACAATATTCTGACATGGGGAAGTTGACCACTCTAACTACCACCCTCAAAAATACCATTTTAGCGGCGGGTGTTGCAAAAAATTAATTGTCCTATGAAAAAAATCAATTTTGATAAAATAGAGGTGAGACTGTGTACAAAACACAATTGATAGCAAAAACACAAACAAAACCATTTTTAGTAATTTGGTTGTTACTGAGTTTAAAATGGGACACTTGGATTTTATAAAATGATTACCTTAAATAAAAAATAATCCAAAGAACGGGCGCTAAGTTAGAAGATAAAAAAAAAATGTGAATACATAAAAAAATGTCACTTTAAATTATTAAATATTATCCCAAAAGTGTGAAATAAATAATAAATAAATCTTTGAAGAAACCGACCATTTTTTTTTCTCGAACGTAAGACGGTTTTTAAAAGGTTGGTAATGCTAAACCTTAAGGTAAGCCCTTCACAATAATTTCGGCCAATAAATTAACACGAATATTCAGTTGAATAATTTTAGTCGTTCCTTCTCGCTCGCAATGACGAGATTGTCATATCTTTTCGCTCCCTTCCACTCGTTGCTATGGTAAATACATTTTTCGAACATAAAATCGATATTCACAAATCTAAATTTAAATTTATGATTTGAAAGAGCGAAGAATAAATTAGACAAATACGAAGATGTGCGCATTCGAGCGAAAAGTGGCACATGTCCGAGCGAGGGAGGCAAATGAAGCGCGACGCGGAGCGGCGCGCTTCATTTTCCCGAGATCGGAATGTGCCACTTTGAGCTCGAATGTGCACACTCGGTTTTAAGCACGATTCGCAATAATTTTGGTGAGGAAAAATTAGTAAATAATTTTAATCATTCCCTCTCACTCGCACTGACGAAATTGACGTATCTTTTCGCTCCCTTCCACTCATTGCTATGGCAAATATATTTTCGAACTTAAAATCGATATTTACCAAACTAAATTTAATTTTTTGATTTGAAAGAGTTAAAGATGAAGCAGTCAAATCTAATAAGTACGAAGATGTGCGCATTCGAGCGAAAAGTGGCACATTTCCGAGCGAGGGAGGCAAATGAAGCGCGACGCGGAGCGGCGCGCTTCATTTTCCCGAGATCGGAATGTGCCACTTTGAGCTCGAACGCGCACACTCGGTTTTAAGCACGATTCGCAATAATTTTAGTGACGAAATATTAGTAAATAATTTTAATCATTCCCTCTCACTCTCACTGACGAAATTGACGTATCTTTTCGCTCCCTTCCACTCATTGCTATGGCAAATATATTTTTCGAACTTAAAATCGATATTTACCAAACTAAATTTAATTTTTTGATTTGAAAGAGTCAAGGATGAAGCAGTCAAATCTAATAAGTACGAAGATGTGCGCATTCGAGCGAAAAGTGGCACATTTCCGAGCGAGGGAGGCAAATGAAGCGCGACGCGGAGCGGCGCGCTTCATTTTCCCGAGATCGGAATGTGCCACTTTGAGCTCGAATGTGCACACTCGGTTTTAAGCACGATTCGCAATAATTAATTGACTTTCTTAGCCGGCTAACTTCATACTGTCGAATTTTCGTTGCGTGTGCGCGCGCAGCTTACGTTGCCCGCTAACATTTCACGCTCAACGCGCCTAAAGAAGTATAACTTCAAAAATCGTAAAATCGATTGCAACGTTATTTTTTTGTAAAATAGCCAACGAGAGAAAGACGGAAAACCAAAGGGAAAAACTGATAAATTAACAATATATTGTATGGACGTACCTGGGAGTTGCTAAATCCAATAAAGAAGTTTTAGACGTAGGGCTCTCTGGTGGTTTCTTTGTATATGGCTTGGCTTAACATTTTCCAAGCTAAGCATGCTCGTCGATCACTATTTAATGATGACGATACACTATAAATTATCGCTTTATTTCTATTTACTGTGCCCTGCGAAATTTTCCCATTTTTGTACTTGAATATTTTCGTATTTAAAGGAAGAGGCGCGAAGTTAAATCTGAAAGGGCTTACCTTAAGATTTAGCATTACAACCTTTTAAAAACCGTCTTACGTTCGAGAAAAGAAATGGTCCGTTTCGTCAAAGATTTATTATTTATTATTCATTAATACTTTTAGGAAAATATTTTATAATTTAAAGTGACTTTTTTTATGTATCCACGTTTCTTTTTTATTTTATCTTCTGACTTAGCGCTTATTTTTTTGGATTGCTTTATCAAAATTGATTTTTTCATAAGGCAATTAATTTTTTTAAAACCCGGTGCGAAAATTGGATTTTCGAGCGTGATAGTTAGAGTGGTCAAGTTCCCCATGTGAGAATATTGTTTCGTCGCTCCTTTCTGCACGTGTGTGGAAATTGCGTGCTTTTGGTCTTCTCCTTTTCTCTTTGCGGTACGTTTAAATTTCACGACGAAACCATACTCTATAGCGACATGAAGAAATCGACCACTTTACTACCACCGCACCGCCTTCGAAAATCAAACTTTCGCACCGGATGTTACAAAAAAAGTTATTTTCCAGCCGAAGGACACAATTGTATAGCAAAGACAACACGTAATTTTAATTAAATAATTGAATAAACAATGACAAAACAATTACGTGGCCCACTAGATTGATTTACTGTCAAATTTAATGGTGCCCATTACTCCCGAGTTTTGGACAAAAATGTATAAGGCACTTTTGACTTTAAATTGGCAAAAGAATACGCTCTAAAGCTATGGACGTCGAGTCAAGGGACACCCGGTATACATGGTTCAGGGTCAGGGCTCTGTGGCGAATGCGAGATAATTTCCCAACCGAGCTCTAATAATTTTTGACCGGTCACTAACGATGTGCGAGGTCGACCGTCGTCATGGCGCTACGATTAACCAAATTCTCGACCGTCAACGACGCAAAAACGTGCAAGTGTACCAATTCCTTCGGCCGGCACTATACATTTAAGACCGCCGAACGAAATGAAACGAAATCGAAACGAACTCCAAAAAGCAGCAAAGCGCAGAAGGAAAATTAAAAATGTATCAGTCGCTAAACGAAAATATGACAGCCGATGACAGGAACTTCGGGTTTGTTTAGCGAAAAGATATTGGGAAGAGCAAGAAATTCGCAAACGTCGGGCGCTCGGCGGGAAGAAGCAGCAGCGCCGGAAGCGAAAAAGGGGACGTCAGAAAAACAATGTGGCGAAACAGCGAGATTGAGATGTCGCCCTTGCGACCGCAAACTCCGCTCGCCCGCTCCTCCTCCCGCCGTCCCTGCGCCATAACGAAGAAAACAAAGCGATCCTTTCGCCCTTTTATTAAAGAATGTATTTTATTTACCGCGCCATCTCTTAAATCACGAGCACGCGTAATTAAAATCGAAGTTGCACACGAAAAAAAAAGGGGTCGTTGTTTATCGAAGTTGTGGGGGGAGCGCGCGGAGGGAAAACTACACGTTTCTTTATTAAATTCGCTCGTCAAATCGTAGGTGGCCATTAAAAGCAATTTCCAACGTAAATCGAGCCGAACGCGGAATTAAAAATCTGATATTCGACTTTTAAGGATGACGTTAGGGTTTCCTTTAATCGGATAATCCGGCTTCTGTTGACAAGTCCGATATTATTTGGGAGGGGGGGACTCGAAATGGGCGAACGCCATCCCCGTAATCCCCTCGAAACAGTCTTTAAGTTTCTAGAACGATTTTAATCGCGTTAAGAAATAGAGTTCTTCTAGAGCCGTTCGCGAAAGAAGTCTAAGGGCCGAACGCGCCGTTGCTAATTTTCTAAATGGCTTCGAAAATTGTTGATTTACCTGACGGCATAGCAGAAATTCAATTCCAATTAAACACACAAAGTGGGTTCTGACAAAAGGGTGCACGTAGAGAGAGATATCGCTTTACATTTGAATGAAACTTGTAGGGCATCGAGTTGCGGGGATTATTGACTCGCGCGCTGCTTCCAGTGTCAATTGCAGTCCTTCCCCTTTTTTTTTTTTCGAAAATTCCGTCGTCGTCGTCGGTAATGTCGTTAATTCGAAACTTTCGCTTTTTGGGGCGCCGGTTATTGGAGACGGCCAAAAAATAGTTTATTATCGATACTTTATGACGAGTTTTGTTTTTTTCTAATGTGGCCCTAACCGTGAAAAAATTAAAGGCACATGATTTAGCATTTGAAGTGAAACTTCTTCTGCGAGGCTAAATCCGGAATTTTGCTACGAAAAAAGAGTGTGCCGTGAGAGGGATATACAGGGGTTTCATATAAGGTGCCACATTAAAAAAAAAAGTACAAGTATAAAATTTATTTAATTTATACGATTCATCCATTATTATATTTTTTTTTTAAACTTGTTCTAACTAAGGCTTGTGTCAAGTTTCTTATCTTAAATAGCAAAGTGTTAATTTTCTCTTAAAATTGGATAGAGCTCGTCAAGGGCTTTTCCAATATGTGCAATAGTTGCTAAAGAATAATTTATTTTTTATCACAAAATTTACATTTATTAAACATTGAATTAAACATACTTTTATAATTGTTGTTTTATTAGTTTAGGTGGCACTTTACACAAAACACCCTGTATAAAGCAAAGAAACGCCAAATTGAAAAGAGAAATGAATTAAATAAAATGTTTAGCGTTTCTTTTGTTCTAAAATTTTTCTAAAAATTTCACTTGGTAAATTACGAAGTTGTTTTTGGAAAAATACAAAAAAAATTGGTATTCTTCAACTTTTGTTCCCCCGAAGATTTATTTCTGTTGCTTGTCTAAACACTTGCCCCCAAGGATTAATAACGCATTTCCGTAATCGAAGGGGGCTGCGTCTTTTTTTTTAACAACCGTAGGTTAACAAATGGGAATCGTGTTATTCTAAATTCAGTTTGTTTTTTTAGGAATATTTGTTTCGATTTGTGTAAATAGATGTGTCGTTGTGAGCTTTTGTACAAAGTGGATTGTATTTGTTTCGAAGCGTTCTTCGATACTCCTACATTCATAAATCTTACGAGGGATGTTTGCCTTTTTTTTTTAAAATCGGGCGGGCTCTAAAATTTCGTTTTTAATTTTTGGCCATATAACCTCCGACCCCCTGCTACGCTATTACAATTTTTTTTTTAAGTTATACTTCTTTGAGCGCAGAAGGCAACGGAAGTTGCGCGCGCACAACTAACGAAAATTCGACAGTTGAAGTTAGCCGTCTAAGAAAGTAAATTAATTATTGTGAATCGCGCTTAAAATCGAGTGTGCGCATTCGAGCTCAAAGTGGCACATTCCGATCTCGGGAAAATGAAGCGCGCCGCTCCGCGTCGCGCTTCATTTGCCTCCCTCGCTCGGAAATGTGCCACTTTTCGCTCGAATGCGCACATCTTCGTATTTATTAAAATTGTTTTCAAAAAAATTATTAATTTTCAAAAATAACTGACCAATTTATACATTTTTTGCCTTGTTTTCGATTTACACGTTTTTTGCCTTCTAAAACGGGTAGTAGGTGTACGGCGGGGCGGCCACAAGGTTCGATTTTTTTAAGGGAGGGGCAACAACATATAATTTGAAGACCAGTGGTACGCAACCCAACACGTGGTCATATTGAATATAGTTATGCCAAAGAAGTATAACGTAAGTACACACACCCATTTTTTTTAAGAACAATCTACTTATGACATTTAATTCTTTTCATACACAATTTTCAAACTATCAATTTTTTATTTATTGATTTATATGGTACTAGGGTAACCCGCTCAATAGATGGACGCCCCCCAATAGATGGACAAAAATTCTTTTAATAACTAATTACATTAAATTTAAGTATAAAATAGTAAAATAAATTTTCTGTCTTACAAATATTATATAAAAATATTTTTATTGCTTATATACTTATTATTATCACAAAAATATATTTTTTCATTCGACAATACAATGTTTTGCTTCACGAGCGCCATCTCTAGTAAGCATCTGACTTTATTTGTCATAATTAACACAATTATATGATTTTGTTTATATTTGAATAACAATGCAATAAATTCGACAGTTGAAGTTAGGCGCTTGAGAAAGTAAATTAATTATTGTGAATCATGCTTAAAATCGAGTGTGCACATTTTATCGAATTTATTTATATTAATTTTTACACGTGACTATATTTAATTAAGTCGCGCCAAAGAAGTATAACTTCTAACGCGCGTACATCAGTATACGCACCGTTTCTTTGCACTTTAACAAAGTTTTCCAATGTAGCAATTTTACAAATATTTTTAACAGTGTAGATCTCGTACTATTTTATTTTATTTTTGTTCCGATTTCATATTTGCTTCGCCTTTTATTATTTGGATCTCAAGTTTTTGGGTGTTTTTGATCGAGGTAGGCGCGTCTAAAAACGAAATAAAACGCATTAAGGGCGAAAGGGGGCGAAATTTTGATAAAAGCTCCCCATCGAAAGTTAAATAGTGAGAGGGCGTGTGTGTTGCCAAATAATTTTTCGAAGGAAAGAAATTTCAATAACCGAAGCCGTTATGTTAAAATACGGTAGGAAAGGTCGCATTTATCTAACGAAGAGCAAACGTGCGTTGATCGATAAAAACGGTATCAAAGTCAGTTTGGATGAAATATGGAGAAATGTTAATTCTTCCCCGTATAGGAATATATAAAACCTGCGATATACTTTAAATGTGGTTGGCACTCATATTTCAGACTGATTTGAATAAAAGTATGTCGGAGAATATAGTTTAAAAACGCATATTCTAAATCTATATCGTATTTTTCATTTTTTTTTAAGTTTTATCTCTTTGTTTCCGTCGATGCTCTTCTCATCCGTTTTTTTTGGGGCTTTGTATGTATTTTTTTTACATCAAAACTAAAAATTTTTGTGCTTAAATTAATTTGATTTAAAGATACAGTCGAATCTCGATTAGATAAGACCGAAGGAAAACCTCAAAAGCGCTTTTTAAGAGCATACGGAGGCAATGCTGTGTTGCCATTTACCGGAAATTAAAAATGCAGTTTTCTCGAAATTCTTTAACTTTCCGTGTACGAGGTGGGGTATAACTAACGTGACCAATTTTTTTCTTGTTAAAACGGGACGCTTGGCAATCGTGCTTAAAACCAGTGTGACATTCGAGCTCAAAGTGGCACATTCCGATCTCAGGAAATGAAGCGCGCCGCTCCGCGTCGCGCTTCATTTGCCTTCGCTCGGAAATGTGCCACTTTGAGCTCGAATGCACATCCTCATTTATTGATTTGCCTTAATTAATCTTTGCACTTTCAAATCAAAAATTCAATTTAGTTCAATAAATATGCATTTATGTTCAAAATGTATTTACCATGGCAATGAGTGGAAGTGAGCGAAAAGATACGATAATTTAGTAGGTGCGAGTGAGAGAAAACGATTAAATTAATTTTGACTAATTTATTGGCCTAAATTGTGTAAATCATGCTTAAAACCGAGTGTGGCATTCGAGCTCAAAGTGGCACATTCCGATCTCGGAAAATGAAGCGTGCCGCTCCGCGTCGCGCTTCATTTGCCTCCCTCGTTCGGAAATGTGCCACTTTTCGCTCGAATGCGCACATCCTCGTATTTATTACATTAATATAATTTGCTATACGCCCCTTTGAATCAAAAATTGTACTTTAATTTAGTAAATATCGATTTTCTATTCGAAAAACGTATTTACCATAGCAATGAGTGGAAGGGAGCGAGAAGATACATTGTATTTTACTTAAACCTATTCATTATTAATTATTAAAATATATTTCTTATCATTGAACTGTCATAAAGTACAATTTTGTGGATTTTATTTCATTTTATTTTCGGGGTATGGAAAAACCCACCTAGTATGGCATGTGACAATTTGTCACCTAGTATGCGAAGGGTTAAATTTAGCACATATTGCATACAAACTTTTGTTTGAATTAGTGCCAGGTATCACTCGATTAAGTTTCAGTACCTATTGGTTTGACACCCTGTATAACAAAATTTGTAGGGAAATCAATACAGTCGAACCTCGATAAGTCTAAAGTAAGTAGCAACGATAACAAATTGGAGTTCTTAATAAAAGTTTCAAAATTAAATCCCGCTTTAAATGAGCCAATGCGATTGGTTTATTTTTCAAACATCATCATGGCCGCTAACTAATTAGCCAATCAGAAGGGCTTGTTTACCTCGTAACGATAGTTACATTTGAAATTTTAAAATTGTATATTTTTTAAATAATTAGAGACTAAATACCGTTGAAGCTCGATCGGAATGTGCCACTTTGAGCTCGAATGTGCACACTCGGTTTTAAGCATGATTCACAATAATTAATTTAGTTGGGCGGCCCACTTGTCAAATGCAACTTTCGTTGCCGCCTAAAATTTTACTCTCAACCCGCCAAAAGAAGTGCAACTTCAAAAACTTCCTACGTATGTTTCGTAAAACTGCAGTAGCAATTTTTAGCAGTGTAACAATTAGTTTTGGTCCACGTGTGCGCCTTATTTTTTGAGGCGATCTGTTAAAAATTAATTAGAGAATATGTATCGGGATTAATTCGTTTTTCGACTTTATTTTTAGACATGTCAATGATGAAACATTAATACGAAAGTGGATTAAGGTTTCACGCGATTGAAAGAAGTGGAAGAAGCGTTATTTTTGGAATGGCATTAAAGATTAATTAAGGAAACTGCTTCGTTAAAAACTAATCGAAGAAAATAAGGCTGTTAATTTTAAATATCGGCCAATTGTGTAATATTGTAAAAAATGCCATTTCTTTATAAAAGCCAAATTAAAAGTCCTACATTTCTACTTGAATTAAAGCCGGCCCTGCCTTTATAAGCATAGTTAGATTTTTTTAATTATTTTTCTGGTTCATTATAAACTATAGTAAATAACTTCCATGCAAAAGTTTGGCCGATTTCGCGAATTTCAAAAATGGCATTTTTTAATAAAAGCAAAACTAAAAGTCCAACATTTCCACTTGAATTAAAGCCGCCCCTGCCTTTCTGGGGGTAGTTAGATTTTTTTAATTATTTTTCTGGTTTATTATAAACTATAGTAAATAACTTCCATGCAAAAGTTTGGGCGAATTGGCAAATTTCAAAAATGGCATTTTTTAATAAAAGCAATACTAAAAGTCCAACATTTCCACTTGAATTGAAGTCGCCCCTGCCTTTATAGGGGTAGTTAGATTTTTTTAATTATTTTTCTGGTTCATTATAAACTATAGTAAATAACGTCCAGGCAAAACGTTGGCCGAATTCGCAATTTCAAAAATGCCATTTTTTAATAAAAGCAAAATTAAGTCTTACATTTCCACTTGAAGTAAAGCCGCCCCTGCCTTTATAGGGTTACTTAGATTTTTTTAATTATTTTTCTGGTTCATTATAAACTATAACAAATAACTTCCATGCAAAACTTTGGGCGAATTCGCAAATTTCAAAAATACCAATTTTTAACAGAAGCAAAACCAAAAAAGTCTTGCATTTCCACTTGAATTAAGCCCTCCTCTGCCTTTATAGGGTTACTTAGATTTTTTAATTATTTTTCTGGTTCATTATAAACTATAACAAATAACTTCCATGCAAAACTTTGGGCGAATTCGCAAATTTCAAAAATACCAATTTTAATAAAAGCAAACTAAAAGTCTTACATTTCCACTTGAATTAAAGCCGCCCCTGCCTTTATGGGGGTAGGTAGATTTTTTTAATTATTTTTCTGGTTTATTATAAACTATAGCAAATAACTTCCATGCAAAAGTTTGGGCGAATTGGCAAATTTCAAAAATGGCATTTTTTAATAAAAGCAATACTAAAAGTCCAACATTTCCACTTGAATTAAAGCCGTCCCTGCCTTTCTGGGGGTAGTTAGATTTTTTTAATTATTTTTCTGGTTTATTATAAACTATAAAATAACTTCCATGCAAAAGTTTGGGCGAATTGCAAATTTCAAAATGGCATTTTTAATAAAAGCAAACTAAAAGTCCAACATTTCCACTTGAATTAAAGCCTCCCTGCCTTTATAGGGTAGTTAGATTTTTTAATTATTTTTCTGGTTCATTATAAACTATACAAATAACTTCCATGCAAAAGTTTGGGCGAATTGCAAATTTCAAAATACCATTTTTAATAAAAGCAATACTAAAAGTCTTACATTTCCACTTGAATTAAAGCCCTCCCTGCCTTTATAGGGTTATTAGATTTTTTAATTATTTTTCTGGTTCATTATAAACTATAAAAATAACTTCCATGCAAAAGTTTGGCGAATTGCAAATTTCAAAAATGGCATTTTTAATAAAAGCAAACTTAAAAGTCTTACATTTCCACTTGAATTAAAGCTGCCCTGCCTTTCTGGGGTAATTAGATATTTTTAATTATTTTTTTGGTTCATTATAAACTATAGTAAATAACTTCCATGCCAAAGTTAGGTCAAATTCGCAAATTTCAAAAATGCCATTTTTTAATAAAAGCAAAATTAAAAGTCTTACATTTCCACTTGAATTAAAGCCGCCCCTGCCTTTATAGGGTTACTTAGATTTTTTTAATTATTTTTCTGCTTTATTATAAACTATAAAAAATAACTTCCATCCAAAACTTTCGCCGAATTCGCAAATTTCAAAAATACCATTTTTTAATAAAAGAAAACTAAAAATCTCCCATTTCCACTTGAATTAAAGCCTTCGCTGCCCTTTTAGGGGTAGCTAAATTTTTTTTCACGCCAAGTTCTTGATGATTCGCAATTATTTAGACCAATCAATTACACAAAAAATTAATTGTATAATTTTAATCGTTCCCTCTCACTTGCATTGACAAGATTATCGTATCTTCTCGCTCTCTTCCACTCATTGCTATGGTAAATACGTTTTTCGAATATAAAATCGATCTTTAATAAATTAAATTAAAATTTTTGATTTGAAGGAGCGCACGGTAAATTATACTAATATAATAAACACGAGGATGAGCGCATTCGAGCGAAAAGTGGCACATTTCCGAGCGAGGGAGGCAAATGAAGCGCGACGCGGAGCGGCGCGCTTCATTTTCCCGAGATCGGAATGTGCCACTTTGAGCTCGAATGTGCACACTTGGTTTTTAGCACCATTCACAATGATTTAAGTCAATGAATTAGACAAAAATTAATTTAATCGTTTTCTCTCACTCGCACCTACTAAATTATCGTATCTTTTCGCTCACTTCCACTCATTGCTATGGTAAATACATTTTTTGAACATAAAATCCATATTTACTGAACTAAATTTAATTTTTTGATTTGAAAGTGAAAAGATTAATTAAGGCAAATCAATAAAAACGAAGATGTGCGCATTCGAGCGAAAAGTGGCACATTTCCGAGCGAGGGAGGCAAATGAAGCGCGACGCGGAGCGGCGCGCTTCATTTTCCCGAGATCGGAATGTGCCACTTTGAGCTCGAATGTGCACACTCGGTTTTAGGCTCGATTACCAAATGTAAATAACTTCCATGCAAAAGTTTGAAGGAATTCGCAAATTTAAAAAATACCATTTTTTAATAAAAGCAATACTAAAAGTCCAACATTTCCACTTGAATTAAAGTCTTTATGGGGGTAGTTAGATTTTTTTAATTATTTTTCTGGTTCATTATAAACTATAACATATTCCATTTTATTACAGGAATTTAGTTAAAGGAGAGCAATAAGTAGGCAAGAATCGTTCGATATTTAAATATTTGATGGGCATTAATGAGTAAACAGCCAATATCTGAACATATCATTTATGGAACTGTTTACAGAGAACTGTAATTACGAGTTGGCGTGGATGGTAACAGCAGAATAGACCGAAATAGATCTTAAATTATTGAAAAACCTTTTTCCCCGAGTATTGATCGTCAAAACGGCATATACATATTATATAGAAAGAAGCTTTAAGTGATTGGTCGGTAATTTGGGTCATTTACTTGCGTGTTCTACGTCTATGGGAACTTCAACATAAGTTTCGGTTTCTTTAAATTATAATAATAGGGACTTTTGATTACAGCTCTTCCAGCACATGCATAAAGTCCCACGTCAGAATTTGAATTATCGGAAAAATTTACGCTCGCCGGTACACTTATACACCTTTCATGCCGGCCGATCGATTCGTGCCCCTCGATTTTGCTATTTTTTAACGTTAGAAAGTTGGCAGCTTTTAAATGTTAATTAATCTTCCCGAAGTCGATTAATTTTTTACGCTAATTTAACGGAGAAAAAAATCTAATTACCGTGGTCACAAATTTTGGTTATTTCTAAACATGTTCGTTTACCACAAATTAAATTATGAATTCTAATACAGTACCGTTCTCAATGAGCGAGAGAGAGTGCGCGCTATGGAGCTATACCAAGTTTAAGAGAGATAGACTTACGGTCAATCGAAGGCAATTTTATATGTTTAAATTAAATTTAAACAATTATCAAATATTTAAATTCGTTTATATAAATATCTATATCTATATACAGTCGAACCTCGATAAGGCGAATTTTTGATAAATTTCGCTAGGACTTGCCTATTTCAACGCTAATATTTTTATACCGATAACTCGAATTTTTAAAAACTGAAATTATTTTTAATTTCCCTTCAATTCGACTTATCGAGGTTCGACTGTACCTATATCTATAAATATTTAAATATATATCTTAAGGCTGGGTTACCCAACCTTTTTCGTCGACTTCCCCCGCCTCATAAATGCTATTTTCATGCCCCACCCCCCTTTAATTTTTTCATTACAAAAAAGACGCACATTATTTTAAAGACATTTGTTTATTTATTTATTTAAGCGTTAAATTAATTTTTCTTTTGAAAAAGCAAACGTATTCCGCCCCCCTCCGTTCGCCGACCCCCGTCATTAACAATCGAAATGAAAAAATCGAATAAAATGGTTTTATAGACTTTGGGGACGACAACGAGTAAGACAGAGCGAGACACATTCGATTTTAATGGATGAAAAAGAGATGGAGCTCCTCAAAAATTTAGTACCATACAATTATGGTCCATTCAAAATAACATAGATATGTAGAGATCTACATACAAAATAATACAATAACCAAAAATTAAAGGCCCTTAAGTATTTTATTTTTGCAGAAAAAAAAACAGTGGTTATTATGAATTAATGCTTTTTAATTTAATTACAATTAAATGAGCAATAGACGTTTAAAAACATATGCCGGTATCATATCGCCGAGGTCCGAAGAAAATCGCGTCGAAGCTACGACCGCCCAAGCGGCCATCGACAAGCTGCGACAGGCAAAATGACGTCACCCAATTTCAACGCTCACACCTGCACATTACGCACAAAGCCCAGGAACGGCTTAAGTAACTTCTAGAATTGCATCGATTTAAAGGGCTCCAAAATTTTTGTAAACAATGAGTGTGTGAGAGAGAAAGAGGAAAACATATAGAATTAAATTAGTAGGCGTAACGCGTTATTGAACGGAAATTTATACGTAATCTTTAGCAATAATTGTTTCAATTAATTTATTGAAATAAATTAAGAACTTTTCGAAATGGCACAAACAAATTAAATTTCTCAATTGCCCTAAAAAAAGTTAAGACAAAAAAAACTGATGCGTTAGAAGTTAAACTTCTTTGGCGTAACTAAATTAAATATAAACAAGTGTAAAAATTTATATAAATACGAAGATGTGCGCATTCGAGCGAAAAGTGGCACATTTCCGAGCGAGGGAGGCAAATGAAGCGCGACGCGGAGCGGCGCGCTTCATTTTCCCGAGATCGGAATGTGCCACTTTGAGCTCGAATGTGCACACTCGGTTTTTAGCATGATTTACAAAATTTAGGCCAATAAATTAGACAAAAATTAATTTAATCGTTTTCTCTCACTCGCACCTACTAAATTATCGTATCTTTTCGCTCACTTCCACTCATTGCTATGGTAAATACATTTTTTGAACATTTTACTGAACTAAATTTAATTTTTTGATTTTAAAGTGAAAAGATTAATTAAGGCAAATCAATAAATACGAGGATGTGCGCATTCGAGCGAAAAGTGGCACATTTCCGAGCGAGGGAAGCAAATGAAGCGCGACGCGGAGCGGCGCGCTTCATTTTCCCGAGATCGGAATGTGCCACTTTGAGCTCGAATGTGCACACTCGGGTTTTTAAGCACCATTCACAACTTAGGCCAATAAATTAGGTGAAAAATCGATTAAAGAATTTTAATCGTTCCCTCTCACTCCCACTAACGAGATTGGCGTATATTTGCGCTCCCTTCCACTGATTGCTAATTTAAAATAAACGAGCAATCGACGTGTAAAAAAAAGTGGTAAATACCTTGAAACATATCCCCGAAGTCCTAAGGGAAACGCAATCGAAGCGACAAGCCAACTGACGTCACCCGATTTCCACGCGCACACTACTGAGCTAACAATAAGTAACTTCGCCGCTCTCCCCTCCACAAGTTTCGACCAATAACAAAGCAATTAGCAACAACAAAGTGCGAAGCCGATTTGCAGAAATGCATCGACTTAAACGGCTTCGAAGTTTTCGCGTCCGACGAGTGCGAGAGAGAACAAGAGAGACCTGTGAGCGAGAGAGAGAGGAAAATATGCAGAATAGAATTTATGCGATCTAATAGGGGGAAATTATACATATACATGTCGGAATTAATTTGTTCAAATAAATTAGAAAATTTTCAAAATAAAATTACGTATGCCAAAAAACAAATTAAGTCGTTCTACTGTTCGAATTTTTTTTATTAAACTCAAACATCTTAAGTCAAAAAAAAAGCGAGGGTTTCAGATCTGTAAGATTTTTAATTATTTTTGGAAAAAGTAAACAAATTATGATTTTTTAAACAATTTTACGTCGTAATAAAAACTGGTTAATTTAATTAAAAGCCATTTTCCCAAAATTTTTGAAAAAACCTTTATGCCAATTTATATCTTTAATTCAGCCATCAAATCCTATGGGAAAAAGTGTTTCGTTATACGTCCTACTCGGTATAAATCCGACCATAAGAAAATTAATTAAGGCCGCATACCGAGGTTCCACTGTACTTCAAAATACAAATAATTTAATTTTTATTTATTATTAGAACATGCCAACCGTTTATTTTGGCGAAAACACGGCCATTATTAGTCTTTCGTCATAATAAAGTACAGTAGAACCCGTCTAACACGACCGGCGTCGGTTCTTGCCCAAATTGGTCTTTTGTATAGCAAAAAACAAACATAGTCAATCGGTGCACGGCCGTAGTTCCGGTGCGAAGCCCACTTCCCGACCCCCCCGCCGCCCCACAAATCGGAACCACGTCAAAAAACGACCCTCAAAGCTTTTAAGTAAAATGAATAATTAAACATGGCGTATAATTTTAAGTGAATTTCGGTACACGTTAATAATTAGCCGAGATCCTCGGATAGTGTCGAAAATTTCGAACAAAAGGCTTCCCCAGAAAGCCGAAATAAAGGAGCGAATAGATTTTACCCTACCTGCAAACGCCACGATACATAAATTGGAAATAATTGGACGTCTGTTATTTGACGTCAGTGGTATAATTAAGAGCAATAATAAAAGGCGTTTGTCAAATATAAACTAGGTGTATTATTCCTTGTAATTATATCAATGTCAGCACCTACTAGGATCTTTGATTGATGTTCCTCTTCCCCGACATTTCTCCCCGAACATAATAAATTTCGCCTTTTGATACGCATTTAACGAACAACGGGGCCTCTGTGCACGTCTCGCATAAAGTCGCCCTTGCCCCCGCACACACACATATATATATATATGTATGTATTTTCTATATAAATAGAAAAGAAGAAAAGGAAGCGGCCAAAGTTGGATCAAGGCGCTAGGAAATCTAAGTGCGGCAGGGTCCCGAGGGTTTCGTAAAATGCCAACGAAAGAGGAGCGTCGATCCCGAAGTCAATCACACCGAACATGCAGGATCTAAGGGATCTACTGTAAATGCTTTTCGTAAAATGCATACAAAATAAGGAAATTCGGCGAAGCTTTTGCTTTTTTAATTTATCCGCCCACCCTTCACCCCAATCTTCCCCCTTACGGCTGTTTAAACGCTTTACACGAAAAACAATCCCCTCATTACGACGAAAAGCTTTAATCGTAAACTTCGCGCAAAAAAAAACAGTGGTTCTCAACCTTTGGTTTTTTTTTTTAATTGGTATATAAAAGTTTTTATTCGATTTAATGGTCCACAATTAAAAGTTGTGGAGAATTGTGGAAATGAGTGAAATAAATTTAAAATGTACACATGTCTTTTTGATTTTTTGAAGTTCTGTATGTGTCGCGTTGCGAACAGTTATTTTTTGCAAGATTGTTTTTTGCAAGATTGTTTATTGTAAATTGTTTAAATTTAATTTATTTCGGTTGGTCCCCAATTAAAAACCGTGTGGAAATCAAAATGTTATATGGATCTATGTCTATCGCCTTTCGGTTCACTATTTCTGTATATATCTCACTTTGTCCCACTCATTGTGCGTTGTTGGTTTTATAGATATATTTTTTTTTTAAATTACGCATTAAATATTTCTGACAAAAAACAGTGTTACATAATCTATT
This sequence comes from Sinopyrophorus schimmeli, assembly GCA_036325965.1. Taxonomy (NCBI): domain Eukaryota; kingdom Metazoa; phylum Arthropoda; class Insecta; order Coleoptera; family Elateridae; genus Sinopyrophorus; species Sinopyrophorus schimmeli. The sequence goes on from JARFIZ010000325.1 coordinate 1,771,268, forward strand.
TTGATTCGAATTAATTAAACAACAATCAAAAAGAGAAATATTGCTCGTTTCATCTTATTAAGGTCCCATATATCACACGTTTTTATAAAAACCTTTCAAAATGTTAGTAATTAATTATTTTATTGGCAATTATTATTTTATCTAATTTGTTTCTATTCGTTATAAGTAATTTCCATTGAAAAATAAAGAATTTGAATTTATAGAAGTGATGTACAGTCAGCCTAAGAAGTAATCAACACCCTAGGAGCAGACCTTACAGTAAACCTACTATTCCAAGAGACAAAATCTGGCGCTGCATGGTTAAAAAACAATTAAGATTGATCTTTGTAATTTTAGTACCTAGAAGTAAATTTGGAATCTAAATTAGATCCGTAAAGGTATTTGTGACAGCTGTCGTTTTTGTTAGAAAAGATTCAGTAAATTGATTATAAACCTTTTTTTAAACAATTAATAAAAAAATTTATTTGTTGTACTTATAAAAGCAGTCATAAACACTATTTTTAACTAAAACCTGTCTCTTGAAATAGCTCGATTACGGTAAGTACTGTTTTTAGGGTGTTGATTACCTCTTAGGCTGACTGTACATATGTCGATCAATTTTCTTCTCGTTAAAGCTCTATTTAAATGCTCTATTTTTGCGGAGAAAAAAACAGCGATTATTATTAATTAATGTTTTTAATTACAATTAAATGAGCAATCGACGCGTAAAAACATAGGGAAATGCCTTGAAACGTATTCCGGTTTCATATCGCCGAGGTCCGAAGAAAATCGCGTCGAAGGCACGACGGCCCCAGCAGCCATCGACAAGTTGCGACAGGCACAATGACGTCACCCCAATTTTAACGCTTACACCTGCACATTGCGAGCATTGCCAAGGAATGGGCTAAGTATCTTCTAAAATTGCATCGATTTAAGGGGATCCGAAATTTTTACAAACAAATGAGTGTGTGAAAGAGAGAGAGAAAAAAATATATAGAATTAAATTACTAGGCGTAAAACGCTATTGAACGGAAATTTATACGAAATCTTTAGTAATAATTGTGTGAATTAATTTATTCAAATAAATTAGGAACTTTTCGAAACGGCACAAACAAATTAAATTTTTCAATTGCCCTAAAAAAAAGTTAAGACCCAAAAAACCGATGCGTTAGAAGTTAAACTTCTTTGACGTAACTAAATTAAATATAAACAAGTGTAAAAATGGATAGAAATACGAGGATGTGCGCATTCGAGCGAAAAGTGGCACATTTCCGAGCGAGGGAGGCAAATGAAGCGCGACGCGGAGCGGCGCGCTTCATTTTCCCGAGATCGGAATGTGCCACTTTGAGCTCGAATGTGCACACTCGGTTTTTAGCATGATTTACAAAATTTAGGCCAATAAATTAGACAAAAATGAATTTAATCGTTTTCTCTCACTCGCACCTACTAAATTATCGTATCTTTTCGCTCACTTCCACTCATTGCTATGGTAAATATATTTTTTGAACATAAAATCCATATTTACTGAACTAAGTTTAATTTTTTGATTTGAAAATGAAAAGATTAATTACGGCAAATCAATAAATACGAGGATGTGCGCATTCGAGCGAAAAGTGGCACATTTCCGAGCGAGGGAGGCAAATGAAGCGCGACGCGGAGCGGCGCGCTTCATTTTCCCGAGATCGAAATGTGCCACTTTGAGCTCGAATGTGCACACTCGGTTTTTAGCATGATTTACAAAATTTAGGCCAATAATTTAGACAAAAATTAAATTAATCGTTTTCTCTCACTCGCACCTACTAAATTATCGTATCTTTTCGCTCACTTCCACTCATTGCTATGGTAAATACATTTTGTGAACATAAAATCCATATTTACTAAACTAAATTTAATTTTTTGAAAAGATTAATTAAGGCAAATCAATAAATACGAGGATGTGCGCATTCGAGCGAAAAGTGGCACATTTCCGAGCGAGGGAGGCAAATGAAGCGCGACGCGGAGCGGCGCGCTTCATTTTCCCGAGATCGAAATGTGCCACTTTGAGCTCGAATGTGCACACTCGGTTTTTAGCATGATTTACAAAATTTAGGCCAATAAATTAAACAAAAATTAATTAAATCGTTTTCTCTCACTCGCACCTACTAAATTATCGTATCTTTTCGCTCACTTCCACTCATTGCTATGGTAAATATATTTTTTAAACATAAAATCCATATTTACTAAACTAAATTTAATTTTTTGAAAAGATTAATTAAGGCAAATCAATAAATACGAGGATGTGCGCATTCGAGCGAAAAGTGGCACATTTCCGAGCGAGGGAGGCAAATGAAGCGCGACGCGGAGCGGCGCGCTTCATTTTCCCGAGATCGGAATGTGCCACTTTGAGCTCGAATGTGCACACTCGGTTTTAAGCACCATTCACAATAATTTAGGCCAATAAATTAGGTGAAAAATCGATTAAAGGATTTTGATCGGTCCCTCTCACTCCCACTAACGAGCTTGGCGTATCTTTTCGCTCCCTTCCACTCATTGCTATGGTAAATACATTTTCCTCAGATCTCTTTTTAACTCGTTAGAGCTGTATACAGTTCACCCCCTCTTACTCATTAAGTACAATTTTCATAAAAACTAGAAAAAACTGAGAACAATTTGAATTTGCAAAAAAAACAACTCCAACTTCATTAATTAATTTAAATTTAAAAAAAAAACGCAAAAATGAACGACGAACCAAAATTCAAATAGCAACAAGCCAAATAAAAGACGTTCGCCAGTTAAAAGCTAAACTAGCGCCCATCGGAGGGCTATAGGGAAATTCCGACGAATTAAGGGGGTGCCGCCTGCACTAAAACATGTTCAAGTTAGCTTTATTAGCCGACGAATTAGATTCCCAGTGAAGTTACTTGCCCTTTGTGACATTCACAAATATATTTCAAACGTAACTAGAAACGAGAGCGTTTATAAATTGCTCGAAACGTTCGCAAGTTTCGCAATAAGGAAGCCCTTTCTTCGCTCTCCCTCTTGCGCGCGTTTTCCTCCCGTCGCGCTCGGTGTTTTTTTTTTTAAGATAGCAAAACATCCACTTTAAATTTAAATAATTTGGTGCGCGAACAGATTACAAAACCCACGACTCGAATTCGCCGTAATTAGGAATCCTTTTCTTTTATGCGAGATAATTGCGATACATAAGTAGGCCGCGAATTATTTGCTCAAAAATCTTTTACGCTTTTACAATTCGCATTTTTAACTTTTCGACTCGTTACGCTGTTTCTCTCATTTGAAATTTTAAATTGCGGTCGTGGAGCCGAGGTTTTTGCGGTTTTTTTTCGTTTTCGCTTTTTCTTTGTCGTTCCCCGAACATTCGATGACGTATTTTGGGTTTAGAACAATTGAAAAACGTATTGGAGATCGTGGCGCCCTTCGTTATTAGAAAATTCGTTAGATTTTTAGGAAAAATATATTTAATGCGTTAGAGAGAGCGAGATATATACAGTCGAACCTCGTTAACTCGAGCACGAACTATTTTGGGCTTCCTTTTGGCTTCGACTTATCGAGGTTTGACTGTAATGAAATCATCCACCGCCCATTGTCAATTTGAGCTCACATTTTATTTTTTTGGAATTTTTTGATTCGGCCTCGCGTAAGAAGTTTCACTTCAAAGCAACTTATTCGTTTTTAATAAATACAAAATGAAATACGAGGAAGTGTAACGTTTTAAACGAAAATAAATATATTTTGTTTCTATTTTAATACCTCTTGCTTAATTTTTTCTTATACAGAGTTGCGTGTTTTGTTTTGTTTTTTGAAATAAGATAACGAAGTGTGTCACCACGCGAAAACGCTTCCCGTCATTTTTTTTAGGCGCCCATTTTATTTCTACTGCGAGTTAATTCGCTAATTAGAATCTCGTGGAAAATTTTAATGCGATAATTATGCGTTTTGGTAATTAAAAAAATAATGTTGCGTTTCGTTGCGGGGGGAGGAGCGGGGGCGCTAGTTGCATAGTTGCGGGCTTTTCTAAAGGACCGTACGATTAATAATAAAATTGCTCGTTTTGCTGCGGAATCCGTTATTAAATATACAGAGACGGATTAAAATGCAATTTTCTTGATAAACTGACGTACTAATGTAATTAGCTTGCTTCATTACAGCCCCTCCCGAACGTTTCGAAACTTTCGCGGCCTAATGGTTTTCGGGTTTGTTTCGTTAAATTATTTTAGTCGACTCTCTCCCCAAAATTAACCTCCATTTTGACGCGCCGCTTTCTTTCAAATTAGATTTATTTCGACATTGTTTTTTTTCGGGGCGCGGGGGGCGCTCCCGCGAATAGCGAAACGCACTCTACTTTTAACGAATTCTCTTTTTCGCCATTTTTCAATCGGAGATTTTCGGTTTAAAATTTTTTATTTATGCGCCCCGTCTTTTTAGAGCTTAGGTTTTTTTGCCCAGCGTCCCTCAACTTATGTATATTTAAAAAAGTGGGATTTAAGCGAGGCGGCCAGCGGTCCTGAAACTTTTAAGGTCTAACGACCGCTCTTCGGAATTTTAATAATTAAAAATCGTATAGATTTGGAATCATTGCTTTTTGAAGTTATACTTCTTTCGGGGAGTCGAGAGCGAAATTTTGGCAGGCAACGAAAGTTGCGCGCGCACATCTAACGAAAGCAAATGAACTGTGCTTAAAACCGAGCTCAAAGTGACATATTTCGATCTGGGGAAAACGAAAAATGTTTTTACCATAGCAAAAAGTGGAAGGGAGCGAAAACATACGCCAATCCAGTTAGTGGGAGTGAGAGGGAACGATTAAAAATCATTTAATCGATTTTTCACCTAATTTATTGGACTAAATTATTGTGAATGGTGCTTAAAACCGAGTGTGCACATTCGAGCTCAAAGTGGCACATTCCGATCTCGGGAAAATGAAGCGCGCCGCTCCGCGTCGCGCTTCATTTGCCTCCCTCGCTCGGAAATGTGCCACTTTTCGCTCGAATGCGCACATCTTCGTGTTTATTGAACATTTCCACCGTTCACAATCATTTAAGTTAATAAATTAAACGAAAAATCGGTTAAATAGTTTTAATCGTTACGTCTCACTCCCCCTAACGAGATTGTCGTATGTTTTCGCTCCCTTCCACTCATTGCTATGGTAAATAAATTTTTCATTTTCCCAAGCGCGATTCACAATAAATAATTGACTTTCTTAGATGCCTAACTGCAATTTCCGAAGTTTTATTGGGTGTGCGCGCGCAACTGCCCTTACATTTTACTCATGGCGCGCCGAAAGAAGTACAACTTCAAAAATTCAGTTTCATTTCAAGCTAAAAAAAAGCGAAACTTAATAATTTTATTTTCTCAAGCGATTAGTAATTATCTACAACCATTATTTAACGTACGGCACTAAATAATAAAATAACTCAATTCGTAAAAGATCAAATAATAAAAAAATAACGTAATAAGCTAAATCTAAAATAAATTTCAGTATGGCTACTATTAAATTACATAGAAAACGAGGTCAGAACATTATAGCACTCGTTATAAATCAATAATGCACAATTATCCACGTGTATAAAGGTAGGAATAACATTTTTTGAGGTTACAAAGTGGAATAAAAAAAATCGATTAGATTATTTCTAACATTAAAAAAACGCTAATGTTGTATTGCGCGTAAGTAGGCATTATTATTAAATTGGAACACGAAATACGAAACGCACGTATATTTTCCAAAGTTACATAATGAAAAGGACATAAATATTATAATTGTTCCTAATCCAAACCTATAATTACCGAAAATTATAGGGCCTACGAAGTATAATTGCCTTTTACGTCTAATTAACAATAACACAAATTACTTACTACCATTTTATCTACTCGTTATTTATGGCATTATAATCAACAACTTCTTACGCACACAATCGAAGAAATTTAACAAGGACTTGTAGTAAAAAAAAAACGACGCCCATTTCGAACTCGATTCGTTTTTTCTAACGCAAAACACTTAAAAACTGAATTTCGATTAAAGTTATGATAGACAACCCATTTTTCATCACCAGTGATGACTCGTTTTAAAAAAAGATGGATTTCGTTTAATATTATTTATCATTATTTTATAAAATTAATTTAATAACATACGTTCTGTTAGAATTATTAAAAAAAAAAATTTATATTTAAATGAATTGTATGTATGGATATTTTATTAAGTCGTTAAAATCTGATTAAAATTCCATTAAAAAACCAACCCTCAAAAACAACTTAATAATTTTTAATTTTTAATTGTTATTTTCTTTTAAAAATTGTAAGATGTTTGTTAACTAATTTCCAATAGTAGATATGCATTAAAACAGGGGTCCCAAAGTTTTTCTTAGGCGGGCCGATTTAATATTACCGACATTTTTGCCGGGCCAAAAAAAAACGGAATAAAATCAAAACAATAACCACAAATACTTATTATTTATTTTACTATTTACTTATTTTATTTAATTACGATACCGAATATTAAGAAAACCTAACAAGAATTTATTTCTTGTCTCCTTATTTAAATACAAATTAATTTCACAGCAATTTCTTGACGATTCGCAATTATTTAGACCGGAAAAATTAATTGAATAATTTTAATCGTTCCCTTTCACTTGCATTGACAAGATTATCGTATCTTCTCGCTCCCTTCCACTCATTGCTATGGTAAATACATTTTTTGAATATAAAATCGATATTTACTAAATTAAATTAATTTTTTTGATTGGAAGGAGCGCACGGTAAATTATACTAATATAATAAACACGAGGATGTGCGCATTCGAGCGAAAAGTGGCACATTTCCGAGCGAGGGAGGCAAATGAAGCGCGACGCGGAGCGGCGCGCTTCATTTTCCCGAGATCGGAATGTGCCACTTTGAGCTCGAATGTGCACACTCGGTTTTAAGCGTAATTCACAATAATTTTTGAGGACGAAAAATTAGTAAATAATTTTTATCATTCCCTCTCACTCGTACTTATGGATTTGTTGTATCTTTTCGCTCGCTCCCACTCATTGCTATGGTAGAAATACGTTTTTCGCCCATATAATCGATATTTAATGAACTAAATTAAATTTGATGATGGGAAAGAAATTTTAATTTACAAAATTCAATTAATACGAGAATGTGCGCATTCGAGAAAAAAGTGGCACATTTCCGAGCGAGGGAGGCAAATGAAGCGCGACGCGGAGCGGCGCGCTTCATTTTCCCGAGATCGGAATGTGCCACTTTGAGCTCGAATGTGCACACTCGGTTTTAAGCGTAATTCACAATTTTTGAGGACGAAAAATTAGTAAATAATTTTTATCATTCCCTCTCACTCGTACTTATGGGTTTGTTGTATCTTTTCGCTCGCTCCCACTCATTGCTATGGTAGAAATACGTTTTTCGCCCATATAATCGATATTTAATGTACTAAATTAAATTTGATGATGGGAAAGAAATTTTAATTTATAAAATTCAATTAATACGAGATTGTGCGCCTTCGAGCGAAAAGTGGCACATTTCCGAGCGAGGGAGGCAAATGAAGCGCGACGCGGAGCGGCGCGCTTCATTTTCCCGAGATCGGAATGTGCCACTTTGAGCTCGAATGTGCACACTCGGTTTTAAGCGTAATTCATAATAATTTTTGGGGACGAAAAATTAGTAAATAATTTTTATCATTCCCTCTCACTCGTACTTATGGGTTTGTTGTATCTTTTCGCTCGCTCCCACTCATTGCTATGGTAGAAATACGTTTTTCGCCCATATAATCGATATTTAATGTACTAAATTAAATTTGATGATGGGAAACAAATTTTAATTTACAAAATTCAATTAATTAATACGAGGATGTGCGCATTCGAGCGAAAAGTGGCACATTTCCGAGCGAGGGAGGCAAATAAAGCGCGACGCGGAGCGGCGCGCTTCATTTTCCCGAGATCGAAATGTGCCACTTTGAGCTCGAATGCGCACACTCGGTTTTAAGCTCGATTACCAAACGTCCCGTTTTAACAAAAAAAAATTGTTCACGTTAGTTATACCCCCACCTAGTACACGGAAGGTTAATAAAAATATAATATATCGTATCGATATCGCGGGCCGCATTTGGCCCGCGGGCCGCACTTTGGGAACCCCTGCATTAAAATATTATGCAAGACGTACAAGAAATATAAAAATCAATTCAAACTATGTTTATCCTTCTTTATCTGTTTACAAATGCATAAATATATCTCTTTCTGGCCCGTTATAAAGCGTTTATTGCTATTGACTAAGTTTTACGTACAATTTTTCGATTTTTGAATAATTTAGGTGGCGCAATTAGTCATCTGTTCGCAGTAAAATAATAAAATAAGCAATAAACGTAACCATGTGCACATTCGCGCTTTAAAACAAAGCAATCGAGCATTTTAGGGTGCGATTAAGTCGTAAAAAATTGATCTAAAAAAATCGCTGGAATTCCTATCTGTCTAAAATTAGTGCTTTTTCGATTGGTAAAAACCACGTTTAAATCGGGGAGGGGCGCGTTTACTTTTCATTAATAATTTGGGAAGCCCTTTGAAAAAAAAATTAATTTTCGTAGAAACTATTAAATTTTCATGTTATCTACTTTTTGTAGACGTTTATTTATTTACACCCATACCTCGCTTTACGGCCTAGATACGTTCCACGAAACTTGGCCGCAAAGCGAAAAGCCGTATAACGAATCGAGATTGCGCTTGCGTAAGATTGGCAACATGTAGATATATCGACATCGAAAAAAAGTTTTTTTTGCCGTTATAGCGAAACATTTTAGGCCGTAAATCGAAAACGTGCCTTAATTGAAGAGGGCCTTTATACCGAAATGTCGTGTAAAGAGCGGCCGTATAGCGAGGTATGGGTGTATTCAGTTAATCCCCCCAGAAAATTCCATTTGCTAATTTATTTATTTTTTATTAAAAAAAACCGTCCAAATTTACCCAAAAATAAAACTCGCCCACTTCTGCGAAAAAAATTATTAATAATCCCTTTCGCGCGACGCGTGAAAAGGTTCGTCCCGACCCTGCGAGCCCCTTTAAAATATAAATTAACTAATGCGTAAGTTTTGCACGGTCCGAATTTTCCGAAAAAGATCAAAGCGACCGCCCACACGACAAAAAAAAACAAACTATCAATTTGAAAATAATTAGCGAAAGCTTTTAACGCGACATTCGTAGATTTGAAAAGGAAGTCGGTAAAAGGGGCCCGGTGTCTCTCTCTCTCTGTGGCTTTTATGTATTTATTGAGAACATTTCGGCGGAAAACGAAAGAGCTTTTCCTCGGAACAAAATGGAAAGAAAGGCGAGGTGGGGGGGGGGGAAAAGGATTAGGATTTGACAACGGAGAAAATGGCAAATAGTCTCGTTTAATGTTTGTTTTAGTAATTCGGCCGAGCTCCTTGGGAGAGGGTCATTTTTTAATGGCGTTCATTAACGTAAGATGGCGCCGGCTGATGACGTGGCGCGGCTCGAAATGCACCTGCGGCGCACGGGAGACATAAAGGCACCGGCGTAATGTCTGCTCGACTCTAATATTTATTGCCCCATGAAATATGAAAGGGACAACAGCGCGCCGTCCGCCGTAAAAATCGACAGGTGACCAGAAAGGCGAAGAGGTTTTACGAGGCACCTCTTCGGCCTCGTGTTCGCCGCGATCGAAGCGCCAAGACCTGCCGAAGCGGCGCCGCTTTAATTAATACAAAATTAAATCTGGTAGTATTTCTGCAACGTTGTGGTCAACACATTAGTGGAGTGACGTCAGGCGCACCGCACCCTAAAACTGCCACCCCTAAGCCGCACCCAAACTACTGAAACTTCGTAGGACGTTTGCACGCACGTTAAACGACACCCCTTATTAATATACATACCTATTTACTAATTTGCATTAAATTATTAGCCAACCTTTTTTTCCGCCCTCGCCCCTTTTCGCCCTTCGCGGATGCACGCAAGGAGAGAAAAAAAGGAAGAAACTTGCAAAATTCCCTCAACTTTTACCCAATAAGAAAGTCGACAAAAAGTTAATATCGTCGGGGACTTACTTTCATCCCTTTGCTGTGTTATTTTCTACCTCAATACCGCGTTGTCAAGTTTCACTAAAAACACGTGTTTACCTAAAATTTCCCTTTTATGAAGCTATTGAATAACAAATTCCTTTCTGCGGAAGCCGTTTCCTTTCGGATTTGCTTTAAAATAATGACGGAAATGGTTATTTGCGATGGAATCCGTGCATTTTTGGCGCGGCTTTGTTATGGAAGGACGCTGCCCCCCCCCTCTTAATTATCTAATTTTATTTATTTTTTATAAATAAAATAAATTGATAACTGGACGATCTCAATTTGATTTTTCTAATGCAGTTTTGCCGTTAGTATTTTTTTACCTTCAGTAAATATTAATATGTTCGAAAAACGTATTTTTACCATAGCAATGAGTGGAAGAGCGCGAAAAGATACGTCAATTTAGTCTGTGCGAGTGAGAGGGAACGATTAAAAGTATTTACTAATTTTTCGACACAAGAATTATTGCGAATCGTGCTTAAAACCGAGTGTGCACATTCGAGCTCAAAGTGGCACATTCCGATCTCGGGAAAATGAAGCGCGCCGCTCCGCGTCGCGCTTCATTTGCCTCCCTCGCTCGGAAATGTGCCACTTTTCGCTCGAATGCGCACATCTTCGTATTTATTAAATTGGTCTACGTAGCCTTTGCTTTTTCAAATCATAAATCTAAATTTAGTGTAATAAATATTGATTCTTTGTTCGAAAAATGTATTTACCATAGCAATGAGTGGCAGGGAGCGAAAAGATACGATAATCACGTCGGTGCAAGTGAGATAGACCGATTAAAATTATTCAACTGATTTTTCGTTTAATTTATTGGTCTAAATTATTGTGAATGGCGCTTAAAATCGAGTGTGCACATTCGAGCTCGAAGTGGCACATTCCGATCTCGGGAAAATGAAGCGCGCCGCTCCGCGTCGCGCTTCATTTGCTTCCCTCGCTCGGAAATGTGCCACTTTTCGCTCGAATGCGCACATCTTCGTATTTATTAGATATGTCTACCTTATCCTTCGCTCGTTCAGATCAAAAAATTTAATTTAATTTATTCAATATCGATTTTATGTTCGAAAAACATATTTTTACCATAGCAATGAGTGGGAGCGAGCGAAAAGATACAAGAATCGCATAAGTGCAAGTGAGAGGGAACGATTAAAATTATTTACGAATTTTTCGACACCAAAATTACGCTTAAAACCGAGTGTGCACATTCGAGCTCAAAGTGGCACATTCCGATCTCGGGAAAATGAAGCGCGCCGCTCCGCGTCGCGCTTCATTTGCCTCCCTCGCTCGGAAATGTGCCACTTTTCGCTCGAATGCGCACATCCTCGTGTTTATTATATTAGTATAATTTACCGTGCACTCCTTCAAATAAAAATAAAATTAATTTAATTTAGTAAATATCGATTTTATATTCGAAAAACGTATTTACCATAGCATTGAGTGGAAGGAGAGAGAAGATACGACAATCTTGTCAATGGAAGTGAGAGAAACGATTAAAATTATTCAATTAATTTTTGATGTAATTTTTTGGTCTAAATTATTGCGAATCATTAAGAAATTGGCGTAAAATTAATTTGCATTGCAATAAGGAGCATTGCGTATGGCAACACTGTCATTATTCATTACTATGGCAATGTATTAGTAAATTCAAAATAAACATTGAGTGTATTATTATTTTCACGAGGTTCTGTACATTGCGAATATAAAATGATGGAAGGTGAAATGTAAAAGACAACTATCAATCGGGATAAAGGTGGCAAATTTACAACTAAGAGGCAGTTAGAGACCAGACCAAAAAAACGCGAAAAATTGATGAAAATTTACCAGAATTCCTAAAATTAGGTTAGTATTTTTGACACTTACTTTTCTTTAATCCATATTACAGATGTTCATTATAACAGTAAGCATTAGTCTAAGAATTAATTTTTACACCGACGATCAATAAAAATTTTGTAAATAATATCACAAGTAACATTTGACAGCTTGTAGGTTAGGTCACTCAAATATCGTTACTATTTTATTTGAGTTGTCTATCTCTTTCCAGTATCTTTCATTTCTTTTTAATGGCCTACAGTGTTGCGAGTTCGTTTAAGAGCTCACAAAACCAACCTAATTTTCGTGAATATCTCTTAATTTAGTCGGTCACTACGATTTTTATTTTTTTTATTTCTTTATTAATGTTGTAACTTTTAATTAGATAGTTTTATTTTCATTTCCTTCGACGACTTTGGGTGAACATTATGAAAACATGTCGTCTATGCGTCACTTTGCCATAAGACTAATGTTAAATATACTTACTATTGAAATCAATTATTTATTTAAATAGTCGGTTAACCCCTCCTCAAATTTTGAGAATTTGTTTAGACATATTAAAAAATAATCAAGCATTTGTTCCAAATGACTTTCGTGCTCATACTTCCTTAAACATATTAATTATTGGTTATTAAAATATTTTTCTTAACATTTAACTGTCATAAAGTACAATTTTGTGGATTGAATTTTGGTTTATTTTCGGGGTATGGCAAACCCCACCTAGTATAGCATGTGACATTTAGTCACCTAGTATGCGGAGGGTTAAAAGGGGAAAAATGAGGAAGATTACATTTTACAAAAAAAATATGTTATTTTGAATATCCTGAAATGATTTTTTTTATTTCGTGTTATTCGCAGAGGAACCGGTCCCCTTTTTAATCGCCAACAAATAAATATATGGTGCCAGACGAATAGGTACCGAGACTTAACCGGGCGATACCTGCCACCAATCTAAATAATAAAAGTTCATATACAATACGTCGTATATCTAAAGAATTTCGGAATAAAATACATTATAATTTCCAGTAAATGGCAACACGGCATGGTCTCCATATGCTCCTAAAAAAGAGTGAGGTCATTTAGCACGAGTTTCGTTGTTAATTTATTTTATTCTTAGGATATTATGTCTCATAACAACCGTCGATTATTTTATCATTTAAATATCATGTTTCAGAATAAATATTGCGAAACTTTGTTATTATAAACATCAAAACATAAAAAAATCGCCTAAGAAGAAACCGGCTTGACTGTTTTTTTTTTAAACCAAAAGTCCTACTTAAAACAATTTATAAATCGTAAAAAAATAATAATTTAACCCCCCCCCCCCCACCAATAAACAAAAAACTGTGTGCTTTTCATTCTTGCTCATACGCAATTCACAAATTGTTTTTCTTAAAAAAAATAATTCAATTACAAAAAGCATAAAATTCTTATAAGATCCGAGCGCAATTACACTTCCCCCTTAAAAAAAATGGAAACAAAGAAAAGCAGTTTGCGCAAATAATTCCCATTGTTTTTGGAAGCAGGTGCGATATTTTACACGGGTGTTAATAATTGCAGTTTCTTAACCGGTTTATCTAACGTTCGCGTGATAATTGCCGTCTTAATTTGGGCGAGGGGCCGGCCCAAACGGCCATAAGCGAAATCCGTACGAGATTCGGGTCGAAGGTGCGAAACTTTGACCCGCTTTTATTAATTTCGTGATTGATCTCGGGCGGCGGCGGCAACAAAAAGTGTGTGTCCCTCGTAAAATGGTAGGAACGTTTTAAATACAATAACGTTAAAAGCTGAATCAATCATGCGATAAAAGAAAAAGACGTAAGTAATTTCCCGATCGATGATTTATATGATGGTTTTCATTAGGGAAAATCGTTGTCTGGTTGCGTGTGAGCCGACCGCATTTGTGCCAAATAAATTACAAAATGGTGGAAGATTATATTGTCACGGATTATCGAATTTTGTGCAGGTAATTCGCGTTTTACGAGGAGCCATTTGAATAAGTCCTTCTTTGGTCCTTAACGCCCGCTTGTTTTATTATTAAATCTGGCTTAAAACTATCGCCTTTCTGCTACAATTGAATTTATTTAATCGTCTAGTACGGCCCTGTATTGTCTTTTATTAATTTTGCTGCCGATAGATGCTTGACAATTTTCTACATATCAGTTACAAATTATTTTTTGAAGTTATACTTCTTTTCGCGCGTTGAGAGTACAATTTTAGCAGGCCAAGGAATAAGCGTGCGCACAGCTAACAAAAAGTCGGCAGTTTTGCTTCTGCTAAAAAATAATATTTTTTTAAATTAGCGAATTTCGCGAAACTATTTCATGGAAATTATTTATTAGAATTTAGAATGAACCAGAAAAATAATTAAAAAAATCTACCTACCCCATAAAGACAGGGGCGGCTTTAATTGAAGTGAAAATCTTTTATTCAAAAATGCCATTTTTGAAATTGGCGAATTTAGCCAAACTTTTGCATGGCTGTTATTTACTATAGTTTATAATGAACCAAAAAAATAATCAAAAAAATCTAACTACCCCCATAAAAGCAGGGGCGGCTTTAATTCAAGTGGAAATGTAAGACTTTTAGTTGTGCTTTTATTAAAATACGGCATTTTTGAAATTTGCGAATTCGGTCAAACTTTTGCACGGAAGTTATTTGTTATAGTTTATAATGAACCAAAAAAATAATTTAAAAAATCTAACTAATCTAATAAAGGCAGGGGCGGCTTTAATTCAAGTGGAAGTGTAAGACTTTAAAATTTTGCTTTTATAAAAAAATGGCATTTTTTAAATTCACGAATTCGACGAAACTATTGCATAAAAGCTATTTATGATACAATTGTGGATATAAAAATATCAACATTGCTAAATAGACATTTTGTGGGCGAAACAACTTTCAATGCTTTCAAAATTATTATTTTGTTTAATTTAAACAAAGTTTTCTTTTCTATTTCCAAAAGTCTTCTTCAAATAAAAATATTCGTTTGCAAATGAACAATCACCATAAGTACTAATTCTTACGTGTAACTTTCGCTGGCATTTCGTCCGTAACAATGCGCATCAAAAAATTGTGTTTTTTCGAGATATTTCACTTTGAGAATTGAATAAATATTTTATAACCTACGTGGCTGTTTGTCATTGTTAATTTGGAAAAGTAATGTAATGCACGTGACGTGGTGGGGCGGTTTCGGGGGTGTATCGGGGAGCTAAACTCGGGATAACCGCATGCGAAGTTGCGTGTTGTCAACTTAAATTTTTATATATATGAAAAACGAAATAAAACCCACAAAAAACCACGAAGAACGTTCACAAAGACATTTCCATATATACACACACCAAAAAAAAAAGGAAAAAATAACTCGCCCAGCGTTTCCCCTTAATTAATAATCCGAGCGTAAGCTTTCGAGTAAGCTTTTCTTAGAAAATTTTCAGATTTTATTGTACGGAAAAAAGTAAGACGATAAAAAAATTACGACTTAGTTTACATAATCGATATTAAGCTGATGATATTTTTATACAACTTTTCCACCCAAAAAAAAAAGGGAAACGAGAAATGAGCAATATTTATGCTCTTTTAAGGTCACGCACACTCCTTTCTTTATCGAACAATCTCGAATTCACCACAAAACAATTACAGTCGAACTTCTTCAACTCGAATTTTTTAATTATTCAAATTGCAAGTTGTTTCGTCGACAAATTGTCTATTCAGCAGCGTAGATATTTTTATATCCACATTTCTAATTTATTATCTAACTAATAATAAATAACTTCCATGCAATACTTTGCCCCAATTTGCAGTTTTGAAGAATTGTGTTTTTTTACATGGCAAAAATCAAAAATCCTACGTTTCTAATTGAAATGGTACTTCCAGAATTTTTTTTTGGGGTAGTTAGAATTTTTAAATTTTTTTTTGGGTTATTATAAACCCCAATAAATAACTTCTGTGTAATAGTTTAACCGATTTTTTGAATTTAAAAAATTCTGCTTTTTAAGAGTTGAAAAACTAAAAGTTTTACATTTCCACTTGAATTAAGCCCTCCCGTGCCTTTATAGGGTTACTTAGATTTTTTTAATTATTTTTCTGGTTCATTATGAACTATGATAAATAACTTCCATGCAAAAGTTTGGCCGAATTTGCAAATTTCAAAAATGCCATTTTTTAATAAAAGCAAAATTAAAAGTTTTACATTTCCACTTGAATTAAAGCCGCCCCTGCCTTTATGAAGGTAGGTAAATTTTTTAAATTATTTTTTTAGTTCATTATAAACTATAGCAAATAAATGTCATGCAAAAGTTTGACTGAATTCGCAAATTTCAAAAATACCATTTTTTAACAGAAGCAAAACTAAAAGTCTTGCATTTCCACTTAAATTAAGCCTTCCCCTGCCTTTATAGGGTTACTTAGATTTTTTTAATTATTTTTCTCGTTTATTATAAACTATAGCAAATAACTTTCCATGCAAAAGTTTGGCCGTATTCGCAAATTTCAAAAATACCATTTTTTTAATAAAAGAAAACTAAAAATCTCCCATTTCCACATGAATTAAAGCCGCCCCTGCCTTTATGGGGGTAGGTAGATTTTTTAAATTATTTTTTTGGTTCATTATAAACTATAGTAAATAACTTCCATGCAAAAGTTTGACCGAATTCGCAAATTTCAAAAATGCCATTTTTTAATAAAAGGAAAGTTAAAAGTCTTACATTTCCACTTTAATTAAAGCCTTCGCTGCCCTTTTAGGGGTAGCTAAATTTTTTTTCACATCAATTTCTTGATGATTCGCAATTATTTAGACCAATCAATTACACAAAAAATTAATTGAATAATTTTAATCTTTCCCTCTCACTTGCATTGACAAGATTATCGTATCTTCTCGCTCTCTTCCACTCATTGCTATGGTAAATACATTTTCAAATATAAAATCGATCTTTAATAAATTAAATTACAATTTTTGATTTGAAGAAGCGTACGGTAAATAATACTAATATAATAAACACGAGGATGTGCGCATTCGAGCGAAAAGTGGCACATTTCCGAGCGAGGGAGGCAAATGAAGCGCGACGCGGAGCGGCGCGCTTCATTTTCCCGAGATCGGAATGTGCCACTTTGAGCTCGAATGTGCACACTCGGTTTTAAGCTCGATTACCAAATGTCCGGTTTTAACAAAAAAAAAATTGTTACATTAGTTATACCCCACCTAGTACACGGAATCGCGGGCCGCATTTAGCCCGCGGGCCGCACTTTGGGAACCCCTGCTCCACCGTAAAACTTTTCTAAATTAAAAGCGCACCATCTTCTTTTTTTAAATTAAAACTTTTCGTTCGGCGGGCGGAAAAAAAAAGGAGGGGAGGGGGCGATGTTCAATAAAACTAATAAATCCGAGATTTCCGGCAAAAGAACGGAAAAAAATAAGGCCGAAGAAAAATAATACGAGGGATTAATGACGAAAAAAAAAAACAAACTTCTAAGCCCCGTTTTGATAACAAAGTTTGGGGCTGCTGTGTATGACGTGACAGGATTTAAATATTAACCGCCCCCGTTCCACAAATTTTTTGCTTTGATTCGTATAAATAAGTTTTATTCGTGTATTAAACGTCGCGAAGGCAGTGGCGTGCAGCAATCCGATTAGTTTGGGCGCGAAGTTGAATAACCTCAAAAAAACGAAGAGATAATGGAATTCAAAGAGTTAACAGTTATTATTATTGCTATTACACACTAATAATGTTTTCTTATCAACGATTACCCCGCATTGTTATTATGCATGCAGGTTTTGACAACGGAAGTGTGATACGCTCCGACAACTGCTTTACGTGCTCGTTCTGGTGAGCAACCATTTACGTTTCCGGCTAAATGAAAGCCGGCCATATTATGTAAGTACACTGTATATATTTTTATGTACATAAAAAAGTCGTTTCTGGAACAAAGAGCATCGAGTAGACGCAATTACACATCAAGGGTAGCTGCGGCGATGTGGCACAGTCGCGGCCCATCCGTTTTTTCCCTTTTTAATCAAGACGTAATGATCTGAGGTGGCCGGAAAGTCCACATAACAAACTACAACCCTTAATCGAGCGCTCCTTGTATTATAACGGGAACGATAAAAAAATTAAAACAACCCCCTCTGTCTTTGGCAATCGAAAAGAGTTCCTTACAAATTGTATTTTGTCACGTTTCGAATGGCCGAGCTTTGAATAATAATGTCGTTTGTTTAATTTATGATGTTGCTGTGGTTACCTCAGCAAATATGTCGCATTTGGATCGTATTGTTATTGATAGATGGCAGATAATGATTTATGTCATTTCCGGTTCGGTTTAATGCGAAACTGATTTGCGTTTTTTTGTTTTTTAATTGGTTTAATGCGGAGTTTAGACGTTTTGTGCGATTGTGGAGAAAGGCCGAAAGGGCACGTTCCCAGCACACTCTGTTATTTATAGTTTTTTTTAAATATTATAAATGGTTGTGACAACATTGTATTATACAGGGTGTTTCTCCCAGACTGTTAATTTTTTCACGGCCCGATAAACGCGCTTTCAAAATCTGAAAAGTTTTTAAAGATCCGTTCACAAATAACCGCGCTACGATTTTTCAAAGTGGAAATTTTGCAAAAGTTGATTCGAACTCTTCAGACCCGTTTTTCTCGAGAATTTCAAATGGCACGCCGATGGTTTTTGGGGCCTATCCAAAGCCAAAAAGTTCGGCGAATCCAAATCTGTATATTTTTTAAAGATCCGTCCACAAATAACCGCGTTACAATTTTTCAAAGTGGAAATTTAGAAAAAATTAATTCGAACTCTTCGGACCCGTTTTTCTCGAGATCTTCAAATGGCACGCCTATGGTTTTTTGGGTCTATCCGAACCCAAAAAGTCCGGCAAATCAATACTGGATATTTTTTAAAGATCCGTCCACAAATAACCGCGTTACAATTTTTCACAGTGGAAATTTAGAAAAAATTAATTCGAACTCTTCGGATCCGTTTTTCTCGAGAATTTCAAATGGCACGCCTATGGTTTTTGAGCTTATCCAAAGACAAAAAATCCGGCGAATCCAATATTGTATATTTTTTAAAGATCCGTCCACAAATAACCGCGCTACGATTTTTCAAAATAAAAATTTATAAAAAATTAATTCGAACTCTTCGAACCTGTTTTTCTCGAAAATTTCAAATGGCACGCCTATGGTTTTTTGGGCCTATCCGAAGCCAAAAAGTTCAGCGAATCCAAATCTGTATATTTTTTAAAGATCCGTTCACAAATAACCGCGCTACAATTTTTTTTGTTAGTATAAACATCTTATGTTACCCTTGAAGTGATTAAAATAAGAAACTTTATTTCACGTCTCAATTTTGAGGCATTGTTGCCAAGCCGATCTCGGAAATGACCTGTTCAAGTAAATAAAATACTGTTGATCGATAAAAAGTCGGCAAACCGAGGGCTAATGTTTATCATTTAGTATTTAGCAATGGATGATAGTATTTTACAGAAAGGTGGCGTCGAGATTGATTAATTACAGACATAGTTTGCTTACTTAGATCTGTTAATCGAATTCTAATTTTAGTAAGAGCCGAGCAGCAAATTGCGCCCCTTTTGCCTTTGATGGTATTTGTGCTAATTTCCGACTCTCTTGTGAGATAATCTCATTTCCTCATAACTTATTAATTTCCGTCTGTTCGACTCTCTTAATTATTACGCGCCTTTTCTTTTTTTATTCTGATAATTTCTATCTCCAATTATCCGTTAAGTCGCCAGCTTTACAAATAATTTCAGCCTCTTAGAATTTTCGAGTCTTTAAGTCTTTCGTTTTTTTACACGTCTCATTAATTTTGCAGACTTAACATATCGGGTTAGCAAGAAAGAAATTTCGTTTTGAAATAAAACGCAATTATAAAATATGCTGCATTTTTTTACGATGTACAGCTATCCCTCGATTTACACGCACATAAAAAATATTGAAAATAAAAATGCCCTCGGCGCTTATTGTTGAATATCAACCGAGCTACCGAGTTGCCTGTTATTAGCAAGTAAATTTAGTTACATAAATGTTACGTAAATATTACGTAAAACTTTTGTCCCGTATCGATTTGTGAAAACCAAAATGATTTTCTTGCCCACTCCAATAAAACTACCGCGATTTATTTATTGTTTTTTTTTAAATTCTTGTCGTACGAGTAACGCTCATAAACCCATACACCACTCCCCCCTCCCCGTAAAAAATAAATAATTAAGAAACGCTTTACAAAATAATATTTAATTTTATTTAAAACAACATCAAAAAAGTTACTTCAAATTAAAAAACAACGCCCCTATCCCTTCGATTACTTTAAGAAAACTCACAACTCCCCAAAAGTGGTACGCTTTCACCAATTCGTTAGATCTATAAACCCCCCCCAACCCAATACAATATTCCCACGCCCGTTGGATCTCTAATTTTGTAAATTTAAGCGGCGCGCATTCGATTTGCAAAAATTAATAAATACGATTGCATTACGCGTCAAATGTATTCCAATTAGATTCGCGCGAGGGGGCAAGGGGGTTTCGTCGCCCCTCGGCCACCGCCACATCATTTCGTATTCGTTCGAAATTGAAAAAAATACAAAATCGGCCAGGGGCTGAATCGTAAATATTTTCGACGAAATTTTTCGAAATTTCTTTAAAGCGGGCGAGCGGGGCGCGCGACCAGATTTTCATTCGGCCGCCTGCGATTTTGTAAAATCGATAGCTGTCTTTCTCGCAATAACGCTAAATGCTTTTCCAAATATCGTTACCGTAATTTATTTTTCCACGCACTTGCAGGTTGCTCTTTTGCGCGCGGAGAATTATTAATTTTCGGGGACCGTTAAAAAAGGAAGTGGCCCCCCCGGATTAATTTAGGCGCGAGTTACGTGGGAAAGCTCGGCGGCTATTGAAAAAAAAAAACGGACGAGGAGAAAGCTTTTCGCGAGCAAAATTGGCGATACTTTTGTGCGTTTTTTGCAGGCCTTCGAACATTGTCGCTTGTGCGCGTTTTTTTTTATGGAATAGTCGATGCGGATTGCATTTTAACAACAACGACAAACACGGCGAGGGGGGGTCGAGGCTCGCAAATTCGCATCTAATGCGACACGGAACTGCTTTAATTATGAGCTGGCGTAATGAGCTGTGGAATGTACTGAAACTAATGAGTCCGAGATTTAACGAGCAACACCACATCCACATTTCGCGCATATTTATGTATGTTTACGAATTAGTCTACGAAAATTTTTGATTAAAATTTAAATGAAAGGTTTGCGTTGGGGCCGCTTTTTCGAGAGAGCGCTGATGGGTTGCGCGTCACGTAAAAAATTTTAAAAATTGTTAAAGTATTTCTTTTGCTATCTAACAATCAATTTTTTGAAGTTATACTTCTTTTGGCGCTTAGAGAGGCGACAGAACTTGCGCGCGCACAGCCAACGACAATTCGCCAGTATGAAAGTAAATTAATTATTGAGAATCGTGCTTAAAACCGAGTGTGCACATTCGAGCTCAAAGTGGCACATTCCGATCTCGGGAAAATGAAGCGCGCCGCTCCGCGTCGCGCTTCATTTGCTTCCCTCGCTCGGAAATGTGCCACTTTTCGCTCGAACGTGCACATCTTCGTTTTATTGAACTTTTTCGATTTATATTTGAATTTATGGGTTTAATTTTCTCACTTTTAAATCGAAAAATCAATTTTAGTTCAATAAATTCTTTAAAAAAATCATAGATTTAGTTTGATTTATAAATACGGTCCTGCCATTTGAAATTAAACATTTTTAGATAATAATTGATTTATTGTGAATCATGCTTAAAACCGAGTGTGCAGATTCGAGGTCAAAGTGGCACATTCTGATCACGGAAAAATGAAAAAATTATTAATAAAAACAGGTTTTTCGAACGTCTAAAAATAAATTAAAATAATCTAAATGGATATGTCCATTTCTCTTTAATCCATTAATGATGGATCTATCTCGCTCTGTCTTACTCATTAATAAATAATATCGGACATGGCATTATAATTTTTTTTTACTGTAGTTTCCTTTAAACGTACTCAGTTTAAACAATTAATAAATAAAATTAAAAAATACAGAAAAAAAATAATATACAATTAATTAACATATACCGGGTGTCTCATTTAATTACGAAAAAAAATTGAAGTATAAATATTTTTTTAATTTATACGATCTACCTATGAACATAAATATAAATTTGGTTCTACTTCCGGTTTATCCGAAAATGGTGGAAATTTTCGCAACCTAAATAGAAAGGTATTGATTTTCTTCAAGAACAAAAAAAATAATGTTTTAAAAAACTATTTGTCAACAAGATGGTTACTTATTACAGATTTTTTGGAAAGCTCTCGTAAAAAATATTAACATTTCTCTAGTTGAGATAAGAAAAGTGATACCATTTCCGGTTAAACCGGAAATAGAATAAAATGTATATTTATGCCCATCCGTAGACCATATAAACCAATTAAAATATTTATACTTATATTTTTTTAATTCTATTAATTTAAGAGTTAGAAGCTCGTAGCATTGTATATCAGACACCCGGTATATATAAATATATATATCTATTTCTTTCTAACTGAATATATTTGTGTTTATCTCACTCTTTCCCAGTCATTGCGTATATTTTTTATAAAATTTAAAAAAACAAATTATTTTGTAAAACATGTAATTATTTATTAACGGTGGGCCCGGCTGAAAACCGCCAGCCCCCCTCTCAAAACGACAAATCACGAAAAAAAGCTACAACTAAACAGTTTGATACAAATTATTTATAGTTTCCCATTTCTCAATTAAAATTTTTATAAATTACATGAAAAAAATCATTAAAACCGGCAAATAAAATTAAAACGTCGAAAAATTTAGTTATATACCTCTTAAAAAAAAATCAAAATAAACAAATTAGCTTTGGGCGAAGGCGAGAAAAGCATTTTCGTGGGATTTTATCGGGCAAAGCCGCGGCACGCCTCGAAGCTACCGCATTCAATAATGAAAACGTTAAAAAATAAAATACCTAAACCGCATTTTACAGAATGTTTATTCCAGGATATTCGATTGACTGTCAGATAAAGTTTGCGCGAATTTTCCGATCGTGAAAAGAGCTTACCGTAGACGATCTAATAAAGAAAAGACGAAGCTCTCGGAAAGTATGAATAGGGAATCCGAACAACAACAAACTGTTCGAGCGGCGGGAATATTCTTTATTATCTAGAAAAAATAACGCGTTTAAAAATGGCCGAGGCTACGTTCCACACCCCCGGAAATTACCTCGTTTCGCTTAATTAGCCCGATTATAACGTTTCGAATCTAACGAAAGCTCGGTGCCCCCCCATGAAAAAATATTATATTCTAAAATATATATGGGGTAATATGGTAAGATTTTTATTATAATATAATAAATGATATAAAAAAAATTATATATATTGAAATAACTATTTTTTGCCGTTTTAATTATATACTTTAAATTTTTATTATAATATAATTGATGATATAGAAAATGATATATATTGAAATAACTATTTTTGCCGTTTTAATTATATACTTTAAATTTTTATTATAATATAATTGATGATATAGAAAATTATATATATTGAAATAACTATGTTATTGTCGTTTTAATTATATAATTATATGCTTCAAATTTTTATTATAATGTAATTGATGACATAAAAAGTATATATATTGAAATAACTATTTTTTTGTCGTTTTAATTATATAATTATATGCTACAAATTTTTATTATAATATAATTGATGATATAAAATATTATATAATTAAAATAATTATTTTTTTGTCGTTTTAATTATATAATAATATGATTAAATTTTTATTATAATATAATTGATATAAAAAATTATATATATTGAAATAACTATTTATTGCGTTTTAATTATATAATTATATACTTTAAATTTTTATTATAATATAATTGATGATATAGAAAATTATATATATTGAAATAACTATTTTTTGCGGTTTTAATTATATAATTATATACCAACTTTAAAAATATATTAATATAATATACACGTATAATACTAAATGTTCCCATATATTTCAAGATTATATAATAATCAAATAAGTAAAAGTATATAATTTATACGACAGTATCGTTTAAATATATAATATTTTTATATATATTCTTTACTATATTTTATCTGCATATAATGAATATATTTAACAATATAACTTTTTAATATATTATAAACTATATTATATTATATATCTGTCCATTATATTTCAAGCTATTATGAAATTTATATGCAACAAATTATATTTTGAAATTATATAAAGCCTAATAATAAAATTATATATTATTATAAAAATATTCATTTATATCAAAATTATATTTGAAAATAAATAAATTTATAAAATTATATATTTACAATATATTTTAATTAAAATATATATTATTTTCAGGGAGGGCCGTGCCAAGTGTACAATTTAATCTTAGAAAAACGTGCACATATGTCGTTTTATTTGAATACATAATTATTTTCTTTCTAAAACGAAAAAGTAATTTAAACTAATTCAATAAATACGACGATGTGCGCATTCGAGCGAAAAGCGGCACATTTCCGAGCGAGGAGGCAAATGAAGCGCGACGCGGAGCGGCGCGCTTCATTTTCCTGAGATCGGAATGTGCCACTTTGAGCTCGAATGTGCACACTCGGCTTTAAGCACAATTCACAATAATTTTTGGGAACGAAAAATTAGTAAACAATTTTTATCATTCCCTCTCACTCGTACTTATGAGTTTGTTGTATCTTTTCGCTCGCTCCCACCCATTGCTATGGTAAAAATCTCGAATTTTCGTTTGTAGTGCGCGCGCATCTTCCGTCGTCCTCTACAATTTCACTCTCTACGCGCCAAACGAAGTACAACTTCGCAAATTGCAAAACACGAAACGCAAAAGCGAGGCGACGTAAGGGGGGGTGCGCCCCGTGTACGTGTGTACGAGTGTAACATGTACCACTAATTAATATTTGATGTATACGAGCGGGCGAAGGGTTTGCGAAAATTGAAGGGCCGCCGCCGCCCCTATTATTGCACATTAATAATAATCGAAGTAAGCTGCAGCGAAATGTGTACCTTTCTAAATAATATAAGAAAATGTAAGCAATGGAATCGATGTCTGAAACTCGATTGGCTCAGGTCTCTGAAGGGTTTGTGCTGCTTTACGCTTCAATATACATAGACGAAGGGTTGTTAAAGTGGGCACGTTCTAGAATTTAAAGGGTTTCCGCTTGTCCTCTTATTCTCAGTCACAATGTCCCCATGAATACTTTAAACTTGTTACGCAAACCTCGATTAATAATCCATCGGACGGTTTCGCATGGCACAAACAATTTGCCGATTTGAAATAATTAGAAAAAAATTCCCTAAAAACCTTATTCGAGCTATTACGGATGTTTACAAAAAAAATTAGCCCAATGGGTCCAGCCGTTGTCAAGTGGTGCGCTTTTTTATCGACGCGTTAAGCTCAAAATTAAAATTTCCTCTTTAAACGCCCGCCATTTTGTTATTTTTAGCAAAAATCGGTTCAAATTTACAAATAAGATGTATAAACTAATTTATTTCCTTGGGACCAAATTGCATATAAATATCTTCAGCTGTTTACGAAAAATTAATTTTTTTCATGAATGGGCGCTGAAGATTCTCGAATTGATTCGCCCCAACGCAGATGGCCATGCAATTTTGTTTATAATACGAAAACGAAGAATCCGATTTAAATACGGTCTTCACCAATCGCAAAAGGGGCAAATTTGAGTAAATTCGTGTCTCGGCAATTTTTTTTAGACAAAAAATTGAACTTTTTATCGGCGCGTCAAGCTCAAAATTAAAATTTCCTCTTTAAACGCCCGCCATTTTGTTATTTTTAGCAAAAATCGGTTCAAATTTACAAATAAGATGTATAAACTAATCTATTTGGTTGGGACCAAGTTGTATTTAAATATCTTTAGCTGTTTAAGAAAAATTAAATTTTTTCACAAATGGACGCTGAAGATTCTCGAATTGATTCGCCCAAACGCAGATGGCCATGCAATTTTGCTTATAACACGAAGACGAAGAATCCGATTTAAATGCGGTCTTCACCAATCGCAAAAGGGGCAAATTCGAGTAAATACGTGTCTCGGCAATTTTTTTTAGTCAAAAAACTAAACTTTTTATCGGCGCGTCAAGCTCAAAATTAAAATTTCCTCTTTAAACGCCCGCCATTTTGTTATTTTTGGCGCAAATCGATTCAAATTTTCAAATCAGATGTTTAAACTAATGAATTTTCTTGGAACCAAATTCCAATTAAATATCTCGAGCTGTTTACGAAAAATAATTTTTTTCATAAATGGACGCCGAAGATCTCGATTTAATTCGGTCAAACGCAGATGGCCACGACATTTTGCTTGTAAAGCGAAAGCGAAGACGCCGAATAAACGCAGCCTTCGTCGATCCTAAAAAAAAGTCAAATTTGAACAAATCGGCGCCTCCGCAATTTTTTTTAAACAATTTCCCAATCTCCTACGAATGCATCAAATCCAAAGATACAACAGCCCCCACTAGGCCAAAACTCTTCGAGTTTTATTTTCCAAAAGTTTTAATAAATAATTTGTGGCCCAATTAAAAAGTTTTAATCAATAATAATCACTCTATATTTTTTAATTCCATGGGGGGCCATTAAATTTCGAAAATCCCATACAAATAAATAAAACAGGAAACTTTATCGCTAATAACATTAATAATAGGAACGTATCCCAATTTTTTTTCCTTAAATTTCTAACAATTACACGGCCAGACAAAGTCGCAATTTTAAAAGACACCAAGGCCAAAAATAACGATCGCTTTTAGAACTTAATTAATGTGACCCCACATCATCATATTTACGCAATTTTCCTATGCAAAAACATTCTAGCCCAAAATTTAAATGCCCCCCGCCAAATTTCGATTCGTGCACCAATCCGATCGAAAAACGACAGGGATGCACGAGCCCGCACAAAGCGAAAAATTATTATTTTATTGGTTTCAAGCTGTGTCAGGCTTGGCTGAGGAAAATCAAAACCGTTTACATTTTTCTTATTTTACCGCTGGAGACTTCCTCTCCATGGTACAGGATTCGATGTGCGTGGAGCTTTATTCAGATTTATTGCGATTTCATAATTTCCAAGTCGACCGCTTTTTAATTTAATACCAAAACAAAACGGTTTGATAAATCGTAGGCGAGCGTTTGCCAACCCCCCAACATTGATTTATTTAACGTGAAAATTCCTAATTTTATTTTTATATAAATATAATTCGCACAACTCATAACGCGTACAACAGAAGACCGAGTTCGAACAAAGAACGTTGCGTAATAGCTGACAACAATCAAAAGTCACCTTTAATTTTAATTTAATCCGGAGAAACGAGGAACAGCGATTGTCAACCTTTTTCGCGTGCCGGCCCCTTTTCATGCAATTTTCCGTGAATTAAATTGGTTGATCAATGTTTTTTTTGGTGTGTATAGTACAATCCTTAGAAAAACGTGTTGCCATTTAGAAACTACGAAAAGTAATCGAAAATACTCATCAATATATAGAAATATATATCCATCTCTTTTTTAACCCATTAAAGTCGTATAAATCTCGCTCTGTCTTACTCATTAAGAATTATTTCGACCACCATAGCACAGTTTTTCGTTTGAATTGGGTTATTTGTGAGAAATTTTACAGTTAAATTATAATTATGACATTTAAAAAAAAAACAATCGGATTAAATTCTACGTTTGATTTCAACTGTTTTAATGCGTAATGGAGCTATAGCTTACTACTCTTTTTTTTTAAATAAATAATGAATTTATTTAGACTGAAATTATTTTAAATTTTCGCTGTGAAAATTGAATCATTAATCCCGCTACTGGAGCCCCTTTTTTGACAGTATTTATTTATTTATTTATTTATTATTATTATTTATTTATTTATTATTATTTATTAATTTATATATTTTAATGCGTAATGCTTTATCTTTCAATACCCACTTTTTTCACTAGTAATGTATTGTCCCCCGATACTCACTTATTTTAATTAAAAATGTATTGACCCTCAATACTCATTAACATTTTAACACTAGAACCGCGGCAATTTTGAACTTACCACAACCGCGGTTACCGGTCAATTAGACCTTTAAGAAAAATTGGTCTTAACAATTAAATATTTATTGCAGCACATTTAATGCTTTTGAACAGTTTTTAAAAACAATAAATGCCATAACTTTCACCGAATATAAAATTAAAATTGATTGAAATTTTAATTGTTTGATTTGAAAAAAAAAGGATTCATGTAAAAATCTAATAAAAACGAAGATGTGCGCATTCGAGCGAAAAGTGGCACATTTCCGAGCGAGGGAGGCAAATGAAGCGCGACGCGGAGCGGCGCGCTTCATTTTTCCGAGATCGGAATTTGCCACTTTGAGCTCGAATGTGCACACTCGATTTTAAGCACCAATCACAAAATTTAGGCTAATAAATTATTCAAAAAATTAAATAAATAATTTAATCGTTTTCTCTCACTCGCACCTACTAAATTCTTGTATCTTTTCGCTCGCTCCCACTCATTGCTATAGTAAAAATACGTTTTTCGCACATTTTAAGAATTACTGAACTGAATTAAATTTTTTGACTGTAAAGAAAATTAAATACTTACGAGGATGTGCGCATTCGAGCGAAAAGTGGCACATTTCCGAGCGAGGAGGCAAATAAGCGCGACGCGGAGCGGCGCGCTTCATTTTCCCGAGATCGGAATGTGCCAATTTGAGCTCGAATGTGCACACGATTTTAAGCACCATTCACAAAATTTAGGCTAATAAATTGTTCAAAAATTAAATAAATAATTTAATCGTTTTCTCTCACTCGCACCTACTAAATTCTTGTATCTTTTCGCTCGCTCCCACTCATTGCTATAGTAAAAATACGTTTTTCGCACATTTTAAGAATTAGTGAACTGAATTAAATTTGTTGACTGTAAAGAAAATTAAATACTTACGAGGATGTGCGCATTCGAGCGAAAAGTGGCACATTTCCGAGCGAGGGAGGCAAATAAAGCGCGACGCGGAGCGGCGCGCTTCATTTTCCCGAGATCGGAATGTGCCAATTTGAGCTCGAATGTGCACACACGATTTTAAGCACCATTCACAAAATTTAGGCTAATAAATTGTTCAAAAAATTAAATAAATAATTTAATCGTTTTCTCTCACTCGCACCTACTAAATTCTTGTATCTTTTCGCTCGCTCCCACTCATTGCTATAGTAAAAATACGTTTTTCGCACATTTTAAAATTAGTGAACTGAATTAAATTTGTTGACTGTAAAGAAAATTAAATATTACGAGATGTGCGCATTCGAGCGAAAAGTGGCACATTTCCGAGCGAGGGAGGCAAATGAAGCGCGACGCGGAGCGGCGCGCTTCATTTTCCCGAGATCGGAATGTGCCACTTTGAGCTCGAATGTGCACACTCGATTTTAAGCACCATTCACAAAATGTAGGCTAATAAATTATTCAAAAAATTAAATAAATAATTTAATCGTTTTCTCTCACTCGCACTTACTAAATTCTTGTATCTTTTCGCTCACTTCCACTCATTACTATGGTAAATACGTTTCTAAAACCATAAAATTCATATTTACTTTTAATTTTTTGATTTGAAAGTGAAAAGATTAATTAAGGCAAATCAATAAATACGAGAATGTGCACGTTCGAGCGAAAAGTGGCACATTTCCGAGCGAGGGAGGCAAATGAAGCGCGACGCGGAGCGGCGCGCTTCATTTTCCCGAGATCGGAATGTGCCACTTTGAGCTCGAATGTGCACACTCCACGTTAAGCACGATCCACAATACTCAATTTATTTTCTATAAAAATTTAATTATTCAAACTAATATTATAAAAGCGAAAGTAACTCTGTCTGTCTGTCTGTCTGTCTGTCTGTTACCTTTTCACGCCTAAACCACTGAACCAATTTCGATAAATTTTGATATAGAGATAGCTTGAACCTTGAACAAGGACATGGGCTACTGGTTTTGACCAAATATAATGAGTGATTCCTGTTATATTGAAAAATCTTCTTAAAGCTGCCTTTATATAACATTATTTGGCCATTTGATCAAAAAGGTCTACTTTTATTTAATTTTCGTTATAATAAGGCACTATTTTCGGTTTCTTTTTTCTATGTAATAAAGCATTTCTCTGCTGCTATAAATAATAATTATAGATAGAACCGATCAAATGAATAACCGGAAAGAAAAAAGTATGTGTCTCCTATTAAAAGGCAAAAAAATACAATTTAACAGAAAAAACAATTACAGGACCGTAATTATCAACTAAAATTGCGAAAAATCATGTAATATGGCCGAAATATATTCTACGAATAAAAAGTAACAAGACGATAAAATTGCGAACCGCTCAAAATGGCCGATTCCGCGGTTCTAGTGTTAATGAGCAATACATTTTTCGTAAACAATTTTTTTTAAATAATTAATGTATATAAAACCCACTACCATTCTCAAAAAAAATTACAATTTTCATTATTTTTTCTGTCACCGTGTAAGTCGAAAAATAAACGTACAGCGGGGAGGCGCAAAGATTAGATTTTTTTAAGAGAGGCCCCCCTTAACATAAAGTTTGGGAACCGCTGGCGCAAAACACTAAACGAACGTTAAACCATTGCGGTCCAGTTACCGAACGGGACTTTCTATTGTGTTAATTTTTACACCGATTTTTCGAAAAAAATCGCCGTAATTAAAAAGCGCAAAATGTCGCATTTAAGAGTAAGCAAAACGTGAAATTTCGACCGCAATTAATCAACGACAAAGAGCAACACGAGCGCGCTCACAAATTTTTCGTGAAAGTTGAAAATATTATGAACGCTCTAATTCCATTATTTCTAAGACATGGCGAACGGTACTTTCCGCTTAGAAACTCGTTTTTAGATGATGGAAGACAATCGGTTCTGGTTGTTTAGCTTAACAACAAAAAAAAATGCTCTACACATTTCGCTCGAGAAATAAGCCGCGAACTCTCCATCAAAGATGGCAACGATATTTTACCTCCATAAATAAAATTGAATAATAAAAAAAATAATATACAAATAGACTTACGGTTGTCAGAGCGAAAAATAACACAAAGGCAAACACCTGGGTCGACACTTACCTAAAACAAAAAAAACATTAATTAAAAATAATACACATTTAAAAAAAAAACAAAAAAAAATGTTTCGTCATTTCGTCTACCAAATTGTAAGATCAAAGTTCGCGCTGAAATCTATACAGGGAGGATATATACACATACACCTAATTTCCGCTTCCTGTTCGACTTTCGTTGCATTATTCAAAGGCTATCGATTGGCCAATTACACATATCAAAACAATTGTTGCAAAATCCCGTCGGCCTGCTTCGTCAAAAGACGCAACATTAATTTATTTACAAGGCCGTCATGTAAACAAAATAGCGCGCTACATCAATAAAGCGTTGCCCATGACGACGCGCGAGAAAAGACAATTTCTTAGAAAAACGCCGCCCCCGGCAACAGAATTTCAATAAGACCGAGAAAAACCGTTCGTTTTTCGCCCCCCCCCACTACGACCGAAAAAAAATTAAAATGGGCGCGCACTTTGTTTACATGTGCCGCCGTTTATAATTGTTGCAAAAAGTGGGAATTAATCCAGATACCTGTGGAAAAGCGGGCGCTTTAATTAATGCAATTTTCAAGACAAAGCTGGCGGGATATATTTTTAAAGCGGCTCCCTTTTGTTCTAATCGCGAACAATGAAATGCGCGATCGCGTTTTGGGCGCTCCTCTAATGGCGAAAAAAAGAATTAAATTTTAGGGAAGACGTTGGATTTTTTTTAAAACGGGGAAAAAGGGATTTCTCGTTTGTTTGCAGCGCGAAAATGTGGCGCGGGGGTCACAAAGCAGCCTACTTATTTTATTTCTAAATATTAGAGACAAACAAATTATGATAAACGTCATCTGACGTCATAATAATAACATATAACCCCTGCAATAAGGCTAATAATAGGCTATAGCTCGTTCATCTCAAGAAGAGCGTGACGTCAGAGCTATGGAAGACGCGCGGCGCTGCCAGATTTATTTCAACCGTATTAAAGAGCAAAATATTAGATTTCTTCGACAGTTGAACTTAAGCACATATCGATTTTATGTATTGCCATAGCAATGAGTGGAAGGGAGCGAAAAGATACGTCAATTTCGTCGGTGCGAGTGAGAGGGAATTATTTACTAATTTTTCGTCCCCAAAAATTACTGTGAAATATCCTTAGAGCCGAGTGTGCACATTCGAGCTCAAAGTGGCACATTCCGATCTCGGGAAAATGAAGCGCGCCGCTCCGCGTCGCGCTTCATTTGCCTCCCTCGCTCGGAAATGTGCCACTTTTCGCTCGAATGCGCACATCATCGTATTAATTGGATTTGTATAATTTATTTTTTGCTCTTTCAAATCATAAATTAAAATTTAGATTTGTGAATATCAATTTTATGTTCAAAAAATGTATTTACCATAGCAATAAGTGGAAGTGAGCGAAAAGATACGATAATTTAGTACGTGCGAGTGAAGAAAACGATTAAATTAATTTTTGTCTAATTTATTGGCCTAAATTTTGTAAATCATGCTAAAAACCGAGTGTGCACATTCGAGCTCAAAGTGGCACATTCTGATCTCGGGAAAATGAAGCGCGCCGCTCCGCGTCGCGCTTCATTTGCCTCCCTCGCTCGGAAATGTGCCACTTTTCGCTCGAATGCGCACATCCTCGTATTTATTGAATTAGTTTAATTTACTTTTTCGATTTAGAAGGGAAATATTTATGTATTCAAATAAAACGACAGATGTGCACGTTTTTCCAAGATTATATTGTATACTTGGCACAGCCCCCCATGAAATTAATTAATTAATTAATTAATAATTAATTAAAATATATTATAAATATATAATTTTATAAATCCGCAAAAATTTATGTATTCTCAAATATAATTTTGATATAAATTGTGAAATAAGGTAAAAGACCCTGTTATTGACATTGACCCGGTTTCTGACACTTTCAACTTTACTTTGAATTAATAAAAAGAAAATTACCTCGAATTGATAAAATAATTTTTTCAAAATTAAAATAAATTCATCGTGTACCTATTTGATGACGATATCAGTTACAAAAAAAAACTCAATTAATATAAAATAATATTTAAGCCCAGCGTGACTGTGAAAGCCATTTTTTGGTTATGGTCTAAGCAATTGACAGAAGAGCGTTCGACTATTGAATTAGTGATTTAATCATCATGTAAGTATAAAAATATTATAAAAAATATATGGTTCGATTAATAATTAACTACTCTTTATTTTTAAATATTAAAACATCATAGTAAATTATATTTTATTATTAAAATAAGAGTGTCAATAACTAGGCTCAATTTTATAGGTATGTTACAGTTATTGACACTCAAATTCTAACCTAAGTTATGTTTACGTATTTGTTTGTATAATATTTAATTTTATTATTTTAATTATTTTTGTGTTGAAAAAATTAACATTTTATTTATAATAAATGATACATTATAACAAATTATGTTTGATTATAATAAATTTAAATTTGATAGTGTATAACCTAATAAATGACGAATAATTTTGACATATGGAGTGTCAGAAACTAGGCAGATGCCAGTGTCAGAAACTACAGCAATAAAAATTTTATGTGGCAGAAACTGGGTCTTCAAACATTATTTTTTAAAACATTAATTTAAATTATTAATCTGCTTCAAATAATTATTTTACTCATATGACCTTTTCTATCAATCGTGAACTTATATATGAAAAAAAAATAATTATTTAAATTAAATTTTTATAAGTTATCCTGTTATAACCTCAGCTGTCGCTCTTAAAGTGTCAAAAACTGGGCCCTTTACTTTAATATATTTTATTCCAAACATTAGAGACAAACAAATTATGGTAACCGTCCTCTGACGTCATAATAACAACATATAACCCCTGTAATAACTCTAATAATAGTCTATGGCTCGTTCATCTCAAGAAGAGCGTGACGTCAGAGCTACGGAAGACCGGCGGCGCTGCCAAATGTATTTCAACCGCATTAAAGAGCAAAATATCAAATTTCATTCCGTTTCCGTTTAAAAAGTAAATGAATTTTAATTATTTTTTTTAAATTGTATTGCACAATAACGCAAAGATTGTTCTACTTAAAAAAAACGTACATTTAATCGGGAGTACAAAAACCATAATGAACTTTCCATCTGCCTAAGCAAACAATGGAGCCACATAGATGAGTACCCAAGCGTACAGTACTACTTCCGATCACTCATTTGTGTGCCGTCACCTTGACAACACAACGTCCAATCGCAACCCATATGCGTTCATTAAATCAACATATCTCGCCCGTCGATTGTTTCGTAATAAGGCCAAAGGTGATCTTGATTAATTCGGGGAGAAAAAAAATCTGTGCCTCCCCCGAACACGATCCGATTGACTTTCGACGACAAAAGCAAACGGAACAAGCGAAATATTTGGATTATTTCTCGCTTGGAATTTCGTCGTCGCGTTATTAATTTTTGTGATTTAATTAGGAATGCATCGAAGTGAGCTGCGGTGTGTAATAAATCCGAGCCGCAAAGTGGCCTTAATTAAATGATTTAATTAAACGTTTACTATAAAACGCAAGTTTTAAAATGAAACGGGCGATATCTTTTGTATAACAAACAAAATAGAGTTTCAAGTAATATCCGGCTAACATCCTGAAAACGAAATCGATAGATTTGTTCTTCGGAATACAAAGTAGGCCTTGTTTCGTCTATAAAATTGGATTTTAAAGTGGGAGAAGGACGGAAAAAGAGGGATTGATAAAAGATTGATGATACGGGATGCACTTTTAATTGGTCGAACATTTCGTCATTCTCTCGTCGACGGCGCTTGCGACATTTTGATAATTTAATTTTGAAACACTTATAAAAGCTAATGAATCTTTCGATTGATCGATGGTAATTAATCATTTCACTTTTTAAGATGATATTTTAATCACATTAACTCGTTAAGTGCGCCGGACGAGTCGCGTTTGGTAGGAAAAAAAAACGATGTCGTTTCTCTTACGATTTTGTTCGTTTCCACGAGGGATTTTATTTATTTTTTTCTTTCTCGCTCTTTTTGTTTGCGATCCTCGTCGAACAACTAACTTGTGATTACGAATAATTAATTTCAGCTTTTCTCTTTGGGGTGGAAGTCGCGAGTAATTAAGTTATCGGGTTTTGGGGAATGCTAATATTTTAACGTTGCTAACAACTTCTTTATTTAATTTTTTTATTACTTCTTATCGTACTTGTATTCGATTAAAATTTGGGGGCCGCTGTGACTAATTGACCAACTTTTGTTGAGAAATGAACGGTTCCATTTTTCATCTGTAAAATCGTCTCCGAAAATACAATAAACATGGCAACACACCGAACGCTTAATTTTGGAAAAAGCGGCCATTTTGATGCCTCGGAAATATTTTGTGAAGCGACTGAATTTTTAAAAAAGGTTAGACAAGTATTTTTATCAAAATTTCAAATTGAAGAAAATTTGCTAGATCAACATTGCCTTTTCATATAAAATACATTTAATATATATCCATCTCTTTTTAACCCATTAAAGTCAGATCTATCTCGCTCTGTCGCACTCATTAGAAATTTTTCTAACACCATAGATTAAATAAATTAAAATTTCAAAATTTGCAATTGCGGTTTTATTGTAAGAGAAGTGCTAATTTATCTTAAAATCACATTTAAATGTTTGCTAAAATGAAATAGAAAAACAAAAGTACGAAGCTATATTTTAATAATTTTTGTAATAACAAAAAAAAATGTTTGTACAATTTTTATACATTTTGATTTTAAATAATTATATCCCAAAATATAATGAACAAAGCAACACACCAAACGCTCAACTTTTCAAAAATCGGCCATTTTAATGTCTCAAAAATATTTTCTAGGGTGACTGAGATAAAGTAAGGGTTCTAAAAGAACAATATTTTAAAAAAACTTCAAATTTAAGAAAATTTGCAGAATTAACATTAAGCTTTTATTTAAAATACATTTAATATAGATATCCATCTCTTTTAGCCCATTAAACTCAGATCTATCTCGCTCTGTCTTACTCATTGAATATTATTGTGAGACCATAGATTAAATAACTTAAATTAAAATTTTTTAATTGCAGTTTTACTTTAAGAGAGCTGCTGATTTTTCTTAAAATCGTCAAAATAAAGTAGAAAAAACAAAAGTAGAAAGCTATATTTTAATAATTTTTGCCATAACAAAAGTAAAAACGTTTGTACACTTTTTATACGTCCTAATTTCAAATAATCATCTCCAAAAATGTAATAAACATACCAACACACCAAACGCTTATTTTTTTTCGAAAATCGCTCATTTTGATGTCTCAGAAATATTTTGCAGGGCGACTGTATTCTTTTAAAAGAATGAGAAAAAAAAACCGGTTCTAACAAACAATTTTAAAAAAATTTCAAATTTAAGAAAATTTGCTGAGTCAACGCTACTTTTTCATTTAAAAATACATTTGATATATATCCATCTCTTTTTAACCCATTAAAGTCAGATCTATCTCGCTCTGTCGCACTCATTAGAAAGCACCATACCAAAAGCGATCAATTTTTTTTTAATTTTTCAATTAACGAATCAAAACTTTAAAAATTAAAATCGGTGATTGCAATTAGCCAACTAGATTGTTATTAAAAAAAATTTTCGTTTCGAGCTCTGTACGAAAAACGTTATTCGAAATTTTGCGCTTCGCTTTAATCTAAATTCAATTTGGCGAGCGTAACATTATTAAAAATGACTTGCAAAAACGGCAAAGGAGACGCGAAAGGAAGGCGAACACGCGCAGTCAAAAAGCGAACAAGTGGAAGCGGCAAATAATTTTAATTCGGCGACGCATTAGCGACTTTCTGGCTTAAAATTGTACACAAACAGAACATATTACATAATGTATTTTAGTTGTTAAGTTAGTCACCGATGGGATTCGTAAGCGAAGTTGAATCCGCAACGGAATAAAATGTTATATTATTATTATTCTACGCAGTTAGAAAGTTTGCTAGTTATTGTTTTGGACGCTTTATTTAATGCTAATTAGATTATTTATGCGGTGCCTAAACTGCCCAACAATTCGGCCGAGCACTTGGGCGCGGGGCCGGGGGCGAGGGGGGCCACTTCGCTTCGTCCATTTTTTCGAAAAATTTCCCCTCGCCCAAGATTTCTAGTTTAACATCGCGAACGCTCCAAATCCAATCATAAATTTAAAAGAAACTCGGAATTAGCATTGCAAATTTTCTAATTAGTACAAAAAAGTTATGCTCGATGGTGTTTTAAGTAATGAATCTTTCAAAAGTGTGCAGAACCTAATTGGTCGCGCTATCAAAATTAATCATCGCCGTTTAATAAACAATTCTATTTATATTCGTTATCGCGAAAGATCGATACGGCAACACACGACTTTATTAGCGAAAAAGGGACGGCGGTCCCCGCTCCCCTTCCGCGCCGCACAAAAGAAAAACTCTTCGAATTTCGGGCCGTGCCGACTTTAATTTTTGTTAAAGTGCTCGAAGAATGCCTCTTTGTACTCTTTTTTTTCAATTAATCTAAATGTCTTTGTTGGCGTCCTTTTTTTCTTGAAGGTATACTTCTTTTGGCGCATCGAGGGTAGCGGGAGTTGCGCACGCACACCTAACGACAATTCGACAGTTGAACTTAAGCCCATATCTTCGGCACATATCGATTTTATGTCCGACAAACGTTTTTGCCATAGCAATGAGTGGAAGGGAGCGAAAAGATACGACAATTTCGTCGGTGCGAGTGAGAGGGAACGATAAAAATGATTTACTAATTTTTCGTCCCCAAAAATTATTGTGAATTATGCTTGGAGCCGAGTGTGCACATTCGAGCTCAAAGTGGCACATTCCGATCTCGGGAAAATGAAGCGCGCCGCTCCGCGTCGCGCTTCATTTGCCTCCCTCGCTCGGAAATGTGCCACTTTTCGCTCGAATGCGCACATCTTCGTAAGTATGTAATTTTCTTTCCACTCAACAAATTTAATTCAGTTCAGTAAATATTAATATGTTCGAAAAACCTATTTTGACCATAGCAATGAGTGGGAGTGAGCGAAAAGATACAATAAACTCATAAGTACGAGTGAGAGAAAATGATAAAAATTGTTTACTAATTTTTTGTTCCCAAAAATTATTGTGAATTATGCTTGGAGCCGAGTGTGCACATTCGAGCTCAAAGTGGCACATTCCGATCTCGGGAAAATGAAGCGCGCCGCTCCGCGTCGCGCTTCATTTGCCTCCCTCGCTCGGAAATGTGCCACTTTTCGCTCGAATGCGCACATCCTCGTATTTATTGAATTAGTTTAAATTACTTTTTCGATTTAGAAAGAAAATAATTATGTATTCAAATAAAACGACATATGTGCACGTTTTTCCAAGATTAAATTGTACACTTGGCACAGCCCCCCCTTGAAAATAATATATATTTTAATTAAAATATATTGTAAATATATAATTTTATAAATCGGCAAAAATTTATGTATTCTCAAATATAATTTTGATATAAATTGTAAAGTATATTAATTTCATAATAGCTTGAAATATAATGAATAGATATATAATATATTAATAAGTTATATTGTTAAATATATTCATTATATACAGATAAAATATATAGTAAATAATATATATATATAAATATTATATATTTAAACGATACTGTCGTATAAATTATATACTTTTACTTATATGATTATTATATAGTATATATAGTTCATATAATTTGAATATATGGGAACGTATAGTACCTATTATATATTACAGAGTTGGCCAACCTGCGGTTCTCGAGCCACATGCCGCTCTTTGAAGAATTATTTGTGGCTCTCGAAATTTTAAAAAATTATCAAGAGAAGTAAAATAAATGTGTTTAATTTTTAATATTTACATTCAATACACATATTTTGTCAGTGTTGCCAACTTAGTAGTATTACTACTAAAACTAGTAGTTTTACTCCTCCTTTAGTGGGCAAATTTTTTTTAGTTGCTGGTGGTTTTTTAGTATTAAATATGCTCCAAAGGTAAAGACAGTAAATCAAATAATGCTAACATGGTGAAAAAAAAAACAATACTTTTTTATCTGAATATTTTGACTTTTTTTGCTTTGCTTTTTTTTTGTTTTTCATTATTTGAATTAGTTAGTTCGGCTTCGAGTGAGCGCTCGTAGTTTTCTAGTAGTTTTAGAGTCGCCACTAGTGGTCCCTCAAAAAATATTCTGGCAACACTGTATTTTGTACTTCTATTTATATGTTTTCAATAAATATAATTTCTGTAAAACAATTTTTTTTAATACCTTTTAAATACGTATTTAATTGCGGCTCGAAAAATTTCAAATTTTGAAAAATGGCTCGGACTAACAAGGAACTTGGCCACCCCTGATATATTATATTAATTAATATATTTTTAAAGTATATAATTATATAATTAAAACAGCAAAAAAACAGTTAATTCAATATATACACACCCATCTTTTTTTTTTCAATTAATCTAAATGTCTTTGTTGGCGTCCTTTTTTTTTTAAAGTTATACTTCAAAGGGCAACGTCGAAGGCAATGGAAGTTGCGCACGCACACCTATCGACAATTCGACAGTTGAACTTAAACCCATACCTGCAGCACATATCGATTATATGTTCGAAAAACGTATTTGCCATAGCAATGAGTGGAAGGGAGCAAAAAGATACGTCAATTTCGTCAGTGCGAGTGAGAGGAACCGATTAAAATAATTTACTAATTTTTCGTCGCCAAAATGATTGCGAATCGTGCTTAAAGCCGAGTGTGCACGTTCGAGCTCAAAGTGGCACATTCCGATCTCGGGAAAATGAAGCGCGCCGCTCCGCGTCGCGCTTCATTTGCCTCCCTCGCTCGGAAATGTGCCACTTTTCGCTCGAATGCGCACATCCTCGTATTTATTGGATTTGTTTACATTAATCTTTTCTTTTTTCAATTAAATATAGTGCCAAAAAAATATTTTGTTTGGAAAAAATTAATAACTTTTTTCAAAAGCACAAAATTAGCCATTTGGGATTTCTTTTTGAAGTACGGAACTGTCAATTTTAATTAAAAATTTATAGAAAGTAAATTGATTATTGTGAATGGTGCTTAAAGCCGAGTG
Organism: Sinopyrophorus schimmeli; assembly: GCA_036325965.1. Lineage (NCBI taxonomy): Eukaryota > Metazoa > Arthropoda > Insecta > Coleoptera > Elateridae > Sinopyrophorus > Sinopyrophorus schimmeli. The sequence continues at coordinate 1,811,366 of JARFIZ010000325.1, forward strand.
TGCACATTCGAGCTCAAAGTGGCACATTCCGATCTCGGGAAAATGAAGCGCGCCGCTTCGCGTCGCGCTTCATTTGCCTCCCTCGCTCGGAAATGTGCCACTTTTCGCTCGAACGCGCACATCTTCGTATTTATTCATATTTAATTGAGTTACGACAAAGAAGTATAACTTCTGACGCGCGTACATAAGTTTGTTTTTTTTTAAATGTTTTTCATTGAGCCTTCCTCTTGTTTTGGCGGAAGCTGAAAAGCGGGCAATTAGGAAAATATTTTTAGCAACCGGTCTGCCCTCATATCCGCCGATAAAAAATATTAAAACGTGAGAATTGCGAGAGCTAACCGACTCTTTTATTATTATTATGCATAAGCAACAATTTCGAGAGGCAGCGGCGGCTCGTATACGAAGGCACTTACAAAATTACAAAGAGATGCGCTACAATCATTTTGTTCAGTTTTTTTTTCAACAGTTGCATTTTATCTTGGAAACTACGTCGTTTTTTTGAATTCGTATAAAAACAATTTGCTTTTCTTTAAAAAAATTAATATTGACCAGCCGTCGACACTTTACAAAAAAAAAGGATTTTTTTAAATTGTACGCCCGCATTGTTAATAAAAATCCACCCTCAATTTCAAAATAATCGAGAAAAAAAAAACAACTCACCGTAGATGTCAAAATACATTGAGCGACCCCCCTTTGAACAAATCACAAAATTTTTAAACGCGACGCCGTTAATGAATTCTTTTTAAATTAAACGAAGCCTCCTTTGTTTCTCAACGCGGCACGACGAACACGTAAATACTAAAATAAATACGTTGAAAACTTCGAAAGTTGCACACACTCATAAACTGATATCAAAATGCGTTTTTCCTAAAGGCAGCACACGTTTATTTACTGGTCATATCAGCGGCCCCCCGGGCTATAGCAAAACTTAGTCGTTTTCACCTTGAATTTATTTCTACAATCGAAAAATCAATAAACGCATGTAAAAATACATGAACAACCACAAGGACTTTAGTAAATTCGATCATTTCAAGAGAATGGATTTTAAAACGAGCAAAAATACCCCAAAATATTTAAAAGAAATGTCCCCATCGTGTTTCAAGTTTCAGATCTACGAATTTGATTTTCGTGGGTCGTACACCGGGGATTAATGATTTTTTAAAAAATCCCCGAGACACCTATTTGCTTAAATTTAATCCTCTTTCGATCTGTCAAAACCGCATTTAATTCGGAGTACTAGTTTTCGAGCAATTTTTATTTTGTCATCCTTAATTGTACTGTATTCGAGTTTGTTACAAAAAAAAAATCATTTCTCAAAAACCGGTAGAAATTTTGAAATGGACTTTTTACCGAGTCAAAAAAGATTAAATTTAGAATAACTTTTGTAAGATTTATGGGTTTACCTCGGGCCAAAACACCATAGCAATTTTTTCAATTTAAAATCGGAAAATTGAATAATTTTTAACTTGATGCGATCGTAATTAAATTTTTTTAAATCCCCCCAGACATCTATTTGTTCAAATTTAATCCTTCTTGAATTTACAAAAAATGTATTTCAATCGAACCATTTGTTTTCCCAAAATTTCTGATTTATCATCTTCAATTGTATTTTACAATTAATTTTTTTCAAAAACTAAATTAAACTTTTGAAAACATTTACTGAAACAAAAAGGCATTAAATCTATACATATAAATAAAATTAAAGTGCTTTACTTTTTATGAATTTGCCTCAAGTCAAAACAAAACAGTTATCAAAAAGAAATACAGTAGAACTCCATTAAGAGGAACTAATGGTGGGGATGGGGCGTTCGTACTCGTGTACTGAGGGGACCTTTTTGGAACAATGGACAATTTCTGATAAATACTCGTCACTTCAATAAACAACAATAGAATTTTTTTCCTAAACAATTGAGTAATGAAAGTGGTTACGATTTTTAGTCAGTACATACATAGAGCTTGTATAATTTTTCTAATCTACATGTGTGCCTTCATTCACATATTACATGAACAATAATACATAGTTTTTCTATTACATACATAGTCTGCTTACTCCCGATTTTTTTTTGAGCTGTTCGGGCTATGCGGGTGTGCGGATTAACGGGGTTCTACTGTACACCCTATATCCATTTTAGAACTTAGAACCTAAATATATATATGTTGTTTTTTTTAATTAAAAGAAAAATAAAACGTTTCAATTAAACAATTCGAGTCATATTTCAATCGGGAAAAAAAATCCCTCGTTTTAGGCCTTTGGCAAAAGACCTTTCAGAAATTTTTAAAACACCAAACGACGTACTCGTCCCGCATCCCGCACACCCCGACCCCTTCGAAACACTTCCAGCAAAAAAAAAACGAGATTAAAAAACCCATTTTTTTCTATTTCGTTTCGAAAACAAAGAATTATAGTTTTACCACGGATTACTAGATACATGTATGATGGCGATTACAATTTATAATTGTTGTTACTTCCGTTTTAACAGGATGGCCTTGTTTTAATACTCATTCGTTTCGTGTAGAGTTATGCAGATTAATTTTTAAGAGTGAATTGTTGCATGTAAATAACATTCGCGTTTCGAAAGCAAATCATAGATTAAAAACCTATAGCGCAAAAAAAGCACAATAAAAACGTGAAAGTTCGCCCGAAAAAACGCTTCCTCGCCGTTTCGACTTACGCGCGCGCCCTTTTCTTCCTCCTAATTAAAAAAAAAAGTTCAAGACGAAATCAACGAAGATCAAAAGGGCGCTTATTAAGAAGCTATTGCGATTTTTATTGGTGCCAACGAAACGTCAGAGGTCGCTCGTAGGTGGATGATTCACCTTATTATTAAACAACGGATGAGTAGCCTACTTGATGAACAATTAACTATAATAACAGTACGCTTTTTTCGGCATAAAGCCGTCATTAAAGCGTCCAGAAAAAAATTAAACGCTTTTATCGAGGTACACAATAAAAAAATCGCCATTATTCCAAATTTGTTTTTCGAGATTTGTCCTTGTCGCCAACAAGCGCAAAATCAAACAATCCTTCGAGTTACACCTCGTTAATTTTGTGTTACGACATCTCCCGTACGTACCTCCGAATAATTCCGTTCGCTTGTCGTGATTGCCGTAGCCATGACGACGCTCGTTTAATTTTGGGCACGCCATATTTTTTTTTTGGGCTCGCTTAACAATCGTGGCACGACATTTTCATTTTAGAGAGAGATCGAAAAAATAATAGCGCGCGCATTAATTTTTCGACTTATCGAAGTTCGACTGTAAAACTAAGTTTTTCGGGCGAGTCGACGTGAAAAACGGTCGTCGTCACGGAAAATTTTAATTATGACACAGCAAGATGGCCGCCCCTGAATAAATACGAAATAAGAGAGAAGGGACTCGTAATAACTGATTTACAACAATCAAAATCCATAAATCCTTCACATTCTAATTTAACAAACTCGGACGAAAACAAACACTGATCTGCTTTATTTGAATTAACGGTTACAATGAAACGGGCATGACCGTCGCAAATTTAATTTCCCAATCGTATTTTTAGACGTAAAAATTCCTATTCAATTGGAATCTTTTTCGCAATATTACCTGCCGCTATTATTATTGTTTATTAAATCAGCGTGGCTACTTTAAACAAGCCATTGTGTGTTTTAATGCGCTTATTCTATGGCGCTTTATTGTTATATGTGTTTAGAAAATTGCAAAACCCCCGATGTGTATTTATTTTATGTTGCACTGTAATTTTATTTATTTGTATTTATTATTATTTAAAACATCGATTAAATTTTTGGTAATATTTTGAAGCCCATACATTAGAAAATTGATTTTTTGAAAATGGCTATATAGTTTTTTTGATATTTGTTTTAAAATTAGTGCAAATGCTTTTCAATCGTTCATTTTTAAAAATAAAATTATAGAAATACATAAATACAATATATAAAAATATACATAGATCTATCTCTCTCTTGCTCATTGCGGCTGTATATATCTCACTCGCTCCCACTCATTAGAAATTGTATTTACCAATACCAAATGAATTTTTCGATTACTTCCGAATTTCCTATTATTTTACAATTTATATTTAATCCCCCCACAACTTTTCCTCAAAAAAAAATTTGATTTTTACCCAAAAAAGTACGGTCTTTTTAATCGAGAATTTTTTTTCTTCTAAAAATTTTATTTATTGATTAAAAATTGTAGAAAATTATTCGACCATAATTGTTTTGTTTCCAATCAGTTGTCTTACATAAAATTTAATAAGCGCCCTTTAAAAATTTTGTGCCCCACGCCACAACTTAATTTTTATGTGAAAACCACAAATTCCCATAAATAAAATAAAAATTTTGTGAATCATGCTTAAAACCGAGTGTGCACATTCGAGCTCAAAGTGGCACATTCCGATCTCGGGAAAATGAAGCGCGCCGCTCCGCGTCGCGCTTCATTTGCCTCCCTCGCTCGGAAATGTGCCACTTTTCGCTCGAATGCGCACATCTTCGTACTTATTAAATTTGACTGCTTTATCCTTAACTCTTTCAAATCAAAAATAAATTTAGTGCCGATTTTGAGTTCGAAAAACATATTTGCCATAGCAATGAGTGGAAGGGAGCGAAAAGATACGTCAATTTCGTCAGTGCGAGTGAAAGGGAATGCTTAAAATTATTTAATAATTTTTCGTCACCAAAATTATTGCGAATCGTGCTTAAAACCGAGTGTGCACATTCGAGCTCAAAGTGGCACATTCCGATCTCGGGAAAATGAAGCGCGCCGCTCCGCGTCGCGCTTCATTTGCCTCCCTCGCTCGGAAATGTGCCACTTTTCGCTCGAATGCGCACATCCTCGTATTTATCGGATTTGCCTATATTATTATTTTATTCTTCAATTCAAAAAATTAAAAGTCCAATAAATTAGATCTATTTTTTGTTTGAAAAATGTTGGATTTTTTATTCCTTTTGATAAGTGCTCTTCCGCACGCCTAATTGTAGCGAGCTTCATAAAAATATTTTCCGATGTACTTTCGAATGTTTACTAATTCGCATTTTTGATTAATTAAAATTGTATGAGTCAAATTTTCTGAAGTGGGCCACTAAAAATCAACTAGTTGATTTTTATATCATCTTTTGCAGATTGTATCTCCAAATATTTTTGGCTAATTTTCATTTTTGTAAAAATTATAAACAAATTAGTTTCAAGGCACATTTTGCATACACTGTTGTAATTAGACTTCATTTATGAATTAATTCAATTTTTAAATATAAAAAAATATTTATATGTTATATAAGGGGTGCATCAAAATTTTAGAATGACTTTGGTATATTTATTTTATGTTGCTTTGTAATTTTATTTATTTGTATTTATTGTTATTTAAAACATCGATCAAATTTTTGGTAATATTTTGAATCCCATACATTAGAAAATTGATTTTCTGAAAATCGCTATATAATTTTTTTGATATTTGTTTTAAAATGAGTGCAAATGCTTTTCAATCGTTCATATTTAAAAATAAAATTATACAAATACTTAAGTTCAATATATAAATATATACATAGATCTATCTCTCTCTGGCTCATTGCGGCTGTATATATCTCACTCGCTCCCACTCATTGGAAATTGTATTGACCAATACCAAATGAATTTTTCGATTACTTCCGAATTTCCTATTATTTTACAATTTAGATTTAATCCCCACAACTTTTCCTCAATGAAAAATTTGATTTTAACCCAAAAAATTACGGTCCTTTTAACCAATAATTTTATTTATTGATTAAAAATTGTAAAAAAATAATTCGAGCATAATTGTTTTGTTTCCAATCGGTTGTCTTACATAAAAATTTAATAAGCGCCCGTTAAAAATTTTGTGCCCCACGCCACAACTCAATTTTTATGTGAAAACCACCAATTCCCATAAATAAAATAAAAAAAAACTAAAAATAACCGCAAAATTAAATAGCTAATTTTAAAAACTTGTCAAAACAAGATTTTAATGATTTAGGATTAAGTTAAATTTAGTGTTAAATTTGATCAAAAATGTTGGCAAGCATTCTGTATAAAGCGTTCATTTAGCAGAGCCGTATTAAACAATTTTCGCTAATCAAAAAATCGACGTTTTTCCACAACAAAACAAATCCCTTATAAAGTTCACCAACATTTCAACTCGCAAAGCGAAAAAAAAAACAAAATAAATTATTTTACGACGTAGCTATGGCAACGGATTTACTGCTCCATCAATCAAAAATCGCATTAAAGCGCGCCATATTTAAACCGGCCTATTAAATCTAACTCGCAATAAAAACTAAACGGGTGATCGTAGAAAAACGTGAAAAAAACCGGGAAAAATTAGCGCTCGATAAAAATCTCGCGCGAACATTATCGACGAAATAAAATTAAGAAAGTTCGTAAAGTATTTCGGTCACTTGCGTTATATTTAGCAAAAAAACTGATGGATACGTTAAAAATCACTATAAAAACCTTGACGTCCGTCCGTCGGTTCCTCATTTTATTTACGAAAAAAAAAAAACGGAACGGCGGGAGAGCAGGTGCAACAACATATCTGCGCGTGATTTTCCGTTTTTTTGCTTTTTTTCCCCTCGGAAGAGCCGGGGACGAGCTGGCCCACATTTTCGACAAATTTCAGTCCATGCGACACGCAGGAGGACTTTGCCCATTAATCATCAAAAAATTAATAAAAGCGGAAGCGCGATATTTTATTTTCGGCCGAAGAGCAGAGGCGTCGATTTGGGGTGCGCACCGAAAAGGTTTCTTCTTAATTTGTTTATATTAAGAGCCGTTGCTAGGGAACGAAGACCCTACTTTAGCTCATTTGTTATAATACTTACTAACTTGATTAATGTTGTCGTTCTAATTACGAAGTTGCATGGCGGTTATATTAGTGTGCAACGACAACATTTTGCTCGAATGTCCGGTTATCTGTTAAACTACTTAAATTTAATAAAAAAAACAACTCTATTAACTAAATCAGGTTAAAAAGTGCAATTCGTATAAAATACGTATGTTCCAATTACATTTCGATGGTACAGTGAACCCTGGATAACTCGAATTATTTTTGCTCGCCCCCTCGGTTCCGACTGATCGAGGCGCGACTGTATCCGCTTCGCATTAAGACCGAACAACGATTACGTTTTAAACGTATCGCATTAGAAAACAAAATTACAAATCGATCGTGATTAATAAACAAAAGAACACACCTGGAGGCATTTAAAGGTAGCAATTTAAAATAGTAATAATCAACATCCGTTTCCGATCGAATGCGTCCTAGATAAAAACCGGAAATTATTCCACGTTTGACAATCTGATTTAGACTCGCCTCTTTTCCCTTTTTTTTTTTTGTATAAAGTTAATCAACGAAACGTTTCCTTCAGCAGAAACTTTATTGTTTGATTTGCTCCATATCCAAGTTTTAATTTAATGCCTTAAATAAATAATGGAAAGTTTTTAATGAATTTTCCCCCTCGGAGCCGAACTCTGTTATTTTTGGAGACATGCACACGCCAGTTACATAAGAAAATATTTAAATTAATTATAAAACGATTTGTTTCGCCTGTATATTTTTTTTTTGGTCGCCTTGCGCAACGTCGCCATTTGCTCCGCGATTTGTGTGCTTATTCGATCGTAGTTTCCCGTGGATTTTTTTTTCGAAAAAATTGCCAAACGGAAATCGTTTCGCGTTGCATAACGCGCGGTCGAGCGAAGCCCGAATTTGCAAAAATTTCGATGGGAGAATATTATAAGAGAAAGACGTTCCTTGCGGTTCTAAATTTTAAATAATTTCATTTTGACGTGTAACCCTTCTTAACCTTCCGTGTACTAGGTGGGGTATAACTAACGTGAACAATTTTTTTTTTTTAAACTGGAATTTTGTAATCGAGCTTAAAATCGAGTGTGCACATCCCCGTATTTATTGAATTTTATAAATTAAATGTTCTTTCCAATCAACAAATTTAATTTAGTTCAGTAAATATCGATTATATGTGCGAAAACTTATTTTTACCATAGCAATGAGTGGGAGCGAGCGAAAAGATACGACAAACTCATAAGTACGAGTGAGAGGGAATGATAAAAATGATTTACTAATTTTTCAGCGCCAAAATTATTGCAAATCGTGCTTAAAGCCGAGTGTGCACATTCGAGCTCAAAGTGGCACATTCCGATCTCGGGAAAATGAAGCGCGCCGCTCCGCGTCGCGCTTCATTTGCCTCCCTCGCTCGGAAATGTGCCACTTTTCGCTCGAACGCGCACATCCCCGTATTTATTGAATTTTATAAATTAAATGTTCTTTCCAATCAACAAATTTAATTTAGTTCAGTAAATATCGATTATATGTGCGAAAAACTTATTTTTACCATAGCAATGAGTGGGAGCGAGCGAAAAGATACGACAAACTCATAAGTACGAGTGAGAGGGAATGATAAAAATGATTTACTAATTTTTCAGCGCCAAAATTATTGCAAATCGTGCTTAAAGCCGAGTGTGCACATTCGAGCTCAAAGTGGCACATTCCGATCTCGGGAAAATGAAGCGCGCCGCTCCGCGTCGCGCTTCATTTACCTCCCTCGCTCGGAAATGTGCCACTTTTCGCTCGAATGCGCACATCCTCGTGTTTATTACATTAGTATAATTTACTGTGCGCTCCTTCAAATCAAAAATTTTAATTGAACTTAGTAAATATCGATTTTATATTCGAAAAACGTATTTACCATAGCAATGAGTGGAAGGGAGTGAGAAGATACGATAATCTCGTCAATGCAAGTGAGAGGGAACGATTAAAATTATTCAATTAATTTTTTGTGTAATTTATTGGTCTAAATTATTGCGAATCATTAAGAAATTGCCGTGAAATTAATTTGTATTTAAATAAAGAGGCAAGAAAGAAATTCTTGTTAGGTTTTCTTAATATTCGGTAGCGTAATTGACACGTGTCATTGGAATTTAGTACTCAAGAAAAGACTCAATAGTTTATAAGTTAAAGAAAACGTTAAGTTTTTGTATTTTTATTAATAAAAATTTATTCTAATGCATAAATATGTGTTTTACTTAAAGCTATTCATTAATGGTTATTAAAATATATTTCTTATCATTGAACTGTCATAAAGTACAATTTAGTGGATTTTATTTCATTTTATTTTTGGGGGTAAGGCAAACCCCACCTAGTATGGCATGTGACATTTAGTCACCTAGTATGCGGAAGATTAAACGTCCATTTGTGGTTAAAATTTTACACCTTACTGCTTCAATATATTTATATATGTATAGTGTATCGATTTAAAAAAAAAAATTAATTTAATTGAAAAAAATGCAGTGGAAAAAACGTATAAATTTTTTAATAAAACTAACCTAATTCTCTTTCGTGTAGTGAAAAAAAATAATTCTAACCCCAAAATTAAATGCCGATGACGTTGTAATCGGAGGCCATGTTTTTTTAGAGGTACCAACTTAAATTCTTTTGAATACGATCACTAAGAAAACCACAAATTCCTATCGTTTTTTTGTTACGATTACAGTTGTACCTCGGTTAATAGAGCTTCGAGTGGATCCTACAAATTTTCAAGGACGAAACATTTTAATTGAATTAAAAGATATCTATTAACATTTTTGGAAAATTTACATTTTTTATTTGAAAAAACTTTTCTCTCCTCTTTTCTTAAAGTAGTCTCTCCGTAAACCCACTTTACAACAGAATTTCATCAAATTTCGGGTACAGATAAAAAAAATTGCTTAAATTAACAAATTTTGCCCGTCCAATAAAATTACACATTTTAATATCATATCTTGAAAATTTTTCAATACATTTTTTTCCAAAAACTACTATACAATAGTTTATTACGAATATTTTGAATTAAAAAATCGGTTGTTGGCGGATTATTTAAAAAAAATAAACATCTATAAAATAGGGGTAAATAGTACAGTTGTTGGCCAGTCGACAATAATTGGCCATATTAAAAAAATTATATAATAACAAATCTATATTTCCTAATATATATTTTCTAATAAATGGTTCTTTTTTTTTGCTAATTTACTATATCTTATTTTAATTAGAAAATATTGGCTAATCACTGTAAATTCACTGGTCAATTACTATATTTATATGGCCAATAACTGTTTTTTAATAAAAGGGCCAATCACTGTACTGTTTACCCCTACGCAAGTTTAAGCTTTGCTCGGTAACTCGACAAACTTGTCAATTAGCGCCTGGCAACGCTGTGCTAGTATTTGTTGGGAAAATCGAGCACGTGACCATTTTTGCATAGCAGTTTTTCTATTTTATGCTCAACTTATCGATAAAAAAACATTTTAAATTTTTAAATCGACTTTCTTTCGCGCTCCGAAAAAGGGTACGCAGTTAGGTTAAGTATAACACATACGCAATCACCATAGATTCAAGTGCGGCACGAAGCAACGTTGCCATATCTTTAATTGTAACTAATGAACATGTAGTTGTGTGGTATACCAGCGTTGCCAAACGAAAAAAGAGTCAATAGTAAGTAAAATAATGAGAAAAATATAAATAATAATTTTGTGTTATCGCTGTTTTTTTTATGTTAGACGTTTGTACAATTGTACAATAAATAATTTGATCTCTCATTGATTTAATATATGGTGCACTGTTTGCGTTGTTTTTTTTTATTATTTCCTGCTTTTACCAAATGAATCCCACCATTTTTACTTTGAAATATTGAAAATCCCGCCTGGGTTAAAAGAAATCTGGCAACGCTGGTGTATACGTATACATGCAGTGTTTGAAGTATACAGTACAGAAATAATGAACACTATTCCACCAATATTCAAAATGTTTTGCGCATTTTTACCCCTCGCAAAAAAAGTAACATTGGGAGACCGTTAATCGAGCCGCGACTGTACCCCATTAATACCGCGGGCGACGGCTGTAAAAATAAATAAATGGGGGTTAGATGGAGGCAATATCATAGCCTGCGATGGAAATGCAATATATAAAAGCATCTGCCGGGGTCGTAGTGGCAACCTGTCGTATCACCTGGCGGGGCGGCCACCTGCCCACAAAAAACACATGGCTTCCTCCACATCCGCGTCACACTTTGTGAAACGTCTCGGGTTGCCGCTGCCCCCCCGTCTCCCTCTTTAATTACAACGCATTCCCGGCTCCCTAACGCGTTTTGTAAAATATCTAAAATTTTTAGCGAGGTGTTTCGTAGGTAATCAGAGGAGCATTCTATTCATGTAAGTGCGTGGGTGCCCGGTTGGTGGTATATTTAGTAAATCCACCTACATTTATATTCATGCACGGACGGCAAATGCAGAAGACATTCTCGCGTCGAATCCCTTCTTCCTCGACTGGGCCAAAAAAAATTCGAATAAATAAAATCCGCAGATGCGCAGCGCCGCACCTGCCAAATCGGACCGAAACTATTTTTTTTCGTAAATTATGAGGAGTTAAGAGCCGAAGCCCCATTTAAGTCGCCATAAATATATTTTTTTTTTTTTTTTCGCGGCTCAACAAGCGTTTTTTAACGGGACAAATAATTTAGAGGTGCCATCGATTAATTTTTGGCGTCGAAAAGAAAGAAAAGGCGGCCCCCCTGTGTTTACACGACACTTCCCGGATGAGTCACGAATAAACAAACATGCTGCACGCTGTAAACTACCCTTCGGGCGCGCCACTTCAACAACAACCCCGAATCGTTGTCCGACGCTAATTAAATCGTGTTAATTCGGCCGATGCAAAAATTCAAAAATTTTTTTTGGGGATTAATTTTAACGAAATAAATAAATTTGGGCAGGAATAGATTTAATTTAATGAGGTACCGGATTACATGTGCCGAAACTTATAATGAGCTCACCTTTCCGTAAAGCACTGGATATGGTAGTTTTTAAAAATAATTGGAGCGATTTTGATTAAAATGTGTTCCGTAGAATAAATTGTTATTAAGTGAAATTTAGTTAGGATTAAGCTGGGGGATATTATAATTTCTTTGTTGCGGTTTTAGTTTGGGTTTAGTGTGGATTTGAGCCAGTGGCGTAGTTAACATCGCTAATGTGGGCGAAGACCACGTATTACGTAAATTTGTACATAAGCTCGTGGTGGAAAAGGCCCACGAATTTTAATTAATTAATTTTTTTAAAATAGCAATAAATGTTGTTTGTTTATGCGAATCGGTTTTGTAGTTGGACTGATAAGAAATACACTTCTGGTTTCGTTATCGTTTTAGTAACTCGAAACGTACTAATCAGAGTTGGCCAAGCATTTAAATAAATTATTTGATAATTGCGAAAACTGTTTTTTGACGGGCTCCAAACGTTTTAACTCTTTTGTGAAGAAAATCGATCGTTTTAATTACGAATAACAATTAATTCGCGTCGACTTAAAACGATTTCGCGCCATTGTAAAATTAAAAATTATTTAAAAGTGCTCCTCGAAATATTAAAAAAAATATATATAAGATAACTACTTTTCTGCTTGCCGCAGGCTTACAAATAACAAGAAGAAAAACAATCAACTGGCTCTCCCGCCCATCTCTACGTTTATGTTTTTTTTTAATGGGACTTAAAGAAAATGTTTATTTTTGAAGTTGTACTTCTTTCGGCGCGTTAGGGTAAAATTTATGTAGGCAACGGAAGCTGCGCGCGCACACGCAACGGAAATTCGACACTGTGACGTTAGACGTCTAAGAAAATAAATTAATTATTGTGAATCGTGCTTAAAACCGAGTGTCAACAAATTTAAATCATTTCAGTAAATATTAATATTTTCGAAAAACGTATTTTTACCATAGCAATGAGTGGGAGCGAGCGAAAAGATACAACAAACTCACAAGTACGAGTGAGAGGGAATGATAAAAATTATTTACTAATTTTTCGTCACCCAAAAATTATTGTGAATTATGCTTAAAGCCGAGTGTGCACATTCGAGCTCAAAGTGGCACATTCCGATCTCGGGAAAATGAAGCGCGCCGCTCCGCGTCGCGCTTCATTTGCCTCCCTCGCTCGGAATGTGCCACTTTTCGCTCGAATGCGCACATCTTCGTATTTATTAAATTTGACTGCTTTATCCTTAACTTTTTCAAATCGAAATATTAAATTTAGTGTCGTAAATATCAATTTTGAGTTCGAAAACATTTTGCCATAGCAATGAGTGGAAGGAGCGAAAAGATACGTCATTTTCGTCAACGCGAGTGAGAGGAACGATTAAAACTATTTAATAATTTTTCGTCACCAAAATTATTGCGTATCGTGCTTAAAACCGAGTGTGCACATTTGAGCTCAAAGTGGCACATTCCGATCTCGGGAAAATGAAGCGCGCCGCTCCGCGTCGCGCTTCATTTGCCTCCCTCGCTCGGAATGTGCCACTTTTCGCTCGAATGCGCACATCTTCGTATTTATTAAATTTGACTGCTTTATCCTTAACTTTTTCAAATCGAAATATTAAATTTAGTGTCGTAAATATCGATTTTGAGTTCGAAAAACATATTTGCCATAGCAATGAGTGGAAGGGAGCGAAAAGATACGTCATTTTCGTCAACGCGAGTGAGAGGGAACGATTAAAACTATTTAATAATTTTTCGTCACCAAAATTATTGCGTATCGTGCTTAAAACCGAGTGTGCACATTTGAGCTCAAAGTGGCACATTCCGATCTCAGGAAAATGAAGCGCGCCGCTCCGCGTCGCGCTTCATTTGCCTCCCTCGCTCGGGAATGTGCCACTTTTCGCTCGAATGCGCACATCTTCGTATTTATTAAATTTGACTGCTTTATCCTTAACTTTTCAAATCGAAATATTAAATTTAGTGTCGTAAATATCGATTTTGAGTTCGAAAACATATTTGCCATAGCAATAAGTGGAAGGGAGCGAAAAGATACGTCATTTTCGTCAACGCGAGTGAGAGGAACGATTAAAACTATTTAATAATTTTCGTCACCAAAATTATTGCGTATCGTGCTTAAAACCGAGTGTGACATTTGAGCTCAAAGTGGCACATTCCGATCTCGGAAAATGAAGCGCCGCTCCGCGTCGCGCTTCATTTGCCTCCCTCGCTCGGAAATGTGCCACTTTTCGCTCGAATGCGCACATCTTCGTATTTATTAAATTTGACTGCTTTATCCTTAACTTTTCAAATCGAAATATTAAATTTAGTGTCGTAAATATCGATTTTAAGTTCGAAAAACATATTTGCCATAGCAATGAGTGGAAGGGAGAGAAAAGATACGTCATTTTCGTCAACGCGAGTGAGAGGGAACGATTAAAACTATTTAATAATTTTTCGTCACCAAAATTATTGCGAATCGTGCTTAAAACCGAGTGTGCACATTCGAGCTCAAAGTGGCACATTCCGATCTCGGGAAAATGAAGCGCGCCGCTCCTCGTCGCGCTTCATTTGCCTCCCTCGCTCGGTAATGTGCCACTTTTCGCTCGAATGCGCACATCTTCTTATTTATATTAATTTATACACGTGGCTATATTTAATTTAATTAGTCCAAAAAGTATAACTTCTAACGCGCGTACAAAAGTATAGGTACCGGTTTTTTTTTTACAATGTCCAAAAGATTTTTCACACAAAAAGATGTTTAATAAATATTTATCAGAAAACAATTGAGTTTGTAGTGTACTTTTATTTAAATTTCATTAATTCTAACGAAGTATAAAATCTATATGGGGTGTTGTACGAATAGGTACCGACACTTAACCGGGTGATACATGAAAACAATCTAAATAATAAAAGTTCATATGGAATATGTCCTAAATCAAAAAACTTTAAAAAAAAAACATCTAAGGTACCGGAGGGTAATAAGGCCCACCAGGTAATAAAGCCTAGAAGCCATTAAATAAAAACTATAATCGAAATCGCTTATTTAGTGCCATCGGCGAGCGAGAAACATCTAAAACATATCACCTCTGGGTTTTTGTTTTTAAATATACATTATTTTCAGAAAAAAATATGTAAAAATCACTTAGAATTCATATTATGTGATGAGTTGGCTTAGTTTATTTAATAAAAAATATTTAACACTAAGTGGGCCTTATTACCCTCCGTACCTTACATATAGCATACATTCTATTACACATTTTTAAGTTAAATTTTACAATACCATAAAACAAAAAATATTACGCACAAGACCACTTGACTTGACAAATCTTTTTGTTCAGTTTTGGCGTTGTTTATAATTGGGTTAAGTCTCAGTACTTATTCGTCCGACAGACTATCGCAGCAAAAACAAATTCCTACTTTTCGACATATCTCATTTGACAAAATGTCCGTGTAGGGGCTTTTTTGAAACGACTTCGAGCATCGACGACATGGAAAGACGTGTTTCGCCGATTTTTAGCATGTCGGGTCATAAATTTCGTTTTAAGCGAGGCGCTAAAAAATAGAGACGCAAGCAATCCATTCAATAACAATAAAGGAATCAATGGATCTTGCATAAAACGAATTTACTGCGGGAAAAAAGGGGGGCTCGAAGAGAATAAATGACGAGTAGCACGCGAACGATGAGGCCTTCTTGATGGGAGAGAACACAACAAACGGAAACAGAAACTCGAACGAAAAGGAACAGCTGCTACAGTCATCAGTGTTCTCAACATTAGGAAGCCGAACTCCTTGCGCCTTGTAAACGGTCGTCTTTATTACGGAACGAGTCTCGCAGCAGTCCCGATTCCGGAACTAGACTTGGAAAAACAATAATGGGTGGCAGGGGCGCGCATAAGATAGACTTTCGAAAGCTAATGATTGACTAACGATGTCGAAAGTGACGCTTTTCGGCTGATTATTCGGCCGGTTTTGCAAGTTTGACGGCGGTTTTGCGTTTTGGAAGGAAACCGCTGGGAACTTCCCGGTGCACTCTCATTTATGGATGAAATTTGCAAAGACCACTCCTTTCATTGTGTACGGGGTGAGGTCGAAGGCTCCGAGGGACGAAGAGACTGCGGTTTCGATCTGTAGAAAGCTTAGAAATTTTTTCCGCCCGGTTTTGAGTTTCTTAAAAATTAATTTGGGAGGTTGCGAAGAGTTGATTCGAAATATCAAAAATTGGCGCACACTTTTGTTTTAATTTGTTTTTTTTATTGTGACGGCATTAAATTATCGTTCATTTCTTTAAAAAAAAAAAAATTTTAATAATTCAAAAAAAATTTGACCCATAGCGCATTTTCAATGAGTAAGAGAGAGCGAGATTTATGCAACGGTAATGAGTTAAAAAGAGATATATCTATGAGTATTGGTTCCTAACTTTCACAATAGCAAAATTTGAATTATTACGATTTTTTTTAAAATAAACTTGAAAAAAATATTTATAAACGATGCAGCTTTTAAAAAAATTAAATTAAATAATAATTTTTGAAAATTTCCCTATGAGCGCCCCATAGATCTCCTTTTAATATTTTAAAAACCTAATTTCAGGTAAAAAAGGCAATAAAAAGAAAAACAAGAACAAGAGATAATTGTTCTTTAACTTTTAACTTTTCTAAATTTTTACATAAGCGCTCAGAAAAATATTAGAAGCACAATAGAAAAAAAAAATGGCCTTGAATACGTTTTTTTAAAACGCGGAGCAATTTTTTCGCCTAAATTTAGAGGAAAAAAGCCCTAAGTTGGCTACACTGCCTTTTCCGATCCCGTTCCCCCGTTCTACGCCACTCCGCACGCTTACCACACACACACGACCGATATTTATTGCCGCTCCTCGCGCTTCTGCCCTTTTTTATTTCTCGAAACAATCGGTTTTTAACTTCTGCAAGTTGGTATAGTGTCGTGTCCTTTTCGGAACATAATGAAAAATCATTAACGGCGTCCTTTTTGTAGGCGCGACGTACTCGGCTCGCTTTTGTTTTACAATAGAAAAATTTCGGACGTAATTAATCTTCAACTGTCAGATCGACGTCATGTGGCAAACGAGTAAATATTTTTATCTTTTTGATAATTAGCGTTGCCAAATTTTAAAAGTGTATCGCGCTCAGTGTTTTCTTTTTGGAGCGTGAATTAATTAATACGAATTGGGGGAGCGGCTATACGCCGCCACTGCGGGTTCGGCGCATTTTTTTATGCAAGAAAAAAAACACGTATAATTGGAATTTTTCGAAGGAATTAAATTCGAAAATTTAAGATATCGCAATTGACACGCGACGATTCGCTTATGCGATAAGTGTTGCTTTTTTTTTGTTGTTTTTACGGCCCAGTAAGCTTTCATGTGGTTTTTTTCTATATTAATGTATGGAAATTTTATGAGAAAAAGCGCGAATGACCAAAAATTTATTCGCTTTGTTTGCGATAAAAAGTTTGTTGACCTTTCTCGAATTTTTCTTATCAGAAGTGCGATTGTCGCTCTCTTTCTTTTTTTTTGAATACGATTTGATTTTATGTTATTTTTATTTTTGTAATTGCGAAGGGGTTTGCAAGAGCGATTTTCTTTTTTGGTCGATTTTGTACTAAATATTAAAAAAATAGTTTTTGTATTTTTTTGGGGTGCGCTGGGGCCCCACAAATATTGTCAAAAATTTTAAGTCGACAAAATGTTTTAAATGGAAAGCTCGGGCCGTTTCACAAAATTCTCCGGTTCGGACAAAAAACTAAAAAAATGTATGGCTATTTTTGAGCAAATTAATTGTTGCAAAAATAATAACCCAAGATTGCGCACAAAAATCTTTTGCAATCGCCGAAATAATTTAAATAAATAATAACAACCTTTCGTGTTGTGTTATTAAAGTGCATCTATCTCTTTTTAGAGCCTTAAAATCGGATCTGTCTCGCTCTGTCTTGCACATTGGAAACATAAAGAAATCAATTTTCTCGAAATACGTTTTTTGGGCTGTTTTCTTTTAACGTACGCCACTGACATGTTATTTCTAAATTTTAATTTGAATAATTTTGAATTGTACGTATTTCAAAATTATGCAGAATCGCGATATGGTACACATTTAAATTAAACGTATATCCATCTCTTTTTAACTCGTTAAATCTATAAATGTCTTGCTCTCTCTTACTTATTGGATATTGTGTTTAGTAAAAACAAGATTTTTCTTAAGTTATTCAATGTTTTTTTATTATTAACCTTTAAAAAATGTATTTTAATTTTTTTTACGTTGAATTTAAAAAAAAATAAACTCGATGGAGGAAACTATTGCATAGAGCCCGCTCCCCCATAGATAACTTTGATAGAACGCAAAAAATCATTTTCCATACAGATTTAGATTTAAAAAAGTATTTAATTGGTATTTTCATTAAATTTTTGAAGCCTTTTAAACGTTCCGCGTTCAGAATCCCCGCCCATCGATCGTTTTACAAGTACAACGAGCAAAAAAAAAAGTAATCCGAAAAGGCGATCGCCGCCCATTCACAAAAAAAAATGTGTTCTAATTAGGCTCTATTTAAACTCGATAATTAATCAAATTAATTTGACTTTCTAATTTTAATACGCGCGAGTGACTTCTCCTTTGAATTTTCGAGTGTTGCCATTTTTTCCCCTTGCTAGCTTGGCAGCATTGTTATCTAATTTTGCGTAACGTTGTTGTGACTTTTCAGCTTGAGAAATAATGCTTTGTTCTTTGTGCTACAAAAACACACATGAAACACCAAGAAAACTTGCAATTGTTTACAATTAATTACGTTGTTTTTGTATGTCAACTCTTCCGCTCGCTCTCCCGAAATTTTTCTCCGGACTAATTAAATTACGCGACGTTCTGCGTCGGTTTTTCTTTTTTACTTCGACTTATGGCAAAAATTTGCTTGTACGAAAAATTTGAGACGTACGAAGTAGGTTTGCTTAGTGCAGTGATTTCCAAAACGGGGGCGAGCTAGTGCAAAGGGGTATTAATACATTTTTTTCCCTTCTACAAAAATGCAAATTCTAAAATTTTTTAAAGAATGAAAACAATTTAAAATTTGGCGAGACCGGGGTTAGAAGTCACAATTTTTGTTCTTTTGCATTTATAGAGCGTATGGTCTTAATTTATCAATGACTTATATATCAATAGATAGTGTATTTATTCTAGTTTAAGAAAAAACAAAGACTTTTTCTCTACCATTATCTAATGAGAACATATTATAATTTTTATGAAAAAAGAGAAGTGTGACTTTTAACCCCGTGCCTGGAGGAAGTAGTCACATACTAAATAAAAGGTAAAATACAAAACGACAAAACCAATGCCTATTTTTATTAAATGTAAAATGTTGTTTGTAAGAAATTTTACCTAAGAAGGGAACGAAAAATTTCTTATTCATAATTGAAAAAAATAAAAAATATTTGCTGTGAGCGAATAGTAACTTCTATCTAACGAATTTAGGTTATGTTAACAAAAATGACACAAATATAATTACAGCCAATCGTTTATGTAGTAAAACCCCTAGTAACCAATAAAAAAGCCCGCACATATTTATGGTGTTGCTTTGCACATGTGACAACTAGCCCCCGTTAACTTGAGACAACTTTCCCCAAAACAGTTTTAGACAATTAACTCCCAAAATAAATTTAAATTTAAAAATGAAGCATATGTTAAACGTCATAAATACACGAAAAAGTATTTCACTATGCAAAACTTAAATAGACTTACAAGACTCAACACAGATTCACAAAAAAAACAAACGCATGTATTTCTTTTACGGTATTTCAGAACGAACTGAAGTGAAGTACGCAAGGAGGTATTGTGCTCGGGCTTCTTTGACACGGATAAACAAATTTATTAATTCATTAGGTTTGCTGTTGTGGCTTTTGTGACAACTTACCCGTGAGACAAATATACCCGGTCTCCCCTATGTCAATATATAGAGGTCCCTCAATTTTTTTTAATTTTTAATTAAATTAAATAAATACGAGGATGTGCGCATTCGAGCGAAAAGTGGCACATTTCCGAGCGAGGGAGGCAAATGAAGCGCGACGCGGAGCGGCGCGCTTCATTTTCCCGAGATCGGAATGTGCCACTTTGAGCTCGAATGTGCGCACTCGGTTTTAAGCCCCCATTCACAATAATTAATTTACTTTCTTTTAGACGGCTAACTTCACACTGTCGAATTTTCATTGCATGTGCGCGCGCAACTTCCGTAGCCTACTTAAATTTTACCCCAACGCACAAAAGAAGTACAACTTCAAAAAGCAAAAACGATTATTACTACTACACTTAAAATTTTATTAACGCTTATTTTTGGGCCACCCTAATACAGTAAAACTTCGATAGTTCGAACACATATCGTTGCGGAACAATCTCTTTTACTCCAAAAAAATTAATTCTTTCTGCAACTGACCAACTTATGCATATTTTCCTCTTTTTTCGAATTTCGCCCCCCATACAAAAAACCATAACTTCGTTTAACACGGTTTCCTCCCGAACCCATCCACCGCATAAATCGGGCAATAGACGTACGGGCGCCGCGATCAATTTTTTTTTAAGTAACAAAACGTTTGGAAACCGCTGCCTCAAAGAAGCGTAAATTTTCTTTACGGATCGCCGAGACAATTGCGGATATTTTAACTGTTCCAAAATTCTGCGCTTTTTAAGCGGCGAAAAAACCAAGTTCGTTGCCTTCTGCGAGTCCTCTTAAGAAAAATACAGGTAGCGAGCGATGAAGCGTTAAGTTTCTTTTCTTTTTTTTTTTGGCACTTACGTTCACTTTGCTTTTAACAATAGGCCTACTTTGTTTTATTACTATTACTGCGGAGTTATTGTTTTTACGTTCTTTTGTGACGCGGATCGTCGAATTAATTTGTGCGATGCATTACAGTGGAGGCGCGATAGCCCGAATCGGTTTTCTCGCTTTTTGGACCGCTTTAAACGCACTCATTTGTTTATTTTTTTTTTCGTAGGAGAAAAAGAGAAAGTCGGCTTGGTGAACGATCAAGCCGTAGCTTAATAGAGCGGCTTTGTGAACGCCCCACAAATAGCTTAATGATTGGAAACGAATTTGTTTACAATTTCAATACCGCAGGCCTTGAATTACCTATTTTATTACGTAATAAAAGTAATATGAAGCACGGATTACTAGATTATTCGGTTACATTTTGTCTGCACGCCAACCCGCGATAGAAAACGACAGCGAGCGCAGGCTTTGCGTAAAAATCGCAACAATTTACGACCTTCGTTCTTTTCTACATTAAAAACAATACTAATTCTTATTGCGTCCCACTGAGAAAATAATTATTTCCAAATCGGATACTTAGCCTACTATTATTGCCAAACACAAAGAGACCTTTCTTAACGATCTTCATAATTGCATGCAAATAGCATTATTAAGGCTTCCCAACCAAAAAAAAAAAAAAGACAAACACACTTTCATTTTTCGTCCATTTTATTTGTTAATATTTAGGCGGCCGCGATTAAATTTCGTTCGGGCCGCGAAATAAAAAATTCGAAGCTCGTCCGACGAGCCGCCACTGCTCAAACGATAAATTTCCGCGAGCGGCTCCTGATCTCTCTTTACGAAAATAATCAAATTCTTTTGTTATTTACACGCGAAACGAATTATTATGTTATGTTTTTTTTTGCAACAGAAAATTTATAGGTCGCTCTCTCAAGGCGAAACTTTCTGAAAATATGGCAACACCTTCTTTTTTTTTCGCCCTTCGACACGATCGGAAAAAAAGTCGTTCGAAAACGCGTGCGCTCGCACGAATTTCATAAAATTACCATTCATTTGTGCAAAAATAACCGCCGCCCAACGTAAACGCGCATTTATCGAGCTTTACTCGATTAAATTTTTCGCCGAAAACCCATTAATTTCTAAAAATAATCGTAATAACCGAATTAAAAAGGGGTTTTCGCTCCATTCAAACAGATTTGTTTGATTTTTTTTTCACCGTAAACATAGTCGCAACGCGGAAAATTGATTTTTTGGAGTTTTCAAAGGCGAGCGCGCCGGACGCGGGCAAAACTATCGGCATATAGCCCTTGCGTTTTAAGAGTACGCTGACGTCACACCTAACCTTTAAATAAAATTCGATTGTTCGATTTTTGATCGACTAAATGTCGTCGGGGGTTGCTGCCAACGAGTAAATTACAATTTCCCCAAAAAAAAAACAATTTATGTTTCGATCGGGGGTTGTCATGGAAACGTTTGTATAACAAGTGTGACCTTAAACACGCACCGTTTTTAGTGCGCCTCGGAACTTCGCCCAACATAAAAATAAAAGATAGAAAAAAAAACAATCATTAACCTTCCGTGTACGAGGTGGGATATAACTAATGTGACCAATTTTTTTCTTGTTAAAACGGGATGCTTGGTAATCGTGCTTAAAACCGAGTGCGCACATTCGAGCTCAAAGTGGCACATTCCGATCTCGGGAAAATGAAGCGCGCCGCTCCGCGTCGCGCTTCATTTGCCTCCCTCGCTCGGAAATGTGCCACTTTTAGCTCGAATGCGCACATCTTCGTATTTATTACATTAATATAATTTATTCTACGCTCCTTCAAATCAAAGATTTTAATTTAATTTAGTAAATATCGATTTTATTGGGAACTGACATGGAGGCGTGGCTTAAAAAACATGTCGGAAAGTAGCTTACAATTTTAAATGTTTAACCCATGTGATAATAGGATAAGTCTTTAAAATATTATTAAATATCACAGATATATTAGTTTGGACGGGTGAATCAGTTTGATCAGGTCGATTATTTTGTTTTATGGTCGATTCTATCGTTTTACGTCGTTCTAGTCGTCTTTGCAGCCGAGATTCTTGTTGAACAGTATTTTCTGCTCCAAACGACTTAGGTAAATGGCATGATGGAACCGCTGTTTTTTTTTTAAATCTTCTTTTCGAATTATAATCTAAAAAAATCACGAATAACAAATTACTTTTTTTATTAATGTTTAATTACTTGCAAGGTAAAAAAATTATACTCTCAGTTTTTAATTTTTAGGTTAAACTTTAAAAACATACCTGGTAATATATAATCAGTTTTCTTGAAATGTAGCGAGCAAATTTTCATTCGAGGAGTAACTTTATTTATTTTCAATAACTTTTTCCAAATTACCAAAAAAATTTTCTAGTAACGCTGTACCATCACCAGCTTTCGGAAATTTATGGAAAACCACGTTTAAATTTTTATTGGCTTTACTCTTACAATCTCTCACTGCACAACATACTCTATTTTTTGATTTATTACGTTCTGTAAAAACTGCACCTTCCATTTTTACTTTTATTTATTAATAATTTATTATAAACTATTTATTACTAATATAAACTGCATATATTTACAATGTATTTACTTGACAGTTGTAAGCTATTAATGGTTTGTTTTTTTACCACCAGATTGCGTGCCTCGATTTGTCAGTTCCCAATATTCGAAAAACGTATTTTTACCATAGCAATGGGTGGAAGCGAACGAAAAGATACAACAAACGCATAAGTACGAGTGAGAGGGAATGATAAAAATTATTGGCTAATTTATCCTCCCCAAAAATTATTGTGAATCACGCTTAAAACCGAGTGCGCACATTCGAGCTCAAAGTGGCACATTTCCGATCTCGGGAAAATGAAGCGCGCCGCTCCGCGTCGCGCTTCATTTGCCTCCCTCGCTCGGAAATGTGCCACTTTTCGCTCGAATGCGCACATCCTCGTATTTATTGAATTGGCCTGCTTTATTCTTCGCTTTTTCAAATCATATATTTAAATTTACTTTACTAAATATCAATTTCATATATTTTACCATAGCAATGAGTGGAAGGGAGCGAAAAGATACGAT
Organism: Sinopyrophorus schimmeli; assembly: GCA_036325965.1. Lineage (NCBI taxonomy): Eukaryota > Metazoa > Arthropoda > Insecta > Coleoptera > Elateridae > Sinopyrophorus > Sinopyrophorus schimmeli. The sequence goes on from JARFIZ010000325.1 coordinate 1,835,003, forward strand.
AATCTTGTCGGTGCAAGTGAGGGGGACCGATTAAAATAAGTCAATTGACTTTTTGTTTCATTTATTGGCCTAAAACATTGTGAATTACGGTTAAAACCGAGTGCGCACATTCGAGCTCAAAGTGGCACATTCCGATCTCGGGAAAATGAAGCGCGCCGCTCCGCGTCGCGCTTCATTTGCCTCCCTCGCTCGGAAATGTGCCACTTTTCGCTCGAATGCGCACATCGTCGTGTTTATTGAATTGGCCTGCTTTATCTTCGCTTTTTCAAATCATATATTTAAATTTACTTTACTAAATATTAATTGTATATTTTACCATAGCAATGAGTGGAAGGAGCGAAAAGATACGATAATATTGTCAATGCGAGCGAGAGGAACGAGTAAAATTATCAATTGATTTTTTGTTCAATTTATTGGCTTAAATTATCGTAAATCGTGCTTAAAACCGAGTGCACATTCGAGCTCAAGTGGCACATTCCGATCTCGGAAAATGAAGCGCGCCGCTCCGCGTCGCGCTTCATTTGCCTCCCTCGCTCGGAAATGTGCCACTTTTCGCTCGAATGCGCACATCGTCGTGTTTATTGAATTGGCCTGCTTTATTCTTCGCTTTTCAAATCATATATTTAAATTTACTTTACTAAATATTAATTTATATATTTTACCATAGCAATGAGTGGAAGGAGCGAAAGATACGATAATATTGTCAATGCAAGTGAGAGGGGAAAGAGTAAAATTATGCAATTGATTTTGTTTCATTTATTGGCTTAAATTATCGTAAATCGTGCTTAAAACCGAGTGTGCACATTCGAGCTCAAAGTGGCACATTCCGATCTCGGGAAAATGAAGCGCGCCGCTCCGCGTCGCGCTTCATTTGCCTCCCTCGCTCGGAAATGTGCCACTTTTCGCTCGAATGCGCACATCGTCGTGTTTATTGAATTCGTCTACTTTATACTTCGCTTTTTCAAATCATATATTTAAATTTAGTTTACTAAATATTAATTGTATATGTTTACCATAGCAATGAGTGGAAGGGAGCGAAAAGATACGATAATATTGTCAATGCGAGCGAGAGGGAACGAGTAAAATTATGCAATTGATTTTTCGTCTAATTAAGTGGCTTAAATTATCGTAAATCGTGCTTAAAACCGAGTGTGCACATTCGAGCTCAAAGTGGCACATTCCGATCTCGGGAAAATGAAGCGCGCCGCTCCGCGTCGCGCTTCATTTGCCTCCCTCGCTCGGAAATGTGCCACTTTTCGCTCGAATGCGCACATCATCGTATTTATCGGATTTGTTTATGTTAATCTTTTTTTTAAGCCAACAAATCTTGAATTGCAATTAATAAATTGAACGATAGGGGGTGGCCGTTGTTAGCGAGGCGACCGAAAGCTATCACGTTCCCACGGCACACTTGAAAGACACCGAGCAAAGCTCGGTCGCCCAGATATTTTAAAATACAGTAAAACCTGTTTTTGTGCGGTCCTTTTTATGCATATATTTACAATGTATTTACTAGACAGTTGTAAGCTATTAATAGTTTGTTTTTTTACCACCAGATTGCGTGCCTCGATTTGTCAGTTCCCAATACTCGAAAAATGTATTTACCATAGCAATGAGTGGAAGGGAGCGAGAAGTACAACGTGTTTTACTTAAACCTATTCATTATTAATTATTAAAATATATTTCTTATCATTGAACTGTCATAAAGTACAATTTTGTGAATTTTATTTCATTTTATTTTCGGGGTATGGCAAACCCCATCTAGTATGGCATGTGACATTAACTCACCTCGTATGCGGAAACTTAAAACGTGTGACGTTTCTGATTATTATTATTATTACTAGTAGCTTAAAGTAATTAATGCGAACGATTGCTATGGCAACGATGTGTACAGTTGCTGATTAAAGTAATGCATTTTTTACGACTCCGCCATATATAAATTATGAAACGGTAAGTGTATTAAATAAAAGCGGCTTGTCACGGTTTCGCAATAAGAAAATAGCGTCGTCGTTACGTAAGGATCAAGATTCGGGGATTAGTTCTGGGGGCCGCCTTTTTTTTTGCGATGCGAAGGGGGTCGGCGACTGGAGGCGGCGTGCGTGTCTCTTACCTCTTCTTCCGGCGTTCCGGTGTTGACTGAATCCATACTTTGGCTCAGCGTGACGGATAGGGGTGCTTCCATGTCGTGATCGGCGGCGGCGGCGGCGAGAGTGGTGCCTGGCGACTCGGAGTCGTGTCGCGCCCTCTTGAGCGACGGGGGTGTAGCGGCAGACGGTGGGGACGCGTTGCCTCCCAGAGGATGCCGGCCTCTCTTCGTGGTGTTGAAGGGGGCCTCCACGATTCACGGAAGAAGGTCTCGGTTTATTTTAACTATTTCTCTAATAAACACATGCACAAACACGAGTGTTCTTCGAGCGAAAACACGTGGCGTCGGGCGCGCGCTGGCTGCTCTGGGGTCGGTGGTCCTTCCGTGTTCACCCTTACGCGGTGACGACAAGAAGAAGGCGCACGTCGATCGCGGTTCTTTCGGTGGCAGGAATCGTATTATACTAACAGGTGTCCAAACTTTGTGACGAACGTAGCTCGACTGCGGCGCTGCGTGACGTGCCAGTCTGGGGGACACGTGGGGGTGGGACGCTCAGGTAAAGTGGGTGTTGCAGCGCTATGACAGCAACTGCAACGCTAACTGTTTTACTACAGCCAGTGCTTGCCTCAGACTGTCACCCGCGCGCACCGGACAGGTACACCTTCGCGCGCGCACCCCATCCACGCTCATGCGTCGTCTTCTTACCTGTCCGCCGACGTTCAAATATTAACCACCTTCCCCTAAAATATCTGCCTATTTTTTTAACCGACATCCCGCACGCAAGTGCCCCTTTTTTTTTATTTATCGCCCGCCTCGAACAACATTTCTACACATCTCGCTTTAAACGTAATTATTTCATTAGGGGGGTTGCTCTCTCTCTCTCCCGCGCCCCCTCTCGCTCTCGCGCGCCCACTTTTGTATTCATTCAACCGCCGACCCCCCCGAATCCTTCCTCTTATTAGTTTTAAATTAATATTCCATAAAGCCTTAGAGCCCCCCAGAGAACTACCCGATCTTCACATGATCCCCTCTCTAACTTTCCGCCCTTCCGAGAGCCCCTTTACACAACAGTAGGTACAGCTCATCCGCGCCAAGAACACCGTGTGACGTCGTAATTGGTAATTAAGTGCAGCCACCATAGCACAACGCCTTATTACTAAGCAAAATATTAATTTGCTCTTCCCGAATTTTTTCGATTAGAAACGGGAATTGTCTTCGAATTGACGGTACTTGGGGGTTTTGTACTTATTTTGCGAATCGATTTTACCTTTTTTCAAAGTTGAAAAGGAAAATTTTAGCGGACAACAAAAATTCAAATTTATTTTGGGATTTTATGATGGAAAAACGTATTTACCATAGCAATGAGTGGAAGGGGGCGAAAAGATACGCGAATCACATTAGTGGGAGCGAGAGGGAAGAATTAAAATTGTTTAGCCGATTTTTCGTCTAATTTATTGACCTGAATTATTGTGAACGGTGCTTAACCCTTTGCGCTCCCGCCTATTGACTCATATAGAGATACCAGCAACTCCACCACTATATTAGTTATAAATTTAAATACATAATATAACAGAAAAATACGGTTGCTGCAATAAAAAAAATACTTATCTCTAAATAACATTATGTAAAACAATTCCTAATTTATTTTCTTTTAACAAAATGAAAATTTTATGTTTTAAAGCTCATATTTTAAATGTCGCATATACGGCGACAACGGAGTGCAAAGGGTTAAAACAGAGTGTGCACATTCCAACTTTACAATATATTTTAATTAAAATATATAAGGTAACTGATCCAAACAAGGCCCGGTGCCTAGTAAGGCCCAGTTTTCAAATTTCCCGCTTCCTGATTTCGAATCATTGTTGACAATGCTCGTATATGTTACAAGAGAAAGATTGCTACTTTTATTTTGAAGTTTAATATAAATAAACATTTTGATTACAAAGTATTGATGCATTTTTTTCAAAAACCTATTAATTATGCCTTTATAAACGTAAGGTGGGCCTTATTTGGATTCGTTGCCTTATTATTTTCATGGGGGCTATGCCAAGTGTACTATTTAATCTTGGAAAAACGTGCACATATGAATACATAACTATTTTCTTTTCAAATCGACAAAAGTAATTTAAACTAATGCGATAAATACGAGGATGTGCGCATTCGAGCGAAAAGTGGCACATTTCCGAGCGAGGGAGGCAAATGAAGCGCGACGCGGGCGCGCGCTTCATTCCAGATCGGAATGTGCCACTGACTCGAATGCACACTCGGTTTTAAGCATGATTCACAATAATTTAGGCCAATAAATTAACCAAAAAAATCGGTTAATTAATTTTAATCGTTCCCTCTCACTCCCACTAATGAGATTGCCGTATCTTTTCGCTCCCTTCCACTCATTGCTATGGTAAATACATTTTTCAGACATTGAATCGATATTTATTACACTAAATTTATATTTATGCTTTGAAAAAGCGAATAATACGTAGACAAATTCAACAAATACGAAGATGTGCGCATTCGAGCGAAAAGTGGCACATTTCCGAGCGAGGGAGGCAAATGAAGCGCGACGCGGAGCGGCGCGCTTCATTTTCCCGAGATCGGAATGTGCCACTTTGAGCTCGAATGTGCACACGCGGTTTTAAGCATGATTCACAATAATTTAAGCCAATAAATTAGCCAAAAAATCGGTTAATTAATTTTAATCGTTCCCTCTCACTCCCACTAATGAGATTGCCGTATCTTTTCGCTCCCTTCCACTCATTGCTATAGTAAATACGTTCATCATTTTCCCCTTGCCTGTTAAAATTTTATTCTCTGACACGCCGAAAGAAGTATAACGTCTAACGCACATCGGTTTTTTTAAATCAGATCAACCTTTTGCAAATCTATCATTGCTAAAAAATTTTAATATTATTAACAGTTAATTTGATTTTATTTTAAGAAGAAGCTAAATACTTATACAAAAATATAATCGATTTGCAAAAGGACGAAGTCGACTTGCCAAAGAGTAAATTTACAGTACATAATTCGTAGAAAACTACAATTTTATTAAAATACCATTTAAAACTCTTTGTTTATAAAAATAGATAAGTCAACCCTTATACCATTGTATAAAAATAATTGCTTTTTAATTAAACGTTTTCCGTTCATCAAAATAAGTTTGTTATATCGTAAAACGAAAGCCTTCAAATCAGATCTGTTAATTTAACTTTAAATTATCTAAAACTTTCTTGTTTAAAGTTTTTCTCTGTCTCTCACAATAAGCGAGATTAAAGCACACCATAAAAATATTCCGAGTTCGTTCAAAATCTACTAAGTCTTAAGACTTGCGTTTAATACAGAGCAATTAAACAAATTAATATTGTAAGATGTAGATGTAAGATTTACAGTCACTTAAAAAAGTGCTCTACTCCCAAAAAAAATTTCCAGCACAGAAGACCACGATAATAATATCAAAGAAAATAGACTCACAATTGTCGCAACCATAAATAACACAATTAATGAGATCCACTTACCTGAAACAAAAGAAAATAAAATTAATCAATCTCAAAAAAGTTGGGGGCTACATAAAAATAATAGTTAAAAATAGAAAACATTAAAAAAAATAAAAAGTGTATCGGTTTGGCAAGAAAGTAATGTCGATTTGTTCGTTTGAAATAAAATCAATTTTTTTAATGAATCATTAATGTTAAAGTTCTACTCTTGACGCTCCGAAAGAAGTCTAACTTCAAAAAGGGACACACCGAGAAAAAAAAGTGTAAGATTGTGATCGGTTTCTAAAAGACAGATTGATTTGTCAGTCTGTTGGGAAATTCGAAACAGCTTTAGAATTTATCTAGGTCTGTCCCTCCTTTTTCAACATTTATATTCAATAAAGCTACACGAAATAGTTATTAGATCCATTAATAATTCAAATGTAATATCCATTAACTAATATCAAATCCTACAAGCCATGCATTAATAAAACCGTCATTTAAATTAACATCTCCAAAATAGAGGTATTGAAATTATTTAAATTAAGCAGAACGCTTCTCCAGATCGGTCCTCGATGAGATTACAACAAAAATATCCGATAACTTAATCAAGTTCGTGCCGAAAGCTCATGCATAAAAATGGACCAATCAGAAAGCAGCAACAGCTTATATTACTCCATACACCTTAACATAATAGAATTTCATTATTAATCGTTCCTATTAAATTACAAAGCCCGTGTATAATATACAGAATAACTTTGTCCTCGTTTCCTTTACGACTGCCTAAATTAATCAATAGCAATTAAATCATGTCTGATATAAATTAAGCGTAATGCATTATTCTGAAATCAACTACAAAACACACACGGAGACAACTTTAGAACCTATACATCCACACGAAATAGCTTCTATGATAAATTACAAGATTAAGGTGTTTGTTTGCACACCTTAACTCTTCCTAAGTGCAAATTCGTTACCTTAAATTAGTCGGGATCAACTTCCGATGATCTGCACAAGCCATAGACTTCCAGCTCTGTTAAGGCATAGGGATAGACTCTTCGTTCCTTCTTTGGTGGATGCAATCGTAGAGCAGAAAAGTTTCTTGAGCATCGAAGCTCGATGCTCCAAGAATAGTGTAATAAGATCACACACATTGTAAATCACCTGAAACCATCGATTTCAATTAGAAAACATATAAAATTAACGGTAAAACATTAGTGCAATAAAATGGTTGCTTACTACATTAGAAATTTGGAGGGAATCTTCGTTTGTGGTTACAAGATCTTGATCCAAGACCAACAAGCATAGCTTACGCACAATTATTGTGTACACAAAGAGATGTTCGTTAATTAAACACAATTTCAGTTCAGTACACCACATAATTAATGTTTATTAATTAATTCAAACACAAAACTAACCGAACAAATATAGACGCGTAACAGGTTGTTGAAGGACACGAGCTTCACTTGTTACATGGACGCCATCGTGCGGATATTTTCAAGCCGAATTAAAAGTTTTTAAACTAAATCTAAGCTTTGTTTAAATAAAATTTAATAACGAAAAATTTTTATATAATTTTAGTAAAATAATAAAACAGTAATTTACAAATATTACATTATAATTAACATTTAAAGCGTATCACACATTTCGAGAACTGAACACAGATGCCACCTATAGGGGCATTATGGAACCGCACGAATAAACAGACATAATTCAAATTTAAAAATATAAACAAATCTTAATTAGATATGTAAAAGGTAGATTAAATGATAATAATGCGGCTCAAGTAACAATTTTTCTTTAATGAAAGTTAACAGTACAATTACAGAATTAAATCAAGAATTTTAGTTGAAAAATTAATGTATTGACTAGTAAACCCTGCTATTTATAAATGAAAAACTAAAAAATTATTTTACGAAAACGAATAGAAGTTAGAACTCACTTATGCACACAGTTAATAGCAAATTATGTTTATTAAGAAATAATTCAATTTGTAAGCTTAATTATTTACTTATCAAAATGAAAATAACGCAAATTTACAAGTACAAAAAATTAATTACATAACAGTTAAATTTAACACAATCTAAACACACAAACAAAACTAATTAGCATTTTTATTTTGCCAAAAATAGTCTAATTCAATGTTTTTACGAAGAAACCACTCTCAAAATTGTAGACTTTCGGTATATTCTACTTTTTATTATTTTAAGTCACAATCTTTAAAAAAGATTAGCTGCAATTTGTTTATAAATGAGAGTACTCTAAGTGTGTATCTAAAAGTGGGATTCACATAAAAACAACAAACTACTTAAACTGTTAAATAATAGTTATCGGATATAAATAATAGTGTATAAAATTTTAAGTTACTAAAGACAATCCCACGGTGAGACATGAAGCAGTTGCATTTATATCAAACCACCCAGTAATTGCCAAAACATAAAATAATAAGTCCATTAAGAAAAGTAATTTTGTATAGCACTAGAAACCTTGCGATGTATTGTTCCAGCTGTGTTTATTACCCAACACACATTTTTTTCTTTAAGGTGTGCACTTATTCCTTCCTTCTGACTCGCAAACGACGACTTAAATGAAGTGCTTATATAAAAAAATACGAAAATGACTATGTTTTGATTCGATTCAGAACGAAGCAATAACTTCCACGAGAAGTAATCAAGCCTCGTGAAACAATACACAACAAAGAGCCACAGTGCATTACAACGCTCTCAAGACTTCCCTTAAATTTTGTTTATTTAAAACTAACACACAGCCAGTAATATGAAAGCAACTAACAAATCTACTACTTATCACACTTTATTTATGGAATAAAAAAAATGGCATCAATTACTGCAAAGAGGAGGTTTGCATACAAATACACTTGCAACATCAAAGAGAAAAAATCATGTCCATTGTTGGCACAAATATTGTAACAAATACCTCAAGTCATAATTGATAACACTATATAAACGTCCATATAATTTTTTCATCCTCCACACACGTTTCAAGAATGATTAAAAATGTTTGTTTAATGCCAGTGTGTGCTATCATTCTGCGGCTGAGTGAAATAATTATCGCTGTTGGGTAACATGAATAGCTAGCGACGGTTATTATATGTGTTGTTCGAAGTGCGGTTTGGAGGTGGCCTGTTGAAGTTATTGGGTCGACCTCCGGCTCCGCCGGCAGGCCCACCGCCTCCTCCACCACCGCCACCTCGAGCTGTGCCAACTCCACGTCTTTGGCCATTATCGCGAGATCTTGGACCTCCAACGTTATCTGAACCAACTCGATTGTTACCATAGGATAAGCGATCCTTAGTCTTTTTTTCCTCCACGTTCAGGATGGTGCCGTTCTTGTCATTTTGCGGATAATAAATAGGCTAAAGTACATTATTACAATTAAAAACAACGTAATTAAAAGGACAAAGATTTCGCACCTTTGCTGCAAGACAGTTTTGAACTGCTTGTTGATTCTCGTAGGTAATGAAACCGTAATTGGGTGGAGCCCTTGGTCCTGACACGTTTCCTTTAGCATTAGGCTTACTGTGAATTCGCAGATCAATAATGAATCCAAATGCTGCAAATATATCTCTTAATTCGTCCTCTGTTGCGCTGTGTGGTAAGTTGCCCAAGAACAACTGATGACTGTCACCGAAGTTAGAATTTCCGTAGGGTTGCGATTTTCTTCTATCATCTAAAATTATTAATCAATTAGTTTAGAAGTAAATGAACACTTTTTGGTTGTTTATCGACTTAGCAGAAGAGAAACAAAAATTATGAATGAAATCAAGAAAAAAATAGATACCGCAATGGGATTAGTCTGGGAACTGATAACTAAGCAGAAGAATATGAGCTTAAAGGACATAAGTGCTAAACCAAATGCTAAGACTTGCCATAATTCACTCCGTCATCGGCAAAGCTATTTTTGCCACTTCCTGAGTTACGTGTATCCTGTCTGGGTGGACGAGACTGATTATTTCTTGGGCCACGATTCGGATTAATACGCTGATTATTGCCAGGTCCTCCACCTTGTCCTACTTGTGAACCAGCCATGGGCATATCTCGATTATCGTAGCGATTCTATTGAAAGGATTATTAAAATAAATCAATTACTACAGCTTTCGCACTGCGAATTCACCCTTTTCCAAATTCAAATGAATTCTTTTATAAATAAAGTAATTCCCCACAAGTTCTTTAAGTTTTTCGCATTATTATAAAAGAAGTTCAAATTTTATTCATTCCCAGTTAAAAAAGATTTGCAATAAATTAAATATTATATTTTTTAACAGTTACATGGCAGGTTTGATTTGATTTTCAAAAAGGGCGAATTTCGAGCGAGAAACCCCGTACCGCAATTAACTTACAGGCGAAAGAGATTTCGGTGGTTGATTATAAACTGTATTGACCGGAGAAACGCCAGAATAACCAGATGTGGTTCCAGCCCCGCCACCTGATTTCAGAAGAGTAGCGTACGTCTTTGGTTCATTTGATAATACTAAAATTAAATTGGCAATCATTTAAAATCGATCGCTTTCCAATTACTGTCTACCTGTGTCCTGATTTACGTCCGTTGATTCTAAGGTTTCCTGAGCGACATATCCGGTATCTAAATTGGCTTCGACTGGTATTTCTTCCGGGATTTGATGAAGTTCCTCTTCTGCAACTGGCAAAGGACTTGTAGCCGGCATACCTTGTGGTATGTTTCCAATCGGAGCCCCCATGTTTTGCCCTTGGACTGGAGATACGTGCTGAGGGATTTGTCCTAAAATTTAATGATTTAGAAATGTATTTTCGTTGATAATATTATACTACAATGCACCTATAAAGAACTTGCTTACGACGATAACTTTGTTACAATGTACCCTTTTTTTAACTCACAATAACAAACATGCGAAAAATACTCGTTTTAATTGAACTCTCGTCCAGCACAAACCAAAATTCGTCATTTTGTCCATTACAAATGCAGCAATTTGATATTTCCTCCGATAGCAGAGTATGAAACTGCGATAACTGAAGAAGCAATGACTTCTATCAAAAGTTACGTTAATTTCGGCAAAAAAAAGACATCAATGTTACTATTTCAATAATAAACAATGTTAAACCTAGTCCACATAAAAATTATAAGTTTTATAACCCATCCCTTGAACCCAAACAAAATGGCTCGGCTTTCTTCAAAATATGTAATATTATCTAAGTTATGCGCTTTTATTTTCCTCCTTATCTTATAAGGTAATAGTAATCTTTGTTTCAATAAAAACATGAGAATAAAATTACATGCATATGCATTTGTTTAATTACCAATTATTCATATGAGAAGAAGACTCCATTATAACGGGATACTGCATTCCTTCGAATATAAGGCTTAGCCGTTTTGAAAATCAAGTTTAGATTTTTTTTGAACATCCAACATAAGAGAAGCTTCAAGAAAAAAGGTTGGAAGCTCACTTGCTGCACTTTGTAGGAAAAACTAATACTCACTACAAAGTCAGGTGGTAAATTTCGATGTCCTAACAGTTATGATCTTATAGAGATAGATATTTATTAATCTACCATTTTATTTTGATCTTTTTTTAGACTTCAACTCGTAAATTACTCAAGGACAAAAGTGAGCCTCATATTCGATGAAATATGGTATTTTACTTGCTCTCCTAAAGCCCATTAAAACAAATTCTATTCATTATGTACCAGAAATAACGTTCATATCCTCGGGATGCAAAGTTCCATTAACAGCAGCGACCGGTTGCGGGGGAATAACGTGAGCCAAGTTTGTGGGGGGTTGCCCGTGGTGATGTGTAACAGGAGCCATATTCGGTTGAATGGGAGCAGCAGTAGGATTGTAATATGAAATGGGTTGTTGATTAACAGGCGATACTTCATTCATAATGGGTCGTTCCTGTACCATGTCGTCCTCGGCTTCAGAACGTGATTCCGGCTCGCATTCGTCGTCTGATACAATCTCGTCCTAAAAATGCAAAACTTAAGCCCCAAGGAACCCACAACAGTAAACAAAGTCGAACCTGGTAGCGAAAAATGTCGTTGTGAACGTAATACTTCTTAGGACTTTGAGCAGCAAGCACAAAAGTCTGGGTGAATCGTCTCATAGGTTGTCCAGCATTCGAGAGTTCCCCAGTCACCTGGACCACCACCCCGTTCCCCAAAGTTGCCTGTGCATCCACTTGGGTTATTTTAGCATGACAATCGCGGAAGTTGAGCTGCTGAATCTTTTGATGGATCTGTTTTTGTCCAATCATTGGACTAGTCTCACGGTTCGGGGGATCAAGTCCTCCATGTACGAAAGAAGATTGATTGTTGTAGAACCTAGAAATCAAACAAATCAATATTTGAGAGGATAACAATCACTTAGTCATAGCATAAGCAATTATTAAACAATTCCTTTATCTTCGCTAATGGAACACACCACTATCAAATTAAATATCAAAGTCCCCCATGTTTTTCTACAAAAAAAAAACTTAAACCAACCTGTGCAAATGTGTAGGGGCCTTGTTCAGTAGGGTGTAATATTGTCGAACAAACTCACGTCCAACACTTTGGGGCGACGGCGGGGCCTCCATGACCATTCCTACACAAAGATTACAAATTAAAAAAAAACCGCCATTCCTTGTAATTCTATCTTTGCTTAAACCCGAGCTGATCGCAGCTAGCAAAAAATTCTACGATCGAGCGTATTTTGAACGTTTTTCGAAAAATTACTAGGGCAACGTGCACCATGCGAGGCTCCAGAAATTCGTGCCTTCTCTAGAAACAAACGTCAACTAACTCCAATCAAACTTACCTGCAAGCGTACTTTACGTAAATCGATTAGATCACTAAAAACTTGAGTTATTATGTTCAATAGAAGTTTCGATAACCTTTTAATTTACTTGAAAAGCGTTAAGCGTATTTAATACAAGAAAAATTAAACGACGGGTGTAAACTTTGTACATCGGTTCTTTCAATGAAGTGACACTTTCGTTCAGGTGGCGCTGTAACTCACTATTTTAATCTCGACCCCAAAAGTTCTACGGGGTTCGAGATTAAAATACAACGATTTTTGGTGGGAAACTTTAGAACGCCTTGTTATTAAGTGCATTTAACTTTACCAACACATTGTGAGAGTCTCTACAGTTAGTTTTAGTAGAAATAAATCATATAAGTGGTCTAATTTGGAGGACAAGTAATTTTAACTTTATTTGTTGGCGTTCAAAACGCGATATAACAAGGTTGGTAGTACGAGTTTCTCCCAAATTAAACAACTTCCGTTTTGAGGGAGCGTTGCGATTGGTCGTCGAATACCCACAATTCCCCATCGATCCGTGAGCTGTTTCCTGTTGAGAGCGTCTTCATGGTGTGGTTTGATGGTAGACGGTGTTTTTAGATAGTTTTGTTTGCAGAGGATTATTAGTATTAATAAATAATTATAATGGCTTCACAAGATTGTCCGATGGATAACGGCGAAGATTTTTCACAAGACGTACAAGCCGACCAAAATTTTCAACAAAGCGATCAAGTTAATGGGCAAAATGGTGGAGGAGACGGCCCCGTTGCAGATAGCGGTAGTGCCGATGCACCCGGACGCGATGACGACAGGTAAGTTTTAATGTCCTAAACAGCATTAATAAGTAATTAGATATAATGAAATAATTAAAAGTCGGAAGTAAAGTAAAGTAGATCTTGGAACTGATTGTGTCCAATAATTTTTTATCGGTATTCATCGGCCTCTAATTATATTATATTTTAGTTAAAATTCCTTAATGCTGTTCCAAGGATGTTTGTTTAGTAGCACTTAATTAGATTTTGCAAAAATTAGTGTTATATTTAGATGTAAACTTTGTTTTTGTATATAGAATGCTTTATGCGATTCAAAACCGGGAAGAATTTTTCTTAATTGGGATTTTTTTGATCAAAATAGCATTCAAGGTATTCAAGATGTCTTCACTATAAATATTTGAGACGTTTCTTATTTTCAGCTTTTTTAAAGAGAATTTCAGTAGAGTAAAGTGATCGAAATAAAAAAAAGATAATTTGTTGTTGCAAATAAGGTTGACAGAATTAGCAAGCGATGCTTATACATTAACCAGGCTTCCTTATCTTCAGGTATCAGCCATTGACGATAAGAGAAGACAGGCAGCTGGAGTCCGACCACTTGGATTACCCATGGTATTTATCCTTGGGCACCACTACAAGCAGTCACTTAGTAACATTATCGTTACTTACCTAACTTGTAATTTGGCTATTGATGTGCACACTTGATCAAATTTATACTAAACTCCTTGAAAAATCTTTTGATCTTGAGAGATTTGCATTTTTAAAGTTTCTTAATTTTAAATTTACAGAGATTTTTTTAATAGCATTTTGCGATATTGCAGTTGTTCCATTTGATTGAACTAGGATCAGTTCAGTTAGTTGCTGCTCAATTTATATTCATCTATAAATTTTAAATAATTTACTCATTTTTTAAAACAATTCATTAGTTTAATTTAGGTAATTTGTTTAAATGTACATCCGATCTAACTTTCTTATTTTTTGTTCACAGAAAACTCTTTGTTGGTGGTTTAAGTTGGGAAACGACAGAAAGTAAGTTAACTCCTCCGATCTCAGTGCATCACTTAATTGTCGCCTTTTTTCGCAGAGGAACTAAGAGATCACTTTGGAGCTTACGGAGAAATAGAAAGCATAAATGTTAAAACAGATCCCAACACAGGCCGATCGAGGGGCTTTGCGTTTATTGTTTTTAGTTGTGCGGAGGCAATCGATAAAGTTGTAGCAGCCGGAGATCACATTATTAACAATAAAAAAGTAGACCCAAAGAAAGCGAAAGCACGACACGGCAAAATCTTCGTTGGCGGCCTAACGAACGAATTGGCCGACGATGACATCAAAGGTTACTTTAGTCAGTTTGGAAACGTACGACTTTGCATTTCTCGTGTGAATCTTTTTTATGAAAAAACTTGTTCTCGTAGATTGTGGAAGTCGAGATGCCTTTCGACAAAACTAAAAACCAAAGGAAAGGATTTTGCTTCATCACCTTCGATTCGGAACAGGTCGTAAATGAGCTCCTCAAAACGCCAAAGCAGACCATCAAAGATAAGGAAGTATGTAATTTTTGAAAATCGATTTTCTTTGTTCTCCCACTCTTGACTCTTTGCACTCGGGGCCTAGTGAGTCATAGTTTAAGAAAACTAGTGAAGGCTGTTAATATAAAAAAATTCAATTAATGCGAGGAATATGAGGTCGAAATGAACCTTTTTTTTTTTTTCATTTCTCACAGGGCCCACTTAACCAGGTTTTTTACTGTATATTGTAGTATTCTTTATTCTAATTTTGAAAAACCAATAGTTTGGCGAAAACATGGAATTTTTACAATTAAAAATCTTTAAATTTGGAATAAATCTTATAACTTTATCTCGAGCCAAAGGTCTATAGCAAATTTTTTTAAATTTCAAATTAAACAATTAATAATTTTTAAGTTGGTGCGATCGCAATTCAAAAACATTTTTTTTTCAATCCCTGTTTGCTCAAATATAATCCCATTTTGATTTGTAAAAATTCCATTTCGAACAAATCATTTGTTTTCTCAAAGTTTCTAATTTCTCATCTTCAATTGTATTTCGCATTTTAATTTTTCAAAAACTAAATTCAGCATTAGGAAACGAATAGAAATTCGTAATAGATCAAAAAGTTTTAAACTAAATATAATTTTTTTTAATTTTTATGGATGCGCCCCAAGACAGAAAAATTAACTCGTATGACTTTTCCCAAATATAAAATCTAATTTTATAACTTTTTTTAAATTAGAGAAGAAGATTAATATAGACAAATCTAATTATACGAAGATGTGCGCATTCGAGCGAAAAGTGGCACATTTCCGAGCGAGGGAGGCAAATGAAGCGCGACGCGGAGCGGCGCGCTTTATTTTCCCGAGATCGGAATGTGCCACTTTGAGCTCGAATGCGCACACTCGGCTTTAAGCACGATTCACAATAATTAATTGAATTACTTTTAGACGGCTAACTTCACACTGTCGAATTTTCGTTGCGTGTGCGCGCGCAGCTTCTGTTGCCTACTTAAACTTTACCCTGACGCGCCAAAAGAAGTATAGCTTCAAAAGCAAAGACGATTACTACTACACTTAAAAAATTTTTAACGCTTATTTCTCGGCCACCCTAATACAGTAAAACTTCGATAGTTAGACACAGTCAATTTAAAGTACATATTTTAATTGGCGACAACCGGGTGCAAAGAATTAATTTTATGATGATTTTTAAGTCAGTTCTGCTACTGATTTTGCGTTGAAGATAGTTAACTTCCTGATGTTCTCTTCGATTAACAAAATGGCTGGTCGAGTCCAAGGTGCAGACGTTAATTGTTGTTTTTTGTTAGGTGGACGTGAAAAAAGCAACCCCTAAACCGGATCCGATGGGAATGAACATGCGAACTGGTCGCGGTGGAAGAGGAGCGATGGGTCGCGGTCGCGGAAGAGGCGGTTATGGCGGTGGCGGCGGCGGCGGCGGACAAAATTGGGGTAACCAAGGGTACGGCGGTTATGGTGGATATGGACAAGGCTACGGAGGTGGCTACGACGGTTACGGAGGCGGTTATGATTATTACGGAGGGGGATATGGTGGTTATGGAGGCTATGACTATGCCAGTGGTTATGGAAACTACGGTAAATAAATTTTTTAAGACTGTTGAGTATAAATGAAGCAAGCAGGTTGTTTTTAACTTGCATGCTTTTTATGTAGATAAGCTTTTAAAAAATCGTTTTTTTGCCGGTTCTTTTTTTTTTTTTTGAAACTAATGTGAAAATGAAATGTTAAAGTTTACATTAGGAATAAAGGATTTGTCAGTTTCGTAACTAGTATTCCATTATAACCGACATTTCGTACCCTTTTGCTGCGATGGTGAATCTTTTGACCGCTTCGAAGAAGATTTGGTGTTTTCACTTTGGCTTCTCCTTTTTTTTGGTAAAATTGAAAAAAAAAAAACAAACGAATTGCAGTAAAAGGGTTGCTTATTTCCCAAATGCATGATAAAAATACGTTTTTATTCTAATTGACAAATACGGATAGTGCTACTAGTTATTGTTGTTAGTTAAATGAATGATTTTAAATTGAGTCTGTCAAAACTTAATCGACATTTTTATTTGTGGCGGCAGATTATGGATATGGTAACTATGATGGTGGATATGGCAGTGGCCGGAGTGGCTCACGAGGCAAAGGTACCCATATATCTCGTTTTCTATAGTGTGTAGCACTACTAATGTCTCTTCTGAACCAAAAAAGTAAACAAACAAATCCATTTTCCTATTTGTTTGCTTCATTTCTCATTTTCATTTTGTTTTTGTTTGTTTTTGTAAAAAATCTTGATTCCATTTGTAAGACTTTCTTGTTTTGTGTTACGTACTCAGTGTTAGTTGTTGGGCCGTTAATCCAACTGTTCAAACCTTTTCTAACGTGTTTGCAGTTGATTGATTGTTTAAATATATATTGGCATGGATGCACCTTTAAAATAAACGTAGTTCGTAAAATGATTGATCGATTTACTTTTTCAGGTGTGGCGGTGGTCTCTTTATAAAAGTCATTGACAGCTAAAACGATATTGTTATTAATTTATTTTACAGGGGGCGGGGGTGGTAGCGGTGGATACACCGGCGGCAAACAACGAGGCGGTGGAGGAGGCGCAGGTGGAGGTGGTGGTGGTGGTCGAAATCAAAGACACCAACCATACTAAGTCTTCATAAATGTGATTTATGTTTATTAAGGTAAGAGTTTTATACAATCTACAAACCTTACTGCACCTTCAGTTTTATTTTAAGTAAATCATCCGCGAACAGTTTTACAAAGGTGCATCCTAACTAAATTCTTTAGTCCTATGATTGAAAATTTTCTCAGCGACAGCATGGTACTTTTTAACTTTTATGTTGCTTTGGTATTAAAAACGCTTATGAATTTCGTTTATTATTTTTTTCAAAACGTCCGTCCTACAGCTTTAATTCGCAATTTCGATCGTTTTCGCAAACGAGGCCGAATTTGGTCGTTTTAAAGCTATAGAAACGACGTCGCTTTACTTACACTTACAAAAACGTACATGGCTACAAATTACTTTAAGCTAACTTTTAAGTTTCTCTTGGATTATAAATTAAAGTTGAATTTTAATTTTAGGTACCTAATTCTACATCTCATTATCGCCAATTCAATAAGCAAATTTATCTTTATTTAAATCATTCCATTTCTCGTCAATTGCGTATGTTTTTACATCAGGATTATTAGTGCGTATTTATCACCGAATCAGGAATTAATTTTATTTCATTGATGAATCTAAAACATACTTTAATTCGTTTAAAATAGTTGTAGTGTTAATAGCTATTAAGTGGTGTCCGAAGAAATACACCATTATGACACTTATTTGTGTTTAATGTACTATTTTTAACAAAAAATTAAAAAAAAAGTTAGGTGGTAAGGATTGTAATGAAAATTATGTTAAGTGAATACGGTAGGCTCACACTGTATTTCTGTAATCTGTAATAAAGTATTTGTATAAAAAAAAAATAATAATTACCTACGATGGAAATATGCCTTTATTTATGTTAGTGTGTTGAAAAACGAATTTCTAAGTTAGGTTCTTACAAATTCGAATAGCTTCTCCAGTAATTTCCAATTTGATTGGAGTTTCGTAACTTAGTTTTGGACAGCTTCTTTCCACCCGAAAGACGCTGTTAGTAAATAGAAATCATATTTATTGAAATCATGTAGAAGTTCGTTACTTACAATTAGATTTGTATTCCTAAGTTTAAGGCATACTTAATTGCAATAATGTATAAGTAGAACCTTGAAGGTTTTTTGTAACTGTCCATCCACAATAATGAAAATTAGTTTTTTAAATATTGGTACAAATAAAAGTGCATAAAGTAAAAAAATTAGTTATTGCAGGATTAAAATAAAGAACTTTGTAATAAAAGATTGTTCTTTATTAAGATGTAGATTTATTTAAGTAATTCGCTTTTTTTACATTTATTAAGTAAATTTTCGCGCGCGAATTAAGTACTTAATTTTTTTAAAGTTACATAAAATAGAAATCTAAATTGTAAAGTTCTTTGCACTCTCACTTTTCGTTTTGACTTACAGCAATCGTTAAAGGAATAAATTAATTGAATTGTAACGCTACTGATTTGATAAATTAATAAAATAACGTGTTAATCTATTAAAAAGTAAAATCTCTTTAATTAATAATAAATTTACTTATACAAAATTAAAATCTGCTAATTTATGCCTTCGAGCTGCTGCTTCGCGATAAAACTAAGAAGGCTGATTTTTTTAACAAATCATAAAGGCATATGTACAGTGTAGTACAATTAAAACATATCTATTTGCTATTTTTTTTTCTTAAAATTTTTTTAGACCCAACTTGTCGGAAATCGTTTGTGTCTAAAATGCAGTCTATAGGAATCCAAACATAACTAACATATTTACATAATCGAAATAGAAACTATTTGTATTTTCTTCACCGCCTTTTTCTGTGAGCCACCGCAGCCACCAAAGCTGCGCCTCTGCCGCTGCCATCTTCTGATAACATTAAATCGAACTACAAAATAAGAAAAGTTAGCCCGCACACCTGTCTACGAACTGCGTTAGCTTACTCTTAAATTAGGTTTGACGAGTTCTCCAATTTTCTCTATCATAAGATTATGGAAATGCGGGTGATATCTGTAAACGGATCCGTCGATCCCGATGGTCACATGAGACTCATCCATTTTATTTAAAAGTGTCGCAATGCCACACGAGACCAAATGAGCTGCTCGCCTCGATATACATTCGCAAACATATCGTACATTAATAAAATCCTGATCTGTCGCATGCTTTATATCTACAAAATCAATCGTTTTTATTATTCAACTTAAACGATTCAAATAAGATGCACTCACGTAATTCTTCTAATATTTCTTTACAATTAGCATAAGTGCCCTGCGGATCGGACTCAATTTCAGAAACGTACTTCGTATAGAACCGACCCCTTGTGAACAACAGTTCCGAACCTTTTCCTCCAAACAACAAGCCTTCCTTCGTGAACCTCTCCAAAGCTAATCGGACTAATTCCCCCATGTACATTCCAGATATCATTTTCTCGTGCCTACAAAATCTCTTATAAAAACGCAACACACAAAACTAAAGCGAATCACTCACAGTTGCTTTCCAGGATTGATCGAATGTTTATCCACTTCTGCATCGTACTCGGTTCGGACAAAATCCAGTTTTCCATCGTCCCCGAAAGCACCCCATTCTGTATTAACTAGTACTTTCCCTGAACCATTGTCTACGTCGTCGAAGAGCTCGCAGTTCTTCTGTTTCTCTACGTAACAAGCATTGCTTCCAGTTCCTTAAATTTTAAATTGATTACTAAGCTAATCTGTTATTACTAACGATCTGTTTCTAGAAAATTTAGTCGTTAAACTTTAAACAAACAGGATGAGTGGTTTTTATTAATTGCTCGAGAACAGCTTACTTTGTAAGTTTAAATTAAACAATGGATTTCTGTAAATAAACTCATTGATGGCATCTGAAGCGAGGAAACTAATTAAATGGTGCTTCTACGATGTTCCCGAAGTACATGCAAGAACTTCCATGAGCCATCAACAAAAGTGCGATTATAATAGTTTTATAACTAATTATTTAAAGAACTTTCTTCTGCAATACTAAATTTTCTAGAAACTAGTAAGTAATGGCAAACTTCGGAGCACCACAATTTAATATAACGTTAAATTGTGCCATTCGAAGTATGGAATAAAGACGCGTGCAAAAAGCGATGATAAATGATCTAAACCTACCAACGATGAGTCCGATGTGGCAATTATGATTCTTCCAAGCACAAGACATAAGTGTACCAGTTGTATCATTCAAAATGGCAGTGACATCAATTTTAATGTCCTATAAATAAGGAAAAGAAGGCGTGCATTAACTTAAATCGAAAAATCAAGAAGGACATAAGTTAGTCCTGAACGTTCAACTAAAACTAAGCGAAAGAATGGCTCGAAATGCGGTTGCAACGTGCAATTGTCTTTCTTCGTGCATTTCGACTTACCGACAATTATACCTAATCGACATTTTTGATTAATCCACGCACAGGACATTAAAGTTCCTGTGGAATCGTTCAAAATTGCCATAACTGATATTTCAATATCCTAAAATGTTTACTCCTTATTTTTTTAATTTAATTCGTTTCTAATCTAATCGAAGAACTCCTCGGTTCTATTTAAAATCATACTAACCCCACGTCTTTGGATGGCGTCTTCTAGCAATTTAACAACGTCGTTCCCCACAACGTTGGAACAGTTAAAACCTTTGGTCCAAACTTCCAAGTGTCCCTTCGTCAATCCTAATTGTTTCAAAGGAAAACTAAAAGTGAACCCCAGTGGTAAGGTTTCGTGCAAGACCTTTTCCTGTTTCATAAATTTCGCCATGCAATCGGCTATGTGATCGAAGAGCTAAAAATTTAACCACGTTATCTTCTTGTAATTACACGAAATCATTCTACAAACCTGTTCACCGGAGCCTAACATAATGTGCTGGGGAATTGCAAAGATTTTTGATCTCATCTCGAAGTGATTCTCGCTCAGTTCGATTAAAAGTACCCTGAAGTTGGTGCCACCCAAATCCAACGCTAAGAATTTGCCTCTTTCTACAAAGAATAACAATTATAAAAGGGGCACTTTTAAAAGTGTCAAATGAGCATACTCACCAGTTCCATTGGGAAGATCTTGCACATAGGTAACAAAACATTTAACAATAGCATCGTTATGTGTGGCTTTGCCGAGGCCATTATTAACATCAGTAAGAAATCTTCTCATCAATTCCTGACATTGTTGGTCGGTGAAAACCAGTTCCTTGCATTTCTCCCGAATCTGCAATGAAATATTCATCTTGACTAAAGTCGTTTTTAAATTTAATTTTTAGAGGACAGGATTCCCTACATTACTCATTCATAGTATATATTTTTGTTACATAAGTTAGTGAAGTGAATTAAAGCAACCACAAATTTGTGGACGATTAATTAAGCGTTGAAGCCATATAATTACTCCTTTTTTCCTACAAAAAATCGAAGAATTTTAATGCGCAACATTTCTCAACTTCGGCATCGAGTGGAACCATTGTTCCAATTGTAATAACCTTTTTATTGCACAATTCCGTATTTAATAAACATCATTTTACGTGTTAGTTAATTTCTAGCAATAAAGTAATTAGTTAATGCACAATTTAAAAGAAAAAATCAAGAAAATCAAATAGATATAATTCAAACGTCAGATAAAGGCTATGATTGGTTCATTTGTATGGACACTATGGTTACATATAAACAACCAATCAAAACTCTTAAAGCAAAGCGCCACATTTAAAAATGTTATCAGAAATAAAACTTTTGATTTTCTCAAAGAACTAATATATACGTTTGATAAATGTAACCTTAATCATTCAAACTTAATACAAGAACAAATAAACAGGTTTTCATTTCCTGCATCAACAAATTAAAAAGGACCTGTCTATGTTACTATTTACTATTATTTTCGATGGATATTTCCAAGAAAGGTCACCTTGGCATTTCTGTGAAACTTAACGAATGCAGCCTTACTAATTATTTAAAATGGTACGCCAATATCAGTGGAAAAAAACCAATAAGCAGAAACTTGGTAAAAGAGGGCACTTGACGAGTATCTCCAAAATTCCTTTCCGACGATTTCACAACGCCGATAAGAATCAGACACCTCTATCTATAGTTAATTGAATGACGCTAGTAATTCCATTGATTAGATTTCAACATGGTATTAATTGTCTTATGATTTATAGGAAAAAATTGAAAAAGATGTGTCTGTTGATAATTTTTTAGCATGACGCAATCGCGCTCGCGCTCCAAGTTGCATAGAAAACGAGGCAAATGTGTTTTCTCCTTATATTTTTAGCTTTAATTCAATATAAAAGCGTTAGTTGTTTAAACAAGCAAAAAAAACGAGTCTATATATATAAAACTGTTATTTTTGGCGTCATCAGCCAACGCTCAATCCATAAATCAGTAAATTTCCTAATCAATAATTTCTTTCATGGTGTGCTTTAGTTTTGAAAAAGGAGGCACGCGCAAGCACACCCCAATCGCCGACCAACCCCAATCGTAACAGAAAATAATCGGAAATCTCACGATAAAACCACATACCATCGAGTTTGCTTGGATGTTTCTCTTAAGACCCATCTTGTATATAGACTTAACTAACACCTAACACAATGTACAGCAAACCAAATACAAATCGCGACTAAAACCAGCGAAGTCGGTCGTTTTTAGTTATCAAACGGTTCGTAGCTTGCGCACCCGCGCGTTTTCTGACGGATGTTGCGGAGTCCAAAGAGTAAGGGACGCTCGACGAGCCCCCATTCCTCGTTTCTCGATTGGACGTAGACGAAGGTGTGGTTGTTGGCCTTCGTACACAAATTCCGCACGTATATTGCACCTTCTTACAACACATCGAGTCACGTCTCTCCTTCAACTTTCACAGAATATTGATAAACAATTCATAATGCTTTTCAACCCCTCTTAAAATGCCTACATTCTAGAAAGATACATCCATCGATGCACAAAAAGCTCGGGGCTCGTTTCTTTCCCGAGAGTGCACGTGACGAGGCACATGCAGGCTATTGATTTAAATTCTACGAGCCACAATGTCCTGTGACGTAAGCAGACTTTTCCAGAGGTGTGGGTTTTCCTTTAAATCTGCTTCTGTTGACTCTGTACATCTTTCCAAGTCATTGGTCTTGGTGTACATCGAGATATGTAGGCTAATAAAATGCTATTAAGGCTTTCTCTTCTAATTTTATCATACTGGATTCATCTGCATGCTGCAGGTTTTAATATGATGAATTAGACTTATATCATCTCGGACATGTTGAATTGAAATTAACAATAGTTGTAATATACGAACATCCCAATGTGATTAACCTACAATGTAATGCTTTAAATGTGTTTTGCACAATTTCAATGTACCTTCGAGAAGAGCCCCAAAGATCTTCTTTTGCCTCCTCCACACAAGTTACTACCAAAGGCACTTATATTACTTTTAAACTACACCCAAAATGTGTATAAGGACCTAATTTTTAATTCATTCTTTAAGAAATAACCACAGAAGCACAAAGTAGAAGTGTTCCAAACGATTTTTTTTTCAAATCTGACTGTGGCTCATTGTCATTTTTTTCTTGATTAAAACAATTAATTTTTGTATTAAAATCAATTACCAATCATATTAAACTAATAATATGAAGCTGTTTAAAGAACATAAATGAAAAAATTGATTACAATTATCGATTTTTAATTACAATTGATTTGAAAATGATAGTTCCAGGTTAAGCCGGGTCAATAGTCACAATAGTTTCCAATTGTTTTAGAATAGTCGGTTCGCGCTTTATAGGTTAAGGACATATTAATTTCTTGTGCAAATTTGAGTGTTTTATAGGACTAAAAGTGCCTTTTGTGCTGGATCAACATATTGAAATGGTTTTACGCAAGGACATCGTATTTATTTGGGTTCTGCGACATGTGTTACATATTAATTTCGGTAAGTGGAATTTTTTATTATGGATTAACTTGTTAACGTGTTTTTAGCAAAATAAGCCATAAAAATGTATCAAACACTTATACTAAATGATATATACAATTTGTGAGATAAACTAATCACTCTTCCTGCTTGGATAACTTGAAATGGTGTTGGGTAACATATGAAGGGATTTCGATGATCGGAATGCAATCGACACGATATCCTTTAGAAGCGTTAATAGTTTTAAGTTTTGCTGTGCGCTATTGGAATTGCTATAAATAATTAGCCAAGCACACTTCAGAACGTAACTCGTTTCTGTATGACGTGAATATGTAACACGTGTATTACACTCACATGACCGCAACAAAAAGTAAAAACTCGGAAAGTGTGATGGCATAAAGCAAATTAAATTCACGGCCGTTTTCATAAAGGAACGTCCGATATCGTTCTTATCGAAGCTATCAAACGATCAAGTTTACATTTTTAAGCACAGTAACGATGACTCTTTTTTATACGATTTTATCACTTTGAGACCTTGCTCTTAAACTTGATTGTAAATATAGTAAATGACTAACTGTACGATCAACCTTGTACCTGTAGGCCGAGCTCTTATGAATATTGGGAAACGATAACACAACAATTGTTATTATTAAGAAATTTAATTTTCGTGACGTTATCGCATGTACGAAATTAAATAAACTAGAAAACAAGGTACAGGTACATTTGAATGTATCGGGGGCTCACGTTGGGTTGTAAATTTATTGAAACGCTCATAAATGTCGTCTTCGTTGTGCGTACGCGTATTGTCGTACTTGGGCTTTTTGCTTTCGATCAAAAAATATAAACAATTAACGCTTCCATGTTTGCAACACCGACAGCGATAACGCTTTTTCGAATTGTAACAAGTTCGCGATTAGATTAGGACTTCCTGGTTTGGAGTGTTTGTTTATTATTTTCGAAAGATTTTGGAAAAACGAACAAGGAAGAAAAAAGCTTTCTTCGATTGCACGAAGATTTAATGGCATCAGATTATGCTAATCATAGAAAAGCATTAAATGATGGGGTCAAGTTCAAAGTCGGAGATGCATGCGTGCAGATTATCAATAAACTACGTCTTCCAATTTGCATTCGGACCATTACAATAGTTGCAATAGGTGTATGGATCAGTATTAATGGAGCGCAGGACAATTTTAAAAATCGCGCCCGTTGAGGGTCGGAAGAAGGGGAATTGCTCGAATTTATTAGGTCAACTTTTGGAAAAATGCAGAAAGGAGATGTCTCTGACGTAGGGCCGCCAAAAATGATGTTAAAGGACGATTGACTTACTTCGGGAGTGGTGTATTCCCTGCAATCTTCTACGGGAGCTTGGACCATGGCAATAATGGCTATATAACAAATTTGCGGACACGTTACACGCACAGTACTGAACTGACTAGACTATGAGGAAGGACGGTAGGTCACCTTCAGACATACGGACGGGGCTCGCACCACCACACCTCCGAATCGATATCGAAGTGACGTCACCGAAAAGTGAAAAGGGTTGTTTGGACCCCTCCGATTTCGACAGCTTCGCCACAATTTAATTTAACGCAATTCTACGTCATCCATCGGCCGTGCACCTGGCCCCCTCGAATAAATATCTAAAATTAGTTGCGTTGCGGAAGGTTAAGAAGAAACGGCCCAGATCTGAGGAGATTTCAAAGAAAAGTGTCAAGATCTCTTCTATTTTAGATAATTCGTTTGGGCAAAGGTTAACCAGAAACTTTGCATACTATTTTAATCCGCGGGTCCCGTTATGTTTACTTTCACTTCGAGTTTGTGGCATGCCACAAGTAGTAAACATGGGTTAACTGTTTTTTTCTTTCAATCAATCGCTTTGGTGGGTTGATGTAATAATTAATTTGGGAGGGAAGGATGAGCCAGGAAACGTTTCGATTTGAAATTTTGCAACGCAAAGCTATTAGTTTAGTTATTTTGAAAAATGGGAACGTTTTTGATTTTTTTTCTTTTAATAAAGGCGCACCTTTTCTTCGACGAGTTTTGTACGAGGAATAAAGCCAGGCTTAATCATTCGACATAAACACTTTTTGCGGTTCATTTGTGTCTTTACATAAAACTGGAAATTTTGATTTTGATTCGGATTCTGTATTATTTCGATTGGCATTGACTTTTTAATTTTTTTGCGATCTGCCAATGTCAGCTTGGGTTAATTTGGGTTGCGATTGTGCATATTTAGTTTTCTTATCGTGTAATTTAGTTTATTAGGCCGTTTTAAAGATAATTAATTCGTACTTTGTTTAATTTGATTAATTATAGTAGATCTTTGACTTAAGAGATGGCGTCACTTGTCTATAGGCATTTCGATATTTTTTAATCATTTATTGTTGACCGTACGTTTAAAGACGATTAATAATTCAGTATACTTTTGTTTGTTTACACAGGCTTATATCAAAACACAATCATTTGGAACGTTTTTGACAAAATGGCGGCCGAAGTGATATAAATTACTTATTGTATAAAAAATCCTAGTTTTGTTGTTTGTAATCTTTGTAATCCTTTTAAAAACTCTAAAGATTTCAAATCTTGGCACTTTATAGCTTAAGACGGATTTAGAAAATGAATGGGGTACTGTACTATTTAAAAAAATTTGAGAAAATCGAGACCGACTAAATCGATTTGTTCTTAAAATATTCATAACTCGCTTATTTTTACAAAAATCTTAGCAAACAACATTGATTTAAAAATGTCCGATTATTTTGTCTAAGTTACATTTAAAAAAATCACAACGGAACACGGCAATAATAAAAAATAATAAGGAGAGTTCGAAATTTGCTAATAAGTATTTTTTGGTTTGAGTTAGAAGGATGAAATTAAAAAGGTCTCGTTGTATTTTGGTCCTAAACGGTGTGTAAAAAAATAGTTTAAATTCATCGGGTGGTTTTCGAAATAATTTTGCGCTCCCCACCGAAATTATTAAAATTACTTTTTTTTACAACTTTGCGTATTCAAATATATGCATTTTGTTTAGTTTTTGATGTGTGTTTTTCTGGATTTTTTTGCCATGAAACTATTTAAAAAATCCATTGTTTTCTGCACAAAAATTGTCCGATAATAAAAGAAAGATATTAATTTTAGATTTTTATAAATGCATAAATTATTTAAAACTATTTAAATGCAGATTTTATAAGTTTGTTTATATACAAATAAGAAAAATAAGAAGAATAAAAACCAAAGAGCTGCTGAGAAAAATCAAAATAAAAAATTGAGACAAGGAATTCGTTTCCCAAAAAAATTACAGAAGAAGAAATTTGAATATGCAATCATATATGACTCGTTCACCTTTAAAAAGCGCCCCCCCTCCTTTTTTTAAATAACATAAATCTAATTTATCTATGATAAAGCAGAAAAAAAACAAATGATTGTAATTAAATAATAAAATAACAAATAATCCATGAATTATTAGTTTATTTCAAGTAAAACTGGGATCATTTGAAAACATAATTGCACGGCAATTGAACGACATTACTGTAAATTAAAAAAAAAGGGGGAATTATATATAATCGATGAATTTAATTAAAACCAATCAAAAAATAGTTTAAAATTTAATAATTAGATAGAAATTTTTTTTCTTCGCAGAAACAGCCTTATGTTCGTTTGAAATCGATACACCTCTTTTAATAACATATTACATTATTAAGTACAGTAAAACCTCGATAATATGAACATGTTTGTCCGAAAGGTTTTGTTCCTGCTAACGAGGAGTTCATACTAATAGGGTACAACACTACCGAGATTTGACTGTATTTATTATTTTTTTTAATTTACAAAATCAATATTCGTCAATTGTTTTTATTTCAAAATTATTATGGGCGTGTAAGAATCTTAAAATGTAATTTAATGTTAAAAAAAATTAAGGATACCAAATATCAAAAGTTGCTCAAAATATTCAAAGATGACATTAGGTATTTTTTGAAGATTTTATATTGTTTTAAAAAATGTATTTGGTTTCCCAATTTCTTTTTGACAACTTAATGTGCATAAGATCTCATTTGATGCCAAAAAACTAAGAATTCTAAGTACCAACAGTTTTTTAATGTATCACAAAAAAACAATCGAGTTATAAATTTTTAATGCAGTCAAGCCTCGATCTTACGAACACATTTGTCCGGACGGTTGTGTTCATACTACCGAGGTTCGACTGTATTTATTTTAATTGCACAAATTGCGACTTCTATTAGTTTACATATAAATCAATTGCTGACCTAATAAACCAGTCCTTTAACTCTTTAATTAATTGTTACTAAGTTTATATATAAAGAAATAAACAAGAAAAAATCAGGTACTCGAAGTTGTTATTTTCTCACATTTACAAAATGTTTCTTTTCGTCGTTTTTATATTCGGTTTCTTCGCCCAATCCTTTGCTGCTTTACGTAAGTTATTTTTACCAAAAAAAAAAAAATCAAATCGAAAATTATATTGTCTTCAGCGCCCTTTTTGAAGCAATGCAAAAGCACCGATTCGCAATGCGTAAAAACACAAATGACGAACTCTCTTCTGGCACTTGCCGAAGGTTCGAAGGCACTAAAGATCTTCAAATTAGATCCGATGATGATCAACGAATTCGTAATAAAGGCGGCGGCGGGCCCCATAAGCCTCGCGCAGCGGTACTCAAACGTCTCCTTCGCGGGTCTCTCCAATATGGACATCGCGAAATTCACGTAAGTCCTATCGATATTTAAAGCAATCACAATTTAAGAAGAAAGTCTAGATTCGACTTGGACAAGTGCAACATTTACGCTGGGGCCGTTATTAAAACGATGCACAGCGAAGGGCACTACAAACTGAAAGGCAACATTTTGTTGATTCCGATCGACGGGGAAGGGGAAATGGTCGTCGATTCCGGTAATGTTTTTTTCTCTTTTGACGTAGAAGTGTACCCCTAGTTTGAAGTTATACTTCTTTTGGCGCTCGAAAGTCGAATTTTAGCAGGCAACGGGTGTTGCGCGCGCACTGCCATAGAAATTTTGACAGTATGAAGTTAGTCGTCCAAGAAAGTAAATTAATTATTGTGAATCGTGCTTAAAATCGAGTGTGCACATTCGAGCTCAAAGTGGCACATTCCGATCTCGGGAAAATGAAGCGCGCCGCTCCGCGTCGCGCTTCATTTGCCTCCCTCGCTCGGAAATGTGCCACTTTTCGCTCGAATGCGCACATCGTCGTGTTTATTGAATTGGTCTACTTTATTCTTCGCTTTTTAAAATCATATTTTAAATTTAGTTTACTAAATATTAATTGTATATATTTTACCATAGCAATGAGTGGAAGGGAGCGAAAAGATACGATAATCTTGTTAATATGAGCGAGAGGGAACGAATAACATTATGCAATTGATTTTTTGTCTAATTTATTGGCTTAAATTATCGTGTATCGTGCTTAAAACCGAGTGTGCACATTCGAGCTCAAAGTGGCACATTCCGATCTCGGGAAAATGAAGCGCGCCGCTCCGCGTCGCGCTTCATTTGCCTCCCTCGCTCGGAAATGTGCCACTTTTCGCTCGAATGCGCACATCCTCATATTTATTTAATTTGTTTACATTAGTTTATTCATATTTTGTCTTGTTTTCGATTTACACGGCTTCCCATACCAAAAATTACGGGTATTTTTGATCTAGGGACGGCAAATTTGTAAATCCTCTGATTCTACTACCTCTACAACTCAAAAAATTTTTTAAGAAACGATTATCGATTGTTACTAGGTCTCCTTTGTTTTATTTTGGTTATTTATTGCTATTGTTTGTGCTCTACCAAAGCAAGTCTTAAATTATAAGTTGAAACCTCGATAACTCGAATTTTTTAGCACTTTTCTTGGGGTTCGACTTATCGAGGTTCTACTGTATTAACCTCTTGACATACAATGACGTCTGGGAGACGTCAATCATTTAGGGCAGGGGTTCCCAAAGTTTCTCTTAGGCGGGCGAATTTAATATTACCGAAATTTTTGGCGGGCGAAAAAAAAAATAGAATAAAATCAAAACAATAACTACGATTTTTTTTTTTTTAATATATTTAACTATTTCTTATTTTTTTTTTTTTTTATTAGTAGGTATACTAAATTTAATATAAATATAAATCTTTAATTATATATTTATTAAAACAAAAAAATACCGAAATCCATCTTATTATATAATAATATATATTTGTAGTATTGATTATTTATTTTACTATTCACATATTTATTTTTTAATAAAAATATAATATATCGTATCATATCGCGGGCTGCATTTGACCTGCGGGCCGCACTTTGGGAACCCCTGATTTAGGGTGTCATTGTAGATTTTAATGTCTCTAAAACATCAAGAACTGTTTTCAATAAATAAATAGAAAAAAAAGGGGCCAGAAAGAAAATGTTTTAAAATGTTTAAAAAATGTTTAGTTGCCCTATATCAGTGTTTCCCAACGCGCCACATGGGGCAATTTAAATGTTTGGGGGCAATATCATTATTCAAGGGAACAATTTGAAAACGCACTTGATTTTTGATTTATGTTTTGCAAATTTACTTATTGTTTTTTTTTCTTAATAATTTCCTAGTGATTTCTTGCCCTAAAACCTAAATCTTGTGTCTTGAACAAGTTGTAATTGGGCTTCATTTATGGAATAATTCAATTTTTAAATATAAAAAAAATATTTATGTGTTACATAGGGGGCATCAAAATTTTAGAATGACTTAGGTGGGGAATGTTAAAAAAAGGTTGGGAAACACTGCTCTACATATTTCAAAATGTTTTAAAACTATTAATTATTTATTTTCTGTTACTTGTGTATGCTCATAACAGTTAAGTTGAGCCAAATTAATAGTTTTTTTCGGACTTATCAAATTCGGGTTTTTTTTGTATGTCAAGGGGTTAATAAAAAAATTCCGGGTGTTTCACGATGAGCTTACACTATGACACGATTTTTATAAAAATTGGCGAATTTATGGAAAATATTTTGACTTTCGGTTATACCGGAAGTAAACCGCAATTTCGTAATTTTAAATAGAACACCCTGTATATTAGTAACTTTTCGGATTCTACGTTAAACTTTAATGTCACTTTATGTAGAATATCCTATAGCTAAAATGTATACTTTTCGAAATATAAATTTTTTTAATGAATATAATTGACCGGTTCAAACCTTTATATTGAAAATTCTATGTGAACATCCCCAATACCAAATAAAAAATATTTTGTCGGGTAGAAAGGTCAAAATCAATTGATAACATATCGAATACTGCTTTATTGTATATCAATTTTTATAAAAAGGGTATCAGTAGTTTACAATATATAGATAGTGTAAGCTCGTCGTGAAACACCCTGTATATATAAAACAAGTGATTATTTCCTATAGAATAACAAAGTTCTAAAACAATATAGATTAAATGAAATATATAAAAAAAATAATTACATTTTTATTTTTAACACAGGGGGGACTTCCCCCTATATTTTTGAATATTTCATAAACTGCAACGATTTTTTTTAAATTTTCAAATTTTACGGTTTATTAGAATATCGACAGGTTGTCCAAATTTCACTAATTTTAAACTTGCCGCTTCGTGACTTTACATTTGAAAATAACAGTTTTTTTTCTAAATATTTTGAATACTTAAGCTACGATTTTTTTTAAGTGTTGCCAAAATAAACCATTCGTCAATAGTAACCTATGATCCAAAGTTGGTTAACTTGTAGTTTGAAAGTCGTGGGGTACACTTCCACCTCAAATTAAAATAAAAATCCGAGCCAATGGGAACACGGTAACTTGCAGATAACATCGATGCAACTTTTACTATGAACTGTGAGAAGTACGACAAAGAAGGGACTCAGTACTTAAAAATAAAGGATGTCAAAGTGAGGCTAGTTTTCAACGAAGTGCGTTTTCAATTGGCGGGAGAAGTGGTGAAAGGGAACGAGCAAATTAATCAACAAGTACAGAAGCTTCTGAATGAAAATTCTAAGGCCTTTGCGAAACAAGCTACGCCTGATTTGGAAGCGCTCATAGAAGATATTATCAAAGATGTGGGGGACAAAATATTTTCGCATGCTTCTGTGAAGGAATTGTTTAGCGACCAATGATTTTACGATTTAATTTTAGAATTATTCATTTTAACAGTTATTGGTTTTGTTAGTAAGTAGATGGCATTTTATATGAAGGACAAGAGAACAATTAAAACTTTTGCTTTTTTAAAATGTTTTTTTCTCTGACAGAAAGACAAGGGTGCCCGTTTTAAGGTTAGTTGCGTTCAAAAATGCAATTTGAGCTCAAAATGGCCTTTTTCCGAGCGCGGATTTTTGGCTTCATTTTGAAGGAAATCGTTGATTTTTTCATAGACTTTTTTCCATAAGATACGTGCAAAAAAGGCATAGGGCGCAATGTTAATTTTTCGAGTACTTAAGGGTTGAAGTTTTTATGTTCAATTTTGTAGCACAAAATTTTAGGTTAAAAAAATTGTAGTGTCGTTATTAGTGGACGGATCTTTAAAAATTATACGGATTCGGATTCGCCAGAGTTTTTGGCTTCGGGTAGGCCCAAAAAATCATAGGCGTGCTATTTGAAAATCTTGAGAAAAATGGGTTCGAAGAGTCCGACTTATAAAAATTTTTTCGAAATTTCCACTTTGAAAATTCGTAGCTCGGTTATTTGTGAACGGATCTCTAAAAACTTTTCATATTCTAAAAGTCTGTTTATCGGAGTGTAAGATTAGCCAAAAAAATCAATAGCGCCCAATGTTAAATCTGTGAGAAAAACGCGCTTGAAGCTTTCAAAATGTAAATTTTGCTAAAATTTTTAATTTTCAAAATTCTGTAACTTCGCCGTCTTTGCGCATTTCGTCAAATCCTTTCATTTTTGAACGTTCCCAACCCCTACGCGTCCGAAACCGGTCCTAACTCAAAACCCCCAAAATCGCCAAAAATCGGGAAAATATATGGATTAACCCCTTGCGTATTTTTGAGGAAAAAAAATTTTAGGTAATGGATTTGCTTTAAATTTTTACAGGACGTTCCTACGGACCCTAAACCGACATATCGACGACCCATTCTTCCTTGCTCCCCTTTTAACCTCCAAAATTTTCGAGAAAACTAAATGAAATGAAAAATATACACTTCGACTCACAAAAACGATCGTAGCGCCTTCATTTTCGATCCGATCATTAAAAACGACGCAAATTCGGAATCCTGAGACTTTTTTCCATAAGACACGTGCAAAAAAGTCATAGGGCGCAATGTTAATTTTTCGAGTAATTTAGGTTGAAGTTTTGGGTTCAATTTTGTAGCATAAAATTTTACGCAAAAAAATTGTAGCGCCGTTATTTGTGAACGGATCTTTAAAAACTATACAAATTCGGATTCGCCAGACTTTTTGGCTTCGGATAGACCAAAAAAACCATAGACGTGCCATTTGAAATTCTCGAGAAAAACGTGTTCGAAGAATCTGCCTTGAAATTAATTTTTTGAAAAATCGTAACTCGGTCATTTGTTAACAGATCTTTAAATACTTTAGAAATTTTGAAAGCCCATTTAAGGGAGCGTAATATTTTACTCTCGAATTCAAAAATCGTCGACTTTCTGTTGTTCCACAAAAATTTAATGAATCGCCCGCAAAATCGAGCAATTTTTTAATTTTTTTTAACACTTATTAGAGCTAATCATTTAATGGGTTAAATGACTTTGTTTAATGGTCAGCCACTTCTCTCTGGAAATATCCTTAATTGAGATATTAAATGAAAATTACAACCGATTTAATAATTTGTTTCTATACAATATTTAATTATTCTACGCCAACAGGTTCTACTCCAATTAAGAAAATTACAATTCCGTCCAATTTAAACGCTAAGAAAATAGTAAACAACAAATTAAAGCACAACAAGTCGTATTTTTATTGGAGGCATGAATGAAAAATTCGTAGTACATATAAATAAAATAGTCGGAGAACGACAAAAAGGTATTTGCGCGCGACGTAGATACTATTTTCGAAATAAATTGGCAAACTGACATTTTAAATGCTAATAATTTAAAAATAACCGACGACGTCACGTCGTTACATCACAAAAGCTTGCTTTTCCGATTTTTTTCGGAATTGCAGAGACGGTCCGTTGCGTTTCGCACGAGGAAAATTTTTTGCTAAGACTTACCCAATTTTCCGGCCCCGCTATTGCCATTTTTTTGGGCCGATGTGCCACCGAGTCCTGGGTTGTTTTCGGATTTCACTTTGGTTATATCACAGACTGAGCGCTGAAGTTATATCATTATCAATTTTATTTCTTTAGGGTTCACCGACGAAAGTCACAAGAGATTAGGAAAAGGATTAACTATTGATCTTTATTGGTGTTAGATTTGTGTTGATGGAAGGACACACGCTACGACACTATTGATACGGATTAGTCTATTGGCGTCTTAACTCTGGCTTAAAAATAAATAGCATTTAATACAAAAATAACAGCAATTTAGATTATTGTTATATGCACAACGAATCGTAAAACAATTTGCGGGAATTATGATAATAAAAATAATTCAATGACGAACTACATTATTATTGTTACGCAATCGCGTATTTTGATCGCCCACCTTTGTTACAAAAATTCCGCAATTATAGCTTCCCGTCGATTTTGAAAAAAAAAATAACACTTCTGCGTTCCTTTATTATTTTGATTGAAATCAACAAAGGCAACATTAAATGAAAATGGTGCTTTTTTAATCGAAGCTTTTACACAATATCAAAATACTGATTTTTTTTTAAATCAAGTAAGGTACCGGACCCAAATAAGGCCCACCTTAAGTTTATAAAGGCATAATTAATAGGTTATTGAAAAAAATGCATCAATACTTCGTAATCAAAATGTTTATTTATATTAAACTTCAAAATAAAAGTAACAATCTTTCTTTTGTAACAAAAGAAGGCACCTTGAGTAAATATAAAAAATATGTCGGTTGGGCCTTATTGGGGCACCTATGTCCCAATAAGGCCCAAGCATTTTTATATATAAATCAACTTAATATCAATTTTAATAATCATTATTATATTTATATTAAATTATTATTAGTGTTATTAAACTTAAAATAATACAAAAATATTTGGTTATAATTTAATATTTTTAATAAAAACCGACTTGTAAATTTTTAACAACTTTTAGTTAGGTTTTTTTTATTTTTATCTTTAAACAGTTTCCTGAACAATAAAATTCTTTGTCTGCGTCTGTAAGAACATTATTATTTTCAAATAAACTTAAAATTGAATATAATACAAATAAGGCCCACAAGGTTTTTTAGTGGGCCTTATTAGGACATATCATACACGTAATAGAAACATTTGTGACAATGTATACTGATAGGATGGCTTTGAAATACATATAGGAGGGTTAGTAAACATAATAAACAATAAACAAAAGAAAAACTAGACGACGCATGCATACAATTAAAAATATTCACCCTTTTTGTAGCAGAAATTTTATAAAATCTAGCTGCACTTAGCGTTGTAGTACGTTTCCCACTACAAGTCCCGATACACTCAAGACCCGGGGCTCGCGTTATGCAATTGTGCGTAAGTTATGGTCACGTACGTTAATACGAGCTTTGACAATGATTCGAAATCAGGAAGCGGGAAATTTGAAAACTGGGCCTTATTGGGCACTGGGCCCTATTTGGGTCAGCTACCTTACATTTGGGACGCTCAAAAAATTAGTTCTACTTTGAATTAGAATGTTAATAATAAATGATAATAGTAAAAATTTGCGATGTCCCCTCTATCGACGGGCCTGTCCCTTCTATCGGCCACCTTTACACAAATTTTATAAATTACAAAATCAATCAATATTTAATAAAATTATTATTATTGGAAAATAAATACCTACAATCGAATAAAAAAAGTATTTTTAATTAATCTTATAATTTATTTATTGTTTTTTCCCTTTTAGTATTATTTTGATTGTGCATGCAAAGCCAACTTTATTTACGTATACTCGGACACATTATTTTTAGTTTAAATCCATAAAAAATTATTAATTTGTTTTTTTTTTAAATTATTTTACCCTATAGATACTCGTTAACTCACACATATTTTTTTATTTTATAGTTGTTATTTTATATTTAATATCAAAAATATAAAAAAAACCTTAAACTACCTTTTAAGAAATCAATGTTGTAGCAAATTGATGAACAAATTTTTAATTATTTATTTTAAAATCTCTTTTTACACTATTTGAACTACGTTTATATTATTATTATTATCATTAAATAAGCAACGTTTTAATATTTTTTTTAATGTTGTTCATTGTCTTGTAAGAATGCATTTCAGAATTTTTATCGAAGTGGCCGGTAGAGGGGTCACTTGCCTTATTCGATATGTACCGAATTAAATTAAATTTAATGATTGGAAAGAAAATTTAATTTACAACATTCAATAAATACGAGGATGTGCGCATTCGAGCGAAAAGTGGCACATTTCCGAGCGAGGGAGGCAAATGAAGCGCGACGCGGAGCGGCGCGCTTCATTTTCCCGAGATCGGAATGTGCCACTTTGAGCTCGAATGTGCACACTCGGTTTTAAGCACGATTCGCAATAATTTTGGTGACGAAAAATTATTAAATAATTTTAATCGTTCCCTCTCACTCGCCCAGACGAAATTGACCTCTCTTTTCGCTCCCTTCCACTCATTGCTATGGCAAATATGTTTTTCGAACTTAAAATCTATATTTACCAATCTAAATTTAATTTTTTGATTTGAAAGAATTAAGGATAAAGCAGTCAAATCTAATAAGTACGGGAATGTGCGCATTCGAGCGAAAAGTGGCACATTTCCGAGCGAGGGAGGCAAATGAAGCGCGACGCGGAGCGGCGCGCTTCATTTTCCCGAGATCGGAAATGTGCCACTTTGAGCTCGAATGTGCACACTCGGCGTTAAGCACCATTCACAATAATCAACTTTAAAAACGATGGAAAGTGTTTTTTTAGCAATTGTTAATTAAAAATTAGGTACTTATTAATTTACTTAAAATTTAAATAATCTTAAGCTTTTAAATCCCATAAAAAAGAGTATTTATTAAATTGAATTCAAAAATGGAATACATTCGAGTTTTCAGACTACCAAAATTTGGCATTAAATTATACACCTACGATATACCTCCTACGTTAAAACCATTTCATTTTAGATAACTTAGAGCCTAAATCACAATAATTGTAAGTTCATTTCATAAATACATTCGAAACTTCAAAATTTAACTAACATATAAACATTTAAAGAGAAAATACTAATAAGCGTTAAATTAAAACAAGTCAATATTTAAAGCAATTTCTGCCATCCACATAACAAACTCTTCTAACCGATCCAAAGCGTTCAATAGAAATACACACTTAAATTTAAAAATGAGATACTGTATCGGAGAACTCCTTCAGTCTTAAATAGGAGAGAAAAAATACAAAATAAATGCGGCTCAGTCTTTTAAGAAAAAGCAAAAGACTCCTCCAAAAGATCAATACAAATACTGCGGTGGCTGTTAATCATCAATTATCACTCTGTGCTTGCGGATTGAATACAGTAGCAATGCAAGCTCCGGCCCTTCCAGTAATTAGAGGAGCCAAAGAAACCCACTCGTTGGTATTGGGATCGTACTGTTCCACGGTACGCAAATAATGGCTTCCGTCGTATCCCCCAACTGCCAAAATGTGCTCTCCGAAGAGACAAGCAGCCACTGCATCCCTTTTGCTCGATAAGCTCGCCACGACGCTCCAAGTATCGGTACCTAAAAATATCCACGTTAAAATACAGTTAACTAAAGAAAGCTAAGTTCACCTGGATCGTATCGTTCGACGCAATCGAATCGGGAGGCGGCCGGATTGTTCGCCGGCGCATCCTGGCCCCCCATTGCATACAAGAAACCGTTAGCGACAGCGACCCCGACACCTCCACGTCGCCTCGTCATCGGAGCGCAAATCGTCCACTTATTAGTGTGCGGATCGTAACATTCGACGGTTTTTAAACAAGAAGCCCCGTCCCGTCCACCAACAGCATAGAGCTTCCCACCGAGCACTGCAACTCCAGCCGAACACCTCTGACTTTGCATGGGAGCAACAAGACTCCACTGTCGAGCCGATGGGTCCCATCTTTCGACTGTATTCAAATAACTCCAACCGTCGTGGCCCCCTACGGCATATAAAGGGCCGCCTAACACCGCCACACCCAACCCATGCCTGTGGGTGTTCATCGCTGAGAGCTGGGTCCAAGTACCACTTTCCATGTCCAAGCATTCCATCGTGTTCAATGTCTTTAAACCATCTCTTCCTCCAACTACTAACAATTTATCGCCCAAAAGTGCTATGCCAAACTGCAAACGTCTGCCACTTAAATGGTAAGCAATGGTCCAAGTGTCGTTCCTTGGATCGTAGCTTTCGATCGTTGTGGCGCCTTTGTTCTTATCCATGCCGCCGATAACGAGCAAGCGGCCCAAAGTTGCCTTTCGAGGCCTTGTTCGGGAGCTGCTCATCTGCAACCTGCGTTCGGGCAGAAGATGCCACTTCATCGCCTCCATTATAAGCTTCTGACAAGCGGGATCTAAACTAATCACGTTCTCAACATTATCTGCCAAGAACGAAGGCTGCAACAAAGGAAGCTTAACTAATTCCAGTAATCGTGCAATGTCTGATCTCCGTATTGTCGTATCATGATTAATCCAGCTCATTAACGCATGAAATATGTGCTCTTCTGAAGTTACATTCAGATCTTCGTTCGATAACAACACACCTATTTGATCGGCACTTAATTGCAGAAATTCTTGATTACGTATAACCTGTAAAACGTTTTAAATATACAACAATTTCGTACACTTGATATTCTACAACAAAACCTGCATGAAATGTTGGCTCGTATAAGCCGTAGCCTCCTGAAAAAGACTATTACAGTTTTGGTGCTCCGCAAAAACTGCAATGCCCAGACAATTGCTGGGATGCAACTGATGAACGAGGAATCTCGAGCAAGCCTCGGTCACCTCCTGCAATTGCATTAAGCAAGCTGTTGCTAGAAGTGTCTCAACATTGTCTTCCCTAATCTCTATCGTGCCAGTATAGCAATAATTAATGAGAGAAAATAAAACGTCCCCGTTTACGCCTTGTAAAGTGATTTCGGTTTCTTCAGATTCTCTCATGTTGCCGGTGAACATTGCCGAGAAATATTCACTGGCAGCCGACAGCACCAATCTGAAATTTGCATATTTTAGTATGGATTGGTCTATGTTTTTATTAAAAACCTGTGTGCTGGAACTTTTCTACTATTGTTACCGGCAATAAGTACAACGTCACATAATTTGCCGGCTTGTAAGTAATGTCGCATGCACGATAAGCTATGTTCTGCATGACCTTCGCTTCTGAAATGTTCATCTTGTGAAACATTAGAAGCTGTTGAAAATAATGATAGTCTACTGAAGTCACGGGGCAGCTCTTCGCCCCCTGTTAAACTATTCGTTCCTGATAGAGAATCTTTACTGGGACTTCCTAAACTTCCAGTTACCGACATTTTAGTATTGATAGCTTTACAAGACGATTACGGGAATGGCTATCTTATTAGAACATGCTTTGCTTCAAGTTTCGGACAACAAATCTACAATAATACAGATTACAATGCAAAGGATATGTCTTTTAGGATTTAATTACTGAATGAAATCGATATGATAAAAATGGTCCACTTATGGTCTTTGTACCTCAAACAAAGACTAGTGTTGCTGATTTGCTTAAGACTTGTGAAATAACTTTTACAAATTACACCTTTTCAACAGCATCCTGAAATTTAAATTTTGTGTATTTTTAAACACTAAAGGCATTTATTACCAATTCTTCGGTTTTAAACTAAATTATATTGAAGAAGCACCATTAAATGACAACAAACATTTCATAGGGAATTTATTGTAAAACGAATGTTGGTATTGCAACTAATATGGTTGAATAAAGTTAAACCGAACTTTGACGAATGATGGTTGTTATATACAGCGGTCGCTACCGAATGCATTTAGTTCCATCTTTTCATTGTTATCGTTGGTTATGGCTGTCACAATTGAAATTGTGCTAGTCAATTTCGCGAAATTACTTTAAAGATATAAATCTAATAATATGTGCATTTGTGTTTTTAAATACGAGAAAAACGATGGAGCTAATTAATTTTTTGTGAAAACATCTCGCATTGAAGAACATCGATTTTGAAAATTTTCGCCCGTTATTATAAAATGGCTTCGAAATGAAATTGGCTACAACTTCAATTGTTTTCTATGAGATGGTAATAAAGGGAACAAAAGACATTTGAAAGTAACTAACTGTGTAAGTCACTAATATCACTATTATTTTGCTTTGTTGTTACTGTTTATAAATGGTTTCTTTAAGGAATGAATTAATATTTGTTTATTTTATTGATTTGCTATTGAAGGAATAAATTAGAGTTGGATTAAGGTGTTTAAATTACATAATAATATTCATCGCTTAGATTGCAAGTTTTGGGATTGCTTTTTAGTTCCCCCGTATCAATTTTTGTATGTTTTAGGATCCCTACTTGGACTTTTCCATGGATGTGATTAATACTTTGGATTCTAATTGAAGGACTGCATTATGTATTGTTCCGAGATCAATTCCATTGTCTTTATTAATAAAATTACGTTATTACGGATACTATGTATTGTGAGGTAATTTAAAAAAACAATTATATTTGTAACTTGAACTTGAAATATTGTATTTTAGGGCTACGGGACGACTGATTTGAACCAAATGTGAATGCAGAGTTCTAATTATGCCTTTATGGGTAAAAGTACAGTTAGATTTTTATTTGTTGCTGCCAGATTTGATCATTACAACTTTGGATGTGGAATTACATCAGCAGTTTTAACGTCACAAACTTCAAACAAGCGTATTTAGGTATTATTTAAATTTTATATAGCTAGAGTTAATCACAACATCGCAGAACCGTTCTTTTATAAATTTTAGTTTTGTTGTCTATGTTTTTCAGTATTTAACAAACAACAATCGGCAAACCATTGTAGAAAATCACATAGAACGTAATAATCTTAATAGGTTTTCATCATATTTGGTTTACTAATTTTTGATTTTTAATAATATTAAAGTTATTTATTATTAAGAATTAATATTGCAGTATATTAATTAAAGAAAAATGTCCTTTCTTATCCTGCGA
Organism: Sinopyrophorus schimmeli; assembly: GCA_036325965.1. Classification (NCBI taxonomy): domain Eukaryota; kingdom Metazoa; phylum Arthropoda; class Insecta; order Coleoptera; family Elateridae; genus Sinopyrophorus; species Sinopyrophorus schimmeli. The sequence continues at coordinate 1,876,306 of JARFIZ010000325.1, forward strand.
AGTATCCTAAATTCTAATTTCATATCGTTTTTCAGGTAAATTTTCCAGTAATATTACAAATGGTTGGTTATGTTTGAGAGAAGTTTCAGTTAGAAAAATGATTCTGAAGTTGATACTAAATTTTATGCTTCTAAGAGAAAAAAAATACCTTTTTCAAGCAGCGAATTTAGAAAGGCCTTTTACAATATAACTTAATTTGTGGATGAAGATTGTCCCATATTCTGAATATCATTACATTGTTTTATTTGAGCATTTACTGTGATTGCTGTATGATAGAAGGCTTTTATTTATATATCATTTATTTAATAAGAAGAAACTGAAGATAGCTAGCTATTATAGGGCTGAACTAATCATGATTTTTTTATTTATTTATAATTTGTTGGAAATGCAATTTGGTTCGTACATTAAAAGGGTTCCTTATATATATTTAAGGCCCCTAGTGAATATGTTAAACCAAATAAATTTCGTTAAGAAAGTCTTAACAAATTTGAAGAAAAGCAAGAATGATTCTTTTGAAACATGATTATTTATTTCTTATATAACTAAATTGCGTAAAATCAGCCTCTCTTATTATATTGTAAAATAATTCTTTCTGATTATCAAGATTATTTTTCGCTCAAGAGTTTTTCTAACAGAAAAATTTGTTTCAGAATACAGATGGAATTTGGGAATTCGCTGGGATTTGTGATGATCACAAGGAGGATTCCAGGATACTACAACATTACGGCAGGGGTGAGATAAATGTTTTTAAATACCGTTTTTGTCTGAATAAAAGATATCGATTCCGTTATCATACATTTAAATCTGTTGAGATTTGGATGTGAAATAAATAATTGGGGACAAGAAACAATTTTATATGAATTGTAACACAAAAAATAGTCCCACATCGGGTGCTTTAAATTTTCGAAAAGGATTACTTTTTAGACACAAAATCATAAGTAGCAGTAGGGGCGACACGAAATTAATTTTTGAAAAAATTATGATACATATTTCGATATCTTGTTAGACTTCAACGAAAAAAACATCAAATTTAGGGATATTACGTAAAATGCTTTTGGTTTATAAATGATTTTGAATTCGAAAAATATTTTGGCATTTTGATGACTAAGTGCGTTACGAAAGTTCTGGAAATGAGTCGGCCTGATAAAAATTATTTTAAAAATTATTTACCGCTAATTGTATAATTGCGGTGATTAATCCAATTGTAAAGGCACACGTGCGTTGTGCGATAAGGAAAGGTGCAAATGCCCAAATAAATTTAAGTGGGTTCGCAATAAATATTTTTGCGCACTATCGGCTGATTTTTGTAGGCCTTCAAAGCACTTTCACTTTGACTTTACTTTTGTTCACATCGTTTGCTGCTCTTAGCAGCATTTAATTGTTGAATTAAAAAGTAATTGCAGTAATTTCATTTGTTTAAAATATTTATTAGTGGTCTCCGAAAAGGTATTTGAAACACCTTCGAAGGTAAGATAATTTGAACTTCGTTTGCGACCGGTCTGAACTACAATTTAATTAGTATTCTAATTAAATGTCCGTAGTGTCCAGAGCCCGAGACATATTAAAAATTTAATACACACACACACACATGCCACAAAATTTAAATAAAACCAGCTTGGATTCTATTACAGTGCGGGTGAATATTATTGAAACACTCTGTATAGGTGTGTTCGTTAAATTAAATAAATCGATATATATTATTTAAAATTATCGCAGTTCTTTTAGCCGGCCCTATCATTTTTGATATCGGACAAGTGTTCTTCCTGCAGCATTGTTATGACGTACATCAGTTTTATGTAACTTTCCATTTTGATTCATTCTTGAATGTAAAACGAAGTGGAATGGTTGTGTTTTAAATAAGTGCTCTTAGTTTTTTAATTACAATCTCTAACCCAAGGTGAATATTAAAATTAAGGGTTTCTTTTTAAGTCCACGCGCTTAGTAAAGAATTTTAGCTAATAATTTTTTCCTTTATTTTACAGAAACTAATTGACATGCAGAGGAGCAAGAAACTATAGCACGCCACCTTCAGCCCTCTTCAGAAGATCATTTTAGGAAGCAGCCAATCTACCAAAGGGATGTCCCTTTTTGAAATGATGTAAGTATAAATCTCTTAATTTTATTTCTACATTATCATTTTAACAAGTTGCTAACTAAAACTTTGAAGAAGGCCTTTTTTAATTTATCAAATTTCTAATACTGAATTCTTATGTGTTTAGGAGTCCAGTTTTAACACCGACGTTGATTGTTAATTTGTGAGGATTAACAGCAGGACCAGCACGCTCGAACGTGGGCCTTCCTGGCCAGGATGAAGCGGACTCCCCAGGATCGAGCTTCGTCACTCTTCGTGGGACCTATGCTCGGCAATGAAAAATTGTCGGATGTAGATGATTATGGATTATGGATTTTTTTATGATTTTGTTGCCATATTAAATCGGTGGTTCTTAACTTTTGTACGTTACCAGACAGGTTTGTTTACAAATGCTTTGCAAAATTATGAAACTTTTAAGTTTTAAAATCGTACAATACAAAGAATTTTATTTTTCTATTTATAATAAATAATTGATTGCAAATTGAATCACTTAAATGAATACTTGTCAAAATAAAATTTGTGGCTTGTTGTTTTTTGAAAGAAATTTAATTCTCAGGCAACACTAATTTAAAAAAAATATTGTTTTATTGAATAGCCTTTAGTAATTCTTCGTGACAGTTAAAACACCGATTAAGAACCACTGTTTTACACATTGTTTATAGTTATTGTTGAAATTGTTAAAATGTTATATATTTATGTTGGTTCGTTTATGTGTGCGGTAAATTTTAATTGCTGCGTTTGCTCCTGAAGTCGATTCGTAAGACCATCGGCTTTGGTCTTTGTTTAGTTATTAATATTTTGATCAAGTCGGGAGTTTTAAATTTTAGCTTCAAACCTTTTTTTTTTAAATTTCATTGTTTGCAAAACTTAACTCACTTTAAAATTCCTAGATGACAATTTAAGCCTCCTAAATGAAACTCGAATGGGTTATATTTTAATAAAGTAAGCATTTGTATGATCAAAAAACATTATTCAATTCTAATTAAATTCAATAATAAATTAAAAATTATTCGTGCGACATAAAAAAAACATGGGAGCAAACGCATTATTGATAACGCAAGCCTTTCTTTCGAAAACTCATCGACAATTGGAAGTTTTCTTTCAAATATTCGGCAACTTGTTAAAAAATTTCTTGTCTTTTTGTGGACATTGTTTCTTTGCAGTTATAGGTTTAGCTGATAACAGTAGGGGTCCTTGTGCTGTGCCACGAGGTCCTTGCTGTTTGACCCATTGTCTTAGGGTAGATTTTAAGTATCCCTACACACACACACACACACACAAAATTCGCATTTTGGCATTTTAATTACTTTATTTTCGACTCTTAAAATATTCTTTGACTAGGGTTACCAACTCAAAATTCGAGAGTCCTGGAGATTATTCCAATAAGTTCGGAGATAATTATTCAAATATGTAGTACTACAAAAAAAACGCTTATTTGATTTGGATATTTGCAAAATTAAGACATAATAATCGGCTAATTATTTTATTTATTTTTAAATTTTACGAAATATAAAATAACGTGAATACCCTGACGGATTCACTAAAACCGTTTAAAGTATGTTTTGCTTGGATTTATTCCAAGTTCTGGAATATTATTCTACACTCTCCGGACTAAAACTGGAGGGTTCGTAACCCCCATCTTTTACAATACAATTACCAAAATTAATGATTTTAAATAATTTCGGCAATATAGTTTTTAAATCAAAATTTTTCAGTTTTCTAAATTTTAAAACGAAATTTGTTATTAAATTTATTTTAAAGCTTTTAAATAACTATTAGAAAATTACAAAATCGGAATACATTAATTATTAACACATCTCATTTAGAAGTAATAATTATAATTAGAGAGAAATAAAAAAATGAGTTTTATTCTATTTTAATATGTGATAAGAAACAATGTCCAAAAAATATTTATGGTCTCATGGGCACACATAAACGAACTTTGTATCCCCCAAACGTGGGATGAAGAAACGCCAAAGAAGACTTACAAAAGGTACTCTTTCCATTTTTCTTTCCCCCGATTTATAAACTCACACACACACACGTTATTTAAATATTCTACTTTATTTATATTAAATCCATTTTTATATTGTTATTGCACACTTTTGCTCTTTCTCTTAATTTTCTTATTGATTATGTTTTGAGTAAACAAATAATAGTGTAACGTGGTTTAGAAAATGGACCTTGCTATTTTCTTATATTTTATATCTTCGTAGATGACAGTAAAGATCCCTTGTGCTGTTTGATCCATTCTGTTGGGATAATTCCTAAGAGACACATACACACGTACAGTCAGCCTAAGAAGTAATCAACAACCTAAAAACAGTACTTACCGTAATCGAGCTATTACAAGAGACAGGTTTTAGTTAAAAATAGTGTTTAAGGAGATTTATGACGGCTTTTATAAGTACAACAAATAATGTTTTTTATTGATTGTTTAAAAATAGCAGGATCACTGTAGGTGCTGCTCTAGGGTGTTAATTACTTCTTAGGCTGACTGTACCCCTAGCAACTATAGCCGGTATTATTTTCCCGCGTTTTTCCTGTAAAATAAAAATTTTCGATAAAACTAAATAAATAAAAAAACGGACCCCTTGATTCACAAAAAAAATCGTAGCGCTCTTATTTTCGATCCAATCATTACAAACGACACGGATTCGGAATCCTGAGGCTTTTTTACATAAGATACATGTAAAATATGTATAGTGTGCGACGTTAATTTTTCGTAAATTAAAACTTGCTATTTTTCGGGCTCATTTTTGGCCAATTTTGAACTTTAAAAAATTGTAGCGCCGTTATTTGTGGACGGATTTTTAAAAACTATTCAGATTCGGATTCGGCAGCCTTTTTGGCTTCGGATAGGCCTAAGAAACCATAGGCGTGCTATTCCAAAGCTTTGGAAAAACGTTTTGAAAATTCAAAATCGATGGGTTTTAACCCATGTTTTTTTGGCAAATAATGAAAAAAATAGAATTGCTTTATATTGCCAGGGGATGTTCCTACTTACCCCTAGTAACCATAGCCGGTGTCATTTCCCCGCGCTTCCCCTCTAAAATAAAAATTTTCGATACAAACTAAATCAATAGAAATACGTACCCCTTGATTCACAAAAAAAATCGTAGCGCCCTTATTTTCGATCCAATCATTACAAACGACACGGATTCGGAATCCTGAGGCTTTTTTACATAAGATACATGTAAAAAAAATATAGGGCGCAACGTAAATTTTTCGAACATAAAAAATTGCAATTTTAGCAGCTCATTTTGGCACGATTTTGAACTTTCAAAAAATTGTAGCGCCGTTATTTACGGACCAATATTTAAAAATATACATATTCGGATTTGGCAGCTGTTTTGGCTTCGGATAGGCCTAAGAAATCATAGGCGTGCTATTCCAAAGCTTTGGGAAAACGTTTGGAAAATTCAAAATCGATGGGTTTTAACCCATGTCTTTTTGAGAAATAATGAAAAAAATAGAATTGCTTTATATTGCCACGGGATGTTCCTACGTACCCCTACTAACTATAATCGGTGTCATTTCCCCGCCCTTCCCCTCTAAAATAAAAATTTTCGATACAAATTAAATGAATAAGAAAACATACCCTTTGATTCACAAAAAAAATCGTAGCGCCCTTGTTTTCGATCCAATCATTACAAACGACACGGATTCGGAATCCTGAGGCTTTTTTACATAAGATACATGTAAAAAAAATATAGGGCGCAACGTAAATTTTTCGAACATAAAAAATTGCAATTTTAGCAGCTCATTTTGGCACGATTTTGAACTTTCAAAAAATTGTAGCGCCGTTATTTACGGACCAATATTTAAAAACTATACATATTCGGATTTGGCAGCTGTTTTGGCTTCGGATAGGCCTAAGAAATCATAGGCGTGCTATTCCAAAGCTTTGGGAAAACGTTTGGAAAATTCAAAATCGATGGGTTTTAACCCATGTCTTTTTGAGAAATAATGAAAAAAATAGAATTGCTTTATATTGCCACGGGATGTTCCTACGTACCCCTAGTAACCATAGCCGGTGTCATTTCCCCGCGCTTCCCCTCTAAAATAAAAATTTTCGATACAAATTAAATGAATAGAAAAACGTACCCCTTGATTCGCAAAAAAAATCGTAGCGCCCTTATTTTCGATCCAATCATTACAAACGACACGGATTCGGAATCCTGAGGCTTTTTGACATAAGATACATGTAAAAAAAATATAGGGCGCAACGTAAATTTTTCGAACATAAAAAATTGCAATTTTAGCAGCTCATTTTGGCACGATTTTGAACTTTCAAAAAATTGTAGCGCCGTTATTTACGGACCAATATTTAAAAACTATACATATTCGGATTTGGCAGCTGTTTTGGCTTCGGATAGGCCTAAGAAATCATAGGCGTGCTATTCCAAAGCTTTGGGAAAACGTTTGGAAAATTCAAAATCGATGGGTTTTAACCCATGTCTTTTTGAGAAATAATGAAAAAAATAGAATTGCTTTATATTGCCACGGGATGTTCCTACGTACCCCTACTAACTATAATCGGTGTCATTTCCCCGCCCTTCCCCTCTAAAATAAAAATTTTCGATACAAATTAAATGAATAAGAAAACATACCCTTTGATTCACAAAAAAAATCGTAGCGCCCTTGTTTTCGATCCAATCATTACAAACGACACGGATTCGGAATCCTGAGGCTTTTTTACATAAGATACATGTAAAAAAAATATAGGGCGCAACGTAAATTTTTCGAACATAAAAAATTGCAATTTTAGCAGCTCATTTTGGCACGATTTTGAACTTTCAAAAAATTGTAGCGCCGTTATTTACGGACCAATATTTAAAAACTATACATATTCGGATTTGGCAGCTGTTTTGGCTTCGGATAGGTCTAAGAAATCATAGGCGTGCTATTCCAAAGCTTTGGGAAAACGTTTGGAAAATTCAAAATCGATGGGTTTTAACCCATGTCTTTTTGAGAAATAATGAAAAAAATAGAATTGCTTTATATTGCCACGGGATGTTCCTACGTACCCCTACTAACTATAACCGGTGTCATTTCCCCGCGCTTCCCCTCTAAAATAAAAATTTTCGATACAAATTAAATGAATAGAAAAACGTACCCCTTGATTCGCAAAAAAAATCGTAGCGCCCTTATTTTCGATCCAATCATTACAAACGACACGGATTCGGAATCCTGAGGCTTTTTGACATAAGATACATGTAAAAAAAATATAGGGCGCAACGTAAATTTTTCGAACATAAAAAATTGCAATTTTAGCAGCTCATTTTGGCACGATTTTGAACTTTCAAAAAATTGTAGCGCCGTTATTTACGGACCAATATTTAAAAAATATACATATTCGGATTTGGCAGCTGTTTTGGCTTCGGATAGGCCTAAGAAATCATAGGCGTGCTATTCCAAAGCTTTGGGAAAACGTTTGGAAAATTCAAAATCGATGGGTTTTAACCCATGTCTTTTTGAGAAATAATGAAAAAAATAGAATTGCTTTATATTGCCAGGGGATGTTCCTACGTACCCCTACTAACTATAACCGGTGTCATTTCCCCGCGCTTCCCCTCTAAAATAAAAATTTTCGATACAAATTAAATGAATAGAAAACGTACCCTTGATTCACAAAAAATCGTAGCGCCCTTATTTTCGATCCAATCATTACAAACGACACGGATTCGGAATCCTGAGGCTTTTTTACATAAGATACATGTAAAAAAAATATAGGGCGCAACGTAAATTTTTCGAACATAAAAAATTGCAATTTTAGCAGCTCATTTTGGCACGATTTTGAACTTTCAAAAAATTGTAGCGCCGTTATTTACGGACCAATATTTAAAAACTATACATATTCGGATTTGGCAGCTGTTTTGGCTTCAGATAGGCCTAAGAAACCATAGGCGTGCTATTCCAAAGCTTTGGGAAAACGTTTGGAAAATTCAAAATCGATGGGTTTTAACCCATGTCTTTTTGAGAAATAATGAAAAAAATAGAATTGCTTTATATTGCCAGGGGATGTTCCTACGTACCCCTACTAACTATAACCGGTGTCATTTTCCCGCGCTTCCCCTCTAAAATAAAAATTTTCGATACAAATTAAATGAATAAGAAAACGTACCCTTTGATTCACAAAAAAAATCGTAGCGCCCTTATTTTCGATCCAATCATTACAAACGACACGGATTCGGAATCCTGAGGCTTTTTGACATAAGATACATGTAAAAAAAATATAGGGCGCAACGTAAATTTTTCGAACATAAAAAATTGCAATTTTAGCAGCTCATTTTGGCACGATTTTGAACTTTCAAAAAATTGTAGCGCCGTTATTTACGGACCAATATTTAAAAACTATACATATTCGGATTTGGCAGCTGTTTTGGCTTCGGATAGGCCTAAGAAATCATAGGCGTGCTATTCCAAAGCTTTGGGAAAACGTTTGGAAAATTCAAAATCGATGGGTTTTAACCCATGTCTTTTTGAGAAATAATGAAAAAAATAGAATTGCTTTATATTGCCACGGGATGTTCCTACGTACCCCTACTAACTATAACCGGTGTCAATTCTCCGCCCTTCCCCTCTAAAATAAAAATTTTCGATACAAATTAAATGAATAAGAAAACGTACCCTTTGATTCACAAAAAAAATCGTAGCGCCCTTATTTTCGATCCAATCATTACAAACGACACGGATTCGGAATCCTGAGGCTTTTTGACATAAGATACATGTAAAAAAAATATAGGGCGCAACGTAAATTTTTCGAACATAAAAAATTGCAATTTTAGCAGCTCATTTTGGCACGATTTTGAACTTTCAAAAAATTGTAGCGCCGTTATTTACGGACCGATATTTAAAAACTATACATATTCGGATTTGGCAGCTGTTTTGGCTTCGGATAGGCCTAAGAAATCATAGGCGTGCTATTCCAAAGCTTTGGGAAAACGTTTGGAAAATTCAAAATCGATGGGTTTTAACCCATGTCTTTTTGAGAAAAAATGAAAAAAATAGAATTGCTTTATATTGCCAGGGGATGTTCCTACGTACCCCTACTAACTATAACCGGTGTCAATTCCCCGCGCTCCCCTCTAAAATAAAATTTTTCGATACAAATTAAATGAATAAGAAAACGTACCCCTTGATTCACAAAAAAAATCGTAGCGCCCTTATTTTCGATCCAATCATTACAAACGACACGGATTCGGAATCCTGAGGCTTTTTTACATAAGATACATGTAAAAAATATAGGGCGCAACGTAAATTTTTCGAACATAAAAAATTGCAATTTTAGCAGCTCATTTTGGCACGATTTTGAACTTTCAAAAAATTGTAGCGCCGTTATTTACGGACCAATATTTAAAAACTATACATATTCGGATTTGGCAGCTGTTTTGGCTTCGGATAGGCCTAAGAAATCATAGGCGTGCTATTCCAAAGCTTTGGGAAAACGTTTGGAAAATTCAAAATCGATGGGTTTTAACCCATGTCTTTTTGAGAAATAATGAAAAAAATAGAATTGCTTTATATTGCCAGGGGATGTTCCTACGTACCCCTACTAACTATAACCGGTGTCAAATTTTCCGCCCTTCCCTCTAAAATAAAAATTTTCGATACAAATTAAATGAATAAGAAAACGTACCCTTTGATTCACAAAAAAAATCGTAGCGCCCTTATTTTCGATCCAATCATTACAAACGACACGGATTCGGAATCCTGAGGCTTTTTAATAAGGAAATGTAAAAAATATAGGGGCAAGTAAATTTTTGCATAAAAATTGTTTTAGCAAGTCATTTGGAATTTAATTAAAAAGTTTACCCTTTTTAAAAAAAAAATTTTCGGTTTCCCAACGGGTCCCTCAAAAAATTTAATTAAAAAAACCTTTAAAAAAACCTTTTCATAAGTGACGTTTTAAAAAAGGAAATTTAAAAATATTTTTTGTTTATTAAAATCTTTGCCCCTTAAAATGTTGTTTGTGGCCCCCAAAAGTCAAATTTTTTGGGAAAATTTAAAAAAAAGGTTTACCCTTTTAAAAAAAATTTTCGGTCCCAACGTCCCTCCAAAAAAATTTTAATAAAAAAACTTAAAAACCTTTTCAAAAAGTGACGGTTTTACATAAGATACATGTAAAAAAAATATAGGGCGCAACGTAAATTTTTCGAACATAAAAAATTGCAATTTTAGCAGCTCATTTTGGCACGATTTTGAACTTTCAAAAAATTGTAGCGCCGTTATTTACGGACCAATATTTAAAAACTATACATATTCGGATTTGGCAGCTGTTTTGGCTTCGGATAGGCCTAAGATACCATAGGCGTGCTATTCCAAAGCTTTGGGAAAACGTTTGGAAAATTCAAAATCGATGGGTTTTAACCCATGTCTTTTTGAGAAATAATGAAAAAAATAGAATTGCTTTATATTGCCACGGGATGTTCCTACGTACCCCTACTAACTATAACCGGTGTCAATTCTCCGCCCTTCCCCTCTAAAATAAAAATTTTCGATACAAATTAAATGAATAAGAAAACGTACCCTTTGATTCACAAAAAAAATCGTAGCGCCCTTATTTTCGATCCAATCATTACAAACGACACGGATTCGGAATCCTGAGGCTTTTTACATAAGATACATGTAAAAAAAATATAGGGCGCAACGTAAATTTTTCGAACATAAAAAATTGCAATTTTAGCAGCTCATTTTGGCACGATTTTGAACTTTCAAAAAATTGTAGCGCCGTTATTTACGGACCAATATTTAAAAACTATACATATTCGGATTTGGCAGCTGTTTTGGCTTCGGATAGGCCTAAGAAATCATAGGCGTGCTATTCCAAAGCTTTGGGAAAACGTTTGGAAAATTCAAAATCGATGGGTTTTAACCCATGTCTTTTTGAGAAATAATGAAAAAAATAGAATTGCTTTATATTGCCACGGGATGTTCCTACGTACCCCTACTAACTATAACCGGTGTCAATTCTCCGCCCTTCCCCTCTAAAATAAAAATTTTCGATACAAATTAAATGAATAAGAAAACGTACCCTTTGATTCACAAAAAAAATCGTAGCGCCCTTATTTTCGATCCAATCATTACAAACGACACGGATTCGGAATCCTGAGGCTTTTTGACATAAGATACATGTAAAAAAATATAGGGCGCAACGTAAATTTTTCGAACATAAAAAATTGCAATTTTAGCAGCTCATTTTGGCACGATTTTGAACTTTCAAAAAATTGTAGCGCCGTTATTTACGGACCAATATTTAAAACTATACATATTCGGATTTGGCAGCTGTTTTGGCTTCGGATAGGCCTAAGAAACCATAGGCGTGCTATTCCAAAGCTTTGGGAAAACGTTTGGAAAATTCAAAATCGATGGGTTTTAACCCATGTCTTTTTGAGAAATAATGAAAAAAATAGAATTGCTTTATATTGCCACGGGATGTTCCTACGTACCCCTACTAACTATAACCGGTGTCAATTCTCCGCCCTTCCCCTCTAAAATAAAAATTTTCGATACAAATTAAATGAATAAGAAAACGTACCCTTTGATTCACAAAAAAAATCGTAGCGCCCTTATTTTCGATCCAATCATTACAAACGACACGGATTCGGAATCCTGAGGCTTTTTACATAAGATACATGTAAAAAATATAGGGCGCAACGTAAATTTTTCGAACATAAAAAATTGCAATTTTAGCAGCTCATTTTGGCACGATTTTGAACTTTCAAAAAATTGTAGCGCCGTTATTTACGAACCAATATTTAAAAAATATACATATTCGGATTTGGCAGCTGTTTTGGCTTCGGATAGGCCTAAGAAATCATATGCGTGCTATTCCAAAGCTTTGGGAAAACGTTTGGAAAATTCAAAATCGATGGGTTTTAACCCATGTCTTTTTGAGAAATAATGAAAAAAATAGAATTGCTTTATATTGCCACGGGATGTTCCTACGTACCCCTACAAAAAGGTGTCAATTCTTTCCCTCTAAAAAAAAAATTTTGATAAAATTAAATGTAAAAAAACGTCCCCTTGATTCCAAAAAAAACGTACCCCCTTTTTTTCGATCCAACATTACAAAACAATTCAATCCTGAGGCTTTTTCATAAGTACATGTAAAAAAAAGGGGCCCAAAGTAAATTTTTCGAACATAAAAATTGCAATTTTTGAGCTCTTTTGGCACGATTTTGAACTTTCAAAAAATTCCAAGCTTTGGGAAAACGTTGAAAATTCAAAATCGATGGGTTTTAACCCATGTCTTTTGAGAAATAATGAAAAAATAGAATTGCTTTATATTGCCACGGGATGTTCCTACGTACCCTAACGATCCCTCCAAAAAAATTTAATAAAAAAACCTTTAAAAAACCTTTTCATAAGTGACGTTTTAAAAAAGGAAATTTAAAAATATTTTTTGTTTATTAAAATCTTTGCATTAAATGTTGTTTGTGGCAAACGTCAATTGGAAATTGAAATAAAGGTTTACCTTTAAAAAAAAATTTTCGGTCCCAACGATCCCTCCAAAAAAATTTAATAAAAAAACCTTTAAAAACCTTTTCATAAGTGACGTTTTAAAAAAAGGAAATTTTAAAAATATTTTTTGTTTATTAAAATCTTTGCATTAAATGTTGCTTTGTGGCAAAGTCAATTGGAAATTGAAATAAAGGTTTACCTTTAAAAAAAAATTTTCGGTCCCCAACGATCCCTCCAAAAAAATTTAATAAAAAAACCTTTAAAAACCTTTTCATAAGTGACGTTTTAAAAAAGGAAATTTTAAAAATATTTTTTGTTTATTAAAATCTTTGCATTAAAATGTTGCTTTGTGGCAAACGTCAATTGGAAATTGAAATAAAGGTTTACCTTTAAAAAAAAATTTTCGGTCCCAACGATCCCTCCAAAAAAATTTAATAAAAAAACCTTTAAAACCTTTTCATAAGTACGTTTAAAAAAAGGAAATTTTAAAAATATTTTTTGTTTATTAAAATCTTTGTTTAAATATCTTGTTTGTGGCAAAGTCAATTGGAAATTAAATAAAGGTTTACCTTTAAAAAAAACCTCCGCCCTTCCCTCTAAAATAAAAATTTTCGATACAAATTAAATGAATAAGAAAACGTACCCTTTGATTCACAAAAAATCGTAGCGCCCTTATTTTCGATCCAATCATTACAAACGACACGGATTCGAATCCTGAGGCTTTTTTACATAAGATACATGTAAAAAATATAGGGCGCAACGTAAATTTTTCGAACATAAAAAATTGCAATTTTAGCAGCTCATTTTGGCACGATTTTGAACTTTCAAAAAATTGTAGCGCCGTTATTTACGGACCAATATTTAAAACTATACATATTCGGATTTGGCAGCTGTTTTGGCTTCGGATAGGCCTAAGAAATCATAGGCGTGCTATTCCAAAGCTTTGGGAAAACGTTTGAAAATTCAAAATCGATGGGTTTTAACCCATGTCTTTTTGAGAAAAAATGAAAAAAATAGAATTGCTTTATATTGCCAGGGGATGTTCCTACGTACCCCTACTAACTATAACCGGTGTCAATTCCCCGCGCTTCCCCTCTAAAATAAAAATTTTCGATACAAATTAAATGAATAAGAAAACGTACCCTTTGATTCACAAAAAAAATCGTAGCGCCCTTATTTTCGATCCAATCATTACAAACGACACGGATTCGGAATCCTGAGGCTTTTTACATAAGATACATGTAAAAAATATAGGGCGCAACGTAAATTTTTCGAACATAAAAATTGCAATTTTAGCAGCTCATTTTGGCACGATTTTGAACTTTCAAAAATTGTAGCGCCGTTATTTACGGACCAATATTTAAAACTATACATATTCGGATTTGGCAGCTGTTTTGGCTTCGGATAGGCCTAAGAAATCATAGGCGTGCTATTCCAAAGCTTTGGGAAAACGTTTGGAAAATTCAAAATCGATGGGTTTTAACCCATGTCTTTTTGAGAAATAATGAAAAAAATAGAATTGCTTTATATTGCCACGGGATGTTCCTACGTACCCCTACTAACTATAACCGGTGTCAATTCTCCGCCCTTCCCCTCTAAAATAAAAATTTTCGATACAAATTAAATGAATAAGAAAACGTACCCTTTGATTCACAAAAAAAATCGTAGCGCCCTTATTTTCGATCCAATCATTACAAACGACACGGATTCGGAATCCTGAGGCTTTTTGACATAAGATACATGTAAAAAAAATATAGGGCGCAACGTAAATTTTTCGAACATAAAAAATTGCAATTTTAGCAGCTCATTTTGGCACGATTTTGAACTTTCAAAAAATTGTAGCGCCGTTATTTACGGACCAATATTTAAAACTATACATATTCGGGTTTGGCAGCTGTTTTGGCTTCGGATAGGCCTAAGAAATCATAGGCGTGCTATTCCAAAGCTTTGGGAAAACGTTTGGGAAAAATTTAAAATCGATGGGTTTTAACCCATGTCTTTTTGAGAAATAATGAAAAAAATAGAATTGCTTTATATTGCCACGGGATGTTCCTACGTACCCCTACTAACTATAACCGGTGTCAATTCTCCGCCCTTCCCCTCTAAAATAAAAATTTTCGATACAAATTAAATGAATAAGAAAACGTACCCTTTGATTCACAAAAAAAATCGTAGCGCCCTTATTTTCGATCCAATCATTACAAACGACACGGATTCGGAATCCTGAGGCTTTTTGACATAAGATACATGTAAAAAAAATATAGGGCGCAACGTAAATTTTTCGAACATAAAAAATTGCAATTTTAGCAGCTCATTTTGGCACGATTTTGAACTTTCAAAAAATTGTAGCGCCGTTATTTGTGGACGGATCTTTAAAAACTATTCAGATTCCGATTTGGCAGCCTCTTTGGCTTCGGATAGGCCTAAGAAACCATAGGCGTGCTATTCCAAAGCTTTGGGAAAACGTTTGGAAAATTCAAAATCGATGGGTTTTAACCCATGTCTTTTTGAGAAATAATGAAAAAAATAGAATTGCTTTATATTGCCACGGGATGTTCCTACGTACCCCTAGTAACTATAACCGGTGTCGTTTCTCGTCGCTCTCGCTCTAAAATAAAAATTTTCGCTCTTGAAAAATTAAATTTGGCTTTAAAACGAAACTATTAAAACGCTCTAACTTTTTTATTTTTAAGAAGCGCCCGGAACTATTTAATTCTCGTATGTATTAGGCTTTAATACGCCAGAATCCGGTCCTAACTCAAAACTCTCAAAATCGTCAAAAAACTCCCTTTAAAAAAAATTACATCTTTCCTTCCATTGCAAAAGACTTTTCTTTTTTAAATAAACTGTGTTTCTATTTTTTGTAGCTGCTTCTGCACCAATGGACAGGCATGAGGACCAAGGATGGACCAAGGAACTCTTCATCGGAGATCTTCCCAGGACACCACAGTCAAGATCATCCTAATTAGAATAGTTTAGACTTAGGGGTTGTTACACCATTTTTGTAATACGCGATCTTAAAACTTGTCTGGGGCAAAGGAGGAAGGTAAAAATAAAAGGGGCAATGCTCTTTATTTTTAACCTCCTCTCTCTTCCTCTCAAGTTTTGAGATTCTGTAAAAATAAATTAGCAATAGATATAAAATTATAAAATACAGTAACTTTAATTGTGAAGGGATGTAAAGGGGGAATTGGGTAAATAAATAAAAGTACTTACATGTTTTTTTTTTCTTTATACTTAGAAGTTTGAAAAATTAGAGAAAATTATTTGTAAGTAATAATTTTTAAATTAATATTAATATGAAATCACTATTTATAAGGTTAAAAACACAAACTTGTTATAAGAACGCCATAGCTCAGTTGGTAAACGATCGCTTGTTTGTTCGTTGTTTGTTCGAAAGGTCTCGAGTTCGATTCCCGGACGAGAATGAAATTTTTAAAAAATTTCTAAGATATATCCAACGAGCAACGAGCCGAACGAGACGAATGACGAATGACGAATGACTGTAGGTTACTCGTGATTTCAAAAATATTTTTAAAAAATCTCTAAGATAAACTCTCGGCCGACTCGGCCGACTCGGCCGACCGTAACTCGCGATTTAAAATTACATTTTAGCAAAAATTTATTTTACCTAATCTTTTTTTTTTCCCGCCAAAAGTTTTGACTTACCTTTTCTCACTTATGTACTCCTGTTACAAATCGACACAATTTAGTCCATTTTGCCCAATTTTTCTTCAAATTTTTTTTGTAGCCTGCGGCTATAGTTTTCTTAATTTTGCAAAACCGAATAAAATTTTGTCAATTTGTATCAGGATCACATGATATATGAAGAGGTATTCGAAATCTAAAATTTTTTAAATCGTTTTATTACATTTTTGCAAAAATTTATTTTGCCTAACCGTATTAACGTGCAAACCTTTTCTTTTATTCCCGCCACAAGTTTCGACTTACCTTTTCCCACTTCTGTACTCCTGTTAGAAATCGACAAAATTTAATGCATTTTGCCCAAGTTTTCTTCAAAATTTTTTGTAGCCTGCGGCTATAATTTTCTTAATTTTGCAAACCGAACGAAATTTGGCAATTTGTATCAGGATCACATGATATATGAGGAGGTATTCGAAATTAAAAATTTACTTTGCCTAACCGTATTAACGTGCAAACCTTTTCTTTTATTCCCGCCCAAAGTTTCGACTTACCTTTTCCCACTTCTGTACTCCTGTTACAAATCGACAAAATTTAGTGCATTTTGCCCAAGTTTTCTTCAAAATTTTTTGTAACCTGCGGCTATAATTTTCTTAATTTTACAAACCGAACGAAATTTTGTCAATTTGTATCAGGATCACATGATATATGAGGAGGTGTTGGAAATCAAAAATTTTTACAGCGTTTTGACAAAGTTTTTTCTAATTTATATATTTTTTTATGTAGGTAAATTTTAAATTAAAAAAAAAAAAAACGTGTACATAAATTATATTTATTTTCCCAATTCTCCCCCTATACATCCCCTTATTTACTATAATTATAAAAAACTAAAAACTAATTAAATATATAAATTAAAACTAAGCGTTCTCCTTTCTCTGGTCCATCACTATTTTTCTTGGGTGAATTGGTGAATTAATGGTTGGCCCTCGATGAAATGTATTATCAAAAGATCCTTAAACTGAGGATTGAAGTAACATCCATTCAATTTCATATCAGGCCAAAATTAAATTTGTTAACACTTATAAAATAAATTACAAAACAATGTGGCCCTAATATGATGTCGTCTTAAAGACGCACACTTACATTATTAATAAACTACACAGGAAAATTAGCTTAAAATTAAACACCAAACAAATATTCAATTTCTTACAATAAAATACATGTGTTCACTTAACCGATGTCCAAATAAAACTAACAAGTTGATGTGTAATATCTTTACCCTTTGTAGACATCAATATTTTGCATATTAAGGGAAAAATTAACCTAATGTAAATTTTAAACAAGTTGAAAGAATAAATAAAAGTGGAAGCATTAAAAAGTTTATGAAAGTTGTAAAAATAAACATATTGTAAACACAGGATTCAATAAATGCCGCTATTATTCCAAACACGACCGTAGAGGTTGTCTACTTCGTTCGCATTTGAACCAATGGGGTTTTTTATCCTGTGGGAAAAGTAAATAATTTACTATAAATAACAATTAATTACTACTTTAAACAAATATTAGTACAATAAATCATGGGGGTTAAATGGACACTGCTATTGCAATTCAGAACAATTCAGAACGAATTACACTGGTTACAATGAATGAATTATTATTGACATCCACACAAACATCAAAGTTTGGGGTAGTAAACATACTATTATAACAAATAACCGAGGGTTGTGAACAAACAAAAACAACTGACAAACGAATATTAACCTCTAAAAATCATTGTGTTTATCTTTAGAATTAAGGAATAATTAGTAAGCGTTTATGAAATTATATATATTCTGCAATAAATATATAAACAGTTTAAAAATGTTTTATTCATAGTTATTTAATTTCAGATTACCATGCAATGGGCATATCAAAGATCGGTGTAATCGACGATTACCAGTTTTTAAGTCAACAAAAAATTAATAACCCACAACATTACGATTAATCAAATGCACATTAATAGTTATAATATTAGTGACAACAATTGCATGCATAATATTAATATGAATAATGTTTTGAAACTACAATAGCAAGCAGTCTGTGTGTATTCTGTATATCTTAGAATGGTTCACATACATTTATTTAAGATTTATCTTAAGACTGTGCTGCGATCTTGAATTATTGGTTGTTTAGTTAGAGTAAGAAGAGTTACCTATGCTGATTTAATTTAAAGAATTATTTTTAGAAGCTGGAAGGAGATTGTACTAGAAGCTTGCACGCAATTGTCTGTACGATATTAAAAAGAAAAAGTGGTCCTTATATAAATAATTACCAAATTGTACTTCAAGCAAATTTTAATTTTAATAATCAAAATGACTAACTCAAGATTGCTTTAATCTATTATGATTGTGTAACTGCTTAACTCTTTTTTCTAAATAATTTGATTTACAACTCAAAATCGATGTGAATATTGAAAATAATAAAAAATGTGTAACTGTTTAAGATTTTAACATCAATCAAAATCCTTCATTTCCGAAATTTAGATATAAAATTTGTAATTATCGCATACAAAAAAAAACTGTTAAAACTTCTAGAAAAACGCAAAACGAACACTTAGAAATACCAGACTCACTTGTACAGTTTTTCAAAAGCTCTTCCAAAACCGCACACATTTTATTAAATTACTAATAAACGATTATGATTTACCTATGCAATTTTGGAATTCATCCACAATTAATAAATATTTAAGACAATGCAATAAAATCCGTATTTTCATTACCGAAGTTTAAAAGCAACTGAAAGACTAAATATTTAATCGATTTCCTTATCTGTAAGTTCAACATCAGTCGCACATGACCGAAACGATTATTTAATCAATGTAAACAACATGCCCATCCAAAATAATATTCTAAATATTTCCAAAAAGTTCAAGGGAGTTCAAAACAAGTTATACCTTTTAATCCCTTTGCAAGACGTTTAAATGCTATAAAATTTCAATTTTACTGTTGAATTTGTGTAGAAGCACCCGTTCGTTAAGAAAAATACTTAGTCTACCAATAATTAAATTTCTTGAAAATGTTAATAGAGTAATCACTAAAATGCAAATACATAAGAAAATATAAGACAATTTACAAAAGTCAAAAATTAGTTTGAAAAGTGCATGCATACGCCATCTATGAACGCTCCACTACACTTTCAAATAAACATTACAGTTCTCTAATTCAATTTAATGCAAATTAGTTAAATTTCTCTTATAAAACATTTCAGGACCCCTACAAAATAATAACAAAGCCCTTAATCCAAAAGTAATTAAATTATACTGTATTCTATACTCACTATTTATTAAGAATTATTCCCCTTGCAACATTTCTCCACCATATCCATACTTGTTCGTGGTACTCTACAATTGTGCATTTGTGTGAATAATTGCTATTGAACGATGTCTACACTGAGAACTTTACCACAAAGCAAAGAAGCTTTACTAAAATCATACAGAACAAGATTAAAAGATGATGTAAAAAGTATGCTTGAAAATTTCGAAGGTAACTTTCATAGGTTATGTTATTTACCTTTTTTTGATTAATTTCAACATAAGTCTATCTCTTCTAGAAATAGTAAAGCTAGCAAAAGGTGAACACGACACCCAATTATCAAGAATGACCCAGTGTGAACAGGACACTTATGAAATGCATGTCCGAGCTGCTAACATTGTTCGAGCTGGTGAATCGCTTATGAAGCTTGTCTCTGACATCAAGCAGTATCTAATTTTGAACGATTTTCCTTCGGTAAATGAAGCTATAACACAGAACTCTAAACTCTTTCGGTGAGCTTCAAATTGATCATCGTTCTTATCATGTAGTATCGATTTATTTTCAGTACAAAACAAGCAGAGTGTGATCAAAAATTGATGTCTCTACGGGATGATATGGCTGCAGATCTCTACGACTTGGAAGAAGAATATTACAATAGCATTAATAAATAAGTTAGCACTAATAAAGTTAATTACGTATTATTCCATTAAGGGTACAAATGTGGTGATACTTTAAATATAATAAAATGAACAATGCAAATTAATTTAAATTGTAGACTTAGAGATATCGTGAAATTAATTATTACGAATAAATCGAATACAAAAGGGATAATTAACAATTTATTAACAATGAAAGCTATCCTTATTTTGAGGGGGATGATTATGGTTGATACTTGCCTCCCGAATGCTCCCATCATTCCTCGTACTGATCCTAGCTCTGCATTTAATTTTATAATACTCGGTGCACACCCAAAATGTACGATCCCCTCGTTGTTGATTTATATAATATGTATAATTGTCGTAGAGCAAACATTTTTTTCTTCGCCTCGTCAGCAACACTGTACACCCTAAAAACAAAGAGAATTAATAAAATCTTACTTTACTTAAGACTAACTGTAAGGGAAAAAAGCTTAATGTACAATTGGAGTGGATACAAACTGCATCCAGGCAGGAAGAAGATTATTTCATCAACAATTTAAATATTACATTAATTTATTTCAAATACATGAGATTTATTAATTGATTCTTGATTGTAAAAGTTTTTATGGTTGTGTATGTCGTTCAGTTTAACAACGTTACCACATTTCGTCACACATCGGCCTTTACAATGGGTCCTATCATTTTCGACACATGTCCAAAAGTTCGAGTCCATAATCCTTCGTTTGCAACGATAAAGATTATTATTGAAAATTAACATTGGACCCCCACGTTTGTTCCTCGTAAAAAACGGACTAACTGAAAATAGACGTATTAGTTTTAAAATAAGCCAATTAAAATGTAAAACTAACAATTAAATTGATAACTACCGAAATACATACTATTATTCAGTAATAAAGAATTGTTTTTAATCGTAATTTATTTCTTAAATTAGTAAAATACAGTTTAATTGTTTATACTGTATCTGTTTTGCACCAGCCGAAATTTTTCGTGTCCGATCACTACGAATTTGTTTAAATTTGTAATGTCGCAGGGATGATTGTGAATGCCAGAAAGCGAAATGCTTTGATCTGCTCCGATAGAACATCTTGCTCTGCAATTCCCACTTTGGAATAGGTGGCACCTCCAATACGTTACTCTTTGGGCACTTCTGTGCTTCACGTATTTAAATTTATTAATTAGCATATGAAGAGTTTGGCGAGGTCCTTGGATATAGGTAACCGTTTCTAAAACTAAAAATAAAACATTACTTTTGCTTAAATTAACCGATCACAATTCTTACAATAACATTTCATAGATGTACACCATAAACTTATTTATTTTATAAAGATTTTAAAGTTAAGTTACATTAAGATAGATCTCTTTTAATTCAAATATTAATGATAAAGAAAGTAGACTATAAAACATAGTTAAAAGAAATCGGAATATGGCTTCCGATAATTCTCTTGGGGTTTCCTATTGTAAACAATTTGGAGTGTCTCAGAGATGATGATTTTCATGCCTCTGCGGTTTACGAATTCTGGATCGTGACAGTGGTATCCATAAAACATAATTGTTTGATCTTGACTAATCGATACTCTTGCCTTACAACCTATACTTCCACATTTCCAATGTACGAGTTTTCCATACTGCTGAACTTTTACAAATCTGTTATCATTGATTACAACGTTTGGAGTGCTACGGCGTCCCTCGATGTACGTAGCCACCACTAAAAAAAGAACGAATTAGTTTCCATAATTAAAAAACCTAACAATTAAAAAATAAAAAAAAACTCAACTCAGTCATATATGATGTTAGTCATAAAACTTAGGCGCTCGTTTTAAGTTTAATCTTCAATCGATGCTTAACTCACTTTTAGCTTAAATAAATATTAATTTACCATTAAAACTTAATCAGTTTTAGAAACAAAATAGTTTAAGTTCGTCTAAGGCGATTAGATTAAATATCAAAATGTGGATTAGGAAAGATGGTTCTTGAAGACAACAATTTTCCCAGTTTATTACAAAAATAGGGGCTTAACTTAAAAAAAAATACAAGCTCTTCTTAAACTGCAACTGTAATGTACACGGTGTTCGCAGCACTTCTGTTTTTGATTCGGCGATGGACGACTTGTTTTATAACTCGATAAGGATTGATGCAGTCTTCTTTCGCTGCATGAGTGTGGGTTCCACTGAAAGCCACAGTGTAGTCTTCTCCGACCGAACACTTTGCTTTGCATATTCCCTTATCGAACAAATTGCATCTCCAATAAGTCACATTCTTTGTGGATTGATATCGGATGTATTCGTAGTCATCTATAACGAGATGAGGCACATCTCGACGTCCATACATGTACGTTATGATAACTAAAAAGAAAGCATTCTTTAATCTATGCTTCTTCTGAAGAGCCATTAAAAGTATTTGGTTCAAACTTAAATAAAAAAATTCCTTATAAATTGAAAGCGTTAGTCGGGTTTAGCGAAACACGGTTTATGATTATGTTGAGTTTGATTAACATGTATAATAGTTTCAAAAATATGTAGTCGAGCTCTGCATTTAGTTTTCCAATATTGTGAACACCTCCAGAACGACTTCCCCCGATGGTCTTTCTCATGAACATAGGAGAAACCATGTCTGATTAATTTCGGATGCTTCTTTCCATCGAAAGCGTATTGGACACCTAAACAACAAATACTTGGATTACTTTTAAAAGTTATACGCCAATCCAATCGTTATCAAAAAGAACTACTTTATTCTACAAAGTACAGTCTTAAGAAAAGCATAAAGAGAAGCTTATTATTGTAATGCAAATATTTGTCGATGGAATTTATTTCTGATCAGTTTCCAATAGGAAGGATGTCGATGAATCCCATATTTGGAACTTATTTTCCCAGCAGCCATCACAACCTTAGCAGAACATGTATTCGATTTCTGGCACTTCCAAATGATCTTATTCTCGACTTTCTTATCAAACTGGTAAAACTGTCCATGAAGAATTAAATTTAAGGTTCCTGTCGCATCATCCATGATGTACCCATTCAGATCTGCAAGAAAGCTCATTAATTTTTACACGTCTCAAAAAAATTAAGGTAACAGAAAATTGGAGCGAAATTTTTAGTCATTTTTGAACTCACAATCAGAGAAAAATGATCACAAATCGTGAGCAGGTTTTCAAAACTTGAATAAACCCCCTTATAAGTGCCAATGCTTTTTTACACTCATTATTAACTTGAAAAAAGTAGAAAAAAATACTTTTTGGGGTTCTGTCGAAAGTCTCCGAATCTTTCACAAATATTGATTAAAAGACCAACGTTTGCAGGATTTTTTTCTGCTTAATGTGCCCCAAAGAGCCCCGTAAATTTTGAAGTTGGACGATTTATCCATCTTTTCGTCCCTATCGATTAAAAATTGTAAAAAGAATTGAAGGAACAAGATTTAAACATTGAGATGGGAAAAAATCCCTTTTTTTAACAATTTTGCATTCAGAGCATCTCGAAACGATCATTTTTCTCAGAGTTACAGTTCTTCCAAAATTACATAAAAACTTGGCTGCAATTTTCTCTTCCTTGAATTTTTTCTAACTAACAAATTTTTAATAGGAAAAAGTCATAAACAATATTATTTATTGTTAAAGTTGACTATATTACATTATTACATAGTTTTTATGCAAAAAATAGATTTAATTTTCGTCCGTTTTGGCTGTAGTCTGCGCAAACTTCCTCCACCTTAACATTTTGAATTTGACTCCGCTGAAAGGTAGTTGTATAGCAGCTGTTGGATACCTAAAAAATAAGCAACGTTTAAAAACGAGTGCCAAACAATCTAATTCTTACATTTTGCTTAAGGAATCGTAGATTGATTTTATGTCGACGGTGGTGTCGGATGTTACCACATTTCTTAGTTCTCTCACAAAGATAATCTTCTCTTCGGCTGTGTAATCGGGAGGGTGGTTGTGGGCTTGCTTGATTTGGATGTGTTCGATGTCTCCATTTGTTGGCATTATGGCTCTTGCGTGGCAACCCAATCTTTTATATTCTAAGCATCTTAGATACCTACAATTCAATTAAGTATCTGTAATAATTCGTGTCACAGTCCTCTGCGATAAAATAGCTAAAATAAATTATTTGTTGGAACAATTTAAATAAATCTTCCACGAATAAATAAAAACAGAAAAAAGTACTTACTGAACGGGACATTTTCCTTTCATAATATTCACATGAAACACGAAGCCATCAATTATAAATCGTGGCATATCGGTTTGCCTTTTAACACCCCGTTTTCTTCTTTTGGATTTATCTGAATTAAAAAAAACATTGTTGATATTCAATAGTTTTACTAATTTGCATTAGAACTTAAATCGAAAACTACACACCAATTATAAATACGTTTCATCTCTCATAAATAATACCAAAGAGCGAACTAAATTTTATTGCATAACTATGGCTTACATCTAAAACTAACTAACTATACATCGACTGCAACATAGTACTTGTCCATCGCTGCCCTTCTCCATCTTCTCATCGTTGTACGAATCGACTCAAAATTTATCTCCGAGCTCAGTCGAGGGTGCCTAAAAATTAAACAATCTTAATTTATAACGTTCAAATTTTAACTAATCTTGCGAAATTGAATAAAAAAGCAACAATAAACGAATACTAACAAAGACATCATGTCTTCGAAGATTGTCTTTAAGTTAGCTTGCGGAGAGGCCTGGGTGACTTGCTTTAGTTGCGTAATGAAATTCGATTTTTCTTCTGCCATGTCGTCGGGGGGATGGTTATGGGGTCTCGTAACTCTCAGTAAATCAACTGAAGCGTCCAAAGGCAATATGGCTCTCGCGTGACACCCGGTGCTAGCATACTTGGAGCAAATCAAATATCTAAAAAAGTAAAACTAACAACTCGAATCGATTGCAAAACGACAACTCACCTCAGAGATGGATTTAAACGAACCACACTTGTATGGTAGACAAAACCATTAGAAATATATCGCGTTCTATTTATAGAACTTCTTCTCTTCTTCGACGCTTTTCCATCCGGCACGTCGACTACTAAAATAACAATTAATAATTGACTTTGCATCTTTCATAAGAACATTTAATTGCTAAGAACCATAACCGTGGAGCGAGTTTAAAAACTATTCCCAATAGCACAAATCTTCCAACAAGGACGCGTAACAAACCATAAGACTTCAAATCAAAAGTTTATTATTAGATATTTACAATATATGATGCTTATCGAGAAAGAGGCACACCTAAACTTTAGGTAATAAATTAAGCAGAACAATTCTTTATTATGGTCGCGCATTTTTCCTCCATCGATGCAACGACGAACATAAGTTCTTATAAGATAGTCCAGCAGCCCCGTTGGGGTACCTACAATGATCAATTACAATTCCCAGTCATTACTAAAGTTATTCTGAAAAGTTACACTTCGGCAATGGCTTCGTAGATCTTTCTCAAGGACCCAGGTATTGTACCAACTACCTCTTTTAATTTTTTAATAAATTCCTCGCGTTCGGCCGCGTTTTCGTCAGGGGGATGATTGTGGCCTGTGTGAGCCGAAGATCGTCTGCTGTTCCTCGTACGGGTATTATGGCTCTTGCCTTGCACCCCGATCTCTTACTCTCAGCACAAGCCAAATACCTACAAAAATAATGATAAAACAACCATCGATATATATAGTCGTTTCGTTGCAACTTACATTATTTGTTTTTTTCCCGCAATTAATTTATTATGATAGACAAAGCCTCCGATTACATGTCTCACACGAGTCCTGGTCTTCTGCATTTTCGAGCTCCTTTTTGTATCACGCTCGATTATCGAATATTGCATTTCGACCTCATCTATGAAAATACCAACTTCAAAATTGAATTATTTAAAAAGCAATAACTGTAATAAACCAGTACCACCTTGGAGACACGCCACAGAAAGGAATAAAACCCAAAATAACTAAATCTTCTACTTTCTAAAAATTATTCTTAGTTAGGATCGCGATTATACGAGTTACAACTGTGAATAATCTTTCAAAGCGTATATTTGTTAAGTAATTAATTCAAAATTAACTTTTACATCGTTATTCAAAAACATCTTAGAAGTAGTTGGCATTTTTTTTGGGATCTCTTCGTTTGAAAAGTTTACATATGCGGATTATGGCGCCATCTATGCAAAGAAGAGCTAACTGATTTAAAAGAAATTTCGGCTGCGCCTCCCGGAAAGCTAAAAAAAAACGATTAAGTTCGATTAAAACGAATTAATTGAAATTAAATTGACGTACATTTCGGCTACGGTTTCGTAAACGCGTTTCAAAGTCGAATTCTGCATTGATCGGACAGCAACTTTGAGTTCTTTAACGAATTCGTATTTTTCTTCGGCTGCTATGTCCGGAGGGTGATTGTGGGCTTGAGTGAGCCGCAATTTATTTAAAGGCGCGTTTAATGGTAACGTTGCTCTACCTCGACAACCTAATCTTTTGTGCTCCGCACAGCCCAGGTATCTACAAGAATTTTTTTGTAATTTAAAAATTGAGTAGCTTAAGAAAAGTGTGTAGTTACCGTAATGGAGGTGTGCCTGATATTAGGTTGTTGTGGTAGACAAATCCATTCGATACGAATCTTAGACGGGCACCGTCACGCTTTTTCCGAATTTTGCCTCTCTGGATTTCATATTTAATATCTGGTAAAACAACAACCGAATTAAGACCAGCTTTTCTCTATCTTAGCACAGACTTAGCAATTAGAAACAGGTGTCTACGAGGCTTTCTAAATGGCTTCTTCATCTACACATAAAGCTTGCTACATTTTCTTTAATTCTACATAATTAAATCCATTGAAAATTGGCCAGCTTCATGGATAAATGAATTACCATAGTTGCATAAAAAACTACCATTCAAATCTTCTTGATAGATCTTTTTACAAAATTACATTAAGTTGAAAATCCTAATTAAAAACGTTTCCAATGCCTAAAAAATAATTCAAAAAGCTGATTTTTGAAAGAAAATAATAAGGCTTGTGTATCGTAGATATACTTATGTGGTTCTTTAAATTTTTAAGGGTGTAAATCACCGAATTTCGTCCAATGTAAACTCTGTTCCCGTTCTATTGCCCTATTGTTGAAGATGAAAAGTATTTAAAAAAAGTGTGATTTTAGATCACCTTTTTAAAGTCAGATGTATCTCGAAAAAAATTTAAATTTTTATCTTGAAGAAAAAGGCAAGGGGCCGGGAACGAAATTTACATTTAAAATGCATTGGACGAAATTCAATCAAAAGGTTAGCTTTATGCCACACCATCGATTAATATTTTTGCTTTTCTTCGACACAGGAATTTTTTCTACATCTGAGGTCACCTAAAATTATTAATTAAATCAATAATGATCACAAAAACCTATAATTTACAAAATATAAAATGCTTACCGTGTATACGATCTAAATAAATATTTTTAAATGAAACACAAACCGATTTCTTCTGTACCGGTCACACTTAGAAGTTTCTTGCTTGCTTAATTAATAGACAATCTCGCGATTGCCTATAAAAATAAACGAACCGTAAAAATATTGTGATCACCAAAGTTGTACGATCATCCTCTACGATCAAATCAAATACAATAAAGTGACAAACCAAATTTGAGACTTTTGGCCAAACACCCAAAGAAGAGGCTTGGTTAAAAAATAATTAACTTAGAACTTACTCACCTAATTCGTGTTCATTTAAAAAAAACACATACACACACACACCCACACCAATTTCACAAAAAACCAGATCGATCACAATTCTTAAATTAATATAAAATCGAATAAAGCGATTTGAACTCGATAACCGACAAGTTTCGCCTAATTTCATAATTTTTTCAAGTTTACATTGTTAAATTTATCACATAAACAATCATAGGACATTTTAGCAAATTTTTAAAGTTATAATTACAAGAACACCCTTTAAAAATTTACTGCAAAAATCAGATTCTAACAAATCGTGTAGTTTTCAATTTAAACTTTCAATTCACCAATATTATTTCAGGCATATGTAGGTAATGCTGAAATATTAAGATTCTGGAAGTTCCAAATCTCCCAACTTATAATGTTATGTTGATTATTGAATAATTAATTCTATAAAAACTCTCACTTCTTGTTTTTGAATTAATAAAAATGAATAATTCACAATTGAATTGTTTTAAATTTTAATTAATCAAATAATTGAAATTTTTGTTAACTATAATTTTAAAAATATTGTTAATTTGTAGTAACAAAGCTTTTATTTTTTTTTAGTATTTCATCAGTACCTACATATCACCAAAATGGCAATTAAATATTACCCGAGGATCATTTCACTTATGCCCTTTAGGAGCTTAACAATTAATACAATCATATGACTTTTAAGCAGCCGAATGTGATCTAAAAATTAAACTGGGATTAATCTTGCCTAAACTCAAAAATAATGGAGGAGATGGTACTACACAATCTGTTAGCTATTGAAATAAAATCAATCTTCACCTACCTTTATTTTCCCCTATTAGATCTGTGGAAGTCCCTGGTTTAGGCTCATCATCGCCGGTATCGAGTAATCCGTAATCCTCTGCGTCATCTTGTTCGTCAGTTACTGTAACGTCTTCTTCTGCATAGTTCATATCACTTTCATCTACTAATTCGGCTTGTGATTCGCTTGCAGATGCCACAGCCTCTAATTTTAGAATTTTACTGCTATTTAGTACAGTTGTACTAGTGGCAGGTGCATTCTTATCGCGGGAAGATGATCTTAGGCGTTTCAAAGCAGGGATAGCAGCAATTTCAACAACACGTTTGGCAGTGGGTGTCTTAACAGTGTCATTCTGCACTTTCGGAGTCGATGAGGCTTCAGGTTGATTTTCTCTTACATCTTCGACCTCTGATTCATTTTGCCACTAAAATTTAAAATATTTAATCTGTAAATTGATTAGTTTTATTCATAATTTTTACAGTTGAATCCCCAGTAAGTCCTTTGACTTGCAGAGCTTCGGCAGTCTTAATAAAGGTATTCAGTTGTTCCTGTGCGACTTGCACTTCGCCTTGATACATAAATTGTAATAAATCGTTGATAGCAGAGTAGCTAACGTCTTTCATGAAAACTATGGGGTGTTTGCAAGGGTTCGACTGGAATAGCTCGCGGAAATAGGGGCTGCATACTGAAAGCACTATTTTATGGGCTTTGAGGTAGCGGCCTTCCACTGCTAAAGTAACATCGACTAAATCTTCATTTTCTAGCAAGGAAAACATTCCAGAGCTCATGTGCTTGTGGAAGTTATTCCAGCACAATGCGAACTGTTCGGATCCCATTATTTTAAGTTCAGGGACACACCTAAAACATGTAAGTTGATATCAACAGACGCTCAAGCAAAAAAAATGGCGGTTGTAAATAATTAATCTCATAATGCGACTTACCTCTTTTATGAATAATCCTTTTTGAAGTACACACAATTAGATAGTTATTATATCAAAATTACTACTTTTTATATATTTTAGAAGAAGTTTATAACCTACACGTTTCGCTCGAACAACACATTACACAAAGATGGACGACAAGACTATTTATAATTTCGTGCCCCTTCTTTCACTCTAATCTCTTTTTTTCCAACAAAATGATAAGTAAATTCGAGTGATAAACGAATAAATACTGATAATTCACAAATGTTAGACGCCAGGTTTGCAAGAACGAAAAAGTCGTTATGACATAGCTCAATGTTGCAATTTAGGTTGTTTGTAAAATAATTTCAGTTAAAATAACTAATACCTTTAAATATATTCATTATTTCTACTTAAAAGCGTTTAGAATTCATTAATGATTCTTAATATGAAATTTAATTACTTTTAAAGTTTAAATTTGTTAAATTATATGGAATTCAAATGAGTTTGGCAACATTGGAATCAAACTATTGAATTTCAATAAAATACCTATATAATTTTTTCATACAATTAGTAAACAAAATTTAAAAGAAACAAAATCAAATTATTAAAAGGTCCTTACTCAACAATCCAAAATGTGTACTTAAAAATCAAATTTCTATTTGATTCTCTTATCATGTAGTTTTTCAAAGCAAAAGTGCGTCCAGAGTAGGCAACCTCTTCGACAACAGCCAACAATACTGCCATCCATATTGCCTAAATTTTAGGGCCGTAGTAATCTAAAAATTAAAAGTATTTACAATAGTAAGTACCTATATACTAAAATATAAATACTTACATCTATGTATTAAAAATAAAGAAACAAGCCTCTAAAAAAATGTACAAAATATAAACATTATAAAACTTGTTTTGAGTAATTTTTGAAGATCGTAGTACCAAACATAAAAATCGTATATAGAAATCTAAAAAAACATTTTAAATGATTTTTATATAACTATTTTAAGAAGTGCACGATACATATTCATTTTCACTAGTATGCAGAAATCCACAGTTACTCATAAATCTAGAATGATTACTCTAAACATAAGTGTACTACTCTTAATATTTTACATAAGCTTTGTTGATTGAAATATATAAAAAATCAAGCAAGTTATCTAATTGTAAATATTTACATTAATAAAAATTCTTATGAGTAAATTTGAGAGCCTTTGATTTTTAAACTAAATCGTCCCATATATTAAGTTGAGTATTTAATATTGCATTCCAAAGAAGTTAACGTAATATGAAACGGACGGAAAGAACTCAGTTTGTTAACAATAAATTCCCAAAAAGTTGAAAGAAATCACAGAACACAACAGTTAACATTTCAAACAACAACAACATAACGCAATTTACATTCAATGCTGATGAAAAATTTCGAAAAAACTTCTAAAAAGCTTATAAATAGTCTTTGTTTATGGCATGCAAATGAATATGGCAACATACATATAAAACTTTTAAAGTATCATAATAAAGAGCGATCATTAAATTTGCGAGTATAGAAAAGAGTACATTAAAAACTAATATAATACATTTCAACATGTAAATAATACAAAAATGCCGCCTAAATTTTTAAATATTATTTTTTGTTAGGTCCTGAAATATTAAAGTTCTTCTCATTTTTCTAAACTTATTATTTCTCACCGACCAACTTCTCGAATATGAAAATATTATAAATAATTTCCTTATTAAAAAATGTGTGGCTGCTTCAAAGATGATAAAGAACTAAATCGAATGTTTTGAAATTTAAAAATAAACTATCGAAAAAAGAAAGACGACCAATATCAGTTTTGTGTCCTAAGACTGCTGCAACTTTGTGAATCCTTAATAATAGGTGCCGATTCCCTTCTCACATCGTAATTATCATAATGATCGTTTTTATGTGGAACACTTTCGCGTCTCAAATTGATATGCGAAATAAAGGAAGGCGTCGACGTCGGAACGTTCGATTGCGAATAAGGAAAATGAGTAAAGTCTTTCTTGTTCGCCACTTCTTTCAGAGAGCTTAACGTTCGACTAAGCCAAGGTGGCCAACTATTCTTTGTTGCATTCAATTCCAACTCCGTCGCTCTTATTTGATGCGTCAAATCCTAAAGCAATCGTTTTAAAAATTTGCGAATGGAAAAACCCGAAAGAATACCTGATTTCGGCACTCTGCTTCTACTTGTGCTAACTTAGTTTGTGCTAATTCTAATTCGAGCTCGCGTATTCGTTCTAAAGCCGAAGCCAAATCATCTGGAGGCTTGTAATCTTTTTGGTCCCCTCCAGCTGTCGCAGAAGAATCAGCTTCGAGACTGCTTAAAACTAAAGAGCATTTCTCACAATTCGTTATTTTGGTCTGAAAATAAAATGGATTAATGTTATGATTAATGGAAATAATTTAAATTAAACCTTTATGGTGTCTAATGCAGCTCTTGTTGATAAAAGTTGCCCTTCGAGCCTTTGCCTTACTAGCTTGTAATCGCATATTATATTGGCATTCTTTTTATCGTTACTCTCAGCCTTAGCAACTTCTCGTTTTAATATCTCTTTGAGTTGGGTGTTTTCGTCTAATAATAATCGTCTCTCCTCCTCGAGTCTGGAGACTGTCACTTTGAGTTGTTCGATTTCTGTGGCCTCGGTCTCTGCACTGTCTGCTGCCTCTGAATCCAACATGATAATGTCCCAACTGTCTAAAGGACGCATACATAGCTACTACTTATATTATTTTACTCATAAAATCGAACCAAACTGAGCAAATAATTCTATAAATTTAGAACACGTTTATATGAAAATTTTGATTCCATCGCAACATGCAATCGACAGATTCGTCCAACACCAAACACAAACATTCAACTAAAAACCTTAAAGAACTCAATATTACATTTTCAACAATTAGTTTTCATCCAAAAATAGAAAAAAAATTGACTCAACGAAAAACAGATGTCTAATAACTTATTTTTGAAAGAATTGCCATTTTCTCTACGTTTTTCAATCTAAAAATGTAATTTTGGGTCCAAAATAATTTATAAAATCACAAGACTTATGATATGTAACAGCTATTACATTACCTTGCCTAATTTAGCTATAAAGCCTTAATCTATACTGAATGATCAGCTCTCAAAATTCTTCAACTGTTAAATTGATTTTGATTCATACCAATCAGAATGATTTGAATGACTCAAGAATTAAAAGTAAGGTGATCATTTCGTATGGAACTCACACAATAAAACCCCAAAATAATTACCTTTCAGTGCTATAAAATCGGCCTCATATTTTTTTAACTTTTTCACCTTTATTGTACAAGCAACCTTCATCAACTGCCGAGCTGAGTCTTCCGTTCGGCATTTCTTCGGCAGGGACACACGGAAATATTTAAGGATCCCCTCAAAATCCAATTGTAACAACTCTTTTTTGCACAGCTGCAAATACAATTATAAGTTGTTTTTTTTTAAATGCAATCCTCTGCTTTAATACAAACCAATAATAGAGCAAGTGAGACTTGGAATAAAGTATCGATGCCTTGTAATAAAAATACGTCGATCACGTGAAAGACGAAGAACAAGGGAAATCTGGCCGTGAACAAAGTTAAAAACCATTGCGAAGCAAACATGTGTGTTTCGACGTGGTGCTCGTTCAAATGGTGCCAGAGTGGGGTGAGTTGCTCTTCCATCAACCGATTTAACTGATACAACCTCAAGTAGAGATTATCAAACCCATCTTTGTACAAATCTCTTAAACCGTAATCATACATCAGTTTTACCAATACACAAAAAGCCTGTTCTTCTGGCATCTAAAGCAAAATGATTATACTTTAAGAAAGTAACATTTTTAATAATTTACGTGTAAGAGTAAAGTGGCAGCCAGAAAACTTAAACCTTGGCAGTAACCGACTTCTGAATCATAAACTGCATAAGCCTTACTGACACGATACAGAGAATCTTGCCCTAAACCTCCAGCTTCTTTGAAAAAATCGTGGGCAGGGAACGTGCGTGCTATGTCTCTTTGTATCACATTCTCACAAGCGCAGTCCTAAATTAATAACGTTAATGCTTAATTGTTTCAAAGATAATAAATGTTATTTGTACCTTAGAGATTAAGATACGATAAGTGTCCATGACCTGCAAGTTCTCTTCTGTGCCAGCCAACCTCTGCCACACCTCACCCCTTAGGGCTTCGGGGATACCCAACCGAACAAGCCCAGGTAACTGTTTCGGCTTCTGTTTCGTTGATTTCCAACGGGTTAAAACGTCAGCCCAATTCTCTAAGACGTCCTCGCTACAGTCTTTTGAAACCAACCCGGTACCACTTAATAAAGGTTCATCGCCATCTAAAATATTAAATTTTATTTTAAGAACACCCAAAGAGGTTGTTGAGCATTGGAAGAAATTCTTTCGAATCGTTATTAAGCATGATGATTAAATGCAAGCATATACAAAGATTTTCCTCTGTTACAATTTCATATAACTACAGTCGAACCTCGATAAGTCGAATTTTTGATAACTCAAATTATTTTTAGTTTCCCTTCAACTTCGACTTATCGAGGTTCGACTATATTACGTAGAAAAAATGTTTTGAAAAATAACATCTCATTTTCAGACTTGTTTCCCACAAGTTACCATTACTTTTATTAATGATTAAGCTCGATAAATATTTTAGATTTTAATTTCTAAAGAAAAAGTTGTGTTAACAGATGGGCAATATATTCGAGTGTGAGTTAAAAAATAATAATTATTCAAAATGTGTGAATTTGCATGGAGCAGAGATAAAAACTGTGGTTGTTGTGAAAAACGTTTAGATAGAGTGAAAAACCAGACAAGTATAAATAATTATGATTAACAAGAAAAATACGATGAT
Source organism: Sinopyrophorus schimmeli (assembly GCA_036325965.1). Lineage (NCBI taxonomy): Eukaryota > Metazoa > Arthropoda > Insecta > Coleoptera > Elateridae > Sinopyrophorus > Sinopyrophorus schimmeli. The sequence continues at coordinate 1,910,678 of JARFIZ010000325.1, forward strand.
TAATCAATTTGATAATTATTATTAAAGTCATAACTTTTTTCTACTTCAAAATTGTCAAAAATTTCTTTAATATCCTTATGTAATATTATTTGCTTTATCGCCATATAAAATATAATCAAAATCGGAGAGAAATGTATGAGATCCCAACAACTCCTTTGTTCAATTAAAAAACTCAAATTGAAATTAATATCTCGTTTTGTTCCACTCAAAAAATTAAACAACAGTCAAAAGTAAGTAAAACAATATTAATCGGACTAACCAGAATGATACTCTTCTTTCGGTGTAATGCTATCGACCGATGTAATGCTCGGAGACTGTATAAGACTAGAAAGATTCAAGGTAAGATTTAATCGATTCCGATCTAATTCGCCTGAAGTTTCCATACTTAGAACTTCATAATAAAGATCTCCCAAATCGCCACTAATTACCTAAAACAGATAAATCATAATGTAATTCCAGTAATGGTAAATAATCGGTAACAAAAGGTTATCAAACTTGAATTCAAAAGAAACAATAAAAAATTTCCTTACTCAACATACAAACTCTAAAAGTTAATAATACATATAAAAATATCGATGAGTTACTTTCAACATTAGATTCCGATAAAAATATTTACAGAACAGTAATTGGAGCAGATCAACTTTACATATCTTCTAAACTGTGCGATGCACGGTTTTATCTCTTCGAAACTATATCATTTAAAAATAATAATAATAAATTAATGACCTTTGCGTCAAAACGTAAATAAACTGTTGATGTTTACCTCTTTCAAATTGAGAAAGAACTGTTGTATGAGAGACCGCTTTTGGAAGTACCAAAACCGTTCGTGTTGCCCAAAAATTCTAACAGGCGTTTCTATTTGAAATCTGACGGGTTCCTGGATGCCTCTTATAACTAAATCGACGGCAACCGTTATGTAAACTTTATTGTCTTTGGTTTCAACGTTGAGGGGCTCGAAGGCTGCTTCTGTTGGATCCCAACTGGCCGATATCACCGTCGAGCTACGATCATTTGTTGGCAGTGAATTATTGGCTCCCATCTGAACCTTAAATATTATAAATCAACTTAACGAAGTTAATTAAATTAAACACCTCACGCACCATTTCAAGCAGTTGCATATCGGAATGCCTAACATGTCGACCTGGTGCAACTAGCACTCCAAAGCACCTCTCAATATGTAACTGCGGGCCATTATCAGACACTTGTCTAATACTCAAACATAATTGCTTCTCGAGATTAACTTTTAATTTAAATCCACTTCGATCTTTAGGTACCGTAGAGAAACTTCCCTAAAAAGAATCGTGACCGTTTCATTCGGTTTTCAAATTAAACTTGGTAACACATACCCTTCCGTCATCCTCTTTTATTTCCAAACTGACCTCGAAAACGTACATAAGTATGCGGACCTCTGGCAGTGTTGTAATCGACACCAACATGTCAGAAGCAGATGCCACCGAACTACTCATCGAACGAGGAACACGTTGAAATGCTTTCGCAAAACAAGCTGAAAATATTATCGAGATAACGTAAATCAAGGTCCATTTTTTCAAATTACTTATCAAAAATCATTTAATGGTCAATGAAGAGTTTAAATAAAATTTGACGCCAATTTAAAGAAACATAAGATGTTTAATATTCTAAATCCAGAAACCTACGTCATTTCTACAACTGTGTTATTTAAAAAAAACACACTCATAATTACTGATAAAATTATATGTAAACACAATGCATAATAAAAGATACGCCCTATTACTTTTGAATTACAATTTTAATGTACTCACTTGACACTCTACTGACGGCTTCTGCAATATCACATCGAAAAACATGGCACTGAAATATAGCAGATTCTTGAGTGTCACCATGTGACCACGTAAAAGCAAAGCAGCCGGCTTCCTGACTATCGATTGCTCCTCGAGCATAAAAGAGAATTCTATGAATCTCATAACGTGCAATAACTGAATGCGAATTAGCATCGTAAAGGCTAAAAACTGTTACTTAGATCATTCTTAACATAAATTACATTTTACATACACAACCAAGCCTTGAGAAGAACATGGCACGGAAACAGCAACTTTAATCCCTAAATCAGAACTTTGTTCGTTAAGAACGGTCATGTTTCTTTGTATTTCAGTTTCTGATTTGGGAGCATTAATATTCGCAGCACCCAAGTACGTTACTCCACTAAAAATTGTGCAATCTTGATCGACATCTGAAACTAACAATTATTACTATCGATTTGTATTGTTTACATCAGTACATCACGACATACATTCTTCATCACTGTAATCTGGTTTCATAGCATCTTGTTTCTCTGGAGGAGATGTAGAAGCAGTAATGCTTAAAGGATCTGTTCCTGGCTCAACCGGACAACTATAAAACTTAGATTGTCCCACTTTCTTTGCATCTTCACAATCCTCCATCGTAGTGCCTGGCTCTTGCAATACCTCAGTCAATGCGTTCTTTAATTCGTTCAAATCTCCATGAACAATGTCCAAAGTTGGAGTCTTACTAACTTCTGGTTTATCGCTTATAAAATCGAATTCTTCGCTAGTTGCTATCGACTCATTTGATTTTACACTTAAACTATCCTCCATAACTCTACCTACATCATAAATTCTATGAGATTTTTTTTAAAAGTTTACAAAACGTCAAATGGGGTTAAACCAACTAAAATTCAAACAAAAGAATTGTGTTGTACGAATTACCTTAATGAAACAATTTTATATGTTGGACCATTTTTGAACACTTTAACACCATTTTTTTGTACGAAATATATTAATAACAATTAATTTTTAGCCATATAGGAATGTATTCTTGTTCATGTCTTGACACTTCATGACAAATAACGACCTAGAGAAAATAACAAATTCGAGTGGTCACAAGCTCTACATTCGACCAATAGGAACATAACGCGGAAAAATCTATAAATTTAAATGTAGAAAACAATTCTTTTTACCCCAATGTATTTCTATTTGATTGAAAATTAATACATTAAATTTGGGAAGCGTTTTAATTAATCTAACTTTTATAATAAAGTACGTATTTCATTCTCACCTTCATTAAAGAGAATCGGATGACTTATTATGAATTTTCATATGTTTATATAAAGTACCAGATTGTGTAAATTTATAGCCACAAATTGAACATATATAGGGTTTTGCTCCCGTATGAATATTTAAATGAACTTTGAGCTGAGTAGAGGTTCCAAAGGATTTCGAACAAATCGAGCACTGATGCCTTTTCTCCCCTTAAAAAATTCTTTTAAGAATTAAATCGAAAATAAATAAACTACGTGTACCTGTGTGTGTTCTTATGTGCACATTCAATTGGCTATGAGTCTTATACCTTTTCTTACAATTTGGTAATTTACATTCAAATGGCTTTTCTCCAGTGTGGACTCTAAGATGTGTTGCAAGATCTGTTGATGTAGCCGATCCTTTGCCACAAAACGAACAGATATATTTTTTGATCCCAGTATGAGCTACTTGATGTGTAGTTAAACCACTACTGCTAGCGAATGCCTAAAAATCTTGATTTTTCTCCCCGTGATTTGTTTAAAGATTATAACATACTTTAGGACAGTCGGCACATTGATATGGTCTCTCTTGTGTGTGAATTCTCACATGTATAGTTAATTGGGCTGAAGTCTTGCATGAATGCCCACAAAATGAACATACAAAAGGTTTCTCACCAGTATGCACCCTCCGATGTTCAGTTAATGAATACGAGTAAACAAATTTCTTGTTGCACAAATCGCATTCATAATTTTTATCACCTAAAACGATTAACACATCAACAAACTTTATTATATTAAATTGTACATGTCCCACCATTATGAACTTTGTAGTGCTTTGCTAAATTTCGAGGATCCGCATATCTCTTTCCACATATCTTACAAATTATTGGTCTTTCGCCTGTGTGCCTTCGATTGTGAATCTACAAATAAGTTTAGATAACATAACATTACACAGTGATATAAAAATATACAGTTAGTTCCTTATTTGAAAAAAACTTCTTATCACATTCCAAGCACTTGTGTTTCTTTTCCACTAAGCCATGACTTCTTAAATGAACCTTTAAATAATACTTTCCAGAGAACACTTTGTTACATATATCACATGTGTGTTGAGTGCTATGAGTTTTACGATGACATTTTAATCCTTTATCGGCTAAAAATAAGATGTTCGTAGAATTAAATAAGGACAAAGAATGAGACAATTACAAGTAAACAATTTGAAGCATTCAGAACATCGATAGAATTTCGAATAGACTCCATCTTCAACATTACTCTGCTCAGACACAGCTTCATGCGTTTCTTGTTTCTGAAATTGTGTTATTAATATTTTTTTAAATCGTAAATGTAATAATTTTTACCTCTACTTTCGAAGATTCATTAATCTGTTTAGCACTTAATATTTCATTATCTAAAAAAAAAGATAATTTTATTATTACAGTCTAAAGTAAAATAGCTATTGTATCAGTATTATGTGCTTTACCTAATTTTATATTGTCTATTTTAGGTTCCTCAGGTTTGTAGGTCAAAACATATTGCTTCAATGTAATATCAGCATTTTCAACTTGTTGCTTAAATGTATAAGCTTGTTGTACTTGTACTAGACAATTAGCACATATTAATGAAGGCAAACCATCGGATTTACATATCTAAAAGATAAACGATAGATTGAATCAAATAGATTAAGCATCGCTTACTTGAATCGAGGCACAACACATAAGCATTCTATCGATACCATTTTCAAAAAGAGACTGTGCATTACTACACTCTTCAGATAAACAAGCTCGACATACACTTTGATTTGTAAGATCCAACGATAAAGCTGTAGCATTTAATAATAACTCTGAATCCATCATTTAAAAAACTAACCATTCCATCCTTTGTTTTCAAAACCCCAACATAACCTAAAAAGAAACTGGTGGGAAATTTCAAAAATATTTATTTACCTATAAAAATGGATGTCTACAAAAACCCAAACCATATTTATAATTTATTAATTACAAAAACTATAAATACAACAGGTATTTAAAATCCCTTTCCTATTTTTTAAATATAAAATTATAAAATGAAGTACCTTAGTTTTCAATCAATTTATGTTCCTTTTTATGCCTGTACAAAGAACGAGAATGTGCAAACTTTTTCCCGCAGATAGAGCATACGTGTGGCTTCATTCCTGTATGACTATTCATGTGTTCTTTGAGTTGACCAGATCGTCCAAACATTTTTAGACAAATTGTACAACAATGTGGTTTCTCACTGTGAAAAATACCTTTGTGTTTCCTTACATGTGTTTTTAAACCAATGTTAGATGTGAATTTTAGGTCACAATTAGGTTCTGTACAACTATACGGTCTTTCGCCTGTATGAATTCTTAAATGTCGCTTCAAATAAAAAGCTGATGATATTCCTTTACCACAAATTTTACAGATGTGATTTCTTTCACCAGAGTGTGTTACTTGATGAACCGTCAAACCACTACGATTTGAGAAAGTCTGAAATAATAATTGTTTCTTTTTTTTGTTGTTTTGAAAGATTTTTGTACCTTGGGGCACATGGAACAATGATACGGCTTCTCCTTAGTATGTATTTTCATATGTGATTTTAATAGTGCCGAGGTTCTGGATAAATGTCCACATACTGAGCACACAAATGGCTTCTCTCCCGTATGTACCATTTTATGAACCCTTAATTTATAAAAGTCGATGAATCGCTTGTGACATATATCACATTCCCATTTTTTCTGTATCCCTAAGTGAGATATCAATTAAAAAGATACACAATTTTTAAGAATTAATAAATTACTACCAGTATGAATTTTGGTATGTCTGGCAAGATATTCTGGTTTTATATATCCTTTTCCACAAATTGAACAAAGGAATGGTTTTTCTCCAGTATGAGTTCGCATATGAATCTACAAATTCAACTATATTACATAATTGTACTAACCAAATAAAAAATAATACATACAATTAATTGGCTTGAGAGGGCATATCTTTTATCACATTCTGTGCATGCATGCACTTTGTCAGACATAGCATGAATCAGTACATGACTTTTCAAAGTGCTCTTATGTTTATAACTGTTATTGCATATGTGACATATGAATCTTTTTCTAATATGACTTAAATTATGGAGTTCTAAGTCCTCCTCATCTGTAATAATTTTATTATGCCTTTAAGAACTTAAAATTGATTATTTTGTGAGATGTACATACTACAATACAGTATTTACTCACTAGAAAAGTACTTTATGCATTTGGTGCACTTAAAGTGAATTGTGTTCGATTGAGTTCCTTCCCTATGTTCTTGTTTAAGCTCTATCTCAGATACATATGGTGTCTCTTGAATCTAATATAAAATTATTAGTTATTATCATAAGTATTATTTTAATTTACCTCATCTTTTACATCTTGTAATATTAATTCATTTTTAATGATTACTGAATTGAAACCAGTATCTTAAAACACAAATATTAATAATCATATACAATCAGAATTAAGGCAGTATTATTCACAGCCTATGAATATTAGGTTAGACTAGCGTGATCACAATTAAAATTAAAAAATATTACTTTGTACTTGCTATGCACGTTTCGTAGATATTGAAGCTTTGCTTTCATTCGAAGTAAACACATTCACAAAACCAGCTAAAAAGCATACATTACATACTGCGCATCGTTTCTGCTATTTCTATTATATTATATAGATTATAAGGTAACAAAGTAGATACATATTACTTTTCATTCTAATTGCTCCAGTCTAACCAAATATTATTATAAATGATATACCTAACTCAATTACTTCTTCTTTAACTTCTTTTAACGGCTGTTCTTCCTTTTGATATAAACAAAAATATTGTTTTAAAGTAACTTCTGAATTTTCAACTTGTTGCTTAAAATCATAGGCTTGTTGTGCTTTCAATAAGCAACTATTACAAATTTTAGATGGAAAACCATCATATTTAGAGATCTAAAATCAGTAAGCTTTAAGAATATTTACGGCTTTATCAAATAGTCACCTGAATAGATGTACAATACATCAATATCTGATCTACGCTATTTTCAAAAAGAGGATGACTTTCTTCTTGTTCCAACAAACAAGTACGACAAAGACGTTCAATCACAACATCAGTCCTTAACATATTTGTAGCTACTGGATTTAATACAAAGTGTGATTCCATTTTTCCTATATTAAACTAACAACTCTTTTTGAGTTTCCTAAGTACAGACGGAACCTAAAATTTGATTAACCATTCAATTATTTGTTTTTAAGCAACACAGAAAAGGCACTATAACACAAAAGTTACTGTGGAGAACATAGAAAAGGTATTGTAGTACACTTAAAGGAATGGTCTCTAGTACATCAAGTTTATTGCAGAGGGTGCTCACAAATTCCTAATAAAATTCAAAAAATTCATAATCAGTAGCCAATCATAAGACTATAAGAAAGTTAAAAAAGTAAATAAATTATATATTTAAGATCTATATATATATATATATATGGATTGTTAAGAATAAATTTATCTAGAATTACTGGTAGCACTGCCGCTTACACAACCACAACGTACAAATTGTGCCTTCAGTCTTGTAGTATAAACAGTAGGTGCGAAGCTGTTAATAGAACAGACAAAGGCCACACACTGTCGCTGTGCGGGTAATTGGAAAGCAACCAATATGTAGTTTGATATATATAAATACCTAAACGATACCTATAATTCACAAGTTACAAGAACTATCAATACTATACAAACGTTTAACAAGTCTTTTCTATTTTTAAAGTTTCAAAATAAAATATTATAAAATAATTGTACCTTTGGTTTTAATCTATTAATGTTGTTTTTTGTGCCTAAACAAATTACCAGAATGTGAAAACTTTTTCCCACAGAGAGAACACACGTGTGGCTTCATTCCTGTATGAGTATTCATGTGTTCTTTGAGTAATGTGGAAACTCCAAAAGTTTTAGGACAAATTGTACAACGATGTGTTTTTTCACCTAAAACAAATTTTTATAAAACTCCGTTAAGATTATTTTTTTTTAAATACCTGTGTGTTTCCTTATATGTTTTCGTAAAACATTGTTTGATATAAATTTTTGGTCACAATTCGGTACTGTACATTTGTATGGTCTTTCGCCTGTATGAATTCGTAAATGTCGCTTCAGATCTGAAGCCGTTGATAATCCTTTACCACAAACCGAACAGAGGTGTTTTCTTTCACGAGTGTGAGTTATTTGATGAACATTCAAACTATTATAGAATGAAAAAGTCTAAAAAATAATGGTTTTTTTTACATCTTTTTGGAATATTTCTGTACCTTAGGGCACTTGGAACAACGATATGGCTTTTCCTGCGAATGCGTTGTCATATGTGATTTTAGTAGTGCCGGAGTTCTGAATAAAAGTCCACATACTGAGCACAGATATGATATTTCACCTGTGTGTATTGTTTTATGATGTGTTAAATTATATAAGTGTACGAATCTCTTGTGGCAAATATCACATTCAAACTTTTTCTCTAAGTAATACATAAATCAGCAATCATCACAATTTAAAAATAAGAAATTACCTCTGTGAGTTTTGTTATGTTTATAGACATATTGAGGATCAGCAAAACCTTTTCCACAAATTTTACACTGAAATGGTTTCTCTCCAGTATGTCTGCGCATATGAACCTACAAACTAAAATATATTTTATGATTATAAACATTAAAAAATGCATACAATTAGTTGATGTGCATGCATAAATTTTTCTTCACACTCTGTGCATTCGTGCTCCTTCCCAGATAATGCATGAGTACGTATGTGACTTATCAAATTGCTCTTTTTTGTATAACTTTTATCACATACATAACATATAAATTCCCTTCTAATATGAATTACACTATGTACTTTTAATTCGTCCTCATCTGCAATCATCATGACATTTAAAAACTTAAACACGATAATTTTATGTTATTATGTATATAATGTAATTTGCTATTTACTTACTAGAAAAATACTTTAGGCATTGAGTACACTCCAAATTTTTTATACTTGACTGAATTACCTCTTTATTTTCTTGTATGAGGTCTAGATCAGACACGTTTTGTTTTACTTTGAACTAAAATGAAATTATTAGTTAATTATGACGTATTATTTTAATTTACCTCATCTTTTATGTCCTCTAATATTAATTCACTGTTAATTATTATTGGATTGTAACCAGTATCTTAAAACACAAATATTATATCATAATATATAATCATAATTATGGCAGCATTTTTCACAACTAATGTCCATACATATTACTATAACTGCTCTACCTAATTCTAGTGCTTCTACTTTAATTTCTGGTATCGGTTTTTCTTCTTCTTTATCTGAACTAAAATGTTGTTTTAAGATAAATTCTGAGTTTTCTGCTTGTTGCTTAAAACCATAGGCTTGTTGTGCTTTTAATAAGCAACTACTACAAATTTTGGATGGTAGACCATCATCTTTGGAAAACTAAAATCAGTAAGTGGTAGAAATGCTAAGGCTTAATCAAACAGTCACCTGAATGGATGTACAATACATTAATATCTGGTCTGCATTATTTTCAAAAAGGGGATGCATATTTTCCTTTTCCAACAAACAAGTACGACAAAGACGTTCAACTACAACATCGGTACTTAAAAAATTTATAGCTACTGGATTTAATACTAATTTTGATCCCATTTTATTTATTTTAAGCTATATCTTCTTCGTAAGTACCTAAAATAGAGACATAACCTAAAAAAATTTCTCAGAACCATTTGTTCGTTGAAGTTTGCAATACTTCAATATAAGAATTAAAAAAAAAGACCAGTGGGAAATTTAAATATGTCCAAATAATTTACTATATGTAAAAAGAATCAGTATATAGTTTGATATATGGGTGATTCTGTTCTGTGATTTTTTGTGTCCTGTACTGTTTGCTCTCACTGGTCATACATTATCAATCTATTAATTATATTTTTTGTATCAATACGATCCTCATAAACATATTTCATCACTTTTTTTCTATAATATAAGATGCAGTGCAAAGAAAATTTGCAATATCTCACTTAAATGTCAGTACCGTGTCATGTCCATTTCTAGGAATTACCTATAAATTGTTAATTTTTTTTGTTACAATAAATAATTCAAATTAATTAACTGATAAATCTTAATGTATATAATGAAACTTAAAAGAAATTAACGAATTTTTTTTTAATACTTTTAATAACTTTTGTTTTCAGATTTAAGCAAATTTTCAAATTTGAATTTGTGTGACTCGTGTGCCATCTATGTCGAGATTAATGAAAAAACTAATATGACCTATTGAAAGTTCACGCAGGTGAAAGTTTGGATCGATTTTGTGTCATTTTAAAATTCAATTGTTAAAAACATACATATGTCATTTTAGTTGTCACTACCGTGGCATAGGTAAGCTTAATTAACTATTAATTTTTTTCATCATAAATAATGAATTTCTTTACATATTACTAGACCAAATTATAAGGTAATTGGATATTATCAAATTCATAACCAAAAAATTACAATTGGTATTTTAATTTAAAATGTCAGTACCGTGTCAAAAAATAATAAAAATATATTTAATTATTAATAAAATTATTTAAATCATTAATTATAATTCTTTCCATTCAAGATGGCTCCAATATTACTTATAAAAAAATTAACGGAACCTATTGATACAAAAAGGGTTGTAAAAGAACAATTACCATCAAAAAAAAAAGTAAAGCATAACAATAATACTGAAGTTCAAAAACGGCGTTTGGAACTAAAACGTAATAGAGAAAAATTAAGGAGGCAAAAAATACGAAATAACCCAGAGACTTACGAAAATTACTGTCAAAAAGAAAAAGCAAGATATGAAAGAAGAAAAAAAGAAGGAAAACTAAAACTAATTCATCAATTATCAGATCGAGAAAAGCGAGTTCGTCGTAAACAACAAAATTTATGGAAAAAAAATTCACGGGCACGAAAAAAAGAAATAATTGAATTGGAAAAAACTGAAGGTTTAAACAATAACAATTTGGAATCAAAGCAAGCTCGATTAGGAAAAAAACGAATACAAAAAATTTTAGTCAAAAAAGTACCAGTTAGAACAGAATCACCCATATCCATAATTCATTAATTACAGGAAATATAAAGACAACACAGCCGCTTAAGCAATATTTTCTATTTTTAAAGTTACGAAATAACAAATTATATAATAAAAGTACCTTTGTTATTAATCTATTTATGTTGCTTTTTGTGCCTAAACAAATTACCAGAATGTGCAAATCTTTTCCGCAGATAGAACATACGTGTGGCTTCATTCCTGTATGAGTATTCATGTGTTCTTTGAGTAAATTTGCAGAATTAAAAGCTTTCTGACAAATTGTACAACAATGGGTTTTCTCTCCTAAAGACAAGTTTTTATAAAATTTCATTACAAAATATTTTTTTTAAAATACAAATACCTGTGTGCTTTCTTATATGTTTTCTTAAAACATTGTTCGATATAAATCTTTGGTCACAATTCGGAAACGTACATTTGTATGGTCTTTCGCCTGTATGAATTCGCAAATGTCGCTTCAGATCTGAAGCCGTTGTCAATCCTTTACCACAAAACGAACAGAGATGTTTTCTTTCACGAGTGTGAGTTATTTGATGAACATTTAAACTATTATAGAATGAAAAACTCTGAAAAAAATAATGGTTTTCTTTTACATCTTTTTGGAATATTTCTGTACCTTGGGACACTTGGAACAATGATATGGCTTTTCCGTCGAATGTGTTGTCATATGTGATTTTAATAGTGGCCCAGTTCTGAATAAAAGACCACATACTGAGCATAGAAATGCTGTCTCTCCTGTGTGTATTGTTTGATGCCGTTTTAAAGTACATAAGCGGACGTATCTCTTGTGACAAACATCACATTCATACCCATACTCTAAGTAATACATTAATCAGAAACCAATACAATTTTTAAGGAATAAGAAATTATTACCCCTTTGAGGATCTCCTTCATCGCCATCAATTTTACACTCAAGTGGTTTCTCTCCAGTATGTTTGCGCATATGAACCTACAAATTAAAGTGTATTTTATGAATATAAACATTTTAAAAAATACATACAAGTAGTTGATGTGCATAAACATATTTTTTGTCACACTTTGTACATGGGTGCTTCTTCCCAGGTAATTCATGACCACGTATGTGACATATCAATAGGCCCTTTTTTTCATAAGTTTTATTGCATATATTACAAGTATATTGTCTTGTAATATGGCTTACATTATGTACTTTTAATTCGTTCTCACCTGTAATAATTACGTTATTTAAAAACTTAAACACAATTATTTTGATTATTATATATATAATGTAAAGCACTATTTACTTACTAGAAAAATACTTTAGGCATTTAGTACATTGAAAACTTATATTTGGCTGAATTTCCGTTTTGTTTTCTTGTATGAGGTTTGAATCAGACACGTTTTGTTTTACTTTAATCTAAAATAAAATTATTAGTTAATTATAATAAGTACTATTCTAATTTACCTCATCTTTTACGTCTTCTAACATTAATTCACTATTAATTGTTATTGGATTGTATTCAGTATCTTAAAACACAAATATCATAAATCATATACAACCGCAATTAAGGCCGCATTATTCACAGTCAATTTCAATGTAAATTAATATGAAGGCTATACCTAATTCAGTTATTTCTACTTTTATTGCTTGTAACAGTTTTTCCTCCTCTTGATCTAAACCAAAATGTTGTTTTAAGACGATTTCCGCATTTTCAGCTTGTTGTTTAAAAACGAAGGCTTGTTGTGCTTTTAATAAGCAACCACTACAAATTTTGGATGGCAAACCATCATCTTTGGACAACTAAAATCAGTAAGTTGGAGAAATGCTAAAGCTTAATCAAAAAGTCACCTGAATTGATGTACAAGCCATCAAGGTCTCGTCTGCATTATTTTCAAAAAGAGGATGCATATTTTCTTTTTCCAACAAACAAGTACGACATATTCGTTCAATTACAACATCGGCACTTAAAAAATTTACAGCTACTGGATTTAATACTAAGTTTGATCCCATTTTACTTATTTTACGCTATATCTTCTTGGCAAGTCCCTAAAATACAGACATAACCTAAAATAATTTCCAGAACCATTCGATCATTGAAGTTTGCAATATTTCAATAGAGGTTTACTTCGCCAGTTTGCCGTCTCCCGCACTGTAGTCGCCCTTAAACCGCTTTATTTTATAATAATTTATAATTTGCGCTAATTATTAGTTGCTAATATGCCTATAAATCAAGCATTACACATTCAAAATAAAATTATTAATACGTTTTCTGTATACTTCCACGTTTGTCTTCAAATTCCGCTGTCAAAAGTAACTTTTCAGTAATTACTGTTTGAAGCAGTGTAATTTTGTTTTCAAAATCTAGGACAACCTTAGAAATAAGTTAATATTTTATATATTATATTAATAGGCTTAAATTGCGGAGTATACTTTCAAAATATTATATATTTATTTAGTATAACAAATGTTAAACTTTATTCACGCCCGACTACCTGCAAGAACTAATTTTTAAGAAAAATTTATGCAAATAATTTGTTAAAGTTCAAGCTTTTTTGCCTTTTCCTTTCAATTACTGAAAGTGTGTGTAACACACTTTGTTGCTATTAGTTCTAATATGAGCAAACTATTATAACTAAAAAAGAATCAATGTATAGTTTCATATATAAAAATACCTAAACTATATCTAAAATTCATTAATTATAGGAACTATAAATATATACAACACAGACGATTAAATTTTCTATTTTTAAAGTTACAAAATAATAAATTATAATATAAAATTACCTATGTTTTTAATCTATTTACATCTTCTGTCTTGTAGTATAAACAGTAGGTGCGAAGCTGTTAATAGAACAGACAAAGGCCACATACTGTCGGTGTGCGTGTAATTGAAAAGCAACCAATATGTAGTTTGATATATATAAATACCTAAACGATACCTATAATTCACAAGTTACAAGAACTATCAATACAATACAAACGCTTAAGAAGTCTTTTCTATTTTTAAAGTTTCAAAATAAAATATTATAAAATAATTGTACCTTTGGTTTTAATCTATTAATGTTGTTTTTTGTGCCTAAACAAATTACCAGAATGTGAAAACTTCTTCCCGCACAGAGAACACACGTGTGGCTTCATTCCTGTATGAGTATTCATGTGTTCTTTGAGAAAATTAGCTACTCCAAAAGTTTTCAGACAAATTGTACAACAATGTGTTTTCTCACCTAACGAAAAATTCTTATAAAACTTCATTAAGAAATATTTTTTAAAAAACAAATACCTACCCGTGTGTTTCCTTATATGTCTCCTTAGAGCATTGTTTGATATGAATTTCTCCTCACAATTGGGTACTGTACAATTGTATGGTGTTTCGCCTGTATGAATTCGTAAATGTCGCGTCAGACCTGAAGCCTTTGTAAATCCCTTACCACAAAATGAACAGAGGTGTTTTCTTTCAGGAGCGTGGGTTACTTGATGGACTTTCAAACCATTGTAGCATGAAAAAACCTGCAAAAGTACTGTTTTTTTTACATCTTTTTGGAATATTCCAGTACCTTGGAGCACTGCGAGCAATGAAATGGCCTTTCATTCGAATGTGTTGTCATATGTGTTTTTAATAGTGCTGCACTTTTTGATAAATGTCCACATACGGAGCACAGAAATGATAGCTCTTCTGTATGTATCATTTTGTGCTGTGTTAAATTATACAAGTTGACCAATCTCTTGTGACAAATATCGCATTCAAACCTTTTCTCTGAATAAGATATCAATTAGAAACCAACTCAAATTTTAAGGAATGATGAGTTATTACCAGTATGAGATTTGTTATGTTTACAGAGATATTGAAAAGCTGCAAATCCTTTTCCACAAATTTTGCACAAAAATGGTTTCTCTCCAGTGTGGCTTCGCATATGAACCTACGAATTAAAGTGTATTTTATGATTATAATCATTTCAAAAAATTCATACAATTAGTTGATATGAATGAGTAAATTTTTTGTCACATTTTGTGCATTCATGCTTCTTCCCAGATAATGCATGGCTACGTATGTGAGATATCAATTTCCTCTTTTTTTTATAACTTTTATTGCATACATAACATATAAATTCTCTTCTGTGGATTACACTATGGACATTTAATTCGTCCTCACCTATAATAATTATATTATTTAAAAACGTGAGCTCCATTATTTTGTGTTATGTACATAACGTAATACAATATTTACGTACTCCAAAAATACTTGAGGCATTGAGTACACTCAAAATTATTTAAATTTGATTGATATCCCTCTTTGTTTTCTTGTTTGAGGTCTAGCTCACACACATTTTGCATTACTTCCAACTAAAATAAAATTATTGGTTAATTATTATAAGTACAATTTTAATTTACCTCATCTTTTGCATCTTCTAATATTAATTCACTGTTTCCTTGCATAAGGTATATCGGAGACCCACTTTGATTTTCTTGAATCTAAAATTCAATTCTAAAATATTTATACTAAGTACTACCATTGTATATACAATGGTACTACATTAATTTACCTCCTGTTTTGCGTCTTCTAATATTAATTCACTCTTTATTATTATTGGATTGTAACCAGTATCTTAAAGCACAAATATCATCAACGTTACATATAATCACAATTAAGACAGTATTATTCACTGCCAATTTCCATGAATATTATTATGAATGCTCTACCTAATTCTGTCACTTCTTCTTTAACTTCGTCTAATGGTTTTTCTTCCACTTTATTTAAACAGAAATGTTGTTTTAAGGTAACTTCGGAAGTTTCAACTTGTTGCTTAAAACCATATGCTTGTTGTGCTTTTAATAGGCAACTATTACAAATTTTGGATGGCAAGCCATCATCTTTAGAAAACTAAAATCAGTAAGTTGGAGAAATGCTAAAGCTTAATCAAAAAATCACCTGAATTGATGTACAAGCCATCAAGGTCTCGTCTGCATTATTTTCAAAAAGAGGATGCATATTTTCTTTTTCCAACAAACAAGTACGACATATTCGATCAATTACAATATCAGCACTTAAAAAATTTACAGCTACTGTATTTAATACTAAGTTTGATCCCATTTTACTTATTTTACGCTATATCTTCTTGGCAAGTGCCTAAAATACAGACATAACCTAAAACAATTTCCAGAACCATTCCATCATTGAAGTTTCCAATAATTCAATAGAGGTTTACTTTGCGGGTTTGCCGTCTCCCTCACTGTAGTCGCCCTTAAACCGCTTTATTTTATAATTTGCGCTAATTATTAGTTGCTAATATGCCTATAAATCAAGAATTACACATTCAAAATAAAATTATTAATACGTTTTCTGTGTACGTCCACGTTTGTCTTCAAATTACACTGTCAAAAGTAACTTTTCAGTGTTTGAAGTAGTGTAAATTTGTTTTCAAAATCTAGGACAACTTAGAAATACGTTAATATTTTATATATTAATATGCTTAAATTGCGTAGTATACTTTCAAAAGATTATATATTTATTTAGTATAATAAAATGTTAAACTTTATTAACGTCCAACTAACTGCAAGAACTAATTTTTAAGAAAAAAATTTATGCAAATAATTTGTTAAAGTCCAAGCTTTTTTTTGCTTTTTCCTTTCAATTACTGAAAATGTGTGTAACACACCTACATAAGAATTTTTAATTTTACTTGATTAAGCTCGTTGCTATTATAGTTGTAAATGGCAGTTAATCAAAAAAGGACGACTAATGGCGCAAAAAAGGCTACCTATATGGCAATTTAAATATAACCAAACTATTTACTATAACTAAAAAATAATCAATGTATAGTTTGATATATATAAATACCTAAACGATATCTAAAATTCATTAATTATAGGAACTATAAATATATACAACACAGACGCTTAAACAGTCTTTTCTATTTTTAAGTTACAAAATAATAAATTATAAAATAAGAGTACCTTTGTTTTTAATCTATTTATGTAGCTTTTTGTGCCTAAACAAATTACCAGAATGTGAA
Source organism: Sinopyrophorus schimmeli (assembly GCA_036325965.1). Classification (NCBI taxonomy): domain Eukaryota; kingdom Metazoa; phylum Arthropoda; class Insecta; order Coleoptera; family Elateridae; genus Sinopyrophorus; species Sinopyrophorus schimmeli. The sequence goes on from JARFIZ010000325.1 coordinate 1,927,776, forward strand.
AACTTCTTCCCGCACAGAGAACACACATGTGGCTTCATTCCTGTATGAGTATTCATGTGTTCTTTGAGTAAATTGGCTACTCCAAAAGTTTTTAGACAAATTGTACAACAATGTGTTTTCTCACCTAAAAACCAGTTCTTATAAAACTTCATTATGAATTATTTTTTAAAAATCAAATACCTACCCGTGTGTTTTCTTATATGTCTCCTTAGAGCATTGTTTGATATGAATTTCTCGTCACAATTGGGTACTGTACAATTGTATGGTCTTTCACCAGTATGAATTCGTAAATGTCGAGTCAGATCTGAAGCCTTTGTTAATCCCTTACCACAAAATGAACAGAGGTGTTTTTTTTCAGGAGCGTGGGTTACTTCATGGACTTTCAAACCATTGTAGCATGAAAAAGCCTGCAAAAATACTGTTTTTTTTACATCTTTTTGGAATATTCCAGCACCTTGGAGCACTGCGAGCAATGAAATGGCCTTTCATTCGAATGTGTTGTCATATGTGTTTTTAATAGTGCTGCAGTTTTTGATAAATGTCCACATACCGAGCACAGAAATGATATCGCTTCTGTATGTATCATTTTGTGCTGCGTTAAATTATACAAGTTGACCAATCGCTTGTGACAAATATCGCATTCAAACCTTTTCTCTGAGTAAGATATCAATTAGAAACCAATTCAAATTTTAAGGAATGATAAGTTATTACCAGTATGAGATTTGTTATGTTTACAGAGATATTGAAGATCTGCAAATTCTTTTCCACAAATTTTGCACAAAAATGATTTCTCTCCGGTGTGGCTTCGCATATGAACCTACGAATTAAAGTGTATTTTATAATTATAATCATTTCAAAAAATTCATACAATTAGTTGATATGAATGAGTAAATTTTTTGTTACACTTTGTGCATTCATGCTTCTTCCCAGATGATGCATGGCTACGTATGTGAGATATCAATTTGCTCTTTTTTTTATAACTTTTATTGCATATATAACATATAAATTCTCTTCTAATGTGGATTGCACTATGTAATTTTAATTCGTCCTCACCTATAATAATTATGTTATTTAAAAACGTAAGCTCCATTATTTTGTGTTATGTACGTAATGTAATACAATATTTACTTACTCAAAAAATACTTAAGGCATTGAGTACATTCAAAATTATTTAAATTTGATTGAATTCCCTCTTTGTTTTCTTGTATGAGGTCTAGCTCACACACATTTTGCATTACTTCCAACTAAAATAAAATTATTGGTTAATTATTATAAGTACGATTTTAATTTACCTCATCTTTTGCATCTGCTAATATTATTTCACTGTTTCCTTGCATAAGGTATATCGCAGACCCACTTTGATTTTCTTGAATCTAAAATACAATTCTAAAATATTTATACTAAGTACTACCATTGTATATACAATGGTACTACATTAATTTACCTCCTGTTTTGCGTCTTCTAATATTAATTCACTCTTTATTATTAATGGATTGTAACCAGTATCTTAAAGCACAAATATCATCAACGATACATATAATCACAATTAAGACAGTATTATTCAATGTCAATTTTCATGAATATTATTATGAATGCTCTACCTAATTCTGTTACTTCTTCTTTAACTTCGTCTAATGGTTTTACTTCCTCTTTATCTAAACAAAAATGTTGTTTTAGGGTAACTTCGGAAGTTTCAACTTGTTGCTTAAAACCATATGCTTGTTGTGCTTTTAATAGGCAACTATTACAAATTTTGGATGGCAAGCCATCATCTTTAGAAAACTAAAATCAGTAAACTTTAGAAATGTTAAAGGCTTAACCAAATAGTCACCTGAATCGATGTAAAATACATTAATATCTGATCTACATTATTTTCAAAAAGGGGATGTATATTATCTTGTTCCAATAAACAAGTACGACAAATACGTTCAATTATCATATCAGTGCTTAACCCGTTTTTAGCTACTGCCTTTAATACTAAGTTTGAATCCATTTAATGTCTCCTTTTTAAATTCCCAAAATACAGACCCAACCTAAAACAATTTGGTTATCCACTTAATCATTTATGTTCAAAACACCAACATAAGCTAAATATGTACTAGTGGGAAATTTAAATTTTACATTTATATTTAAAGAAAAATGATAAGTTGACTAATATTCATAAAACCCTATTTATAATTTATTAATTACAAAAACTATATTAACAATTCATGATTTAAGAACCCTTTCAATTTGTAAATAAATTATTAAATAAATAAAGCACATGCATTTTAAACCTTTCTATGAATTCTTTTATGCCTAAACAAAGTACCAGAATGTGCAAATCTGTCCCCACACACAAAGCAGAGGTGTGGTTTCATCCCTGTATGAATATTCATATGATCTTTGAGTTGAGTGGAGCCGCCAAAAATTTTCGGACATATGGTACAAGGATGTGTTTTCTCACCTAAATATAACGTTTTATAAAACCTCATTAAGATACATTATTAATAATATAAATACCAGTGTGCTGTCTTATATGTTTTCTCATAGCATTGTTTGATATAAATTTTTGTTCACAATTTGGTATTGTACAACTATATGGTCTTTCGCCTGTATGAATTCTTATATGTCGTTTCAGATCTGAAGATGATGTTAATGCTTTACCACAAAGCGAACAAGCGTGTTTCTTTTCGCCAGTGTGTCTTATTTGATGAGTCGTCAAACCGCTACGACTTGAGAAACTCTGAAATATTTAATGTTTTTATTTTTTACATCGTTTTCCAAATTTTCTGTACCTTGGAACACTCCGAACAATGATATGGTTTCTCCCTCGTATGTGTCCTCATATGTAATTTTAATTGTGCAGCAGTTCTGGATAAGCGACCACATACCGAGCATACAAATGGTTTCTCTCCTGTATGTACTCTTTTATGATCCCTTAATGTATATAAGTGAATGAATCTCTTATGGCAGACATCGCACTCAAATCTTTTTTCCTCTAAATAAGGTAACAATTAAAAACAAACACAATTTGAAATTAATAAAGAATTATAAATTATTACCGCTATGAGTTTTGGTATGTTTTGCTAGAGATCGAGGATCCGCATATCCCCTTCCGCAAATTGCACAAAGCAATGGTTTCTCCCCAGTGTGACTTCGCATATGAACCTACAAATTAAAATGTAATAAATGATTATAAGAAAGAAAATACACATACAGTTAGTTGCTTTGAGAGAGTAAATTTTTTATCACATTCTGTGCATGCATGCTTTTTTTCCAACAATGAATGAATACGTATGTGAGATTTCAAATTATTCTTTCTGTTAAAACTTTTGTTGCATACAAAACATATGAATTGTGTTGTATGAATTAAACCATGTAACTTTAGTTCCTCTTCGTCTGAAATAATTGTTATATAAGTAATTGGTAAACATATGTAGCATCTTCTGCTGCATACAAGATTTCATATAGTATACCCTTTACTTACTAGAGAAACATTTAAAGCATTCAGGACAACCAAAATATTTCATATTTGACTGAATTTCATTGTCTTCTTGTATAAGGTCTGTATCATTCATATTTTGATTTTCTTGAAACTAAAATTACATTTTCAGTTATTTATAATAAGTAGAAATAAAAAAAAGAAATAAAGAACAGGATGGGCATCGTTTGGTAAACTAGGAACAAAATGATAAAATGGAGAGAAGGAAGATCTATTGTTCAAGACCAGACATATTAAGACTTATAAAGAAAAAAGAAAAAAAATTATATTAATTCACCTCCTCTTTTATGCCTTCTTGTACTAATTCACTATTTGTTATTATTGGAGTGTAATTACCATCTAAAAATAGAAGTATTAATAAGGAGATATAATCATAATTAAGATTAATATTCATTGCTCATTTCTGTTCCTATTATCAATGTTCTACCTAATTCAGCTACTTCTACTTTGGGTTCTTTTAACTGTTGTTCGTCGTATTTATATAAATAAAAATGTTGTTTTAAAGTAACTTCCGAATTCTCAACTTGTTGCTTAAAAATGTAAGCTTGTTGTGCTTTCGATAAGCAGCTGTCACAAATTTTAGATGGCAAACCGTCATCTTTAGAAATCTAAAAACAGTAAACTTTAAAAGTGTTCAACGCTTAATCAAATAATTACCTGAATAGATGTACAATACATCAATATCTCATCCAAGTTATTTTCAAATAGGGGATGTGTATTTTCTTGTTCCAATAAACAAGTACGACAAATACGTTCAATTACCACATCCGTATTTAACAAATTTGTAGCTACTGGATTTAATACTAAGCTTGATGCCATTTTACTTTGATTAAACTAACTCTTTGAGAGTTTCTAAAACGATAACGTAACCTAAAACAATTTTCTTAAATAATTATTTTTTATACATCACATAGATCAATTCTGCAGATTTTACAGTTCTTACCTAGATTTAAGTATTATTAATGTGAAATATTAAAATAAATAGGGTTCATATTCTGTAAGAACTTCGACAATTGGAAAACACCAGTCAATATATCAGTTTATAAGGTTGTTTAACCTGTTTGTACATATTAGGGGCAAAATATAAAATTCGAAATAATCAGTCGTAAGATATTAAAAGTAAATATATTAAATTAAACAATACATCCACAATCAGTCTGAAATCCCTAGGAATTTGCTAAAGCATAAAAAAACAATATTAATTTACCTTTAATTTTCAGGTACTTTGTGTATTCTTTTATGTTTAAACAACGTGCCGGAATGTGCAAACTTATCCCCACATACAGAACAAACGTAAGGCTTCTCTCCAGTATGAATATTCATATGAAATTTTAACTGGGTCGAACTATTGAACTTTTTAGGACAAACAGAACATTCGTGCGTTCTTATTCCTAAAAATTAAATATTATTTCTTAATATTTCATTAAATATGAACCACACCAGTATGATTATTTATATGCGCCTTTAAGGAAGAGTTGTAAGCAAATGTTTCGTTGCAGTTTGGTATTATACATTTGTAAGGTTTTTCTCCGGTGTGAACCCTTAAGTGTCGTTTAAGATCTGTAGATGAAGTAACTGCTTTACTGCAATATTGGCATATGTATTTCTTAATCCTTGTATGTGTTACTAGGTGCAGATTTAAGCTATTTCGGCTTATAAAAGCCTAAAAATTATATTTCACTTAATTTTCTTTTGTTTATTAAAATTACTTACTTTTGGACACATTGAACATTGATACGGTTTCTCGAGAGTATGAGTTCTATTATGCAATGTTAATTGTGGCGAGGTTCGACATGAATAACCACAAAAAGAGCATACGAATGGTTTTTCACCTGTGTGTACCCTTCGATGCTCCTTTAAGGTGCAAGCGTGAATAAATTTCTTATTACAAATATCACATTCAAACTTTCTTTCACCTAAACAATATGAGACGAGAGTAAATCTATATTCTGAATGCATACATCATACCATTATGAATTTTATAATGTTTGGATAGACTTCCAGGATCGGCATATGCTTTTCCACAAATCTTACAAATTAGTGGTCTTTCACCTGTATGTTTTCGCATATGAATCTGCAAAAGGATAAGTAACTAATAAGTTGCATGAATTAAGGTAGAAACATACCATAAGTTGTTTTTCAGCAAAAAACTTTTGATCACATTCAGGACATGTAAATTTTTTTTCGGCCAATCCATGGCTTCTCATATGAGTCTTCAAATGAGATTTTATGGAAAAATCTTTGTTACATACCTCGCATAAGTGTTTCCTTTTATGAACTTTGCTATGACATTTTAATTCTTTCTTGGCTAAAAAAATTGAGTTTCATCAATTTAATTTCTGTAAAAAATTCTCATAGATTACAAGTAAAAGATTGGGAACAATCAGCACAATGATGTTGATTTACGCCTAATTGGTTTTCATCGTTATTTAGTTGTAATACGTTAAACATAACTCCGAGTGGTTTCTCATCTTTCTAAAATGAAGATGTTTGTAAGTTATGAAGGCAGTGTGTGTTTTACATTAAAATTTACCATTTCAGTTATTACTGCTGTAATACTATGCAATTGAGCTGAAATAATTATAATTTAATCATTACATTTATTTTATAAAATATTTTGTTTACTGATTTAATAAGATGCTTTACCTAATTCTTCGGTTTGTTCCAATTTAGGTTCAAGTAATATCTCATCTTCGACTTTATTTATAAAAAAGTGTTGTTTTAAAACGAGATCTGCACTTTCAACTCGTTTTTTAAAGATGTAAGCTTGCTTCGTTTGAACTAAGCAAGTAGAACAAATATTAGGTGGTAAGCCATCATCTTTATCAATCTAAAAACAAATAATTTAACAATTGTAGAAACACGGAATCACCCTCAACCTTTATTGTAGTACAACACATTAACATTCTGTTGATATCGTCTTCAAAAAGAGAAGTTATATCATTTTGTTCAGTCAAACATGTTCGACATATACGTTGATTTATAACATTATTACTTAGCAAAGAGAATGTTGAAGTATTTAATAATTCTGTTTCCATTCCATATAGATAAATCGTCAACTAGCAATAGTTTACACCAGAGAAAACACAAACATAACCCAAAATTCAGACTTGTAGCGGGATTTTTAAATTGAATAGTAATGCAATGCAATTTAAAAGAAATAGTATGGTTCCACAACGATTACATTATACCATAACAAAATCCTTAATCATTTACAAAACCACGATACATATTTAAGTAATAACATTAACTTGGTATTATAACTTCAGTAATATCGCTTTTTCGATGTATCCTTTTGTCTAAACAGTGTACCAGAATGCGCAAATCTATCTTCATACACAATACACACGTAGGGCGTCATTCCTGTATGAGTATACATGTGATTTTTTAATTGAGTCGATGTTCCAAACGTTTTAAGACAAAGGGAGCATTTATGAGTTTTGTCCCCTAAAAACAACATGTCTTTACGCTTTTTCATAAATATTAACGTAAAAGTACCGGTATGTTTCCTTATATGCTTCTTCAAGGCATTATTAGCTATGAATCTCTCGTTGCAGTTCGGTATTGTACATTGGTACGGTCTCTCACCAGTATGAATCCTTAAATGAGGTTTTAAGTCCGAAGATGAAGTGGCTGCTTTACCACAGTAGGAGCATAAATGTTTCCTTTCGCCTGTATGAGTTAAAATGTGACCATTCAAGCCACCGATGCTTGCAAAGGCCTGAAAAATAAATCAGTCGATTTATAAATACATAATATTTATTGATTAACATTATTTTAGGGCAATTGATAATTTTTTAAACATAACATACATCAATTCTGAAAATTTATATAGTTCTTACCTAGGTTTAAGTATTACTAATGTGAAATATTAACATAAATACGGTTCATAATCTGCAAGAACTTGGACAATTGGAAAACACCAGTCAATATATCAGTTTATAAGGTTGTTTAACCTGTTTGTAAATATTAGGGGTAAAATATAAAATTCGAAATGATTACTCGCAAGGTATTGAAAGTAAATATATTAAATTAAACAATACATCTACAATCAATCTGAAATCCCTAAGAATTTGCTAAAGCATAAAAAATCACTATTAATTTACCTTTAATTTTCAGATACTTTGTGTATTCTTTTATGTTTAAACAACGTGCCGGAATGTGCAAACTTATCCCCACATACAGAACAAACGTAAGGCTTCTCTCCAGTATGAATATTCATATGGGCCTTTAAGCAAGAGTTGTAAGCAAATGTTTCGTTGCAGTTTGGTATTATACATTTGTAAGGTTTTTCTCTGGTGTGAACCCTTAAGTGTCGTTTAAGATCTGTAGGTGAAGTAACTGCTTTACTGCAATATTTGCATATGTATTTCTTAATCCTTGTATGTGTTACTAAGTGTAGATTTAAGCCATTTCGGCTTATAAAAGCCTAAAAATTATATTTCATTTAATTTGCTTTTGTTTACTAAAATTACTTACTTTTGGACACATTGAACATTGATAAGGTTTCTCGAGAGTATGAGTTCTATTATGCAATGTTAATTGTGGCAAGGTTCGGGATGAATAACTACAAAAAGAGCATGGGAATGGTTTTTCACCTGTGTGTAACCTTTGATGCTCCTTTAAGGTGCAAGCGTGAATAAATTTCTTATTACAAATATCACATTCAAACTTTTTTTCACCTAAACAATACGACACGAGAGTAAATCTATATTCTGAATGCATATATCATACCATTATGAATTTTATAATGTTTAGATAGACCTCCAGGACTGGCATATGCTTTTCCACAAATCTTACAAATTAATGGTCTTTCACCTCTATGTTTTCGCATATGAATCTGCAAAACGATAAGTAATTAATAAGTTGCATAAATTAAGGTAGAAACATACCTTAAGTTGTTTTTCAGCAAAGAACTTTTGATCACATTCAGGACATGTAAATTTTTTTTCGGCCAATCCATGGCTTCTCATATGAGTCTTCAAATGAGATTTTATGGAAAAATCTTTGTTACATACCTCGCATAAGTATTTCCTTTTATGAACTTTGCTATGACAATTTAATTCTGTCTTGGCTAAAAAAATTGAGTTTCATCAATTTAATTTCTGTAAAAAATTCTCGTAGATTACAAGTAAAAGATTGGGAACAATCAGCACAAGGATGTTGGTTAACGTTTAATTGGTTTTCATCGTTATTTAGTTCTAATACGTTAAACGTAACTTCAAATGGTTTCTCATCTTTCTAAAATGAAGATGTTTGTTAGTTATAACAGCAGTTTGTGTTTTACATTAAAATTTACCATTTCAGTTATTACTTCTGTAATACTAGGAAATTGAGCTGAAATAATTATAATTTAATCATTACATTGATTTTATAAAATATTTGGTTCACCAAGATTTAATAAGATGCTTTACCTAATTCTTCGGTTTGTTCCAATTTAGGTTCAAGTAATATCTCATCTTCGGCTTTATTTATAAAAAAGTGTTGCTTTAAAACGTGATCTGCACGTTCAACTCGTTGTTTAAAGATGTAAGCTTGTTTCATTTGAATTAAGCAAGTAGAACAAATATTAGGTGGTAAGCCATCACCTTTATCAATCTAAAAACAAATAATTTAACAATTGTAGAAACACGGACTCACCCTCAACCTTTATTGTAGTACAACACATTAACATTCTGTCCATATCGTCTTCAAAAAGAGAAGTTATATCATTTTGTTCAGTCAAACATGTCCGACATATACGTTCATTTATAACATTATTACTTAGCAAAGATAATGTTGAAGTATTTAATAATTCTGATTCCATTCCATATAGATAAATCGTCAACTAGCAATAGTTGACAACACAAAAAATACAAACATAACCCAAAATTCAGACTTGTAGCGGGATTTTTAAATTGTATGGTAATGCAATGCAATTTAAAAGAAATAGTATGCTTCCACAATGATTACTTTATACCATAACAAAATCCTTAATCATTTACAAAACCACGATACATATTTAAGTAATAACATTAACTTTGTATTATAACTTCAGTAATATCGCTTTTTTGATGTATCCTTTTGTGTCTACACAGTGTACCAGAATGCGCAAATCTATCTCCACAAACAATACACACGTAGGGCTTCATTCCTGTATGAGTATTCATGTGATTTTTTAATTGAGTCGATGTTCCAAACGTTTTAGGGCATACGGTGCATTTATGAGTTTTCTCCCCTAAAAACAACATGTCTTTACGCTTTTTCATAAATATAACGTAAAAGTACCGGTATGTTTCCTTATATGCTTCTTCAAGGCATTATTAGCTATGAATCTCTCGTTGCAGTTCGGTATTGTACATTGGTACGGTCTCTCACCAGTATGAATCCTTAAATGTCGTTTTAGGTCCGAAGACGAAGTGGCTGCTTTACCGCAGTAGAGCATAAATGTTTCCTTTCGCCTGTATGAGTTAAGATGTGAGCATTCAAGCCACCAATGCTTGCAAAAGCCTGAGAAATAAATCCAGTCGATTTATAAATAAACAATGCTTATTGATTAACATTACTTTTGGGCAATAGCTACATTGATATGGTCGTTCTTTAGTGTGCACTCTCGTGTGTATGATTAGATGTGTCCGAGCTTTACATAACAGTCCACAAACTGAACAGATATATTTCTTATCATTTGCATGCGTCTTCCGATGCAGCGTCAGTTCAAGTGGCTCGTTAAATTTCTCATTACATATACCGCATTTAAGGTCATCGTCACCTGCAGAAATACGTTGAGATTACATTTTTTTCATGCATGAGAAAAACGTCATACCTTTAGGCTGTTCAATTTTGATCGTTTTAACTATGTCTGATATAGTACGCATTCTCTTCCTAGTATGGATGTGCATATGTCTCTTAAAAGGTATTAATTATAAATAAATATGTGTGGAAGATTAAACGATTTTTAGGGTTTCGCTCCATTGACAAAATATTAGTCTAAACATCGTTAAAACGTTCTCACCAAATATCAGCCCTTAATTTTAATTCTAAGGCCACTTCGAATTAAAATTAAAGGCTGAAATGTGGTGAGAATCGTTTTCTCAATGTTTAGAACAATATTTAATCAATGGAACGTAAATGAAAAAAGAATCGTTTAAAAAGCAACACCCTTGTGCGAAATTATACGATAATACGACTTACAGTCAATGATTTGCGAGAACAAAATTTTTTTTGGCAGTCTAAACATTCAAGTTCTTGTTCGTCTGGTCTGTGGCTGCGAATGTGTTTCTTTAACAAACATTTCGCTGTGAACTCTTGACTGCACAAGTCACACGTAAAGGATTCATTGCTGGCAGACGATTTTTTATGTCTATTTAATCCTTTTATAGCTAAAGAGCAACGCCTTATAGATTGTAATACTTTAAAATATTTAGTAAACGATTTTCTTACTACAAAAGACTTTTAAACACTGTGGACATTTGTAAGGTTCCAAAGGCATTTGGTTTACGACATTTGATTTTCTTTGTCCTCCGTCGTTGATTACAAAGGTCTCTGGTTCTTCCTCGCAGTTCTAAAAAAAAATTAATTAATTAATTATTGATAAAAATAATTGGAAAATCCACCTCTACTTTTACTTCATCCATGATCTCTGTTTTAGTTACAACTTGATTGAAATCAAACTCTAAAAAAAATGTGAACATTTAAAATAACATTAACAATCCAAATTTTCTTTCTTACAGTACCTAAAGGATTGTTTTCATCAGTTACTTGTATACAAATTGGTTCTTCAGTTTTGACCTCACGATAATAATTTTTTAGCATATTATCGGCCATTTCAACTTGCTGCTTAAAAAGGTACAACTGTTTTACTAGTTTGATGCATTCGGTACAAATCGTGGAAGGTAATCCATCAGCTTCGTTCACCTACAATTTAAAAATGAAGCTAAGTCAAAGAACTGAATAATACTCACTTGTATAGAAGTGCAGTATAGCAACATCTTGTCAATTTCGTCTTGAAACAAAGATGTTGTATTTTCATGTTCAGATAAACATGTACGACATAGTTTTTGATTTGACATATTACCATTTAAAAATAAAGGTGTTGTAAAACTTAATAAACCTCTGTTTTCCATGCTATTTAAATTAATGGCTATTTCTTTATAATTCAATGTCGGCAAGTTAATAATCCGATGCTACTATATTTATTTACTATGTAAACATTCAATAGAGACAGCCTTCATTAATTGTGATGCTATTTACTTCCAAATAAGAGGTATTGCACTGCATATAAATATTTGTACTAAGTAATTCCTGCAGCACCTACAAGGAAACATATTAGTTTATAAAACATTAACATATCCGTTAATATAAAAGCAAAAAACTTAGTATTGAAAGACTGCAAGTCTACAATACTAAGCTAAGTTCTTTTTAATTACATTTAAATTTAAATTATTCTTACTTAAATGCTCTTTTGGCTTAAACCGACAACAACCAATAAAGTTTATGTGGAGTAATATAAGTACCTACTTATCCTTAGATCATTATTTCTTCCTCTTAATGGCAATTAAAAGAACTTTGATACATTTTGTTAGATATAAGTTTGCTCAACAATAGGAATGTGAAGTATTCATTTTTTACATATAACAAAATCCTTTCGATTATTCCTAGTATAATTGTATGATATTAAAGTGGTTCGACTTCGTTTACCACTAAAAGTAACCTAATATTAATAAAATGATTACAATAAATTGTTTAAAGATCAATTACTTAAAAATCTTTTTGCAACCTGTAGCCTATTAGGTTTATATATTAAAAACAAACAATATATGATTATTTCATATTTTACCTTGTATAATATATAATAAATTAGTTTATAAAGCGTTTTTCCAACCAAATACAATTAGTTTATATACGTATTCATATAACCTATGAAATTAGTTGTTTTGGGTAGTGCAGTGTGGCTGATTCACATACAACTCGAGTCTTGTACATTTTGGTGTCGCAGAACTAATTAAAATGAATAATTAAAGCGTGAACAATTCGTAAGTGGATGAGATTGGGCCAAAAACAGTATTAGCAATAATACGATGGAAAAACAGATATAAATTTTTTCCATCGCACCTTAAAAAAGATCTATAAAATAAAGTTCGCGCATGGGCAAATATTACTAAAATAGAAAATACTGTACAGCTTTGTGTACCTGTGTTGTTCAAACACCCACCATTTTATCAATTGTGTGTTTAGTGCTTGAGAAAAAGAGAACAATAATCGCTTAAATAAGTTGACAAGCGGGTGATGGATGATCCTGGAAGGATGATGGGACATGCGGGAGGTGGTTTAATGCCCCCTCAACCTTACGGAATGAACCCCCAAGGCGATGCCCCAAGTGGGGGCGAAAACGAACCTCGTAAACAAGACATTGGCGAAATTTTACAACAAATTATGAACATAACCGACCAGAGTTTGGACGAAGCACAAGCAAGGAAACACACCCTCAATTGTCACAGGATGAAGCCTGCTCTGTTTTCTGTATTATGTGAGATTAAAGAAAAGACAGTATTATCCTAAGGAACACGCAGGAAGAGGAGCCTCCAGATCCCCAGTTGATGAGATTGGACAACATGTTGATTGCAGAAGGAGTTGCTGGTCCCGAGAAAGGAGGTGGTGTTGGTGCTGCTACGTCGGCTTCAGCAGCTTCGCAAGGAGGTCAACCCGATAATGCCATAGAACATTCCGATTACCGCGCTAAATTGGGCCAAATTCGACAAATTTATCACCAAGAATTAGAGAAATACGAGCAAGCTTGTAATGAATTCACTACACACGTTATGAATCTCTTGCGTGAGCAGTCACGTACTCGCCCTATAACCCCCAAAGAAATCGAGAGGATGGTTCAAATAATACATAAAAAATTCAGCTCTATACAAATGCAACTGAAGCAATCGACCTGCGAAGCTGTGATGATCCTAAGATCGCGTTTCCTAGATGCCCGACGTAAACGTCGGAACTTTAGCAAGCAAGCATCAGAAATACTGAACGAATACTTCTACTCACATCTCTCCAATCCCTATCCCAGTGAGGAAGCTAAAGAGGAGTTAGCTCGCAAGTGCAGCATCACAGTGAGTCAAGTCTCAAATTGGTTTGGTAACAAGCGCATCAGGTACAAGAAAAATATTGGTAAGGCACAGGAAGAGGCTAATTTATATGCAGCTAAAAAGGCAGCTGGTGCCTCTCCTTACAGTGGCACCCCTACCCCAATGATGTCTCCTGCTCCGCCCCAAGATTCTATGGGGTATTCCATGGCATCAGCTTATGACCAGAGTTCTGCATACGATGCAAGTAGCTGTGGATATGATCCAGGAATGCATCAGGAATTATCTCCATGAATCTAAACATAACATCGTACTTTAAATGATTGAAATATTCATCAGCTTTAAAGTCGTCTTGGAATTGAACTCTTTATGCCATTTTAAATTTCACAAAGATCAATTTTGAGAACTCGTTTTAAAGCTCATGAATACAATTTTAAACAATAATAATATACACAAGTATACTACTTCTTATGTATACCATTGCCATGTATACTAATTATTTTGTATTGTTCGATTTATATTTGAAAATTCTAAGCATCACTGGAACGGTTAGAATTCTTGAAAAAGTATTACGTACACTTGGTATATCATTAATTTATTAAAGATTCATTTAATTTATAAGTTGAAAGTACTTAATTTTAATTCTTATTGTATTTTCGTGGGTCCGATGCAATCATTTGTTTTAAACTGAACCAGTTGGTGTTTTTTAAGCTTTTTAAAAAAGAAAGTAGGTAAGGTTTTATGTTGTCTTGAATCTGATAGAGTAGTTATTCTTCTTAAATAGTTTTTATGCATTTTTCTCTGTATTTTAAGATAAATAAATAATTTTCAGGGAAGTCGCTTAGCACATCGTTTTTTTCGTAAATAGTTTTTATATTTTATTAACATAATTATCGATTATGTTACGATGTTACACTAATCTTTTCGTTAAGTAAATCTATTAATTTAGCTATACCTCTGGGTTTTATAGATACAATGCAAAGGACAGCCATTGTATATCGTAGATATTATTGGTCTAATATAATTTATACATTCATCATGTTTACTTTAATTAATATTCTCATTTTAATTGACTAATAACCATACTAGTCTTAGATAATGCACTTTTAAAAAAGAAAACTTGAATCCATGTCCCCTAAAATACTGTCAGTTTTTTACGATTATTCCTGATGTTTTGTTCGTGGGAAATATTCGACGCTTTGGATTTCAAAGTCTCTAACTCGGCTTGTTTATTGGATAGTTTCTCCCTTAATTTCTTATGCATTTGGGAGTTTCTATCCAAATGTCGACTCAACGATTCTTTTATCTTAAATACGTCCCTTTCGATCCGTTTAATGTCTTCGTCTATTTGCAAGCTAGCAACATTTAAATTTCTAGAGCTCTCCTTTTTTATTTCCTGTCGATGCCTGCTCTTCGAAAGGCTACAAGCTTGACTATCTGTCTGCTTCGATAGAGTTTGATTTAAGAAATTAAATACATTTACTTTCTTTTTCTCCCTCTCGTAAGCTCTTATATTTTGTTGTTCCTGCTTCTTTTGTAATCTTTTAAGTTTCTTTTCGACACTAAAAAAATCTTTGTCTCCACCCGAATTTTCTCGGAGCGTCATACAATGATCTGGAATTAGTTATTTCTTTAACTCTACACAATCATTTAAAATGATATTTTTACCTAAGGATTTTCCTGGTGGTAATATTACAGCTGTCACAGGCTCAGTTCGGCCATCGGCCCTCCGCCCTAAACCCGTTCCCACAACATACCCCATTTTTTGCATCATTTTTGAACCAAAGCCCTACAATAAAAATTTTCAGTTACGTTGAACTTTTTAATAGAAATCTTACTTTAGTATATTTCTCCCAATCGCCAAAGGCTTGCGATGATGGTGTGTTCATTAAACTCATATTAATGATGTCGTCTCTTTCGCTGTTATCATCGCTCAGCTCTTCCTCGTCATTTTCGCCTGATTCGTCTAAAGGTAGTAAATCGTGCAATTCTAATTCGAGGTCCTTCTGGTTCGAATCGAACTTAACTAAGCATTTTTGACCAAAAACATTTTTCACCGTTGCTCTACTCCACAATTTGTTAGCTTGCTTAGCTAATACTTTGCTGCCAATTAAAATTAATTCGAAATTCGGTTCGGTGTACTCTTGCAACCTGGAAAATAGTACTATCTCCCCGTGAGAATATTTACACTTGTCATCTTCAAATTTGCAACTGCTTTCCATGAGATACGGACATGGTAACATTTCTTGATGTGTCGGATTTATAAACATAACTTTGACCTACAAAATTAATGTATTAATTAAGTATAAGACATTATGTATTATTTTTACTTCTATTTCATCAAAGCTTTGTTGTTTATTGGGAGAGACAACAGAACATACGATTGCATTGTGATACATAACATCCCCCCATTGATGCTCGTGTGGAGCTCTACATTTGGTGCCTTCCAAAGAATCTAATTCTTTTTGAATGTTTGATTGTTCGCTTTGAGATTCTTTTTTATCTACAGCACCTTCTTTTTCCATTTCGGCCTATGTAAAAATGGGAATAAATATATGCTTATTATTATAAGTAAGGTTACCATAAATAAAGCAAATTCATCTCCTAATGGATCTTTATCTCCATTTGTATATTCAGTACTTTGTGTTAGTTCAATGAGTTGTTTTAGATTATCGCGTAGAGTTTCAAGATCTGCTCGGTTGGCTTCATCTTTCGATTCCAATAAAGCTGTTTCGACGTCTGACAACTACAAATTCATTCACATTAAAAGCAAACAAACGTCTACCAATATACGTACTTGTTTTTTATAAGTTTCAATAGATTCTAAAGCATTTTCGACTTCCATTTTACCAGAACCATGGACTTTTCGTTCAAATTTAAAAAGGGAAAGTTGTCAAAACCATCGCCCCTAAATAAATAAAATAATGTTATAAATTCAATATCTGTGATTAATTTACAAAGTATTTGAACTTACAAAATAAATTATGATACAATATATACAGATTATTCAAATTTCTTGTAAATAATCGTAAATCTTTTTATGAGATTGATAATCTTCATAGTGAATGTGAAATCTAACCTCGAATTTTTAACTGTCATCTTGAAATCATGTGTTATTTAAATGTGTCTGTATTGGAAGTCTAATGTGTTCTATATCCTAATTTATGGAAGTTTTAAATGTTAAATTTTAGTATTTTAAGCCTATGTGATTTATTTACAACGTAGAATATTGAGGTTTTATTTATATTGCAGTTACAAACATGCAGTTCGATGAGTTATTTTTTCTCGAAAATTACTTTAAAAAAGTTATCAAATCAACTAATCCTGATATTAAGAAATTAGTTGAGCAACTCTCAATTGTTACAGATTTTAAAATTAAACATGAACAAATTAAATTAGTAAGTTACAAAGGGCAGTGCTTAGAAAAAGATTAACACATTCATTTTCTTTAGTGTTTGAAGTATCTGACGAAGGAAGCGCCTGACACCGACAAATGCAGCGTCTTGAATACTTTAGCATTTATTTACATTAACCTGACTCAGAAGCAAGCTCTCAAGAAAACTATATCGAGAATTCTAATCCCTTACGAAAACAAGGAGTTGCTCACGGAAGAACTATCGAAATGCATTACAACAATTATCGAGATGATGGAAAGTCAGAAAGAGGATATAAAAAAAATCATACAGCACAATCAGTTTTTGAACGGCTTAAACTGCAGCATGGAGTTAGATTGTGTTGTAGTCGCAATTTCCAATAATTTTGAATCTGTCTTCGATCACACCTTTAGGCACCTTCGCTATTTGGTGGATTATGCTTAGTAAAACTCTACGAATTTCCTCTATGAGTATTATAATTATATCTGTTGCAGCGGAAAGAAATCTAATCAAGCAGTATTAACAGTATCACAGGCCCATGCCTTTATTAATAATTCCGCCAAATTTATTTTATACGTCTTACAAAAATGTGATAATTGCCTCGACCGAAAAAGGCAGATGGATCTACTTCGATGCTGTTTTGATATAATTTATCATGAAAATATTGTGTTTGAGTGCAAGGCCAATTGTGGCCATCTCATTGCATTGTTGCTTTCAAACTTGCCGGAAGATGTCGCCAAGTTATCCGTTAGTATCATTTGAAAAGCAAAATAAAACTATTTAATTTAATTCTTTGTAGAAATTCAAGGATTATCCCTATTTGGACTTGCTGTTGCTCAACAGGGAGCCATCGGTAATGCTCGATGAGCTTGGACTGTCGTCAATCAAAAACCTTTCCCTTTTTGAAGTGTTTAAAGTCTGTTGCTATTTGGGAGTATTAATTGTTGCGCCACCCAAAGTCCTGTGGACCCATACAATCGGAAACGAAATGCTTCTACGTTTTATGTTTAGGGAACTAGTTCAATCCTCGAGAGAGTACGATTTTATTATTACTCACAGTATTTGTTTAGTATTTAAGTTATTTTAGTGCCAAGAGTTTTCCCGGGAAATTATTGGGAATCTCGAGAGCTATAAGTTCTTTATCGAACCATCTGGGTAGCTTATCAGAAGAGGAGATGAATGGCTTCTTTACCGAAGCCCTGAATTACATTATCATTTACTTGGATGACAAAATGGAAGTAGTTCGAACCCACACCAAAACGCTTCTTAGAAATTTAATCAAATTAGCTCTCGAATATAAAGAAAAAGGCAACTCTAAGTTATTGGAAGATATACTTCAATGGCAACTGAAATTAGGAGATTGCAATATACGATACACCGGTTTGGTTGTTTTAAGTTCTGAAATCGGTTGCTCTTTACTTTTAGAAAACGATCCTTATTTAGCAAAAGAACTACTCAATAATCTGACTGATTCTTGTAAAGGTCATAATGTGAGTGTTTTAAAATTAAATTAGTATCAAGATTAACTCATTATTCTTACAGATCTCTGCATGTTACACTGCTTTAATGGAGACCCACGCCAACGAAGTGAAGTACGAAGAAGAATGGGTCAATTATTGGGTGAAAGAAGTCATAGAAAAAATTAAAACGAGTCCCCCTTCGTTAACCACGTCGTTCCAAAAGATTTTTGTTACAGCTTTTAAAATCAAACCGATTGCCATAAGGGCCCTGTAAGAGCTTAAGAATGGTATTAATTAGTATTAATTATTTAATTCTAGGACCGAAGAACAATTTTTTAATACCGAAGCCGAATTGGAGACGTTTTTGGCTTGCATCAATTATGCCAGACGCGTGGGCTTGGATTACACCGACAATATTAGGGATTGTTATGGGTATTACATCGATTCCTCAGAATGCTGGAAGAATTTATTGAGTTTTAAGACTTTAGAAATTTTGAAGACCCACCAGAGCGACGAGGTTTGCTTTTATGCGACAAATGAAGCGTAAAACTGATTTGTTATTTTTAGATTAGAGTCTTGGCTTTGGCTATTGTCGTCGACGCTCAGAGAAGCACCGAGCCCTTTAAAACGTGGGAGTTGGAGTACATCGGAGATTATTTATATTATAATATTAACACCGAGAATTCTTCGACACGTATGCAGATTGTGGGGCTCGCAAAGAAAGCCGTTGTACGAATTAATGATAGCTTAGCAAATACGCGAAAGAGCGTCGAGAATATAAAGCGACACATGGCCAGAGTTGGAAAATTGGATTGCCAATTGAAAGACGAAGTTGATATCTCGGTCGGTTGCATCGAAGACGATTACGCCAAGTTCTGGGTTCATCTTTTCGAAGAGATCTTATTGCCCGGCTTAAACCCCGATTGTAATCATAGCCGGAAGTCCGCTTGTTTGGAGCTTTTAAATTACATTAGAACGATCATCTCTTCTAAGGATTTCCAGCGATATTGGACCAAGCGCGACATAAATAAATTAAAACACATCCTTCAATTCGATACTTATGAGAGAAATAAGGAATTAGCCTCCCAATTACTGATTGACTCGCTTTACGATATTATTTATACCGAAGTGAGTATTTTGTACCTGGTTATAATCGTATTACAGGCGTTTGATTTTAGAATAAGAAGGATGTCACGGAGCATTTCGAATTGTGTTTTAGATTGATGATAAATAAAAAGCCAGCTCTAACAGAATCGGCTGCTTACATGTTGAGAGTTTACCTCAAAAATAAACATGCGAACCGAATATGTTTGGATATCCTAACCAGCATTAGGCTTTTAGATAAATTACCAACAGATCGTGACTTCACGAAGAACACGTTCATGTTGATGTTATATATTTTATCCTTCCAACTCCAAAATTGCTACCGAGCTGGTACCCTCGACATGACCCAAGCAGCGATGAGCTGCCCCATCCATGGTTATGTCTTCTGCATCCGACACTTATTAAAATATGAAAACTTGGAGTGAGTTAGTCAATTCCTTTCACGCATCACCTTTTATCTTATTCTCTTAGGGAGTATGCTGGATCGAAGTATTGGTTTGAAGTGATCCAAGATATAATAACAGTGTGCTTCTGTTTGATTAAATTAATCAACATCATCATCTGTAACGACTCCCCCGAAGGATACGTCCCTGAAGATCTAACGGACGAGTTACAAATCGACGACTCCGCAAGAGCTCAACTCTTAACCGTTTACGGTTGGAGGGCGGCCAAAGAAATAAGTTTACTTCTCGGAGAGATTGCACTGCGATCGCCCATCGGAGAACCAGATCATCCTGGTTTAATCGATTCGACGAACTTAAATGATATCGGTGTCAGTTTCTTCAATTTACTGATCAACACCAAGCATCGGGGAGCTTTCGAACAAGCATCGATAGGCTTCTCCAACTTGTGCTCGAGACTTTGGAGGTTTTTATTCCTTTATTTTAATTATTCGCGAATTTCATCGAGCATCTTTTAGGCACCCGCTGCAAAGTCTAAATCAGCTTCCGAAAAAATGGTTGAACGAAATTTTAGCACTGATCACTAGTGGGAAGAAGAATGATGCCGGTGCCACTCGTCGCAGTGCAGGAATTCCCTTTATAATTCAGGTGAGGGCCTAATTAAATCCAAATTGCTTCGTAATTACTAATTTAACGCTTTAAAGGCGATTTTGACGACGGAACCCAATCTTCATGGTAACGTGAATCTGCATCAGTGCCTCCGGCCTTTGGTGGGAATGGCTTTCGATAAAAAATTCATCGGAGAGCAACAGATCCATTGTCTGAACATCTTAAGAGCTTTGATTCGTAACACTCAATTGGGTGATGTGGTGATGAGTTACTCCTCACAAATCATGATGATTGCCATCGAAGGCTTTGCTAGTCACAATTGGGGGGTGAGCTTTTAAATTAATCATCGATGTGTGTTGATCGGTTTAGTTTTAGGTTCAAAACTCTTCGACCCTTCTCTTCTCAGCTATAATGGTTCGAATTTTCGGTGTACAGCGAATTAAGGACGTCGAAGTGGTCAGCACAAAAAATAAGATGCTGGGACAAGTGTTCTTCACCCGATATCCTGAGTTGCATCTATATCTCTTAAGTAAATTGTCGGACGCGACGAAGGAACCTCATTCCCCTTGCTTATATCCCACGTTATTAATATTAAGTCGATTGCATCACAGTCCCGATGTTAACGAGACTTATCAGGTAACGTTTTGTGATTTTATGGTTTTTTGTTTGATGGGTAACTTTCTTTGGTTGTAGCTCGAACTGTATATTCCTTACATCGATCTTTTGCTTGCCAATCCAATTTATAGGATTCGTGAACTGGCTGCTAGGACTTATTGCTGTTTAATTACTGAGGACGATGTGACTGACTGCTTGATGCATAATCTCTTGACTTTGTGCGATGTTCGAATCTCGGACACTTTGTGCCATGGAATATTGTTACAAGTAGACGTCTTATTTTTAAGTTTGTGCAGTTCTATATTGGTGATTTTTCAGTTGCATTATATGATGAAGTACAAAAACAATATGCCCGAAATCAATTTGGAGAATTTTGTAAGCAGCACTTGTTGGGTTGTGCTGTGTCTTGGAATCAACGTTAGTTACGTTACAGCTAAGCCATATTTGGAGATTTTATCCGATTTGTTATTAAAGTGAGTGTTTTAAATTAATTCCTACAGTGGAACCTGGATAACTCGCATTTCAAGGGAAATGCTAAAAATTTCACGCGAGAATTTCGTGATACAAAGGACTGCAATTTTGATTTACGAGGGCACAATTTCTAAGTACATACAGTAGAAACTCGGTTATCCGGACTAATTATTGTTGCAGCTCATTCGGATAATCGAAAATTCGGTTAATTAAATGTGTAGAAAAAAAACGAATTTTAAAGTAAATTGATCATTGTTAATCGTGGCGAAAAGCGGAGTGTGCACATTCGAGCTTAAAGTGGCACATTCCGATCTCGGGAAAATGAAGCGCGCCGCTCCGCGTCGCGCTTCATTTGCCTCCCTCGCTCGGAAATGTGCCACTTTTCGCTCGAATGCGCACATCCTCGTATTTATTGGATTTGCCTATATTATATTATTCTTCCATTCAAAAAAACACTGTTTAGTGTGAAATACAAAATAAAATAATAAAATATGTAGTAAGAAATACCGAGGTTTAATTTTCGCAACGACAATCCGGATAATCGCGAATCCGTATTACTGAGGTCCGGATAATCGAGGTTTTACTGTATTTAGAAAATTTAATGAATAGAAATGCAAGTGTGAAATGAACAATAGAAAAAAAAGCATTAAACATTTCTGAGAATAGCTAACAAAAGGCCATAGTAAAAATGCCTTTTGTAAATACAGTCGAACTTCCATAAGTCGAAGTTGAAGGGAAGCTAAAAATATTTCGAGTTATCAAAAATTCGAGTTATCGATATAAAATTATTAACGTTGAAATAGGCAAGTCCTAGTGAAACAGGTTCGAGTTATGAAAAATTGGGCTTACCTACGTTCGACTTATAGAAGTTCGACTGTATCTTAATGATATTCTATGGATATGTAGACACTATAGAAATATAAAGATCCTGGAAATTTTAGACCTTAATCTATATCGGTTTCTTCAAAAAGTCCAAATAGTAAAAATTGGAAAATAATTTTTTTCTTCGGATTGAGTGAAACAATTATTTTGAAAATTTAGTATATTATACAGGCGATAGAAAGCTTTTATGGACACCATGGACTGGTTTTTAGCTTAATAAATTGATGATCAAAAAAATTATTTTCTCTTACCTTTAAATTTTTATTAGGAGACTTTTTGAACAAAATTATGATTCTATCATTTTTACATTTCTTAAAAGACCTATAATGACTCAGAATTTTTTAAAAAATTAAAACTATTTTTATTGCCAAAAAATCGAATTTTTCAACAAATTCTACCTAAATACCTACAAATTATACTATTATTATTACATAAATAATACGCTGAAATATAATTTTAATAAAGTTGAGTTACAAATTATTTCAAATTATATTTTTATTAAATTCTAATAGGCGTTATATTTCATTGTAAGAACAATTTTTTTTATATTTCTAATATAAGAGATTTATTTCAGCTTATTATTTATGAAAAAATAATAGTAGGTATAATTTGTCATTATTTAGGTAGATTTTGTTGAATAATTCGATTTGTTTAGTAATAAAAATAGTTTTTATTTTTTTTTAACTATGGCGTAACATTAAGAAAATTTTGAAAAAATTCTGAGTGATTATAGGTCTTTTAATAAATGTAAAAATGATAGAATCATAATTTTGCTTTAAAAGTATCATAACAAAAATTGAAAAAGTAAGAGAAAATAATGTTTTTGATCATCAATTTATTAAGCGAAAAATTAGTCCATGGTGCCCGTAAAAGCTTTCTATCGCCTGCATAATATACTAAATTTTGAAAATAATTGATTCACTCAGTCCAAAGAAAAAAAATATTTTCCAATTTTTACTTATTTAGACTTTTTGAAGAAACCAATATAGATTAAGGTCTAAAATTTTCAGGATCTTTATATTTCTATAGTGTCTACATATCATTAAGATATTTACAAAAGGCATTTTTACCATGCTTATCCCCCAATGGCCTTTAAGATTAAAGTGTGACGTCATTACTGTACTGAGGCTAACTTTTGAACTTCAAGTTATGGAATATAAATATGAATTAACAATAACCCCATAGGGAAATAATATTTTGTTCAAGTACCGCGTATTTAGGGCTACAACGGACTTTTTACTTCGTCGTACTAAGGCTTATGACTTAACGACGTTCGGGTTATCCAGATTCGACTGTATACGTATTGAGACTTCTGCTACCAGCAAGCAACTTTGTTTTTTAAAACAACTCGTTCCTCTACGATTTCTGTTTCAGGACAAACCCAGAGCATGATAACAAAGCGGCCTACAAACTAATCCTACAAATCGCAGATTTCGCCTTGGACAATCTCAAGCATTGCACGAACTCCTTGGCGTTAATAGGGCAATTCAATTTGAAACAGCAGCTATTCAATCTCAAACTATTGATCCTCGTCAAAATATTCGAATTAACCGCAAGTACTGCACAGGAGCAACTGCAAGCCCATTGCGACGACTTAATAAAGACCGATCTCGAGAACCACCCCGATTTACACAACTTGGTCTTAAGTTACACCAATTATCTTAAATACACTTCCCCAGAATACGAGTTGTACAACATTTTCAAAGAAAACGACTCGGAGTTTTCCCATTTCCACCTGAAATATTTGAAGCCGATGAAAGAGGAGTCTCGAGAATTTTTGTACGCAGCTTTGAACGAAGGGATCCAAAAGACTCCATGGGTCGAGTCGGCAAGGAACATTTCCGAATTGGAAATGTCGACTTTGCATGATCTGCCGGAATCTGTGACCTGTTTTCAAGTGGGCTACATAAGGCAATGGTTGTTGGAATATAACACGACCTGTTGTCAGACGAGGGACGACACTTTGGTTACCGTTTCGTTGGCCGTTATGGATAAGATTTTAAGTGGCTTCGAAGCCTATCAGATAAGACAACTCAATTTCGATAAGTTTGTTAATATGTTGCTGATGTTTTCTTCTCCATCTTCCGACAGCTTGCATCGGTACGCCGTTGCGAGAATGTTGGTCAATAACAAACGATTGTTTTACGACAAGGCTTGGATATTTAACTGTAAGTTAATTGAGAGGCTTAGGGGACTTAATTGGGTCAGATCACGTCAAGTGGACCCCCCATTTACCACTTGATCATGAAAATTAAATTAATGCATTTTAGGGTGTTTAGGGTGTCATTGTAGATTTTGACGTCTCTATGACGTCAAGAACTGTATTCAATTTTATGTTCCGAAAAAGGTTTGTTTTAACAATAATTTTGTTAAAAGGCACAAAATTGGCCATTTGGGAATTTTGTTATTAATATAATTCTGTAATATTTAATTGCGAATTGTCAGAGAGTAAATTAATTCTTGTAAAGTGTGCTTAAAGCCGAGTGTGCGCATTCGAGCTCAAAGTGGCACATTTCCGATCTCGGGAAAATGAAGCGCGCCGCTCCGCGTCGCGCTTCATTTGCCTCCCTCGCTCGAAAATGTGCCACTTTTCGCTCGAACGCGCACATCTTCGTATTTATTCAATTTGTTTAAATTACTTTTTCGGATTTAGGTAATAGCAACGTATTCAAATAAAACGACATATGCGCAGTAACATATAGTTTGATAACCACTGGTCTAGCTATACACAAGCGCAACATAGCCCGTTGTTATATTTAATTTAGTCGCGCCAAAGAAGTATTACTTCTAACGTGCGTACATAAGTACATGCACCGGTTTTTTTTACATAGAATGAAATTCAGTTTTAAACATTTAGCAAAATTATTAAAGTAAACTCGAAGAATAAATTATTTTAAGTTTTTAGACAACTCAAATTAAATAAATTAATAACTTGGAAATTTTAAAAATATATTTAAGAACTTTAGAAATTTTTAATTATCAATTATTTTTGTATAACACAAATTAAATAAAACGAAAACTTTATTCGGTAAATTTAAAAGGAAATTTTGATGAAAAAATCATTATGTATTTTCAGAAAACTCAAATAGAGTAAATACAGAATTTGTGGTTTTTCAAAAAACTTTGAAGATCATTAATTTACGCAAATAAAATTAATATTGGAGAAAACTCAATAAATAAATTATCTTAATTGTTCAGAAATATTAAGTTTATAAAATTAAATACAGTCAAACCTCGATAGGTCGAAGTTGAAGAGAAACTAAAAATAATTCGCGTTATCAAAAATTCGAGCTATCGATATAAAAATATTTTTTAGTTTATGTTTTTAAAATTTACTTATTGTTTTTTTTCTTAATAATTTCCTAGTGATTTCTTGCTAAAACCTAAATCTTGTGTCTTGAACAGGTTGTAATTAGGCTTCATTTATGGAATAATTCAATTTTTTAATATAAAAAAATATTTATATGTTATATATTATATGCATCAAAATTTTAGAATGACTTAGGTGGGGAATGTGAAAAAAAGATTGGGAAACACTGCGCTACATATTTCAAAACATTTTAAAACTATTAATTATTTATTTTATGTTATTTGTGTATGCTCATAACAGTTAAGTTGAGCCAAATTAATAGTTTTTTTCGGACTCATCAAATTCGGTTTTTTTTGTATGTGAAGGGGTTAAGTAGTCACTACTAAAAATTAATCCCCAAAACAGTTTTTCGAAATTTTCATTTCAACAACAATTTTTTTAACAATGAAAATTTCTTGTAATTTTCATTAAAAAATCGATTACATATCAACCGTGAAAGATAAATTGATGAAATTTAAAGGATTTATTGTTGAATGTCTATATTTAGTTAAAATAGTGAAATCTCAAAATTATTTATTTATTATCCTATTGTTTATTAATTTTTAAATAAACAAATGAAAATTTCAATGACTTCTTGGTCGAAAAATAAAAAGTTTTTTCACTGATTTTATGCGTTATACGTTTTGAGTTTAAGATGCAGAAAAAAAATTTCACTGCTCGCGATTTAAGTATAATTTAGTAAACAATAAAATAACGTAATTTTTTATTAATTAACTAAGACAATAAATGTAAAATCAGTGAAAAAACTTTTTATTTTTCGAGCAAGAAGTCATCGAAATTTTCATTTGTTTATTTAAAAATTAATAAAAATAGGATAATAAATAAATAATTTTGAGTTTTCACCATTTTAACAAAATATAAACATTCAACAATAAATCCTGAAAATTTCATTAATTTATCTTTCACGGTTGATATGTAATCGATTTTTTAATGAAAAGTACAAGAAATTTTCATTGTTAAAAAAATTGTTAAAATGAAAATTTCGAAAAACTGTTTTGCGGATTAATTTTTAGTAGTGACTAAGGTAGAAGTACCGGTTTTGGACACTGTACCAGTTGTGGACATTTTCCACTTTTTTTTGACAAATGTCAAATATAAGAATCATCGCTACTTGCTATAAGTGTAATTAATGTATGTTTAACTACGATAGAAAGATCAATGATGTTTTTTTCGTATTTTTTAAGGTATTTTATCAAAATTACGCAAGTGTCTAAAACTGGGCCTAACGTGTCCAAAACCGGTACTTTTACCTTACTTAATAAAAAAATGCATTAATTTAATTTTCATGATCAAGTGGTAAATGGGGGGTCCACTTGACGTGGTCTGACCCAATTGTTAACGTATTATTTCAGGGAGCAACATATGTGTTATATGGGAAATTGTTTTTGTATTATTGGAAGATGAGGACGAAGACGTTCGGAATACTGTCTGTGAATTAGTTAAAGTCGACTTAACAAAAGTACGGTACGAATGTTCTTTCGTGTAAGTTAACTTTCTGATTTGTTTTTTTAAAATAATTATGAGGAGTAATTTTCAGACCAAAAGTACGATTAGATACAGCCGAGTACGCGCGCGAAACCCTCTTAAATAATATGGTCGAAATCATCCCAAATCATTGCAGTATTTTGATACTGCTCTCTTTAATATTGCGTTCCAAAGAAGTCGACAATGGAAACGTCTCCGAGGTTCGAACCAACTACATTTTAAAAACCAATCTAATTAGTTTTTCCTTAGGTGTTCGACGAAGGCGAAGTCAATACCTATTCAGAATTGTACCCTTTGGCGAAGTCGGCTTGTAAGCGATTAGTTAGCATTTTGTGGAAGCTCGACGATGGTTTAAATTTCGACGACAAGTCTATTTTTATAGAAGAACAAGTACTTATGATAACAACCCTCTTGTACGATAAATTCTTTCGAGGCAATGTCCCGATGTTGTCCACAACAATGACCAGATGCGTTCGCAACGTTTTAGCCCGATCTATTATGTTTCTGGAACGCAACATTATTAATGAAGCGCGTTTTAAGATGCATTTTCGTTGTCTGATTAATCACGTCTTGCACACAGATAGTACCAATTTGTTAGACTGTTCCGAGATGATAAGACTGGAGTTATTTTTAAGTAAAATATTTAACCTTTCTCTAAAAGACTAGGCCGTTATATAATTTTAGTTGACACAGAAAACTTATTCTGTGATATTTTTGTTAAAATGATTTTATTGAAGATTTGAAACCAAGTACATTACCAGTTCGATTTTTTTCATTATGAAACGATCGGCTTTTAAAAAATAAATATATTAATAAAATTACTGTTTTAAGAAACCAATTCTGTTTATAGGAATCCCTTTAAGTTTATTAAGGATAATTTAAAGGGTACTTACACTTACAAAATAAGTCCATAAATAATTGTACTAGATACGTGGGAAACTAAAACCCCTTCTTTGATCTCTCTGGTAAAATCGATTCTTTCATGTAATTAAATAAAGTTAAAAGTCCATACTTCTTATTTCGTTTCGAGAAATAGTTTGTGACCACATCTCCATCTAAAAAATAAAATTGATAACCAAAGGTGGTCAAGCAAACTAGTTAATGTACCTGTTCGTTCGGCCACTGTTGGTAAGACATTCTCATTGGCCGAGAGGGATACGAAGAGAGCAAAAGGAACTAACCACAGGCACAACGTAAAATATGCCATTACCTATAACACAATTGAAATAATCCATTTTTCTTCCATACAAACAATGTACAAACCTCTGAGAACGAATGGAAAACATCGGAAAAGTATTGAAAAGCAAAATAATGATTTAATATTATAAATCCTACTGCTATTAAAAAACTAGGCGATACGAACGACACATAAGGAAAATCCTTTAAGATCAAAAAGTGTGTGATTTGAGCCAATACACCACACAACACTAAAACTTTGGGAAAGCCCTCAAATAACCAAAGGCTTAGGTATAATGTTAACGTACTCTAAAATTCATTAAAATCAGTAACCACCAATCCTGTTAAGAAATTTAAGAATAACTCACTAAATTCAACCACCATATTACTTTTTTACTAATTACTGTATATTCTTCTACTAATTCAGCTAAGTAATATAATCCTGCAGCTAAAAACAAGAAAAATCAGAGCACAATTAATTGAAACAAACAACTTACCTATGGCTACAGTCGCAAATGATATTTGCACAAGGAAAGCTAAATACGTAACTAAAGTTAAAAACCACATACTTTATCTGCTTTTTCTTATTCAAATGTAAATAAAATTATCTACAAAAATACATTTTTTTAGGTTATATCTATTTACTACTCAAATAAAAAGTGATACCAATACACCAACATAAAAACCCACTTTAAAGGTCCCACAAACTGTAAATTTGTATTACTGACTTATTTATTTACATTATGGCACAATTTAGATTAATATTCTACAACGCCAATACCAAAGAAAAATTAATTTGCTTCATTAAATTTAAAAAGAAATCATTAATTATGAGTGACGTGCAATGGATTATTTAAAGAACTGTTGCTAAGCAACTTAGTTTCCGGAGTATAAACATATGAAATAGCATTAAAAGGAATTGCAAAGTATTTACAATGGAACGTGAATTAGAAGAAAATGACTTCTCTTTTAATATAGTTGAGGTAATGAGTACGATATAATGCAGGCCTAAGTTAATTATTATTTGTAGGATGAAACCTACGATAACGATGAGTCAGCACTAGAAATTCCCAGTATAACACGAACCCAAATGTCGGGCCATTCTGCTAATAAACACTATCCTTTCTATCGAAGAGCCTCCCAAAGTGTGCTCGATCTTGATTCTGACGAAGACAATCCACCAAGTAACAATTCCACACATCGCCCTTTATCAGATGTGGTATAAACATGTTTTTCTATTATATACTCTTAGTAATCAATAACATTGCAGACTGAAGCAAAATTTGATCCTAAAACTGATGTAATCTTAAAAGAAAATGCTGGACCGTCCCGTAATCCAAGCCTCAGATCTCGATCACCTCAACCTTTAGTGAAAGAACACCTAACGTTTAGTGCAACTGACTCTGACGAAAGTGACGAGTTAGGAGTTGCCAAAAAGAAGAGATCAACAATTCCTGGCGAATATGATATCGCACAATATGAACATTTGGAAGTTTCTGAAGATATTACAGAAATATTTCAATATATCACAAAGTAAACAATTAAACGTTAAATTATAGAAAAAATTAGTAAAGCAATTCATTGTAGGTATACACCGCAACAGCTTAATTTGGATTATAAATTTAAGCCTTTTATCCCAGAGTTTATACCAGCCGTGGGTGATATTGATGCCTTTCTAAAGGTTGTACCACCCGAGAAAACTTTGTCGGGGGAAGAATATAACGATAAGGAAACACTGCTTGGTTTATTGGTTCTAGACGAACCTGCAGCTAATCAAAGTGATCCAGCTTTGTTACATCTACAATTAAGAGCTGCTTCAATAGGCAGCACTCCTCCGAGCGAATCAATGGTTTGTTGCAAATTTTTTTATGTCCATCTATTTATACCATACGATCAATCTTGATAGGTTGTTAAAAAAGTGGAAAACATAGAGAAAAACTCTAAAATTGTGGATAAATGGATTAAAGATATAACCGAGCTCCACAAAAATAAAGCTGCAATAACTGTACGATTTACAGAGTAAGTAACTATAATTCCATTTTACGATGTTAGTAAAATTAAATATGCTTTAGCCCAATGCCTGAACTGGACGAATTAATGCAAGAATGGCCCGAAGAATTTGAAAGTGCTTTAAAATTGTTTGGCATACCGGAATCAACTTTTCCTGGCACTTTATCACAATACATCGAAGTCCTTTGTGCTCTATTCGACATTCCTGTTTATCCTAATAAAATCCAATCTTTGCACGTCTTGTTTTGTTTATATGCTGCTGTTAGAACCTCTTACCATTACAGAGGTGCACAGTCTTCGGGGAGCAAAGACAATGTTGATATTGAAACTATTGAGAAAACTGATCGCTTAGTATTAGATTAATTTTCTGTTGATTTATTTAATGTATTACTGTTTTACAATTCACTCTCTCAATGTAATAGAAGTTTAACACTTATTTTGAACTTAATTTAGAAAAGTGTATCCATGTGCCGTCTGTAAACAATAAAACAATAAATTATAATATATATTTAACCAGATAGAAGCTCTTACGTTTGTTAATAATGCCCAATTTCATATTAATATTTGAATTTTAAAAAGTGCATATATATGCCATCTATGGACTCTCTGCTGCACTTCCAAATTAAGACTTAATGGGGGACCTGAATTTGCTAAAGTTGCCCCAGAGACAGTATCATATGATTATTACATATCGCACACATACTTAAAATTAAAAATATTAGAAGTGTATTACACAATATAAATATAATTATGTACATATGAAACCTTACCATTTGAATTTCATAGCTGAATTAAATTAAATTCTGTATCGGATCATTAATAGTGTAGTGCCGTAAGGTTTATACCTCGGAATTCAGGGCCTTTGAATGGATCTTTAAAAAACCTTTTGGAATATGTTTTTAACATTAAATACAAAAATGTTAAAGGATTGATTTTGGGCGCTTTCAATTTTTTAATGGTAAAATACAACCGGCACACCAAAAAAAAAAGTGATCAGTACTTTTGACCAGACCCACCTAGGGATAAATATTTCGATGCGCTGAATCCGAATTTGAGGTCGGTTTAAATCTTACACCTCCAAAATTTTGAATAAATTGCAAAAAAACGCTAAAAATTGCAGTTATGATAATGAAAAAAATTTGATTAAACTAGATGCTCGGTCGTTTGACCCACGCAAAGTAGACGTACCGCAAACTGAATCTTTCGCTTGGCTGGAAGTCCGTAAGCCGATGCTTCGATCGCACTAAGGCACCATTGCGCAGTGGTCGGGCAAATGCCGGCGCTCCGGCGACCGTCTCGAATTTGGGATTTTGTGCGAATTTCCATTCTAAACCGATTCCGACACTCTTTCGCACTCGTGACCAATTAAAACACTAATTAAACACAGTTAAAGCACTAATTTGTGCCGTTTTATGGGACAGCGAGCGACGAATGCAAGTTTATTTATGAGCAACGCACAGGTCGGTGACCTTAAACATACCGTAACAACTGGAAATTTTTGGCGATGTCGCTACCTGTTTGGCATATCTAAAAATCAATACTTTGTAGGCTTTGTGAAAAATCAATACATAAACTCCGCCCCTTTACTGCGCAAATGTGCCTTAACTTATGCGAAGCTTCAATACGAAGTGCTTCGTGAACGGTTTCGTGAAAAATCAATACATAAACTCCGCCCCTTTACTTAACCCAAGTTTTCCATAACTTATACATAGGCAGCTTTAATACAACGTGCTTTGAATGTAACATATGTGCTTCAAAGAATAATTAGGAAATTTAAATTATATCAGTCGTTAAAACATTTTTAAATTTATAAATAATTAGAAAACATCGGTACGGTGGTTTTTAGAAAGTTTCTTAATCGTATTTAACATATACCAAAATTGAAATAAACGGATAATGTTGCAAACTGCATACATCGTTTCCCCCCGCACCCCAGTTGTAAATCGCAGGTTGAAGTGTTAAGAACATTCTAAAAATTTTGATTTTGACTAATTAGTGTTTGTGTGGAACAGAATAGTGTTTACCAAAGGGTTTTAGAACTCTCCGAAGTACACCCTGTATATAAATCTGAATTGTACGCTTATTTTTAAATATTCTATGTTTTGTCGTTTTTGTTAGGTCACAAATAATACTTTAAAAATCTTTACGCCACCTTTCTCAAAAATCTCGGCTTTTTTGATCGTAATGACTTTCCAAAATGTTAGTTGCGAGGCCCAAAATTAATTTTCCTTTGTTCAACGTAGCGCTTTCGGCCATTTGCAAGTTAACGTTATCGCGCTTTCCGGAATCGTGCATTTGAGTTTTTAAATAGGCACGTGTTTATCGGTTTGTAACAATAATCTCTTATAAATAATTACAACGCCTCGTAACGATCGTTTTTGGCAATTTTTAAAAATCTTAATATTTTCTGCTTTAATTCGAAACACCTTTTATAATGGAATTTGCGTTTGTACATAATTAATTTGGAATTGACGCTTACTTTGTAAAATTAAAGCAAATTATTGGGGTTTTGTTTAAAGATCATAAAAAACTTTATATACAAGGTGTTTCGCATTTTGGTGCACCACTGTGAAATTTATTGCAAGCCGTTGTCCAAAAGTTTAAATTGTTGTAATCGAGATCGCCCAATATTTATTCTTTAACTTTTTTATTTCACCTTTTAGCAATGCAATCAAAAAGGTTTTACTAAAATTCATTCAAAGCCCCTGGATTGCACTATATGTACGATTGTCAATTATATTTAATAAAATATTTGTTTTTTTGATCATTGCTAGTCTTCGTTTTGAAATTATCAAACTAGTATTTGATACTAATAACATTTTATGTTCTATTCTGTAATTTGGTGGTGATTCTTTGTTTATCTCGTGCACCATAAGTATTCTATTTAACACAAAAAAAAGTATCTGAAATGAATGATTAGTATTGACTAAAATATTGTATTGCATTTCAAAAAATTAATGAAAAACCTGTAAAAAGATAGATTAGTAATAAAACCCTGCCTGACCAAAAGCTAATGTTTTATCAAAAGACAAGAAAAACGATCCAACACCCCCCACAGTGTTAGAAAACCAAAACGCGCAAATCATAAACGGCATAGTTTTTTAACGCCCTGAAAAAGACCTGAAAAAAAACGATTAGTATTCATTAGTATATTGTATTGTATTTCAAAAAGTAATAAAAAAGGCCTGAAAAGGAATGGATTAGTTACATAATAAATTCATTTGGCGCAAGACGCAAAAAAACGCAAAAAAGGAACGCAAGAGAAAATGACCTAACACCCCCCACGGTATTAGGAAACGCAATTTTTTTAAAAAGGGTTCAGTTCCTAAAACACAACATTTTGTTGGTGAACCCTTTTTCTCCTGGTCTTAAAATTAAATAAACCTGAAAATTAGGGATAAATACTAAGCCACCCTCTTCTGCAACCCTAAACTCAAATCTAAGTTCAATGTGTGATAACACCGAAACAGAAATTATCGTTTAAGATTGCAGCATTAAAAATCGCGAATTCTAAGGGGGCCCCAATGCCGAGCTAGCGTGGCATGGGGCGGTACACAAATATACAAAAAAATACACAAATATCACATTTGTGCGACAACAGAGGGATGACCAGTCTCAAAATTGAATTTAAAAAGTCATTAATTTTTGAAATTAACAACAATTTATTGAGACGAAGTTAATGGGAAAAAAAACTGGCCTGTCCAACTGCGTTGCACAGGAAATGGATTGAACCCAATAAATGGACTTGTTGCTCTCCTCTCGAGTTTTCAGAGTTACAAAAAATACAATAAAAAATGGCGAGGGGGCAAAGGGGTCCTTACGAAAGACAACATCGCCAAAAACTCGAAACTTGAGCAACTTCCATTTGCAAAAACTTAAGCGATTAACGCTGTTTTTGCAGCTTATTGAGACAATCAAACAAAAAAGAAAAAGAACATCGTGGAAATGCAGCTCGGGAAATTTCCTTTGCACACACATCCACTTTGCTCATTTCCAAAAGTAAAAAAATTGCAGTGGTGTTTCTGGTTTACGTCAAATAAATTGAGGGTCCTATAATGTTCTTTGATTTTGTTGTTGAATTAAAAACTTTAATAAAATTTATTTTTCTGGAAAAATTAATTGCGAAAATCTGAATATTAATTCTGCGTTGAGAAGTAATTTTACCCCAATTATTTATAATGAACTTGTGCCAATTTACAGTTTTAGACAACTAAAGTTAAACTTGAACAACTTTTTGAAACATTCACATAAAAGATATAAAATTAAATTCTAATGAAATTGAAAAAAAAATTAAGTGAATCAAAATGAATCAGATTTTTCTAAAACCATTCTAAATTTTATCGAGTTGGGCGCCCTTAACTCAACAAAAATCGAAGGAAAAGAAGGATCTAAACTAATTTTTAGCAATAAATCAAAACTGAAAATAATACTACAAAATTATTTAAAATAAATCAAAATTTGATTTGAATTTTCAAATAAATCTCAATTTAGAAAATTATCAAACAAATCCAAAAAAACTGATTTAAAAAATTGACAATAAATTGATTAACTTTACAAATGAATAAACAATTTGGAATATTGTTTAATTAGCAATCAAAATAAAAAGTTTGAACATTATAGAATCTGAAGAACAAATTAAAAATATTAAAAACCGACAGGAGCCTCAAAACTGCAACCCTAACTGTATTTCAATTTTGAATGGTTGAACAAATGGCATTTGCAAAAAATAAATTAAATTAAACAATTGTAGAATCAAAGATTTAAATGAACATTTAAAAATGCCATTCGCCACAACCAACTTCCACAAAGTATTTTTAGTGTATATTTTTAAAAAATAATATAAGTCCTTTTTGCAAAAAATTTTTAAAAATGTTATTACCAAAAATTTATTTTCATTATTCTGTGTAAGTTCGGAAAATGATTGATTTTCTTTTTCAATTGATCTTCCAAAAAGGCGCAATTAGGATGATTTAAGGCTATCGGCGTCCACATTTCACTCCCGATTATCCCGAAGCCCGTGCAATTTCTGGAAGGTAACAAATCGCGAGCTAAAAGTTTTAGAGACTCCTGTTTACCAGAAACACCATCTGCAATGGTAAAGAAAAATCGCTTACCGGAAAGTGTCTTCCTCCTCTTCCAACGTCCCAACGCTGGACGGACCTACCTGATGTCCCAGTTATAGATGTCTTGTACAAAAGAAGATCTCAGC
This sequence comes from Sinopyrophorus schimmeli, assembly GCA_036325965.1. Taxonomy (NCBI): domain Eukaryota; kingdom Metazoa; phylum Arthropoda; class Insecta; order Coleoptera; family Elateridae; genus Sinopyrophorus; species Sinopyrophorus schimmeli. The sequence continues at coordinate 1,963,487 of JARFIZ010000325.1, forward strand.
AATCCCCGGTGCAACCCTCATGGACCATCAGGCACTCCCGATTGAACCCGCACTTTCAGCAACTTCAGCAGCAGCTTCATCACCAACCAAGAAGTATTTTTTGAAAAACAACGCGCGATAATCTTAATTAAAGGGACCACTACTGTTACTGGGAGGGTAATCACTCGGTTAAAAGACTACGAGAAAAATTCGGTTCGCGCACTCACTGACGACGAAGCTTTTAGACAGTCCAGCTTTTCGCGACGATTACCACGAGAAACGTAAGAGCACCGGGCCCTATCGTGCTGAAAAAAAGGCCCAATTATCTGGAAGAAGTGGCCAACTTCTTCCAGAAATAACATTTTGACTGGATGCCCAACAAATCATTTTGTTAGCATACAATCTACCTCAACCTGAAATAAAAATTATTAATTTTTCATTTAAATGTATTCTGAGAGTAAATCCTTGAGCAGCAACGGTAGCTAGAATATATATAAAGATAGTAAATATATAAGAAGTAGAATATTCAATTAATAATGCTAAAAAGAACACATAAATTATAGAATATGGAACCATAACTTGATCCAGTCGCATTGTGGTATTTAAACAAATCAGTATCCAGGAGTCGTACAAGTCCTAAAATAAATATAATAAAAGAATATAGACATTTTTTTAGCTAGAGTAAACTCAAACATATTTTTCAACTCATTGCATATTCATGACTATGCTCATGTGTAGTAGAAATCCATGTTTTTGGTTATTTTGCTATAACCCTAAAGCATGGAATAGTTTGTATTGCAATGGGTGATGATCTTAAATTTCCTCATGAAAGTAAAAAATATATAAATAAGTCGTCTCGTTCAGGAACCATATTATATGCCCGAATAAAATTATGTAGTAATATTCAGCATATAGGATAACCCCTATTGCTCAAATAGTCAGTTTCCAAAATGCTTTTAAGATTACTGCTTGGAGAAAATGCATTTAATTTCTTTTAAAACCATAATTATTTCAAATTTAATATCATTTTCCAATTTCAAATTACTTTCAAATAAACATCAATTTGTAATCTTTCTTGAAAAACTGTAAAATACAGAAAATTAGATTTTAGGATACATCCCAGGATAAAAAAGGATATCTTTCTTTAATTATTTTTGAACTGCAATATTAATTTTCAATAATAAAAGAACTTTATTATTAAAAATCAAGAATGAGTAACCAAAACTGATGAAAATCTAATAAGACTATCACGTTCCACATGATTTTCTGCAGTGGTTTGTTGGTTGTTGTTTGTTGAATACTAAAACCATAGACAAGACTAAAATTTATAAAAGAACGGTCCTACGATGTTGCGATTAACTACAGATTTATAAAATTTTAATAATACCTAAAAATGCTTGTTTGATTTGTGGTGGTTAATTCCATTGATGTAAATCCACAGCCAAAGTTGCAAAGATCCAAAGAGGGCAGCAAAACTAAGAATCAAAAAGTACTTCTAATAATAGAGGCATAATCCACATACACATTTAGCTTGAATAAGTGTTCCGATAAGTCTAAAATATAATATTTTAAGTGCAAGTTCCACATACGATGATTTCTAAATTACCTCGCAATACATAATATCCGTAAGAACGTAATTTTATTCAAAGCCAACAAAATTAATCTCGAATCATTATATAATGTATACCTTCAATTTGAATCCAAAGTATTAATCATATCCATGGAAAAGTCCAAATGAGTCCTAAAACAATGTACAAATCTTTATTTCTGATATTATTGAACTAAACAGCAAAATTAAACTTGCAATCTACACAATAAATATTATTAAACAATTTAAACACCTTAAACCAACTCCACTGTAGTAGTTCAAGAGCAAAGCCAAATAAAAAATAGATATTAATCAATTTCTCTAAAAAACTCCATTTTTAAACAGTAGCTATAAAGCAGAGTTTAAATCACAAACATACCCAAAATAAACCACTTCATATTTGCATTACATTAAGAAGCACTTGCAATTAAATAAAAAAAATATTCGTTCATATTAAGTTAACCAAAAATTATTTTTTTAAGCAATATAATAGTGAAATAGTGACTTACTCAGTTAGTTACTGTCAGACAGCCATTTTGTTCCACGCATTGCCAATCCACAAACGGGGGATTCGGATCGGAGCCAACTTCATTCGGAAGCCATCCACCATGACTGGTAAAAAATTTTAAAGTCGAATTTCTTCCATAAACGACGATTTCACGAAAAACCAATTAGCTCCATCGTTTTCCCCGTATTTTATAATATATTTTCAAAACATTAAAAAACGAGCACATATTTTCAGATTTATATCATAAAATAATTTTCCCGAAGCTCTAGAGCGTAACGTTCAACACAAAAGCACGACCACTACTAATTGCGTTCGGCAGCGACCGCTTTATATAAAGGCTGCCGTTCGGTAAAGTTCGGCGAGTCATTCGGGTCTCATTTAGCACACTTTATGAAAATGTTTTGGATTTAATATTAAAAAATAGCATAATTTTACCTTAAATATGTTATTAATTATATATGTTAGTATTCAATAGACTTAAATTAAGCGATTAAACTACTTTTTTATTTGTAAAACTAAAATTATTGAAGAACTCAAACATTTGTATGCATAACCAAAAAACTATTTATTAAGCCATTGCAATCATTCTATAATTTAATAAAAAATAAGTTGTTAATTGTTATTAACAATTCTGAACATCCCGATGAAACAACAAATAATTAAGTTTCATCAAATTTCATTTGTAATTTATTTTTAATTCTGTCAAAGGATTGCATTGCTAGTGATTTACAAGGGGTTTCTGCTTTTATATAATACCTACACTGCGAAACCGTTATATTATTGTTTTATTTCTTTATTGCTACCCGGTTTTTAATTATTTGTATTTTGAATTTATTAATAATCATGAATTCCTTTTGTGAATTACCGAGAACAGCACCTGTAGCAACAGTTGTTGAAAAAGTGAGTAAATTACATACTGAAGCAAACTCGATAGTTTCTAAATATTTTGTAGCTTAATGTTGCTCCGGTGGTTCCAGAAGTGTCCATAATGTTTGATAATAATTATGCCAAGAAAAAGTCATCGACTGACAATATGTATCTATCGTACAACGCTTGGAAATCGCATAATCCTATCAAATCTGATAACGCTACAAAGCCGAGTTCAGCAGATTGTGTACAAAGACAAGTAAGATTCAATAGTCCTACCGTAGAGCAAAATGAGACCAAGAATGACCGTCAAGTCACAACAGATTCAGCCCAAATTCCCCAAAATGTTAACAAACCTAATGTTCCTTTCAGGAAGCCATTTGAACAAATTTACATGGCTAATATGCCAAGTAGACAATTAGATTTAAGTATGGTCGAAACAGAAAATCCCTTAAGACCATCTAAGGAAAATATTCATCCAACTAACAATTATTATGATTTCCAAAGAAAAACTGATGATAGATTAGTGTCAAAACCCATATCTCCGACTCTAAAAAATCAATATAAAAGTACTAAATCAAGTTGTGAAAATGATATTGAGGAAAAGCATCGTATTATTGATTTGTACAACTACAATCGTAATAACTTTAATTACTTACATCGACAAACTTTGGATAACTCTAAAGTATCCAATAACACGACGCCTTTGCATAAATGCAACTGCGAATCATCCACAACCAAAGTTTGCGATAAAAAAATAGACACACAAGAAAATAAATCTGAGGAGCCTACAGTAAAAGACCTATTAAAAATAATACAACAACAAAACGAACAATTATTAATTTTACAAAAGCAAGTTGCTACTTTAATAAATAACAAAGATGCAACTCCACAAATAGAAGCACCACCTTTACACCAAAATAATAACATATTTGATAAACAGTATCAAACGAGCACTCAATTAGAAACACAAGAAGGTTTATATAATCGATCAAAACCATTCCTAGCTAAGAAAGGGCCTTTTAGACAATTCTCTTTAGATGTAATGACAAGCTTTGAAGTATCGATAAGGCAACAAAATCTTAACCGAGGCAGAGCAGATGCGATAAATCATCCTCCAAAGATATGCGAGATTACTGAAAGTGATAACGATACCAACAGAGGAAACGATTCCTTAAGAAATAATTATATTTCTATGACTTTCAATGAACCTGTTCAAATAACTGAAAGATGCCCTACTCCTGTGAATAGCATTAAAATTGATATGAAGGACTACAGCTCTGAGTAAGTAAATTTTAATAATAAAAAATCAATTGTACTTTATTAAAACTTTGTTTCAATAGCGAAGAAGAAGATTCTACTTCACAACCTGGATGGACATTTTATAACAATGTGCTTGTATGTATTGCATTACCCTCCACAACAATGGACCTAATTTAATTTAATTTTAGGGTCAAGTAAACCACATTCTAAAAAAGTCCGGTATACCAACTAAAGTTCCATCTGCCAATCTTAAAGACATTCCCAAAGACCCCAATAAACAAAAATTAATGGAGAAAGTAAAAGAAGCCACAATCAAGCATTTACAAAGTATAGGAGTGCATGTCCCGGCAGCAGAAAATGACGATTCAATCCAGTAACAGATTCAATATTAGTTTGTGATTTATTTCATTCAATTCTACGATATTTTAGATCAAACTCATTGGACAATACACAAAACGAAGTGAGTTTTGCTGTGAAACAATTATTGATGAAGTATTTACCAGACGATCAACTGGCAAAAATTATGCACAAGAATAGGACCGAAGCCCCTCCAGTTGAGCCAGTAGGTCCCATTAAAAGAAGACCTGAGTTTTCTTTTGCAACCGTCCAATACATGCAAAAGTATAAACTACTTAATGGTGAGTAAAATTCTTTAAAATGTTAAGCATTGGATAACATACTTATTTTGTAGACTCTTCAAATAATCTCAAGCCAAATCAACAACAAATTCGTCATGCTCAACAACCTGATGATTTTGATCGTATTTTAGATATTACCGCAATAAAGCAACAGCCAAAGTTGCTATAGATTATGTAATTGTATATATTATTTTTCTATATTTTTAATGGGACATCATTTAATGAAAAATTGTTAAAACTTTTGAGACTTTATAAAATAAATAATTTTATATAAATTACTCACCGTATTTAGTTTAATATCTTCTATAATTTACTACTTTATATACAAATGACTAGACATGTCTTCTTTTTTTAAACACTGAAAGATTCACCGCAGCCACAAGTTCCTTTGATATTTGGGTTATTAAAAACAAATTCAGAACTCAAATTATTCTGTACATAATCCATTTCTGTTCCTGTAAGATGTTTCTGTGTTAATTGTACATAAAAATGAAAGGAATGACTTACCTAAAAGAGTAAGTTGTGCTTTTTTATCTATTATCACACAAACCCCATCTTGCACTACTTCTTCATCCATTTTATCTGTTGAATAAAATTCAAGTTAGATCTTTAAGGAAACACATTGTTTAACTTTTATAAACCTTTCTGCGTTGCATAATCTAATGTGTATGACAATCCATTACAGCCTCGTTGTCGGACTCCGATTTTAAGACCAATCTAAAATATCAACACAATTAAAACAGAGATACAGGATGCCACTAAAAAAGTATTTACATATTCATTTTTACCGTCTAAAATTTCTTTGATTCTATTAACTGCTGAAGAAGTCTAAAAAAGTAGAGGTTAGAAAACAAGAAAGATTGTAAAAACATTTAATTTACCAAAACTAGGGCTGCTCTAGAAGGCAATAATTTTTTGAATTTCACAGCACGAACTGTTGCTGTTGCTACTGATTTTGCTGCCATTTCTTATTCACGAATTTAAATAAACTTACAGACATTCATAATTTGGCAATTACGAAATAAAATGTTGATTCCAACCCCACTTATAAACGTCACGTACTGTTAAAATTCTAACCTATTTTAAAGAGAATTAATTAATTAAATACATTTAAAAATGAGTTTTAATGGTGTGAAAAGTATAATAAGTGAAGGAGACACTGTAATTTTATATCTAACAATTCATGAAATTTATAGTTTGAAAGCAACCCCAAAGACCCTCAGTAAGAAAGGAGTATTGGTAGAAAATGTGTTTCAAACACGTTATGGAGTATTAAGATGTGCAGATTTAGTAGGACAACAGTATGGGACTAAAATAAACTTAAGTAAAGGTTGGGGATATGTACTTCAACCATCACCTGAATTATGGACGTTGACATTGCCACATCGCACTCAAATCATATACACACCCGATGCAAGCATGATAGTATTACAATTAGAGTTATCGCCCAAGAGTATAGTAATAGAATCTGGAACAGGTAGTGCATCATTGTCGCATGCCTTAATAAGAGCTGTGAAACCACACGGCCATCTCCACACTTTTGATTTTCACGAACAAAGAGTAGAAACTGCAAACGAAGAGTTTCGAGAACATGGGCTCTCAAATTGGGTAACTGTTAAACAAAGAGATGTATGTAAAGATGGCTTTGGAGAGGAATTAAATAATACAGCAGATGCTGTCTTCTTAGACTTACCTCATCCTTGGTTAGCAATCCCTCATGCCATTAAAGCAATGAAAGAGACTGGTGGAAGAATCTGTTCATTTTCTCCATGCATCGAACAAGTACAAAAGAGCTGTCTAACTTTATCTGGCTTAGAATTCCAAGAAATTCATACCATAGAAGTCTTACAAACACAGTACTCTGTTCAGAACAGATCCATTAATGTTTTAAATTTAGATTTCCTTAAGACAAAGAAAACCGACGAGGCAACAGAAAAAAATGAAAAAGAAGTTACGAGGAGTATGGTCTCCGTGCCTCCTAACACACAATCCGGCCATACGGGGTTTTTAACTTTTGCAACACTCCCTCCAAAGTGGGTTCGAAACGAGCTACAAATCAAAGAAGACAGTTAATACAAATAATTTTTTAATGTATTTTAAAATAAAAATAAAAGTGTAATACGATAAATTTCGATTTTCCCGCGTTACTTCATTTTTGAACGTTATGAGTGGTGCTCTATGGTAGTTTTACTTCAAACTTTGAATAAGAGTAATTATTAAGGAATGTGTTAATAAAGATAAAAAGTGATTGGATTATCTTAGAGTTATAAATAGAATACAAAGTAATAATAGGATACTAGCAGAATTCAATAAAATTAAAGAAATTGTGATGGAATCAGAATCTAACCTAACAATTACCAACGATTTTAAACAAGTTTTGGTGAAGAAACTAACTTATGCTACTTTTTGCAGTGTTTTATCCTATGTTGTGGTCATATTATTATACGTTTCTATAACAAACTTTAATCTGGATATATACGTGTGGTCAAAGAACACATTTAATACATGGACTTCGTTCAACACATGGTTATATTTAATTCCCTTTTCGATTATTATATTTACTCAAATTTTAATTTGTGCCAAAGATTATGTGCTCAAGAGTACATATAAAGTGACTCGTTTCTCAAAATTTGTGTCTTTCTTTTCAGTGAGAACTTTTGTACTTGGTTGTTTGCATGTCGTAATCGGAGGACTGGTTGTGTGGCTCTACTTATCACTAAGTCCTATAGGTATTGGTTCAACTGAAAACGAATGTGATCAGAAGGATATTTGTATACCCGAAGGTATATTCTTTTTAATAGTAAATGGAATGTGGACAGGATTGTACTTCTTCGTTTATGTCCACATGCGTGACAGGACCATAATATTTCCTGTGATTCATCAATGTAAATTACAACATTTTAAATCGAAATTTATACCTTTACTTCAAGCCACTAGAAGAGTAGCTGTTTATCCAGTTCTTAGTTATGTCTCTATGTATTATTTATACAAAAATTATCTCTTTAATGCATTTGAATATGTATTAAACATTAAAGTGGAGACTGAAGAGTTTAGTTATTGGTTGTATTTTTACGCATCAGTCTTTACATCTCTGTATATTCTTAATATGAATCTTATGAGATTCTTCTTCGAATTGTTCTTAACAGAACCAGTAAATAATACTGTGGAACTATCGTATGCAAACGAACAAATCTTATCGGAAGCTTTATTACTGGACGATATCCCAATTCTGCAACATCTGGCCTGTTTAGATCTGTATTTACTATCAATTTGGTCCCCGAATCGGCGACAGTCTTTATATGCTTTATCTCAACCTGGAGGACATCCGCACATCTGGAATTCTTTGGTACAAGCAGCTCTGAAGCTAATCGTAGAGTTCACAGAATCTTTAGATAAATCAACTGATGCAATCTTGGTCAAAGAAGAGAAAGAAGCACCAAAAATACAGACCCAAATGAATTCATCGACCATAATCGAACACAACCAACAAAGACGGCCAACTATGCGAAATATGTCTTTGATGTATGTCGACAATAATGTGGATATCGTAAATATTTCTCATCAAGTTCGTCACGATCCTGAGGAAGTCTATAATACCATTTCAGATGTTGCAACGAGGATCCTCACTGCTGCCTTAATGGTCATCAATAATATTCCGATTATTAGGTATTTGTTTGGACGCCTTCCAGAAGCCTATATAAGACAATGCTTAAACAACGGCCAACTCATTGTTTGGATCACACAAGCTATAGCCAATATTGTTGTGGCTTCTTTCGACGAAGATCCTTATGGAATTGTGCAGAAGGATCTGCCAACTTTAATCACAAACTTGGTGCGATTAAAAAATACGTTGGAACGCTTAAATAAAGTGTCTGTTTGTATGAAGAAAGGACAGAATTTCGACGAGTTCAGTTACAAAATGAGTAATTCTGTTAATTCGGCTGTGAAGAGAAGCTTGTGCAACATTAGTAAAACCTACGGCCAATATTTAAATGATATTCCTTTGGATAAAGAAGTGGCCTTACAATTGAAAGCGTTCTTATAAGACTAATTTTGTATGAAAACAAATAACTAATTAAGGAATGTAAATACTAGTATTACGTCTACTCTTTTGAAAATTTAACCCAAAATTAAGACATTTTTGATATTATTTTTAAGTTTCCTAAATTTGTTTTAAACTGACGATTTACTTGTTTGCTCGTTTTTATTATATTTATAATTTAAGTTTGTGATGCAAAATTAGAAATGTGGAAGTTTACTTTTTGTATAAAATGAAATAAATATGTAAAAAATACCCTTTTCTAATATTCACTTTTAATTATAACGTTTTTAAACTATTTATGACACATAAATTGTAAAATAGTTTCTCTTGTATTCTGTTCCAGCTCATGTAATGGCAGGTCTGAATATTAGCCAAGTAATTCTTCAATTTTTTATCTGAAGCAATCACCTTACTATGATTTCTCAAAAATACTCCCAAATAAGCTTGAGCCAATTCAAAATTTTGATTCGTTTTCAACATAAATTCTATGCACTTCAAAAATTGAAGCATAACACCTACAGTTCCTCCGACATCTGGGCTGAGAGATTTAATTTCGAATTCAATCGACGAAGGCCCCATACCTTTCAACCCTTCGATCGTCTTTGTGAAATCATTTGTGTTCCCAGTTTCATTTAACATCTTCCCAAAGGTTGACAAATTCGATAAGCTTTGTGGGAATAACAATTTAGTACTGCCTTCTTCTTTGTTTTCATTTTCTACATCAAACTGCAAACTAAGGGATGGTATTGTTGGTAAGAAAAAAGGAGCCGCTTTGGGTGCCTTTGGCGGCTCCTTGGGCTTATTCTTCTGTCGAATTATATTAATTTCTAACAGATTCAACCACTTCGATGAAGCCAACCCAGAGAGAGTAATCAACTCCGAACCAATCTGTTCTGGTGATTTGAAAATGGGTTCTTCAGATTCTTCTTCGTCCAATTTAATCACATCTTCATAATTTGATATCTCTGGCAGAGTTACTGCGGGAGGTTCGTCTTGGATATCGATTGATTTTAACGTTGTGTGAGAATAAAGTGTTCGGTTGCACCACAAGAAAATTCCTAAAAATTCAACGTGAGCTGTCGCCAGAAGTTCTCCAGTTGGGGACATATTTAAAGATACACAAGCTGATTCTGTGCGAAACTGATCGATCAGTTGTGCGGAAGGAATATCCCAAGTTCGTACCAAACAATCCATTGCTGAAGTAATTAACCATCGAGAATCTGGGCTGAAAGTGGCATCAGTGAGTTGAGCCGAATGTCCTTCGAATTTCCTAACTATTATTCTTGTATCGATATCGATTATTGCTATACTAAAGTCTTCTAAAGCGACAGCAAGCATCGAGCTTTCCTGATGAGTCGTAAAAAATCGAACTCCTTCATCTAACGGTAAAACTGTAAGAGCATCAGTTCCTAAAAAATAACATTTAATAAACTCGCAGAAAAAGGTGTTTTGGGTTTAGACCTTTATTTTTAAATTTCCAAAATTTAATTTTGGCATCGCTGCCTCCGGTAATGGTAATTTGATTTAAATTATCTGTTGTAACTCCTCGAACGGCTGCATCGTGTGCTTTAGGACTTCCGTAACTCTCTTGCCATAGTCCTGATTGAATATTAAATCTAAAACGCACAAAATTAAACGATTATGTAACTAACATAAGAGAAATATACCTATCCACGAAACCATCGCTATATCCAATCAATACAAAGTTTCCACAATGCGTAAGACAGATTGATGTGGACGACGTTTTAATATGCGATAATTTCTTGCCTTTTAATCGCTCAGGTTTGAGTTTTAAGTCTCCCATTTTTAATTTATTATATGACCAGGTACTAACAACATTAGAGCCTACGATAATATAAATAAAGTGCTCTGAGAAACTTCCTTTATAAATTACCTAAATGCATAGCAGCTATATTATCCCATTCTTTCTCTCTCGTTGTTTCAGAAGTAAAATTGACCATTGGAGGCATTATTAAAGGATCGTAAGATCTGCCACGTTTTTTACTTATCTTACGATTAAAAGAAGCCTTCCCAAGACTCTTATTGAATTGTTCTGTCTGTGTATTAAAAATTCTAAGAGTCGAATCTCCGGCTGAACTTAAAATATTATGTCCATTAGCACCATGGAATCGAATCGATAAAGGAGAAGTCGAATGTCCTAAAATTGTTGTATTAAATAAAGTAATTAAAATTATGACGAACAAACACACCTTCTCTGATTCGAAGTAATCGAGCACCTCCATCGCTCATATCAAAAATCCAGAGCTTCAAAGTATTATCTGGGGACGAGGTAAGAACTAAAGGTTCATTAGGCAAACAAATCATTCCTGCAACACTTGAATCATGTGCATGCATTAATTGGGTAGCTACTCGTCTCTCTTCCAAGTTCCAAAAGACAACGTGACCAGTAACACTGCCCGTTGCCATAATCGGATGGCCATCAGTACGAAACGATATGCTTGTAACCATTCCCCAATCTTGTATAAATTCCATTATTGTCTCGTCGTATTTCAAGTTGTGTAAGATTATTCTGCCGCTGTTTAAACCAACGGCTACTACATCGAGCGCTGGAGCTTGCTCTAAACAAGTAATTGGAGTTTTCCAGCCTTTGAAAGTATAAATTAATTTTGCCGTGTTCAGATTCCATAATTGCAAGCTCCCCTGTTCGCTTCCGAGTAATATTTTGTTAATATAAGTGCTGGGGTGTACGATAGTTGTTATACAAAAGTTGTCATTTGAAAATGTAAGTTCGAGGAAGATGGTTTCATCTCTTATGTCCCATATTCGAATGTGACTAGTCTTATCGATGGTTATTAAATGTGGACCAAAAGGTAGCATTAAATGTACGTGTTCATTGTGCGCTGAGTAGGTGTGCTTCAATTCTGTTCCTCTTCTCCAAGCATAAACTGTTGTGGCACATGCTGTATACACATGATAAGCATCCGATGTCATGCACGTTATATCAAATGGATGCAAACCACTTACACTTAATAAACCAAAATGAGATATACCATACGTGTGGAACGATTTCCCTACACAGGTTACAATTAAGTTTTCTTTCCTACTTTTAATATAACGCACTTGCAGAGGAATATGATTACTAACATAACCTAAACATCTGTTTGGAACAAATATTTTACTGTTACCAGACATTGTTATTGCAAATTGCACTATAAAATAAAATGGTTAGCTTATTATAATATTAACACATTAGCACTGATTTTAATTAAATTAAAACCGAGAATAAACCACACTTAAAATATAGCACGTTGTACGTAACATAACATTGCGCCCTCTGTAAATATTATGAACTAATAGTCATTTAATATCGCGCGCGTTATTTAAACGATTAATTTACATATAATTACGCGAAAAGGAATTAAATTTTGCGTTGTACTACAATATTAAATGCTATTATAAATAACTTAAGGTATCTTTATTTTTAAAAATTAATTATATATCCGAAGTTCTCTTAAGCTAATGTTTAGATTTATAGTGTTACACTTCTGTTAAATAAAACAATAGCACATTTACAAGAAGTGCAATTTGTATATAACAATGTCATTGATAACTCGACAAAGTAATTTACAAAGCTTACAAAAAGTATAGCACAGGTATTCAAATGAAAAGAACTACAACCGATGCTTAAGAAATGATAGTCATTAAAATACAATCACCCCAGTACTTTTTTGTTATTAACAATAACTATTTGTTGATTAATTGATTATCATGTGTGAATACTTTAAGCTGACAACTTTTATATTTTACAACTTCAGTACTACATTTTAGAAATTTTAAAAACCTACTTTTACTGCAAAAAAGTTTATATGAACCTTATCGGCTTGTTTTAAATTTAAAACTTTAGCCTTAGATATTATACAAAGAGAAAGATACGAAAAGCAAAATCATATAATATGAACATAAATGGTAAATAATTTTCTCCTAGCATATACTTTGAATCACAAATTTATAATAATTAATTCTTTCTTTTAAATATAACTAAGTCAACATGATTATCTATTTTATATAGAAAATAATTCACTGGATAAATAATTACAAAAAGAGTCTACACCAGCATACTATTACGTGCAGTAAAACGAATCGATTCACTGCTAAGTCACTAGCATATTTATAGGACATCCATTATGAAATTAACTAAACAATAAACAGCAAATGTGTTGTAGGCATAGTCACTATTAATGCTGTTGACTTCTGAAAGATTTACTCATCTTCAACATCAACAAAATATATATTTTCTTAAGAGTAAAAATCATTTTTATAATAACCAAAATAAACCACAACAGAACGGAATTACAGCTTTTTTTTTGTATTTTATAAAAAGAAATAAAAATATTTATACTTGTTTCAACGTACTATAGATTACCTGTTCTGGTGGAGTGTTTGCTAATAATAATGTTACTGACAGCATTGTTTGCGCACACTTTCTGAATTCATAGTTGGTTTAACATCGATGGGTTCTACATTCTGAGGTCGAATAGTATCGCCTTCCGGTGGATCTCTAATTTGCTTTTGTGAAACAATTCGATAAATCTCTAAAAAGGCAAAGTATTCATAAAAAGAGAATATGCCATTTCCAAAACAAACCTGTGAGTATATTTTGGAAAGCAGTATCGACATTAGTCGAATCAAGTGCTGAGGTTTCGATAAAAGAAAGCCCGTTTCTCTCTGCAAAAGCTTTAGCTTCGTCTGTGAGCACGGCACGCAAATGCCTAAGATCGGATTTGTTCCCAACCAACATTATTACTATATTTTGGTCTGCATGATCACGTAACTCCCGTAACCAGCGCTCTACATTTTCATACGTTAAGTGTTTCGCTATATCGTAAACTAGCAGTGCTCCAACAGCTCCTCGATAGTAAGCCGCCGTTATGGCTCGATATCTCTCCTGTCCAGCAGTGTCCCATATTTGGGCTTTAATCGTCTTTCCATCGACCTACAAAAATTCGTTTCACGAAACTGGTACAACACAGAGAAGCAATTCTAATACCTGTATACTTCGGGTTGCAAACTCCACTCCTATTGTCGACTTGGATTCCAAATTAAATTCATTCCTAGTAAATCGAGCTAACAGATTACTTTTCCCGACACCTGAGTCACCAATTAACACAACTGCAACAAAGATAACTCATTAAATATCCCTCAAAATAACTTAGGAAAAAAATGTAAACTTGTCAGAAAAAAGTGCTGAGAAACCTTTCACTTATGTTAAATGTGCTTACACAATGCAGTTCTCTGACCTTATACCCTTATACTCTCATTAAATGAACTAAAGAAGCCCCAGTTGTGAGCAAACCAAAACTAACTAATATAATAAGTGTGTCAACAATACAAATAATTCATTTTTTTACTACTGAACTTCATTTCAGGGCAACATACATTTCTCTTTGTCTTAAAATAACTAATTTCTAACTGTGGGCATTGTTATTCAAGGTCCAAGGTTAAATTTAATTAACTTGATACAAAATGCCACCCAGAAATAAATTGAAGACAATTCCAAGAGCGAAATACTAGATATTTTTAAATTAATCTGATAGATTTGTATCTCGTTGCAATGCTCGAAGTTCACAAATTATAAAACCCATAACCGATTATCTACTGAGGCACAAATTAACCCAGAGAGTTGTAAGAGCAAAGTTATTACCCAAACGAGCAATTTAATCGATTTCTTTTTATGATTTCGATGTGGATGAATCATAAGAGTACTGCAACGTAGTTTTTTCCATGACACCATTGCGTGATAATAAACAACGTCCTCAAATATCGATAGCTTTAAAATTACATAAAGGATCATCTTCTGACGTCCCGCTTTCATTTCTAATTACAATAAAACAGAGTTAAATGCGAAGAATTGATTTAACTATTTGACCCTTGGCACTTTTCGTGACAGCTTACGTCAAATGTCATTTACCTACAGGTAGAAGTATTTTTCTTATTCAAAGTTTAATTAAGGCTTAATTTGTAAACAAACAAGCTGATGCTTAGTCAAGACGAAACTCACCCTTAAATAAATAATCGTATTCGTCATCTCTTGTACTCATTTTTAATACTCAGCTAGACCAATCCTCCCTAACGAATAACGTCTAACTAATAACACAATTGTAGCAACTATTGCATTTATCACCAATCAATATTCACATTAACACGTAAATATACCTATCACAGATACATTTTTAATGTCGCTATTAATAATACAAGCACGATTATTATTATAAAACTGGTATTATTTTAATTCTTGTAAACAGAGAACAAGATGGATGCCTTTGTTGTTTAGTTTCCTTCTCTTGTATACGCCCCTTCTTGTCTCTCAGTGTGTACAACGTATGCGCAAAAAGATGAAAAGCCATTGTATAAAATCCATATACAAGGTGCAAGAAAAAAATTAGGACAAACTCGTCAAATAAATCAATGTTGGCAAAGTTTTACAAGCCGCTAAATTTCAAATTGTAAACAAGCATAAAAAATCTTAAACAGGATTTACTCCTTCAACTTTGCCATGAAATAAAGAAGTTATTTAAATATGAATTATGATAAAAAATTACAAATTAATAAACTATGTTTCCTAATGAAATAATTTTAGATCTTTGTTATAATGAAGAAAGAAATTCCTTATTAAACTTGTTAGAATTCAGAAGGAACAAACCAATCATTATAGAGAAATGCTTTAATTTTCTAAATCGTAGCAATATTACTAGCATTTTGATTTTGTGTACGCCAGTCTTAAAATCACACAACAATTTTAACATAAATAGGACTAATATAAATAAATACATATATCGATAATTTTTTACCATTTTCATACTAGTAAAAATTATTGTTTTGTTGTTAAAACATTTACATTCCTTATATAATATTATTTACAAAATAGTTTACAACAATTTTCCCCATATAAGGCAATAGTTTTATGTATATATTATTATTACTTTACATATTATACAAATTTAATTTTAAATAATTTATTGTTCAATACTACGTGACATCCATAAAGAATAATTAAGCCCAACACGAAACACGAGTGTTTTCAGTACAAACATCACACATACTTTATAAAATACTAGTTAAAGATCTCGAAGAACAAAAAAGCAATATACAAACTAACATAAGAGAAGACAGAAGTTTTATATATTAAATACACCTTTATGGATAGTCAGTAAATATCACATTTATCATGTATTAACAATGTAGCACCATTATTTCAAATTAGTAATAGTCTAATTTATAAGCTATACAATCAAATATTTAATTCAACCTTTACTTCTTGCCACGATTGTACTATTAACTTCCTTCTTTCTACTTTGATTTTTTAACACAATAAATGCCATCGCTTACGATGATTTTATCGAAATTTAATTAATTAGCTTTATACAAAATGCAAAGCACCTTCATCATAATTTTCACTAGAAAGAGATAATAGTTAGATAGCAGTTATTGTGTTAACGCAAAACATAAGCAATATATAATTAAAAACAAGAATATATATTATTTACTCTATATCGTTACTTTGGTTTAGACAGTTTTAACCAAAACTATTAAAAAATAATAATTTAATCGAGTTTCTTAAATCGATTAAGATTCAGCTGCGAGCTTGCACGATCCAAGACAACATAGACGATTTCTCTCTATGTAACGCGATAAATTCTATGTTTTCGTCAAAATATTAATTAAAAACTATCAAACGTCTTTTTTCTATAAGAATTACTAAAGCAAAGAGCATGCCTTTTAATCTCGTTCAATTCAAATATCAATCCATAAAGCATCCTTAAATCAAACAAAATTGTCGTTGGCAAGAGCATGACTTTATACTGATCACCAGGGTTTCACCCCTTAAAAATAATAGGATTCAGACATAAACAGGCCCTTGATTTTCGTTACTGTCGTCTAAATTAATTTTATTAAACGCTTGGCCTCCGCCATCATCAAAAAACCTCCTGAAAGTGAATTCGAAAAAGCCATGAAATGGCTTGGAGTTGTCTAAGAATTCGTCTGACGTACTGGAATCGATGGAATTGGAGTTTCTTAATTTGTCAGGATCGACAGGATCAAAGTTGGAGGTGTCGGTTGGATATTCTATTTTGGGTATATGCGGAGCTGGTTGGCGACGTAATCCTTTTTCAAAGTCGATGCCGTAGAAAAAAGGATGTGCTTTCACTTCACTAGCATTCTTACCCAATCTGTTATCTGCACTTGTACACAATTTTAATATCAAGTCCATACTTTCCTTTGAAAGATTTGCTTGCTTTGGTATATGTAACGTTGTTTCCCAATTTATTACCTACGATAAGTTAATAATCAATCAATGAAAAGGAAGAATTAGTTCAAAGTACCTTATATTGTGTTTCTGCAGGTGTGTTGGCAAGAAACGGTGGACTTCCAACTAACATTTCGTAAAGTATCACACCTACACTCCACCAATCGCATAATTGTGTATAGCCAGTTCGTTGTAATACTTCTGGTGCAATGTAATTAGGAGTTCCAACTAATGAATGTGCTAAACAACGCTGATGTTCTTGACGACGTCGTCTTTCTAAAGGTTTCATGCTTTTACAACGACACTCTTCATTATTCCAATCTTCCACAGGTTCCATCGAATCTTGCCGACTATGCTCTACAAACAATATCATTATTAATTAAATAAGTCAACTTTTAGATAAGGTCCATCGGAGTTTTTTGTTTACTCTTAGGTATTGTGTGTTGCATACTTTACAATTTTTTAAAATTAATTTCTAAACTAATTGTACACTAGCAATTCTTTTTCTGTACGATTACAGCGTAAATTGCGTCTTGTAAAAGTGTAATTAAGATTATTAAAGTTATAACAGATCTGCAAATTTTTTAAATAGTTTTGTAATTTTTTAAAAAGGCTGCTGTACTAATCAAACACTCTTAAATTTTTTTTCTGGCAAGTTTAGCAATCCATTAGTGCACTCTTAAAATTCTATAAGTGCTCACCATTGGGTTGATAATATTTCGAATTATGTGTCCATCGGAATCCCGTACAAAGCCCAAAGTCAGTAAGCTTAATATGACCATCTTTATCTATTAGAATATTATCCGGTTTTATATCCCGATGTATAAAACCCATTTTATGAACACTTTCAACGGCACACGTTAACTCGGCTATGTAAAACCTACAAATTAAGGTTTAGTACCATTTACATTACTAAAAAAAAATTTACCTAGCCAAAGATTCTTCAAAAACGCCCAGCTTAATCAACAAGGACATAAGATCTCCACCAGGAATATAATCCATAACAAAATATAAAACATCGCTATCTTGAAACGAATAATACAATTTAACAACCCATTCGTTATCAGCTTCGGCTAATATGTCTCTCTCAGCTTTAACGTGAGCCACTTGATTACGTTTCAATACGTCCGCTTTCCTCAACGTTTTCATCGCATACAAATGATTAGTATCTATCTTACGTACAAGAGTTACCTCACCAAAAGCCCCAACCCCAATGGGCTTTATCTTAGTAAACATACTTTTATCCATTTTCGCTCGCTTCAATCGAATATAATTCGATTCCTTCTGCGAGAGCATCTTTCTCATTTGACACTGAGCGTCAGGACTAAGTCCAATCTTAGACATCTCATTTTCTAACTGCATTCGCCTAAAAAGCCTCTGTCGATACGCTTTTATCACATTTTCAATGTGTTGTTCCATGAAAAACTTAAAAGCTTGCGGCGAATAATTCTTCACCTTGCCGTCCCTTCGTTCTTCCTCCTTCTCTTTGCTGATCTTTTTCCTTTCAGGTATCGGTGACTGGTGTTTGATTTTTCTATAAGGTGGCAGTTGAGGCGGGTGTTCTTCTTTGTGGTCGCTATTCCCATTCATTAATTGATTGTTTCTATTTTTAGAGTTCACCGAAGATGACACTATAAAAAAAGTCGATTAGCATTTTAACGAAACGCAATAAGAACTTACGAGTCGGAGGTAAAGGTGGTGCGCCGGAATCAGGCACTGAGTGAGCAGGCGAAGGACGACCTTCGCTGGAAGACGCAGAATGTGGACTGTCCGAGCGCGAAGCAGTACTTTCGGAAGGCACTGCCGGTGAATATTTTCTTTGTAGAGGTGCATGGATTTGAGAGGAAGCTCTGGGTGAAGCTAGGGATTCTATGGTAGCCACTTGTGCTAAGTTGTCTTCGGAGTAAGGAGGCGGAGGAACAGGAGGATGCGTGATTCCTCTTTGAACGGCCTTAGCTTTGGCTTGCATCGTGCTTGCATAACTAGGAGGCTCTGTGGTGGGAACGGACATGGTTGTTGAGGATGATGAGGACGATACGTTATTTGGTATAGAAACTGTCGGTTTGGTCATGTGCACTTGTTGCTGCTGTTTTTGTTGAATTGAAACCGTGTACGAAGGTGGAGGCATTGAAGTGGCTGGTGGCGTCGTGCTCGTTGGCGAGGCAGGTATTTGAGGAGACGTCGGAGCCACAGCTGTTTGCAAGACAGGCTTTTGAACCTGCGTACTTTTAACCGATTGCATTATTATTGGTGGCTGTGTTTTTGCTTGTCTCGCGACCCAAGCTTGTAAAGGGGCTGGTCGAGCTAAGGCTGTAGACGTTGTTGTAGATACGGGGATGGGACTCGGTGAACCAGCCGACGTCCCTCCCGAATAAATACCCGACGAAGGACTCTTCCTAAAGTCTTGCGTAGGGCTTTGCCTGTTCTGTATGGAAGCTGAGTACGACGGAGGAGGAGGTGGAGCTGTGGATAGTGATTGTGGCATTAATGGATAAGGTGGAGGCGGCTCAGAAGTGGATGAAGTGCTACTTTGATATAAACTAAGCGCTTGCATTTGCTGCGTTAATTGGTGTTGAACCTGAGGTCCATTTTGAACGACCATAGGTTGTCGACCTGAAGCTGAAGGTACACTACTGACAGGGCTCGTGCCCCTTTGTTGCGAGCTGGGCGAATTATACACCGGCACTGCCGGCGGAGGCCGAGCGGGCAACGCAGGAGCTGGAGACATACGCTTAAATAAATGCTGAACATTACTCGGAACGGGTTGATAGGAAACGTGAGGTGGTGGCGGTGGAGGTGTATTTCTAGGAGGCGGAGGCGGCGGGGGTTCGCTAAAATTACTAGGAGAGTACTGTCGACTAACTGGCGGATGTAATTCGGCCAAACGTGGACTATCAGATCGAGAGCTTCCCGCCCCACTATCAAGAGCTGGGCTCCCACGATGCAACCCCAACTCTCTCTCAATGCTAGGCTTTCGGATCAACTTCGTATAACCACCCTTACTACTCGAATCTAATTGTTGTTTTACTAAAAAATCTATTGCACCATCTAATCGAAAACCTGCGATTTGTAGAGCACGAAATGATGATTCCTAAAATAAATAATTTGATAATTTGAACTTAAAGAGTACAATTATAAATAAACCTCCGAGTAGCCCATATTTAACAATTGAGCCAACATTTGTCTTAGCTGTTGTAAATCTTTGTCGGTGCCATTACTGCCAGAAGCAGAACTAAGAGAACTAACACCGCTAGTGGTCGAAAGTGTTGAAATGGTGCTTGCAGCGCTGGAGCCCATCACCTCGTTGCTGCTCTTAGCAAATGGCAGCAAAGAGTTGTGGATTTCCTCCATTGCTTTTTGATGGTAGCCCGACGAACGGGCCGGAGTTGTGGGATTCATATTGAGTTGTAACCGAGGCTGTTGGCCCATACTGGGCCTCGTAAGCACGAGGTCACTTCACATGCCTACCACTTAATTCAAGGCACTTAGAATGCGATTCCAGCATCTCAAAAAATATTTCTGTATAATAAGTGAGCTTCTATTAATTCACAGCCTGTTTAACGAATTCTTTTAAAGGATATTGTTGTAATACTTCCTAGAACAATAAATTGCATTACATCTAACCTAAAAGTAGATAAGTTTAGAGAGGAAAATAAATGATTCGGTTACAGGAAAATTAAGAAACAAACCCAGGCAAGAAAATAAACCCATATCTGTCAATGTGCACTGGTATACAATGCCCCAGGCGCAGTTTGAGGTATGTGCCAAATTACTATCTCACTCACACGACATTCCAAGCATGCATTCTTTGGCATTGTAACTTGTATCTAATATGTTACTCGTAAAGAGAACTATCTCGCAAAATGAGAAAAGATATTTATAGATTATTCATTGCTATTACTTCTTCAATATTCGAATTCCATCACGATTATTTGGATAAATTATCCAATATAAAATGTAACAATCTATCTCATTCTATTTGGAATTTAACAACACTGCACTTGAACTTTTTAACTAACCTGTTATACGAAGACATTTTATGTATTAGGTAATTAAGGCACTAAAATGCTTTGCATTAATTTAATTATTTTATAGTAATTTCAACAAAAAGGCACTTAAAACTTCAACGAAAACAAAGAAAATTTTGTAGACTTCAGAAATCGGCCATCTTATACAGTGTCAAATTCCTGAATATGCCAACCTCGTAAAAATACATTAACTAGTTAAAGAAATATTTTTAAAAATATCTTTGTATATTTTTAGATTTATTTAAAACTATTTAACTAATGCCTTAATTGCAATAAAATCTAATCTGTAATTTAAATATTTACGTTAAATCGTCTTGGAATTTTTAAAAATAGAATCTTGGGATTTACTCTACTTATGTTGGTTGCCCTTCAGACTAATGCAATTTAAAGATCACATTCATAATCAGTGACGTGCGAAATGCTTATAAATAGGCCCTAAAAAATATCAAATAACTTCATCTTATGTGTTTAATTGATTCCGTTATATAAATACTAACCTAGGACGTTTAAAGGAACTCATAATCAACTAGAATCATTATGAATTATATGATTTTAAATCACTCAATTTTTGTCCAAAGCATGAACATATCTTAAAATATTTCCAATTTTTTAGCACACAAGAGTCTTATTATATAAGTATTAGTCTTCTAAAATCGGAATTTCACTTTGCGTCAACGAAATCAAGTAGTTAAATGAAGTCAGAATACTGTTTATCAACAAGAATGTTGTAAAGTGAGGTTATCTCTTGTTCACTTCAGTTTTAACTTATAAATAATGGGCAAAGTGTTTTCCATTGCAAGTAAACCATTTCGTGAGTTTAACATTGAAAGCAGAGCTCACAAAGTCATTTCAAAAGGAAAACCGACTCCTGCCCCAAAATACAAAAGCGATGAATTGGATTACGAACGAATACTCAAAGGTTACTTCTTCTATTATTTAAGTAACTTTAAAAGTGACTGTTTAGTTTTTAGAATATCCCAGTGTATTCCAAGAGTCTCTAAAAAAAGATGATAAGTTGGATAAACATCTTAAAGATGTGTATGTAATGTCTGAGAATCCTAGCGTAAGTAATTTTAATAAAAATGAAACTATACGTCCATTACTAATTACATGCAGATTTAATGTTTTCTGTAGCTTAAGCCTCCACCTGAGAGTTCGAGTGCAAGTCGACCACTTCCTATTGATAGATCTAATGCTGGGGATGCAGAATTTGGCTTTCGGGAACCTAAAAAGGTTCCTTATGGACGAGTTACGTTACGAACAGCTTTAGACTTCATAGGAAAACATCAAAGTAATCCTACAGAATATACAGTTAGTTTTATAGCAAATGAATTTAAATTACCCGAAGAGACTACCAGTAAGTTTTAAATTTCTCATTATGATTTAATTATAGTTGGGTGTTTTAGAAAATATATTGAAATATTTTCGAGTTTACGAAGTGTACATTCCAACAACTGACGAGAAAGGGGACACGAATTTTGTGGGACCTGCTATGCCAAGAAAGCACATAGTCGTTCACGAAAAGGAAAGATTGACTGCAGGAGACGATAAAGGAAATTCAAAGAGTTGAATTTTTTAAAACTAGAGGCAGTGTAGTTTAATGGAATTATTTTATAGAATAAAAATGATTTAAAATTAAAAACTTATGCATTAAATTTTGTCCCACCTCCAAATTGTGCCATCGTCGCAAACGCACAGCAACATCGAACCATCTCTGCTCAGACTTGTTTGTCTAACGGCCGTGCTACAACGTGGATGTTGTAAAGTGTGACATCGGGCCTGAGTGGGATCTGTTACATCCAAATCCCATACGTAAACCTTACCAATTTGATTTCCCAAAGCTAAAATCTGTCGCAAAAAATTAGTATTGATTATAGTCAGTTAGAATTTTAAAAAAAACAGTAAACTCACTTTTTGGAAATAATCCATGGCAAAACGTATAAACCATATTTCACATTCTTTATACTCGAATCGATGTATTACAGTGGAGCTCGTTTCACCCTGCCTTAATGTAGTGTCTTGTAAACGACCTGGTTTCCAACAAATTATACAATTTTCGCATGATTTACTAAAAACGAAGTCACCAAACCATTTTACACAGTCTACATAATTCCTAAAACCCAATTTATTTAGAATAAGTCTTGTAATTAGTGTAAAAAAAAATAACCTATGTATATCTCGTGTTGAAAAGTCTGGAAAATGTTCTTTTAAAGAATCAAATGGACGTACGCTTCGGTTTGCTTGCCAACTGTAGGACTGCTTAATAGCCTCATTCATGCTATCTTTATCAAGTCTCCACAATTTCAAAGAATGATCCATTCCACAAGACATTATTCGATTACCCAACAAATCGAAATCCTGCCAACACATTATAACAAGAAATACGAAATTCAGAAACATTTAATAATCTCACGGCACTTAAGACTTCGTCCCGATGTCCTTCGACTCCTCCGAAAATAGCTATGCAAATATCGACTTTTATATTCCAGAGTCTTAACGCATGATCTTTTGATACCGACAGCAACAAATTAGGATCTTTGGGATGAAATTTCAATTCGTTAATGGCATGTCCATGTCCTATGTAATGACGAATTGAGCTCATTGTTGAAGGGCTCAAAATTCTTATAATCCCCCTGGAACCAGCTACTGCCAACAAAGGTTTGCCCATATCCTCATCAAAAGACCAAGCACAAGTGTAATAGTTTTCATCCAGCTAAGACAATACAAAAACATTAATTTGAACTATTATACAATAAAGTTACTTGCATCAGGATCTGCATAACATTGCAACAGTTTTATTCCATGTCCTTCAGGACATTCGTAAATACTGACTCGATTACTGCCCACTGCAGCAAAGATTTGAGGTTGTCCTTCTTTCAAATGGTGATTAAATTGTGTTCCAAACAAAGGCTGGCCGTGATCTTCTTTAATGCTGCATCTGTGATTTAAAAACGGTCATATGCAGATTCTATATATAATATACAGTTACTTACGTAAATTTATATAGAGGTTTTAAGCATTTTGTTTGAATCACCTTTTTTTTACCACGTTTTCCTTTGCGAATTCGATTAGTCGGTGTTGCACTTCTGGAGGTGTTATCGGTTGTTGATGTGCTTCCTACACTTGAAGTTTCGTCCTAATATTTGTTTATAATTCATATTTATAAAGGAATCATTTGTAATTACTTACTCCATCGTCTCCAGATTCCTCTGTTAAGTTTGAATCGTTCTGTGATTGATTCTTTACTGGTTTTTCTTTCATTTTCTAGTTTGTTTACGTTTCTTGGTTAAATTTAATGTAGGCTTTAGATGCCAACAATATAACCTATTAGCTTGGGTACTACAAGTTTATGCTGTTTATTAACCCATTTTCCCTGATTTCTAGGAGACCGATATTATTTTAAGATAGTTCTTTGATGAGGATTATCAAATTAACATAGTTTTACTGCTATCACATGTAATAACACCTGCTTTATATTTAATAGGAATTTAATTTGGGAAAGTGAACGCATATGCCATCTATGAACACTTTGCTTAATTGAGGCCTTCTAAATATGACGTCATAATATACTCGAGGCTCGATTTTATCATTTAAAACTGTTTAAGTGATTACTTGTAACACATAGGACGACAGCCTAAGAAATAAGATTTATGGTCATTGTAAGTTTGTTTCACTTAGTTGATTCTATTTGGAAATAACAGCTAATTTATTTAGAAAATGGTGGATTTACATACGACATGGAAAAGTGATAATTTTACTATTTAAGACTATTTTAATGTCTACTTGTGGCACATGGAAAGAAAGACCAAGAAATCAGCTTTAATTTTGTTGTATGTTTATTAAATTTGGTTTATTCCACATGGAAATACCAGTAAATTTATTTAGAAAATGGTTTATTCACATACGCCATGCAAAAGTGACAATTTTACTATTTAAAAGTCTTTAAGCAATTACTTGCAGGACATAGGAAGAAAGCCTAAGAAATAAGCTTTATTTTCATTGTAAGTTTATATAATTTTGTTTATTCTACTTTGAAATAACAGCTAATTTATTTAGAAAATGGTGAATTCACACACGACATGGAAATGTGATCATTTTACTATTTAAAACTATTTTAATGACTACTTGTGGCAGATAGAAAGAAAGCCCAAGGAATAAGCTTTAATTTCATTGTAAGTTTATTGAATGTGGTGGATTTTACTTGGAAATATCAGCTAATTTATTTAGAAAATGGTGGATTTTAACATGGGGAAGTGTACATATACACCATTGATAAGGATTTTGCTGTGCTACAAAACAGAATTAGAATTTCCTGGGCCAGGTTTAATTAAATTATTATACTATACATTTCTTTTGTAGGAGACCAACAAAACATTATCAAAGTAATTGAACAACAGACGATAAAGTCTCGGTGTGTTTCATGCTCATCCTTTAACTAACATCACTGAATGCAATTCACCGATTTCTCAATTGATTATCAATGGGATATTATTGGAAAATTAATATCAAGTGCATACAAAATGAGATAGATAACTAACATGAAGTTGAAACTGCTGGATTTCAAAGTCTAATTAAATATAATGGTAATGTCACGTTGGTTATTTTTACATAACCTTAACCTTTTTGCTTCTAATTTATTATTATTCAGCATTTTAGAATCTCATTATTTTATTACATAAACTAAGTGTTATCTACAAGTGTTCTTATAGGATTTTAAAATGGCCACATTAGGAAAAAAATTGTTTGAGCAATTAAAATCAAAAGAATTTAGGCAATATTTGATGAGGTAATCGACTTTGTATAGCCTTAATTAATTTAATTAAACACAATAATTGTAGCACTCATTTCTGGGGACCAGTGGCTAATTGGGGTATACCGATAGCAGCAATAGCTGACATTCGTAAGGAGCCTAGTATAATAAGTGGAAAGATGACCGTTGCATTATGTTTGTATTCGGCTATATTTATGAGGTTTGCTTGGAAAGTGCAGCCTCAAAACATGTTATTATTTGCTTGTCATGTCACCAACGAAACTGTTCAAGTAATACAACTTAGTCGATTCATAAATTACAATTACATGACACCAGAAAAGAAAGAAGTTGCCAAGAAAGAAAATTAACAACTACACTTGTTTTTTCTTAGTGAAATTGTGCCTTAAAGAAGGTTTTATTAACTTTTGGTGCTAAAAAAAAGATATTTCGTTTTGCTTGATATTACTGAATTATATAACTTTGTTCCTTTAGTAATCGTACTCATACAATTGTAAAGTTTTAATTTCATGTTTAGTTGTTGTTAAATTACTTTTTAGTTATTATTTTAAAAAGACAATCTTACATGTATACGTATAAAACATATCTCCGATGGGCAGGTGCCAAATTTTTATTAGTTTGTTACGATTTATAGTGAATTTAAACTTTTATAACAGAAATCAGATTTGCTCAATTTATATATAGATATTGTATTAAAATTGTATAGTATTTAAAGGCCTGTTATTCTTGTTGTATTTAAATAAACTTGGTACATCGTTTTAGTACCAGAGCGAATCATGTAATTTAAAGCCCTGTAATGGTGGGCTTAGATTTTTACGGATTTTCAGATTTAAAACAACCGACGAGTGTGTTGACGTTTACTTCGCCTAAAAGAGCTATAAAAATACATGAAGGCTGTCTTTTGGGTTTTACTTATATATACTTCGGTGTGCTTCACATTATATCTGATAATAGTTGGAGTCTTGTACCGCTTACAGCACTTGTTGGACGAAGCTGGCTAAGAGCCAAAGATACTAAATCAAAAAGGTACCCTTTTGTTGCTCAGACAACGAAAACAATTTATAATCAGTTTGTTTAAATAATTTTGCAGTTTTGGAGCCGAGATTGAAATTGAAAACTGGAAAATTACCAATAAGAACAGATAAATTGTAAGACATGGTGATATTTTGTGAGTACTTTACTTTTATCCTTTTGTTCATAGAATTCTTGGCTCGGGTTACTCTAAAATAGATATTTAGGTATCTTATCAAATTTCAGAAGTGTATATTTTAATAATGAGTAAAAAAGTCAATGTATAAAATGGACGGACTAAAATAAAAATTTAAGCACTTATTTTAAAACTAAAATCTATACACCTATGCATATATTTGCACTTTTATAATATCTGCGCTTATTTAGACAACTATAAGTCTTTTTCGGCTGGGCATTTTTCAAATCTATCGATGCCTCAGAGACCCCGAAGGCCCAGTCTTTAAGTAGTACGTTTACATATAATTTTTATATCTAATTAGTGTGCGATGTGTAATTTTTTTCCTGAGATTCTTTCGATTTAAAGGCACTCTCCAAAAACACGTAACAAATTAAAACAAAATTGCCTTAAGCACAAGATCAAGTCTTAAAAACTTAAACTTTGGAATAAAATAATAAAGGCCTCGCCTTGAACTGTTAATTGTAAGTGAGTAAATCAATAATAAAGTTATGCAAGAAGACAGCTCTATCCGATGATGCTTTGTACAAATGATCCAATTTATCGGAGTACTCTTACATACTAATATTTACTTTTGTTACGATGCTCCTTAAGAAACTTAATTAGTTGTGCTTCTATCTTAAAAAGGGAATAAGGCACAAGAGTGCTAATATTGCGAGAATGATTGTGTTCGCTCGAATTGCATTGCAGCCTGCAATACGACATTGATAGGTATGAAAACGTGTAATATTATTGTCGACTAAATTCACAAATTCGGCTTCAACGAGTTGTCCATCGAAATAAGTAATTAAATCTTCAAAAGGATATTCGTAGCCTTGCTTACATTCGCATTTGTATCCCCCTGTTTCGTACCCTCTCCCCAAGATTGGAACGCACTACAAAAAATTCATTGAACTCTAACTTTACATTGATAAATGAGAGCTTACATAAGAACTTTTTTTGTCGCATTTATGCGTTCCTTTGAAAGCATTCGGAATGTAGGGCTTTTCAGGACACTGATCAATGTCTAATTTCAATAAATCCATTGTTACTCTTACGACGCCCCTAAAAATTAAATTATAGTTATTTCTCGTCGACGAAAGAGCTTAAAAACGCACTTAAATTCTAATTTTGCCTTTAAACTGTCCCACCCAAAGAACGGAGCAGAATAAGGCACTTTCCACATAGGAACCTTTCCGTCACAGTCGTAATAAGGCGCACCCCAATGTCCATGCTTTAAAGCGGCAGCCCAATAATGGTTAGGGTAATGTTCATATTTCCTCGTCGTCTCCCCTGTTTCGTTGAAGCGGACTTTAATTTTCATGTGGTACTTCTCCAAGCTATCGAAATTTGTGGACCATCGTTGCTTCAGAAATTGGTACCATTCTTCGTTTAAATACAGCTCCTCTGTTTTTAATTAAATAGAGTTAAAAATATATTTATTTTATACACTGCGTTTCAATTAAAATAAAATACCCCAAAGAAGTGCGAATATTTAGTCTACGAATCCATGCAAATGATTAAATTGGCAATAAAATGCGTACAAAATTTTTTTAAATAAAAAAAACTAATGATGTGTTTCATCCCCGCGTATAATTATGCTTTCTGCAACCCTTCTAGAAATGCTCATAATTAGATGGTCGAATGCATCTTGAGGCAGCGCATATGCCAGGCTCGGCGAATAGAAAGTATGCTCGCAGAAGTTAACAAAGGGTATAACTTTTTTCATAACTGACCGATCACCTTCAAAAGCATTTGTTGTTCTACATGCGCTAACAATGTACAAATAATTTAAGAGTTTTTGGTCAACTCCTTCGGAATGGTTAATTTTTATTGAAACGCACTGCATCAAAAAGTAATACCTGGTTTAGTTAATCTAGCCAAGTCTTCGACAAAGAATTTTCTGGTGTTTAGGATTTTTTTGTAAGCAAACGGAGCGAAGAAGGTGCGATTTGTGAATTTATTCCTTTCCCAATACGTTCCGGCCGACCAAATTCGACTGTTGCCCATTACTAAAGCCAAAGTTTCTGCAATCATTTGATCTTCGGTTAAGGGCTTATCAGCTACTCTTTTCTCGGAGAACACTTCTTTTGGATCTGAAATCTGATTTTTTTGATTAGTTTTAATTTGAGATCGCTTAGGGTAGTCTGTTTTACTTGTAGAAACGCGCTTATAAAGTTAGCCAATCGTAGAGCCATTTTGGCTTCGTTCTCAAAGAATTCCTCAGCTCCGAAGCTGTAGCCACCGATTAAAACTAAGTGTTGAGGGGCGTATCTTTTGCAGTTGTCTTTGTTTACCCCTAAGATGAAATCTAAGACGCGATGAATGTTCAAATGCGAGGTTTTAACAGCGTCAGGACCTACGCTGTAGTTTTTGTATTCGTAATGGGCTGCCAGCGCCAAGTCCCGCATTATTGGTGGGGCCCTTTCTAACTGGACGAGTTGTTTTTGTATCCCTACAATTTGAACATTTAATTGCATTCAATGGGTGGTTTTTTGATTGACTCACATCCTATTTTTAAGCAGTTAAATTGGTTGTAATATTGTTCAGACGTAGCTCGTTCAACTATCTCACCGAGATAGGGCCTTCGAACTTGGAATGGCAACCGGTAACCTGGTCGACAACGGCACTGATAGCCACCTCTTCGAAAACCCCATCCATGTATTGGTTCACACTTAAAAAAAATGTAATTTAATTAACGCTCTTAGAAATTAACTAGATTTACTTCAGTAGTTTCTTTTTTGCAACGAGATGTATCGGAAAATAGATTGGGTCCATCGTTCCCCAAACTTTTGGGGCATTGATTTATATCGATCCTATCAAACTCCATTTCAACAACAGAAACAGCCGTGTATCTACAAGAATTAATTTATAAAATAATACCAATTTGTCTTTAAAAGATCTTACGTGGGGTATTCAACGTGTCTAAAACCTGTATGCCTGGGATAAATATCGGCAATTGGGGAGACAGCAGCAACCAACCATCGATTAGATCTCCCACAATCAAAGTAAGGTCTAGTCCATTTCACAGGACCCGGGTTTTCATCCGAATCTCTAGGTCCATGAAAAGTGAATGTTTCATTTGTATTATTCGCGTAACGGATTTCCACTTGGTAAGTTGTTTTAGTGTCGTGTCTCTGTGATACAACGTCAGGTAACCATAATTTGTACCACTCGTTAATCCTAAAGTAATCTGAAGTGTAATCAGCACTTGTATTAACGGGGATCGCTCCCAAATCATGCAAAATAAAGGTATTCAGCGTTGAGATTCGTTCCAAGTGAATTGGGTCGTTGAAATCGTCTGCTCTGAAAGTTCTCGGGGCAAACCTCGGAAAAGTTTTATTAAAAAACGAAAGATACGAAGGAGAATATGATGAGTTTGGTGCAAAGTAAATGGCACTAGCGTTTACATGTTTATTAGATGAGACATCGGCGACTGTCGATAGAAAGTAGTACATCATACCAGGATCGTATGTGTCATTAATTGCAGGCCTAATGAAACGGCTTTGAAGAATGTAACTCCAAAAGAAGGCTCTGCTACGAGCAATGTTATGCAAATGTAGGAGAGCTGTTCGATTCGGAAATACGGGGTTGATGTTAACGTCTTTTACATCGGGCTTATGCGATAACGATTCTTCTGGCAAATACAGATCTCCGACGTGTTGAACGGGACAATTATCTCTGTTTACTTTGTCCATTTGTAATCGAACTTCGTCGAAAGCATCCCTATTTTGCCATTCGTATTGTGCTAGGGCCGCTCCAAACAAAACAATTGTAATACAACCTAAAACACTTGTAACGGACAACATTTTTACAGTTTTACTGGTTTAAATAACGAATTAATCACATAATTTTGCTTGAATTAAAAGGAAACACCTTGGATTAGTTTTACACCTGCCCTGCCCACTAAAGAGTCATCTAATGAACGTGGGAGTAATCAACAAGTGTATATTTTTGACGCCTAATCGTTGGCAACTTGTCGTACATTATTGTGACGTCATGTGAACATTATCAATTAATGGTATGCCATATTACGATGAAATTTATTATTTTAGGAACTAATAATCGATGAGCATTATAATGTAATTAGTTCAATGTTTGTCGATTATTAATAAATGTCCTTTCGCTAATGAAATAATGGTTTCATTGACGAGTAATTATATGACAAATGGGACAGGACGGTCGTTATGACGGTTATTTCTTGGAAAATTGTAAGTGCGAAATAAATCGCAAAGCATTTTGAAGAACTCGCTCAGAAGATAGAATAATGAAAGGAGTAAACCAGTTTATAGTAAGTTGGTTCGTTTTTGTCCGTTATTATTTAATACGTTGCCCTAACGCCTGTCTTTTGTTTGGGGGGCACCTAGCGATCGCATTCAGCAAGTGCTACGAACCGAGGGGACGGACGCGAAGAACTAGAATTTGCAAAGCAGCTGGAAATTAGCCGTTTGCCATTCTTATTCATCCTCTATAGATAGATGTAGATTTATAAAACCAGTTGCAGGGCTTTTTAACCGCCTCCGCCCCTTTAAGAAATTGAGTTTTTTTTTCTTTTTTATAATGCGGGGAGCGGATCAAGAATAACCTGTTTAAAAGCACATAATGGCGGGAACGCTTTTGCCACTAAATATTTCGCATGCGACGTGTATTTTTAGCGACGACGCTTTTATCGTTGCATTCTTGAATTTCTGCATTAAAATGTAACGGTCTGCGACTATTTTAAATAGCAGAACAAAGGCCGGATTTATTTCGAGGAATTACTGGCATTTAGAAAGCATGGGAGGCCTATTAAAAGAACTTCTTAATTGTGGATTTTGGCGCGCTTTTTGCTTGCGGAAGAAAAGTCCGTTTTTTCTTCCCATCAGAGGATGGATTTATTTTCATATAAAAATGTCCCGACCATTTGGAGGGCTAATCAATGAGTCATGGAAGTTTGTTGACGCTCATTGTCGGCGGGCGACGAGGGGGAATAGGGAAAGCGTTTTGCGAATAGCCCCGAAAAAGTGCAGACAAAGGCCGCCTAAATGTTCAAGGCGAAATCCATATGTGGAATATTCTATTGGGAGAATTTTGGCCAAACGTTTGTTTATTAAGAATTTAATGTATGTGTGTGCATACCGGATACTCGGGCCCAGACTGGTTTGCAATTTGGGCGCGAAAAGCGCATGTCTGTTGCCCGCGAACAACCTGAATGCAAGTGACGCGTCTCTCAGACTGGTTGCAAAACAACGTATTTTGTTGGCTGCACATTGCATTTGGCTTAACGCCGCGGGAGTCGGTACTACACCAAAATTTATTCTCCGATAGACAGTAAAAATTTTGTTTTTTTTTTGAAATTATTAAGTTTTGAATTTTATTAAAATTCTTCCGGATTTTACCAAATTATGTTGATGCGTTTACACGGTTTTTTTTAATTAATATGTTTGTTGTGTTTGTTAAACTGCATTAAGTTATTGTAAGGATTACTACGATTTTGGTATGTATCTATTTTTGAATTCTTTTGTTTTAGTTGTCGGAATTTTTCAAACTGCGGCACGCTCTTTTATTGGTGTTTATTTTAGTAGCTGGCGATTATTAATAGGTTTTTATTTGTTCGATTTGTTTATGGATTTATTAGTTTTGCAGTTTGAATTGATTTTTAACAATGCCGGTATACTGCGGATATTATTTAGTTACTTTTTTGAATTAGTTTGGTTTGTCGAATGCGCATACGGTCTGCGCCGGGTTCGAGGCTAAAGCCGTGCGCGTCGTTTTGTGAACCCCGAATACCGGCAGCGATCACGTTGACGTTAGCCCAGCAGCCATTAGCTTATTGAATGAACGCCATTTTGTATTTTATTAATAGTTGCTAGTGTTTAAGGATAAAGTAGCATTTAACCATATATTTTAAGAGCAATATTAACGTTGTGCTATACAAATATACCTGAGTAAGTTATTTAAATTTCTACGCTTCGATTTAGGATAGAATTTGCGCTAACAACTTCGATTACTTTGTATAAGACCGTTGCGTACCGGACTGGCCTTTTATAGTGTGTAATACCTTAGATGCAACTCTCTTCGTCGTTCAAACTTGAAGCCAATGTGTTTATCGACAATTTTGTATCCTATTTTGATTTGGATTGTTAGAATTGGC
The DNA here is from genome assembly GCA_036325965.1 of Sinopyrophorus schimmeli. Taxonomy (NCBI): domain Eukaryota; kingdom Metazoa; phylum Arthropoda; class Insecta; order Coleoptera; family Elateridae; genus Sinopyrophorus; species Sinopyrophorus schimmeli. Next base: position 1,996,753 of record JARFIZ010000325.1, read on the forward strand.
GATTTTTTCGTTATACATAGTCGGCTATGCGAAAACGATAAGATTATAAATGGCGGGAACATTTAAAATGTTTGGCTTTCCTGCTTTGGCTTATCGTTGCTAAGGAACAAAGTGCTTTTTGTTTCAACAACAGATCTTTAATTTTTTATTGACAAATTGTGCTTCTTTAATTATTATTTCTGAATAAAAAGTGTTCTTTGCAGCTATGGCAGAAGGGAATGGTGAAATAGGTTTAGATGACTCGATGAAAGTAGAAACCGATCAATCTGAGAGAACCGAAGATTATAAGAAATTAATTGAGTATGGCCTCGACGAGAAGGTAGCAGGAAAACTCGATGATATTTACAAGACGGGGAAGTTAGCACACGTCGAGCTAGATGAAAGAGCTTTAGATGCCTTAAAAGAATTTCCTGTCGATGGAGCGCTTAACGTTTTAGGCCAGTTTTTGGATTCTAATTTAGAACATGTATCGAATAAATCGGCTTATCTCTGTGGAGTTATGAAAACCTATCGGCAAAAGAGCAGAGCTGGTTCAACACAAGGGCCAGCTACTCCGGCCGTAACTCCAGCTAAAGGCCCGGACGAGGATAAAATTAAAGCTATTCTTGAACGTACTGGATACACTTTGGATGTTACAACTGGTGAGTCATTGTCAATATTTGTATTGTTATCATTTTTGTTATTTCATTAAACATTATTTGATTTGAACTATGTGGGAAGAAAGTTGGGGGGGTGTTAAAATAAGTATCGGAATTTTTATTTAATGCATTTTTAGGTCAACGAAAGTATGGTGGTCCACCACCAGGATGGGATGGTTCAACACCTGGTTCTGGTTGTGAAGTATTTTGTGGAAAAATACCAAAAGATATGTATGAGGATGAGTTGATCCCGTTGTTTGAGGATTGTGGTATTATATGGGATTTGAGGTTGATGATGGATCCTATGACCGGTACAAATCGAGGGTATGCATTTGTGACATTCACCACAAGAGATGCTGCTCATGCTGCCGTCCAGAAGGTAAGGAGGTTGGGTTCCCAAGTCTCTAACATTTGATGTCCTTTAGATGTTCCTTGTAGTATGAAAGGATAGGGTTAGGGGTCGTTCAAGTAGTTGATTTTGCTGCTATTTTTACATTAAAATTTTCTACAAACAGTTCTTGAATGTCCCCTGGAGTTATCTACTACACTTTACTTTATTAATTTTATTTTTTTAAATTTGAAGTGTGGAAGTTCAAACTTTGTGTGGACCTCTTAGAGTAAATTTTCCTAACAAAATTTGTACTTTGAGCGTAACAGTTGTTTTACTTAATTCAAAGTGCAGTTTTTGATGCTTTTTGAATCGATAAAATGATTGTTGTGCTCTTAAAACGGGGGAGCATTAGGATGCGACTGTTTCTGTCTTTCTCTGCGTTTTATTTGAATCTTTTTCGATTTTGGGACTTAGGTATTCAGGTAACCCTTTTTGGAGCCCAAGGAAATGGAGTTATAAAATATTTTTAGGGGCGTCGGATTTAAGGGAGAGCTTGAAAATTGTGTTTTGAAATTTTCCAAATATATTCCCTTGAATTTGAAAAAAGAGTATCGATCTGTTAACAGTGTCCTTTTCATATTATTCAATGCGATGTAATCGTTGTGTTTTGTAGATAGCGTTTTTCAGACGAGACTGTGATTTAGCCTTGGTGTTTGTTGGGAGATTTTGTTAATCGATGGAGACTGCTCGGGTTGTATGAAATTGATGATGTTTCGTTTGAAAATGAGAAATTTTTGGGACACTGTGGACAAGGATGCGAAGTAGAATAGGTTCTTTGGTTTTGGTGTGTTGGGGGTGGATAGGTAGAAAGATTAAATTAGAACCTGGAAGGAAAGCTCTGGTGTTGAATGACGAAGCATCCTGCTGCTTGTCCGGCACACACGCATTATAATTGGCTGTTCTGTTATAGTGATGTGTGCCAACTGTTGTCACAGCCGTCAATTGAAAGTTCACTTTTGTTACAGCGGCTCTGACCACGGAGCATACGTTCTTTTCCTTGTAGCTTTCACCTCCATGAGAGCCCTTGAGTGATGAAATTGAGATGACAAAGACACAAAGTGTGTCACAATTGGCTCTAGTGAAGTACTGGTGTGTGTTTGGCTGGATATAGTTTTTTTCAGGTCTCCTCTTTGCACAAGGGGCAAAATTGAGACCGGAAAATAGCAACCAGAGGTCCAAATTTAATTTAAACTAAACTAAAATTTAGTGTGGCAGGTTTTTGTAGTGCATTGGTTTGGGAGTAGCGGTACCAGAGTTCCAGGCTCCAGGCGGGTTTTGTTACTAAATCTCTAGCAAGCATGCCCGTTCAGTAGTTTTGTTGATGCAAAATTGTTCTTTTGATAAATACTAAATTATCATAGGAATTATAATAATTATAATTGATGTGGCAACCAAATTCTGGCATGTTTCTGTTTCTTCACCCACAGCTCGATAATTACGAAATCAAACCCGGCAAGACCTTGAAAATTAACATTAGTGTTCCGAATCTTCGGCTTTTCGTGGGCAACATACCAAAGTCTAAAGGCAAAGAGGAGATACTGGACGAGTTCGGTAAATTAACAGGTAAAGTGCATCAGTAGCTAGTGGCGGCCGGCTGCCGGGCTCAGTCCTTTCCCTACCATTGTCCCATCCCTTTGCCCAAGGCATAATTGGCTACCCTTCCACTGTTCTTGCAGCTGAATGATTATGAAATAAGAAAAGGCAAAAAGATTGGTGTAACCATATCTTATAACAATCGCCGGTTATATGTGGGCTATATTCCAAAGAACCGGGATCGAGACGATCTCTTCGAAGAGTTTTGCAAGCACGCACGTAAGTTGAGAGTACCCTTAATCCCTGGAATGCGTTAGTCTGCGCCTGAGCAATGGGTAGGGCAGGGCCGCTACGAGCATGGGAAGGGTAGCAAGGTCCAATGCGAGTAGCGTTGTGCAGTGGCTTTATATTATAGACTAGTGCAATGGACTTTGGTGCTCGTCCGACAATGAAAGACCTATTTCACAAAAAAAACAACTATCCAATTTACACCATTCTTTTACCTCCAAAAAAAACGGTACCCCATTAACGCTTTTATCTTATGCATACAGCTGGCTTGATGGAAGTCATCATCTACAGTTCGCCCGACGATAAGAAAAAGAACAGAGGTTTCTGTTTTCTGGAATACGAATCCCACAAAGCTGCCTCGCTTGCCAAGCGACGCCTTGGCACAGGGCGCATTAAGGTTTGGGGATGCGATATCATCGTCGACTGGGCCGATCCACAGGAAGAACCCGACGAACAAACCATGTCCAAAGTTAAAGTTTTGTACGTTCGCAATTTAACGCAGGATATTTCCGAAGAGAAGCTCAAAGAGACCTTCGAGTCTTTCGGCAAAGTTGAGAGAGTAAAAAAAATAAAAGATTACGCATTTATTCATTTCGAAGAACGTGACCACGCCATTAAGGTAAGCGTTTTTCTTCTTCTTGGTCCCATTTAAGTAACTCCTTCCGAACAATCTCACTAATGTTGGGTATGTTTTAGGCAATGGACGATCTCGATGGGAAGGATATGGGGGGCTCTCATATAGAAGTGTCGTTAGCAAAACCACCGTCCGATAAAAAAAAGAAGGAGGAAGTTCTACGTGCTCGCGAAAGAAGAATGATGCAGATGATGCAAGTCCGAGGAGGGTAAGAATCTTCATTATTATCGGGTGGAAGGTGTTTTTGAGAAAATTAAATTGATATGTCTTTGCGAAACAAGTTGAATGTTGAGGTTTTAGAGGAGGGAACTTTTATTAACTCTTTTGCACATCTAAACCTTTAATTTATAGATCAAATGTTGATGGTTTTAAAAAAAAAGAATTAGTTGTGCAAAAGATTGGGTTTTGTGGAGGATTTTAATTTAAGGGGTGTGTGTGGATTGGGAGATCGTGGTGTTCAGCTTTGAAATATTTAAACGAAGATTGATGGCTATTTTTTTAGGATGATGGCGAGTAGTGGTACGATGCCAATGCGAGGACCGCCCGGACAAGCACCAAGACCTGGAGCAAGCATGAGAGGATCGATGGGTAGAGGAGATTATGGTGAGTGTTTGAGTGACGATGCGATGTTTGGTTTATTATGTAAGCCCCCTTTTTTTTTGATGAAAAAACATGGTCCTTTGCGTGCTTGTTAGTCAAGTAACTATTCTACTGTGCTCCAGTTAGGTATACGTATATAAGAACATAGTTACAGCTGTTCAGAACTTGTGCTTGATTCGTTATCGAGGTGTGCAATATCTACTACTACTACGAAGGGCTCTCTCAGAGATTTTCTAGGAGGAATTTAGTTAGGGTTTAGGGATTTTATTGTCTGTTACTTGTAGATTGATGGTTGCGCATTTCGATAACGGGCCGGGTTTACTCTAACGATTTTGGTGTATGAGAATTGCTTTTCGCATACTTGAGTAAGAAAGATTGTGTACAGTTTCTGAATAGTAATTGTGTGAAGTTTGATAACTATTCGAGTTCGGCGGATACCTTCTAACCTACTAACATTTCATTTCTTGCAACACACAATAAAATATATAAAGCATATTTATATATATAAATGGAGATAGTGTGTGCCTAAAACTGCTTTACTGTTTGAATTTGAAGACTTACGAAGATGCTTGGAAATTGTTGAATCACAAACACACACACCGTTTTCACTTTTTCTCTATTTTTCGTACCTCCTGTGTAGCATTATAGCAAAAATGTTTAATAGATGATTAATGGTGCTGTGGTAATTTTGTGGATTGATTACAGGTCTGAGAATAACTGATTATCATCAACTAACTAAATGCTTTGATTGTGGATAAATTAATAAGAGATTTGTTTGTTGTATTGGATAACTCGCTATTTTTTGAGGTAGTGTGAGAGTGTATAGGCGTGCATGCGGCTACTTCGGTGGCCAAGGGGCACTGCCAGGCAAAAGGGCATCGTACAGCATTGCACGCGCTCCGACTCTCTAACATGCATGTGTCTTGTCTTTCTGTCACTTGTGTTGTCCTAATGTTTGCGCTTGCAGCCAGGAGTGGGTAAGTACATGCAGTGGTAAATGGTGTAGGGAGACTTCAGTATGAGCTAGAAACGGCCAAGAATATTTACTTGACTCTTTTCCCGGCATGCTAGTAGTACCACTTCCAGGCATACAAATTGGACCAAGTTGGCTAAATTGGGACTATTATTGTGTGTTTTATAGATTATGATTACGACTATTACGGGTATGGGGATTATCGAGGCGGCTACAGTGATCCCTATTATGATGACTATTACCGGTATGAAGATTACTATTACGATTATCCGCCGGCACCACCACAAGCCCGAGGGAGAGGTCGGCAGCCACAACCGGTGGGTGGCCTTTTTAAATTAAATCGATTACATTTATTATTATTATTATTATATTATAATTTTTTTGGTGAACTTAATGCGGTAGTTTGAATGTGGCACAGTGTTGGCAGCTGCCACTAACAGAGCCGCACTTAACCCCTTTAATTTGCCCGGCCCGCTTGCATGGTCGACTAACTGAACCGAACACTTGCCACACTCAAATCACCATCATATCTGAGCCAACCATAAGGCTTTCTAAATTTGATATCAGCGCCGGGAAAAGTGAAAAGAAGAGTCAGGATATTAAAAAAGATAAATTGTGTGCCATTTCCTACCAGTCGCACACGCCAGTCCCCCGATGGGAAGTTTGCCGAGAGACTGGTTCAGATATGATGAGCTCTTAGTTGCAGGGTTATCCAAAGTGGGGCGAAGGGACGGCGCCGCCACGCCGACACTAACATTTCATTTTGATTTGCTTTAACCGCAAAGTGTCTAGAAGAACGCAGCTTATTTTTATTATATGTGTCCGTGTCACTGCAATGTTTGTCGACGACCCCTCGGGGCCGCCATTGCATTTTGCTTTTTGTCTTTGCTTACTGCTTATATAGTGCTTTTAGAGGCTTTGCTTTTTTTTTGCTTCGCTTGGCTGTAGACAGCCTCAAGCTGTGTAGCCGAGCCGGTAATTATTTTGGATAACCCTTTTTCTAAAAGCTTCCGCATTCAATAGAATATTGCGAATCAAAGTTCAGCACGTTGAAAAGATGCGAAAACCTTAATCAGAAACACATAGCAAAAAAGTGTACAGTAATGTTGAGAAAAAGCAGACCAAAAAAAAAAAAAAAAAAGAAAGATTGTGTAACGATCGTGCTGATTTTGACGCATTTCACGTTAAGTGATCCAGTGCTAAGTGTTGCCATAGGCAAAGTAACAAAGTCCTGATGTTATGTTGACACTTAGGAACTGGACGACGGAAGCACATTGAATTCTACCAGTCTGTACTATGAAGTGAACAGTGGGACGCAGGTTTGTTCCAGCCCTTTCTACTTGACCCTTTCCTAAATTTACAAACACAAACAAAAAATTCAAATATTCCTGTACCATGTTAGTAATTGGAAGCAGGTATAAAAAAATCGATTCATTTTAGACATTCATAGTAAATCGATTTTAATTTTACACAAGAAATGAATTTTTCAATTCTGGATCGTTACTGTTTTTTACTATGGATATCTAAATGTATTTTAATTTTATTTTATTAATTGTCTGTAGTTTCAGTTACGTTTTAAGTGCGAAGAATGAGATTGGATTTTTTGGCTTAAGATGCAACTGAAGCTACTCGATTACGATGAGATGTGTTCGCTTTCACAATTTTGTTGTATGTGTGTTTGTGTATATGGGCGCTCTGTATGTGTCTCTTGATGAAGATTGGAACACCACAGATTAGCTGGATGTAATTTTAAGATCGGAGCTTTTATCAAATTATTTACCATGAGCGCAATTTGGTTAGTTTAAGTTGTTCGCCTTCAATCAAAATGCAAATAATGAACGGGGTAAACTGCCTTAACGTCAATTAATTTTTTAAAGATGAGTTCGGTGCCTTTTGAAAAAATTGTGGAAGTGAACCTTTCGTCTTATTATTAATTACTTAATTAATTAATTTATTCAGAGTTTTATAAGTTAGTTAGAGAGTGTTGTTAGGTGTTGTTGTTATTTTACAGAGTGTTTTTTAGGAGAGAAATGTGTAGGATTTATTTTAGAGTGCTCGTTCTGGGATTCGCGAGTTTTGAGTTGCTTAAAACTTGGAATCTTCGAATGAGTTTTTATGATTGATTTATTAGGATAGCTTTGTTCTCCTGATTCATATGGAACTTAGCCCCCCGTCCTTGTCGTTACGTTTAAATCCTTTATGTGCAAAAAGCACAATAAAAATGTTATTTTTTTTTATTTCGATGTTATGAGGAACATAGTTGTATTATTTTTATTTTGTTTTTGTTTTAGATTTAGGCAAATTATTAATTTTTTGCTCTGGTCAACTGGCATAAGAAAGTTGTCGGTGGACATAGACTTCGATAGTTTCCTTGTGTGACCGATATCAGTCAAATTGAGTTGTCTTGAGATCTTGTCATTTTAACTTTTTTTAATTTATTTTAATTTATTTGTTTTTAGATCAAAATCCTAGAGAAAATTTTTATTGTGCGTTGCACAAATCCATTTGAATCCAATTGTAGAAAGGGATGGAGTTGAGCTAGATTTAAATGCAGAAAAATGAAAACAAAAATAATTGTGTTCCTCATAAAATTTGACCAAAGCAAAACGAAGTAGTACAAAAAATTCAAATTTGCACATAGCAAAAGCGAAAAGTTAGCTGTATTTTTTTAATATCTAAGATAGCGAATGTTTGATTGATTTTTTTAATTATTTAGGTAGTTGTTTAAGTTAACGTTTTTTTTTTTCTTAGTTTTTAAGTTTGTGTTTAAGAAAAATTCTAACTTGTTTGTTAATTAGGCTGGCCGTGGGCGTGGGGTGGTGGCACGTGGCCGGGCCGGTGGGCCCCCGGCCCGTGGGGCGGCGGCCAACCGGGCGGCCCGGGGAGGAGCAGCAGGGGTTCGTGGGGCAGCACGGCCGCAGCCCGCCCGTGGGGGGGCCCGCGCCAAGGGAAGTTTACCAGGTGAGCCTTATTTTTTTTTAAATTCTCCACAACTTGGACTCACATTGAATTTACAATTTACATCATGAGCTCCGCTCCTCACCATCAATTTTTAATTTATTGAATGCGGAAATATGCCCCCTCTCGAAATCGTCAAAGTAGAAAGAGCTTGACTTTTGTTACTACTAACACATTGCATGCAATGCGCTCATTAATTGTAAATTTTAATGAATACTAAGGATCGCAATAGCTAACTAAGGCAATATGTAAATCTCGTTGTGTTTCAGGTTTGTGATTATTTGGAAATAAGGCGATTTATTTCCCCGAGTTGGATGAATGATTCTTAATGCCAAAAGTAAAAATGAGCTGCGGGAACTTTTTTTTTATTGAAGAACCTCGATTGATGATTGATTTTGGAGAGCAGATTTAGTAATTTGTTTACTGCTCCGTCGAGAGGCACACGTTTGGGTCTTAAAATTCAGTTAAATAGCTGATTAGATTTTTAAATTTGGCGTTGAGAATGATCGTTATTGATGTGCGTGTTTACATGTAATATTGTGATCCTAATTGTAAGGTACTTTGTGTGTTTGCCCTTTGTAGAATGGGGTTTAACACTTCAATTTTATTTCAGCTGTTTTGTTAGCGGTTGCTTAGTTTTCGTTGAACATCTTCATATGGCGTTAGGATCGTTCCTTTTAACCTAAGAGTATGTACCAAACCCATCTCCTTTTATTCCCATTCCTAATGTAATAGTCGAGCGTAACATGGGAGATTATTGGGCGATTGCCTCCTTTTGGTCTTGTAATGTTCGAGAAAGCTACAAACTTCTAGCAAAACAGCAAAATTTAGTTTTAACGATTAATCTCCCATGTTTTGAATTGCGATTATGTTATTGACGCTGGTTTTGTGTTTAGGTAAGCGGAAATTAGACGGGGGTCACCAGAACCAGGGGGAGTCAAAGCGCAGATACCAGAGCAATTGGGGTAGCCAGCCCCTGGCGCAGCAGCCGCTGGGAGCAGCGGGTGTTAATGGAGAGCAGCAGTGGTACCAGGATTCCTACGCATCCTGGAGCTAAGTGAAGGACAGTGCAGCCCGCAGTGGACTGAGTGCGAGTGGCCCTGCGTCTGGGCAATGGGGGAGGGTGCGCACCCTCATGCCTGGTGTGCGCCTTAGCCCGAGGTAGCGGAACCCATAGTAGTATATATAAACAACACATATATACATATGTATATCTTAATTAACAGCCGATGGTGTCCCCATACCTTTCTGCATTCGTTTTTTTATAATTGTTGATTTGGTTTAGTCATGTGTTGGATTTTTCAAAATTTTTTTTAATTGTAATTTTGTTTTCTTTCAGTATAACGGAAATTAAATTGTTTAAGTTATTGTGTTTTGAATGTTTGTTATTTGAAGGCATTGCGTCCCCTTGTTCTGGAGACTACATCGCGGGGGCGCCGCCCGTTTTAATTAATTGCCAGATGACAATTGCTGGCGCTCTATAGGTGTTATTTTTGTGTTTATTATTTAACCCTGACATCCCAAGTGTCACATCTTTACATTTTTTACATTAATTTGAGTTTAGTTATTTTTTTTCTATATAAATTTAATGCGTTTTTATTATTGTATTAATTGTAATATCATTGGACAAGCGTGGGTTTGGCACTGTGAAGGTGTAAAGGCTTTAGCCGAGCCTCTACACCTGGGCATGGAGGGACTGCGCTCGGTTCATGCAGTGTCCTGATTGACCATTGCTCATGAAACGAGTGAATTTTTTTATTAATGTATAATATAATAATTATATTTTATTCCTGCAAATAATGCATTTTGCATTGTGATGTATTTTAGCAGTAATTTAAGGAGTTAAGCATACTTCTGTTTTTGGTAGAAATTTCTGGTCAGCTCCGAACAATATTACAGCTAAAAGATTCATTATTTGCAAATATATTCTGTCTAATTAATGTTCTAATTGCTTTTGCTTCCCCATCATGTCCCTCTACACTATATCATTCTGTCATTATTTTTAGTGTGATGTAGCTATGATAAATTTGACAAACTGTTTGTTACTGGTTCTTTGTGGAGCTCTACTAGTAGCTTCGATGGGAATTGTTATCAATCACGAAAGGACTGATTTACATGTCTCAATAAACAGTTGTATGTGTATTACATTTGAAAGCGTGGTTTGATTTCTTCAACCCCAACCCATCCCTGCGGAGTTGGCGCGCGCCGCCGCCGCCCTGGCTAACAACGCGACCGCTCCCATTCCGTCGGTGCGCGTTGGGGCGGCTGCATGTCGGAAGAGACCAGGCGGCCGTCTGACGATGACACGAGACTGGGCGGGGCGGGCTGTCACCCGTCGGGTGTCCTGACGTCTGCCGCCGTGCTAGTGTGTGATGTGTGCACTACCTTTTGTGACTAGAGATTATTGTTGTGCCCCATACGTATGGATAAGATGGCTGCCAGCAAAGCTCTCGCTGCTCAAGGGTAAGTCCATGGTGCGGTCGCTCTCGGCGACCTCGACCCCCATTCCAAGATCGCTCCATCGGACGCACCAGCTTCCTTCTTCGCATCGCCCCATGTCCACGGACCCCCTTCTCCTCGATACTCGGGGGTGAACCGGCACTCCGCACACCATTTGGATTGTCCCACTTTTTCCTTCGGATTTCGCAAAGCAAAAACTATTTACATCTAACGAAGCGCCAGATTTGAGATGATCGATTTGATATGTTACACCCTTTTGGAGAAACGAATATCGCCTAAATTTTCTAATTTCGGTGTACTCTAGGGTGAGGGGCGTGGTTTGCAATAGCTTAGGGATGAAGATGACGTGCCGAAAACTGAAAGATTGTATTGTATTAGGTTTAGACTCTTCTTCTCCTGTAATCTAATCATTGTTGTCCACATCTGACAATTTCACCTTCGGCACGCTCCTTCGTGAGTAAACATCCGAGAAGATCGCCCCCTTTTTTTGCCACCGAAAAAAATCGCACACTATTTTCCTTCGGATGTACCAAAAACAATCTGAACATTAAGACGAAAGGCATCTTCGTCACGAGTTTGCTTTACTTCTAAGAGCGGATTTGTTCTCCAAGTTTAGATAAACACTTTAAAGCTTTTAAACTAGCAGCAATATCAATTAGTAGTTATATCATCCCCTATGACTTCAATTACAGTTTATCACAATGTATCCATAAAGAGGATCATTATGAAAACCCAACAGCTGAGATTAATTTTATTTCTAATTAAATTTCATAGTAATTTAAGTATCAACTACAAGAATCCATAACGGATTGTTGATTTAATTAATTGAGGGTAGGGGTGGTTTAGGACTGATATTAATCCGGTGCATTTAAAATATAAACATTCTTTTCTTGATTTATTATACTTGCGGGCCCTTAAACGGATCTATGAATCTAATTATTCAGTTTTTAATTTAATAGACTTTGAATTAATTTAAATTATTCTGTCTTCGCGTTCACAGATGTCGGTGCTTGTCCGATTTCTATTTTATAGAGCAAAAAGTAAATTAACAGAAGGTGCCAGTAAAATACACAAAAGATTATCAAAATACTTATTTAATTACTTTCTGAACTTAATTACGATTGTTTATGTTTAGTGTTAAACCTGTTTAAGCACAAATAATTCGAAATTAATAGTTGTCGAGTTCATTTTTAGCGTATTAGGCTTAGGTTGGCTGCACTACTTTGAGAAGCCGGGTACGCAGGTGATGCTCAAGTTCGCGTTCGTTCATAGCGGGTCCGAATTAATGTGAAATAGTGATTAAATTGTGATTTACAAACTCAAAAACATGTGGAATGTTGAGATTGGGGCCTTAGCTTTGTGTGTGAGTGTAAGTATCACTTGGGGTTATCGTACTTTCAGTAATACTAGATGTAAATGGTTCGCTTGGGTTGCTGATGAAAATGGCCAGTGTGGCCGGTTGTTTGTTGTTCGTCGAATGGCGATTCAGTTTTTTAGAATTTTTAATCCACCTACAGGCTTGGAGTTAATGAAGATAGTTTACTGGTTTTTTGTTTTAAATCGTGGTGTGTTTCTATGTGGACCTTTTATGGAATTTAAGGGAAAAAATCGTAAATTATGAATATTGGTGTGACGTCATGGTTTTTTTGGGCAATGGAGAGGGTTAAATACAGGTATGGCTATTTTGGATTAAACTACACTTAATGGCAACACGTTAATGGATAAAGCACCTTTATTGTTGAATATTACTAAAGTTGCAAGTACATCGTTGACTGAACAGTAGATTTTCTTATTAGTGGGAACGTTTTGATTAAGTATTTTTTTTGTAGGTATTGGTGGTGGTTTCTTGTGTTGTCAGGAATTGTAATCTTTGATTTTCAAAGGACGAAAGGAAATGTTCTCGAGTGGAGCACTTTTTGTATCGATATCCTATGTCGAGAAGTAGAAATATGACTCGGTACTGCTGGGGATGATACAAATTTTTTACGGCGAGCTTTGAACAATTAGATTAAGTAAATTCTGGACGATAACAAATAGTGTAAGAATTTCGTTGTGGAGCAGGGCGCGGCGTGGTTATTGATCTACCGTTTGCGCTTTTGCAGCGACACCCAAACAGCTGTTCAAGTACCCTATAACTTTATTAACTGTTTATTGTTTTTGTTTTTTCCTCTTGCTTTTCACTTTAAAATATCTCGCGAACACCCGAAAAAAACAAAGGGGATTAGGAGACTGGGACATCCCCCAGCTCGTCTGCAACACAACGAAGTTCTTCCCCGTTTGCGGACGGAACGTCTGGGGGTTTCTTCGGGTTTTAAATTGAAGAAGGGTATCGTTTATTTGCGGAGTACAAAAGTAAAATTGTGGAGAACAAAATTTTCTGTCAGAACTTGATTTATGATAAGGGAAATAACAATTTGTGCTAACTCTCTGTGGCGTATTTCATGTTCAGGCTTTGTCTACATACAATATTAATATGATTAAGTGTTTGGTAAATGTACACGCAATAGAAAGACATAATACACTTTAAATTATTTTCGCATGTCCAAATGAAAGATTTGGAGAATTGACAGAGGATCAAAGGCGCGCTAAAAATTCGCACCCTCCGCTTCGTAACGACCCCCGCGTTCGAATTTTATTTGTCAATTTTGTAAATTTTAATAGCGAACGGACAGCTGTCATATTCAGAAATTAAAAGGTAATGATTAGTGGCGGTTTTTGTTCTGAGGTTTTCTCGACAACAGCCAATTTGAAAATGCGAACGATTCGACTTTAAAATACTTATTATAAAATATCGGTTACACGGGGGTGGATCGCATAAATTGAAATGTCAATCAAAATATAAAAAATAACGCTTTAAAATTATTAATGATACTTCGGCTATTGTCGTAGGAACTTGAGTTAATTGACTTTTGTAAGATCCTTAAAGTTTTCAAACTTCAAATTAATTAAAGATTAGTCTATTCTTTGGAAATTAATCGAAAAAAACCGATGCGTGTACTTATGTTTCGCGTGTCAGAAGTGATACTTCTTTGGCGCGACTAAATTCAATAAATACGGGGATGTGTGCATTCGAGCGAAAAGTGGCACATTTCCGAGCGAGGGAGGCAAATGAAGCGCGACGCGGAGCGGCGCGCTTCATTTTCCCGAGATCGGAATGTGCCACTTTGAGCTCGAATGTGCACACTCGGTTTTAAGCACGATTCACAATAATTAATTTACTTTCTTGGGTGGCTAACTTCATATTGTCGAATTTTCGTTAGGTGTGCGCGCGCAACTTCCGTTACATACTAGGATTTTACTCCAAAATCGCCAAAAGAAGTATAACTTCAAAAAAATTTGATGCTTGTCTTATGTTTTATGATTATGATTGATTTATTTTCTTTTTTTTCAGGTGAAATTGGAGGTTTGGGCCTGTCATTTGCCTCCAGCCCTTGTTTCCGACTCTGACGATATGGTGAGTGATTTTTCGAATTTTTCTGTAATTGTAAATACGGCCGTTAAAACTATTATCGTCCATTTTGCGCTGATTTCGTATAAACTGAGGTCAAATTTGCTCATTATACTGTTATTACTCATTAACGAGATAAACCGTTGACAGATTCTGATCAATTATGCACCATTAATAGGGTTCAACTCATTAAATCCTAGATTACTACCCTTGTTTGGGGGTTTTTATTTGACTCCTCTATTTGTGGATTTGGCGAATCGGGGATTTTGGGTTTTCTAATGCCATTGTCGAAATCTGCACGTGGGAAAACGTGGATTTTTGATTTGCTTAAAAACGAGGGTTTTTTTTGCAATTTCGTTTTGGAAAATAATTAAATGCGAATCGTTGGAGGGCCGAGTAATATTTTTCGAGTTTCAATTTTGATGGTTAATTCTATAAATTTTAAAAATTTTGTCAGTGTAAGTTTTGAAAAAAAATTCGATAATACTGAATGTGATTGAATTAATCTGATTTAATTTTGTTAAAAAAAAATAGTTGGTTTTTGAAAAACTTTTTTTTTTAAAGATGACCGGGCAAATAACATTTCTTGAAGAAAAATTGTTTATTACTTGAAAACGAATGAATATTTTTGAATGGGGGTTTTGTAAATCGAAAAAGGACTAAATTTGAGTAAATAGGTGTGTCAGCGATTTTTTTTTAAACCAAATTTGAATTTTACACAAGCGCCCAATTGTAAACACCCTGTCTTGTGTTTCAAAAAATCGCCACGTATCTAATTTTTGAATGATTTTTTTCAAATTTGGAATTTATTACAGGCTTAGATGTATTTTAATTTGGCGAAGACCCCCACTTAAATATTTTTGTTGGTTTTCGAGAAATTAATAATTTTTTAATAAATTAACCACAAGATGGAGTTGCTTTGATAAGAATTACATTTCTTGGTCACAAATTGTTTATTACTCTAAAACGAATTAATATTTTTGAATGGGGGTTTTGCAAATCGAAAAAGGACTAAATTTGAGTAAATAGGTGTGTCAGCGATTTTTTTTTAAACCAAATTTGAATTTTACACAAGCGCCCAATTGTTAACTCCCTGTCTTCTGTTTTAAAAAACCGCAACATTTTTATTTTTTGAATTATTTATTTCAATTTCGGAATTTATTACAGGCGTAGAGGTATTTTAATTTGCCGAAGACCCCCACTTAAATTTTTTTGTTGGTTTTCGAGAAATTAATTATTTTTTAAGAAATTAACCACAAGATGGAGTCGTTTTCATAAAATTGTTTATAATTAAAAAACGGGGCGTTCCATTTGAACGGGGGTTTTTAGCGCATGAAAAATTCTAAATTTTAACATACAAGGTGTTTCGAAAATTTTACTAAAAATCAAAAATTGAGTTTTCTATGAGCGTTCAAGTTGCAACTTGCATTTTAAAATACCATCAATTTTTTACTTTGGAAAAAAATCGCCAAAAGTGGGAAGGGGCGTCTTTTCCGAACGCGCCCCACAAAATTACTAAAAAAAAAAAAGAAGCAATCCCAATCCACCAGAATTCTTCAAACCCAATAAACGAACTCGCCAGCATTGTTTTCCATGAAATTTCATCCATAAACTTTTGCTCCCATGATAAAACTTTTACAACGGCCCTTAAAGTTTATTAGATCTAAATTCCCTATAAATATGGCTTTGCCTCCGCGTTTAATCGGAAGCTAAAGACTAATTTTTACCTTTGCTTCACATAAATTTAGGGGCGGGGGGGCGCAACACATAATATCTGGATTGTGTGCAACAAAAGCGATAGCCGCGTTTTTTTCATACAAAAGGAAAGATCAATATTTCCTCACTATTCCAGAGATTAAGTTATAAATTTCCTAAAAGCAAGCACCAGGTGTGTTATCCCCCAGCATCCGCCCACTATTCGGCGTTTATAAATGTAAATGTTTTATTTGAAAAATGGGAGACCCTACGAAATTTTCGAAAATTTATTTATTAGTTTAATTTGCCCCTTTATTTATTTATCTAGAAGAAAATTACCCAAAATTTGATTGATTGCGAACGTGGCGAGGCCGACTTTTGGGCGGGGGGGGGGGGGGATTCGCCGAAAACGGAATAAAAAATTGCTTCGCTTTAGTTTGGTAATTTTCGAAGGTTATTGTGAATATTTAAAAGGGCGTAGTTGGTGAGGGGCACATTTCTTGTCCCAACTCATGAATATAATAGCGAGCATTTTCGCTCGAGACTCGGCCTCCTGGAGATGCGGTCCAATTCGCCGTTCTTTCTGATCGGACCCCCGCTTTTATCGCGTTATCATGTGACAGGGCACAGGAAGTTCCGGTTAAAATTATGACAAAGTGCCGCGAAAGTTATTCGCCCGAGAAAATTGGGGGGCGGAGGGCGAATGTTTCGTCTCTCGACGGAAAAAGGGCGAAGGCCCGGGGGCGCTTTTTATATGGGGTTGACAATAAAGTAATTGCGGTTTTTTGCAAATCGATGGCGTTATAATTTTTTATGATTATTTATTTGTTTTTAAATGTCTTCCATTGTTGTTTATGCCGTTTTTGGGACTTTGAGGGGGTCAGTATAAAAAAAAACGGAAGTTGCGCGCGCACAACTAATGAAAATTTGACAGTTCGAGTTCGCCATCTGGGAAAGTAAATTATTTATTGTGAATCATGCTTAAAACCGAGTGTGCACATTCGAGCTCATAGTGGCACATTTCAGATCTCGGGAAAATGAAGCGCGCCGCTCCGCGTCGCGCTTCATTTGATTCCCTCGCTCGGAAATGTGCCACTTTTCGCTCGAATGCGCACTTCCTCGTATTAATTAAAAATTAAAATTTGGTTCCAATCAAAAAATTTAATTTAATTTTGTAAATATCGATTATATGTTCAAAAAACGTATTTTTACCATAGCAATGAGTGGGAGCGAGCGAAAAGATACAGCAAACTCATAAGTACGAGTGAGAGGGAATGATAAAAATTATTTACTAATTTTTCGTGACCAAAAATTATTGTGAATCATGCTTAAAACCGAGTGTGCACATTCGAGCCAAAGTGGCACATTTCAGATCTCGGGAAAATGAAGCGCGCCGCTCCGCGTCGCGCTTCATTTGCTTCCCTCGTTCGGAAATGTGCCACTTTTCGCTCGAATGCGCACATCCTCGTATTAATTAAAAATTAAAATTTGGTTCCAATCAAAAAATTTAATTTAATTTTGTAAATATCGATTATATGTTCAAAAAACGTATTTTTACCATAGCAATGAGTGGGAGCGAGCGAAAAGATACAACAAACTCATAAGTACGAGTGAGAGGGAACGATAAAATTATTTACTAATTTTTCGTCACCAAAAATTATTGTGAATCATGCTTAAAACCGAGTGTGCACATTCGAGCTCAAAGTGGCACATTCCGATCTCGGGAAAATGAAGCGCGCCGCTTCGCGTCGCGCTTCATTTGCCTCCCTCGCTCGGAAATGTGCCACTTTTCGCTCGAATGCGCACATCCTTGTATTCATTGAATTTTTCTACTTTATTGTTCGCTTTTTCAAATCATAAATTTAAATTTAGTTTAATAAATATGGATTTTATGTTCGAAAAATGTATTTACCATAGCAATGAGTGGGAGAGAGCGAAAAGATAGGACAATGTCATTGGTGCGAGTGAGAGGGAACGATTAAAACTATTTAAGCCGAAGAGGCATACATCTCGAATTATTTTTAAATTACATTAAGCTAAAAATAAACCATCAAGGCAATAATTTAGATTAAAATTCAAAAAAACGATCCTATTGGTGCATTTTTTGCAAAGCTATGAGCATTTCAAAAGGAAAAACTGAAATTTTGAAAAAGATAAATATTTCGTGTCAAAAAAATTTGAAAAAAATCATGAACGTGTTTTTCATTGATCTCAAAATTTTTTGATAAACGGACGCACTAAAAAATTTATTAATTTTAAAAATAGCCCCCAAATTTATCATATTTTGCTTTGTTTTTGATTTACTAGATTTTCTCCGCCTTTAAGATTAGTTTTTTTTTACGGGGGGCCAAACGTCACTACTGTTAAAGGAAAAAAAATTATAACATCGACCGAAGCGATTGATAAAAAAAAATTATAACGCCGTCTACTAGCGAAAACCGAAATTAGTTTCGGTGTATCGAATTTTTTAGGTGAAAACTGACCGATTTTGAGCGAATCGAAGATTTTGGAGCGAAGCCGCCCCCTTTCCTTGATTAGATGCCTTTTAAATTTAAATGCGGGGAGCGGGCGAAAGTAATACCCGAACGCTAAGCTGGGGTGATTTGTTGTATAATTTGGACGTTGGCTTTTAATGCCTTATCCACACAGAAACTGTTTCGAAGCTCAACAGAGCCAAATTGCAACAATCTAAAGGGGTTGAATAATGCAAAAGGGAGGCCAAACTTGTGTCCCCACACAAATAACGATCTGTCTCCGTCTTCCTCCTTTTCTTTTACGTTTGATCTTCGAATATTAAAGTTGCTCATTTTGGGTTTTGGGCTCGAAATCGACCCTAATTAAAAACACCGAAAACATGGTTGACTCTGAATCGGTCGGTAATAGCGATAGCTTTGTTGCGTGCGGGAAATTTAAAATCTAACAAGCGAGAATTGCACAGAACAACAAATTTTTCATTTTTTTTGTGTGGATTATTTATAATTTAATATTTTGTAATAGTTGTTGGGAAAATTTGATTTTTCGGGCGCTGTGCGGCGGTAGTAAAGAGGCCGATTTCCCCATGTCAGTTTTGTTCGTCCTTTCTGCACACGTGTGGAAAGTGTGTACTTTCGTTTGTTTTAGTATTTACTGCCAGTTTATTTATATAATTACACAATTTGATTAAAGGTAGTAATTACTAGCTGTGTTGCAAAATATTTTAGTTGTTCATTTTATTTTAAATGGGAGCAAAAGAAAAAAAATTCTGTTGACCAGTGTTATTACACCATAGATGGAAATTTTGTAGTTACGTAGCAAAATGGAACGATAATAATTTTAGCATGTATTTTCTCTGTGGTGGAGGTGGATTTATGAAAAAAATGGACTCCTGACAGCACGCATTTAAAGAAAAATTTTTGTAATACGTGCTACGGACTGCGACTTTATTACGTGCGCGTTATAAAATATGTTTATTTATAATAAGAAGAACGGTTGCGCCAGTTTTGCCGTTTTTTTTTTCGCGCGTCATTTATTCGACTCGTTAAAAGAGAAAAATGTTTTAGGTCCTCGGTCCTCGACAGAAAAAAAAGGGACGCATCGACTATCAGCGCTTGTAAATTAATTCCACTTCATTTTAATAAAATTTTTTCTCGTTGATAGAAATGTAAAGATCAAAGGCAGCGCTCGTAAGTGCCTCTTCCGACTTTTGCCCATTCGCTAAACGGGAATTTTGAAATTAATTAATAAAAATTTTTAGCGTCCGTTGGGGTAAATTGTGCGCTTTTTGGAACCTTTCGTTTTTTCTGCGAGCGAATTGTTTTGAGGAGGGGGGTGGAGGGGTTGTCGATCGAAAGAGAACCAAAAAATATATGCGCGTACTTATTCAAAAATTAACATAAATTTAATAAATGCGAAGATGTGCGCATTCGAGCGAAAAGTGGCACATTTCCGAGCGAGGGAGGCAAATGAAGCGCGACGCGGAGCGGCGCGCTTCGTTTTCCCGAGATCGGAATGTGCCACTTTGAGCTCAAATGTGCACACTCGGTTTTAAGCACGATTCACAATGATTTATGCGAATAAATTAGACGAAAAATCAGTTGAATAATTTTAATCGTTCCCTCTCACTTTCACTAATGAAATTATTGTATCTTTTCGCTCCCTTCCACCCATTGCTATGGTAAATACGTTTTTCGAACATAAAATCGATATTTAACAAACTAAATTAAGATTTATGAATTGAAAGAGCGAAGAATAAATAGAAAAATGTAATAAATACGAAGATGTGCGCATTCGAGCGAAAAGTGGCACATTTCCGAGCGAGGGAAGCAAATGAAGCGCGACGCGGAGCGGCGCGCTTCATTTTCCCGAGATCGGAATGTGCCACTTTGAGCTCGAATGTGCACACTCGGTTTTAAGCACGATTCACAATCATTTAAGCGAATAAATTAGACGAAAAATCAGTTGAATAATTTTAATCGTTCCCTCTCACTTTCACTAATGAAATTATTGTATCTTTTCGCTCCCTTCCACCCATTGCTATGGTAAATACGTTTTTCGAACATAAAATCGATATTTAACAAACTAAATTAAAATTTATGAATTGAAAGAGCGAAGAATAAATAGAAAAATGTAATAAATACGAAGATGTGCGCATTCGAGCGAAAAGTGGCACATTTCCGAGCGAGGGAGGCAAATGAAGCGCGACGCGGAGCGGCGCGCTTCATTTTCCCGAGATCGGAATGTGCCACTTTGAGCTCGAATGCGCTCACTCCGTTTTAAGCGCGATTCACAACAATTAATTTATTATCCTAGATGGCTAACTTCATACCGTCGAATTTTCGTTGGAAATGCGCGCGCAGCTTTCGTCGCCCGCTTTAATTTTACTCTCGTGCCACCTAAAGAAGTTTCACTTCGAAAATTATCGATTTAATATATTAGTAACTTCGGTTTAATCGAAAAAGTACTAAATTTGACTAAATACGCGTTTCGAAGGTTCCGAAAAAATAATTTTTCAAAGTCTTAGAGGCGCTCAAAGCTCAAAATTAATTTTTTAACAAAAAAATTTAATTTTCTCCAAATTTTTGATTATTTTCCAAGCCATTCCAACATTTTTAAATTTTCTTTCTCTAAAAAGCGAGACAAACATATTAATTTCATAAAATTCCACGAACAAAAACGAAAAAAGGCGCAAAGAAGTCTTCCGTTCGCTTCGGCGACGCGTGCGTTTTCGAAAAGCACTCAATTTCGAAATGTGGCAAAACGTTCTTTGACGAACTCGTCACTTCTAATCTTTTTTCGAAGATTCCATTTCTCTTCTGACAGCTGTAATAATCCGCTGAGCGATGTCTTGCATTGTTTACGGCGCGAAAAATCAATCGCGCAAAAATAAATAAGCAAATGGCGGAAGCGTCCCGCTAAAGCGATCGGAAGATTAACGCTTCTCGGCGGCGGCGGCGAGCCCCCCTCCCCCTCCCCGAACGAAAATCGCGCTTTTCGACGCATATTAAATTGGAATAAGTTTATTTTTAAATATTATTCTTCGTTTAAAAAAGACGACGGCTCGGATTAGCGGGGGATTGATTGAAAATTCATTTTCCTCGTCCGCTTTTTAGGGAAAAGCGTATAACGAATTCAAATCGGTGCACTGCCTTAAAAATAGATTACGAAAACATGTAAAGTAAACGAGGTTATAATAATATGCTGATTTCTCCCCATTTTTTATTCATAATTTTTTTTAGGCCCGAATTAGAAAGGGAACATTTAAGAATGGGCGCGTGTGCGTGTGTAGGCCTCCGCCGAAAGCTTAGCGCCTTTTTATCTTAACGCGTTTTTAAATATCGCTATTATTGCTTGATCCATCATCATCCATTTTCCAACTTATCTCTTGTTCCGCCATTTCAACACTTTACAATCAGTTTTTCAAGTTTTAAAAGTCTTACACTAAAACCGACATTGAAAAATTGAAAATTCTTGTATATTAAATGAGTTTCTTCGAATAACAGAAAGAAAAATGAAGCCTCGCCGTGTTCGAACGATTTTTGTATCGAACTCTTCCCAATTTTTTTCTCTTTTACCGCCGTTTCCAAATTTTGGCGTAAAAGTTTAAATTATTCTCAGAAGGCTTTGCTTTAAGCACTATTCGCAATAATAAACTTTAAAAACAATTGAATGCGTTCATTAAACCAATTATTACCTAAAAAATATTATTAATTGTTGTTGAGACAATTTCGATCATTCCTTCTCACTTGCACTTATACTGTTCTCGTATGTTCTCGCTCTCTCCCACTCGTTGCAATATTAAATATGCGAACCCGAACGAATCTTTGTAGGGCAGGCCGGGGTTAGAAGTCACATTTTTTGTTCTTTTGCATTTATTCTAGTTTAAGAAAAAATAAAGACTTTTTCTCTACCATTATCTAATGAGAACATATTATAATTTTTATGAAAAAAGAGAAGTGTGACTTTTAACTCCGTGCCTGGGGTAAGTAGTCACATACTAAATAAAAGGTAAACGACAAAACAAATGCTTATTTTTATTAAAGGTAAAATGTTGTTTGTAACAAATTTTACCTAAGAAAGGAACGAAAAATATCTTAATCATAATTAAAGAAAATAAAAATATTTGCTGTGAGCGAATAGTAACTTCTATCTAACGAACTTAGGTTATGTTAACAAAAATGACACAAATATAATTACAGCCAATCGTTAAATGTAGTAAAACTCTTAGAAACCAATAAAAAAGGCCGCACATATTTACGGTGTTGCATTGCACATGTGACAACTAGCCCCCGTTAACTTGAGACAACTTTCCTCAAAACAGTTTTTGACAATTAACTCCCAAAATAAATTTAAATCAATGGTCATTTAAGAAACCATACGAATGACATCATGAAGCATATCTTAAACATCATAAATACACGAAAAAGTATACTACTATGCAAAATTTAAATATATTTACGCGACTCAACACAGATTCACAAAAAATTACTTTCACTGTACAAAAAAACGAACGCATATATTTTTTTTACGGTATTTCAGAGCGAACTGAAGTGAAGGACGCAAGTAGGTATTGTGCTCGGCCTTCTTTGACACGGGTAAACAAATTTATTAATTCATTAGGTTTGCTGTAATGGCTTTTGTGACAACTTACCCGTGAGACAACTATACCCGGTCTCCCCTATTACTTTTTTCCCGATTTTTTTTTAAAACATTTAAGTGTTTTAAATCTGAGGACCGTACGTCGAAAAAATGAATTGTTTTTCGATTAAAACTGTTATTAAATATTGTTTATTGGATTGCGCGTCCGTGCTTTTTTCGTTTTAGATTTTTCGGCTTTATTTTCGATTCGCGTAATAAATAGGAAGGATAAGTCTATAAAACAAGTAAGCTGTAGAAATTTGCGCTTTGTCATTAATTTATCATCCTTTGTTCGCCGACTTTAAAACAAATCGCCCTCGTTTGCTAGAATACCGGAAAATTTTACACGTACCGATAAAAACGAAAAGCAACCCCTTAAATCTGCGTTATTTTTAAATGGAAAGCCATTTAAGTTTTTTGATTTATCTCCGAGTTATTTGAAAAACTTATATTACGGAGTACACTACGTTGAAGCAAACAAAGGCCCCGGATAATACAGGGTGTTTTGGAGAAAATGGTAACATTTTAAGGGCATGTTTAAAAAGCCAAAATGAGCTCATGTTTGACGTTTAACGATGACCAAATTTTTACAGTGTCATAAAACTATACACTATCCCGCCAACAGAAATAGTCAAGCCACGCCCCACTAAATTGAACCAATGTATGCAGTGGCCAGTTTCACACGTTTCAAATTAATAAACGTGGGGGGGGGGATTCAATAATTAATCGTTTTCATTACGTATCTAAATATAGACAAACGTACATCAAAGTATTTAAAAATACTGTTTTTTAGCTGAATAGGAACAACGGTGAATTTCGGTGAATTATAGGAACAAATAACCCAAATAACTTCACTGCAATCCGCAAAACGTAATAGCCGGTAATGCAGAGATCAATTTTGTCTTCGATCTTGCAGGACATAAATGCTTGTACGGTTGCTTGTGTTATGTGTTTTAAAAATTCAGCCAATAGAAAAAAATCTATTTAAATTTAGCGCACATTTGTGGGAGTGGTTTAACTATTTCTGTTAGGCGGATAGAGTATAGAATTGTCTCAAATTGTCGTTTCGGACAACTGCATCAAAGTTAACTTGATTAACTTTGTAAAAAAAGAAAAACTTAGTTATCTCGTAAACAAATGGAAATCGGACTTGAACATGTGATCGGATTTTCGCTTCTGTGACATGTTCTTAAAATATTTCTATTTTTTTTTTTTGAAACACCCTGTATACGAACTAAATTTAAAAAAATTGGCAGGTGTAAAATCTACGTCCAATCAGCACAACACAATTGATATTAGTAAACACACTGTTAACTAACGTGAACAATTTTTTTCTTGTTAAAACGGGACGCTTGGTAATCGTGCTTAAAACCGAGTGTGCGCATTCGAGCTCAAAGTGGCACATTCCGATCTCGGGAAAATGAAGCGCGCCGCTCCGCGTCGCGCTTCATTTGCCTCCCTCGCTCGGAAATGTGCCACTTTTCGCTCGAATGCGCACATCTTCGTATTTATTACATCACTATAATTTACCAGAAGCTTTTTCAAATCAAAATTTTTAATTTAATTCAGTAAATATGGATTTTATATTCGAAAAACATATTTAGCATAGCAATATGTGGAAGGGAGGGAGAAGATACAATGTGTTTTACTTAAACCAATTCGTTATTGGATATTAAAATATATTTCTTATCATTGAACTGTCATAAAGTACAATTTTGTGGATTTTATTTCATTTTATTTATGCAGTATGGCAAACCCCACCTAGTATGGCATGTGACATTTAGTCGCCTAGTATGCGGAACGTTAAAAGCGTTTTCTGTGACCGAATTGCACGGTTTTTGTATTTTTTTAATTTATTGTCAAATAAATGACACTTAGCTCAAGACCGTATTTCGATTTCGTTAAATTCGTAAGAAAAATTTATTTACAAGTAAGGACAAACGTGAAATTTATCACATTTTTAAAATTGCCGTCAGTTGTTTTTTTTTTTACTCCGAGTGTACCGTAGAAACACAGCGTCACACCAGGTTACGCCACTGTATTACATATTCTAAAGTCAATTTTCAATTTCTTTTCTCTAATTCGTAAATAAAAGGTCTTTAAAATTTCAACCCTTAAATTAAAAATATTTAAAAAGGCTCAAAGAGATGCAATCGCTCCCTTTCCTAATTAAAATGCGCACTTTTGCAAAAAACACTGTGTGTGTGTGTGTGTGGAATTTTCGAGATTACCTATAAAGTAAATCCGTAACAGACAAAGTGCATTACGAGGGAAGCGAAGTGAATGGCCCGAATGGGGCGTGGTGGAGCGTCTTGGCGCCGGCGTCGCCAGACAAAGGATGCCCTTACTGCAAAACTTGCTAATGATACATTGCCACATTAACACAGCTCATGGAATAAAACTAAAAGGTCAACATCCTTCGCAAATTTTAATTAATTACCCTCTTTTTTTGGGGCGAGGGGCGGGGGATCGATTTCGAGCGCAAAAGAAATGTCCACAACTGAAGTTACGATTCAAGGGTTGTTTTTCGTTTTTTGGATTGGCCGCCGTGGAAAACGCTCTTCGGTAGAATAGACTTGTGTGACAATTAAAGGGTGTTTTCAAATTCGGAAAATTTTTCCAATTGAAAACACCCAAAAGCAATTTTATTGCTTTACATTGTTTTTTTTCGTAAATACGGACTTGAAATTTGAGATGGTGATTGATTAACTTTTAAAGCTCAAAAAAAAATAAATTGAGGTAGTTTTTTTTTAGAACAGAAATTGTTGCGAGGTTTTTAGCATTATACCGGGTGTTCTAACATCAACGTACACATTTTAAATGCGATTTCTTACGAGAGAAGGGGATCGCGAAAATATTTTGATTAACCGGGGCGCCTTAGGAATTTTGTTTACATCGGTCAGAATTTTGAGAAATGGGGCGCTACTTTTCAATTCCGTTTGAAATGTGTTCGTTGATTTTAAAACACCCGGTGTAATTTTAAATAAAATAAAAAATCGTATCATCTGTTCTAATCTTAAGTACGGTTCTGAGTTTTCAGGTGGCAACTAAAGGGGTTTTTTAAAAGCAGTAAATTAATCAGGGGTTTTGCTCCCCACAGGATACCCCCTGTGGAATTTTTTAATTTTATGTTTTATTATGATGAAAGCGATAAATTTAAAATAATCGTATGTTTTGTGTTTGTGTTAGTACGGGCCTGAAATATTCAGGAACGGTCAATGGCGTCTTTAAATATTAGGGACAAAATCAGGGACGTTGTGCCCTCGTAGGCAACCCTTAGGGAATTGTTTTAATTTTGTCTATTTTTTTGTCTGGATATGCTCAAGTTTAAAATTTTTAGCAGCCGTTGTTGTTCAAATATCTTTTTGAAATTTTAGAAGACGATTAATAAGGTCTTAGATATCAAAAAAATATATATATGGGAGCGATATTGTAAAAGGGCGCTTTGGTGGAATTATTTTAATTTATATACTTTTACGAATGAAAGTAATAAACTTTTAACAAATGTCTGGTATCAAGTACGGCTCTGAAATTGTATAGGACTATTAATATGTTTTCTAGAAATGCAGAAAAAAATTAGGGGGCTCGTACCTACAGAGGGAGTCTTTAATTTTTTTTTTAATTTTTTTTTTTTTATATAAGCAAATCTTAACCCTGAACAATGTATTGAAACTCTCTTTGCTTAAATGTCGGCTATAATTTTAACAAAATATTAGGATACACATCCCCCCCCATAAATTTAATTTTTTACAGAATATGTAGGCATAACAATTTTTAAGTTATTAAGCCTAATTTTGATTAAGAACGGTGCTGAAACTTTTAGTAATAATTAACAATATTCTTAAATATTAAGTAATAAATGGGGGTTATATTTCTTAAAAAAATTAATGAGGAATTTAAAAAAATATAACTGCATAGGATGAATTTTAAAAAAATCATCGAAGCCGCTGCTGTTTGGGTACGGTTTCAAAATTGTAGATAACAATTAATAAGGGGCTTAATTTTCAGAAAAAAAATTAGGAGACGCATATGCCCACGGAAAGCCCCCCGGGGAATTTTTTTAAGTTTCCTTATTTTTACATCTGAAGTGTAATAAATTTTAAAAAATTCACAATATCGTTTCTGGTTTAATACGGCCCTGCATTTTTAGAAAACAATTAATATAGTCTTTATGTATTTGGAAAAAAATTGAGAGCGCTATATCTTCATAGACGGCCCATAGAGAATTTGTTTAAATTTTGAATATTTTTATAAACGAGTTTAAGAAATTGCTAAAGCCATTTCTGTAAAGTTGCGTGTCGGGCAATTTTAGTCAGCATTTAATTATTAGGAAAAAAATGAGAGGGGCGAAGCGCCCAAAAAATAACCTTAAATTTTATGAATGCAAAGAGCACTCCTAAAACGAAATCAATACGAGGAGCAAAAGAAAAAGCTTAATCGGAAATTTTCCATTTAAAATGGATAAATGCAAGTGGAAATTGACAAATAAATTTGTAAGTAGAATCAATAAACCGTTCAGTTAAGTTAAAATATATTAGGTTTGCGACGATTAACCAATTTAAAATTTAATATAACCAATTCTAAACGGAGCAAAGTTTAATAATTGATGTACTACGAATTTATATGCTTTAAACTGTAATTGAAATTGTTCATTAATCAACAAACACACACACGCCGAATCGATTTTCATTTAAATCTGCGATTTTCAAACTTACGGACGCCTCTCGCTCGGGTCTCGTGCAAAGGGGGGCGCAAAAATCGATTTTTTTCTATTTACGCGATTTACAAAAATGAAAATTCAAAAAATAAACATTATTAATTAAAAAACTTTGGTAAAATTTAAATTAATAAATTTTTGTGAATGGTGCTTAAAATTTTACGTTCGAAAAACGTATTTACTATAGCAATGGGTAGAAGGGAGCGAAAAGATACCATAATTTTGTTAGTGAAAGTGAGAGGGAATGATAAAAATTATTTACTAATTTTTCGTCCTTAAAAATTATTGTGAATCACGCTTAAAACCGAGTGTGCACATTCGAGCTCAAAGTGGCACATTCCGATCTCGGGAAAATGAAGCGCGCCGCTCCGCGTCGCGCTTCATTTGCCTCCCTCGCTCGGAAATGTGCCACTTTTCGCTCGAATGCGCACATCTTCGTATTTATTGCATTTGTCTACTTAGTCTTCGCTCTTTCAATTCATAAATTTTAATTTAGTTTGGTAAATATCGATTTTATGTTTGAAAATCGTATTTACCATAGCAATGGGTGGAAGGGAGCGAAAAAATACGATAATTTCGTTAGTGAAAGTGAGAGGGAATGATAAAAATTATTTAACCGAATTTTTGTCTAATTTGTTGGCTTAAATTATTGCGAATCACGCTTAAAACCGAGTGTGCACATTCGAGCTCAAAGTGGCACATTCCGATCTCGGGAAAATGAAGCGCGCCGCTCCGCGTCGCGCTTCATTTGCCTCCCTCGCTCGGAAATGTGCCACTTTTCGCTCGAATGCGCACATCTCCGTATTTATTGCATTTGCCTACTTATTCTTCGCTCTTTCTATTTATAAATTTTAATTAATTTTGGTAAATATCGATTTTATGTTCGAAAAACGCGTTTTACCATAGCAATGGGTGGAAGGGAGCGAAAAGATACGATAATTCCATTAGTGAAAGTGAGAGGGAGTGATTAAAATTTTTAACGGATTTTTTGTCTAATTTATTGGCTCCGTATGCTGTTAAAACAAAACGAAGTTATTAATTTTATCGTTTAAATATCATGTTTTAGAATAAATTGGGGCGTAGTTAGATTTTTTATTTATTTTTTCGGTTTTTTAACTTGGGCGCAATCAAATTTTACATTTCTAATTGAATTAAGGCCTTCCCCTACTTTTTTAATGGTAATTAGATGTTTTTAATTTCTTTTCTCGTTTACTGTAAACTCTACTAAACAATTTTCATGCAATAATTTTCCCGAATTTTGCGATTTTAAAAAAAATGTAAAGAAACAAAAATAAAACGCGCAATAGTTAGCCGCTTTATTATTTCCATATTTAAATAAATCTAAAAATCGTGCCTCTTCGACGCTTCAATTTCCCATTTTCCATTTCCTTTCGACTTATCTTTCTAAACACCATGTCACACCTTGTATCTGATTTTTGCAATAAGCTAAAGAACCTTTTAGAGGTAAAACGCGCTGCTTAATGCTTTCAGAAAGACTGACACTAAATCCAATAAAAAGCGATTTCTTCCCCCAAAAAACAACGACTTTTAATATTTTATTCGAGATAGGAAAAAATGCACTTTCAACTCTTCGATTTCTTTCAATTTTATATAAAAATTTCGGAAACGAGGCCTAGTCCTCATTTTTTTTAATAACTTTCTTGAAAGGCCCTCAAACAGAATTGGCGTTTGTGTGGTTTAAATACGGCCCTGTAATTGTTAATTAAGAATTATAAAACCCGCTCGCAAACTTCTTTTTTCAGCATCATTTATTTTGAAAATTTCAGAAGAAGAAAAAAATTAAAAAAATATCCTTTACGCGCGGTTGAAGTAAAACTTTGATGGTTATGGCATATACAGTCGAACCTCGATAAGTCGAAGTTGAAGAGAAAGTAAAAATAATTCGAGTTATCGATATAAAAATATTAACGTTGAAAGGCAAGTCCTAGGGAAACAGGTTCGAGTTATCAAAAATTCGGCTTATCGAGGTGCGACTGTATTACTAAAAATATTAAATTAAATAATGTATGACGATTTTTTTTGAGCCATATTAGAAGAATTTCAGCCAGAGTAAGCATTAACGGTCACTGTTTTAAAATACACGTATTTATTTAAAATTCCTAACCTAAAATCAGCCATATTATTAAGCCACGCTTCCATCTTATCCTCAAGTCCACCTAAAGAAGTTTTACTTCAAAAATTGAATTTTCAAATTTTACAAAAATTAAATTTTTTTTTAATAGAAATGACGTGAACTAGCTAATGTAAAAAATTTAAATTAATAATTTTTTTGTCGATCTCTGCTGCCCACGCACACATTCACGCGCGCGCCGGTTTTCATCACAAATTAACAAACAAAGATTACTCGAAAACGAAAAGGATTACAAGAACAAATTGAGAGATCAACTTGTAATACATTTTAAATGCGAAACAAATTATAAAAGATCTCTTTAAGAGTGCGCCATTTCCTTTCTGCCGTTTTAATCTCTATAAACATTTTTTTTCTGCCAAAAGGCGAATTTGTATAATTAAAAAGGCGAGCATTCGAAACGTCCAAAAGATAACGGGGGAGCCAGAAAAGAATAAAGCGCCCCCCGAAATTTGTAAATTGTGTCAAGTAGATCAAAGATCAAACGCCTACATCGTAAAGGGGTATCATGTCGGGGGCTATAAAGATCAATGAGTCAGTTGGTACTGAAATATAGGGGATCTTTACACACTCACCACCTCGGCGGTTTCCTAATTACAGCAGAAATCTGAAGAGCTTTACAGGCTACACTTTAACACGTAACACATTCGTTCGGGAATCGATAGGGTTCACATTTTATTGGACCTTTAAACAATGCATCCGGTTCCGCACCCTTTTTATTTTATTTCGTTCGATTTTGCGAAAAAAACTGGGCCTTTTCGTTTCGGGCGCCCGAAGAGAAAAACGTCGCTCCCCTAGTTTCATATAAATGGGTGGTATATGTATATGGGACAATGCACCCCCTTCGATTCTGCTCAAACACGCTCATGATTTTTTTTCAAATTTTTTTCGACCATTCGTTTCTGAAATATTATTTTTTTTTGCAAAATTTAAGTATTTCTTTTTGACGTGCACGTTGGTTTGAAAAAAATGCACCAATTGGATCGTTTTTTTTTTTTGGATTTAATATAAATTATTGCCTTAAGGGGATGTTGAGGTGGGATAGTCCAAACCAAAAATTTGCAATGTTATCATTCAGAAATGCCTTGTATTAATTTAACTATATTTATTATTATTATCAAAAAAAATTTAATCGTATAAATATTGTTTATTAAATGTTATTAAATAATTTTGAATGAATGGATTAGCTTGTGTATGTTTTGTCCAAACTTATAGAAAAAAAAAATGGAAAATAAAGGTTACGTAATTATATTTTATAAATTTTGAAAAATTATCAAAATAACAAAAATAATAGAATTAAAAAAATA
The DNA here is from genome assembly GCA_036325965.1 of Sinopyrophorus schimmeli. NCBI lineage: Eukaryota > Metazoa > Arthropoda > Insecta > Coleoptera > Elateridae > Sinopyrophorus > Sinopyrophorus schimmeli. The sequence goes on from JARFIZ010000325.1 coordinate 2,027,657, forward strand.
ATTTTAATAGTTAAAAATGAAGTAATTAATTCAAAATAACAAATAAAAAACTCAAAATTCCAGTGTTTCGAAACGGCAACACTTTAACGTCATTTAATGTTGGCTCTACTGACACGTTAATATATCGATATATTATTTAACCGATTTTTTGTCTAATTTTTTGGCTCCGTATGCTTCTAAAACAAAACGAAGTTATTAATTTTATCGTTTAAATATCGTTTGCATGATATTACAAAAATAAAATAAAAATGAAGTAATTAATTCAAAATGAGAATTAAAGAACTCAAAATTTCAGTGTTTCGAAACGGCAACACTTTAACCTCATTTAATGTTGGCTCTACTGACACGCTAATATATAGATATATTTTATTTTGGGGTTACTTATTATTACAAATTACTTATTATTTTTTATTAATCTATAAGTATTTGTTTTAAGAACAATTATATAAATCTCAATATTAATATGTTTGAATTATATTGGATTTAAGTTTTACTTATTTATTTATATTGTTATTTTTATAAATACAATTTTCAACATAAATATTTTATTAATGAAACAATTAAAACAAATGCTTTAAATTATATTAATAAAATCTAATACCCATTGCAAACCTATTATTAATTAAACTTAATATTATTTACTTGTACATATGTTTTAATTACATAACCTTAAACCATACAATTTAATATATTGAAATTGTCTGTCTTATTGCTAAATGCAACGTTGCCGCTATTTCAGACATTAAATATAAATCATTCACAAGTACCCCTAATAATTGGTATTTTTCATAAGGTGAAAGCATCCTAATTAAATTTGAAATATTTTAAAATAATCACAAAATTTCAATATTCAACATAAATAAATTGTGTATTGATGGCATTTTTTTTTAATGTTTAAAAGCAAAAAATGTGTCATTTTCATATCAAATTGACGAGTTCTGCATTAGACAACATGTATTGTTAATTTCGATTTATATTTAAATAAGCTTCCTAAAAACTTAAAATTAATCATAGCAAATTTCTAAACCAATTAATCTATAAATAAATGTGTACAAAATAGTTGTCATATTTTACGTTTAACGCCTCAACCTCCTTAACACCGCGTGCTAAACTCTTCCCTTCATACGATCGGAATTTTCGTAACGCTCCAAAAATTGTGGGGCCCCCTCGACAAAGAAGTTTTACTTCAAAATTGCGTTTTCGCTAACGCTTTTGCGTTTTTTTACAACAATTTCGTAAGCAACTCCACTTCGACCATTAAAATTGAAGAAAACCACTTTTATTTCTAAGATGTAATCGAAGGGGGTGTACCTAGCATCCTCTGCACTTTATACCGCATAAATATTTATGGGGTGCGAATGCTCCCATCTGCTTTTCTAAGCAAATATTCAGTCAAGAATAAACTTTAGATGTTAAGCCGTAACGTTATGCAAGTATATTCAAATTTTATACATTGTATGTTGCACCTAAAGCTAAAGGGATGATAACGAATTAGAATAACGTTTGAACTCGAAAGTCATTTAAACGTAAGGGCGCGCGCACACGCGCCACTTTAAGGGTTGCAAAATTCCGTAAATAGCGAAGCTCGGCGGTTACTTCCCCGAGCGCTTTGATCTTTTCCCCCCCGCGCGCTTATCATTCGAAAAAATGCCACTAAATTTTTCTTTTATTCGCCGAAAAGTGTTTGCGTTCGGCTCGTGCTTAAAAGGTTTCTCGATTTTTGGGGGACGGCTCGAATGGAATTTCGAAAATCGAGCAGAAGTTCTAAACAAACAGTCGGAATATATTAAATAGAAGAAAAAAGCACAATAGCGTAAAGGTCTTTTGTGCGCCGTTTTTACTGTTCAAAATGGGAGTTGAAAATAGCTCACAGGCTCACATTTTCAACACCCTACTTTATATAAAATATTCTCGAGTGCAAAGAAAACGGATTACGTTTTAGGTACAAAATAAAATTACGATCCCTTCTCCCCTTGTTTGCCTTTTCCCGAAATCTTTAAACGCGTTTCTCATTCTAACCCCGGCCACTTTGGATTTTAAATTCGGTTATTATTATACTTTAATAAGTTTTTTTTTATTTTTCCGAAAAACGCCTTTTGAAATTGTCATCAATGTTGTTTTTTTGTCAACATACAGCTCTGAATTATAAAAACAGATTTAACCTTATGAAAAATACGCATTATTAGGGATACTTCTGAATAATTTACGTTTAATGGCTGAAATAACGGCAACGTTGTATTTAGCAATAATGACAGAAAATTTCATTATATTAAATTTAAATTAGTGTTTTAAAAAATGTTTGAAGACCCAGTTTCTGACACTTAAAATTTTTATTGCTGTAGTTTCTGATACTGGCATCTGCCTAGTTTCTAACACTCCATATGTCAAAATTATTCGTCATTTATTGGGTTATACACTATCAAATTTAAATTTATTATAATCAAACATAATTTGTTATAATGTATCATTTATTATAAATAAAATGTTAATTTTTTCAACACAAAAATAATTAAAATATTACAATTAAATATTATAAAAACAAATACGTAAACATAACATAGGTTAGAATTTGAGTGTCAATAACTGTAACATACCTATAAAATTGAGCCTAGTTATTGACACTCTTATTTTAATAATAAAATATAATTTACTATGGTGTTTTAATATTTAAAAATAAAGAGTAGTTAATTATTAATCGAACCATATATTTTTTATAATATTTTTATACTTACATGATGATTAAATCACTAATTCAATAGTCGAACGCTCTTCTGTCAATTGCTTAGAGTTTAGACCATAACCAAAAAATGGCTTCCACAGTCACTCTGAGCTTAAATATTATTTTATATTAAGTGATTTGCTTTTGTAACTCATATCGTCGTCAAAAAATTAATTTTTCAATTCGAGGTAATTTTCTTTTTATTAATTCAAAGTAAAGTTGAAAGTGTCAGAAATCGGATCAGTGTCAATAACAGGGTCTTTTACCTTATAGTTGAGTAAACGAAACAAGCAATGCACATAATGTCAAAATTATGATGTCAATTTTAAATTTAAAAAAAAATGTCTGACATTTTCGCGCGTTACAAGTGAAACTTTTTAGGTTCTAGAAACATTGCATTGCTCATTTTGCATTTGTTGACAATTTTATTAGTTCCGGCTTGGAAAGTGGTTATGTGGAATTTAATTGAAGTAAATCTTTTTTAATTCATTAATTTATACCCTAAGAAGAAGTAGAAACATTTATTTCAACTACCGTTTGAGTCAAAGAAGGAGAATTGTTTCACTTTTTGTCTGATCCAGGTCAATTTGCCCTAACGTGCTAAAGAAGTTTCACTTCAAAATAAAAATTTTAAATAGAAACTGAACAGGGTTGTTTATTTTTTTAAGTTTCTACTAGTGTCGTGCATGGCTTGTTTAGTTGTCTCATTTTTATTTGCGCCCATAGAGGGGGGTGGAGATTTATAAAAATAACAATATAAATAAGTGAAACTTAAATCCAATATAATTCAAACATATTAATATTGAGATTTGAATAATTGTTTTTAGAACAAATATAGATTAATATGAAATAATAAGTAATATGTAATAATAAGTTAACACAAAATTAAATATATCTATATTAGCGTGCCAGTAGAGCTAACATTAAATGACGTTAAACTGTTGCCGTTTCGAAACACTGAAATTTTGAGTTCTTTAATTCTCATTTTGAATTAATTACTTCATTTTTTACTATTAAAATTATTTTATTTTTGTTATATCATGCAAACGATATTTAAACGATACAACTAATAACTTCGTTTTGTTTTAAGAGCATACGGAGCCGAAAAATCGGTTAAATAATTTTAATCATTCCCTCTCACTTTCACTAATGAAATTATCGTATCTTTTCGCTTCCTTCCACCCATTGCTATGGTAAATACGTTTTTCGAGCATAAAATCGATAATAACCAAACTAAATTAAAATTTATGAATTGAAAGAGCGAAGAATAAGTAGACAAATGCTATAAATACGAAGATGTGCGCATTCGAGCGAAAAGTGGCACATTTCCGAGCGAGGGAGGCAAATGAAGCGCGACGCGGAGCGGCGCGCTTCATTTTCCCGAGATCGGAATGTGCCACTTTGAGCTCGAATGCGCACACTCGGTTTTAAGCACGATTCACAATGATTTAGGCCAATAAATTACACGAAAGGTCAGGTGAATAATTTTAATCGGTCCCTCTCACTTGCACTCACGAGATTATTGTATCTTTTCGCTCCCTTCCACTCATTGCTATGGTAAATACATTTTTCGAATATAAAATCGATATTTACTATATTAAATTAAAATTTTTGATTTGAAGAAGCATATGCTAAATTATATTGATGTAATAAATACGAGGATGTGCGCATTCGAGCGAAAAGTGGCACATTTCCGAGCGAGGGAGGCAAATGAAGCGCGACGCGGAGCGGCGCGCTTCATTTTCCCGAGATCGGAATGTGCCACTTTGAGCTCGAATGTGCACACTCGATTTTAAGCACGATTACCAAGCGTCCCGTTTCAACAAGAAAAAAATTGGTCACGTTAGTTACACCCCACCTCGTACACGGGGTGTTTTTTTACAATTTCCAAGTTTTTTTGCCACGCAACACTCGAACGCCATAAAACTAAAAACAATCGAAACAAAATCAAAAGATTCGAATTAAGCTTCCAAAATCTAAGCCGATATATCAAAAGGTGGCCGATGAAATTGTATTTCCAGCTTTCCCACGAATTTCCTCGCTCCGAACCGTACTTTATCTTATCCTATTTCCGCAATGCCATATTAATGACACTTTGGTGATGTCTAAATCAGCAGGTTCATCTCCTGAAGGATAAGCTCGCCCTTAATTACGCATTCCGCCCCCTTCGTTTTTTCGCGTTTCGGACCGGCCCCCATTCAGAAAACGGAGAAGTGCGAGATTTTTGGATTAGGACAAAAATCAAAGTCCCTTAATGGGCGCCTCAAAGAAAGGGCGCCATAAAATTTTTTTATTAGGGTTCTATTAGTGTATTTGTTCTGACCGTAAATTTCTCAGATTCAATAGCTTCAAAGCATATTTTCTACTTTAATACCTTCTCTAACATCCGGTTATTTCGCGATACAAAAGATGTAATTACATTTACTGAAAGAGCAACCGGAAGAAAATCTAATCTCGGTACTTTGTTGTTATTTTTTCCTTTTTTCCCCTTCTCTCTATCTCCCTCTAATTATTTCTTGGGGAATTAACTCTTCGTCTTTTTCTCTTGTCAACAGGAAAAAAATTGAATTAATTAACAATTTAAAATTTAAAATGCTTTTAAGTTGCGAAAAATAAGTCGAAGTTCAGAAAGAGTTTGTTTCATGATTTTTAATGTTTCCAAAAGCGTTATCAATTGCTAATTGAAATTTCAGGACCGTATTCACATAGAAATAAATTATACATTTTTCCAAAAATATTTATTCGACTTTAAAAAATTTCCAAAAGACGCTCTGTTTAAACCACACGTGTCTTAATTTTTTTGCTGTTATAGAAAGCTCTTATTAATCACTTATTAAAATTTCAGGACCGTATTTATATTTTTTTAAAAATTATGTGGAATAAAAATTTCTTTATCGCTGTTAAAATATTTCCAAAAGGCATCACGTTTAAGGCACACATTTCTTGATTTTTTTGCTTTTATAGAAAGACCTTATCAATCACTTACTACATTTTCAGGACCGTACTTCCGTCGGAACAAATTGTACAATTTTTTTAAAAATTGTATAGCACAGAAATTTCTGTATCGTTCTTAAAAAAATTCCAAAAGACGCGCTGTTTAAGGCACATATGTCTTAATTTTTTTGCTGTTATAAAAAGATCTTATTAATCATTTACCAAAATTTCAGAACCGTATTTACATCGGAACAAATTATACATTTTTTTAAAAATTATGTGGAATAAAAACCTTTTTATCGTTCTTAAAAAATTTCCAAAAGGCACCCCGTTTGAAGGCACACATTTCTTGATTTTTTTTAAATTTAATTAGCCTTTATTAATTACCTACTGAAATTTCAGGGCCGTATTTACATCGGAACAAATTGTACATTTTTTTTTTAAATTGTATAGGACAGAAATTTGTGTATCGTTCTTAAAAAAATTCCAAAAGGCACCCCGTTTAAGGCTCACATTTTTTGATTTTTTTGCTATTATAGAAATCTTTTATCAATCACCTACTAAAATTTCAGGACCGTACTTTCATTGGAACAAATAATACATTTTTTTTTAAAATTGTTTAGACAGAAATTTGTGTATCTTTTTTAAAAAACTTCGAAAAGACGCGCTGGTTAAGGCACATATGTCTTAATTTTTTTTGCTGTTATAAAAAGCTCGTATTAATCATTTACCAAAATTTCAGGTCCGTACTTCCATTGGAAGAAATTGTACATTTTTTTTTAAAATTGTATGGGACTCAAATTTGTATATCGTTTTTAAAAATTTTTTAAAAGGCACCTCGTTCAAGGCTCACATTTCTTGATTTTTTTGCTATTATAGAAAGCCCTTATCAATCACTTACTGAAATTTCAGGACCGTATTCACATCGAAACAAATTGTACATTTTTTTAAATTGTATGGGACAAAAATTGGTGTATCGTTCTTAAAAAATTTCCAAAAGGCGCGCTGTTTAAGGCACATGTGTCTTGATTTTTTTGCTGTTATAAAAAGCCCTTAGTAACCATTTTCCAAAATTTCAGGATCGTATTAACATCAAAACAAATTATACATTTTTTTTAAAATTATGTGGAATAAGAACTTTTTTATCGTTCTTAAAAAATTTCCAAAAGGCACCCCGTTTAAGGCACACATTTCTTGATTTTTTTTCTATCATATAAAGCCCTTATCAATCACCTACTAAAATTTCAGGACCGTACTTCCATCGGAACAAATTATACATTTTTTTTAATTTGTATAGGAAAGAAAGTGTATCGTTCTTAAAAAATTTCAAAAGACGCCCCGTTTAAGGCACGTGTTTTATTAAACGATTAAACATTTTAACCATAAAAAATTGTATAGGGTGTTGCAAAAAATGTTGGAGAAAATAGCGCCTAACGGGGTTTCTGGGGGAAAAAAATGATGAATCGATCAGGATCGAGTTTAATAAACAAGTCCCATCGAAATTAGAGAAGTAAAACATCACTCAAGGAACTTTATCAGACTACTAATATAATCTTAGAGAGTCCTAATGCTTTTGAATGGGTTCTCAATACACAAAGGAATGCTTTCCGAAATAATTCCGGAATGTACCTAAGCACGTCGTCCGAAGGCAGGTTTATGAATGTTAATGAGAACGAATTTTCATTTCTGACATTCTATCTGACTACCATAACTCGATTATTGCTTTATATTCCAAGAATTTTCCACTAAATAACCGAAAAAATATAAAATTTTATTTCCTACGGAATAATTAGAACGAGCGTCGTTCGTATCGGACTTTTTAAATAATGAATATTATATTACTCTCTCACTCCCTCCCACTGTTTTCTTCTGTTAACAAATTGACCTTGTATTGTATTGCTGAAATGTGGTCTTTCATTTTTAATTAAACGCTTATTAAGAAAATAGATTAATTGTTCTCAAAGTGGCATATTTTTTGTATGGAGTTTGATGCTTTTTAATTTAGTAAAAATTTTACTTAAATAGGGTAAAAAGTCGAGTGTGTGACCGTCTATCAGTGAACGACCGTTACGAGATATATTTTTTATGGCAATTAAAAAAAATAATTTTTATTTATGATATAGGGTAAACGCGCCGGTTAGCCGGCCAGCGCCCGTTCTCGTCCAGTCAGCACTAAAACAAATAAAACAATAAAACATGAATTGTTAAACAAACTTGTGATGCGCTATTTACTTACAGTCATATTTAGTATTAATTATAATACCTCAACTTCCTGTTGTGACTTTCTGTTATAAATCTAGACCCCCATGGACGAAAACGGGAACTGTTTTTTAACTGGCCGACAACCGGCGAACTTGCCCTATTTGTTTATTTTTTTTACTTTATTATTCGTTTTTAAAAAATGAATCACTTAATCATAACACTGGGCTATACCCGGTCATTCGTTAGACGAAGGTGGTCATTTACTGAACTCTATATGTTATATTCTTTTTAGTTAATTCTACAAAGTTTTTCACCAAATTGCGATGTTCTGGCTCGAGATAAATCCACAAAATCGACAGGCTTTGTATTAAATTTAATGATTTTTAATTTAATAAAAAAAAATAATTCAATTTATATATAAATGTGCCATTTTGAGCTCGAATGTATAACATTCACCTTTAAGTACAATTTCACAATAATTCACTTACTCAAATTTCTTTATTAAAAATTATAAAATCTCAGTGGCGCACTCCAACATTTTTCTCTTCGCAAATATTTCGACCTCCCCTGTAGGACAATTTAATAAACGAATTGCGACACCATTTCAGCAGTAAATGTAATATTAATAGCTGCAATCTGTTCCATTTGGGCTCGTCAAACTTTCGTCGACATTTCGGCGGTTGCCCCCACTAATAAGTGTAAAATAATACATTTCTGACATATTTAACGTCCGCAAATGATTAGTTTTCCCTTCGATCAATCGCCAAATTGCGCATCGCCATCGAAACCCCAAAAAAGCGCGGCGGCTTTGCAAATATTTCAAAGTTCATTTCCACGGATTTAATTTTGATTAGGAATTAAGCGTTTCGATTGAAAAAGATAACGGCTCGGGCGGGGGGAGGGGGGAGGGCCTTCGGGGCTAAAGTTCGTCGACTTAAAAATTTGCGTGCCGTCGGGCCGTTTGTTTGGCGCGTTCGGGGGCGTCCTTAAAAATTGATAAAAGTCTCGGAAATAATTGTTGCTTCCAACAAATTTCAGCGAGCTTAGTTGGCTTGGAAATTATTGCCTTTAGTGTATCAGTCTGATTTATTGGAATCCCTTCCGCCTACAAATCTAATCTTATTTTATTGGCTTTAGTGTATTTAAAAGAAGGAAAAGTTTTATTTATTATTATTTTCGTTCGGTTTTTGGGATTTGTTGTTTCGGATCGTCGATGTGGAAATTTTTTTAGGGCCCCAGCTTCCTTTTATTCTTTTACGATGAAACGCGACGAGCTTTTAAAACAACTTTAAAAGGCCTTTTTCTATTTGCCACCACGCAAAAAAAAAAAAACGAATTTTCGATTTTTAAAAATCGCCGAATTAGAAAAAAAATCGTCTAGCAAACAGAAGTCGAGGTTTAATCGAAATTCCTGAATCCTGCAGGGCTGTCCCATTTTAAAAGCCACTAACAGTCAAATGGAACAGTTTTTAGGACAGCAACAAAACATATTTCCGAAGTAAAAAGTATTGTGTATTTATCGCTTATATTTACATTGAATTTGTTTACAAATTGTTTGTAAATTTTATAATAATATTAATAATAATTGTGTTGCTTCTTTGTTAAAATTCTCTAGAGCAGGGGTTCCCAAAGTGCGGCCCGCGATATCGATACGATATATTATAATTTTATTAACCTTACATTTTTTTCTGTTAAAACGGGACGTTTGGTAATCGAGCTTAAAACCGAGTGTGCGCATTCGAGCTCAAAGTGGCACATTCCGATCTCGGGAAAATGAAGCGCGCCGCTCCGCGTCGCGCTTCATTTGCCTCCCTCGCTCGGAAATGTGCCACTTTTCGCTCGAATGCGCACATCCTCGTATTTATTACATTAATATAATTTACATATGCTCTTCAAATCAAAAATTTTAATTTAATTTAGTAAATATCGATTTTATATTCGAAAAACGTATTTACCATAGCAATGGGTGGAAGGGAGCGAAAAGATACGATAATTTCGTTAGTAAAACTGAGAGGGAATGATTAAAATTATTTAACCGATTTTCGTCTAATTCGTTGGCTTAAGTTATTGTGAATCGTGCTTAAAACCGAGTGTGCACATTCGAGCTCAAAGTGGCACATTCCGATCTCGGGAAAATGAAGCGCGCCGCTCCGCGTCGCGCTTCATTTGCCTCCCTCGCTCGGAAATGTGCCACTTTTCGCTCGAATGCGCACATCTTCGTATTTATAGCATTTGTCTACTTATTCTTCGCTCTTTCAATTCATAAATTTTAATTTAGTTCGGTTAATATCGATTTTATGTTCGAAAAACTTATTTACCATAGCAATGGGTGGAAGGAAGCGAAAAGATACGATCATTTCATTAGTGAAAGTGAGAGGGAATGATTGAAACTATTTAACCGATTTTTCGTCTAATTTTTTGGCTCCGTATGCTCTTAAAACAAAACGAAGTTATTAATTTTATCGTTTGCATAATATAACAAAAATAAAATAATTAAAAAAAATATTTTTAATAGTTAAAAATGAAGTAATTAATTCAAAATGAGAATTAAAGGCCCCGGAAAATACAGGGTGTTTTGGGAGAAAATGGTAACATTTTAAGGGCATGTTTAAAAAGCCAAAATGAGCTCATATGTTCGACTTTTAACGATGACTAAATTTTTACAGTGTCATAAAACTATACACTATCCCGCCAACAGAAATAGTCAAGCCACGCCCCACTAAATTGAACCAATGTATGCAGTGGCCAGTTTCACACGTTTCAAATTAATAAACGGGGATTCAATAATTAATCGTTTTCATTACGTACCTAAATATACACAAACGTACATCAAAGTATTTAAAAATACTGTTTTTTAGCTGAATTTGAACAACGGTGAATTCCGGTGAATTATAGGAACAAATAACCCAAATAACTTCACTGCAATCCGCTAAACGTAATAGCCGGTAATGCAGAGATCAAGTTTGTCTTCGATCTTGCAGGACATAAATGCTTGTACGGTTGCTTGTGTTATGTGTTTTAAAAATTAAGCCAATAGAAAAAAATCTATTTGAATTTAGCGCACATTTGTGGGAGTGGCTTAACTAATTCTGTTGGGCGGATAGAGTATAGGATTGTGTTTCAAATTGTCATTTCGGACAACTGCATCAAAGTTAACTTGATTAACTTTGTAAAAAAAGAAAAACTTAATTATCCCGTAAACAAATGAAAATCGGACTTGAACATACGACCTGATTTTCGCTTCTGTGACATGTCCTTAAAATATTTTTATTTTTTTCCGAAACACCCTGTATACGAACTAAATTAAAAAAATTGGCAGCTATAAAATCTACGTCCAATCAGAACAACACAATCGATATTAGTAAACACACTGTTAACTAACGTGAACAATTTTTTTCTTGTTAAAACGAGACGCTTGGTAATCGTGCTTAAAACCGAGTGTGCACATTCGAGCTCAAAGTGGCACATTCCGATCTCGGGAAAATGAAGCGCGCCGCTCCGCGTCGCGCTTCATTTGCCTCCCTCGCTCGGAAATGTGCCACTTTTCGCTCGAATGCGCACATCCTCGTATTTATTACATCAATATAATTTACTATAAGCTCCTTCAAATCAAAAATTTTAATTTAATTTAGTAAATATCGTTTTTATATTCTGAAAAACGTATTTACCATAGCAATAAGTGGAAGGGAGCGAAAAGATACGATAATCTCGTCGGTGCAAGTGAGAAAGACCGATTAAAATTATTCAATTAATTTTTCGTGTAATTTAATGGTCTAAATAATTGCGAATCATCAAGAAATTGCTGTGAAAGTAATTTTTATTTCAATAAGGAGGCAAGAGTGAAATTCTTGTTTGGTTTTCCTAATATTCGGTATCGTAATTGACACGTGTCAATGGAATTTAGTACTCAAGAAAAGACTTAATAGTTTAAAAGTTGACAAAAAAGTAAAATTTTTGTATTTTTATTAATAAAAGTCTATTCACATGCATAAATAAATAGGGGAGACCGGGGTTGGAAGTCACAATTTTTTCTTTTGTATTTTTATAGCCCATAGTCTTAATTTATCAATGACATTTATATATCAATCGATAGTTTATTTATTCTAGTTTAAAAAGAACTAAAGACTTTTTCTCTACCATATTATAATTTTTCTGAAAAAATCAGAAGTGTGTCTTTTAACCCCGTGCCCAGGGATGGTTGTCACAGTGTCTGGGGTAGGTGGTATTCACACACTAAATAAAACACACATTTAGTCACCTAGTGTGCGGACGGTTAAAACTAAATACGTAAATAGTAAAATAAATAATAAATATTTATGGTTGTTGTTTTGATTTTATTCCGTTTTTTTTGGCCCGCCAAAATTTCGGTAATATTAAATTGGCCCGCCTAAGAAAAACTTTGGGAACCCCTGCTCTAGAGCATCAATTCACACAAATACTCTGTGTGTTTGTCATAATTGTTTATAAAAAGAAGCCATTTTTAAACAAATATACACTCAACTACCATGAATTTTCGGACACCCGCAAAATGTTTAGTTTTTGATGTTTTCCCAGCTTAAAAACACGTCTAAAAAATTTAAAAAAAATTTAACGAAAAAGAAGAAAGGCGGATTTGGCATCCTGAGACTTTGTTCCATAAAATTCATGTAAAATCGGCATAGGGGGCAATATTAATTTTTCGAGTAATTAAGGATTGAAGTTTTAGGTTCATATTTGTGGCACAAATTTGACAAATTTCACTTTAAAAAAAATTTAGCGTCGTTATTTGCGGACAGATCTTTAAAAACTACACAGATTCGAATTTTCCAGACTTTTTGGCTTCGGATAGGTCTAAAAAAACATAGGCGTGCTGTTTGAATTTTGCGAGAAAAACGGGTTCAAAGAGTCCGACTTGTAATTAATTTTGTTTAATTTTTATTTTGAAAAATCGTAGCTCGGTTATTTGTGAACGGATCTTTAAAGACTTTTTAGATTCTAAAAGCCCCTTTATCAGAGCGTAAGATGGGCAAAAAAAATCAACAGGGCCCAATGTTAAAGTGGGAGAAAAACGCATTCGAAGCTTTCAAAATGTAATTAATTTTATTTCGATAGAAAATATTTAAAAGAACTACTTTAGCAAAGTAGTGCGAATTAATAAATTCCATAAATTCCACAAAAAAAAACACCAAAAGTCGCCAAAAAATTTCAATTTTGACTTTTCTGTAAAGTTTTCGTTTTATTTTTTTTCGTTTGACTATAATTAAAAACAATTCGCATCGTAGACTTCTTAAGAGTTATTTTTAATCAGATTTTTTTTCTTCGCACGAAAAAAAGGAAAGCTCTGACATATTGGAAGTGATAAGATAGAATTTGCTGATGGTTGTAGCTTTAAACAGATAGAAGCATTTTATCTCTTTTAAAGTATATACACGGTCGAAGTGAAAACGTGAGATGAACTCTTTATAGGTATCGACAATGTGTCATTTTGGGGCTCCTTTTCGAAGACAACTAATTCGACTGCGTTGTCATCTCTTATAAAAAAGCTAAGAGTTGCCCAAGTTAGACTTTTAGACGTTTCCTTTCAGCCGCCCTTCCTTTAATTACAATTAGGTTTTAAAATCTAAAACTTAACTTTTTTTTATATATACAAGAGCTAAGAAATTTACTGCGGTCATTTCTTCGCGAGAGGGGGCTCTTTAATGTGGAAGAAAGCCCATTCGGAAGTAATGGATAATATTCGAGACATTTCAAGTTTTAATGTTAGTACCTTTTCGGGGGCTTCGGAGCTGAATTTTAACATTTTAATTAGTTTGACGAGGGCGTCTTTTTTCTAATTTAAAAGTGTGCATTAAAGTGCACGCTCCTTTTACGAAGTGAAATTCGGGGTCTTTTTTTTTTTCATATCGAATCAGTGACAGACGAATTTACAAAAATGGGGTTTTTGTTTTTAATAGGGTCTCTTACACACAGCCACCCCTTTATTTTATTGAAATTACTTGTTTTTTCATAGAGTGATTAATCATTAAATCGAAGCATATCGAAATCCCTCGCTTTACGCACATGTATCGAAAGTATCTATTTTTTCTAAATGTTGACGTATTAGAAAATTATAATTGACTGCAAATTTCCCTTAAATTAAATTTAATTACTCAAAAAATAATTTATTGGTAATTTATTTTAAAAATAAACAGTGTAGGTACTTTCTGTAAATTTGTTTTGAGACGTTAATTTTTTAAAAACTAAGTGTTATCGAATTATGATTTTAAATAATGAAAAGGGGCTATTTTTTTAAGTAGATTCTATATTATTTTATAAGTGTGTAAAGTCCTCGGGGGGTCCTCAAAAAATCGGGGTGTACCTACTCTAATACATTTTTTTTGAAAATTTATATGTGTGAAACTAAGTGCTCTATCGACTTATAATTTTTTAAAATGAAAAGAGGGGAGTTACTTATGTTGGTTGCTGTTGTTTTAAAAGTTTTTAAGGCTTTAGGGGGCCCCACAAAAAAATTAAAATAAAAACAAGCTGTACTTTTTGGAAAATTACTTTTTAAAAATGGAAAGGCGTGTTTTTTATTTTAATTGCTATTGTTTTAGAAATTCTTAAGTTTTGGGGGCCCCACAACTAAATTGAAATAAAATCATGGTATATTTTCTTGAGACATTAATTTCTCATTTTAAAAATGGAAAGAAGGGCGTTGGTTACAATGAATTTTATAAGATTTTGAGATGTTTGGGGGCGCCTAAAAAATTTAAACAAAATCGCGGTGTTCTCTTTTCAGAATTAAATTTTGGGCGCCACTGGAATATCGAACGAAAATTTTAAAGTGCATTTTTGACACAGGCTTTTTAGAAGCGCGAATTTTCCGTCTCTTGCGGTAGATGTCACTAGCGGTCTTATCCTTAGCGCGGTCAAGGATAAACCTTGGGAAATGGAGCGTGGAAAATCATTTTTTTAAGCTTTGCGATTTTTCGGGGCGCTTCGATTTTTATCTAACTTCCGAAGTAAAAATAATAAACTTTTCGCGGCGATCGAACAAAAACGTCTTTGTTTAAATGGCAGACAAAGGGGAAAATTGAAAAGCAAAAGAGATAATTGTGTTTTTCTCGAAAGGAGGGAGGGGGAAAACCGCATGTATGTGCCTCCGGAGTAGGGCGAAGCATGCGATGCCCTTCGGGGGGAAACTGAAACACCGGGAAACTCGGTGCGGTTTTCCCTCTGTAAGAGAGCTTCCCTACAGAGGTGTGGCACTACAAAAACTGATAGGGTGGCGCTGAAGAGGGCGCAATTGTCGACTTCGAAGGTTCCACCTTTCGGTTTTCCTGAAAACGTTATAACGCTTATTGATCTCCTACGGAACAAGCCATTAAAGTCTTACATAAGGCTTTTGAGAGTTTGTCATTATAGTCCTCTGTCAGTTTATGATGACTTAATTATAAGCTCGTTAACGCTGCACGATCGACTGCCATTTTCTTCCCTGGTGACGTCACACGCCCGAATTCAAAATGCCGCCGCCGCGTGCTTGGACGTCACGCTTTCGGGTCAAAATACGAGGGAAAACAATTTTTTTTCGATAATTAACTTTGATTGGGGTTGGTCGAAGGTCGGGGGTGCGTTGAATGAAAAGTTATCAAAGACTTTGATTTTTAAGGGAACTTTTCAATAAAATTGAGCACGTTTAAATTGTTCCTTGCACATTCAAACAAAATCGGCTTGGTTTTTTTATTTTTGCGTGCTAATAATAATTTTTTAGACCGCCCAAAAGATATCAAATAAATTTTGAGAAATTTGATTAACCTTCCGTGTACTAGGTGGGGTATAACGTGAACAATTTTTTTTTTGTTAAAACGGGACGCTTGGTAATTGAGCTTAAAACTGAGTGTGCACATTCGAGCTCAAAGTGGCACATTCCGATCTCGGGAAAATGAAGCGCGCCGCTCCGCGTCGCGCTTCATTTGCCTCCCTCGCTCGGAAATGTGCCACTTTTCGCTCGAATGCGCACATCTTCGTATTTAGTATATTTCCTATGTTAATGTTCACTCTTTCAAACAACAAAAAAAATTTTAATTAAATTTTATAGGATTTTTCAGTTTGAAAAAAAATACAAAGCGATTTCTTAAATTTCCGGACATTTTGAATTTGGCGCCCGTTTTTAATTGAAAAAAAAAACTTCTAGAAATTAATTTATTGTTGTGAATGGCGCTTAAAACGAAGTGTGCATATTTGAGCTCAAAGTGGCACATTCAGATCTCGGGAAAATGAAGCGCGCCGCTCCGCGTCGCGCTTCATTTGCCTCCTCGCTCGGAAATGTGCCACTTTTCGCGCGAATGTGCACACCGTTGTATTTATGCAAATTATTTATATTGTGTTTAGAAGTTACACTTCTTTTGGTGCGTTGATAGTAAAATCTTAGCAGGCAACGAAAGTTGCGCGCGCACAGCTAATGAAAATTGGACAGTTCAAGTTCGCCATCTGAGAAAGTAAATTATTTATTGTGAATCATGCTTAAAACCGAGTGTGCACATTCGAGCTCAAAGTGGCACATTCCGATCTCGGGAAAATGAAGCGCGCCGCTCCGCGTCGCGCTTCATTTGCCTCCCTCGCTCGGAAATGTGCCACTTTTCGCTCGAATGCGCACATCCTCGTATTTATTATATTAGTATAATTTACCGTGCGCTCCTTCAAATCAAAAATTTTAATTTAATTTAGTAAATATCGATTTTATATTAGAAAAACGTATTTACCATAGCAATGAGTGGAAGGGAGCGAGAAGATACGATAATCTTGTCAATGCAAGTGAGAGGGAACGATTAAAGTTATTCAATTAATTTTTCATGTAATTTATTTTGTCTAAATTATTGCGAATCATTAAGAAATTGCCGTGAAATTAATTTGTATTTTAATATGGAGGCAAAAATGAAATTCTTGTTGGTCCGGGAAATTTTTTTTTATATAATTATATAAAATTATATATAAATCATGATATATAATTATATACGAATTTTGACGCGATATAATTTTATCTAGTTTTAAATAATTTTACATAATTATATATAAATATAAAAAATAAATTTTATATAATAATTTCCCTACAGCAACATTTGTGGTAATTACCATCAGTCAGTCAGTCTACTAATTAGAACTTTTGTGATTCTCGGGATCTACTTATTTAGTGGAAGGAAAGGTAGTTTGCAATGAGTAGCGGCGCGGTGTGCGATTGATTCTGTCATCGATGAATCTGAAACAGAATTATTATAGTTTTTTTGGGGATTTGAACCCCGGACCCCTGCATCGAGAGACTGCTTGCTTTGTCACTGACCTACGAAGCCTTCTCATATATTTACTATAAATGATTTACAAAAATGACCAGCTTTCATGTTTGACACATGTACAATTTTGAGGTTTCATGGTTAAAATATTTTTTGACATGTGTTAAGTTGCTTGAAAAAGTTTCAATAAAGAAACAAAACGTGGCACATTTAACAAGAGAAAACTCTTGGACAACAATAAAACAATTGTTTTATTGTTGTCCAATTTCTAATAACTTTAAATATTATTAAAAGATATTGGACGTTAACATTATGATTAATATGTCCTAAACTTATTAAATTATTTAATTTATGAATTTGTCCATAAGTTAGTATAATGATAAATAATTTTAAAGAAAAAAACAAATAACAATTATATTGAAAATATATTTTTTTATATATGATTTAAAACATTATATAAAATGTTTTCCTGGTTTATATAAAAATATATATAATTATGTATAAATTTATATAATATTATGACATTATATATAATTTAATAGAAGCAATCTAATATAATTTTATATATAATTATACATAATTACATATGATTATATATAATACTTTTTTTCCGGAATAAGCAACTTTATAACATTTTGTATAGTTTTATATAATTATATAAATTTATACATAATTAGATATACATTAATATAAAACCATATTTAATCATATAAAACTATATAATGTTATACATGATTATATAAATTTTTTTTTCGGGTACTTTATAAAATTTTATATAGTTTTATATAAATTTATACATAATTATATATACATTAATATAAAACCATATTTAATCATATAAAACTATATAAAGTTATACATGATTATATATGATTATATAAAAAATTTTCGGGTACTTTATAAAATTTTATATAGTTTTATATAAATTTATACATATTTATATATACATTAATATAAAACCATATATAATAATATAAAACTATATAAAGTTATACGTGATTATATATGATTATATAAATTTTTTTTTCTTGGGTGGTTATTAAAATATATTTCTTATCATTTAACTGTCATAAAGTACAATTTTGTGGATTTTATTTCATTTTATTTTCGGGGTGGGGCAAACCCCACCTAGTATGGCATGTGACATTTAGTCACCTAGTATGCGGAGGGTTAAGAAAAGTCTTGATTTTTTTAAAGTGGAAATTACCTAAAAAAACGATTTGATTTTTTTTAAATCACATCTTCAGAAGAATAGTGTGAAAGTGTAGATTTTATAAAATAATTTTCACAAAAATTTGAGTTATGATGTTTTTTAAAGCTGAGTTTTGTTGAAAAATTACTTTAAGCTTCGAAAAGTTTTTCTAAACGTGAATAAATGCTCATTCCTTTTGTATTTGGGCACTTATTTAATTTTGACAACGTCCAAAGGATTATTGACGGCAAAGACTTGGCGACAGTTTAAAAAAAAACGGGGGAGGGAGGAATGGCTTTTAATTTTGTGGAGGTTTTCATGAATCGACTAAATTGTCTTTTTAGAATTATTCTACCCTTGGTTAACATTGATAAAAGAGAATATATGTCCTTAAAATAAGCATTGTTCTCGCAAAACACAGACCGCAGCCTATATTTTATTAATAAATTCTATTCAACCCCTAAAACATATATCAAAAGACAGAAAATTCTGTATAATACCTGTCTGTCAAAGACAAAATTAATCCTCGCGAATTTATAACTTTTATGACCTTTTTTAATTTCTATTATCCTTCTCCATTTCCGATTTGTTATTTGTTCTCTTTTAAATTTTAATAGTTTTTTGAATCAGCGGTTCCCAACGTGGGCCAGCGTACTTCTTCTTGGCCACAAACAAAATTGTATTGGATTCGCAAAAAAGTACAGTACAACTTCTATAGTTCGGACACATATTGTTCCGGACTACCGAGGTATTCGGATTACTCGAAGTATATCTTTTATTTATTAGAAAAAAGAGATTTTGTATGATAAACACGTAAACAATATTTATAAAATATAAATTATTATACGTACACACAATAAAAGTTTATTGTGAAACATACTACCCAAAGAATAAAATAAATTGGTAATGAAGCGCGTACTGAATGACACCGCATTCTTTGAATAGCATATGCTGTGTTGCCATTTACTGGAAAATTAAAATGTCTTTTTCTCGAAATTCTTTAGATATTGCCTACAAACTTTTATTATTTATATTGGCGCCGGGTATTACCCGTCAAGTGTCGGTACCTATTCGTCCGACACCCCGTATAAATAACAAGGATGTAAATAATTGTGTACTGTGGTTCACGAGCACACAAAAACTTTGAGAAACATCGATTTAAATTGTTTCAACTTTTCATATTTGTTTTTTGAATAATTTAATTTGATTTTAATTCGTCAACTTTCTCGTTTGAGATTTTTCAAAAATCGATACGTCTTAGAAAAGTTGAAGTTTTTCTATTTTCTAGAAATAGAAACTGTAGCATAAGAAACTGCAGCTGGTGCAATTCTTTGACAATAATTTATAAGCTCCACGTTTGCTGAATGTTCGTTTTCGTGACGTCTTTTGTAATTGCGATCGTCCGTGGGGCTACTTTTTCTGTTAATCGAAGAGATTGGACGAGACTTTGATAAAACGTTTTTATTCTTTTTTTATAAATAAAATAGTTTTGGTGTTTGTTTGTTTTTTTTTTTTTTTGAAAATAGGATCTAATTTTTTTTTTTTTAATTTTAGGACACAGTATGGCCCCAGCACACCGGCACACCTCAGGGAGAAGTTTTGTTCTGTCGATCCTCTGCCTACAAGCCATGTGTTTTCAAATTACTAGTGGTGAGTTTTTGAAATTTTTTTTTTGCTATTGAAGTTCGATCAAATTTTGGTGGAGGTCGCTTTATCCATAAATTGAATTTTTAAAAGATTTATTATTGGCATTTTGAAGTCATACTTCATGTGGCGCTTTGACAGTTACCAGGTAACGGAAGTTGCGCGCGCACAACTAACGAAAATTCAACAGTGTGACGTTGGCCATCTAAGAAAGTAAATTAATTATTGTGTATCGCGCTTAAAACCGAGTGTGCACATTCGAGCTCAAAGTGGCACATTCCGATCTCGGGAAAATGAAGCGCGCCGCTCCGCGTCGCGCTTCATTTGCCTCCCTCGCTCGGAAATGTGCCACTTTTCGCTCGAATGCGCACATCTTTGTATTTATTGTATTTATTTAGAAGTTACACTTCTTTTGGTGCGTTGAGAGTAAAATCTTAGGAGGCAACGGAAGTTGCGCGCGCACAGCTAATGAAAATTTGACAGTTCAAGTTCGCCATCTGAGAAAGTAAATTATTTATTGTGAATCATGCTTAAAACCGAGTGTGCACATTCGAGCTCAAAGTGGCACATTCCGATCTCGGGAAAATGAAGCGCGCCGCTCCGCGTCGCGCTTCATTTGCCTCCCTCGCTCGGAAATGTGCCACTTTTCGCTCGAATGCGCACATTCTTGTATTTATTGTAATTATTTATGTTGTATTTAGAAGTTACACTTCTTTTGGTGCGTTGATAGTAAAATCTTAGGAGGCAACGGAAGTTGCGCGCGCACAGCTAATGAAAATTTGACAGTTCAAGTTCGCCATCTGAGAAAGTAAATTATTTATTGTGAATCATGCTTAAAACCGAGTGTGACATTCGAGCTCAAAGTGGCACATTCCGATCTCGGAAATGAAGCGCGCCGCTCCGCGTCGCGCTTCATTTGCCTCCTCGCTCGGAAATGTGCCACTTTTCGCTCGAATGCGCACATCTTGTATTTATTGTAATTATTTATGTTGTATTTAGAAGTTACACTTCTTTTGGTGCGTTGATAGTAAAATTTTAGCAGGCAACGAAGTTCGCGCGCACAGCTAATGAAAATTTGACAGTTCAAGTTCGCCATCTGAGAAAGTAAATTATTTATTGTGAATCATGCTTAAAAGATTCGCCAAAGTGGCACATTCGACTCGAAAAGGGCCATTCCGTTATCTCGGAAATGTGCCACTTTTCGTCGAATGCGCACATCTTGTATTATTGTAATTATTTATGTTGTATTTAGAAGTTACACTTCTTTTGGTGCGTTGATAGTAAAATCTTAGCAGGCAACGAAAGTTGCGCGCGCACAGCTAATGAAAATTTGACAGTTCAAGTTCGCCATCTGAGAAAGTAAATTATTTATTGTGAATCATGCTTAAAACCGAGTGTGCACATTCGAGCTCAAAGTGGCACATTCCGATCTCGGGAAAATGAAGCGCGCCGCTTCGCGTCGCGCTTCATTTGCCTCCCTCGCTCGGAAATGTGCCACTTTTCGCTCGAATGCGCACATCCTCATTTATTGTATTATTTATGTTGTATTTTGAAGTTACACTTCTTTTGGCACCTTGAGAATAAAAATTTAGAACGCAACGGAAGCTACGCGCGCACTGGTAACGAAAATTCGACAGTTGAAGTTAGCCTTCTAAGAAAGTAAATTAATTATTGTGAATGGTGCTTAAAACCAAGTGTGCGCATTCGTGCTAAATGTGGCACACTCCGATTTCGGGAAAATAGCACAATATTTTACGTTGAAAAAATTGTAGCGCCGTTATTTGTAGACCGATCTTTAAAGACTATACAGATTCGGATTTGCCAGACTTTTGGGCTTCGGATAGGTCCAAAAAATCATAGGCGTGCCATTTGAAATTCTCGAGAAAAACGAACTCAAAGAGTGCGACCTGTAATTAATTTTTTCAAAATTTCCACTTTGAAAAATCGTAGCTCGGTTATTTCTGAACGGACATTTAAAAACTTTTCAGATTCTGAAAGGCCGTTTATCTGAGCGTAAGACCAGCAAAAAAATCAATAGGGCCCAATGTTAAGTCTGTGAGAAAAACGCGCTTGAAACTTGCAAAGTGCAAATTTAGCTAAAATTTTTAATTTTTAAAGTGCTGCAAGTCCGCCGTCTTTGCGAACTTCGTCAAATCCTTTCATTTCTGAACGTTTCCAACCCCTACGCGTCCGAAACCGGTTCTAACTCAAAACCCCCAAAATCGGCAAAAAACATGGATTAACCCCTTGCGTATTTTTGAGGAAAAAAAATTTTAGGTAACGGATTTGATTTAAATTTTTACAGGCCGTTTCTACGAACCTTAAACCGGCATATCCGCGAGCCATTCTTCCCTGTTTCCCTTTCAACCCCTAACATTGTCAAGAAAACTAACTAAATCGAAAAAAATACACTTCGACTCACAAAAACGATCGTAGCGCCCTCATTTTCGATCCAATCATTAAGAACGACCCGGATTTGGAATCTTGAGACATTTTCCCATACGATACGTGTAAAATCGGCATAGGGCGCAATGTTAATTTTTCGAGTAATTAAGGGTTGAAGTTTTAGGTTCATTTTTGTAGCACAAAATTGTACATTAAAAAAATTGTATCGCCATTATTTGTGGACGGATCTTTAAAAACTATACAAATTGGAATTTGTTAGACTTTTTGGCTTGGGCTAGGGCCAAAAAACCATAGGCGTGCTATTTAAAATTCTCGAGAAAAACGGGTTGGAAGAGTTCGACTTGTAATTAATTTTTTATAACTTTTTACTTTGAAAAATCGTAGCTCGGTTATTTGCGAACGGATCTTTATAAACTCTACAGTTTCTGAAAGCCCTTTTATCTGGGCCTAAGATCAGCCAAAAAAATCAACAGAGTCTGGGGGAAAAACGCCTGCGAAACATTCAAAATGTAAATTTTGCTAAAATTTTTAATTTTCAAAATGCTGTAACTCGGCCAACTTCTCAACTTTGAAATCAAACTTTAACAACTTTCAATGTTTTTAACATAAGTTGCTTAAGGGTATCCACGATTTATTATAATAAAAAAATAATTTAATACGTGCTTTGGATATAAAATTTCTACATTTTACAATAATGCGAGTTTTTCCCTTCTTTCCAAGAAGGTAATCTTTGGACGTAAAACTTTTCTCAACTTCCACAACTCCAAAGAGCTGCGGAATATTAAAAAATCGTCCCATTTTATTTTCTAGTAAATTCCTTCGCAATTCGTAATAATTTGTGTTTGATATTTCGGCGTGTTTACGAGCCATCGGAAATTTGCCAACCTACAAATTGACAACTTCCAAAAGTGGGCGTGCGAATATCAAACTCGGATTTTGCTAAATTCGCCTTTGTACGTACGGCCCAATCCGAATTAATCCATCTAATTTATTTTCTTTGGTTGAGCAAGTTAATGTCATAAATTTATTTGAAATCAGAAATGTTTTCGGTTCGTTATTTCCTGTAAATAAACATGGGATTTACAAACAGAACGAAAAGAGCTCGATGGAAAACGTTGCGAAGATTCGATCCCTTTAAATTTCGAGTAAACACAAAGAAAAATGTTTTTTTTCTCGCGCGCGCTAATAGCAAAAAATCAAATCTACATTTTAAAGTCGACGAAAGCCGCTCCATATCTGTAAATGAGCAATGAATTTTCTCTTCGTTCTTTATTTTTAATGCGTAAATAAATTAATGTCTGCGATTTTTTTTTAATGAGTAGGTAATTAATAATTATAATTTTTAATGAGCAATGGAACTGTTTCTCGCTAGTTTTTTATAAAAAATGAATAATTTTTTTACTTTCCGCCGTAAAATTTAATTAATAATTCCACTTGCCGGGCCGCCAAATTCAAAATGTCTGGAAACTTAAGAAACCACACTGTATTTTTTTCAAACTGAAAAATTCTATAAAGTTAAATTAAAATTATTATTTTTTGTGACACCATGTATTCGAGTTTTAAAATGTTTACACGTTTATTTATTCGTTATAGCATTGCTTTCTAAATAATTATAAAACATCGTCACGGCCGTTTAGGATAGTTTCCGATTCTTTGCATTTAACATAATTTTTAATTGTATAGCAATAAGTCACTCGCCAGCTTTGATGAGGGCACGTCGATGCTCAGTCGTTTGACCCACGCAAAGTAGACGTACCGCGAACTGAATCTTTCGCTTGTCTGGAAGTCCGTAAGCCGATCTGCGATCGCACTAAGTCACCCTTGCGCAGTGGTCGGGCGAATGCCGGAGCTCCGGCGATCGTCTCGAATTTGGAACTTTGTGCGAACTTTCATTCTAAACCGATTCCGACACTCATAAGTCTCTCTATTTCGTACTCGTGACCAATTTGTGCCGTATTACGTGGCCGCGAGCGACGAATGCAGATTTGTTTACGAGCAAAGCACAGGTCAGTGGCCTTAAACATAACGTAACCACTGGAAATTTTTGGCGAAGTCACTACCTGTTTGGCATATCTAAAAATCAATACTTTGTAGGCTTTGTGAAAAATCAATACATAAACTCCGCCCCTTTACTGCGCAAATGTGCTTTAACTTATACGAAGTGCTTCGTGAACGGCTTCGTGAAAAATCAATACATACACTCCGCCCCTTTACTTAACCCAAATTTTTCATAACTTATACATAGGCAGCTTGAATACAACGTGCTTTGAATGTAACATATGTGCTTCTAGGAATAATTAGGAAATTTAAATTATATCAGTCGTTAAAACATTTTTTTTAAACGACTTTAATACATTACTTAAAAATTGAAAATGCAACTATTTGTTTAATTGTATTATTTATTTGAACTTTTATAAATCAATTTAATCTAGTGCGTGTACCGTAGATGGCTCGCACGAGTTGATTTAAATTAATTAAATTATTTGTTTTTGGTGTGTACAAACTTATAAATAATTATAAAACATGGGTACGGCCGTTTTTAGAAAGTTTCTTAATCGTATTTAACATATACCAAAATTGAAATAAACGGATAACGTTGCAAACTGCATACATCGTTCCCCCCCACACCCCAGTTGTGAATCGCGCGTTGAAGTGTTAAGAACGTTCTAGAAAATTTTGATTTTGACTAATTAGTGTTTGCGTGGAACAGAATAGTGTTTACCAAAGGGTTTTGGAACTCTCCGAAGTACACCCTGTATATAAATATGAATTGTAAGCTTATTTTTAAATATTCTGTTTTGTTGTTTTTGTTAAGTCACAAATAATACTTTAAAAAATCTTTACGCCACCTTTCTCAAGAATCTCGGATTTTTTTTGGTCGTAATGGTTTTCCAAAATGTTAGATGCGAGGCCCAAAATTCATTTTCCTTTGTTCAACGTATCGCTTTCGGCCATTTGCAAGTTAACGTTATCGCGTCTTCCGGAATCGTGCATTTGAGTTTTTAAATAGGCACACGTGTTTATCGGTTTGTAATAATAATCTCTTATAAATAATTACAAAGCCTCGTAACGATCGTTTTTGGCAATTTTTGAAAATCTTAATATTTTTTGTCTTAATTCGAACCACCCTTTATAATGGAATTTGCGTTTGCACGTAATTAATTTGGAATTGACGCTTACTTTGTAAAATTAAAGCAAATTATTGGGGTTTTGTTTAGAGATCATAAAAAAATTTATATACGAGGTGTTTCGCATTTTTGTGCATCACTGTGAAATTTATTGCAGTCGTTGTTCAAACGTTTTTTCGCGATTTTAAAAATTAAAATTACTTGACGATATACTATACACAGAAAAGTATCAAACTCGACGTTTTTTGATAACTCGAATTATTTTTATTTTCTCTTCGATTTCGACTTATCGAGGTTCGACTGTAATTATAAATTAACATTAAATTAACTATACAAATAGCATTTATTGTGTATAAAATTGAGATCTTTACTGTAAACAATTTTTTTTATATCCCTGTCATTCTTCATTAAATTGTTGTAATCGAGATCGCCCAATTTTTATTCTTTAACTTTTTTATTTCGCCTTTTAGCAATGCAATCAAAAAGGTTTTACTAAAATTCATTCAAAGGCCCTGGGCTTCCGAGCTTTTGCCATTTTTACGTCTTACGGCACTCCACTAATATAGTTAAATTAAAATATCTTTTTTTGTGTAAAAAAGTGAACATTAACGTAGAAAATATAATAAAAACGAAGATGTGCGCATTCGAGCGAAAAGTGGCACATTTCCGAGCGAGGGAGGCAAATGAAGCGCGACGCGGAGCG
This sequence comes from Sinopyrophorus schimmeli, assembly GCA_036325965.1. NCBI lineage: Eukaryota > Metazoa > Arthropoda > Insecta > Coleoptera > Elateridae > Sinopyrophorus > Sinopyrophorus schimmeli. The sequence goes on from JARFIZ010000325.1 coordinate 2,053,833, forward strand.
GCGCGCTTCATTTTCCCGAGATCGGAATGTGCCACTTTGAGCTCGAATGTGCACACTCGGTTTTAAGCATGATTCACAATAAATAATTTACTTTCTCATATGGCGAAATTAAACTGTCAAATTTTCATTAGCTGTGCGCGCGCATTCTCCGTTACATGCTAAGATTTTACTCTCAACGCACCAAAAGAAGTGTAACTTCTAAATATAATATAAATAATTTTAATAAATACGAGGATGTGCGCATTCGAGCGAAAAGTGGCACATTTCCGAGCGAGGGAGGCAAATGAAGCGCGACGCGAAGCGGCGCGCTTCATTTTCCCGAGATCGGAATGTGCCACTTTGAGCTCGAATGTGCACACTCGGTTTTAAGCACAATTCACAAAAATTTAAGCCAATAAATTAAACGACAAATCGGTTAAATAATATATCTATATATTAAATTAGTTGAATAATTTTGATCGGTTCCTCTCACTTGCACCGACGTGATTATCGTATCTTTTCGCTCCCTTGCACTCATTGCTATGGTAAATACATAGAATCGATATTTACTTCACTAAATTCAGATTTATGATCTGAAAGGGCGAAAAATAAGTAGACAAATTCAATAAATACGCGGATGTGCGCATTCGAGCGAAAAGTGGCACATTTCCGAGCGAGGGAGGCAAATGAAGCGCGACGCGGAGCGGCGCGCTTCATTTTCCCGAGATCGGAATGTGCCACTTTGAGCTCGAATGCGCACACTCGATTTTAAGCACAATTCACAACAATAAATTAATTTTAAGAAGTTTTTTTTAAATTAAAAACGGCCGCCAAATTCAAAATTTCCCGAAACTTAAAAAATCGCCCTGTATTTTTCCGTCGCCTCCTAAACTTGACTCTCAACGCACCAAACGAAGTATAACTTCACTAAAATTTCTCACAAACGAATCGCATCCCAAAAAAAACACAAAATTTTGAATAAAAACAATAGGTGGCATTTACTGACGTTTCCTTTGACGAGGTGACGTCACTAAATCGATACGGCTTCGGGCTTGTTTGTTTCTTTTTTAAACTTTTAAGCAAGTTTATTTTATTTTCGCTCCGAGTTCGCAATTTATTTGCTTCGAATATTCGTTCTGCGAGTTTTGGGCAGGACGAAATAAAAAAAAAAAGTAATAATAAAGCAGTTCCACAAACTTTCAAAATTGAAAAAGAAGAAAGTGCTTTCGAATTGATTTTTTTCGTTTTCAGAAAGAAAATTATTGGGTAGTTTATATTTAAGAATTAAAAAAAATGTTGGCGGGAACTACGGGGCGGAATCGTAATAAGTTAGGAATCCTTTAAGGGTTGTTAAATCAGGACCTCTAGTAACTAAAACGCGAATCTCGGTGGTTTATGCTAAGGGTTTCTCTCTTTACTGCTGCATCCCCTAAATAACTAAATGAGATTCCTGTCGAGATTTGAGGGAGTTCTCTATATTAAATCGCGATCTTCCGCCGCCCCGATCAATGCTAGTTTATTACATATGGAAAATATCATTCTAATGTCGTAAAAGAGGCGAACGACGAAGTTACATCGACCCTTCGAAATTTAATCGATGCGACTTTTTATGGGGACTTTTTTTTTAAATTTGGAAGGTTAGGATTTTCTTGTCAAAATTCTAAATTAGTGCTTAGTTTTTAAAAAAAGTAGGATACACATTAAATTACTTCAATAGATTGGACTTCTATATGAATTTATATTTAAAAAAATCTAACTACCTCCATAAAGGCAGGGGCGGCTTTAATTCAAGTGGAAATGTTGGACTTTTAGTTTTGCTTTTATTCAAAATTGGCATTTTTGAAATTTGCGAATTCGGTCAAACTTTTGCATGGAAGTTATTTGTTATAGTTTATAATAAACTAGAAAAATAATTAAAAAAATCTAACTACCCCCATAAAGGCAGGGGCGGCTTTAATTCAAGTGGAAATGTAAGACTTTTAATTTTGCTTTTATTAAAAAATAGCATTTTTGAAATTTGCGAATTTGGTCAAACTTTTGCAAGGAAGTTATTTGTTGTAGTTTATAATGAACCAGAAAAATAATTAAAAAAATCTAACTACCCCCATAAAGGCAGGGGCGACTTTAGTTCAAGTGGAAATGTTGGACTTTTAATTTTGCTTTTATTCAAAATTGGCATTTTTGAAATTTGCGAATTCGGTCAAACTTTTGCATGGAAGTTATTTGTTATAGTTTATAATGAACCAAAAGAATAATTTAAAAAAATCTAACTACCCCCATAAAGGCAGGGGCGGCTTTAATTCAAGTGGAAATGTAAGACTTTTAATTTTGCTTTTATTAAAAATGCATTTTGAAATTTGCGAATTCGGTCAAACTTTTGCATGGAAGTTATTTGTTATAGTTTATAATGAACCAAAAGAATAATTTAAAAAAATCTAACTACCCCCATAAAGGCAGGGGTTGCTTTGATTCACGTGGAAATGTAGGACTTTTAGTTTTGCTTTTATTAAAAAATAGCATTTTTGAAATTTGCGAATTTGGTCAAACTTTTGCAAGGAAGTTATTTGTTGTAGTTTATAATGAACCAGAAAAATAATTAAAAAATCTAACTACCCCATAAAGGCAGGGGCGGCTTTAATTCAAGTGGAAATGTTGGACTTTTAGTTTTGCTTTTATTAAAAAATGGCATTTTTGAAATTTGCGAATTCGGCCAAACTTTTGCATGGAAGTTATTTGTTATAGTTTATAATGAACCAGAAAAATAATTAAAAAAATCTAACTACCCCATAAAGGCAGGGGCGGCTTTAATTCAAGTGGAAATGTTGGACTTTTAGTTTTGCTTTTATTAAAAAATGGCATTTTTGAAATTTGCGAATTCGGCCAAACTTTTGCATGGAAGTTATTTGTTATAGTTTATAATGAACTATAAAAATATTTAAAAAAATCTAACTACCCCCATAAAGGCAGGGGCGGCTTTAATTCAAGTGAAATGTTGGACTTTTAGTTTTGCTTTTATTAAAAATTGCATTTTTCAAATTTGCGAATTCGGGCAAACTTTTGCATGGAAGTTATTTGTTATAGTTTATAATGAACCAGAAAAATAATTAAAAAAATCTAACTATGCTTACAAAGACAGGGGAGGCTTTAATTTAATTAGAAATGTAGCATTTATGATTTTGTCTTCTAATTTTTTTTTTTTTAATATTTTTTATCATTCCAATACTTTTGTTGTTGAAATATTATATTAATATTTGAAGAAAGATTGATTTCGATATTTTTTATTACTCCTTATGTTAAATCTGATCTTATTCATAAATCACAATAGAAATCAACAAAAAAAGGTGGTATCACTTTAGAAATTCTAACAACAAGTGAATTCGTTTTTATTTAACACCGCGAGCGCTTAATTATTTTTTTACTAAGGTCCTAAATTTTCTTCAACCTAGTACGTCCCTGTCCATCGTAAACCCGAGGAAATCTTTTTCAATCTCCGGAAGCTGTAGAAAAGTAATAAAATCGGCTCTCTTTGGCGCGTTATATTTTGAATTATGTCGTCTTCTAAATCAATGAGGGGTTTCAGTTTTGCGGTAGGTAATGATCAGTGGGGGGCGACGGAGCGCGGAGGCGTCGCGGCGCGCTGCGATTGCGAGAATTTCGGAAAACGAAGTCGCCGAGCTCACCCGGCGGCGGCGGCGGCGTCGTCCAAAGGGACCTGTTAAGGTTAAGTCACGGCGTGTATCGAAACGTATTAAAAGATGGTTTTTTCGGGGGAGGGGGTGGCGGCGTCATCCCATCGATTGGCACCCCGAGAGCGCGCTCTTCTGTCGCCACCCGGCCTCGGGGCTTGTAACTTTGGCCATTTGCTAACGCCAAGGGCCACCGAATCAATATTTCATCCCCGCGAAGGGGTGAGACGGCTCCAGACCGTTCGCTTCCTCGCAGTACGCGGCGCACCAACGCACACCATGGTGGCCGTCGCGATCTGCTGCATCCTCGTGCTCTTGGCCGTCTTCATAGTCATCATCATCGTGGTGGGCCAGACCATCGTCGAACCGCCGCACTCTTAGCCCCAGGTCCTCTTCGCGTCTCGCGACGTCCGTTCCGTCGTCGCCGCCGCGTGCCGCCTCCTCAACTTCGCCGTCGGCCGTCTTCCTCGACGTTCTTCAGCGGCCGGTGCAACTGTGGATCTTACGCCACCCCCGACTCGCAAAAAGGCGGCGTTTTTATTCTTCGGGAGGAAAGATGGAGGTGGCGACGAAGAGCGCTCGACTAAAATGTGCCGCTCAGATTTCTCGGCCGCCCCCGAAATGCGCAGTCGACTGATGGTAATCAGAGTGATGTAAGAAACGTCGAAGACGTCTTCGCGCGAACACTTAAATGTTGTTATTCGTGTAAACACTAGTGATTACCTGTAGTTTTACACGTTTGTTAGATTTACTCAACTGACAATAGATTCAATTATTAATTATGTACCTCGAATCATTGTTGTTGTTACGGTAGCGCCCCCATTTCTCCCCCCTTCTCAGTTCATTTGCTGGTTTGTATATTTGTAACAATTAAAGTAACAAAAATCATGGAGGTACGCGTGGAAGAAATAAAAACTATTTTATGGTAAACAATTGTTGTTTTGTAATGTGAAGATTTTTTATAGAGATTTTAGAGATTTTTGTAAAATGGAGCCGTATTAAGAGACAAACCAAAAAAAGGAAGCAATAAAAGTTGTAATACATACAGATTAGTTTTTTTTTCGTTTCATATAAAAAGTTTAATTTTTGTGAATATTTATTACGAGTCCACTTTAATAAGCACGTGTGCCGCCGCCGCCGCCGCCGCCATATTGATCTTCTATTTTTAGAACAAACTTAAAAAAAAATGGAACCATCGAACTTAACACAATTTTCCTTTTTAACCTCACTTCCACGATCAATTCCTCGGGGCTTTCCCCAAAATAAGCCTTCGATTGCCATGGAAACGTTTTTTTTTACAACTTAACGCATATCCTAATTATAACACAAGTTCATATAAAAACACCTTGAACTACAGTCGAACCTCGATAAGTCGAATATTGGTTGCGTTTTTTTTCTAAACATATACTTAACAATTTGACCAAGTTTTTTCCTGTTAAAACGAGACGCTTCGTAATCGTGCTTAAAGCCGAGTGTGCACATTCGAGCTCAAAGTGGCACATTCCGATCTCGGGAAAATGAAGCGCGCCGCTCCGCGTCGCGCTTCATTTGCCTCCCTCGCTCGGAAATGTGCCACTTTTCGCTCGAATGCGCACATCCTCGTATTTATCGGATTTGCCTATATTATTATTTTATTCTTCAATTCAAAATTTAAAAGTCGAATAAATTAGAGCTATTTTTCGTTTGAAAAAGGTTAAAAAATTTTAATTGACATAAGTTAATATTGAACTAATAATCTCTCACACGTTAACTATTACAGTATTGTTGAATTTAGGCAGTAAATACAAATAAATTAATTGAATTTTATAAATTTTACGATTTGCCAGGGGAGAGACACAGTCACCTTGCGAAACCACTGCACCACACTGTGGCGTCGCGCCAAAGACAAATTCAGCGATTTAAGGGCTCGTGTGTTTAGTGTTATTAACTTTACGTTGATACGTGCCCTTGGTCGCTTTTTTGTATAAAACTGTCTAATACTTCTGTTTGTATTTACGGATCAAAATTTGTCAGGGTAGATACGCAAAAAAAACGGCACAAAAATGAAGTTCGAAAATTATTGAAAAGAAACAAATATTGTTATATTTTCTTTTTATAAAACTTAAGATAAAAGACCCAATTATTGACACTTTATAAAAAATTTAATTTAAATAATTAATTTTTTTTTCATATATAAGTTCACGATTTCTAGAAAAGGTCATATGCGTAAAATAATTATTTGAAGCAGATTAATTATTTAAATTAATGTTTTAAAAAATAATGTTTGAAGACCCGGTTTCTGGCATTTAAAATTTTTATTGCTGTAGTTTCTGACACTGACATCTGCCTAGTTTCTGACACTCCATATGTCAAAATTATTTGTCATTTATTAGGTTATACACTATCCAATTTAAATTTATTATAATCAAACATAATTTGTTATAATGTATCATTTATTATCAATAAAATATTAATTTTTTCAACACAAAAATGATTAAAATAATAAAATTAAATATTATAAAAACAAATACGTAAACATAACATAGGTTAGAATTTGAGTGTCAATAACTGTAACACACCTATAAAATTGAGCCTAGTTATTGACACTCTTATTTTAATAATAAAATATAATTTACTATGATGTTTTAATATTTAATAATAAAGAGTAGTTAATTAATAATCGAACCAAATATTTTTTATAATATTTTTCTACTTACATGATGATTAAATCACTAATTCAATAGTCGAACGCTCTTCTGTCAATTGCTTAGACTATAACCAAAATATGGCTTTCAGTCACTCTGGGCTTAAATATTATTTTATATTAAGTGAGTTTTTTTTTGTAACTGATATCGTCATCAAATAGGTACACGATGAATTTATTTTAATTTTGAAAAAATTAATTTATCAATTCGAGGTAATTTTCTTTTTATTAATTCAAAGTCAAGTTGAAAGTGTCAGAAACCGGGTCAGTGTCAATAACAGGGTTTTTACCTTATTTATTTATTGAGATTTTGAATTTGGACTAGTTTTAACAAGCAATTTTGTTTTGACTGATTTTATCTTAATTTGCATCTGTGTTAGAATTAATTTTTTCGATGCACGAAATATTTCGTGTGCTTTGAAATTAATATTTTTGATAAAGGTGTGTGCGGAGTTGGTTTTTAATTGAAGGGGGGCGATTAAAATTAAGTTTAGGTGGCTGGAATAATTTTAATTTAGTCAGAAGTCGTCGAGAGAGAGAGAGAGAGAGGAGAGGGTGCGACGAGTGTTATTCAACGAAACATTTTACGTTCATAATTGGGAAATTTCAGTTTTCGGAGATAATTGCGGCAATTTCCTCTTTAGTTCATCATTAACAGGAAATAATAGGGATTACCTTTGGAATCGTAGGAATTTGTAATGTTTTCTTTAATTACGCCTTCTCTTCACTTTAAATAATTAATTGCTGTTAGGATTTTAAATTTTACAGCTATTTATACTAAATGTTGTGTGGCTTCAACAAATTTTTTTTTTGGTAATTATTTTTGAATTTAATAAATACTGTTTTAAATAGATAATTAAATTAAATTAAAATTTTCTTTGTCAGTTCATGAAAATAGTGATCGGGTACTGGGGTATACGTTGATCGACTACCAATTCACTTGATCGGGTATTGGGGCAACCAAATAAAATTTGCCTATTAAAATTTTGCTCTCAACGCGCGCCAAAAGAAGTATAACGTCAAAAAAATTGACCATCCCTTATAGTATTATTATTATTGTTTTTTAAATATTGACAGGAGCGACAGCGAACCGTTTTATGTACGTCTATCGAAAAATTAAGCGCTGTCTAAAAATATCCGAGCGAAGTTCCCTTTTTGATGGAAATGCATGCAGGTATTATCGCGGCTTTAAATCTTCGCAATTAAATACAATCAGTTTTCCATTAACTAACAAACACGCCTTCGTTTCTCTTTGTTGAAACCACTTGCAAGCTACACTTTGTTCTAAATTTAGTGTGCAAAATTGTTTGGCGTCGTTTTATGCGAATCGAGCTGATGACAAAGCGAAATCCCCAAGAATAAATAATTGCGAGGAGAAAATGTCCTACCCTTTTACGCACACATAAAAAGACGCACACATACCACCCTTTTTTTTTCTCCTTCTTTTAAATTAGAAAGAAAACGAGGGATGGTTGTGGAATTTAAAAAATTAGGATCCATTATAATAATTATCTTAGGGTTTTAAAAGTTCGATGAAATTCAGGTGGAGCAAGCTTTAAAATATTTATTATTAGCATTTTGAAGTCATACTTCATGTGGCGCGTTGACAGTTACCAGGTAACGGAGGTTGCGCGCGCACAATTAACGAAAATTATACAGTGTGACATTAGCCGTCTAAGAAAGTAAATTAATTATTGTGAATCACGCTTGAAATCGAGTGTGCACAATCGAGCTCAAAGTGGCACATTCCGATCTCGGGAAAATGAAGCGCGCCGCTCCGCGTCGCCCTTCATTTGCCTCCTTCGCTCGGAAATGTGCCACTTTTTGCTCGAATGCGCACATCCTCGTATTTATTGCAATTATTTATATTGTATTTAGAAGTTACACTTTTTTTGGTGCGTTGAGAGTAAAATCTTGGCAGGCAACGGAAGTTGCGCGCGCACAGCTAACGAAAATTTGACAGTTCAAGTTCGCCATCTGAGAAAGTAAATTATTTATTGTGAATCATGCTTAAAACCGAGTGTGCACATTCGAGCTCAAAGTGGCACATTCCGATCTCGGGAAAATGAAGCGCGCCGCTCCGCGTCGCGCTTCATTTGCCTCCCTCGCTCGGAAATGTGCCACTTTTCGCTCGAATGCGCACATCCTCGCATTTATTAAATTTGTCTACTTTCTTCGCTTTTTCAATTCATCAATTTTAATTTAGTTCGGTTAATATCGATTTTACGTTCGAAAAACGTATTTACCGTAGCAATGGATGGAAGGAAGCTGAAAGATACGATAATTTCGTTAGTGAAAGTGAGAGGGAACGATTAAAATTTATTTAACCGATTTTTCGTTTAATTCGTTGCCTTAAATTATTGTGAATGGTGCTTAAAACCGAAAGTGCACATTCAAGCTCAAAGTGGCACATTCAGATCTCGGGAAAACGAATAAAAATGACAAACCCTAAATTCGGAGCCGCACAAATTTTTTTGGAAGCCCCGAATTATATTTTAAAATTCTTCAAACGCTTTGGAACATGAAAAATAGTTTTTAAATTGATTAAAATTAATTTAGTTTGTTTGAAAAAAATGGCGATTTTAAGCTTTAAAAAAATCCCATGTCGATTTAAACGTATTTATTAAATCGTGTAGGATTAAAAGTTGCTTTTCCATTATTAAGTAATTAATGCGAGTAAATGGATTCCCATATAAAATCATTTAAATTAGTTCTATGAAAATCTGCCACAGGGTTTCCGACTGATTGCAATTAATTTCGATAGATCATCAAAATTCATTATAAAAGCTCGTTCGTCACTAAAATCAATTCGCAAATGTGTGTTGTACGTATTTAATGATACTCACTGCTGATAAAGAGAGCCACATTTCCCTCTCCTTCGTTCGGGAAATGAAATATAAAGCGGCCCACTTATACCTCTTTCGTTTTAAGAACAATGTGACGTCATAAATCAATAACAATCAGTTTTCTTTTAACCCGACAAAGAGCTATCGGTCCCATCTAAAAAATAGAATTTGTTATTCTATTAGTAACGAAGACGTCACGCAATTTTTTTAACTCAAATATGTCATAACAATTTGTTAATTAAATGGGATCGCTTAAATCTAAAAATAAGCTCGCATGTTTCTCAATTTTACCTGCGTGTTTGCGATCTTAATTTCTTTTATGGGCTTCAACTTAAATATATCCACGTTTCAATCTTGTAATTGTTTCACATAAATAATTTCGCAATTCGTCAAAAAGAAAGGTAGTTAAATTAATTGAGACGCTAGTTCGAAAAAAATAGAGGATCGAACATTGTAGAATTAAATTTTTTACTTGTGCAACTTGTGCATGGTGTAAGAGACCCAATGCCCGATCGGCGTAATGATCGATAACGTATAGAACCGTGATCCAGTACTGGTACTTTTTTTTTGGGTGCAATTAGTACTCGATCAACTATGATACAAATAAAACGTCGAAATGTACAATGACACGTGAAATGAATAACGTTATTCAGACGTCATTCTATGGCAAGAAATTAAACACATTCTTTTTTTTGAATAATTAAATTGTAATTAATAATAATTATTTTTGAATTTAGATAGTGAAGTAAAAGTAATGTTATTTGTTAGTTTATTAAAATACTTTGTAGTGGTCGGGTACTTGGGCACATACTGGATCGACTACTGATTCTCTATTTGGGTAACCAAGTAATTATTTTGAAATATTAATTCTACTAATTGCAGTTCATTAATTACTTGAAAATCCTTATTAATAATATTATAAAATTTATAGCTTCGACACTTAAAAAATAGTGATCGGGTATTGGAACTCTTACCATGGTTCTTTTTTGATTTTATGATTTTTTTTTATTAAGTGCTTAAATTCAAACCAAAATTGATTTGAAAAAAAATTGGTTGAGATAATTTGGGGTCTAACAAAAGAGGTTATAAAACGGTGCTATTATGTTATCAGAAGAAGTGCAATTAGCACGCCACTGCTCTATCAGACATGAAATCTACCGTCTAATTTTGAATATCTGGAACGGAATCGATTCCCCTAACCTAAAGGGCTCATACTAAATTCAGTGGGGCTGTTATAGATATTAAACTGTCAATATTGGTGAAGGGTGTAATCAGACGTCGACGTCGCAAGACACCGATATAATTTAATAAAAAAAAAAAAAACGATGCGTGTTCTTATGTAGGCCCCTTAGAAGTTATACTTCTTTGGTGTAACTAAATTAAATATTAACACGTGTAAAAATTAATATGAATACGAGGATGTGCGCGTTCGAGCGAAAAGTGGCACATTTCCGAGCGAGGGAAGCAAATGAAGCGCGACGCGGAGCGGCGCGCTTCATTTTCCCGAGATCGGAATGTGCCACTTTGAGCTCGAATGTGCACACTCGGTTTTAAGCGTGATTCACAATAAATAATTTACTTTCTCAGATGGCGAACTTGAACTGTCAAATTTTCGTTGGCTGTGCGCGCGCAACTTCCGTTGCCTGCTAAGATTTTACTCTCAACGCACCAAAAAAAGTGTAACTTCTAAATACAATATAAATAATTGCAATAAATACGAGGATGTGCGCATTCGAGCGAAAAGTGGCACATTTCCGAGCGAGGGAGGCAAATGAAGCGCGACGCGGAGCGGCGCGCTTCATTTTCCCGAGATCGGAATGTGCCACTTTGAGCTCGAATGTGCACACTCGGTTTTAAGCGTGATTCACAATAAATAATTTACTTTCTCAGATGGCGAACTTGAACTGTCAAATTTTCGTTAGCTGTGCGCGCGCAACTTCCGTTGCCTGCTAAGATTTTACTCTCAACGCACCAAAAAAAGTGTAACTTCTAAATACAATATAAATAATTGCAATAAATACGAGGATGTGCGCATTCGAGCGAAAAGTGGCACATTTCCGAGCGAGGGAGGCAAATGAAGCGCGACGCGGAGCGGCGCGCTTCATTTTCCCGAGATCGGAATGTGCCACTTTGAGCTCGAATGTGCACACTCGGTTTTAAGCATGATTCACAATAAATAATTTATTTTCTCAGACGGCGAACTTGAACTGTCAAATTTTCATTAGCTGTGCGCGCGCATTTTCCGTTGCCTGCTAAGATTTTACCCTCAACGCACCAAAAAAAGTGTAACTTCTAAATATAATATAAATAATTTTAATAAACACGAGGATGTGCGCATTCGAGCGAAAAGTGGCACATTTCTGAGCGAGGGAGGCAAATGAAGCGCGACGCGGAGCGGCGCGCATCATTTTCCCGAGATCGGAATGTGCCACTTTGAGCTCGAATGTGCACACTCGACTTTAAGCGTAATTCACAATAATTAATTGAATTTTTCCACTGTTTTGTTATATGTGCGCGCGCAACTTTCATTGCCTGCTAAAATCTTACTTTCAACGCCCCAATAGAAGTATAACTTAAAAAAAAACACATATTTTTAGTGACAAACGAACTTTTATAATGAATTTTGATGATCTATCGAAATTAATTGCAACCCCTCGAAACCCTCTGGCAGATTTTCATGGAACTAATTTAATTGATTTTATATGGGAATCCATTTAAATTGACATAGGATTTTTTTAAAGCTTAAAATCGCCGATTTTTTTAAAACAAACTAAATTAATTTTAATCGATTTAAAAACTATTTTTCATAAACTTAAAAACTAAATTTGGGGCCACCAAAAAAATTTGTGGGGCTCCGAACTTAGGCTTTATCATTTTTATAAGTATAATCCATTTACGTTAAGAAGAATGGGACGTCATAGCCCCACCACAAATAAAACAAAACAGAAATGTGCGTGCCGGACGGAACGTGCTATAATTAATGTCGATATTAATTTAAAAGCGTCGAAAGAGGCACAAAGAGCTCCTTATTAACGATTATTTTCATTAAAATATCGAGGGTTGTAATTTAGTTAAGAAATGTTAACATTCTCCTCGGCGAGTCCATTAAAAGCAATTTCGACAACACTTTCGAATAATTTAATAAAGAAAACAAGAAAGAATGCTATCAACTAAGTTTTCCCTTTTGCCGGGGATCCTTTTAAGAGCCCCCATTAAACTTGATGATACTCGCAGATCCGTATTTATTTAATTATTAAACACAAAAAAGAAATCTCGTTGTTAGAGAAAGTTAATTAAGCTGCAGTTCGTTTCGTATAAAGCAGTTTAACGTCGGCGATTCAATTATTTCGGTTGCCATGGTTACCTCCAATAATGAGTTGCAATTAGCGATTGAATATAAAAGGCGCGTAGTTGAGTAAACGAATCGAGCAATGAACGTAATGTCAAAATTATGATGTAAATGTAAATTTAAAAAAAAAATGCTTGTTTGAAGTGAAACTTCTTCTTCTGCATCGCTCTTTTTGCATTTGTTGACAATTTTATTAGTTCAGGATTGGGAAATGGTTAGCTGGAATTTAATTGAAGTAAATCTTTTTTAATTCATTAATTTATACCCTAAGAAAGAGTGGAAACGTTTATTTCAACTTCGAAGTCAGAGAAGGGGAATTGTTTCACTTTTTGTCCGATCCAGGTCAATTTGCCCTACCGCGCTAAAGAAGTTTCACTTCTAAAAAAAAAATTAATAGAAACAGAACAGGGTTCTTTATTTTTTAAGTTTCTACTAGTGACGTGCATCGCTTGTTTTGTTGCCTCATTTTTATTTGCGCCCATAGAGGGGGGGGGCGATCTTCGATACGATTTATTTCCCTCGCAAAGACAAGGAGAAGCGAAAGAAGGGAGGTGTGGCGGCTAATATAACCAAAAGTTTAGTGAGTTAAGGACGAGCAAAGGTCGGAAAAGGAGGACGTATTTGCTTGAAAAGGCAATCTTAATGGGGTGTGGTTCTCTGCGCCCCCAAAACTCTACAAACTCTGAAAGCAAACGATGCAAACTGAAAAGCTGTAGGTATATCAGATTTGGAAGCCGACCAAAACCGCATCCCTTTTTCCGAAGAACAACGTGTCCGTAATAAAATAGCAACCCTTCAAACGAAATAAAACACCCCCAAGATTCTTCTTACGCGCACTAAACGCACGCCTTTGTTGTAAAGTGAATCGCATTGAAATGAAATAAGTTCCTGAAATCGCGCATGTTAATACATTTTTAAAGCTAGCGTCACAAGAAGTACAACTTCGAGGATTTTTTATTAAAAAAATTGTTTAATAAATATTTTGTTAAATATTTATTAATTTATTATTCAATAAGTTAGTTGAGTGTGGATTTATTTGTTTTTTTAATTGTTTGTAAACCTTTTTTTTTCAAAAAACATGATTCGCAGTAATTTAGGCCAATTTGGACGAAAAATTGAGGTTAAATAATTTTAATTCTTCCCTCTCGCTCGCACCGATGAGATTGTCGTATCTTTTCGCTCCCTTCCACTCATTGCTATGGTAAATACGTTTTTCGAACATAAAATCGATATTTATTAAACTAAATTTAAATTTATGATTTGAAAGAGTGAAGAATAAAGTAGATAAATTCAATAACCACGAAGATGTGCGCATTCGAGCGAAAAGTGGCACATTTCCGAGCGAGGGAGGCAAATGAAGCGCGACGCGGAGCGGCGCGCTTCATTTTCCCGAGATCGGAATGTGCCACTTTGAGCTCGAATGTGCACACTCGGTTTTAAGCATGATTCACAATAAATAATTTACTTTCTCAGATGGCGAACTTGAACTGTCAAATTTTCGTTAGCTGTGCGCGCGCAACTTCCGTTGCCTGCTAAGGTTTTTCTCTCAGCGCACCAAAAGAAGTGTAACTTCTAAATACAATATAAATAATTTCAATAAATACGAGGATGTGCGCATTCGAGCGAAAAGTGGCACATTTCCGAGCGAGGGAGGCAAATGAAGCGCGACGCGGAGCGGCGCGCTTCATTTTCCCGAGATCGGAATGTGCCACTTTGAGCTCGAATGTGCACACTCGGTTTTAAGCGTGATTCACAATAATTAATTGACTTTCTTAGATGGCTCACATCATCCTGTCAAATTTTTGTTATATATGCGCGCGCAACTTCCGTTGCTTGCTAAAATCTTACGTTCACCGCGCCAAAAGAAGTATAACTTCAAAAAAACAGGATCGTTTGCAAGAACGATCGACTTGGAAGAAAAAGTAGACGTCTCACGTTTCGTCCAATAAAAATAAGTTAAGAATGTGCGATTTAAAAGTCGTCCGAAGCACTTCGGAAAACGCCCAATCAAACCGTCAATCAATCAAAGAATTTCGATTAAAATCCTAAGGAATTTAATTTGAAATTATCTTCCAAGGATTGTATCAGTTGTGAATTAATTTAAAAAGGAATTAAATCCCTTTTTATAAAAATACAATTAAAGTCGAATTTATTTAAAAAACGACGTCGATTTCTCTACGTTAGACTTGTTAAATATTTTTGGTATAATATTAATTTAAAGAATCGATAATATTAAAAAAAACTAGTAAAAAAATCTTTGATTAGAAATAAGGTAACTGATCAAAATAAGGCCCGGCGCCCAATAAGGCCCAGTTTTCAAATTTCCCGCTTCCTGATTTCGAATCATTGTCAAAGCTCGTATTGTTACAAGAGAAATATAAATAAACATTTTGGTTACAAAGTATTGATGCATTTTTTTCAAAAACCTATTAATTATGCCTTTATAAACTTAAGGTGGGCCTTATTTGGGTCCGTTACCTTAAATGAACGAATTGATAAAGTAAGGGCCTCACAAACTATTTAAGCTACGGCCCAATTCGAGTACTTCAATCGCCCAATGGGTCGGATTAAAAAAAAAACTATTGTATTGGCTTCGTGGACGGGCTGTACTAGGGTTAATTAATTAATTATTAAAAATTCTAAACAACAATTACATTTATTTGAAAATGTTACATTCTTAAGTAATTTATTTACACAATATTTATTTTTTCCACTGTTGGTCGCATTTACTTTGATATACCATGAGTACTTCCAACTAGAAGGTTCCCCGTCGGAGACTTCCAAGCCTCGAGACTAACTCATCGGCGCCTCGCGTTCCGGAGAAAAAGCTTCTCAGAAGCTCCGGAATTCCCAGAGCATTCCGTTCGCGACTCCACCTTTAGCACGTATGCGTTCAGGCTCACCGCACTTAGGCATTTGTTTGTAGAGAACACTGGAACGTTCTAGTGCGTGCCCCTTACATCGTCATAAACCACGTGCAAATTCGGGGACCTTTGTTCCACCCCAATTTTTCTCAAACCCGGGGGTCGAAAAATAATAAAAACATAACCATGCCGTTATTTACTATGCGGTATGGTGGATGACGTCATACATTTCTTTCTGTGCACCTTTAATTCGTTTTTTGAGGGGGAAAATTGTTTTTCTCCGATTTCATCGATTAATTTGTTTTCTTTTGTACTTTCAGAGTGTGACCAAACATTTGTGAGCCGCCAAGGAGGTCCGATGAACGGCACTTTCCACGCGCCGGAGTTCCTAAACACGAAAGGACATTCGAGGCAGTGCGTCTTCACATTTGTCGCAGGACCCGGACACCGCGTCGAAGTGCTTTTTACCTCTTTCAAGCTCCGAGGAGCCCCGCCCGAGTAAGTACGCCTATTCGCGAAACGCTTTCTAATTTCGGTTTTTGTTCGTAGTGCTTCGTCCGTTAAAAAAAACGAAATTAACGAGAAATTTAGTGGACGAGGACACGCGCAGGGGCTGCTCTCTTTTTTAAAATTAATTTTTTTTTTGCACAGCAGAGAGGATAAAAAAAGATCTAAGGAACGATATTAATTAAAATTATGAGCACTTTTTACAGCGAATTAATTGCACGTTTTTTTTTCGAATTTTCTTAATCTATGCACATAATAATAAGGAATAAAAGTGGGCTTGCGTTACAGATTTATGGCGGATGGATATAAAGCCAAGAAAATGAACGAGAGTAAATTTTATGTGTTCTTTTTTTTCTTTTTTGTAGTGATACGAATTATCGATTTTGAATGTAAATTGAATTTCCACCAAAGCTAAAGTAAAGCTTATGACAACGTAAACTGAGCGACTGGCTTATTGTAGCAAATTTTGTGTGTATGCATAATGATCGGTTGGTCTATATGTGCATTAGGGGAAGTTGTGTATAAATGTTGAACCTATACAATTTCTGCACTCGAATGCCAACTGCTTTTGCTTTAGGAAATTATAGAACGATAGTGTTGCGTTTTCCATAAATTACCATAGATACATGTTCGATTTTCGTCTTTTCCGCTGTCAACGGTCCCAAATTAATATTTATTTCAAGATGGCGTTGATAAACAATTTTTCTCCTTAAATTGCGCGCGCTAAACAACAATACGCGATTTATATCCATGGCAACGCGCTCGAATCAACAAAACGTCATTGTGACGTCACGTTATTCTTAACGCGTACGAGCTATAGCCTCCTAAAGATGCAATCTTGCTCTAAACGAATAAATCGTGGACTTTTTCAAAGCAAAACGCAAAAATAGTACCTGGATCGTTCGTTCCACATGGGCGCCTTTTAAAGCGCGAAAGAAATGGCTTTAGTTTTCGGAGCATTAAGCATTTTGGCTGCGTTCCAGCTAATTTTCGGCGGACGTTGAAAAGTTTAATTTTTTTTGTATTATTTCGGTCGACGATTTAAATTTTGAAATAAAAAAAGGGGGGAGCGTGTGGCATTCGAGTGTTTTGCACGTGGAAATTGCGACAGGTGTTGACTGATTGTTCTTATGTTGTCGCAGTGGGGCAGCCGTGGGAGAACTTCCTGCGTGAGTACCACGATCACTTTTCATCAGCCTTCTTCTTCTTTCTTCTAAGAGTTTGCATGAGATGTTGTCTGTCTTTCTCTCGCTCGATTTTCATGCTTGTTTACTGGAATGCAGTGTGTGCATTTTTGATAGAGTTTGAAGGATAGTTTTTAAGTGTATTTGTTTAATCGTACAATTTTCTTCTGTAAGGGTTGAAAGTCCTTTAGTAAGTGTTTTGGTGTTAGGGTTATGTACTTGTGCTTTGCTTTGTCGATGTAAATAATGCATTTTTGTTCATAAGTAGTTGTAAAAAAAAAGTAGACAACATATGAGGGCATCTACAGCGAATTAAGTTTTTATTCTATTGTAACGAATTTACTAATGTAAGGTTGGGAATATTAACAGGTAGTCACTTATTTTAATAACAATTAGGAGTACAATTTATTTAACAAATGTGTTTACACCAATAACTTAAATATTAGTACATTTACTTAATAATTATTTAATTTACTTACAGTTTTAATGCACTAAACTAATCGATTTACACTCGTATTTATTTACAAATTTATCTTCACCGCACGTTAGAGATTACCTCGAGTTTCACCGAGAACCAGCTGAGTAGAGATCACTGAACTGTACGAACAAATCTTAGTCTTCGACTGCTTATTATGGGAGTCGGCTACGCTTATATGTGTGTCTCGGTGTCAATTAACAGAACTTCTAGAAAAATTTAAATTGTTTTATCCGGCATTCAAGATAATGTAAGATAGATGTTTCTGGAGCGCGTGTTTAGATTAATGTATCGCGTTGGCTCACATTAATCTCTCGCGATAGATTAAATTAATCTGTCGCGTTTGCTACACTATGGTTATTCAATCAGAGCTTCTCAAACATTTGAGGGACCAGTTCGAGGGTATTTTAAATTAATCGCGGTTATTAATTTTGCGTTTCTTAAATTTTTGTGGCCATCTTAAAAGTACACTAGTTTTGAATTTTTTGTAACGAATATTTTTTATTTAACCACAGAATTTTTTTCGAAACGTGGAGATTTAAGTTGCTTTGGATTTTGATTTTATTTTGGTAAAGTGGGAAGCGTTAAATTGGATATCGGTGTGAGAATTGTCGAGTAAAGCGGTGACGATATCGATTTGAATGCAGTTAGGAGGCTAAATAGAAAGCAAGTGGACCTTATAAAGGGCATTATTAAAGCTCTGTTCATTGGTTCTGTATTACATTTGAGTAGTGCAGAGTCTGATAAGCAAACAACGAGGTTAATTGGCCAGTTAGATGGACCATATTCCAATGTTCAAACAAAGTCAACACTTTAAAATTATTTTTGGGTCGATAAGAAAGTAATTTCGCAAATCAATGGCGTTACAATTTTTTTTTGTAATACCCGCTGCGAAAATTTGTTTTTTGAGCGCGTAATAAAGCGATTAATTTTTTCATGTTAGTATATAACATAGTTTCGTCGTTCCTTTCGGCACGTGTGTGGAAAGCGCGCACTTTCTTTTTCTCTAGTTTGTTTTAGTATTTACTGTAAGTTTATACAATTTGAATAAAAGTAGTAATATTTAAATAATTATAGGTTTGTTTTAGTTAGAAGAAAAAAATTGTTATTATTCCAAAAAGTATTAATGTCACTTTTTTTCTCGAATTTTCATCTTCATCAGATTTTCTTCATCATGTTACATGGCATCATTTAGTAGTGGATGCATGTTAGTCATTTCGAGAGCTTTGGCTTCTGTGATGGTATTTTACCAAATAAGAGGACCCAAGAAAACAAAGCGTGCGCAATAGAAAAAATTGCACCGAACAAACCGTAAGGAAAAAAGCGAGGTGTAATTAATTGCAGAAGAATTACTCTTTGTAATTAATGTTAGAAAGTAATTAAATTAATGCCTGCCTATCTTATTTCTTCTTTTATGTATTTTGCAGCTGTATCCACGAGTACATGGACGTGTACGCCGAGGTGGTGCAGCCGGATCCTGCAGAGTTGATTAACTCCCCCTTCGGAGGGCGATACTGTGGACCCATTCCTCCGAGGCGTCGTATTTCGCTTTATCGCGCCATCGCCCTCAGCTTTTACACGGACAAGAACGCCTCCACCACCGATCTCTTCACTGGAAGATATTCTTTTATTAACGACTGTAAGTTGACTCTGACAAACTTCTTCTTCCTTTTTGGGCTTTTTCGAAGAGGGCTCCCCAAAACTTCCGCCCCCCTGCATAATTAATTAGGGCTCTTTCCTTGGTGTAAATTCAAGCTGTGAAGGGTTGCGTCGATCGTATTTTATGTAAGCGTAAAATACACCCTTCCGTCATCGATGGTGTGTTTTAAGGCCAGTTTCGAAAGATAGCTTTGATGGGAGAAGCTTATTCTTTATTTACGAAAGGAGAAGGAAAGGGATGAATTCCTTTGGCACAAAAAAATAAACAAATAATTACTATTTGTATGTTAACCTTCCGCATGCTAGGTGACTAAATGTCACATGCCATACTAGGCGGGGTGTGCCATACCCCCCAAAAATAAAATCTACAAAATTGTACTTTATGACAGTTAAATGATAAGAAATATATTTTAATAACCCATAATGAATAGGTTTAACAAGGGGTAGGCACGAGGTGGAAAATTCATTTCGGGATGAAACTCGGGATATAAGTAGTACATTTTTTAAGTATTCACCCCCTATTATAAACAAAGGGCAATGGTGAGTCAATTTTGAGATAAATGTCTTTGAAAATTCCTATACCGCTTATATACTCATAAGTCTTTATATTCTAAAAGCGCCCTAGTAGGTTAGCGCAAAGCGTACTCGCCTACGACCCAGTAGTTCCGGGTTCTAATCTCGTTCTTGGTTAGTTTTTTTTTCTTCAAATTAATTATTTTTAAACAAGTCTATTATCTACAATTATCATTAATTTCCATACAAAAAAATTTGTTGGTTTTAAAAAAGGTATATTTAAAATAAAAAGTAATAATTTAATTTTTTAAAATACAAAATAATTAATAGGTAAGTATAATAATTGACTTCGTCAATTTTTGGTAAAATGGTTCCATATACTTGGTACGCTGCTCAACCCTCCGAATATAGAAAAATCTTTCTAAATGTTAATGAAGTTTGTTTCCCAATCGATCTTCTTAAAGAATATTGATCTTGCAAACAGTAGTCTTTTATTAATTGTTCTAGATGTTGTAAAATTTATTGTTTTCAATGCTTTTATGACAATTGTCATTCTGGTTCTTTTATGTAATCGAAAACATTTGTAAACTTTTTACTAATTATAAGAGCTATTTATAACTATTATTTTTCTACTTACCTATTAATTTTTTTGTATTTTGAAAAATTAAATTATTACTTTTTATTTTATATATCCTGTTATACTTAATACCTTTTTTAAAAACAACAATTTTTTTTGTATTTAAATGAATGATAATTGTAAATAATAGATTTGTTTTAAAATAATTAATTTGAAAAAAAACTATCCAAGAACGAGATTAGAACCCGGAACTACTGGGTCGTAGGCGAGTACGCTCTGCGCTAACTTACTAGGGTGCTTTTTTAGTATATAAAGAGTGTATAAGCGGCATTGGAATGTTCAAAAGCCTTTTTCTCAAAATTGACTGGCCATTGCGCTTTTTATAATAGGGGGTGAATAATCTAAAGGTGTACTAGTTATATCCCAAGTTTCATCCCGAAATGAATTTTCTACCTCGTGCCTACCCCTTGTAAGTAAAACACATATTAATTTATGCATTAAAATAGACTTTTATTAATAAAAATAGAAAAACTTAACTTTTTCTTCAACTTGTAAATTATTGAGACATTTCTTGAGTACTAAATTCCAATGACACGTGCCAATTACGATACCAAATATTAAGAAAACCTAACAAGAATTTCATTTTTGCCCCCTTATTCCAATACAAATTAATTTCACGGCAATTTCTTAATGATTCTCAATAATTTCAACCAATCAATTACACGAAAAATTAATTGAATAATTTTAATCGTTTCCTCTCACTTGCATTTACAAGATTATCGTATCTTCTCGCTCCCTTTTACTCATTGCTATGGTAAATACGTTTTTCGAATATAAAATCGATATTTACTAAATTAAATTAAAATTTTTGATTTGAAGGAGTGCACGGTAAATTATACTAATATAATAAACACGAGGATGTGCGCATTCGAGCGAAAAGTGGCACATTTCCGAGCGAGGGAGGCAAATGAAGCGCGGCGCGGAGCGGCGCGCTTCATTTTCCCGAGATCGGGATGTGCCACTTTGAGCTCGAATGTGCACACTCGGTTTTAAGCATGATTCACAATAAATAATTTTCTTTCTCAGATGGCGAACTTGAACTGTCAAATTTTCGTTAGCTGTGCGCGCGCAACTTCCGTTGCCCGCTAAGATTTTACTCTCAACGCACCAAAAGAAGTGTAACATCTAAATACAATATAAATAATTTCAATAAATACGAGGATGTGCGCATTCGAGCGAAAAGTGGCACATTTCCGAGCGAGGGAGGCAAATGAAGCGCGACGCGGAGCGGCGCGCTTCATTTTCCCGAGATCGGAATGTGCCACTTTGAGCTCGAATGTGCACACTCGGTTTTAAGCTCGATTACCAAACGTGCCGTTTTAACAAAAAAAAACCTTCACGTCAGTTATACCCCACCTAGTACACGAAAGGTTAACTACTTGTTTGCAAATTTAATTTACTGATAGAAATTTAAATGTAGGAAACTAGATTTTTGACTTATCAATAGAATTATTGTCAGTACAAAAGATCACCATTTTGTCGGTGAAACAGTGTTCCAATTCGAGTAGTACCGAAAAATTCGTGTTACATAAGTTCGACTGTAATTTATTAATTTTTTTGTAGCCGAATATGAGATTGGGACGCCGGTAGCGAATACACCGTGCAGTTTTCTTGTGAAGGGTGCCGTTAAACCTACAGGACTCATTATGTCTCCCACTTATCCTGGGGCTTATCCTAAGGATCTCACGTGCACGTACCAGTTCCTTGGAACGCCCGGACAAAGGGTGCGACTCGAATTTAGGGATTTCGATCTTTTCTTTGGAGGACCCCAGTAAGTATTTTTTTTCTTTTAATATATACCGGGCGTATCAAACAAAGTGCAACGAGCTGATAATTCTCAAAATAATAACGATTTCAAAAAAATGTACAAGTATAAAGGTTTTTTTTTGTTTTTCGATCTATGCACTAGCATAAATGTCAATTTTGTTATACTTCCGGTTTGCCCGGAAATCGTGTCAACTTTTTTATCTTAAATAGAAGGGTATTGATTTTTTTTCTAATTGGATAGAGCTCATCGGGCGCGTTCCAAAAATTTAAAATAAGTTACCATTTGATTAATAAATAATTAAAAAAAAAATTTTTTTTTGATTAGCAGGGTGTTTCAACAAAGTGCCACGAGCTTATAATGTCAAAATTACTAGTTTTATGCAAAAATCGAAGTTTTAAGCAATCACAGAAATCGTTCAAAAACTGTATTGTAAATGCCCAAAAATTTAATTCAAATAATACGCAAACAAAATGCTTATCGCAAAGTGGAATTTCCTACACCCGTTCCCCGCACATTCCAGTTGTGTAAGGCACGTCGAAGAGCTCAGTTAAACGCTCCCCAAAATTTGTATTTACTAGTGATTATTTAAATGTGTAGAGTGACAGTGTTTATCAAGGGTCGTTTACCCCTAAAAAGCACCCCTTCTGCAAAATTCAGAACTGTAAGTTGTTTTTTAAAGATTTTTCTTAGTGTTTTTTGATTTTCATTGTGTTAAATTAATGGTACCTCCGAAATTTTGATACAGCTGTGCTTACAAAAAAATTGGCAATTTTTGAGCTTTAGTGGTTTTTGTAAAAAATTCAAACTAACCCCCAAATTAATTTCCTTTGTGTTGAATTTTGATACGTCACAGGATGACGTAGGAGTTTCGGGTTATTTGCGAGCCGACCTTATCGCATTTCTTACCTGGCTTTTGAGATATCATTTTGTTTCGCCTTTTTACGAATTGAGTTTTTAAACTCTACTTCAGAAAAATCTTTGGTGAGAAAATATACAGGCTGTATGATTTAAAGTGCCACGAGCACTAAAATAATAAAGATTTCAAAAAAGAAATACAATTATAAGTCTTTTTAATTTACTCGTTCTATGCACTAGCATAAATATAAATTTTGTTATACTTTCGTTTTAACCGGAAATCGTACCAACTTTCTTATCTTAAATGGAAGGGTATTTTTTTATACCGGGTGTTTCATTTAAAGTGCCACGAGCTTATAACTCTTAAACTAATAAAAATTTCAAAAAAAGTACAGATAGAAAAGTAACTTAATTAATTTGATCTATGCAATGGCATAAATATAATTTTTTTTTCCTACCGGTTTAACCGGAAACGTTGTCAACTTCCTTATCTTAAATAGAAGGGTATTTTTTTTTATAATTGCATAGAGCGCATCGAGTGCTTTTCAAAGATGTATAACAAGTTACCATTTGATTAATAAATAATTAAAAAAAAAATAAATACCTTTCTATTTAAGATAAAAAAATTGAATGCGTTTTCGGTTAAACCGAAAGTAATACAAAATTTATATTTAGGCCGGTAGAGAGATTGCATAAATTAAAGAAATATTTTTACTTTTACTTTTTTTGAAATTTTTATTATTTTACTTAAAGGTACTTTACTGTAGCAATACAATTCCAAATAAAAAATTTTTTTTGACCCATTGGTAACTTGTTATACATTTTTGGATAGGCCTCGACGAGCTCTATCCAATTATAAAAAAATATAAATACCCTTCTATTTAACATAAGAAAGTTGACATCATTTCCGGTTAAACCGGAAATAATAGAAAAATTTATATTTATGCTATTGCATAGATCAAATAAATAAAAGACACTTTTATACTTGTACATTTTTTGAAATTTTTATTATTTTAGCTTGTGGCACTTTAAATAAAACACCCGGTATAACTGGATAGAGCTCCTTGGGGGTTTTCGATAAATGTAAAATCAGTTACCATTTGATTATTAAATAATTTAAAAAAAAATAGTTTTTTTTTCAGATTACCAGGGTGGCACTTTACTGAAACATTTTATAATCCGAAAAAAAAAATTTCAAAGTATATAAGGGTTGAAGTATTAGATTCATTTTTGTCGCACAAAAGTTTATTTTAAAAAAATTCTAGCACCGTTATTTGTGAATAGATCTTTAAAAACTATACAGATTCGCATTTGTCATACCTTTTGGCATCGGACGGACTCAAAAAACCATAGGCGTGCTATTTAAAATTGTAATGTAATCACTTTATCTAGGTCCCTAAGTGATCACATTAACCGGCGTCTACTGTACATACAAAAATGCCCATTCATAAATTTTACGGACGATTATGGTAATTTTTCTATCGAATTAAACAGTTAAATTTCTTTACGTGCATCAATTCGCTTATCTCTCGAATTTATCGATACATTTCCATAGACAAAAGAGTGTCGCATTTCCCTAGCTCGTTTTTCCTTTTCCTTTTCGAAAAATGACTTGCAAATGAACCGAGAAAATAGGTTGGCAAAACAAATGGCCGCACGCCATGGTAAAACGACCCCTTCCATTTTCACAACATTCAAGATTTGTGTGTTTTTGATAAATATTAATCGAGACTTATTTTCAGCTGTCCATTCGATTATGTAAAATTATACGACGGTCCCGACAACACATCGGCGGTAATAGGGACGTACTGCGGCCAACAACGTAACCTGGTGCTGTATTCTTCGGAGGCGTCGCTTTTCATATCTTTCGTAACACTCGCACGCACTGCCAACTCCCAAAATAGAGGATTTAAGGGCATGTTCGAATTTTCCAACTCTTTTACTAAATTAGGTACGTGGTGCACTACGAATTTGCAGTTTTTTTTCAGGGGGCAAAACCGCAACCCGAAGTGCCTCCTTCGATTTCGACGCGAAAAACAAAAAGCAACCGCCGATTAGGGGAGTGCGGACGGTAATTAAGGGATGAAATTGGTTTTTAATTAAATCACGCCCCTCCGGCGTGTAACTACGTATTAATTTAGGACGAGATTTTTAAGGATTTGCGGATTTAATTTGAAAGTTTGCAAATCCTGTTTCTAATTACAAGAGGCTCGAGCAAATATATGGCTTAGAAAGTTAAATCAACATTGTAAATACATTTTAAATTATATTTACACTTTGTTGAACAAATTTAATTGGTTGTTGGTGAAAAAATTGTCTACAAATAATAAGGGCGGGCTCGGCTTGAGGACGAGCGCGAGCGGAGCCGATGCATTTGGAAGGGACAGCTTTGAATTGAAGCTCAAAAAATTGGAGGGGGTTATATATGGAAGTTGCGCGCGCACAACTAACAAAAATTCGACAGCATGAAGTTAGCCGTGTAAGAAAGTGAATTAATTATTGTGAATGGTGCTTAAAACCGAGTGTGCGCATTCGAGCTCAAAGTGGCACATTCCGATCTCGGGAAAATGAAGCGCGCCGCTCCGCGTCGCGCTTCATTTGCCTCCCTCGCTCGGAAATGTGCCACTTTTCGCTCGAATGCGCACATCCTCGTATTTATTGAAATTATTTATATTGTATTTAGAAGTTACACTTCTTTTGGTGCGTTGAGAGTAAAATCTTAGCAGGCAACGGAAGTTGCGCGCGCACAGCTAACGAAAATTTGACGGTTCAAGTTCGCCATCTGAGAAAGTAAATTATTTATTGTGAATCGTGCTTAAAACCGAGTGTGCACATTCGAGCTCAAAGTGGCACATTCCGATCTCGGGAAAATGAAGCGCGCCGCTCCGCGTCGCGCTTCATTTGCCTCCCTCGCTCGGAAATGTGCCACTTTTCGCTCGAATGCGCACATCCTCGTATTTATTGAATTTGTCTACGTATTCTTCGCTTTTTCAAAGCATAAATCTAAATTTAGTGTAGTAAATATCGATTCTATGTATTTACCATAGCAATGAGTGGAAGGGAGCGAAAAGATATGATAATTTAGTCGGTGCAAGTGAGAAAGACCGATTAAAATTATTCAACTGATTTTTCGTCTAATTTATTGCCCTACATCATTGTGAATGGTGCTTAAAACCGAGTGTGCACATTCTCGTATTTATTAAATTTATTTATATTAATTTTACACGTCTCGGAATGAAGCGCGCCGCCCGCGTCGCGCTTCATTTGCCTCCCTCGCTCGGAAATGTGCCACTTTTCGCCTCGAATGCGCACATCCTCGTATTTATTGAATTTGTCTACGTATTCTTCGCTTTTTCAAAGCATAAATCTAAATTTAGTGTAGTAAATATCGATTCTATGTATTTACCATAGCAATGAGTGGAAGGGAGCGAAAAGATATGATAATTTAGTCGGTGCAAGTGAGAAAGACCGATTAAAATTATTCAACTGATTTTTCGTCTAATTTATTGCCCTACATCATTGTGAATGGTGCTTAAAACCGAGTGTGCACATTCTCGTATTTATTAAATTTATTTATATTAATTTTTACACGTCGTTATGGGTGAATCTATAAAAGTTGGGCAACTTTTGACCTAATTTCGTTTGTTTAGTTTTCGGTGAAAATTTTCTAGTATTTTATTATAAAGATATAGGTAATCTAATAAATACACTGTTCCAAACAGGGCCAGTCGCTTTTACAAACAATTTTTGAGATATTTGGATTTTTCTAAATTTGAATGCCACGGAACTGACGAGGTTACCAGGGTACAAATGAAATATATCATTTATTAAAAAATACAAGATTTATTGCGACTTTGATACAACTATCTTAAAATTTTACAATGCACACATTTTTACGAATAAAATCATGTTAGAAAGATTTATTAATTATATTAGAAAGTAGGGGTATATAGTACAGTTGTTGGTCAGTCGACAATGATTGGCCATATTTAATAATAAATCTATATTTCCTAATATATATTTTCTAATAAATGGTTCGTTTTTTTTGCTAATCTACTATATCTTATTTTAAATAGAAAATATTGGCCGATCACTGTAAATTCACTAGTCAATTACTATACATATTTATATGGCCAATAACTATGTTGTTTAATAAAAGGGCCAATCACTGTACTGTTTGCCCCTATTAAAATTAATGGATGAATGTATGTACTATATATCAGTACCGTGGTAATACGTCTTCTGTCAAAATTTCGGACATGGAACTGACGACACGGAACCGATGATTGAGACACAATTTTAAGATTATAAAATTCAAAGTAAAATTTCTACCGCATTTTCCATTAATTGGATGATATATTTTAACAAATCGCATTTTGTCATAAATAAATCACAACGAAATATATCTACGTAAAGAAATAATTACTCGCCGTAGAACTGACATTTTGTCTGGAACTGCACGTGCTTACACGATAATAACGCCGTTTTCACTGTTTTCAAAATGCCTGTCGTATAAAGGGAGTGCTTTTTAGCTAACTTTACTACCAATATTAAAATCTGAATAAGGATTTAACGTTTGAATTTCTATAATTGGGGGCAATTATCAAATTTTAAAATTGGACACAGGACTGACGGATAAAAGTGAACACAGAGTTCATCATTTTTTTTTAATTTACTGTATTCGATTTTATGATTAAATATGGTAAATTAATTAGTTAATACTTCATAATTTATAGTAGAATAGTAAAATTTACAATTAATTGAATATATTTTAACATACAATCACTCAATTATGGAATTCGGGAGTTTTGACACGCCAAGGTACTGACGTTTTGAACATTTAAAGTGTTATTTTACAAACTTGCCTTTAAAAAAATACATCCAAATTGGGTGAGCAGGCAAAAGGACCATTGGTTGTTTGGAATGTAATGAAATATTTGCAAAAAATGATAAAATTCTTTCTCTATTGAATGGTGACATCAAGTTGCCCAACTTTTGTAGAATCACCCTTATATTTAAATTTTGTTACGCCAAAGAAGTAGAGGAAGGTAGCCTAAAGCGGCTCGTATGTGGATATGTTATAGGGGAACCTCTTGTACCTCGGTCCCTTTGTACCTAGGGCAACTTTATTTGTTTTAATATGTGCGAGCTTTCGTGACCCATAATTTTAGATATTTCAAATGCTACATTGACAGGCATTAACGTAAAGTTGGCAGCAGCTGGCCAATGTACAGTCAGCCTAAGAAGTAACCGACACCCTAGAAACAGACCTATAGTAAACGTACTATTCCAAGAGACAAAATCTGGCGCTGCATGGTTAAAAAACAATTAAGATTGTTCTTTGTAATTTTAGTACCTAGAAGTAAATTTGGAATCTTAAATAGACACGTAAAGGTATTTGTGACAGCTGTCGTTTTTGTTAGAAAAGATTTAGTAAATTGATTATAAAGCTTTCTTTTTAAACAATTAATAGAAAAAATTATTTGTTGTGCTTATAAAAGCCGTCATAAATCTCCTTAAACACTATTTTTAACTAAAACCTGTCTCTTGGAATAGGTCGATTACGGTAAGTACTGTTTTTAGGGTGTTGATTACTTCTTAGGCTGACTGTACTTTTTTATTGTATGAGATCAATTGAAATTTTTAATCGAAAAAAAGTAAGAGTTTTTATATTGTTTTTACTTACATATCTTATTGATTTTTATTAGGCCCCTCTGTTGGGCAAAGCGGGTAATTTTGGAAATTTTATATTTTTGAGTTTTTTTGTCTAAATTTAAAGCAGAAATGTAATTATTCTTTTTTATAAAATGAACGTTTAATAATTGTATTGCGTAAATGTAAGAAAGAAACACTTTTTTTCGAAGAAGTGCTTAATATTGATCTACCCGTTTTAGGCCACCCTCCCCCATTTAGGCTTTATAAACAACAATACAATTTTTTCTACATAATTTTGAAAGTTTAAACATAATAAGTTCGTTCCACGCAAAAACAACCCCCAAATCACGTTCTATGCGTTCTTCATCACAAAACCGCGATTTTTATGCAAAGTTCTCCCACATTTTATCTAAAACGACTAATCCAATACAAATATCAAGCCTTAAACGTTGAACTTTCAGTAAATATTAAGTAGCTTCCAGTCTCACACTAGAAACCTTTATTTTTTTCCGTTTTATTTTATTCGCTCTCTTAATTGGTGAAATTTTTAATTTTAGTCCGGAGAAAGTTGTTAAAGGGAATCCGCTTTAAGTGGAGTTTAAAATCGTTCAAAGCGAGCCCTTTCCAATGCATAACTTTTCACTCGAACAAATTTATGCATAAATTTGCTTATGTTAGATTTCTAGTGGTAAGGGTCGGTAAATATTAGTTTAGTAATTATGTTTCCTTTTAATGTTTGCGATTAATTACGAGGGAAAGATGAAAGCTTAAAGCTATGCTAAAAGGCTACCTTTTGAACGTGGCCCTGCGGAGGACTCGAACGCATTCTTCGACTTTTATTTAATTAAAATGCAATGTTAAATTTTTTCTTTGTGCTTTTACTTGGAGGAATGTCTATATTAAAATCTGGCGGGAGGGGTCGTGGGTCGGATCTTTATCACCCTTTGGCGTTTATTAGGATGTTGGGGCATGAATTTTTCTTTTGCTAGGTATTTATGAAATAAATCGAATTCTTATTTAATTCTCGAGTTTATGTATTGCTTGTAGTTAACAGAGATTGATTTTATTGACTTTCGGCTCGGAAGAATGCCTATAAATTCCCGCACGAAACTCATTTCCTTAAACATTTTTCAATCGAGTGTATTTTGCATCGAAATTTCTTCTTTGTCGATTTTTGTACAAATTATTTCTGGTTTAGAGACGAATTGCAATAAAATTTGTTTTAAGTTTAAATAATTTTTTAGATTTGTTTAAGGCTCTGATACAGTAGAACCCCGATAAGTCGAATCTTAAGGGAGGCGCGAAAAATTTAGAGTTATAAATTAAGCCCCAAGAAGAAATTTTTAATACTTAAATATTTTTTTAAAGTAAATTAATATAGTGAATCATGCTTAAAACCGAGTGTGCACATTCGAGCTCAAAGTGGCACATTCCGATCTCGGGAAAATGAAGCGCGCCGCTCCGCGTCGCGCTTCATTTGCCTCCCTCGCTCGGAAATGTGCCACTTTTCGCTCGAATGCGCACATCCTCGCGTTTATTAAAATTATTTATATCATATTTAGAAGTTACACTTCTTTTGGTGCGTTGAGAGTAAAATCTTAGCAGGCAACGGAAAATGCGCGCGCACAGCTAATGAAAATTTGACAGTTCAAGTTCGCCATATGAGAAAGTAAATTATTTATTGTGAATCAGGCTTAAAACCGAGTGTGCACATTCGAGCTCAAAGTGGCACATTCCGATCTCGGGAAAATGAAGCGCGCCGCTCCGCGTCGCGCTTCATTTGCCTCCCTCGCTCGGAAATGTGCCACTTTTCGCTCGAATGCGCACATCCTCGTATTTATTGAATTTATTTATTTATTCTTCGCCTTTTCAGATCATTAATCTAAAGGCCATAGAGGGATAAGCATGGTAAAACTGCCTTTTGTAAATATCTTAATAATATTCTATGGATATACAGTGTGTCCCAAATTGAGTAGGCTAACATGGGTATCTTTCTTATTAGTGGAGATAGAAGTTTGTTTTGGTGCACAAACATACTTTAACAGTTTTCCAAAAAAAAGTAACCAAGTTTTTAAAAGATTGGATGTGAATATGCAGAAGTATGGATGTTTACAGTAACCAAATTGAAAAAATGTGGAAGATGATCTTTATAATTTTTTTTTTTGGAAAACTGTTAAAGTATGTTTGTGCATCAATGCATGAGCTTTTGTAACATTTAATGTAGGTACGAAACATATACTGCTCAGTTAAAAACTTTGCCATTTTGAATTATTTATAAGGTAATTATTATTATTCAAAAAACTTACAATATCAATCAAAAAATAAATATAATGATCTTGGCTTGTATTATGCTGTTTTATTGTTTTTTGATAAATCATGGCTACTTAATTTAAAACAGAAAAATTTAATATTGTTAAAAAAAAATGCTATTTGACTATGTAAAAATACCATATGGCGTCCATTTAAAATAAAGTTGGTATCGATATCTTGGAAACCGCCATTTTGAATTTAATTTTGACTTAATTTCTATCTGAATTTTATAAAACCTACTAACTTATATATTAATTTTTTTTTGGTAAATTTTATAATTACAAAGTTATTTGACATTAAAGAAAATAACGATTTCAGTTTTTTGACGATTACTTTGGAACTATTCGGAATTTTAAAATTTTCTCAACGGAATCTGAATCGGCACCTAAAACTGCAAAACATTGCCCATTTAACCAAACTTCTATGTACACTAATAAGAAAGATACCCATGTTAGCTTACTAAATTTGGGACACACTGTATAGACACTATAGAAATATAAAGATCCTGAAAATTTTAGACCTTAATCTATCGGTCTCTTCAAAAAATATAAATAAGTAAAAATTGGAAAATATCTTTTTTCTTTGATTTGAGTGAATCAATTATTTTGAAAATTTAGTATATTATGTAGGCGATAGAAAGTTTTTATGGACACCATGGACTCGTTTTTAGGTTAATAAATTGATGATCAAAAAAATTATTTTCTCTTACTTTTTGAATTTTGATTATGATACTTTTAGAGCAAAATTATGATTCCATCATTTTTACATTTCTTAAATAACTACAAATTATACTATTAATATTACATAAATAATACGCTGAAATATATTTTTAATAAAGTTGAGTTACAAATTATTTCAAATTATATTTTTATTAAATTCTAATAGGCGTTATATTTTATTGTAAGGACAATTTTTTTTTTTTATTTCTAATGTAAAAGATTTATTTCAGCTTATTATTTATGTAATAATAATAGTATAATAATGTAATTAATTATGTAGAATTTTTTGAAAAATTCGATTTGTTTAATAATAAAAATAATTTTTATTTTTTTTAACTATGGCGTACCATTAAGAAAATTTTGAAAAAATTCTGAGTGATTATAGGTCTTTTAAGAAATGTAAAAATGATAGAATCATAATTTTTCTCAAAAAGTATCATAATCAAAATTGGAAAAGTAAGAGAAAATAATTTTTTGCTCATCAATTTATTAAGTTAAAAATTAGTCCATGGTGTCCGTAAAAGCTTTCTATCACCTGCATAATATTCTAAATTTTCAAAATAATCGATTCACTCAATCCAAAGAAAAAAATTATTTTCAAACTTTTACATATTTATACTTTTTGAAGGGGCCGATATAGATTAAGGTCTAAAATTTTCAAGTTCTTTATATTTCTATAGTGTCTATATATCCATAGAATATCATTAAGATATTTACAAAAGGCATTTTGACCATGCTTTTATCCTTCTATGGCCTTTAGTGCAATAAATATCGATTCTATCTTCGAAAAACATATTTACCATAGCAATGAGTGCAAGGGAGCGAAAAGATACGATAATCACGTAGGTGCAAGTGAGAGGGACCGATCAAAATTATTCAACTAATTTTTTTACCTAATACTGACAATTTCGACTTATTGAGGGCTCAGATTTCCGGATATAGAGGTATTGGGGCTTGAAGGGAAGGGAATAAGGGTGTCTTTCGTGTTGTACAGGTTTTCGACTTATCGAGGTTTTACTGTAATAATAAAAACCATCAATCTTGGAACGCAATTAAAAAAAGCAGAAACAGGCAAAACTGGAGATTTGATCCCTTCTAAGCTAACCAAGTGATTTATCTCCCAATTGGTCCATTATCAAAAGTTATCATTCGGTCGGCTCTGCGAAACGCTGTACAAATAAAACGTTCGCTTTAAAATTAGCAATCGACAGTTCGAAATAAAATCCTTGTAGTAAAAACGTCAGTAAGAAATTATGTACCCTTATCTAAAACGTATCTTATATTGGATCTTAAAATATTGCTGCACATCTTGAATTCCTTCGATTTCGTGTTATCTTACGAAGGAGACAAATTACACCGACTCTGATGCAGTAAATGCGAGGATTAAGGAGACTGCGAGATATTATTTCCTGTTTGTTTAAGTGTTTTTCCCTTTTTTTCCTCTCCCGGCCCTTCCGTTCGCAAATTTAAAAATTGATTTCGTTCCAGTGACGTATGAGCTCTTTTAATGTTTGCCTTCTTCTTTCAGATTTTATAAGTAAAAACGATGGCGAACACATTCGAGGATCGGAATGTGACCAAAAAATTTTAAGCAAAAAGGAATCTAGCGGTTTTGTATTTAGTCCGAATTATCCGTTCCCGTACATGCCTAAATTAGTATGTCGTTACTTCATTTATGGAATGCAGGATGCGCAGCATCTTGAGAGGGTTCGTCTCGAGTTTGCCCTCCTGGAGATTCCCAAAGGAGCAAAGGGGGAGTAAGTATTAAATACTGTTACTTTTCGCACCAAATCATATGGCTAATTAGAGATGAAACGGATAGTTGTTTGGCGGGATACCGGATACCGAATATCCGGCCACCATAATTTATCACTTGTTAATTTTGAGAACTACTTTTGTTTCTTAGTTTAAAATAAACGGTGTCTATAATAAGGTACTGGACGGTAATAAGGCCCACTTAGTGTTAAATATTTTTTATTAAATAAACTAAGATAATTCATAACATAATATAAATTCTAATTGATTTTTACATATTTTTTTCTGAAAATAATGTATATTTAAAAACAAAAAAACTGAAAACACAGTTTTAAAAAGCAAAAACATATACACTGGTGTTTGGGCCTTATTAAACGAACTGGCAGATAATAAGGCCCGCCTTAAAATACAATGGTAGATATTAAGTCCCGAATAAAGTATTCAATTCAGGAGTAGCAACTTTGGCATATAAAAGGTGCTTGGTCATCTTTCGTTAGTCCAACACATTCTTCATGTACCCAAGTGTTACATAACGTACAAGATCTCATATCAGCCACAAAATCACGGTTGCAGACGGAACACATCCAAGATTGTTTTGAGGAGCCAGCAATATTGTATTTTTACGTAATCCTGATGTTGATTGTAAATCACGACCCTCAAGCATTTGCCTTTTATTAAAATTTTAAGGCCCGGGCCTTATTACCTAAGTAGTACATTTTTCCTTTTTGAAGATTATCTTTTTTTCTGATTAAATAAATCAAGTCAACTAAAGAAGAAGTCAAAGAAGAAGCTTACCTCTTTGTATATAATTTAACTTCTCTTAAATATTCACACGATAGCACTAATTGAAAACTAATTTGGCAGAGATACATTTATAAATTGCACATAATATTGAGGTAGATTCACTAAATCGAGGTTTCCCGCGTCAATTGAAACCCAGAAAAATTTTCTAACCCAGAGGTGTTATGTTATAGATGTTTCTCGCTCGCCGATGGCACTAAATAAGCGATTTCGATTATAGTTTTTATTTAATGGCTTCTGGGCTTTATTACCTGGTGGGCCTTATTACCCTCCGGTACCTTATTATTTTTTCTTACAAATATTTATGTATTGCAATTAATTTTATGAATTGTGGTAGTTTTATGAATATCTGGTATCTGGCCAAATATCGATTTACTATCCGGTATCCGGCCGGATAGTTTATTTGGGCCGGATACCGGATAGTTACTGGATATCCGTTTCATGTCTATTGCTAATTAGAAAAATGGTTGTTATTTTAGTTGTTTTTTGACTAATTAACGGTGGAAAGATGTTTTTTAAAAATGGAACTTTAATTTAAAAAATACTTTTTGTAGTTGTTCCGATGGTTACTTGAAGATCTACCTAAAAGGACAAGAAACTACGGATTCCTACGATAAGTTCGATTACGAAATGTGTGGAGACGAAAACAAGCCTGCTATAGTAGTTTCCGATGGTCCTCGACTTGTTATGGTCTTCAGCAGTGGAGAACTCATGGGACGCGGATTTAAAGCTAATTATACCTTCGAGACTGGTAATTATCAATAAAATTCATTCGGACCAACAAAAATTATTTTATAAATAAAGCCCGCCTTAAAGAAGCTTCTTAATTGATTCAATTGTTAAGTAATTATGGTTTTACTTCTGACGGACTTTTTTTTTAAATTAAAACGCACCATTTTTGGAAAATAGTGTTAATTGGGTCCGTGTTTTCGACCGATATAAAGGTTGTTTCAAATTGAGCGCCTTTTTTTAAAACTAAATAAAACACATAATTTACATTTATTTTCAAAAACTTTTTATTGATAATTGAAGTAAAATGTGTGACATTTAAACACAAAAAATAATATTTGTCAAATGACCACTTCTTGTAGCTCCACACACGGTCACAATTTTGGATGACATTTTGACATAATTGAGGCTCTATTTCACCAATAACACGAATAATTTCATTCCTTAATTCAAGAATCAATTGTGGATTGTTCCTATAGACTTGATTTTTTACATGACCCCAAAGAAAATAACCAACGGTGTCAAATAACATGATCTGCCAATTAATTATTTTTTGAGAAAAATCATCTGGTAATCCAATTGACAAGTGCACGACGTTTTGAATCGTCCAAAGGCTTTAATTCCTTTATTATTTGGACCCTGTATGCCTTTAGAGATAAATCCTTTCGTAAAATACGCCATGTTGTTGTTTTACTGAGCCCAACTTGTTGTGATCGTTGACTAATGGATATTTCAGGCTTTTCAGCAACACGTTCATGAACCATATCAATGTGATCTTGTGAACGACCAAAAAGATTATATTTTTTTATCTTCTGCGGAACCAGTCTCTTTAGATTTTTGAACAATTCGACTAATAGTCCTTTCAGATGGACGATTATGTAAACAATAAAAATCACGTAATTTTCTAAAAAGCTTTTTCACAGAACGCAGATTTTCATAAAATAATTCAACAATTTTAACGCGCTTTTGTATCGTGTACCACTTCATTTTTATTAATGCCATACATCACACTTCTTAAATGTTAAAAGACCCAGACGAATTCAATGCGCTATCTATGTTTTATTTAGGTTTAAAAAAAGGCGCTCGATTTGAAACACCCTTTATAAGAAATTCTGAAAATATTTTACCTCTGCTTGGCCTTAATAAACCTCGATCCTTTTGCAGAATACCGAATTCCGGGAACACCCGCTCCAGACGGTAGTTGCACATTCACATACCGAAGTACCAGTAAGAAAAAGGGCGAATTCAACTCGCCCCGTTACCCTTCCAACTATCCCAGCGACACCAACTGTACGTACCTATTTTTGGGCACACCCAACGAACAAGTTTCTGTGGTCTTCGACAATTTCAAAGTGCGCGCCGATTCAGCCAACTCTTCTCTTGGCTCCTATGGGTACGTTGTACAGTCAAACCAAGAAGTAATCAACACCTTAGAAACAGACCTACGGTAAACGTACTATTCCAATACACAAAATCTGGCGCTGCATGGTTAAAAAACAACTAAGATTGATTTTTGTAATTTTAGTACCTAGAACTAAAGGTACTAAAATTACAAAATTACTCTAGGTCTGTTTCTAGGGTGTTTATTACTTCTTGGTTTGACTGTACATGTCCTCCTTCGAAATCGTCTCCTTAAATAAACGGTTTTCAGAGTTAACGTGTGTCAAGAAGATTGGCTGGAGATTTACAACACTTATCGCGATGGCACCGAAAAGGCGATCGGTCGCTATTGCAGCATGGCGATGCCGGGGCCCATCGAGTCGAACAGGGGGGCGATGGGTCTCAAAATAGTTCTACACGCCAATTCGGAGGGGGTCTCCAGCGGTTTTAAGGCCCGATACACTTTCGAAACGGCCAAGTCCATTTTTGGGGACTGCGGGGGCAACATGAGCAGCTTGGACTACGGCGTCATATCCAGTCCTAATTTTCCTAGTAATTACGACGGACCTAGCAAGGGGCAGGCGTCGAAGATTTGCAATTGGTACGTCAGCGTGAGGCCCGGCTACAGAATCATGATCAACTTTGAACGATTTGCTGTCGAAGGCGATCCCGAGAGTACGCATACTTAATTTATGGGTTATTAATTTGGTGAATTGATAATTGGCACTTTGTAGCTCGCGGATGTTCGGCTTCTGTCTTAAGACTTTGGTTGAACTTGGCGGAGACTCCGAGGGAGATTTGTGGAGAGAAGAGACCCATCGACAAGTGGGAATATATTTCGGAATCGAATGCGATCAGGCTGAGGTAATTCGATTTCGTCCCCAGAAGAGACTTTGGGGTTCATCAGCGGTTTTTTTTTTTTAGTTTTATAACGGCGGATAAGGCGGTGGGTGCTCAAGGTTTTAGGGCCGTGTGGACGGAAATACAAGAAGGATCCGAATGTACAGAATTTCAATGCTCAAAAAGCGGTTACTGCATTTCATCGAAG
Organism: Sinopyrophorus schimmeli; assembly: GCA_036325965.1. Classification (NCBI taxonomy): domain Eukaryota; kingdom Metazoa; phylum Arthropoda; class Insecta; order Coleoptera; family Elateridae; genus Sinopyrophorus; species Sinopyrophorus schimmeli. The sequence continues at coordinate 2,091,235 of JARFIZ010000325.1, forward strand.
CTCAAATGCAACCTCGTGAACAACTGTGGGGCTAATGACGATTCCGATGAAGCCGACTGTGAGTGACACAATGGTTACTATTTTAATAATACCTAATGATCAGAGAAAATTTGCTTCTGAGCAAATTTCAGTTGTTAGGTATCTTTTATGTTTTACTTTGATAATGTTAGCTTTGTGCTTTCACTTCTTTTTTTTTTTTTTTGAGATACGATTCTTTGATTTTTTTGGTTAGTTTTCTCCAAGATTTTTAACGAGTTTTTGAATAGTTACTGCTGATTTTAGTAGAATTTAATTTACATTAATCTCGATGTGTGTTCCGATAAATCTTTCAATTGATTGAATTTGTCGTTCATTTAATTACAGTCGAACTTCGATTTAACGAATTTTTTGTTTTCGGGATCAGTAATTAATGAAAAAGCGTTACCGTTTGCGAAATTACTTTGGTATGCGTTTTTAATTATCTTGTTAATCAAAAATTTACAACTTAACGCATAATACAAGTTCATATAAGAACACATTGAACTACAGTCGAACCTCGATAAGTCGAATGTGGGTTGCGTTTTTTGTAAACATATACCTAACAATTTGACCAAGTTTTTTCCTGTTAAAAGGAGACGCTTTGTAATCGTGCTTAAAGCCGAGTGTGCACATTCGAGCTCAAAGTGGCACATTCCGATCTCGGGAAAATGAAGCGCGCCGCTTCCGCGTCGCGCTTCATTTGCCTCCCTCGCTCGGAAATGTGCCACTTTTCGCTCGAATGCGCACATCTTCGTATTTATCGGATTTGCCTATATTATTATTTTATTCTTCAATTCAAAAAATTAAAAGTCGAATAAATTAGATCTAAGGTGACTGCGGGTAATAAGGCCTAGCTAAGGGAAATTGGAAATTAAATGAAAAAACATCGAATTTAATCAACAGGTTGTAATAGTAATCATTTTTAAGATTCAGTTACTATAATAAAGGAAAAATGACAACTTTCACCATAAACAAAACCAAAAATTAACATTTGAAAAACCTTGCCAGTGGGCCTTATTATACTACTGAAGGGTAATAAGCCCTACAGCTTTAAAAAATTTAAGTAATCAAACTGGACATAATATATTTGATAACAAAGTTTAATAAATACATGAATACAGCAATTGGAATAAAAATTCTTAAAAAAATTACAAATTGCCTTTTCTAACAGCCATTAGCGCACTCAAAGTCATTAGTATAATCCACTGACATAATTTTTATTACCTAATAATGACTTATCGTAAGCAGGAAGATTATTTATTAACGTTTGCATAGTAGTAGTCTGATTTTAACACAACATAATCTTTAACTTTGTTGTTGTGATGATTAAACATCAAGGGCCGGTGTGATGTGCCTCGGTCATTGTTGATCAGTTGTATCTTGACTCTAGGATCAACGTGTAATAAATAAAAATGTAGTAGTATATTTGTTATATATTCTTCTTTATTTTATTTTATTTTGCTTCAGATAATATGCCTAGCAAGTCAAATCAAAAGTTAAATTTTCTTAAAGTTTTTGAATAGTTAAATTTCAGTATACGAGAAATGTTTTGTTAATTTTTGAAACAATTTTAGTGTTATATCAAAGAAGAACATTAATAGTTCGTATAATCTAAAAATAAATAATAAATATATACTTTTTATGAGACGGGTCCTAGGTACATCACCCCTGTTATACCTAAGCCATAGTTCCACGAATTTTTAAATCTTAGAGCAATGTGAATAAGTAGTTGCTAATGCTTTTAAATTTTTTTATGAAGTGCACCTTATTAGTGCCTCAATACGGTGCAATTTATTTTATTAACAAATTGTTACATATACATTTTGAAAAAAATTACAAATAAGAAAAGAGTCAAAGTACAACAAGTTTCTTTACATATTTATATCTGTAAGACCTTAAAAGTAATGTAAAATGCATTAGAAAACAATTAAACTTTGATACAAAAAGTAGGAGTATATTAAGGCCTATGGTTAAATTTAGTAGGCTTTAATAACCGCCGACCACGTATGCTAGAAAAACAAAATAAAAAATATTTGGTCCATGATACATCATTCAAATATTTAAAATCATCGAAGCTTGAACGAATAAATAAAATACATGTGATTTTACATAGCTAAGTGTAATAATTCAAAATAATACTAAAGATTGATTCGGACCGATTTTTATTATTCGTGTTGCCCGGCCGCGTTTTACGATATATGATGCTACATTTGGGGCATGAAGCGGAATATGCCGCCTCCACAAACATGTAGAGACATTTTCGTTCAATAGGTGTTTGTGTGTGTGGCCTTAAGCCAAAGCGGTTATTTCAAATACGATTTTTGTTCATTAGGCCTTATTAGCCGACAGGCCTTATTACCCGCAGTTACCTTACTTTCGAATGTTTACTAATTCGCTTTTTTGATTAATTAAAATTGTATATGATTTAAATTTTCTGAAGTGGGCCACTAAAAATCAACTAGTTGATTTTTATATCATCTATTGCAGATTGTTGAAGGTTTATATGTCCCCAAATATTTTTGGGTAATTTTCATTTTTGTAAAAATTTTAAACTAAATAGTTTTAAGGCACATTTCGTATACACTGTTGTAATTAGACTTCATTTACGGATTAATTCAATTTTTCAATATAAAAAAATATTTATATGTTACATAGGGGGTGAATCAAAATTTTAGAATGACTTGGTGGGGTATGTTAAACAAAAGGTTGGGAAATAAGAGTCAAAATTGGAAAAAAGTTAAAATATTTTTTTTTCATGTACGATGAAGTCTCCCATCTAGTCTAGTTTAAAATTACTAAATTAGAAATGTGGTTTTTGGTAAAAATGCCCTACTGTAATTTTTAATTGAAAGAAAAGCGAGAAGTGGTACATTTAGTTCAGTTTGATTTAATTAATATTATTTATAAGAGAGAAGAATAAGATAGGCAAATTCAATTATTAAGGAGTATGCGCACTTTCAAGCGAAAACTTTTTCCGAATGGAAAATCTGGATTTGAGGGATTTGTTATTAATATAGTCGAATCCAATAAATACGAAGATGTGCGCATTCGAGCGAAAAGTGGCACATTTCCGAGCGAGGGAGGCAAATGAAGCGCGACGCGGAGCGGCGCGCTTCATTTTCCCGAGATCGGAATGTGCCACTTTGAGCTCGAATGTGCACACTCCGCTTTTCCCCACAATTAACAATGATCAATTTACTTTAAAAAAATTCAAGTAATTCTAAAACCGTCCGAGTTCGACTTATCGGGGTTCGACTGTATTCATACAGTTATCAAAATGTGTTATTTATTTCCATATAGCGAAATTTCTTCTCGATACTTAGCGATTTCGTTATATAGAGGTTCGACTGTATTTAACCGACATTAAATCCATTGTAAGGATTTATTGAAACACGAAGAAAGGTGTGCACACTTCGTGCAACATCGTTGTTCTTAACGAACGGTGTTGCGCTTTAGTTTTTTTTTTTTTTAAAAAAACATACAAGTGGTGGCAGGTGTTGTGTGTGTTCAGGTGGGTCTCGTGCGCCCTTTGTGATAGCATCTCCATCTCTCCAGCTCCTGCCACCACTGTGCTTGGTGGCACTGCTGCTGGCGTGATGCCCTCCAGAAACAGCATGCTTCTCTCACACTCACGTGAGTCTCTTTTCTTACCTCTCCTTCTTTCACCATCGCACGCTATTTTTCTTCATTCGTTCAATTTTCTTTTACGATTACTTTGAGTTTTCCGTATTCATCCACACCGGTAGAGTTGTGTCGCATGCTGCAGACAGTAATCTGAAACAGATTCGATCTGCGAGTGGTAGATCCATCAATTTCTCATGTCCAGGACGGGGATCTTAAGTTATTTCCGATTTGCTTTGAAACAGGCGGATTAGAGGCGCCGAAAGAAGATCACACGATAGTGACAGCGTGTTCGGCGGCGGCGATCGTGGCCGTCCTGCTGATGCTGTGCGTTCTATGTCATCGAAAGAGACGGCGGCGTCAGCGACGTCTCCAACGGCCTTTCCCATTGCCGGTGCCAGGCGGTTCTTCCAGAAGACCTCCACAGCACGTCTGCGAAGAGCTCGGCGAGCGGTTCGCCAGCGTGGACAGTGTTTGATGGTGGCTTCCTCTCGGTTGTTATCGTTACTGCCGCCGCCAGCAATACTCTACACTTACAGGGTCGAAAACGATGACTTGAATGTGTGTTTACATTAATTAGCTGTTGGCTTGTTTTAAATGTTTCTAATGTTGCTATTAAAAAGAGGGTAAAACGAACAAAAAGAAATATCAGCGCACACACACCGCCTGGAAATGCGAACGGCTCCATCTCTCGGCTCGCCATATGGAAGACAATCGACTACAGTCACGCATTCTTTCTCGATTTTAATGCACGCACGTGTAAAGAAAACAGGGTACTAATATTAATTTTGATTTGTTAATCAACGCTGGCGTTCTTTTGTATGGGATTATGCGCTCGATTCGTCTAAATTCGTCGATTTGATTATTTCAAATTTAGCGCTCGATGGGGCGTTTCAATTCCCTATTTGTTTTGTTTAAAGTTGGGCATGTACAATTTGGCCGGTTAAGCTGGCTAATTAGTTAGCTAACCGATCAGTTTAGCTAATTTAACCGGTTAACTTAATTAGCTGGCGGCTTAACCGGTTAATCTAGCTTAGCTCAGCCAATTAGCAAACGGTTAACCGGGTGAACTGCTAATTTTTTTGAAGCTATTTAATGATTTCTTATTCACAGACAGGTTCATAAAATAATATTAATGTTTTTTTTTTATTATAAAAAAAATGAACGACGGTAATAATGCCTATTATATAATAGTAAGGTACTGGAGGATAATAAGGCCCACTTAGTGTTAAACATTTTTTAGTACATCAACTAAGACAACTCATAACACATTTTTAAAAAGCAAAAACATATACACTGGAGTTTGGGCCTTATTAAACGAACAGGCATATAATAAGGCCAGCTTTAAAATACAATGGTAGATATTAAGTCCCGAATAAAGTATTCAATTCAGGGGTAGCAACTTTGGCATATAAAAGGTGCTTGGTCATCTTTCGTTAGTCGTCCAACACATTCTTCATGTACTCAAGTGTTACAAAACGTACAACATCTCATATCAGCCACAAAATCATGGTTGCAGACGGAACACATCCAAGATTGCTTTGAGGAGCCAGCAATATTGTATTTTTACGTAACCCTGATTTCGAATGTAAGTCACGACCCTCAAGCATTTGTCTTTTATTAAAATATTAAGGCCCGGGCCTTATTACCTGAGTAGTACATTTTTTCTTTTTTAAGATTATCTTTTTTTCTGATTAAATAAATCAAGTCAACTGAAGAAGAAGCTTACTCCTTTGTATATAATTCTGCTCCTCTTAAATATTCACACAATAGCACTAATTGAAAGTTAATTTGGCAGAGATACATTTATAAATTGCACATAATATTGAGGTAGATTCACTAAATCGAGGTTTCCCGCGTCAATTGAAACCCAGAAAATTTTCCAACCCAGAGGTGATATGTTTTAGATGTTTCTCGCTCGCCGATGGCACTAAATAAGCGATTTCGATTATAATTTTTATTTAATGGCTTCTGGGCTTTATTACCTGGTGGGCCTTATTACCCTCCGGTACCTTATATATAAATCTTATTATAATGTATATAGGATGTCCCAAATTGAGTAGGCTAACTTTCTTATTGGTGAAGCTAGAAGTTTGGTTAAATGTGCAATCAGGGAACAGAGAGGTCAAGAATGGACACTTAGCGATCAATTTATTTTCTGCCATGTGGTGTTTCAAAGAGCATACTATTTTTAAAAATACAGAAATCCTTTATAATTATGAAATATTATTATAAGATGGCAATGCTATCGACCAACATATGCAGCTCCTGATTGGACCTTTATGTTTTTAGACATTTGCTCCTAGTCTGTTGTCATCATAGCCTGCATTACATAATTTTGAATTGCACGTGTTTTTTTAAATATGGGTTGGAAAAAGTGTTGTATTAAAATTTAAGGCAGAGGCCTTCCGATTCTTGCCGAACTTTATGATTTTTTTGAATTCAATACCCATTTAAAACCAATTATTTAAAATGTGGTTGTTGCCGCCTCTTTGTTTTGCATAAGACTACCAAATTAAAGATAGTAGACTAGCAAACAATATTTTAAAAAGTAAATAACACTATTAGCATTGTATATATAATATTATATATGCAATGCTATTAGATAGTCACTAGCGCCACCGTGAGTCAAAGAGCAAACTATTCCATTAAAATGTGGTCGTTTTCTTACATAGAAACTACATATGAGTGTCCAATCTTTATATCTTTTTTCCCTGTGTGCAATGTTTTGCAGTTTTAGGTGCCAATTCAGATTCCGTTAAGAAAATTTCAAAATTCCGAATAGTTGCGAAACGGCATAAGTTTCATCTACTGTCCAGAACAGCAAAAAGACTTAGCTCTTCCAGCATCAAGTACACCCTTCGAAAGGGTTTTTTTCCACGGCCGGAAATATTATTAGTTCTAAACGGAACTGCTCACTGCCCGAAAATGAAAATGTATTCATTTTCCTTTACCAAAATGGCAATATAACTGAAACAAAATTCACCGATTAATTTAAAAGCCATTTTTATTTAATAAAAAAAATTGTAAAATCATAATGAACACAATAAATTACTCTATTGTTGTTTTGTTTGTCATAAGAGCAACATCAATATTATTTTTTGAACCTGTCCGTGAATAAGAAATCATCAAAAAAAATTGAATAGTTTAGCCGGTTAGCCGTCAGCTAATTAGCTGAGCTAAGCCAAATTAACCGGTTAGCCGCCAGATAATTGGCTAAGCTAATTTAGTTAACCGGTTAACTTAGCTAAGCTGATCATGTAGCTAGCTAATTAACTTAGCCCAAATTTAAAACCAAAATCATCTTTTTTTAAATTTCAAAAGAAATAACAACTTCAATCGTCGATCAAAAATTACTGTACAACCATTTAATTGATCTCGAGCAAGTTTTGAACGCATCTTCCTGTATTTCGAATGGTTTTTCTTGGATGTGCGAGTTGCGTTTCGTTTTTTTTTTGATTGTTCAACACGAAGTTTAAGTTGAAAAATAAAAGCAACGGGGAAAAAGCTGAGAGGGGGTCGGCGCGCGCGTGTGTGTGCAAATTGGTTGTTGTTGGACAATCACTAGAATGGTATTGCTGACGGCTGGCTTCCAGTTTTGCGTGTCAGCCCCGGCAGCACAACTTGTGGAGTCGATAAAACAGTGCGCAAAAAAATTTCTAGAAGGCCGATTCGCGAAGAATATTTTTAACAATGTCGACAACTCATTATTTAAACAATAATAGTACATAATTAATAAATAAATGACGCGGTTATAATCTTAAAATAAATGTTTTAGTGCGACGTATACGCAAGACGTAGTTGAATTTCGTTGATTGGACATTTTGCCGTGATGTTTGGAGCTGGTGAAACAGTTTCGATAAATTAGTTCGTAATTTGAAAAAAAAAACTAGGAATAAATCACGTTTACAAATTTTTAATTAGAAGAAGAGGACTAAGCAGAAGATTCTTTTGTACGTCGATAGCTTCTGTTCGCTTGCAAATTAATTAAACTTAAATAAGTAAACATCACAAGTTCGTTTATACCTTTTCAAATAATAGTTTAGATTTTGCACGTTTGCACAAACATTTCAAAACAGATCCGTAGATTTTTAGGCGAGGGACATCACACCAACTATCGACGTTCAAAGTGTGCGATTTTTTAAAAAAAAATTTAAAACCAAAACAGGTGCTCTAGATTTTATTTTTACAACGAATTCACCATCTTCCTGGCGCTTTAGAGAAGAACAGTGTCAAGCGGATGGGAACCGAAACACACACAAAATTTTACCAAAAAAAAAAAAAAAATTATCCTCCTCATCACTCAACTACTGCCGTGTGTAGAGTTTCCGATTTTATGCTTTCCAAAAGGGAGAAAAAAAACACGAATCGTTTGTGGAGAGGCATGTGTGAATGTCTCCTGATTGTTTGTTCAAATGTTGTTATTTAAATACTGCCTGACGGTGATGGTGTGTGTGTAAATCACTACTTCCAATTTTTTCCTCTTCGGTCATTTTCGCTTTTGAGAGAAATCTATCTCAAAAAAAACAAACTTGATATGCTCAGTTAAATTCATTTATTGACTGCCTTAGAATTTTAGTTTTACATCTTTCATTTTTTACTCAACTTTAATTGTTTTAGGTCGAGGCCGAACGAAGGGAAACTTTTGAGGCGAAGGCCCTTTTATTTGGTGAGGTTTTTAATTTAATTTTAATTTATTTTAAATACATAATTTATTTTTTAGTTCGTTGAATTATTATTTTATTGGCTTCGGGACGAAGAATTTATCCGAAACGAAACGAAGAAGCGCACGATTTTATTTTCAAAAAGGCGCACTTGCATTTTAGAAAATAAGTCAGGTGCGCCGTTACGATTTTTTTAATTTGGGGTGAGTTTAATTTGGCTTTTTTTTTCTAAGTTTTGGATTGAAATCGTAAGCTTTAAGGGTCTAGTGTACCAAATTTCTTGCTATACACTTTAAATGTAAACTTAATATGGTAATAGGGATAAGCTGCTTAGGATCTGTCAATCATATCCAAACGCCTCAATTTTTAGAGAATTTCGTTCAAAATTCACATACTTTAATTGCTTATAACATTAATAAATATAGTTATCAAAATTTCTAAAACGTCCACACAATTTTACAAGTTTTTGCTTCATTTGGAAAAAAAAGTTGAAATTTATATCTTTATTTTTGAAGGAAGAGGATGTAAAGGCGTTTGACACTGTTTTTGCAGTTATTAATTTTTTTCTGCCAAATTTGCATATTAAAAAAATCAAAGGCAATCAGGGATTGATCCCGATGGTCTCTATATATGGAAAAAATTTTCAAGTTTCTATCTTCAAAAATACGGCCGTGAGAGCCATATTAAGTTTACATTTAAAGTATATAGCAAGAAATTTGGTAGACTAAGTTTGAATTTAATTTAAAGCCATTTCGTCCGTACAAAACTCAATTTTATAGATTTTATAAACGTACAAGCACAGATTATAATGTTTTCTGTGCGTGTAGAAAAGAAAATAGTTAGGCGTTGTTTCTCATTGGGCTTCCTATGGACTTTCTGAGTCTAAAAACGTATCGTCTTTTCGCATACAAAGCGCAAGCTGATGCACAAATTATTTTTACTAATCACTAATAGTGAACGTTAACAATAAAGGGAAATACACAACACAACTGCGCACAAAAGTCACTGATGATTTAACTGAGTATAAGAGTAGACGACTATCCATTAGAAATATTTTGGAAATTTGAAAGTAAGAGAAAGCGTATCAATGTTGTTAGATTAATTGTTTTAATTTCAAAGAAAGAAAACTCGAACTACCAACAAAGGTGCTCTGATAAACAAATACACCAATTTCTCGTTTATGATTTATTGATAGAAATAAATAAATCAAGTTTCCAAAATGTTACGTTTTTTGTGTATTGCGCAGAAGCATATAAAAGGATATAAAAACAGATTTTCTATTGGTTTTTTACACAATTGGCACTGCAGAAAACGTTGTATTAATCAATTAGGTAATAAATATAGTCGTGAGGCTGATATAAATTGATTGTGTAAAAAAAAATATCTGTGTAAAATTAAACATAAATGCTATTGAAATCATGCAATGACTGGACCGTTTCGCATATTTAATTCTTTTGTAACGACGCGAAGAAAAGGCACTAATATTTTCTAAGAAATAAATTATTAATTAAGAATTCGTCGCTTTTTTAATATTTATTAAAGCTCAAAAATAATGGATTTACTTCGAGCAAAACAAATCGAATTTCGTTTTTAAAGGTTTGTGTTTGAATCAAAAAAATTGTTGAGAGCAATCAATCTTTGAATTAAAATAATTGAGTCTCAAGTAATATAATCTTTAATTGGGCTTTTAAAAGTCTAATTTTGCTCAAATCAAATTTCAACACCAAAACTATGAAATAACATAGCTTTTTCAATTTTATTCAAATTCAAATTGATTGGAGTTATTTATTAAAGGTAATTACAGTCGAACCGCGATAAGTCGAAGTTGAAGGGAACCTAAAAATAATGGAGGCTCGACTGTATATATTTTTTTCCAAAAATCAAATTTTGTTTTTAATTCAACAAACTTCTTTGAACTCGAAAACGATTCAAAATTGTTTTGGATATTTTTTGATTGAGAAAATATCGATTTAGGTAAATAATTAAACACCAAGCACTTACGATAACTTTCAAGTCTTCCTAAGAACCCCAGTCATTGTATTTTTTCATAATAAAAATACTCGATTATTGTAGGATAGCTTAAAAATATCCTAATAACTGCAACGTTGTCCGTTTGCCTATTATTTTTTATCGCTACCAAAATTATTGAACAGGCTTTAGCCGAGTTACCTTTTTCGTTTTCCCGAGGGAATCCTTCGATCGAAGATCAAATTCGTCCTTTTGTATTTAATGACAGAACTAATAAATAAATCAGAAAATGCAAATGATAATCATGTTCGAGCTACAGACTGTTCAATAAGTAAATGAGTAAAAGAATAAAAAAAATTAAAATTAGTGGAAATGATAGTTACTTCGGTTGGTTGCAGTAGCAAATGCACTCAGCATCGTACGAGTGGGCTTCGGCCAATAAATTGTTACTTAGGATATAATATTATTTTTAAATATTAATCCACTCGCGATAGATATTTATATATTGTATGTATGTATTCATACATATGCAGTTGTGCAGTAGTGACGGTGTTCGTGTTAGGTACATACTTATAGTCAATCACTGTCATACACAAAATATTCACCTGTCGACTGATCGAATATGCTTTTAGTATTTCATTTCATTCTTGTGGCAACGAATTTGAAATTTAATGATAGAAACTCTTTGATTGGCTAATTCAGATCGTAACCATCGTTACGCACATAATTGACCAATCTCAGACTCTTCTTAAAGAGTTACCAACTAAATTCCTCTTTTTTAAATGTAGAGCCAAAATCCATGTGCAATTCGATCGAAAAATGGCACGTTGTCCATCGAGAGAAATCGCGCCACTTTTCGCTCGAATGTGCCGATAAAAAATTATTCCAAAACAATTCCCAATTAAATCAATTTAATTAATTTGGTACCATTTTTAATAAATCAATTGTGAAAGCAAAATTAAATAGATTTTGGATTTAAAATCGTAAATTATAAATGTAACAATTTTAACTACGTCAATGGATTAAATTTTTTTTCCAAAAGAAAATTACAATTTTATAGATTTTTACGAACCAGGGTTGCATTCGAAAAGATTGTTTTGGCTGCTGGACGACGAGCATTTTTGAATTTGATCAGTTTGAATAATGTAACATTTTGAGTTTGTGCAAAAGAGTTCGACAAACACTGCCTTAATGAAATTGGGATTAAAATCAATTGAAGGGATAATTTTTTGTATTTAAAAAATGTTCAATCGGTCGACAAATTGAGCACCGCGCGGCTTCCATACTAAAACACACGTGCAACTGCACACACCTTGTTAAACGACTCTAGGCAGTCCCCCCAGGGGGCTTTCTTTAAGTGCCAAAAGTATGTAAGGATACGAATTTAAATCGATAACTTTTTCAAAGAGAGAGAAAAAAAGCTACCAAAAATTTTTTAAAAATAAATAAAAATAAAAAGAAAAACGAAGGTGCTGCACTAATAATAATGATAATAATCATCACGATTGCTTATGAGTTGATTCCTTTCTAGTTTCGGTTCTTGCAAAAATGATTAAAGACGAATTTATTACTGCAGCCATTTTTGTAATTGCGTATAACATACTTTTGGTAAGAGAAAAAAAAATAAAAAATAAAATATTGAAATCTGCATATAGAAATAGTTTTCAGGTCGTTTAGGTATTTGTTAATTGTATAAACTTTAACCTGAAGTTCTGAAAATTGTTTTTATTACAGGGTTACGTAATTGTATTTAAAAAATTCTCATCTCATCAATATGTTATTTGTTAACTTAAAAAAAAAGCTGTTAAGTACTGTTAAGATTGGTCGCAACTGTAATATATTGTATCAAAATGCTCACAGCGACTAGAAAAAACGATAAATAAAAGTGTACTCTACTGTAAGTGTAATGTTTATTATAACACACGTAAAACTTATGCAAAAACCAATAAAATTTCAAATATAAACTAATTTTGATGTAGTACATCAATAATATAAAAAAAGCTGCTTTCGTATTTTGGCTTACAGCTTTTAATTGTTGCGTACACTTTATTTTCATTTTTTATTTTTGCTTTTGCTTACAACTTTTATTATTTGCAGTTTAACAACTTTTTTTTTGAGAGTCTTCGAAACGAAGAGAATTTTTTGATTTAGCTGCGTTTGTGTTCGTTTTTGTGCTTAAGACGCTTTTTTAAATTAAATTGCCTAATTAAAAAATTAATCCTAATCTTTAAAATTCAAAAATGGACACTTAATTTTTAAATAAATCGAATCTGCCACACCCTTGGTTAGTTTCCTCGCTATTGTGCTTCAGTTATTCGATAAAAGATGTCGCAGTTGATTCAAAATTCTAAATATTTCAAATTGATATAATTGCAATCAAAATCTTAGATTTAGAGTTGATAAATTTAATTAATATCTAGTTCTTCAGATCAATTCGAACAATATGGCCGTCCCCTCCCCCCACATAAATGTGATCCCCTGCGTTATTAGTTGTAATGGCAGTAATGGGAAATTCTACAGGACAATTATCGAGGAGTTCGATGGAATCACCTTCAATTTTCCATCGTTTTAGATTTTTATCCCATCCTCCTGTGTACAGGTATTTATTATTGCTCACTTCTAATCCGCACAGAGCACTTATTATTAATTCATGCGCGTCCTAAAACAATCAACTTAGCTTTTATGAAAATTCAAGTTGATTAATTGACCTTAACACTAGCAACAAATTCGAAGTCATATTGCGTTTGATTTTTGTGTACCAAAAGGTCCTTTCCGCTTCGGCTTGTGAAACAAAGTCGATCTCCCGAAATGCAAACTGGAGCTCTTCCTTGTGTGGCTTTAATCGTTGCTATCCTTCTGCCTTCTGCAGAAGAATTAAAATAACATTAAGAAGTAATTTAAAAACACTCACCGTGCGTTACTTCGGAAATAATCACGTATAAATCTCGGGCTGTATAAATGAAATTATTTATTACTAGCAACTCAACGATCGGGTGCCCAATTTCCAAAATGCCTATCAAATTATCGTGCTCAAAAATGCGTACCTGGAATTAATGTAACCATTTAATTTACTAACAACGAGTGGATTTACTTTGTTGACTAGTTTGTATGTTTGTAGGTTTTTGGATGCGAAAAGCGACTCACAAGCCCCACGGAGTCGCCAACGAAAAGTTTTCCATTCCTAAAGCAAACTTTGTACATCTCACTTTCGTCTTGGAAGATAAGCGCCGATGGTTTTAAATCCAACCCCCAGGATCTGACGGTGCCGTCGTTCGAGCAGGAGTAAAGGGTGCCATTTCCCACGGCCAGCGAATAAATCGAGCAAGGGTGAGCTTGCGTTTCCTTTATTAACTTCAAATCGTCCCCCCAGAGCTAAAAATCAAGCGACTCCATTGTAGAAGGACTTTTGATTCGATTCCTTGGACTTTACCTTGATTTTTCCGTCGTCCCCAGCACTGTACAGCTTATCGTCAAGAAAAAGGAGAGTTGTAATGTCGAACTCGTGCTTTTCTGCGTCGTCAGCCCTTAAACAGATGTTCAGCGGCATCTCGAAGCTGCTGTACTTTTCTCGAGCTTCGCACTTATGCAACTGCCTATTTTTGTTTACTTCGGGTCTCGAAATAAATTCGCCTACGTCGGTTTAAATTTAGCTCGCCTCTCTCTTGGATTGGTCATTGTGAAATAAAGAAAGTCGTTTACTTAAAACATATATTTCTGCAGACTCATACAAAAGTTATTAAACGAAACAAACAGACCATAAATAAATCAAGTTTGAATTAAAGTATAATTGGCGCGGTTGAGTAACCGATCGTTAACGTTAAAGGCGCGCGATTCAAATTATTTTATGGGGGAGGGGTGGGATGGAAGAGCTAAACGTCAACTCGGACGATGTGGCCATCGCTACCGGCGACGTAGATTTCGCCTTTTGGTCCTGCAGCTATGACGTTGATGCACATGTCGACACAACAGGAGTTGACCTTTTGCAAGCCGCTTCCCGCCACCTTCCATTGCTTTACGGTCTTATCCCAGCCCCCGCTGTAGAAGAGGGAGTCTCCGTCGCTCTTCACGCCGCAAAGGGCATTGATGATCATCTCGTGGGCATCCTTTGGTTGAGATTAGATTATTTAGATATGTATAGTACGTTCATCTTAAGAATACTATGACATCACAATTAGAAGTGGGGGAAAGTTGTCAGATTTTGAATTAGGGGTTGTTTTGTGATTGAGCGTCGTGTTATTCTTAAAATGATCGAAGTGTATGTGGTAGTTTTGATGTTTGACTTACTTTGACTTGCGATAACTCTTTGAACTGTAAATCTCTGGAGTTCTCGTGGAGGAGGAGGTCTTTTCCAGTTCTGCTGCAGAAACAGAGTTTGTCTCCGGACACGCAGACTGGTGCTCTTCCCATTATCGTTTTGGTCGTTCCAAATGTTCCTTTGTCACCTAATTTTTTTGTTTGGGTTAGCATTAAAATGGTCGACAAAGAAATAAAATTATTACCTGGGTAAACTTCGCTTATTACAAGATCTAAATCTTTGACTGTATAGATTAGGTTTCCAATTACCATCATGTCCTTAACGGGCTCCAGGAGGTTGACTGTTGAAACGATTTTTCCATCAGCGTAGACTCTTACCTATTTTTTTTTTAAACGTGAATTAAAATAGACTTGTTTTAATTAACGATTTTTCGAGTTGTTTATTTTAAGAAGCCTTTTAACACTAGAACCGCGGAATCGGTCATTTTGAGCGTTTCGCAATTTTATCGTCTTGTTACCTTTTATTAGTAGAAAATATTTCTGCCATATTACATGACTTTTCCTAATTTTAGTTGATAATGACTGTCCTATAATTGTTTTTCGAAACCAGTAGCCCATGTCCTTGTTCAAGGTCCAAGCTATCTCTATATCAAAATTTATCAAAATTGGTTCAGGGGTTTAGGAGTGATAAGGTAACAGACAGACGGACAGACAGACAGAGAGACAGACAGAGTTATTTTCGCTTTTATAAAATTAGTTTGGATAATTAAATTTTTTTTAGAAAATAAATTAAGTATTGTGAATCGTGCTTAAAGTGGAGTGTGCACATTCGAGCTCAAAGTGGCACATTCCGATCTCGGGAAAATGAAGCGCGCCGCTCCGCGTCGCGCTTCATTTGCCTCCCTCGCTCGGAAATGTGCCACTTTTCGCTCGAATGCGCACATCTTCGTTTTTATTAGCTTTTTACATGAATCGTTTTTTTTTTATAATCAAACAATTAAAATTTCAATCAATTTTGATTGTATATTCGGTGAAAACATTTATTGTTTATAAAAATTGTTCAAAAGCAGTAAATGTGTTGCAAAAATATTTAATTGTTAAAAGGCCAATTTTTCTTAAAGGTCTAATTGACCGGTAAGCGCGGTTGTAGTAAGTTCAAAATTGCCGCGGTTCTAGTGGTAAAACTTGGCTGTTGTAAAGGTGTCTGTTTTGATTATTGAATATTTTTTTTAATTAGTCTTCGAAAAATCTAATCGAACCGAATTCAGCTAAAATGTGTTTTTTTTGCAAATTCATAGAACTCAATTTTGCAATTTAAAATTAGCAAAGTGATTGGTTTGTTTAATTTGAAAACGTGCCGACACGCAAATAAACCAATCAGTTTTTATTTTGACTTAAAGTGCCCTATTTAAATTTAATTTTAATTTTACACTAAACATCTGGACTTAATTTAATTAAATAACTACTTCGATAAAAACACTTAGAACCCAGCACAAAATAATTGGCTTTTTACTAAAAATTCGTTTGCGATCAAATTATATTATTTTATGGTAACTCTTTTGGTTATAAAAAAGAATTCTTTTCTCAAGCAGCAAAAAGCCGAGTTTTTAACCATTTTTGCAAAATTTCCATTTAATTAACTCAAAACTAAAAACGAAAGAATAAAAACTCACATTTCCTTCGTTGTCCCCGATGTACAAGGCGCTATCACTAAACCAAAGCTTCCAAATTTCGCCCTCGCCGGTAAAAATGGTCCCTTTCGCGCTCAGATCGTCCAAAGCCCAAGCCTTAACGGTCCCATCGTTGGAACACGAATAAAGAGTGTCGTTGCTTGCGACCAACGAAAAAATTGATCTTTCGTGAGCTGCCACTTGCTTCACCAATCTCAAATCTTCTTCCCATATCTATTTTTTTAATTTAATTAAATTGCTTTCAAAATACAACAATAACTATTTGCTTTTTTTTTTCAGATCCGGATCTTTCAATGAAGACATCGCATATTTCACAAGGTAGAATTTATCAATTTAAAAAAACGCGACAAGAGTCGAAAAAAAAAGGGTTACCTTTATTTTTCCGTCGTCCCCGCCGCTGTACAACTTGTCTTTGGCGTAAATCAAGGCGTTAACGTCGGATGCGTGCTTATCGGCATCGTCGGCTCTTGTGCGAATGGCAAAAGGCATTTTCGATAATAGTTAAACTTTTTGAATCTCGAAAGACACTGAAGTGCCGGAGGCGCCTCTCGCCTTTTCTATGCTATTGTCAATCGGGGAAAAACTGATGGGGGTTCCTAATCTATTTAAAGAACTGTTACCATATATATTTCAAATAAACAGGCTTCGTTTTGTTCAACTTTTACCTCCACCTTCGAAAGGGTAACGCTCCGATTTCTATTTTTGCTTGGGCTTAATTTAACATGTCCAACATGAGAAAAACCATGTAGGCTCTGCTCTTAAGAAAATATTTTGAATTAGTAATAAGGGTAAATATTTCGGTTTTGTAATTTTCAAAATGCATTTTGCAACAGGAGCCTGTTTATTTCTCTTTTTTTGATTTTATTGCGAAATTACTATCGAATTTTTTTGATTCGGATCAAAAGAAATCGAAAATTATGAGTTTCGGTTATTTCCACCGAAAAGAAACCGATTTATTTAAGTCTGACGAACAAGTTTTTTAGTTGGTCGCTCGACTGATTTATTTTTGCGATTTTTGAAAAATTAATTGCGTTTTTCGGGGCGAATGGACTGTCGACGGGAGTGCCATGTTTAAATATTGATCAAACATAAAAGCCAAGTGAAGAAACAAAGTGTTCGACATCTGTAAACTTATTTACTAAAAATCATAAAGTAAGTATTAATTGCTTTAAAATATTCGTAACACGTCTGTTACAAAAAGGCATATGGTTTCTGTCGGAGCGCTAAACGTTTCTCTTTCGCAATGGAACATCTTTATTTTTGTAGATTACCGATGGGCAAAAAGAGAAAGAAGAAATTTGCCAAAAATGGCGAGAAGAAGAAACCGAAGAAAGCTTCCAGAAAAGGCCGAGGGGGTGGCGGCGGAGGCGGAAGAGTTAAAAGTGCAAGATATGCTGTGGATATTTTTAACGAAGCCGCGATGGAAAATGCTTACACAACTTGTCATAACGTTCAGGATCTTCTGAAGTGGCGTGGCTTTCCGTGGCCCGAAGCCCAAAAGAAAAAGAAAAAGGGCAAAAAATAATACGATCTAATTCTGAAGCTTTTAATTTTCGCCATTTGACAAAGTAAAAGCGTAAACACAACTCTTCAATTTGTTACAGGTGGATTGAATCTTTTTTTTTTTGAGCATTGTGTAAGCGTTATTACATCGAATCCTTGAACTAGAACTTTTATTTGATAGTTTTTTTCTGGAGCCTTTAAAAATAAATTTATGTGACGCCTACGTTTTATAAATATTTAGCTTTTATCTTTTTAAAAGCAAAGAGGCTGTGTTTACATCTTGAAGTATTTTCAAATTATGGCTACCTACCGTCTATTTTTTTTTAATTATATAATTGTTTAACTAAAATCTAAGAACAATCGAAATTGATAAAAAGGGCTATTATAAATTTAGAAGAAATTGATTTTGATTTTTTATAGTTTGCTAAATTTACTTCATGATGGGAATTCAGTTCTTGGGCATTAAAATCTTCGCAAAAAAGTAAATACAGTCGAACCTCGATAAGTCGAAGTTGAAGGGAAACCAAAATAATTCGACTTATCAATAATTCGGCTTATCGAGGTTCGACTGTAACTCTTTCAGTAAAACTCTAAGGGCACGTCGTCCACTAGAAAAATAACTTTCAAAAACAACATAATTACCCATTATTTTTAGCTTTTAATTGTTCGAAAAGTTTCCAAATATAAATAAACATTATACAGTCGAACCTCGATAAGTCGAAGTCGAAGGGATAGCAAAAATAATTCTTTACTTTCATCGCTAGGAATTTCAGCAACTCCCAATTCTTTATAAACGTTGACATTTGTCATTTGTATCTTCAGCAGCTACAATTAGGTCTCTGTTTTTTAAAATGGTTGATAAAGTGTTTGCGGGAATACCAAAATCTTTAGCTATATCCTTTTTTCTTTTGAGCCCACGTTCCACTTTTATAAGATTAATTTTCTCCCTTATGATTAAACTTTTCAATTTTCGTTTACACTCCATGTTAACACGTAAATAGTTTTAGAAAAAGTATTAAACTTTTTTAGATTTTCTGTTATACTCTGTTACAAACTATAAAGAACGTAAAACACATTTGTTAGTCTTCGTAGTCGACGAATAACTAGCAAATTGAAAACTAAAATGCAAAAATAGTTTCTTTTTTTGTAAAATAAACGGTAAAACCATCTCAAAAATTTATAACTGTTCATAAGGCATTTAAACATAAATTAGTTTTTAAATCCAATTGAAGTGCCACCGTCAAAACATTCTTGTAGTATAAACCTTTTATTCGTAGTTAACAATAGAGCTTTTAAAGCATCGATAACACCAAACCAAGCCGTCGTTAATCCTCTCTCAGGTAGCGAAATTTTTAGAAAAGTTGTAAAATTTAACTTCGAGTCATCGACCTATTTACTAATAGAAACTTGAATTGTAATGAATTGTAAAACGCTTTGACTTATTAAATAATTCGATTTATTAAATTTCGAGTTATTGACATAAAAATATTAACGTTGAGATAGGCAAGTCCTAGGGAAACTGGTTCGAGTTCGAGCTATCAAAAATTCGGCTTATCGGCGTTCGACTTATGGAAGTTCGACTGTATTTACATAATTTGCCATTATTTTTAGCCTTTAATTGTTCGAAAAAAGCACGATAATGTAAAGAGACCCGAAAAATCTTCTTCGAACAAAGAAATATACTTTCTACCCCTAACTAAAAGTTCTTTTTGAAGATTCGATGGATTTAATAGATTTTGTTTATATTTTGAATTCCATTTTGGGTTTTTAAATTGAAGGATAATAAAACTCCACACTTATAAAAAACCGATGCAGTTTTTCATATTTTAATCAATTAATTCTTTTCTTAATTTCAAATAAAAATCCCCCAACTGATTAAGATTAAATTTAAACCACACTTTCTAGAATTAAATAAATTAAAAAAAGCTCCCAAGTTATTTCTAGTTTGCTAAATTTACTTCGTGTTGTGAATCAGTGACAATAACCCAATTCTCGGCCACCGAAATGTCGCCAAAAAGGTAAACAAAATTTCTTTTAATAACAATTTCTTTAACAACTCTGACTAAAGGCACGTCGTCCACGAGAAAAATCGAGAAATAACTTTCAAAAACAACACTAAACATATTTACATAATTCTCCATTATTTTTAGCTTCTAGTTTTACGAAACGTTTCATACGATAAATAAACAAGGTAATCTGGAGTAACTCAAAAAAAAACTATTTTCATTAAAAAACATTTTTTTTTGTCCCCTAACAAAAGGTGCTTTTTGAGGATTCGATCAATTGAACGGGTTGTGTTTACAGTTTTGCTTCCATTTTGGGTTTTCAAATTTAAGCACACTATGCACACTTACGAACATTTCGAAAAGTACAAATTAAAAATTTATAATCTTCGACCCACTTTTAATAATTTCAAGTATATTTATTTCTAGTAGATTTAGTGGGAGATATTTGGAACAACGATATAAGCTGCAAAATCGTGCAGATCCTCTTAGTTTCTGCTAAGTTTTGCTTGTGTGTGTCGCGATTTAATTAGGACACTCGGTAAAATAAGAAAAATGGGTAAACTACCAGCGTTGGGGATCGATTTAGGTACGACGTACAGTTGTGTAGGGGTTTGGCAGCATGGCAAAGTGGAAATAATAGCCAACGACCAAGGGAATCGCACCACCCCCAGCTACGTCGCCTTTAACGACACCGAAAGACTTATCGGAGATGCTGCCAAAAATCAGGTGATTAATTATTTTTGTTCCTTCAACTTTTGGCCGCTCTCCAAAACTTCAGATATCGCATAACACTTATCGAAAATAAAAAAAAAGGAATTAAAAGTAGTGTTTATAAATAGCTCGATCTGGAATGTCATTGAATCGTACTAATTTGCATGAGGTAATGGTTCGTTGAGGTCGTTATTGCCTTTTTTAAATGTGACCCAATGACTATTTGCAACTAGTTGGATCATTGCATTTTAATAATATGCTTCCTTATAAGGGCACTCTAATTCTTTGAGTCATTTCGTTACCAAATTTGTAAATTACGTTGAGAGCAGAAAATTAAAGGCAACAATAATATTTAAATACCTAACTAGGAGCACTTTCCCCAAGATATAACATTTCTCTTTCCTCCCCCAACGAACTAAATTAATTAAATCAAAAATTTCCAGGTGGCGATGAATCCAAAAAACACGGTCTTCGACGCCAAGCGTCTGATCGGTCGAAAATACGACGACCCCAAAATCCAGGAAGACATGAAGCATTGGCCCTTCACCGTCATAAACGATTGCGGCAAGCCCAAAATCCAGGTCGAATACAAAGGCGAAATTAAAAAGTTCGCCCCCGAAGAAGTGAGCTCGATGGTCTTAACCAAAATGAGAGAGATCTCCGAAAGCTTCCTCGGAGGAAAAGTGATCGATGCCGTCGTAACGGTTCCAGCTTATTTCAACGATTCACAAAGACAGGCCACGAAGGATGCTGGAGCCATTGCCGGCCTCAACGTTCTTCGGATCATCAACGAGCCAACGGCCGCTGCTTTGGCCTATGGATTGGATAAAAATCTAAAGGGCGAGAAGAACGTCCTAATTTTTGATTTAGGTGGCGGTACCTTTGATGTCTCAATTCTTACCATTGACGAAGGCTCGCTTTTTGAAGTCAAATCAACAGCTGGAGACACACATCTAGGTGGAGAAGATTTTGATAACCGCTTAGTCAATCACTTTGTCGAAGAATTTAAGAGGAAGTACCACAAAGACCTTAAGGGCAATACCCGAGCTCTTCGTCGTCTCCGAACAGCCTGCGAAAGAGCCAAAAGAACGCTTTCCTCCAGCACAGAAGCAAGTTTGGAAATCGACGCCCTCCACGAAGGCGTCGATTTTTATTCCAAAGTAACACGTGCCCGCTTCGAGGAACTCTGCATGGATCTCTTCCGATCAACCCTGCAACCGGTGGAAAGAGCCCTAACCGATGCAAAATTCGATAAAGGCGTTATTCACGACGTCGTTTTAGTTGGGGGATCGACGAGGATCCCGAAGATCCAAAAAATGCTGCAGGACTTTTTCTGCGGCAAGGCCTTGAACCTATCGATTAATCCAGATGAAGCTGTTGCATACGGAGCTGCTGTCCAGGCAGCTATTCTTACAGGGGACACCAGCTCTCAGATCCAAGATGTGCTTCTTGTGGACGTAGCTCCTTTGTCTTTGGGAATCGAAACTGCTGGAGGTGTTATGACGAAGCTTGTGGAGAGGAACTCTCGAATTCCTTGTAAGCAACAGCAGACTTTTACGACTTACTCCGATAACCAGCCAGCTGTTACAATTCAAGTGAGTCCCTTTTTAATTTTAGATCTGCCTTAAAAAAAGCTTATTTAATTTTAGATCTGATGTTAATTTAATTTAATTTTAGGTCTTCGAAGGTGAACGAGCCATGACGAAGGATAATAATCTTTTGGGGACCTTTAATTTGACTGGGATACCTCCGGCTCCTCGAGGAGTACCTAAGATTGAGGTGACTTTCGATTTGGATGCGAATGGTATTTTAAATGTCTCGGCTAAAGACACGAGTACTGGAAAATCGGAAAGGATTACCATTACTAATGACAAAGGGCGGTTATCGAAGGATGAAATCGATAGAATGTTGAACGAAGCCGAAAATATAAGGATGAAGATGAAAAGCAAAGGGAACGTGTGACTAGTCGAAACCAACTCGAAGGTTACATTTTTAGTGTTAAACAGGTAATATTTTATGTGGATTTATGATTGCCGAATTAAAAGTTTGGCAAAAGAGAATTTTTGTGTTTTAAGCTGATTTATTGGATTTATGGGACTTTAATTTAAATTATTTTGGTGTTGTAGGCGGCTGAAGACGCTCCCAGCGATAAATTAGCAGAAGACGATAAAAAATTGGTTCGAGATAAGTGTCAAGCTGTTCTAGCTTGGCTCGACTCGAATCAATTAGCTGAGAAAGACGAATTTGATGATAAGCTGAAGGAGTTGCAAAAGGATTGTGGTCCTGTTATGGTTAAATTGCACCAAGGTGGCGGTGCTGGGGGTAAAGCTGGACCAACTGTCGAAGAAGTAGATTGATCTTTGTAATTTTAATAAATAAATTTTTTATTAATGATTTTATTTAATTATATTTTAATAATTATTTATTTATTTGTAATTTGCTTTTTTATATATTTTCAGGATAATCGATGAAAGTTGTAAAGCAATAAAGGATGCTTTTTTTTACAAAGCATACGTAAATACATACATTATTAAAAATGTTACATCAAGAACAGGTATTTATAGTTTAAAAAATAGGATAATTAGATTTTTTTAAATGCATACAAGTTAACAATTAAATTTTCAATGAAAAAATAATATTCCAAGTTGAAGAAACAGTTTAAAAACATATTTCTTTAGAAATCACTTTTGAGTACAGTACTATCTCTGCATGTTAGGACCTCAGAATCTTACGAATTTTTCCATTTCATGATCTTTATTGATTTTTTAATGATTTTTATTGCTGCCCAAGTTTGTAGTGTGCGTAACTGTGTATTCTTGTGACAAGTACTGCCCCCCGGGATGTTATGAAGTTTCCAAATCTGGATAACATGCAGAGGTAGTACTGTATTTAGGTAATAACGCATTAATGTTTAAATTTTAAAAAATTGTTTCATTTTACACCAAACAAATGTTTTATTTGATATGCAGGTGAATAACATACGTCTTGCCGGAAGTTCTCAGAGATAACGATGCCCGACCAGTTCGCTTATCGTAATTCTAGAATATGTTCGAATTTATTTTTATTTCAAAAAACGATTAATCATTTGCAAATGTAACAACGAGCGAAGCAGGCATGCAACAAAGGCCTGCTAGAATTGCCTTTCGAAGCTCCAATTCAATTAAAGTTAAGTGTTAACAATTAATACGTCTTTATTAAATTTGTACTATTTGATAACAATTGTTGTTTTTGTATTATGTTTTATGGCATATTATTCAAGAATAATTTTTGCCGATCATATTTGTAATTATTTGGAATTCGCGGTAATATTGTTTAGTTTTTATTTCAAATGATCATAGAAGGCTTTGGAAACAAATGCTAGCGTACTAGTAGCGTTGGGCGTCCATTTTTCTCTGTGTTTCTGTCAAGGTAAGAAGGCGTTTTGCACTCTTAATTATTGTAATTATTATTTGTAATTAAAACTTGTGGAACTGGTGCAGTTCTTTCGCAAAACGATGCTAATTTTCCATCGATTTGTTTGACGAAAGCACAGCTCCGCACAATTTGAATTGCAAAAGTTATTCGTAATTTTAATATTAGCAATTGTGTTTATCGGCCATCATGGATTTTTTGGCGTTCCTTGTGATTAAATCATACAAATATTAGTTTACTAATTAATTTGGGCATTTAGGATTAGTAGATGTTATAATATGAAATGTCTGAGAGGTCCGAAAGGTGTCTAATATCCCATTGTAGATATTTTTGCTTGTATTAATTTTTCATAATGGCACATACAATTTTTGAAAACTGTAATTATTGTAAAAATGGTGGATTTCTTTTGTTTGGTGCATTTAAAGAATTTTTTGTATTTTCAGAGGAATCGATGGAAAAATGCATATTACTTTGGGGTCCCAGAAGTGTACCAATCGAAGCTCTGATATCCAGTTTTATACAGAAGGAAGTCTGGAATTTCTATAAGTATCCTAATGATGAATAAATGGCTCCATTTCTCAACTAGTATTTTGGATCATCGACAAGGAGATTTTTGAGTAAGTGCTTTCCGATGAAGTTAAATTGGCAAGTGATAAGTGCATATACTGTTTAACAGTGAAATATCTAATCAAAAATGTTGAGTAATATGCAAATTAATTCTTTACAAGTTCTTTAAGCCTTTCTTGAAAAAAACATTATAGATTTTAGTAATTTATATGCAGGTATCAATTGACAATCAAACATTTGAGCTATAGTTTTATTTATTGCAATTTTGAAATTTATTTTTCTCACTTAAGTAATTAAAATTGTGCTAGAGACACGAATTAGAGGATTGCCTTATTTTGATATAATACAATGTTTGTATTATATCAAAATCATATTTGGAATTCGCGGTAATATTGTTTAGTTTTTATTTCAAATGATCATAGAAGGCTTTGGAAACAAATGCTAGCGTACTAGTAGCGTTGGGCGTCCATTTTTATCTGTGCTTCTGTCAAGGTAAGAAGGCTTTTTGCACTCTTAATTATTGTAATTATTATTTGTAATTAAAACTTGTGGAACTGGTGCAGTTCTTTCGCAAAACCATGCTAATTTTCCATTGATTTGTTTGACGGAAGCACAGCTTCGCACAATTTTAATTTCAAAAGTTATTTGTAATTTTAATATTAGCCATTGTGTGTATCGGCCATCATGGATTTTTTTGGCTTTCCTTGTGATTAAATCATACAAATATTATTTTACTAATTAATTTTGGCATTTAGGATTAGTAGATGTTATAATGTGAAATGTCTGAGAGGCCCGAAAGGTGTTTAATATCCCATTGTAGATATTATTTTTGCTTGTATTAATTTTTCATAATGGCACATACAATTTTTGAAAACTGTAATTATTGTAAAAATGGTGAATTTCCTTTGTTTGGTGCATTTAAAGAATTTTCTTGTATTTTCAGAGGAATCGATGGAAAAATGCATATTACTTTGGGGTCCCAGAAGTGCACCAATCAAAGCTTTGATATCCAGTTTTATACAGAAGGAAGTTTGCCATTTCTATAAGTATCCTAAGGATTAATACATACCTCCATTTCTCAAGTAGTATTTTGGATCATTGACAAGGAGATTTTTGAGTAAGTGCTTTCCGATGAAGTTAAATTGGCAAATGATAATTCCATATACTGTTTAACAGTGAAATATCTGATCAAAGATGTTAAGTAATATGAAAATTAATTCTTTACAAGTTCTTTGAGCCTTTCTTGAAAAAACATTATAGATTTTAGTAATTTATATGCAGGTATCGATTGGCAATTAAACATTTGAGGTATTGTTTTAATTATTGCATTTTTTAAATTTATTTTTCACACTTAAGTAATTAAAATTGTGCTAGAGACACGAATTAGAGGATTGCCTTATTTTGATATAATACAAACATAATTTATTGAAAAATATTACTTGATCAAATGAGAAGGTTTATCTTAAAATGCTTTTATTCTTGTAATTATAGTAGCATTTAAGCCAGTGTTTCCCAACGTGGGTCCCACGCCCCATACGAGGCCAATTTAAAGGTTTAGGGGGGGCAATATCATTATTCAATTTGAAAACGTACTTGATATTTAGTTATCTACCTATTATATGTTTTGAAAATTTATTTATTGTTTTTTTCTTAATAATTTCATAGTTATTGCTTTCTAAAACCTAAATCTTGTGCTTGACCAAGTTATAATTAGGCTTCATATATAGAATAATTCAATTTTTAAATACAAAATTAAAAAATTCGGTGCGTGTACTTATGTACGCGCATTAGAAGTTATACTTCTTGGGTGTAACTAAATTAAATATAACCACGTGCAAAGATAAGTTGCATAAATACGAGGTTGTGCGCGTTCGAGCGAAAAGTGGCACATTTCCGAGCGAGGGAAGCAAATGAAGCACGACGCGGAGCGGCGCGCTTCATTTTCCCGAGATCGGAATGTGCCACTTTGAACTCGAACGTGCACACTCGGTTTTAAGCCTCATTCACAAGTATTAATTTACTTTCTTACTTCAACTGTCGAATTTTCATTAGCAGTGCTAATATTTTACTCTCAAAGCCCCAAAAGAAGTATAACTTCAAAAATATTTATGTTATATAGGGGGGCATTTAAATTTTAGAATGACTTAGGTGGGGCATGTTAAAAAAAAGGTTGGGAAACACTGATCTAAGCTGAAGAGAATTTTGTTTATAATCTTATGTACTAAAATCAAAAAATCTCTTACTGATTATGTATTTACACATATTTTTATTTTAATCGTAATCATTCCATTCATTTTTATACTTGATTCATAATGTGTTTATTAAAACGAGCACATTAGACAATTTTGAAGAATAGACACATTTTTTTAATTTTCATAAATCAGCATATTACATTCAAACCGTTGTAACACAGGAAGTCGGCTTTTATATTTTTATTGTCTCATATTTACTGACATTTCTTTTGTCGAACTAGAGAATTTGATAAAACATAAGTTCCTTTTCAATTCTTTTAAATATAAAAAAAAAACCATTAAACAATCCACGTAAGTCGTAATTAAATCTATTAATTTTTACTTGCAAAAGCAACTTTACACTTTGTCTCAACTTTTTATTTTGTTACCGTGTCATTTCTGCAAATCATTTAATTTTAATACAAAGACCACAGGTCAACGTACGAATCATAAATTGCAATTTATAAGTGTTTACTTCGAGCAAATTCTAGAAATTATTTTAGAATCCTAGCTCCACAGAAAAAAGATCGCCTATTCAGCTATGACTGTTATAAGCAAAAGCTTCTTCAACGCAATCTCAGGACCATCCCTCTCTTGCCACCAACTCCTTCACCCAAAGACGAAGAGCTGCGGCAAAGCCCTTCTACAATTCGTATCGAATGGACTTCTGGGCGCTCCCAAGTTCTACTTATTCATTTATGGGGTAAGCATTCAATAAACAATAAAATCTAACAACACTAAATGTTATAACTTTTCAGCTCGAAACACTTTCGAATTGGAACAACATCGATGGAGCTTTTGTTAAGAAACTACTCTTCGATTTTCTTCGATCGAATTTGTACGCTTTGGGCATTTGTGGGAACTTCCACGGTTCCTTCTGTCTCCTAAGGCAAACCAAACTATTTAAATAAAGTGGGCAAAAACTAAGATGCTAATTTATAGATCGCTTTTGGGACGAACCGATTATTACTGTGTTGGGTTGAGTGGCTTTTGTGCGGGACTTGCAATTTTCTTGGAGGCTGAGGAGAAACGCACTATGAACACAGCAGTGTTCGCAAATTTAGTAAGTACTTTAATATATAAAATAAGATTTGATTAACCCTCCGTTAGTCACCTGGTCTACGATCGTAGACCACCTCCATTGACTTAACATGGCACGATATTTCAGGTGACTAACCAAGGGTTAAAATGGTTTAATTTTGAACTTTTGCGGGTATTAATAATCAAATTAAAACATTTAACTTTAATCTAGTTTAATATTTTAGATTTCTGAGATTTTGGCTATGTATTTGTTTTCAAAAAATATTATCACAAGGACCATTTGGAAGGAAACTCTTACGTTTATGGTTTTAAGTGCAACTTTAATGTATCTTCTTGAGAGTAAAAAACCCAACACTAAAGTAGCAAATCTCTGGTATGTTTTGCATTATTTTTTTTAAATTGATTTGCATTTTTGAGTTTTTAAGGTTTTATTATCCTCAACGATTGAAAGTGCCTTATGAGGATCCAAGAACTAAGAAAGTCTGTGTTCACAAAGGGTGTTGTTTTCATTATTTATATGAGGTATGATTGTTTATTTTTTTGTTTAATTAGTTTATTGATCAAGTTTTGTTGTGTTTTAGGGGTTTTCGAGGTACTTTCTCTTGGGCTACGCTTTACAATTGTTAAAATATAGCGCTCCGAGGTTCCGACATATCCTTTTTAATCCATTAAGATTCGTTGATATACTTATGATGAAGGACCAGTTGTTTACGGGTTTATTATTTGGAGGCTACGTCGGCATTCATCGAGTATGTTTATTTTTAATTAAAAAACAACTTCAAGAAATTAAAATGAGTTTATTAAAAAACAACTAATCTATTAATTTTAATTTATAGATGGTCTCTTGCTTGTTATTTAAAAAATTCAAGAAAATACGACACTTGAACTCGTCGTTTGCTGGCTTTGTTGCGGGAGTTGCTTATGCCTTTAAGCCTTATTTTCCTCTCAATGCAATTGCCTTTGTCAGTATTTTACAGGTAAAATTGTTTTTAAAATTTTATTATCGCCTAATAATGAATAACTTTTCAGCTAACGGTTCACAGAATTTCCTTTTTGGAAAGATTTAAAAAGCTCCCTTTGAAGGAATTGATTTTTGCTTTCTGCAGTGGAGTTATGTTTCATACCCGATTTTTTAATCCCGATTTATGTCCTGATTATGTTATTAATATGTTGAACACCGGTTCTAATGGGAGGTGAGATATCTTTTATTTGGTAGACATCAAAAATGAAAAATGCATGCTTTTAGAGTTAATCGGATGTGCGAAGAGGGCACTAAAACTTTAATCAATTTAGGTAAACAAAATTATTAAATAAGTTGTAAAGTTTATAATAAAGTAGTGATGAATTCGCATTGATTAATCACTAATTAATAATAATCACTTAAAAACATTCAAGCCATTAAAATTAGGGAGTTTTATTTATGGGTGCGATCGAGTTTCTGCACTCACCATATGGGTCTGTTAATTTGTCCCTGCAGTTAGTTCATCAATTTTAGTTTAAGGGATTTTACTCTTACGAGGAGCAGTGATGAAATTTTAAAAATATTTTGGGGTATTTATCCAATTCTCTAAATTTAGTTGAACTTGCCAACTTACAATTAGATAGTTTTCATTTAATATTTAGTGTTTAAGATAGAAACTTCTACAACGCTTAGCGAAAAAGATAAATTATTATGAATTTTCAATAATTATACATTTTTCAAGATGCACATTGCCAAAAATAATAAAGTTCGGTGGCAATGTGTTCAAAAACACTGTTCATCTGGGAAAGTCTTACCATAAACCGAATTTTTAACAAAACAATTTAATTGTCAGATAGCCAGTCTAGCTTTTTTACTTTTTAAATCATCGGGGGGGGGGGTAGTAAGGTGTTGGTGGAATTGCAAGTAAACAGAATTCCTGACCCTAACGTGGAGGTGTCCTGGAGGAACGCTAACTTGCCCTTATTGTTTAATTTGTTATGTTTAAATTGATCATGTATAAAATCTGTACGTTTTTTTAATTATTATTTATCTTTTAGGTTGTAAAAATCGATTTCAATGCCAAGAGAAGTCTTTCATATGAACTTTATTTCCAAAAGGGCACAATATTAATTAAGTAAGTGTACTAAATTTATTTCTAAACTTTTAACTAATTAAACTAAGCGGCCGTGGGTGTGAGCCTTAAGAACGTTGTTAAAAAAAAAACAGTTGAAAATTAGAAACTTAAGGCTTATCGTCATCATTTATATGTAACGCCCATTTGAAACTGTTGCAACTCTCTGCTAAGCTCTGAGTCTTCTCGGAACTCGTCGTTAGTTTCTTGCATTTGCTTAATAACGATAACCTCGTCCTTAGGACTTTTTCGATTTTTGCTTCCTGGGGGACGCCCCAAACGTCCTCTCTTCCGACTCATCAATTTCACGTATGGCGGATAGTGTAAATGAATGACATTTTGATGGGGGTGCATCCAATTTATGTCAGTCCCTTGCTCGCTCATCAGCAACGTTGAAACAGCCGTCGAGGTCTCTTCATGGTTTTCCGCTTCAATATCCAACGGTGTTGGTACGGTTAAAGCCCCCGATATCCCTCCTAATTGCGGATTCACCATTAGATTCGTTTGCGGAAAACCAAAACGTCCTAAAACCTACCCGCAAATTATTAATTTAAAAAAAATGATATTCGATTTTTTTACTTGGGAGATGTACAATTCTTTTTCTTGGGCTCCCAAAGTCTCCCAGGAAGTGGCAACGGCTGCTTTTAATTGGGCTTTGGGCGCGTTGGGGTACAGCCAGTGGTACAAGGTTCGGGTTCTTTTAGAAAATAGAGATTTGGCCGCTTTTAGGACTTCGGTTTGTTTATTTGCCGTTAATTGAAAGTTGTTGGAGGTATCTAAATTTTTTAAAAGCTCCACGTCTAAGGTTGGAACTTCTTTCTAAAAACTAATGGTTTGAAAGGGTTTAATGGAGGTAGGGTTTGGGGGGTGCTTACGTCTTGGATGTTTTGCTCGTACTCTCGTTTTCTGCCTCTTCTCTTGGGGTTGTTGTTATTTAAAATGAGATAATTGTAATTGTTGTTGCTTAATTGTAGATCTTCCAAATTGGTTGCGGATGTTGCGTATCCAAAAGGGATCTCCTGAAATAGTTTGGTATTTAAAGATTTTATTTAATTATTAAAATTTAATTGGGTTTTTCTGAATTTTGGTGATTAGTTTTAGCCTTACTTCTTGATAAGTATTGTTAAAGTAATTCTCTTCGATGCGTTTTTCTGAGCAAGTTAAATCTATGGGTTCTTCCCCTAATGGGTTATTTTGATAGGGACCGGAAGTATTGTTTATTTCTTCGGAATTTACATTGTAAATTTCGTTGGTTATTTTTAGGGTTTTCAAGAAGTGCGGGGTTGGACGTTGGGGGTACTAAAAACGCACGAAAATTAAATGAATTGACTTTTTTTGTTCGCTTACCACATTGCTGGGGATATTTTGATTGTTATTTCTTCCATTTTCGCCGGTTTCCATTGATAATATTGAATTTAAATCGGAATTAAAGTTAAATTCATAGATTCGTACAATATGTGTGACGTTTCCAATGATTGTATAAATAAATTCGATTTTGTTTTTAACAAGTTTATCATGGCAACCTAATAGGACAGTTTTTATTATGTGCTTTACTACTCCCTCCATTTTTTGTGGCGGGAAATGGCTTTAATTTGATTTTCAGGGGTGTTGTTTTAGTTTTTTAAGAATTAAATTAATTAATAATGAACCTTCAATGTTTTTAGTAATTTTTGTTAAGGAGTTAAGTTTATTTAATTGCATTTAATTTATATATGATCCGCAACGTTCCAAATTTTAATTGTTTTTTTTTTAAATTAAATGTATTTAATTTAAACTTTTAAATTAGTTTTAAATTTTAATTTAAAAAATACACTGGATTTTAAAAATAACTATGATTATTAAAATAAAATTTACAAAATGTGTACATTCAAAAAAATCGTAACAAACACAAAATGGGGGATGGGTTTTTTAAAAAAAAAAATACATAATACTGGCACTGGCACATTAAAAACAGTGCTCTCATTGGCTCGTGATTAATACAAATAAATTAAATCTGTGTAAGCTTATCTTAAAACTAGCTTTTATTAAGAAAAAAATAATCAGTTCCTTGGTCTATTTTTGCTGGGGATTGCTATAGCACCAGGTGGTAAATTTGGAATGTTTTCAGGTAAATTCTGCTGTTCCTCTTCGTCGAAAGGCGGAGGTGGGGTGGTCGGAACATCGCAATCTTCCGTTGGGGGCACGACGCACCTCAAAGACCTACGATCAAAGACCAACATGGCCGGACATCGTTGGAGACGTGGGTAGCCCCCTTGGCACTGCCAATACCTATTGCAGGACTTCCCCAAGGGCACATTTCCGTTGGCGTCGTCGTTGCAGAGAGCTAAAAGGTACACAAATTTCGCATAATTCTTATGTAAGACTCTTTAGAAAAAAAATCTACCAAATCATCTCTAAGTTGCATAAAAATTTTTTCAAGTTACGTGGCGTGCATATTAAAGATCAAAAGTTAGAATTTTTTTTGAATAACTGCTTTCACCGATCTTAAGAAATTACTTACGGTGCTTCTGGCAGCCGTCGACGTTTTCGGGCCAGTCGCAGGAATGCGTCCTTTCGTTGTATAAAAGTCCTCCGATGCAAAGTTGTTCGGTGGCGGTGCCATTCCAACAGGTCCAATATCGGGTACAGGAAGTCTCGTGGCCGAAGATGCCGTAGAGCCAACCGCAATGCTCGGCCCCGATGGGGGGATCTAAAATAAATCGAATTAGTTTCAAAAACCTTAAGCGTTCTTGTATTGTTAATTTTCAAAGCGTTTTCCGATTTTTCAGTGGTAGAAAAAAATTTAAGATTGGGAATGGTGCTTAAAGTTGAATGTGCACATTCGAGCTCAAAGTGGCATATTCCGATCTCGCGTTATAGGGGATTTACTGTATTTTAAAATTAGTTTGACAAGAAATGTAGTCGATTGAATTTGTTTGTAATTTATTCTTTTTTGTTATAGGTAAGTGCCGTTTGTTCTACTTCTTGGACGATGAGGGGACGAGTTACAATTTCTTTGCTTTTGGCAAATGTACACGGCTGCTTAATTTAGAAAAGTCCCCAACGCCAAAAGATCCAAAATAAAAATATAGAAAGCTTTTGCGTTTGCGGAAAATTCTTAAAACGAAGGGCGATGTTATCGTCAAAATAAGCCAAAAAGAAAACTTATTGAATCGCAACTCCGATTACGTATAATTAATTGAAAACACGCTCGACGAAATGCAAAAAAATAAAGGTTGGCAAATTAATTAATTAGGAATCCAATGGCCTAGATAATGGCGCTTTAAAATATTGAATAAGTTTGTGATTTAACGAATTTTATAAATATTTAATAAATCGCCGACTCGCAGATGCTTTCCAATGCTGAGAGGCGAATTTTTGTTTGAGAAGAGCGTTTTATAATAAAATTTGAAGAATTTTTAAAGTAAAAGTATAGAGGGCGCAATAGATGTTTTGAAGAACGAAGCAATCGTACTTTTTAGGGCGCGAATAAGTTTTTGGATAATTTTTAAAAGGTTAATTGATTTTTGTGAATTGTGCTTAAAACCGAGTGTGCACATTCGAGCTCAAAGTGGCACATTCCGATCTCGGGAAAATGAAGCGCGCCGCTTCGCGTCGCGCTTCATTTGCTTCCCTCGCTCGGAAATGTGCCACTTTTCGCTCGAATGCGCACATCTTCGTATTAATTAGATCTGTCTATATTTAATCTTTTTTCTCTAATTTAAAAAAAGTTATAAAATTAGATTTTATATTTGGGAAAAGTCATAGAGTTCATTTTTTTTTGTCTTGAGGCGCATCCATAAAAATTAAAGAAAATTGTATTTAGTTTAATACTTTTTGATCTATTACGAATTTCTCTTAAACATTTCTATTCGTTTTACAAGGCTGAATTTAGTTTTTGAAAAATTAAAATTCGAAATACATTTTGAAGATGAGAAATTAGAAACTTTGAGAAAACAAATGATTTGTTCCAAATGGAATTTTTACAAATCAAAACGGGATTATATTGGAGCAAACAGGTGTCCGGGGGATTGAAAAAAAAATTGTTTTTGAATTGCGATCGCACAAAGTTAAAAATTATTAAATTGTTAAATTTGAAATTTGCTATAGAACTTTGGCTCGAGATAAAGTTATAAGATTTATTCCAAATTTAAAGATTTTTAATTGTAAAAATTCCATTTCAACATTTTTGCTTGTTTTCGCAAAATTATTGGTTTTTTAAAATTAGATTTACGAAACTTGGTTAAGTGGGCCCTGTGAGAAATAAAGGAAAAAAAGCTTCATTTGGACCTCTCCTAGTGGGGTCCTCTGTAAATGGAAAACATCATTAAGTGAGAAAAAATGCTAGGTATCATGAGATCATCCCAGTTATCCAGTTTTCACTGTAATTAAGAGCCATACAATTGACGCCGACAAAATCAAAATTACTCGGAAACTGGTACTTGGAATTAAATGCGATTTTGACAGATCGAAAGAGGATTAAAAAGCAATAGATTTTTCGGCGATTTCTAAAAAAAAATCACTGTACATAAAATTTGCCAATCTAAACTTTAAAAACGATGGGTGACATTTTCTTCAAATATTTTAAGGCGCTTTTGGTGGTTTTTATTTTCCTAAATGATTAATTTGCTAACGCCTTTGTAGTTGGTCTTGTATTTTTAATTTTCGAAGCGTTTATTGATTTTTCTATTGTAGAAATAAATTCAAGGTGAAAATGACTAAGGTTTGCTATAGCCCGTAGCACTGCTGATATCGTTGGAAAGACAAACATGTGTTGCATTCAGGCAAAACACATTTTGATATCAGTTTGATTGTTTGCAACTTTCGAATTTTTTAACGTATTTATTTTAATATTTATGTGTTCGTCGTGTCGCGTTAACAAACGAAGGAGCTTTCGTTTAATTTTGATATGATTTTATTGTGTTTTTAAGGGTTCTTAATTTTATTATTAATTATATTAAAAATTCATTAACAGCGTCGCTTTTAAAAATTGTGCGATTTTTCCAAACGATTCCCCAATGTATTTTAATATATCCGGTGAGTTGTTTTATTATTTTTAATCAAGGTTGGTTAAGGGTGTATTTTTCTAATAATGTGCACATAAAATTAAAAAAAAATCACTTTTACTTGTAAATATCGCAGAACACGTCAAACTAAAAATACTATTCAAATCCCAGCCAGGGCGGGGGTTCATTCTGATTACTAATGCGAACATAAAACTTAAAAAAAAGCTGTCTTGTCTAACGGCTTGGGAAAACCGTACATAACATCTAAATTTACTGGTCCAAAAAAATATTTTTGGTAAAAAACAAGACATCGATTATAGACAAAACGTAGTTAACTAAACCGGTAGCACATTCGAGCGAAACGTGGCACATTTCCGAGCGCGCGATCGAAATTTCTCTAAAATCGCAAATGTGTCTCTTTCAACTCGAATTTATTTTCTAAAAAGCACAATTAAAATGCAATTGAAGACAATACTCACTTGCTTGTTGTTTCCCGTCGCAATAATTCGCCCTCCATGGATAATCGCATCCCTCTGTTACGCCCCTGTTTTTCCCGGCGAAGACCAGGCCGTTGGGGCAATCGTAAAGTTCGGGCTGGCCGTTGACGCATTCCCAATATCGGTCGCAGTAGGTTTCGTCGGGCACCACGCGCGATTTCACCTTGCAAGGATCATCTTGGCCACCTTTTTGGGCACTCGACAGACCTGCAATTCGAAGCCGGATTAGACGTGGGAAAATTGCTTTAAGGGCAAAAGTCAGTTCATTAAGTAAAAGTAATGCATAGCCTTAGACTCCCATCACGATTCACACTTTCCGGCATGGCTCGTGACTCTTTGTCTTCGAAACGGTAGCTTTTGTTTATTTTTTATGAAACTGTTTTTTTTTTGGGTTTGAGAAAGTCGCGTTTGAATATTGATTTTGGTCTGTTATTTTATTTATATTCTGTACGCACAGATTTGTTATAAGCGTTGTTGCATTGTTGCCGTGATGGGCCGAAAGACTTAATCAAATATAAATCTGATTTTTTTGCATTCAATTTAGTGAGAACGAGAGAGGATTAATTCGGACAAATTCAATTAATACGGGGATGTGCGCGTTCGAGCGAAAAGTGGCACATTTCCGAGCGAGGGAGGCAAATGAAGCGCGACGCGGAGCGGCGCGCTTCATTTTCCCGAGATCGGAATGTGCCACTTTGAGCTCGAATGTGCACACTCGGCTTTAAGCGAGATTCACAATAATTAATTGACTTTCTTAGATTCATAATTTTACACTGTCAAATTTTTGTTAATTATGCGCGCGCAACTTTCGTTGCCTGCTAAAATTTTACTTTCGGGCTCCCAAAGAAGTATAACTTCAAAAAAATTGAGGTAAAATAATTTTAATCCTTTTTTCTCACTCGCACCGATAAGATTGTCGTATCTTTTCGCTCCCTTCCACTCATTGCTATGGTAAATACGTATTTCGAAGATAAAATAGATATTTATTAAACTAAATAATTTTTATCGTTCTTTCTCACTTGTACTTATGAGTTTGTTGTATCTTTTCGCTCGCTCCCACTCGTTGCTATGGTAAAAATACGTTTTTCGAACATATGCACGTATTGGCGCAATTAAATTAAATATAATCACGTGTTGTGTTACAAATTTAATAAATACGACGATTTACCTGTTGAGCTATCATGAACGGGACACCCTGTACTATAATTTATTATAAATTTGATGGTTTGATGGTTAATATAATTATACATTTTATTTATCTGAGAATTAATAATTTATTGTTTTTTGTATTGAATTGATTTCCCTTAATGTATCGTGTTTAAAAAAAAATATACAGTAGGACCTCCGTTATCCGGGGCTTCAATCAACCGGGCTCCCGAGTAGTATTTTTTTTTTATAAGGTGTTTAATTTTTGACACCATTTATTAAACAGAAATATGTATGTATTAGTGCATACATATTGTAAATTAATATAAAACTTTTGTTTCTTAATAAATATGATATATTTTAAACAATTTTTCTTAATTAACCATTTTACGTAGCACATTTAGTTTATCCGGGATTTTCGATTATACGTGAACCCCTCTCCCCATCATTACCCCGGATAATGGGAGTCCTACTGTATTTTATAAAAAAATAAGTTTTTAAATTTATAAAAAAATCAATATTTTTAATCGAACTGAAATTAATTATAATAGTAATGCTAAATTGGTGTAATTGTAATAATTCAATGATTTTCAAATAATATTAATTATTTCGACAACCAAAATTATTGTGAAAAAATAATTCATTTTTCGGGTACTGAAAAAATAAATTATAGAAATTTCTAATTAAAAAGATTATTAAAAAAATTTCAAAAAAATTAATAACATTTCAATATAAATGACATAAAAAAATTTAAAAATTTAAAATGAGAATTATAGTTTACTATAGATTTCGCTTAAAAGCCGCGTGTGCAATTTGGTGTTTCGGGGTACATTTCTCATTTCTTTTATATCCAAAAATTAATGCAACAAATTCGATAAATACGAAGATGTGCGCATTCGAGCGAAAAGTGGCACATTTCCGAGCGAGGGAGGCAAATGAAGCGCGACGCGGAGCGGCGCGCTTCATTTTCCCGAGATCGGAATGTGCCACTTTGAGCTCGAATGTGCGCACTCGTTATTGATTTTTCTATTGTAGAAATAAATTCAAGGTGAAAATGACTAAGGTTTGCTATAGCCCGTAGCACTGCTGATATCGTTGGAAAGACAAACATGTGTTGCATTCAGGCAAAACACATTTTGATATCAGTTTGATTGTTTGCAACTTTCGAATTTTTTAACGTATTTATTTTAATATTTATGTGTTCGTCGTGTCGCGTTAACAAACGAAGGAGCTTTCGTTTAATTTTGATATGATTTTATTGTGTTTTTAAGGGTTCTTAATTTTATTATTAATTATATTAAAAATTCATTAACAGCGTCGCTTTTAAAAATTGTGCGATTTTTCCAAACGATTCCCCAATGTATTTTAATATATCCGGTGAGTTGTTTTATTATTTTTAATCAAGGTTGGTTAAGGGTGTATTTTTCTAATAATGTGCACATAAAATTAAAAAAAAATCACTTTTACTTGTAAATATCGCAGAACACGTCAAACTAAAAATACTATTCAAATCCCAGCCAGGGCGGGGGTTCATTCTGATTACTAATGCGAACATAAAACTTAAAAAAAAGCTGTCTTGTCTAACGGCTTGGGAAAACCGTACATAACATCTAAATTTACTGGTCCAAAAAAATATTTTTGGTAAAAAACAAGACATCGATTATAGACAAAACGTAGTTAACTAAACCGGTAGCACATTCGAGCGAAACGTGGCACATTTCCGAGCGCGCGATCGAAATTTCTCTAAAATCGCAAATGTGTCTCTTTCAACTCGAATTTATTTTCTAAAAAGCACAATTAAAATGCAATTGAAGACAATACTCACTTGCTTGTTGTTTCCCGTCGCAATAATTCGCCCTCCATGGATAATCGCATCCCTCTGTTACGCCCCTGTTTTTCCCGGCGAAGACCAGGCCGTTGGGGCAATCGTAAAGTTCGGGCTGGCCGTTGACGCATTCCCAATATCGGTCGCAGTAGGTTTCGTCGGGCACCACGCGCGATTTCACCTTGCAAGGATCATCTTGGCCACCTTTTTGGGCACTCGACAGACCTGCAATTCGAAGCCGGATTAGACGTGGGAAAATTGCTTTAAGGGCAAAAGTCAGTTCATTAAGTAAAAGTAATGCATAGCCTTAGACTCCCATCACGATTCACACTTTCCGGCATGGCTCGTGACTCTTTGTCTTCGAAACGGTAGCTTTTGTTTATTTTTTATGAAACTGTTTTTTTTTTGGGTTTGAGAAAGTCGCGTTTGAATATTGATTTTGGTCTGTTATTTTTATTTATATTCTGTACGCACAGATTTGTTATAAGCGTTGTTGCATTGTTGCCGTGATGGGCCGAAAGACTTAATCAAATATAAATCTGATTTTTTTGCATTCAATTTAGTGAGAACGAGAGAGGATTAATTCGGACAAATTCAATTAATACGGGGATGTGCGCGTTCGAGCGAAAAGTGGCACATTTCCGAGCGAGGGAGGCAAATGAAGCGCGACGCGGAGCGGCGCGCTTCATTTTCCCGAGATCGGAATGTGCCACTTTGAGCTCGAATGTGCACACTCGGCTTTAAGCGCGATTCACAATAATTAATTGACTTTCTTAGATTCATAATTTTACACTGTCAAATTTTTGTTAATTATGCGCGCGCAACTTTCGTTGCCTGCTAAAATTTTACTTTCGGGCTCCCAAAGAAGTATAACTTCAAAAAAATTGAGGTAAAATAATTTTAATCCTTTTTTCTCACTCGCACCGATAAGATTGTCGTATCTTTTCGCTCCCTTCCACTCATTGCTATGGTAAATACGTATTTCGAAGATAAAATACATATTTATTAAACTAAATAATTATTATCGTTCTTTCTCACTTGTACTTATGAGTTTGGTGTATTTTTTCGCTCGCTCCCACTCGTTGCTATGGTAAAAATACGTTTTTCGAACATATGCACGTATTGGCGCAACTAAATTAAATATAATCACGTGTTGTGTTACAAATTTAATAAATACGACCATTTACCTGTTGAGCTATCATGAACGGGACACCCTGTACTATAATTTATTATAAACTTGATATGGTTAATATAATTATACATTTTATTTGTCTGAGAATTAATAATTTATTGATCTAATGTTTTTTTTACTGAATTTATATTCCTTAATGTATCGTGTTTAAAAAAAATTATACAGTAGGACCCCCGTTATCCGAGGTTCCAATCGACCGGGCTCCCGAGTAGTGAATTTTTTTTATAAGGTGTTTAATTTTTGACACCATTTATTAAACAGAAATATGTATGTATTAATGCATACATATTGTAAATTAATATAAAACTTTTGTTTCTTAATAAATATGATATATTTTAAACAATTTTTCTTAATTAACCATTTTACGTAGCACATTTAGTATATCCGGGATTTTCGATTATACGTAAACCCCTCTCCCCATCATTACCCCGGATAATGGGAGTCCTACTGTATTTTATAAAAAAATCAATATTTTTAATCGAACTGAAATTAATTATAATAGTAATGCTAAATTGGTGTAATTGTAATAATTCAATGATTTTCAAATAATATTCATTATTTCGACAACCAAAATTATTGTGAAAAATAATTCATTTTCGGGTACTGAAAAATAAATTATAGAAATTTCTAATTAAATAGATTATTAAAAAAATTTCAAAAAAATTAACATTTCAATATAAATGACATAAAAAAATTTAAAAATTTAAAATGAGAATTATAGTTTACTATAGATTTCGCTTAAAAGCCGCGTGTGCAATTTGGTGTTTCGGGGTACATTTCTCATTTCTTTTATATCCAAAAATTAATGCAACAAATTCGATAAATACGAAGATGTGCGCATTCGAGCGAAAAGTGGCACATTTCCGAGCGAGGGAGGCAAATGAAGCGCGACGCGGAGCGGCGCGCTTCATTTTCCCGAGATCGGAATGTGCCACTTTGAGCTCGAATGTGCGCACTCGGCTTTAAGCGCGATTCACAACAATTTAAGCCAATAAATTAGACAATAAATTAATTGAATAAATTTAATCGTTCTCTCACTTTATCTGACAATATTGTCGTATCTTTTCGCTCTCTTCCACTCATTGCTATGGTAAATACGTTTTTCGACTATAAAATCGATGTTTATTAAATTTAATTGAAATTTTTGATCGAAGGAGCGTAGGATAAATTAGACAAACGTAATAAACACGAGGATGTGCGCATTCGAGCGAAAAGTGGCACATTTCCGAGCGAGGGAGGCAAATGAAGCGCGACGCGGAGCGGCGCGCTTCATTTTCCCGAGATCGGAATGTGCCACTTGAGCTCGAATGCGCACACTCGGTTTTAAGCGCGATTGACAATAATTTATTGATTTTCTTAGATGGCTAATTTCACGCTTTCAAATTTTTGTTAATTATGCGCGCGCAATTTCCGTTACCTGCTAAAATTTTTTCTTTCGGACACCGAAAGAAGTATAACTTCAAAATAAACACACCAATATTTATTTAAAAAAAAATGCTTCCACTTCTTTACTAAATTTATTAAACGGTTAAAGACACCGAACATTAAATTATTTACAACAAGCAAATAAAACAATAAATTTTGAAAGTCTTAATTTATCATCGAAATTTGTACAAAAAAAATCGCTTCACGACCGCCAATTAACATACAAGGATTTCGCATAAAATTACATCAACCTTTTTAATTTATTATTAATAAAAAGATAATAATTGCACTTTCGCAGTGCCGGATCTTCGGCGCTATTTAAAAAAAAAGTAAAAGGATTCTTTTGGAACAAACAACATACACACACACACACACACACATGAGCGCTATCCTTGAGATATTTTCCAGATAAAATTGCTTCTGAATGCCCGAGAATGTTACAAGGAAGTCGTCTCACTTACTCCTCCTTATAAAAATTATTTAATTTAATTTATTTAGACTACGAAATTAATAGTTTTTTATCGTCCAAATTATGCGTTTTGCTGATATAGAATTTTTTTCGATTACGGTAGCATTGAAGCGAAGACGAAGAGATCATAAAAATCAAAGATTTTCAGCTTTATTTTTCATGTACAGTGGAACCTCGCTTAACGAGCACAATTCGTTCCGGAGTCTTGCTCGTGGCGCGAAACACCCGTTAAGCCAGTGTTTCCCAACGTGGGGCCCGCAGCCCACAGGGGGCCAATTTGATCGTTCACGGGGCAATTAAAACAATGGTCTTTTCCATAATGTAAATTTAACCATATGAGGGTTCTTAGTCTTTTAGTTTTTTTAATACGTCCCTTGTGATTTCTTCCTAAAGCCCATCGTTTAAACCACTTAGTGAATAATTAAAAATTTTGAATATTAAAAATTATCCATATGTTACATGGGGGGCATAATAAATTTTGTCATTGCAATTTAAATACATTTTTTGCGATAGATGACAAAGATTAAACAGATCGAGCATAGAATTAATACAGACTACAATTCACGATAAATTACGAGATTGCGCGTTCGAGCGAAAAGTGGCACATTTTCCCGAATGCATTTCGCGAGCACATGGCCTATTTGAGTCGATGTACAATTCGTTTTAAGCACGATTCGCAATAATTTTGGATCAGTAAAATTAGTTGAAATTTTTATTTCCTAGCAATAACATGGAGTTATTTAATTATTATACCATTTCACATCATTCATGTAAATATTAAGATTTTCGATTATAATTAAATGATACACTAAATTTAATTCTTTGATTGGACGAAAATTTAATTATCAAAAACTTCATTTAAATACGAAATTCGATTAAATGTTACGACAATTTATATAATTCGAGTCGAAGAGATTAATGATATATAAAAAAAAGCATTTATTATCGAATAATTCACTTTGGGGGCGAAAAAAGTGGATTATTTAAATATCAAAACTTCGGTGATTTAATTTATAAAATGTACAAGAATATAAATTTTCCCTTTCATTTTTAAATGGGCGATTTAAATATTAAACGGAATTTAAAAAACGCAACCCCCGATCTAACTGTTCCTTTTTTTTAAAATTAAAAATTTTTTTATTCCTTGATTGTTAAAAAAACTTCCATATTTCCTCCATTTTAAAATCGTAAAGAATTTATTTTGTCAAAAATTAACATTTAAAACTTTCTTTTTTAAAAATTTTTTTTTTTTTTAAAATTTTTTAAATTTCTTGTTGTGTTTTTTTTTAACCGAAAAAATGGAATGTTTCCTTAATAAAAAAACAAATAAATAAAGCGTCTTAAGCGAAAGTGGTCGTTCTTAGCGGATTACATAACCGTGTAGGATTTCCGATGTTAACAATTAATTATTTAAACTATTTATTAATAAATGCGACACAGGAAACGTTTGACTTACGAAAAAAAACGGTCGATTGAATTTTTTCCGACGATTTTATTCATTTACTTTCTATCGTTATTATTTATCGGTTATTAATTTTAATGTCTATTTTTTTTTCTGTCGCATGAATTGAGTTTGGTTTTTAATTTTTGGGGGGCCGGGGGGAATTTTTTTACTGGGATGCTTCAGCAAATTGTTTAATTATTTAAATTTGAAAAAGTAGAACTTTTGTACGAATTCAATTTCAAACGGAATTTTGCAATATAGTTAATTATTTGAATTACCATAGCAATGTGTGGGAGAGAGCGAAAAGATACAACTAACTCATAAGTACGAGTGAGAGGGAACGATAAAAATTATTTACTAAGTTTTCGTGACCAAAATTTTGCGAATCGTGCTTAAAACCGAGTGTGCACATTCGAGCTCAAAGTGGCACATTCCGATCTCAGGAAAATGAAGCGCGCCCCTCGCGTCGCGCTTCATTTCTCCTCGCTCGGAAATGTGCCACTTTTCGCTCGAACGCGCACATCCTCGTATTTATTGAATTTTTGTAAATTAAATTTTCGTTCCAATCAAAAAATTAAATTTAGTTCAGTACATATTAATTATAACATCGAAAAACTTATTTTTACCATAGCAATGAGTGGGAGAGAGCGAAAAAATACAACTAACTCATAAGTATGAGTGAGAGGGAACGATAAAAATTATTTACTAAGTTTTCGTGACCAAAATTATTGCGAATGTGCTTAATAACCTGTGCAGTTCGATAAAG
The DNA here is from genome assembly GCA_036325965.1 of Sinopyrophorus schimmeli. Taxonomy (NCBI): domain Eukaryota; kingdom Metazoa; phylum Arthropoda; class Insecta; order Coleoptera; family Elateridae; genus Sinopyrophorus; species Sinopyrophorus schimmeli. Next base: position 2,134,763 of record JARFIZ010000325.1, read on the forward strand.
TGGCCCTTCCTCTCAGGAAAATGAAGCGCGCCGCTCCGCGTCGCGCTTCATTTGCTCCCTCGCTCGAAAATGTGCCACTTTTCGCTCGAACGCGCACATCCTCGTATTTATTGAATTTATTTATATTATTCTTTGCACGTGGTTATATTTAATTTAGTTACACCAAAGAAGTATAACTTCTAATGCGCGTACATAAGTTTTTCTTTTAATTTTTATAAACATTATTTCTCATAACGGTCATTCACTGGACGCTTTACCCTCTTAATATTTTTAATATTTTCAAACGGCAGTAGCACGGATAAAAGAGCATATAGACACAAAGTACGGTACATCTATAGTACATTCGGTATAAGCATTGACAGCGTTGCCACATTTACTTTGTTTACAAATGTGAATGGTTAGTGCAAGTCCAACTTGACCGCTCCTTTAGACACAATTTGAATAATTTCAATGACCCTATTTATTCTAAAATTAATTTATAAATCAATATATTATAATTTATTTAATTATAAAATACTAAATACGAATTTATGTAAATTTCTTAAAATTTTAAAACTATTCGATTATTTCTTATTATTCAAAAACTGATTTTAAATGGAAATATCATGCCAACGTTCTAATACTTCACATTTTGGTTGATATTGACGCAGCCAAAGGTTGCGACCCCTGGTTTAGTGTGTTCTGTATATAAACTAAGGGTGTTCCGAATCAAATCGAATAGTTGGATTGGATTCGCATCGAATAATTCGGATCTTTGAGTAGTTCGAAACTTTTCGAATCTTACGTAAATTCTTTGGTTATGTCTTATAAAAGCAAAAGATAAATTAGTAGAGCTAATTTCATTGATAATAATAATCATTATTATTATTTAGAAACGATATTTAAAGATAATTAATAAATATTTAGGAATTTATGGAATAAAAAGGCAACCCTTATATTATTTAACCGAGTACCTAAAAACACCCTGTATATACATATATAAACTTGTGACAAAACGTAAACTCAATTTAAGCAATATCCAAAAAAGTTTCGAACCATTCGAAATTGCAAAAATTTGGTTCGAATCTTGAATCGAATTATTCGTTTTGATTCGGCTCGCTTAATTCGAAATTTTTATTATTCGTATACCCCTAATATAAACGTGTTTTTTTTCTATTATGTACAGTCGTCGACAAAAATAAACTACACGGTCATTGAATGTATGCAACTTTTTGTAGTCACTGTAGGAATCGCAAATTATTCTTAAATTAAATTGTGGGATTAATTGCTTTTGTATTTAACCGAATTGGGGGCGCGCGAGGGGGCAGGGAACCCTCAATTAAATTTTAAATTCAAAAATAAATCAAAAGCGGAAACGAGGTCGTTTCGATCGCTTCGATCGCGAGCCGCCATTGAAAAATAAGCGTAAACGATCCCTTTAACGGATTTTTTTAAAAGCCCCACAAATAAACAAATCGATTAACGTTAATCTTCGTCGAAAGGCGCTCGAGCGCGACTTTTTCTAAAAGTAAAGCGTGCATTTTATTCGGGTTAAGGTTACTTCGAGTCTTTTGCTTCGACCGTTCGTCGTTTTCTTCTTTTCTTTCCGAGAGCAAGAAGAAGAAGGTTTTAGCGAATTATGCAACCGAATCAAATAAACAGAAAGCAGTGTCGTGTCGGATAGCCCATTTTTTACTATTATTTATGCGGAAAAAAAATTTTGTAAAGGATTTTCACACGAAAAATTAAAGAATGGGTAAATTTGAAACGTTAACACGAACACTTTCACTTGTTATTTTCGATTTGCATACGAGAGGACATTTGCGGGCGACGACTTTCAGGAAACTCGCTTTAAATTTTGAAAAATAAATGAATCCGAAGTCGAAATCGTTTCTCTCTTTCTTTTCTTGTTTAATTTCATTTCTCTTTGCTTTTTGAGTTTTTCTTTTCGTTCTGGTCTTTTTAGTTTTATTTTTGTTATGTTTTATTTTACTTTTTGGCATTTTGAAATACTTTTTGACTTTTTCGACTTTTTCGACTTTTTGATGTTTTATTTTTATATTTAATTTGTTTGATTGTTTTATTTTTATATATGTTTTATTTTTTTTTATAATTGTTTTCTTTTCTGTTTGATTCTATTTTTATATTTATCTCTTATTTGTTTTACTTTTATTTTTGATTAATTTTTTGTAAATTTTGTGCGTCCCTTTAATGAAAACAAAAAAAACAAGTAAAAATAATTAAAAAGGCCAGAATCGAATAGAGAAAAATAACGAAATTCAATCATCACTTAAGAAAGAACGAACTTTCGATAATAACATTTTATAAACATTAATTATGGTCAATCGTTTTTCAAATAAAACCGTCGGCCTTCAACTACCAATAAATTAATTCCGCAATTAATGAAGCTGGCATCGATGCACATCAGCAACTTTCATACGTTTTCATGTCTCTTTGGATTTTAACGGTTAACCACGTATTGTAATTAGAATAAATAATGCAAAACCGACAACAATGGCGACTCTTGTATTTTTCGTTCGGAGGTCGGGGTGCATTAACATTTAATGAAACTTAATGTGTCATGACCTCGGCTTCGACGTATTTTTAAATTTAAAAACGCAGATCGTAACTGTTTTTTTTTTAAACATTTTTTTTACTTCTGTTACGTAAGAAGAGACTTCCATAATCTGCCTCTCCCATCGAAGAAAGTCGTCAAAGAAACATCTTGCTCGTGTGCTTAATAACAATTCTCGTATCTGCTTTGATTTTTTTTAAATTATAATTATTACTATTACTTGTTGTGTTGTTTTTTTTAACCGAAAACATGGAATGTTTCCATTGAATAAAAAAAAAAATAAATAAATAAAGCGGTCTTAAGCGAAAGTGGTCGTTCTTAGCGGATTACATAACCGTGTAGGATTTCCGATGTTAACAATTAATTATTTAAACTATTTATTAATAAATGCGACACAGGAAACGTTTGACTTACGAAAAAAAACGGTCGATTGAATTTTTTCCGACGATGTTATTCATTTACTTTCTATCGCTATTATTTATCGGTTATTAATTTTAATGTCTATTTTTTTTTCTGTCGCATGAATTGAATTTGGTTTTTAATTTTTGGGGGGCCGGGGGGAATTTTTTTACTGGGATGCTTCAGCAAATTGTTTAATTATTTAAATTTGAAAAAGTAGAACTTTTGTACGAATGCAATTTCAAACGGAATTTTGCAATATAAATTTAATCATTCGAAATACCATAGCAATGAGTGGGAGAGAGCGAAAAGATACAATAAACGCATAAGTACGAGTGAGAGGGAACGATAAAAATTATTTACTAAGTTTTCGTGACCAAAATTATTGCGAATCGTGCTTAAAACCGAGTGTGCACGATCGAGCTCAAAGTGGCACATTCCGATCTCGGAAATGAAGCGCGCCGCTCCGCGTCGCGCTTCATTTGCCTCCCTCGCTCGAAAATGTGCCACTTTTCGCTCGAACGCGCACATCCTTGTATTTATTAAATTTTGTAAATTAAATTTTCGTTCCAATCAAAAAATTTAATTTTTTTCATTACATATTGATTATAATCATCGAAAAACGTATTTTTACCATAGCAATGAGTGGGAGAGAGCGAAAAGATACAATAAACGCATAAGTACGAGTGAGAGGGAACGATAAAAATTATTTACTAAGTTTTCGTGACCAAAATTATTGCGAATCGTGCTTAAAACCGAGTGTGCACGATTCGAGCTCAAAGTGGCACATTCCGATCTCGGGAAAATGAAGCGCGCCGCTCCGCGTCGCGCTTCATTTGCTTCCCTCGCTCGGAAATGTGCCACTTTTCGCTCGAACGCGCACATCCTCGTATTTATTGAATTTGTTTACATTATTCTTTGCACGTGGTTATATTTAATTTAGTTAGTTTTAATGCGCGTACATAAGTTTTTCTTTTAATTGTATTATACATTATTTCCCGTAACGGTCATTCACTGGACGCTTTACCCTTTTATATTTTTAATATTTTCAAACGACAGTAACACGGATAAAAAAGCATATAGACACAAAGTACTATACATCTATAGTACATTTGAATATAAGCATTGGCAGCGTTGCCATATTTACTTTTTTTACAAATGTGAATGGTTAGGGCAGTAGTTTCCAATCTTTGTACCGGCGCCCCCCTTTAAAAAAAAATTGTTGCGCCCTAATTTTTCTAACAATCTAATTTCATAAATACTCAACTGATATTATAATTTATTTAATGGGTTACAAAATAATATACAATATTATGTAAAAATATACATAAAAAATTTTTGATACTTATTCGACTTTTTTGGTTTGTATTCGAAAATGATATTTTGGAAACAGCTGCATGCCCCCCTTGCAACAGTGTTGCGCCCCCTAGGGGGCGCGCCCCACAGGTTGGAAACGACTGGGTTAGGGTGTTCTGTATATAAACTAAGGGTGTTCCGAATCAAATCGAATAGTTGTATTGGATTCGATCGAATAATTCGGATCTTTTGAGTAGTTCGAAACTTTTTCGAATCTTACGTAAATTCTTTGGTTATGTCTTATAAAAAGCAAAAGATAAATTAGTAGAGCTAATTTCATTGATAATAATAATCATTATTATTATTTAGAAACGATATTTAAAGATAATTAATAAATATTTAGGAATTTATGGAATAAAAAGACAACCCTTATATTATTTAACCGAGTACCTAAAAACACCCTGTATATACATATATAAACTTGTGACAAAACGTAAACTCAATTTAAGCAATATCCAAAAAAGTTTCGAACCATTCGAAATTGCAAAAATTTGGTTCGAATCTTGAATCGAATTATTCGATTTGATTCGGCTCGCTTAATTCGAAATTTTTATTATTCGTATACCCCTAATATAAACGTGTTTTTTTTCCTATTATGTACAGTCGTCGACAAAAATAAACTACTCGGTCATTGAATGTATGCAACTTTTTGTAGTCACTGTAGGAATCGCAAATTATTCTTAAATTAATTTGTGGGATTAATTGCTTTTGTATTTAACCGAATTGGGGGCGCGCGAGGGGGCAGGGAACCCGCAATTAAATTTTAAATTCAAAAATAAATCAAAAGCGGAAACGAGGTCGTTTCGATCGCTTCGATCGCGAGCCGCCATTGAAAAATAAGCGTAAACGATCCCTTTAACGGATTTTTTTAAAAGCCCCACAAATAAACAAATCGATTAACGTTAATCTTCGTCGAAAGGCGCTCGAGCGCGACTTTTTCTAAAAGTAAAGCGTGCATTTTATTCGGGTTAAGGTTACTTCGAGTCTTTTGCTTCGACCGTTCGTCGTTTTCTTCTTTTCTTTCCGAGAGCAAGAAGAAGAAGGTTTTAGCGAATTATGCAACCGAATCAAATAAACAGAAAGCAGTGTCGTGTCGGATAGCCCATTTTTTTTACTATTATTTATGCGGAAAAAAATTATGTAAAGGATTTTCACACGAAAAAATTAAAGAATGGGTAAATTTGAAACGTTAACACGAACACTTTCACTTGTTATTTTCGATTTGCATACGAGAGGACATTTGCGGGCGACGACTTTCAGGAAACTCGCTTTAAATTTTGAAAAATAAATAAATCCGAAGTCGAAATCGTTTTCTCTCTTTCTTTTCTTGTTTAATTTCATTTCTCTTTGCTTTTTGAGTTTTTCTTTTCGTTCTGGTCTTTTTAGTTTTATTTTTGTTATGTTTTATTTTACTTTTTGGCATTTTGAAATACTTTTTTGACTTTTTCGACTTTTTCGACTTTTTGATGTTTTATTTTTATATTTAATTTGTTTGATTGTTTTATTTTTATATATGTTTTATTTTTTTTTTATAATTGTTTTCTTTTCTGTTTGATTCTATTTTTATATTTATCTCTTATTTGTTTTACTTTTATTTTTGATTAATTTTTTGTAAATTTTGTGCGTCCCTTTAATGAAAACAAAAAAAACAAGTAAAAATAATTAAAAAGGCCAGAATCGAATAGAGAAAACTAACGAAATTCAATCATCACTTAAGAAAGAACGAACTTTCGATAATAACATTTTATAAACATTAATTATGGTCAATCGTTTTTCAAATAAAACCGTCGGCCTTCAACTACCAATAAATTAATTCCGCAATTAATGAAGCTGGCATCGATGCACATCAGCAACTTTCATACGTTTTCATGTCTCTTTGGATTTTAACGGTTAACCACGTATTGTAATTAGAATAAATAATGCAAAACCGACAACAATGGCGACTCTTGTATTTTTCGTTCGGAGGTCGGGGTGCATTAACATTTAATGAAACTTAATGTGTCATGACCTCGGCTTCGACGTAAGAGAAAAAAAATAATACATTCTTAAGAAATTTTATGATTAATCGCCCCCATTTTCTTTCGCAATTGCGAAATTTTAATGGACCCAGAAAAAAATAATACGCCCGTGCCTCCGTTTGCACGCTACTGCTTTTGCACGGCTAAAATTTTCATAACTATTTTTTGCCCGAGGTTAAATTAATTTATTGTTGTGAATGTGTTTACTGTGTTTTTTTTTTTGAAGTTATACTTTTTTGGGCGCCCGAGAGTAAAATTTTAACAGGCAACCGAAGTTGCGCGCGCATAATTACAAAAATTTGACAGTGTAAATTTAGCCATCTAAGAAAGTCAATTAATTATTGTGAATGGTGCTTAAAACCGAGTGTGCACATTCGAGCTCAAAGTGGCACATTCCGATCTCGGGAAAATGAAGCGCGCCGCTCCGCGTCGCGCTTCATTTGCCTCCCTCGCTCGGAAATGTGCCACTTTTCGCTCGAATGCGCACATCCTCGTTTTTATTGAACTTGTCTACTTTCTTCGCTTTTTCAATTCATCGATTTTAATTTAATTCGGTTAATATCGATTTTATGTTCGAAAAACGTATTTACCATAGCAATGAGTGGAAAGAAGAGAAAAGATACGATAATTTCGTTAGTGAAAGTGAGAGGGAATGATTAAAATTATTTAACCGATTTTTCGACTAATTTGTTGCCTTAAATTATTGTGAATGGTGCTACTATTTATTAATAAATGCGACACAGGAAATGTTTGACTTACAAAAAAAAGGTCGATTGAATTTTTTCCGACGATTTTATTCATTTACTTTCTATCGCTATTATTTATCGGTTATTAATTTTAATGTCTATTTTTTTTCTCGCATGAATTGAATTTGGTTTTTATTTGGGGGGCCGGGAGGAATTTTTTTTACTAGGATGCTTTAGCAAATTGTTTAATTATTTAAATTTGAAAAACGAAAAAGTAGGACTTTTGTTAAAATTCAGTTTCAAATAGAATTTTGCAATATAAATTTAATTATTCGAAAACCGTATTTTACCATAGCAATGAGTGGGAGAAAGCGAATAGATACAACAAAGTCATAAGTACGAGTGAGAGGGAACGATAAAAATTATTTACTAATTTTTCTGACACCAAAATTTATCCGAATCGTGCTTAAAGCCGAGTGTGCACATTCGAGCTCAAAGTGGCACATTCCGATCTCGGGAAAATGAAGCGCGCCGCTCCGCGTCGCGCTTCATTTGCCTCCCTCGCTCGGAAATGTGCTACTTTTCGCTCGAATGCGCACATCTCGTATTTATTGAATTTTGTACATTAAACTTTTGTTCCCATCAAAAAATTTAATTTAGTTCTTACATATTAATTATATCATCGAAAAACGTATTTTTACCATAGCAATGAGTGGGAGAGAGCGAATAGATACAACCAAGTCATAAGTACGAGTGAGAGGAACGATAAAATTATTTACTAATTTTTCTGACACCAAAATTATTCGAATCTGTTTTTTAAAAGTTACATTCGATCAAGTGGCACATTCCGATCTAAAAAATGAATGCGCCGCTCCGCGTCCGCGTTTCATTTTCGCTCGAAATGTGCCACTTTGCTCGAAAATCGGATTTATTGAATTTGTTTGCATTAATTTTTGAATATAAAATAAAAGAGAAATGTGGCACGAAACACCAAATTGCATACGCGGCTTCTAACTAAACTATAATTTTTATTTTAAATTATAAATGTTTTTTATTTTACTTCTATTGAAATGTTTTTAATTTTTTTGAAATTTTTTTAATAATTTTTTTAATTAGAAATTTCTATAATTTATTTTTTCATTGCCTGAAAAATGAATTATTTTTTCACAATAATTTTGGTTGTCGAAATAATTAATATTATTTGAAATCATTGAATTATTACAATAATTACACCAATTTACCATTACTATTATAATTAATTTTAGTTCGATTAAAAATATTGATTTTTTTATAAAATACAGCAGGACTCCATTATCCGGGGTAATTATGGGGAGAGGGGTTTACGTATAATCGAAAATCCCGGATAAACTAAATGTGCTACGTAAAATGGTTAATTAAGAAAAATTGTTTAAAAGATATCATTTTTATTAGGAAACAAAAAGTTTTATATTAATTTAGAATATGTATGCACTAATACATACATATTACTGTTTAATAAATGGTGTCAAAAACCAAAAACACCTTATAAAAAAAATTCACTACTCCGGGAGCCCGGTTGATTGGAGCCCCGGATAACTGAGGTCCTACTGTATAATTTTTTTTAACACGATACATTAAGAGAAATAATTCAATACAAAAATCAATAAATTATTAATTCTCAGATAAACAAAATGTATAATTACATTAACCATAACAGGTTTATAATAAATTATAGTACAGGGTGTCCCATTCATGATAGCTTAACAGGTAAATCTAAAATCTGCATGAAAAGTAAGTAACGTGGGCTTTAAAAAAACAATATAAAATTTAAATTAATTTTTTTGTCTCTAGATGTGTCAGTGTACCGACAATTAAATTTCATAACGGATTCGACGATAAAAATTAAATTTAGGGACAAAATTTCATGGCGATTGAGACAGTCTTTTGTGGCAAAAAAGTCATAATTTTCAAAATCGAATAACTTCGCATACGATAAATATAGAGGGCCGCACTTTGTGACTTTTTGTCGCCATTTTTCATGTAGATTTTAGATTTGCCCGTTAAGATCAATAATAGGACACCCTGCTTATAAAATTTTGAAAAGGGCGCACTAATTGTACAGGGACCGGATTACTGAGGGTCTACTGTATATAAGTCAAATAAAATTATTTTTATAATAATAGAAAATTGGTTTTAGAAGAAATTCGATAATCTTCAAATAATATTCATTATTTCAACAATCAAAAAATTACAGTCGAACTTCGATAAGTCGAAGTTGAAAGGAAACAAAAAATAATTCGAGTTATCAAAAATTCGGCATATCGAGGTTCGACTTATGACCGTTCGACTGTATTATGAAAAAAATCATTCGTATCTCAGGTAAAAAAAAAATTAAATAATACAAATGACTAATTAAAAACAAACAAATTGAACTACTAAATTTTAACAAAATTTAAAATACTTCAATAGAACTAAAAAAAAATTTACAAATGTAAAACGAGATATACCTGAATTACCAAAAAAAAAAAAATGGGATGCATCAAGAATGCAACCCGAGATTTACGTAATTAACAATTTTAATCCTTACATAAGTAGGCGTGTGTGTGAACGTGTGGGCTTCTCGCACCACTTCCTTTATTAAATATTTTAATTAGATTAAATTTAATTTCTATTTTCCAATAAGAAAAATTCGCTATTGTAGCGTGCTCTGGCATTAGTGTCTCCGGTCAGCGCGCGAGAGTCGTGGGCACTTTCTCCGGCTCGCTTTCTATCCACCTCTCACAAACTAATTACCATCTGTTTTCTTACAAGAAATAATCAAAAAACAAAACGTTCAAAATTAAATCATTAATTTATTTTTTTTTTTTTTTTTGCTTTTTGAACGGCACCAAAAAATGTTAACCCGCCAAAAAAGAGAATCGTTCTAAAAGGGGGTCTGTAGGTTTCTTCTAATTAAATTAAAAATAATAGTAATAATGGGGGGCAGTTACCAATTAGTAGTACAACAAACGCACACACTTCACCCTTCATAGTTCACAGAATCTGTTCACCACTTCTTCGTCGAACGATCGCAACTGAAGACTCGAAGCGATTTTTCGCGCTTTTGACGCCACTAATGTATGCACAGTGTGTACTCTCACCGCGATTGGTTAATTGATTTTCTTTGAAAGTGGTGTGCTGGCACACCTTGCGCGCTTTTCTATGATATAATAATATTTTAACGCGAAAATACGACACGTACGCCGAGGCACGCCATAAAATCGCGCTTCTTTTTTTTTTTGCGGTTCGTCGAGTAGAAGCCTTACCATTTTTTCGTGGACTTGACTTTTTCACCAAACTTTTGCGAATTATTTATTGCACGCCTTTGGGAATAAATTTAAACGTTATTATTATTAAATGGTAATAATACAGGGTGTTGCAAAAAAGTAATCATAAAATTATTACAGTAAAACCTCGATATAACGGACTCATTGGGTGGAGGGGGTGTCCGTTAAAGCCGAAAGTGCGTTATATAAAAATTCGTTTAAAATAAATCAAAAATCTTTTTTTTTAAAACACTGTATTGAGATATAAATATAACCTACGCTACATACTAATATATGCTATCGCTCCGGCTAGATGCAGTCTGCGAGCAGGACGCCATTATGTCTCAAATTCTAGTGCTAGACGTGTGACGTCATTATCATGGCCGCTAAAAATAGTTTGCATACGACGACACTTGAATTTAAGCGTGTAAAATATTAATAAGCCGTTTTTAATTTTTTTACATTTAATCGGATTTTTTGTCCGTTATATCCGAAGTCCGTTAAATAGAGGTCCGTTATATCGAGGTTTTACTGTATTAGCATCAATTTTCTCTTATATTTAAATTAGTAGGTACATTCTTTTGCAACGCCTTGTATATAACATTTATTTATCACAGCAACCGAGAAATCGTTTGTTTTTGAAGCGACTTGATGAGAATTGCGATAGCTTCGCTTTATATAATTTCTCTATGACTCGTCGAAGTCTTTTTGCCTTCATTTCGTACGAATTGTCGGTGTTTAAACGGCGAGACTTTATTTTAGTGCAAATTATTTAAATAATTGGTGTTAAAACAATTCTAATAAGTGTCTATAATTAGATAACGTTTTTTTGTCCTGTGCAAAAGTAAAAAATCCCGCGTTTTGTGTAAGGTACGTTTCTATTTTAGTTTTTGGCGTGTTCAGAGTAGAATTTTTGCAGACAGCGGAAGTTGTGCGCGCACGGTTAACGTAAATTCGACAGTTGAAATTAGGCGCCTAAGAAAGTAAATTAATTGTTGTGAAACATGTTTAAAATCGGGTGCGCACATTAGAGCTCAAAATGGCATTATTCGTAACGTTCGAAAATTGCAGCCACCTCTGCAAAGAAGCTTCACTTCAAAACGGTACCGTAGTTTTTAATTAAATTTTCCTAAAAGTAAATGGATTGTTGTGAATGGTGCTTAAAACCGAGTGTGCACATTCGAGCTCAAAGTGGCACATTCCGATCTCGGGAAAATGAAGCGCGCCGCTCCGCGTCGCGCTTCATTTGCCTCCCTCGCTCGGAAATGTGCCACTTTTCGCTCGAATGCGCACATTTCGTATTTATTACATTTATCTAATTTATCCTTCGCTCTTTCAAATGAATAATTTTAATTTAGTTTGATAAATATCGATATTATATTGGAAAAATTTATTTACCATAGCAATGAGTGGAAGGGAGCGAAAAGATGCGATAATTTCGTCGGTGCAAGTGAGAAAGACCGATTAAAATTATTCAACTGATTTTTCGTCTAATTTATTGGCCTAAATCGTTGTGAATGGTGCTTAAAACCGAGCGTGCACATTCGAGCTCAAAGTGGCACATTCCGATCTCGGGAAAATGAAGCGCGCCGCTTCGCGTCGCGCTTCATTTGCCTCCCTCGCTCGGAAATGTGCCACTTTTCGCTCGAATGCGCACATCTTCGTATTAATTAGATCTGTCTATGAATCTTCTTTCTCCAATTTAAAAAAAAGTTATAAAATTAGATTTTATATTTGGGAAAAGTCATAGAGTTCATTTTTTTTTGTCTTGAGGCGCATCCATTCAAATTTAAAAAAAATTATATTTAGTTTAATACTTTTTGATCTCTTACGAATTTCTCTGAAACATTTCTACACGGAGAAAAGAAACAGGGATTTTTCATATTTTTCCAATGTTATCATAGGGATTTTTCCAATATTAACATAGGCATTTTTCTTGTGTTAACATAGTAAAAATAACTATGTAACATAGGAAAACTTTCTATGTATAAAATAATAAAAAAATCAAAATTCTTTAAGTTTGTCATTTTTTATTCAATTTCATTTATTTACAGTAATAACATTGATTATACTAAATCCAACGCTTAGGAATATATTTTTTTCCGTTTGTGTTTAATAACAATGACGTTACAGTGTAATTTTGAAAAATCAAACTAATAACAATAATTTTAATTTTCATGAATTTTTAATTTTTTTAAAATAAAAAGCAAAACTCGAAAAAAATTTCATTGAATTTATTTATCACTAACTGTATATCACTGTTTTACTACTAAATAATCTGAATTGATCGAATGAGAAAATTATTATGTAAATTTGTAATCGTTAAATTAAGTTACCTTAATTTTATTGATAAATGGATTTTTCCTGTCACATGGATATTTCTATTATGTTAATAAAGAAAAAATTCATGTGTTAACATAGCAAAAATTCTTATGTTAACACAGTAAAAATTCCTATGTTAACATTGGAAAAATTTCTATGTCGACATAGGAATTTTTCCTATGCAAAAATAGGAAAAATCCTTATGTTTTTTTCTTCGTGTATTTGTTTTTCAAGGCTGAATTTAGTTTTTGAAAAATGAAAATGTGAAACACAATTGAAGATGAGAAATTAGAAACTTTGAGAAAACAAATGATTTGTTCGAAATGGAATTTTTACAAATCAAAACGGGATTATATTTGAGCAAACAGGTGTCCGGGGGATTGAAAAAAAATTGTTTTTGAATTGCGATGGCACCAAGTTAAAAATTATTAAATTGTTAAATTTGAAATTTGCTTTAGAACTTTGGTTCGAGATAAAGTTATAAGATTTATTCCAAATTTAAAGATTTTTAATTATAAAAATTCCATTTCCACATTTTTGCCTGTTTTCGCCAAACTATTGGTTTTTCAAAATTAGAATAACGAAAACTACAATATACTGTGAAACCTGGTTAAGTGGGCCCTGTGAGAAATAGAGGAAAAAAAAAGATTCATTTCGACCTCTCCTAGCGGGGGTCCTCTGTAAATGGAAAACATCTTTAAGTGAGAAAAAATGCTAGGTATCGTGAGATCCCAGTTATCCAGGTTTCACTGTACTTAAGAGCCATACAATTGACGCTGATAAAATAAAAATTACTCGGAAACTGGTACTCCGAATTAAATGCGATTTTGACAGATCGAAAGAGGATTAAAAAGCAAATAGATTTTTCGGCGATTTCTAAAAAAAAAATCATTAAACATAAAATTTGCCAATCCAAACTTCAAAAACGATAGGTGACATTTTCTTCAAATATTTTAAGGCGTTTTTGAGGGTTGTTATTTTCCGAAATGATTAATTTGGTAAAGCCTTTGAAGTTGTTCTTGTATTTTTAATTTTTAAAGCGTTTATTGATTTTTTGATTGTAGAAATAAATTCAAGGTGAAAATGACTAAGGTTCGCTATAGCCCAGAGCACTGCTGATATCGTTGATAAACAAACATGTGTTGCATTCAGGCAAAACACATTTTGATATCAGTTTGACTTTGTGCAACTTTCGAAATTTTTAACGTATTTATTTTGTATTTAAGTGTTCGTCGTGTTGCGTTAACAAACGAAGGAGCCTTTGTTTAATTTTGATATGATTTTATTGTGTTTTTAAGGGTGCTTAATTTTATTATTAATTATATAAAAAATTCATTAACAGCGTCGCTTTTAAAAAGTGTGCGATTTTTCCAAACGATTGCCTAATGTATTTTGATATATCCGGTGAGTTCTTTTTGTTACATCTAATTTAGTCATGTCAAAGAAGTATCACTTCTAACGCGCGTAAACCGTTTTTTTTTTAATAACATCTTAATGATTTATGTTCGCATCGTGTTTAAATTCGTACAAGAAATTGAACGAATCAGATTGTTGTTTTTATGGAAAAATTTGGATTTCTACTTTTATTAAACTCTATGGTTTTTTTTTTAATTTTTAATGTAAGATTTGCGTGTTTTTAATAATACATATGCACTACTCATTGCTTTTTGGAAAACTCAAAGAGCGAGTTTACTGAAAGAAAAAATATACAGCGAAAATGCCACTTTTTGAGAACCGTTCGTTAATTTAAATCGGCGATTTCAAAACTGTGACTCGTAAGAGAATAAATTTAATTCCTGGGGGTTAATTTATTGTTTTTGCATGGAAAAAGGCCCGGACTTTGCGTTTTTAATAAAAAAACCTTTTTTTAACGACTAAAGGGCATTCAACCTATAAAAATTCCAATAAATTAATTATTGGAAGCTATTACGGGTTTATTTATTTATGTTACCAAGGAGATTTGTCTGCTTACTGATTTAACGCGGCAAATTCAAATTAATTAATTTATATATTTTTATTTTTTTTTAATTTGAAATTCTCTTTCGGTAAAATTGTAGAAGGGCGAAGCACTGTTGCAAATTATGTTATTTAACTTTATTATTATTATTTTTTTGAATTGAAATAAATCGTTTTGAACTGCACTTCGATTGGCACATTTCCCATCTCAAAAAAATTTAATTCAAAACAGTTATGGCGAATTATTCAATTTGCATACACTTAATTAGAACTCATTTCGTCAAATCTTTATTATTTATGTTTCTTTTCGTAGATTTTATTTATTTATTAGTTTTTTTTTTGGAAATTGTGCCGATTGAAATGTAAAAATCTTGTTTTAGAACTAAATCTGTACGATTTTGTAAGACTTTGCGGAAAAAATTTAAAAGCTCGTCGAATTAACATTCAAAATTCTTTCTTTCTTTTTTTTTTTAAATACTAATTATATCTTTACGTATCTGAAACTTGTTGTCGGCAAAATTTCGTAAAAACAGCAGAGCCCGTTCAAGGTTTAAAATTTTTAAAAATAGTGTTTTATACTTGACCTTAAGCTATAAAATGCAAGGTCTTTAAAAAATCCCGAGCTCTTCTATCATTTCAATAATCGTTATAGAATTACAAGAATTTTTTTTTTTTTTTTAATTTTACAAATACATGTCTCGCTTTATGTAACAATGATATTACATATGTACATGTCTGTGTCAATATTACTATAACTTTCTAAAATCAACGATTAATTGTTTACTGACTTATATAATTGTTGATCTTTTCTTTATTTGTTAAAAATATTAACGGAATCTTTTTTGTAATTTTTTCCCATAATTTTCTATGAATTTGTCATTTGAAGCGGCCCTCGGCGTCATACTATTTCTCTTTTGTCGATTCGTTTTACGATCTTTTAATTTTTTGAAGTGAAACTTCTTCGTTTAGGGAGCGTTACGAACATTCCGATCGCATGAGGGGAATAGTTAGGTAAGTGGCGGGGGAACCGGTAGAGGAGAAGAGTACGTCGCAGCGACACGACTACCGTCGAAAGGGGCGACGGAGGGCGGTGTGGGGGTGGAATCCTCGTCAGAGACGGATTTCAAAGCGCTGAAATACAGAATTATTGATTACGAACAATTAAAGAATGGGGCAGCGACTTCCCATTAATTTGTATTAAATTCTTTTTCTTTGACGTCAAAAACAATTAATACCTACAATTTATTTTATTATTTTTTAAATTTCTTTAATTAAATGTTTATTAAACAATTTTGAATTGAAATTATTGAATAAAATACGGTAATAATGTTTTACTTCGCCCAAGTTTTTTTAAATTGATACAAAATTCTATATTGCTTGTTCATTAAAAAAATACTAATAATTTATATGTGTCTTATTTACCATAGCAATGAGTGGAAGGGAGCGAAAAGATGCGATAATTTCGTCGGTGCAAGTGAGAAAGACCGATTAAAATTATTCAACTGATTTTTCGTCTTATTTATTGACCTAAATCGTTGTGAATGGTGCTTAAAACCGAGTGTGCACATTCGAGCTCAAAGTGGCACATTCCGATCTCGGGAAAATGAAGCGCGCCGCTCCGCGTCGCGCTTCATTTGCCTCCCTCGCTCGGAAATGTGCCACTTTTCGCTCGAATGCGCACATCCTCGTATTTATTACATTTATCTAATTTATCCTTCGCTCTTTCAAATGAATAATTTTAATTTAGTTTGATAAATATCGATATTATATTGGAAAAATTTATTTACCATAGCAATGAGTGGAAGGGAGCGAAAAGATGCGATAATTTCGTCGGTGCAAGTGAGAAAGACCGATTAAAATTATTCAACTGATTTTTCGTCTTATTTATTGGCCTAAATCGTTGTGAATGGTGCTTAAAACCGAGTGTGCACATTCGAGCTCAAAGTGGCACATTCCGATCTCGGGAAAATGAAGCGCGCCGCTTCGCGTCGCGCTTCATTTGCCTCCCTCGCTCGGAAATGTGCCACTTTTCGCTCGAATGCGCACATCCTCGTATTTATTACATTTATCTAATTTATCCTTCGCTCTTTCAAATGAATAATTTTAATTTAGTTTGATAAATATCGATATTATATTGGAAAAATTTATTTACCATAGCAATGAGTGGAAGGGAGCGAAAAGATGCGATAATTTCGTCGGTGCAAGTGAGAAAGACCGATTAAAATTATTCAACTGATTTTCGTCTTATTTATTGACCTAAATCGTTGTGAATGGTGCTTAAAACCGAGTGTGCACATTCGAGCTCAAAGTGGCACATTCCGATCTCGGGAAAATGAAGCGCGCCGCTCCGCGTCGCGCTTCATTTGCCTCCCTCGCTCGGAAATGTGCCACTTTTCGCTCGAATGCGCACATCCTTGTATTTATTACATTTATCTAATTTATCCTTCGGTCTTTCAAATGAATAATTTTAATTTAGTTTGATAAATATCGATATTATATTGGAAAAATTTATTTACCATAGCAATGAGTGGAAGGGAGCGAAAAGATGCGATAATTTCGTCGGTGCAAGTGAGAAAGACCGATTAAAATTATTCAACTGATTTTTCGTCTTATTTATTGACCTAAATCGTTGTGAATGGTGCTTAAAACCGAGTGTGCACATTCGAGCTCAAAGTGGCACATTCCGATCTCGGGAAAATGAAGCGCGCCGCTCCGCGTCGCGCTTCATTTGCCTCCCTCGCTCGGAAATGTGCCACTTTTCGCTCGAATGCGCACATCCTCGTATTTATTACATTTATCTAATTTATCCTTCGCTCTTTCAAATGAATAATTTTAATTTAGTTTGATAAATATCGATATTATATTGGAAAAATTTATTTACCATAGCAATGAGTGGAAGGGAGCGAAAAGATGCGATAATTTCGTCGGTGCAAGTGAGAAAGACCGATTAAAATTATTCAACTGATTTTTCGTCTTATTTATTGACCTAAATCGTTGTGAATGGTGCTTAAAACCGAGTGTGCACATTCGAGCTCAAAGTGGCACATTCCGATCTCGGGAAAATGAAGCGCGCCGCTCCGCGTCCCTCGCTCGGAAATGTGCCACTTAAGCAAGAAGTTTCACTTCTGTCGCGCATGGAGTTCTGGTACACGCTTTTCTTACGTTTTCGCTCGATTTAAAGTTTAAAAGGGCGTATCTCGCATAGAATAATACTCAATTTAATTTTATGGCCATTGTGCCCCACAAATCGGGGGGGAATCTTAATAAGCAAGAAGGACGACGTCCTTACAAAATTAGAAAAGAAACAAGTTTGTAAGTAATAAGGAATGTCGATTTTATTTATGCAAAAATATTAATTTATTCTCCTACATTGTATTAGTCACAGTTTTGCGAAGATCCGTACGAGTTTTTCGAAAAAAAAAATTAATTTGTTGTGAAAGGTCGAGGATAATTGTTATAACTAGTGAGATTCAATTAACCGATCGCTTCCTATTTTCTCAAAGCTGAAAGTTGCACGATTAGATATTTACACCTGTCGTTTATTGCTTTGTTTTATTTCTTAGATCGGATCTATTTTTGAAAATAAACAATTTATTATTATTATTATTAGGACTGTTTTAAATGATTAGGTTTAGTTGGTGTTAATATTTATTTTTTTTATTATTAGAAGCGCACCGCTCCGCGTCGCGCTTAATTTGCTTCCCTCGCTCGGAAATGTGCCACTTTTCGCTCGATTGCGCACAGTAATCTTTAAGCATGATTCACAATAATTAATTTACTGTCTTTGATGATTAATTGTTGAATTTTTGTTGCGTGCAACTTCTGTTGCTAAAATTTTACTGCCAAAGCGCCAAAAGAAGTACAGTAGACGCCGCTTAATGTGATCACTTTGCGACCTAGATAAAGTGATTACATTAATCGCCAGACAGCAAAATTTACAAAAGCTTGGATTGCGTTTCTCTCCCAGACTTAACATTGGGCCCTGATGATTTTTTTAGCTGATTATGTGCTCCGATAAACGGGCTTTTGGAACCCGAAAAGTTTTTAAAGATCCGTTCACAAATAACCGAGCTACGATTTTTCAAATTGGTAATTTAGAAAAATATAATTACGAGTTGGTCACTTTGAACCCGTTTTTCTCGATAATTTCAAATTGCACGTCTATGGTTTTTTGGGCCTATCCGAAGCCAAAAAGTCTGACGAATCTGAATCTGTATAGCTTTTAAAGATGCGTTCACAAATAACGGCGCTACAATTTTTTTTACGTAAAATTTTGTGCTACAAAAATTAACCTAAAACTTCAACCCTTAATTACTCGAAAAATTAATATTGCGCCCTATGCCGATTTTGCACGTATTTTATAGGAAATAATCTCAAGATTCCAAATCTCGGTCGTTTTTAATGATCGGATCGAAAATGGGGGCGCTACGATCGTTTTTGTGAGTCGAAGTGTATTTTTTTCGATTTATTTAGTTTTCACGAAAATTTTAGGGGTTGAAGGGGGAGCAGGGAAGAATGGCTCGCGGATATGTCGGTTTAAGGTCCATAAGAACGTCCTGTAAAAATTTAAATTTGATGAAATTCGCAAAGACGGCCGAGGTAAAGCATTTTGAGAATTAAAAATTTTAGCAAAATTTACATTTTAAAAGCTTCGTGCGCGTTTTTCTCCCAAATTTAACATTGGGCCCTATTGCTTTTTTTGGCTGGTCTTATGCTCAGATAAACGGCCTTTCAGAATCTGAAAAGTTTTTAAAGATCCGTTCACAAATAACCGAGCTACGATTTTTCAAAGTGGAAATTTAGAAAAAAATAATTACAAGTCGAACACTTTGATCTCGTTTTTCTCGAAAATTTCAAATGGTACGGCTATGGTTTTTTGGGCCTATCCGACGTCAAAAAGTCGGGCGAACCCGAAACTGTATAGCTTTTAAAGATTCGTTCACAAATAACGGCGCTACAATTTTTTTAACGTAAAATTGAATTCTACAAAAATGAACCTAAAACTTCAACTCTTAATTATCATTGGGCCCTTTACTCATTTTGAACGTCTCTTATGGAAAAATGCCCCGGAATTCCGAATCCGGTTCGTTTTTAATTATGGCATCGAAAATGAGGGCGCTACGATCGTTTTTGTGAGTCGAAGTGTATTTTTTTCAATTTATTTAGTTTTTTCGAAAATTTTGAGGGTTGAAGTGGGAGCAGGGAAGAATGGCACCCAACTATGGCGCTTTGGGATCCTGCAAAAATGAGAAACAAATCCATTACTTCAATTTTTTTTTCCTCAAAAAAAGCAAAGAGGTTAATCTAGCGTTTTTCAAACAGTGAGACGCGGTCTAATCTACGGGCTGGCCCGAAATGATTTACATGGATATATCGACGCATAAAAACACTTATTATTTTCTATATAATTAATAATGAAGTAAGTAATTGAAAAAGAAAATCGCCAAAGTGCCGATGTACTTTGTTCGCTTAATTTAAATACAATCGAAAAGTAAAAACAACAAATTAAACGAAAGTTGTTCTTTTCACTTCGTCGATTGTAAATTCACGGTCAACAGTTGCACCACATAACAATTTACTTTTCTTTATTTAATTCGCCTTTTAATCAAATCTAAGTCGGATGTTTTAATTAAAACTTCGTAAAGCGCGAAAACGGACTTCGAAATTTTTTAAACCGCCCAGTCAGAAAATTAAAGAGTGTGTAATAATTTGTTTTAATTATTTTTGAGGTTATACTTCTTTTGGCGCGTCGCGAGTACCACTATAGTCGGCAGCGGAAGTTGCATAATTAATAAAAATTTTAAAGTGTGAAATTAGCCAACTAAGAAAGTCAATTAATTAATGTGAATCGCGCTTAAAACCGAGTGTGCACATTCGAGCTCAAAGTGGCACATTTCCGATCTCGGGAAAATGAAGCGCGCCGCTCCGCGTCGCGCTTCATTTGCCTCCCTCGCTCGGAAATGTGCCACTTTTCGCTCGAACGCGCACATCCTTGTATTATTAAAATTTTCGTTCCAAGCAAAAAATTTAATTTAGTTAATTAAATTGATTATATATCGAAAACGTAATTTTTACCATAGCAATGAGTGGACGAGCGAAAAGATACCAAAGTCATAAGTCGAGTGAGTGGAACGATAAAAATTATTTAAAGTTTTTGTCACAAAATATATTGGATTCGTGCTTAAAACCGAGTGTACATTCGAGCTCAAAGTGGCACATTCCGATCTCGAAATGAAGCGCGCCGCTCCGCGTCGCGCTTCATTTGCCCCTCGCTCGGAAATGTGCCACTTTTCGCTCGAATGCGCACATCTTCGTATTAATTCGATCTGTCTATTAATCTTCTTTCGCTAATTTAAAAAAAATTATTAAATTAGATTTTATATTTGGGAAAAGTCATAGAGTTAATTTTTTTGTCTTGAGGCGCATCCATAAAAATCAAAAAAAAATTATATTTAGTTTAATACTTTTTGATCTGTTACGAATTTCTCTTAAACATTTCTATTCGTTTTACAAGACTGAATTTAGTTTTCGAAAAATAAAAATGCGAAATACAATTGAAGATGAGAAATTAAAAAATTTGAGAAAACAAATGATTTGTTCGAAATGGAATTTTTACAAATCAAAACGGGATTATATTTGAGCAAACAGGTGTCCGGGGGATTGAAAAAAAAATTGTTTTTGAATTGCGATCGCACCAAATTAAAAATTATTAAATTGTCAAATTTGAAATTTAAAAAATTTGCTATAGAACTTTGGCTCGAGATAAAGTTATAAGATTTATTCCAAATTTAAAGATTTTTAATTATAAAAATTACATTTCCACATTTTTGCCTGTTTTCGCCAAACTATTGATTTTTCAAAATTAGAATAACGAAAACTACAATATACAGTGAAACCTGGTAAAGTGGCCCCTGTGGGAAATAAAGGAAAAAAAGAGGTTCATTTCGACCTCTCCTAGCGGGGGTCCTCTGTAAATGAAAAACATCTTTAAGTGAGAAAAAATGCTAGGTATCGTGAGATCCCAGTTATCCAGGTTTCACTGTACTTAAGAGCCATACAATTGACGCTGACAAAATAAAAATTACTCGGAAACTGGTACTCCGAATTAAATGCGATTTTGACAGATCGAAAGAGGATTAAAAAGCAAATAGATTTTTCGGCGATTTCTAAAAAAAAATCATTAAACATAAAATTTGCCAATGTAATCTTAAAAAACGATGGGTGACATTTTCTTCAAATATTTTAAGGCGCTTTTGGGGGATTTTATGTTCCTAAATGATTATTTTTGCTAAAGCCTTTGTAGTTGTTCTTGTATGTTTAATTTTCAAAGCGTTTATTGATTTTTCAATTGTAGAAATAAATTCAATGTGCACATCCTTGTATTTATTGAAATTATTTATATTGTATTTAGAAGTTACACTTCTTTTGGTGCGTTGAGAGTAAAATCTTAACAGGCAACGGAAGTGGCGCGCGCACAGCTAACGAAAATTTGACGGTTGAAGTTCGCCATCTGAGAAAGTAAATTATTTATTGTGAATCGTGCTTAAAGCCGAATGTGCACATTCGAGCTCAAAGTGGCACATTCCGATCTCGGGAAAATGAAGCGCGCCGCTCCGCGTCGCGCTTCATTTGCCTCCCTCGCTCGGAAATGTGCCACTTTTCGCTCGAATGCGCACACCCTCGTATTTATTGCACGCGACTATATTTAATTTAGTTACACGAAAGAAGTATAACTTCTAATGCGCGTACATAAGTACACGGACCATTTTTTTTTAATGCCGCAAATAATTATTGCTTCGAAGAATGAAGAAAAAAAAAACACACGAATTGCGGAAGACGTTAGAAATTTTTATTCATAAAACGGTGCGCTTTTATCGTGAATTATTCATTCAATTTCGACACTTTAACAACAAAAGAACAAACGGAATTTGTTTATTTACATTCAGGGTCTTCGGATTAATAATAATGCAGCAGCATAGGATGGGAAAAGAGACAAGGACTCTGTTTAATTTCAAAGATAAGAGGTGGCCATTAAAAGAGTTAATAAGTCGTACCAACAATTGTCTCTTAATTAATTTATTAATTAGGATTTCTAGATTTCTAAAAAAAGAGCGTGTATTTATTTATTATAAGGATTCGTTCACAAATTTTTTGTTGAATTTTGTCCGGCAAAAATCAACCTTGGCGCTCTAGCTCTTAAATAAAAATTTTCGATAAAACAAAATAAATCAAAAAAAAACCCTTGTTTCACAAAAAAATTCGTAGCGCCGTTATTTTCGATGCAATCATTAAAAGCGAGACGGATTCGGAATTCTGGGACTTTTTTACATAAGATACATGTAAAATATGTACAGGGCGCGACGTAAATTTTTCGAAGATTAAAAATTGCAATTTTAGGACCTTTTTTTTGCACTATTTTGAACTTTAAAAAAATTGTAGCGCCGTTATTTGTGGACGCATCTTAAAAAACTATACGAATTCGAATTTGGCAGCCTTTTTGGCTTCGGATAGGCCTAAGCAACCATAGGCGTGCTATTTCATAGCTTTGAAAAAACGTTTTCCATTTTGAAAAAGCATGGGTTTTAACCCATGTTTTTCTGGCCTAAAATGAAAAAAATAGAATTGCTTTATATTGCAAGGGGATGTTCCTACGTACCCCTAGCGACTATAGCCGGTGTCATTTTCTGGCGCTCTCGCTCTAAAATAAAAATTTTCGATAAAATTAATAAATCGAAAAAAATACCCCCTTCATTATCAAAAAAATTCGTAGCGCCGTTATTTTTCGATGCAATTATTAAAAGCGACACGGATTCGGAATCCTGAGGCTTTTTTACATAAGATACATGTAAAATAAGTATAGGGCGCAACGTAAATTTTTCGAACATAAAAAATTGCAATTTCAGGAGCTCATTTTGGCACGATTTTGAACTTTCAAAAAATTGTAGCGCCTTTACTTACGGACCAATATTTAAAAACTATACATATTCGGATTTGGTAGCCTTTTTGGCTTCAGATAGGCATAAGAAACCATAGGCGTGCTATTCCAGAGCTTTGGGAAAACGTTTTGAAAATTCAAAATCGATGGGTTTTAACCCATGTTTTTTTGAGATAAAATGAAAAAAATAGAATTGCTTTATATTGCCAGGGGATGTTCCTACATACCCCTAGTAACCATAGCCGGTGTCATTTCCCCGCGCTTCCCCTTTAAGATAAAAATTTTCGATAGAAATTAAATGAATAAGAAAACGTACCCCTTGGTTCACAAAAAAAATCGTAGCGCCCTTATTTTCGATCCAATCATTACAAACGACACGGATTCGGAATCCTGAGGCTTTTTTACATAAGATAGATGTATAATAAGTATAGGGCGCAACGTAAATTTTTCGAACGTAAAAAATTGCAATTTTAGCAGCTCATTTTGGCACGATTTTGAACTTTCAAAAAATTGTAGCGTCTTTATTTACGGACCAATATTTAAAAACTATACATATTCGGATTTGGTAGCCTTTTTGGCTTCAGATAGGCATAAGAAACCATAGGCGTGCTATTCCAGAGCTTTGGGAAAACGTTTTGAAAATTCAAAATCGATGGGTTTTAACCCATGTTTTTTTGAGATAAAATGAAAAAAATAGAATTGCTTTATATTGCCAGGGGATGTTCCTACGTACCCCTAGTAACCATAGCCGGTGTCATTTCCCCGCGCTTCCCCTTTAAGATAAAAATTTTCGATAGAAATTAAATGAATAAGAAAACGTACCCCTTGGTTCACAAAAAAAATCGTAGCGCCCTTATTTTCGATCCAATCATTACAAACGACACGGATTCGGAATCCTGAGGCTTTTTTACATAAGATAGATGTATAATAAGTATAGGGCGCAACGTAAATTTTTCGAACGTAAAAAATTGCAATTTTAGCAGCTCATTTTGGCACGATTTTGAACTTTCAAAAAATTGTAGCGTCTTTATTTACGGACCAATATTTAAAAACTATACATATTCGGATTTGGTAGCCTTTTTGGCTTCAGATAGGCATAAGAAACCATAGGCGTGCTATTCCAGAGCTTTGGGAAAACGTTTTGAAAATTCAAAATCGATGGGTTTTAACCCATGTTTTTTTGAGATAAAATGAAAAAAATAGAATTGCTTTATATTGCCAGGGGATGTTCCTACGTACCCCTAGTAACCATAGCCGGTGTCATTTCCCCGCGCTTCCCCTCTAAAATAAAAATTTTCGATAGAAATTAAATGAATAAGAAAACGTACCCCTTGGTTCACAAAAAAAATCGTAGCGCCCTTATTTTCGATCCAATCATTACAAACGACACGGATTCGGAATCCTGAGGCTTTTTTACATAAGATACATGTAAAATAAGTATAGGGCGCAACGTAAATTTTTCGAACATAAAAAATTGCAATTTTAGCAGCTCATTTTGGCACGATTTTGAACTTTCAAAAAATTGTAGCGCCTTTATTTACGGACCAATATTTAAAAACTATACATATTCGGATTTGGTAGCCTTTTTGGCTTCAGATAGGCATAAGAAACCATAGGCGTGCTATTCCAGAGCTTTGGGAAAACGTTTTGAAAATTCAAAATCGATGGGTTTTAACCCATGTTTTTGAGATAAAATGAAAAAAATAGAATTGCTTTATATTGCCAGGGGATGTTCCTACGTACCCCTAGTAACCATAGCCGGTGTCATTTCCCCGCGCTTCCCCTTTAAGATAAAAATTTTCGATAGAAATTAAATGAATAAGAAAACGTACCCTTGGTTCACAAAAAAAATCGTAGCGCCCTTATTTTCGATCCAATCATTACAAACGACACGGATTCGGAATCCTGAGGCTTTTTTACATAAGATAGATGTATAATAAGTATAGGGCGCAACGTAAATTTTTCGAACGTAAAAAATTGCAATTTTAGCAGCTCATTTTGGCACGATTTTGAACTTTCAAAAAATTGTAGCGCCTTTATTTACGGACCAATATTTAAAAACTATACATATTCGGATTTGGTAGCCTTTTTGGCTTCAGATAGGCATAAGAAACCATAGGCGTGCTATTCCAGAGCTTTGGGAAAACGTTTTGAAAATTCAAAATCGATGGGTTTTAACCCATGTTTTTTTGAGATAAAATGAAAAAAATAGAATTGCTTTATATTGCCAGGGGATGTTCCTACGTACCCCTAGTAACCATAGCCGGTGTCATTTCCCGCGCTTCCCTTAAGATAAAAATTTTCGATAGAAATTAAATGAATAAGAAAACGTACCCTTGGTTCACAAAAAATCGTAGCGCCCTTATTTTCGATCCAATCATTACAAACGACACGGATTCGGAATCCTGAGGCTTTTTTACATAAGATACATGTATAATAAGTATAGGGCGCAACGTAAATTTTTCGAACGTTAAAAATTGCAATTTTAGCAGCTCATTTTGGCACGATTTTGAACTTTCAAAAAATTGTAGCGTCTTTATTTACGGACCAATATTTAAAAACTATACATATTCGGATTTGGTAGCCTTTTTGGCTTCAGATAGGCATAAGAAACCATAGGCGTGCTATTCCAGAGCTTTGGGAAAACGTTTTGAAAATTCAAAATCGATGGGTTTTAACCCATGTTTTTTTGAGATAAAATGAAAAAAATAGAATTGCTTTATATTGCCAGAGGATGTTCCTACGTACCCCTAGTAACCATAGCCGGTGTCATTTCCCCGCGCTTCCCTTTAAGAAAAAAAATTTTCGATAGAAATTAAATGAATAAGAAAACGTACCCCTTGGTTCACAAAAAAAATCGTAGCGCCCTTATTATCGATCCAATCATTACAAACGACACGGATTCGGAATCCTGAGGCATTTTTACATAAGATACATGTATAATAAGTATAGGGCGCAACGTAAATTTTTCGAACATAAAAAATTGCAATTTTAGCAGCTCATTTTGGCACGATTTTGAACCTTCAAAAAATTGTAGCGCCTTTATTTACGGACCAATATTTAAAAACTATACATACTCGGATTTGGTAGCCTTTTTGGCTTTAGATAGGCATAAAAAACCATAGGCGTGCTATTCCAGAGCTTTGGGAAAACGTTTTGAAAATTCAAAATCGATGGGTTTTAACCCATGTTTTTTTGAGATAAAATGAAAAAAATAGAATTGCTTTATATTGCCAGGGATGTTCCTACGTACCCCTAGTAACCATAGCCGGTGTCATTTCCCGCGCTTCCCTTTAAGATAAAAATTTTCGATAGAAATTAAATGAATAAGAAAACGTACCCCTTGGTTCACAAAAAATCGTAGCGCCCTTATTTTCGATCCAATCAATTGGGTTTTTTAAATAAGTTTTTAGGGCGCAACGTAAATTTTTCGAACTAAAAATTGCAATTTTAGCAGCTCATTTTGGCACGATTTTGAACTTTCAAAAATTGTAGCGCCCTTATTTACGGACCAATATTTAAAAACTATACATATTCGGATTTGGCAGCCTTTTGGCTTCAGATAGGCATAAGAAACCATAGGCGTGCTATTCCAAAGCTTTGGGAAAACGTTTTGAAAATTCAAAATCGATGGGTTTTAACCCATGTTTTTGAGATAAAATGAAAAAATAGAATTGCTTTATATTGCCAGGGGATGTTCCTACGTACCCCTAGTAACCATAGCCGGTGTCATTTCCCGCGCTTCCCCTTTAAGATAAAAATTTTCGATAGAAATTAAATGAATAAGAAAACGTACCCCTTGGTTCACAAAAAAAATCGTAGCGCCCTTATTTTCGATCCAATCATTACAAACGACACGGATTCGGAATCCTGAGGCTTTTTTACATAAGATAGATGTATAATAAGTATAGGGCGCAACGTAAATTTTTCGAACGTAAAAAATTGCAATTTTAGCAGCTCATTTTGGCACGATTTTGAACTTTCAAAAAATTGTAGCGTCTTTATTTACGGACCAATATTTAAAAACTATACATATTCGGATTTGGTAGCCTTTTTGGCTTCAGATAGGCATAAGAAACCATAGGCGTGCTATTCCAGAGCTTTGGGAAAACGTTTTGAAAATTCAAAATCGATGGGTTTTAACCCATGTTTTTTTGAGATAAAATGAAAAAAATAGAATTGCTTTATATTGCCAGGGGATGTTCCTACGTACCCCTAGTAACCATAGCCGGTGTCATTTCCCCGCGCTTCCCCTTTAAGATAAAAATTTTCGATAGAAATTAAATGAATAAGAAAACGTACCCCCTTTGGGTTTACAAAAAATCGTAGCGCCCTTATTTTCGATCCAATCATTACAAACGACACGGATTCGGAATCCTGAGGCTTTTTTACATAAGATAGATGTATAATAAGTATAGGGCGCAACGTAAATTTTTCGAACGTAAAAAATTGCAATTTTAGCAGCTCATTTTGGCACGATTTTGAACTTTCAAAAAATTGTAGCGTCTTTATTTACGGACCAATATTTAAAAACTATACATATTCGGATTTGGTAGCCTTTTTGGCTTCAGATAGGCATAAGAAACCATAGGCGTGCTATTCCAGAGCTTTGGGAAAACGTTTTGAAAATTCAAAATCGATGGGTTTTAACCCATGTTTTTTTGAGATAAAATGAAAAAAATAGAATTGCTTTATATTGCCAGGGGATGTTCCTACGTACCCCTAGTAACCATAGCCGGTGTCATTTCCCCGCGCTTCCCCTTTAAGATAAAAATTTTCGATAGAAATTAAATGAATAAGAAAACGTACCCCTTGGTTCACAAAAAAAATCGTAGCGCCCTTATTTTCGATCCAATCATTACAAACGACACGGATTCGGAATCCTGAGGCTTTTTTACATAAGATAGATGTATAATAAGTATAGGGCGCAACGTAAATTTTTCGAACATAAAAAATTGCAATTTTAGCAGCTCATTTTGGCACGATTTTGAACTTTCAAAAATTGTAGCGTCTTTATTTGGCCTTCTTAAAAATATACATTTCGGGTTTTTATTTTTTAATAATAAGAAAATAGGCGTGCAATATTCCAGGCCTTTGGGAAAAAGTTTTTAAAAATTTAAAACAGGGGTTTTTAAACCCTGTTTTTAATAAAAAAAAAAATAAATTTTTATATTGCCAGGGATTTTCGACCCCCAGTAACCATTTAGCCGGGTCATTTGGCCCCTTTAAATAAAAATTTTCAAAAAAAAAAAAAGAAAACGTACCCTTGGGTTTACAAAAAATCGTAGCGCCCTTATTTTCGATCCAATCATTACAAACGACACGGATTCGGAATCCTGAGGCTTTTTACATAAGATACATGTATAATAAGTATAGGGCGCAACGTAAATTTTTCGAACATAAAAATTGCAATTTTAGCAGCTCATTTTGGCACGATTTTGAACTTTCAAAAATTGTAGCGCCGTTATTTACGGACCAATATTTAAAAACTATACATATTCGGATTTGGTAGCCTTTTGGCTTCAGATAGGCATAAGAAACCATAGGCGTGCTATTCCAAGCTTTGGGAAAACGTTTTGAAAATTCAAAATCGATGGGTTTTAACCCATGTTTTTTGAGATAAAATGAAAAAATAGAATTGCTTTATATTGCCAGGGATGTTCCTACGTACCCCTAGTAACCATAGCCGGTGTCATTTCCCGCGCTTCCCTCTAAAATAAAAATTTTCGATACAAATTAAATGAATAAGAAAACGTACCCTTGGTTCACAAAAAATCGTAGCGCCCTTATTTTCGATCCAATCATTACAAACGACACGGATTCGGAATCCTGAGGCTTTTTACATAAGATACATGTATAATAAGTATAGGGCGCAACGTAAATTTTTCGAACATAAAAATTGCAATTTTAGCAGCTCATTTTGGCACGATTTTGAACTTTCAAAAATTGTAGCGCCGTTATTTACGGACCAATATTTAAAAACTATACATATTCGGATTTGGCAGCCTTTTGGCTTCAGATAGGCATAAGAAACCATAGGCGTGCTATTCCAGAGCTTTGGGAAAACGTTTTGAAAATTCAAAATCGATGGGTTTTAACCCATGTTTTTGAGATAAAATGAAAAAATAGAATTGCTTTATATTGCCAGGGATGTTCCTACGTACCCCTAGTAACCATAGCCGGTGTCATTTCCCGCGCTTCCCTCTAAAATAAAAATTTTCGATAGAAATTAAATGAATAAGAAAACGTACCCTTGGTTCACAAAAAATCGTAGCGCCCTTATTTTCGATCCAATCATTACAAACGACACGGATTCGGAATCCTGAGGCTTTTTTACATAAGATACATGTATAATAAGTATAGGGCGCAACGTAAATTTTTCGAACATAAAAAATTGCAATTTTAGCAGCTCATTTTGGCACGATTTTGAACTTTCAAAAATTGTAGCGCCGTTATTTACGGACCAATATTTAAAAACTATACATATTCGGATTTGGCAGCCTTTTGGCTTCAGATAGGCATAAGAAACCATAGGCGTGCTATTCCAGAGCTTTGGGAAAACGTTTTGAAAATTCAAAATCGATGGGTTTTAACCCATGTTTTTTTGAGATAAAATGAAAAAAATAGAATTGCTTTATATTGCCAGGGGATGTTCCTACGTACCCCTAGTAACCATAGCCGGTGTCATTTCCCGCGCTTCCCTCTAAAATAAAAATTTTCGATAGAAATTAAATGAATAAGAAAACGTACCCCTTGGTTCACAAAAAAAATCGTAGCGCCCTTATTTTCGATCCAATCATTACAAACGACACGGATTCGGAATCCTGAGGCTTTTTTACATAAGATACATGTATAATAAGTATAGGGCGCAACGTAAATTTTTCGAACATAAAAAATTGCAATTTTAGCAGCTCATTTTGGCACGATTTTGAACTTTCAAAAATTGTAGCGCCTTTATTTACGGACCAATATTTAAAAACTATACATATTCGGATTTGGCAGCCTTTTGGCTTCAGATAGGCATAAGAAACCATAGGCGTGCTATTCCAAAGCTTTGGGAAAACGTTTTGAAAATTCAAAATCGATGGGTTTTAACCCATGTTTTTTGAGATAAAATGAAAAAATAGAATTGCTTTATATTGCCAGGGATGTTCCTACGTACCCCTAGTAACCATAGCCGGTGTCATTTCCCGCGCTTCCTCTAAAATAAAAATTTTCGATACAAATTAAATGAATAAGAAAACGTACCCCTTGATTCACAAAAAATCGTAGCGCCCTTATTTTCGATCCAATCATTACAAACGACACGGATTCGGAATCCTGAGGCTTTTTACATAAGATACATGTATAATAAGTATAGGGCGCAACGTAAATTTTTCGAACATAAAAATTGCAATTTTAGCAGCTCATTTTGGCACGATTTTGAACTTTCAAAAATTGTAGCGCCGTTATTTACGGACCAATATTTAAAAACTATACATATTCGGATTTGGAGCCTTTTGGCTTCAGATAGGCATAAGAAACCATAGGCGTGCTATTCCAAAGCTTTGGGAAAACGTTTTGAAAATTCAAAATCGATGGGTTTTAACCCATGTTTTTTGAGATAAAATGAAAAAATAGAATTGCTTTATATTGCCAGGGATGTTCCTACGTACCCCTAGTAACCATAGCCGGTGTCATTTCCCGCGCTTCCCTCTAAAATAAAAATTTTCGATACAAATTAAATGAATAAGAAAACGTACCCTTGATTCACAAAAAATCGTAGCGCCCTTATTTTCGATCCAATCATTACAAACGACACGGATTCGGAATCCTGAGGCTTTTTACATAAGATACATGTATAATAAGTATAGGGCGCAACGTAAATTTTTCGAACATAAAAATTGCAATTTTAGCAGCTCATTTTGGCACGATTTTGAACTTTCAAAAATTGTAGCGCCGTTATTTACGGACCAATATTTAAAAACTATACATATTCGGATTTGGCAGCCTTTTGGCTTCAGATAGGCATAAGAAACCATAGGCGTGCTATTCCAGAGCTTTGGGAAAACGTTTTGAAAATTCAAAATCGATGGGTTTTAACCCATGTTTTTGAGATAAAATGAAAAAATAGAATTGCTTTATATTGCCAGGGATGTTCCTACGTACCCTAGTAACCATAGCCGGTGTCATTTCCCGCGCTTCCCTCTAAAATAAAAATTTTCGATACAAATTAAATGAATAAGAAAACGTACCCTTGATTCACAAAAAATCGTAGCGCCCTTATTTTCGATCCAATCATTACAAACGACACGGATTCGGAATCCTGAGGCTTTTTACATAAGATACATGTATAATAAGTATAGGGCGCAACGTAAATTTTTCGAACATAAAAATTGCAATTTTAGCAGCTCATTTTGGCACGATTTTGAACTTTCAAAAATTGTAGCGCCGTTATTTACGGACCAATATTTAAAAACTATACATATTCGGATTTGGTAGCCTTTTGGCTTCAGATAGGCATAAGAAACCATAGGCGTGCTATTCCAAAGCTTTGGGAAAACGTTTTGAAAATTCAAAATCGATGGGTTTTAACCCATGTTTTTTGAGATAAAATGAAAAAATAGAATTGCTTTATATTGCCAGGGATGTTCCTACGTACCCCTAGTAACCATAGCCGGTGTCATTTCCCGCGCTTCCCTCTAAAATAAAAATTTTCGATACAAATTAAATGAATAAGAAAACGTACCCCTTGATTCACAAAAAATCGTAGCGCCCTTATTTTCGATCCAATCATTACAAACGACACGGATTCGGAATCCTGAGGCTTTTTACATAAGATACATGTATAATAAGTATAGGGCGCATCGTAAATTTTTCGAACATAAAAAATTGCAATTTTAGCAGCTCATTTTGGCACGATTTTGAACTTTCAAAAATTGTAGCGCCGTTATTTACGGACCAATATTTAAAAACTATACATATTCGGATTTGGCAGCCTTTTGGCTTCAGATAGGCATAAGAAACCATAGGCGTGCTATTCCAAAGCTTTGGGAAAACGTTTTGAAAATTCAAAATCGATGGGTTTTAACCCATGTTTTTTGAGATAAAATGAAAAAATAGAATTGCTTTATATTGCCAGGGATGTTCCTACGTACCCTAGTAACCATAGCCGGTGTCATTTCCCGCGCTTCCCTCTAAAATAAAAATTTTCGATACAAATTAAATGAATAAGAAAACGTACCCCTTGATTCACAAAAAATCGTAGCGCCCTTATTTTCGATCCAATCATTACAAACGACACGGATTCGGAATCCTGAGGCTTTTTACATAAGATACATGTATAATAATATAGGGCGCAACGTAAATTTTTCGAACATAAAAATTGCAATTTTAGCAGCTCATTTTGGCACGATTTTGAACTTTCAAAAATTGTAGCGCCGTTATTTACGGACCAATATTTAAAAACTATACATATTCGGATTTGGCAGCCTTTTGGCTTCAGATAGGCATAAGAAACCATAGGCGTGCTATTCCAAAGCTTTGGGAAAACGTTTTGAAAATTCAAAATCGATGGGTTTTAACCCATGTTTTTTGAGATAAAATGAAAAAATAGAATTGCTTTATATTGCCAGGGATGTTCCTACGTACCCCTAGTAACCATAGCCGGTGTCATTTCCCGCGCTTCCCTCTAAAATAAAAATTTTCGATACAAATTAAATGAATAAGAAAACGTACCCCTTGATTCACAAAAAATCGTAGCGCCCTTATTTTCGATCCAATCATTACAAACGACACGGATTCGGAATCCTGAGGCTTTTTACATAAGATACATGTAAATAAGTATAGGGCGCAACGTAAATTTTTCGAACATAAAAATTGCAATTTTAGCAGCTCATTTTGGCACGATTTTGAACTTTCAAAAATTGTAGCGCCGTTATTTACGGACCAATATTTAAAAACTATACATATTCGGATTTGGCAGCCTTTTGGCTTCAGATAGGCATAAGAAACCATAGGCGTGCTATTCCAAAGCTTTGGGAAAACGTTTTGAAAATTCAAAATCGATGGGTTTTAACCCATGTTTTTTGAGATAAAATGAAAAAATAGAATTGCTTTATATTGCCAGGGATGTTCCTACGTACCCCTAGTAACCATAGCCGGTGTCATTTCCCGCGCTTCCTCTAAAATAAAAATTTTCGATAGAAATTAAATGAATAAGAAAACGTACCCCTTGATTCACAAAAAATCGTAGCGCCCTTTATTTTCGATCCAATCATTACAAACGACACGGATTCGGAATCCTGAGGCTTTTTACATAAGATAGATGTATAATAAGTATAGGGCGCAACGTAAATTTTTCGAACATAAAAATTGCAATTTTAGCAGCTCATTTTGGCACGATTTTGAACTTTCAAAAATTGTAGCGCCGTTATTTACGGACCAATATTTAAAAACTATACATATTCGGATTTGGTAGCCTTTTGGCTTCAGATAGGCATAAGAAACCATAGGCGTGCTATTCCAAAGCTTTGGGAAAACGTTTTGAAAATTCAAAATCGATGGGTTTTAACCCATGTTTTTTGAGATAAAATGAAAAAATAGAATTGCTTTATATTGCCAGGGATGTTCCTACGTACCCCTAGTAACCATAGCCGGTGTCATTTCCCGCGCTTCCTCTAAAATAAAAATTTTCGATACAAATTAAATGAATAAGAAAACGTACCCCTTGATTCACAAAAAATCGTAGCGCCCTTTATTTTCGATCCAATCATTACAAACGACACGGATTCGGAATCCTGAGGCTTTTTACATAAGATACATGTATAATAAGTATAGGGCGCAACGTAAATTTTTCGAACATAAAAATTGCAATTTTAGCAGCTCATTTTGGCACGATTTTGAACTTTCAAAAATTGTAGCGCCGTTATTTACGGACCAATATTTAAAAACTATACATATTCGGATTTGGCAGCCTTTTGGCTTCAGATAGGCATAAGAAACCATAGGCGTGCTATTCCAAAGCTTTGGGAAAACGTTTTGAAAATTCAAAATCGATGGGTTTTAACCCATGTTTTTTGAGATAAAATGAAAAAATAGAATTGCTTTATATTGCCAGGGATGTTCCTACGTACCCCTAGTAACCATAGCCGGTGTCATTTCCCGCGCTTCCTCTAAAATAAAAATTTTCGATAGAAATTAAATGAATAAGAAAACGTACCCCTTGATTCACAAAAAATCGTAGCGCCCTTATTTTCGATCCAATCATTACAAACGACACGGATTCGGAATCCTGAGGCTTTTTACATAAGATAGATGTATAATAAGTATAGGGCGCAACGTAAATTTTTCGAACATAAAAATTGCAATTTTAGCAGCTCATTTTGGCACGATTTTGAACTTTCAAAAATTGTAGCGCCGTTATTTACGGACCAATATTTAAAAACTATACATATTCGGATTTGGTAGCCTTTTGGCTTCAGATAGGCATAAGAAACCATAGGCGTGCTATTCCAAAGCTTTGGGAAAACGTTTTGAAAATTCAAAATCGATGGGTTTTAACCCATGTTTTTTGAGATAAAATGAAAAAATAGAATTGCTTTATATTGCCAGGGATGTTCCTACGTACCCCTAGTAACCATAGCCGGTGTCATTTCCCGCGCTTCCTCTAAAATAAAAATTTTCGATAGAAATTAAATGAATAAGAAAACGTACCCCCTTTGGGTTTACAAAAAATCGTAGCGCCCTTATTTTCGATCCAATCATTACAAACGACACGGATTCGGAATCCTGAGGCTTTTTTACATAAGATACATGTATAATAAGTATAGGGCGCAACGTAAATTTTTCGAACGTAAAAAATTGCAATTTTAGCAGCTCATTTTGGCACGATTTTGAACTTTCAAAAAATTGTAGCGTCTTTATTTACGGACCAATATTTAAAAACTATACATATTCGGATTTGGTAGCCTTTTTGGCTTCAGATAGGCATAAGAAACCATAGGCGTGCTATTCCAGAGCTTTGGGAAAACGTTTTGAAAATTCAAAATCGATGGGTTTTAACCCATGTTTTTTTGAGATAAAATGAAAAAAATAGAATTGCTTTATATTGCCAGGGGATGTTCCTACGTACCCCTAGTAACCATAGCCGGTGTCATTTCCCCGCGCTTCCCCTCTAAAATAAAAATTTTCGATAGAAATTAAATGAATAAGAAAACGTACCCTTGGTTCACAAAAAATCGTAGCGCCCTTATTTTCGATCCAATCATTACAAACGACACGGATTCGGAATCCTGAGGCTTTTTACATAAGATAGATGTATAATAAGTATAGGGCGCAACGTAAATTTTTCGAACATAAAAATTGCAATTTTAGCAGCTCATTTTGGCACGATTTTGAACTTTCAAAAATTGTAGCGCTTTATTTACGGACCAATATTTAAAAACTATACATATTCGGATTTGGTAGCCTTTTGGCTTCAGATAGGCATAAGAAACCATAGGCGTGCTATTCCAGAGCTTTGGGAAAACGTTTTGAAAATTCAAAATCGATGGGTTTTAACCCATGTTTTTGAGATAAAATGAAAAAATAGAATTGCTTTATATTGCCAGGGATGTTCCTACGTACCCCTAGTAACCATAGCCGGTGTCATTTCCCGCGCTTCCCTTTAAATAAAAATTTTCGATAGAAATTAAATGAATAAGAAAACGTACCCTTGGTTCACAAAAAATCGTAGCGCCCTTATTTTCGATCCAATCATTACAAACGACACGGATTCGGAATCCTGAGGCTTTTTACATAAGATACATGTATAATAAGTATAGGGCGCAACGTAAATTTTTCGAACATAAAAATTGCAATTTTAGCAGCTCATTTTGGCACGATTTTGAACTTTCAAAAATTGTAGCGCTTTATTTACGGACCAATATTTAAAAACTATACATATTCGGATTTGGAGCCTTTTGGCTTCAGATAGGCATAAGAAACCATAGGCGTGCTATTCCAGAGCTTTGGGAAAACGTTTTGAAAATTCAAAATCGATGGGTTTTAACCCATGTTTTTTGAGATAAAATGAAAAAATAGAATTGCTTTATATTGCCAGGGATGTTCCTACGTACCCTAGTAACCATAGCCGGTGTCATTTCCCGCGCTTCCCTCTAAAATAAAAATTTTCGATAGAAATTAAATGAATAAGAAAACGTACCCTTGGTTCACAAAAAATCGTAGCGCCCTTATTTTCGATCCAATCATTACAAACGACACGGATTCGGAATCCTGAGGCTTTTTACATAAGATAGATGTATAATAAGTATAGGGCGCAACGTAAATTTTTCGAACATAAAAAATTGCAATTTTAGCAGCTCATTTTGGCACGATTTTGAACCTTCAAAAAATTGTAGCGCCTTTATTTACGGACCAATATTTAAAAACTATACATACTCGGATTTGGTAGCCTTTTTGGCTTTAGATAGGCATAAAAAACCATAGGCGTGCTATTCCAGAGCTTTGGGAAAACGTTTTGAAAATTCAAAATCGATGGGTTTTAACCCATGTTTTTTTGAGATAAAATGAAAAAAATAGAATTGCTTTATATTGCCAGAGGATGTTCCTACGTACCCCTAGTAACCATAGCCGGTGTCATTTCCCCGCGCTTCCCCTCTAAAATAAAAATTTTCGATACAAATTAAATGAATAATAAAACGTACCCTTGGTTCACAAAAAATCGTAGCGCCCTTATTTTCGATCCAATCATTACAAACGACACGGATTCGGAATCCTGAGGCTTTTTTACATAAGATACATGTATAATAAGTATAGGGCGCAACGTAAATTTTTCGAACGTAAAAAATTGCAATTTTAGCAGCTCATTTTGGCACGATTTTGAACTTTCAAAAAATTGTAGCGTCTTTATTTACGGACCAATATTTAAAAACTATACATATTCGGATTTGGTAGCCTTTTTGGCTTCAGAT
The DNA here is from genome assembly GCA_036325965.1 of Sinopyrophorus schimmeli. Classification (NCBI taxonomy): domain Eukaryota; kingdom Metazoa; phylum Arthropoda; class Insecta; order Coleoptera; family Elateridae; genus Sinopyrophorus; species Sinopyrophorus schimmeli. The sequence goes on from JARFIZ010000325.1 coordinate 2,172,225, forward strand.
AGGCATAAGAAACCATAGGCGTGCTATTCCAGAGCTTTGGGAAAACGTTTTGAAAATTCAAAATCGATGGGTTTTAACCCATGTTTTTTTGAGATAAAATGAAAAAAATAGAATTGCTTTATATTGCCAGGGGATGTTCCTACGTACCCCTAGTAACCATAGCCGGTGTCATTTCCCCGCGCTTCCCCTCTAAAATAAAAATTTTCGATAGAAATTAAATGAATAAGAAAACGTACTCCTTGGTTCACAAAAAAAATCGTAGCGCCCTTATTTTCGATCCAATCATTACAAACGACACGGATTCGGAATCCTGAGGCTTTTTTACATAAGATAGATGTATAATAAGTATAGGGCGCAACGTAAATTTTTCGAACATAAAAAATTGCAATTTCAGGAGGTCATTTTGGCACGATTTTGAACTTTCAAAAAATTGTAGCGCCTTTATTTACGGACCAATATTTAAAAACTATACATACTCGGATTTGGTAGCCTTTTTGGCTTTAGATAGGCATAAAAAACCATAGGCGTGCTATTCCAGAGCTTTGGGAAAACGTTTTGAAAATTCAAAATCGATGGGTTTTAACCCATGTTTTTTTGAGATAAAATGAAAAAAATAGAATTGCTTTATATTGCCAGGGGATGTTCCTACGTACCCCTAGTAACCATAGCCGGTGTCATTCCCGCGTTCCCTAAGAAAAAAAATTTTCGATAAAATTAAATGAATAAGAAAACGTACCCCATTTTTCAAAAAATTTGCGCCCTTTTTTTCGATCCAATCATTACAAACGACACGGATTCGGAATCCTGAGGCTTTTTACAAAATAAGTATAATAAGATAGGGCGCAACGTAAATTTTTCGAACATAAAAATTCAATTTTAGAGCTCATTTTGGCACGATTTTGAACTTTCAAAAAATTGTAGCGCCTTTATTTACGGACCAATATTTAAAAACTATACATATTCGGATTTGGTAGCCTTTTTGGCTTCAGATAGGCATAAGAAACCATAGGCGTGCTATTCCAGAGCTTTGGGAAAACGTTTTGAAAATTCAAAATCGATGGGTTTTAACCCATGTTTTTTTGAGATAAAATGAAAAAAATAGAATTGCTTTATATTGCCAGGGATGTTCCTACGTACCCCTAGTAACCATAGCCGGTGTCATTTCCCCGCGCTTCCCCTCTAAAATAAAAATTTTCGATACAAATTAAATGAATAAGAAAACGTACCCTTGATTCACAAAAAATCGTAGCGCCCTTATTTTCGATCCAATCATTACAAACGACACGGATTCGGAATCCTGAGGCTTTTTTACATAAGATACATGTATAATAAGTATAGGGCGCAACGTAAATTTTTCGAACATAAAAAATTGCAATTTTAGAGCTCATTTTGGCACGATTTTGAACTTTCAAAAATTGTAGCGCCGTTATTTACGGACCAATATTTAAAAACTATACATATTCGGATTTGGTAGCCTTTTGGCTTCAGATAGGCATAAGAAACCATAGGCGTGCTATTCCAGAGCTTTGGGAAAACGTTTTGAAAATTCAAAATCGATGGGTTTTAACCCATGTTTTTTGAGATAAAATGAAAAAATAGAATTGCTTTATATTGCCAGGGATGTTCCTACGTACCCCTAGTAACCATAGCCGGTGTCATTTCCCCGCGCTTCCCCTCTAAAATAAAAATTTTCGATACAAATTAAATGAATAATAAAACGTACCCCTTGATTCACAAAAAAAATCGTAGCGCCCTTATTTTCGATCCAATCATTACAAACGACACGGATTCGGAATCCTGAGGCTTTTTTACATAAGATACATGTATAATAAGTATAGGGCGCAACGTAAATTTTTCGAACGTAAAAAATTGCAATTTTAGCAGCTCATTTTGGCACGATTTTGAACTTTCAAAAAATTGTAGCGCCGTTATTTACGGACCAATATTTAAAAACTATACATATTCGGATTTGGAGCCTTTTGGCTTCAGATAGGCATAAGAAACCATAGGCGTGCTATTCCAGAGCTTTGGGAAAACGTTTTGAAAATTCAAAATCGATGGGTTTTAACCCATGTTTTTTTGAGATAAAATGAAAAAAATAGAATTGCTTTATATTGCCAGGGATGTTCCTACGTACCCCTAGTAACCATAGCCGGTGTCATTTCCCGCGCTTCCCTCTAAAATAAAAATTTTCGATACAAATTAAATGAATAAGAAAACGTACCCCTTGATTCACAAAAAAAATCGTAGCGCCCTTATTTTCGATCCAATCATTACAAACGACACGGATTCGGAATCCTGAGGCTTTTTTACATAAGATACATGTATAATAAGTATAGGGCGCAACGTAAATTTTTCGAACATAAAAATTGCAATTTTAGAGCTCATTTTGGCACGATTTTGAACTTTCAAAAATTGTAGCGCCGTTATTTACGGACCAATATTTAAAAACTATACATATTCGGATTTGGTAGCCTTTTTGGCTTCAGATAGGCATAAGAAACCATAGGCGTGCTATTCCAGAGCTTTGGGAAAACGTTTTGAAAATTCAAAATCGATGGGTTTTAACCCATGTTTTTTTGAGATAAAATGAAAAAAATAGAATTGCTTTATATTGCCAGGGGATGTTCCTACGTACCCCTAGTAACCATAGCCGGTGTCATTTCCCCGCGCTTCCCCTCTAAAATAAAAATTTTCGATACAAATTAAATGAATAAGAAAACGTACCCCCTTTGGGTTTACAAAAAATCGTAGCGCCCTTATTTTCGATCCAATCATTACAAACGACACGGATTCGGAATCCTGAGGCTTTTTTACATAAGATAGATGTATAATAAGTATAGGGCGCAACGTAAATTTTTCGAACGTAAAAAATTGCAATTTTAGCAGCTCATTTTGGCACGATTTTGAACTTTCAAAAAATTGTAGCGCTTTATTTACGGACCAATATTTAAAAACTATACATATTCGGATTTGGTAGCCTTTTTGGCTTCAGATAGGCATAAGAAACCATAGGCGTGCTATTCCAGAGCTTTGGGAAAACGTTTTGAAAATTCAAAATCGATGGGTTTTAACCCATGTTTTTTTGAGATAAAATGAAAAAAATAGAATTGCTTTATATTGCCAGGAGATGTTTCCCAGTACCCCTAGTAACCATACCGGGGTCATTTCCCGCGCTTCCTCTAAAAAAAAATTTTGATAAAAAAATGTAAAAACGTACCCTTGATTCAAAAAAATCTAGCGCCTTTTTTTGTTCATTAAAAACACGGATTAATTGAGGCTTTTTCAAAGTCATGTAAATAAGTATAGGGGCAACGTTTTTTAACAAAAAATTGCAATTTTACAGCTCATTTTGGCACGATTTTGAACTTTAAAAATTGTAGCGCCGTTTTTACGGAAATTTTAAAAACTATACATATTCGGATTTGGCAGCCTTTTGGGTTCAGATAGGCATAAGAAAATAGGCGTGTATTAAAGCTTTGGAAAACGTTTTGAAAATTCAAAATATGGGTTTTAACCATGTTTTTTGAATAAAATGAAAAAATAGAATTGCTTTATATTGCCAGGGATGTTCCTACGTACCCTAGTAACCATAGCCGGTGTCATTTCCCGCGCTTCCTTAAAAAAAAAATTTTCGATAAAATTAAATGAATAAGAAAACCGTACCCTTTTCACAAAAAATCGTAGCGCCCTAATTTTCGATCCAATCATTACAAACGACACGATTCGGAATCCTGAGGCTTTTTCATAAGTCATGTAAAATTAAATAGGGGCGTAAATTTTTCAACATAAAAATTGCAATTTTACGGCTCATTTTGCACGATTTTGAACTTTCAAAAATTGTAGCGCCGTTATTTACGGAAATTTTAAAACATAAAATTCGGTTTGGCAGCCTCTTTGGGTTCAGATAGGCATAAGAAACCATAGGGGCTATTCAAATTTGGGAAAACGTTTTAAAATAAAATCGTGGGTTTAACCCATGCTTTTTGAGATAAAATGAAAAAATAGAATTGCTTTATATTCAGGGATGTTTACTACCCTAGTAACCATACCGGTGTCATTTCCCGCGTTCCCTAAAAAAAAAATTTTCGATAGAAATTAAATGAATAAGAAAACGTACCCTTGGTTCACAAAAAATCGTAGCGCCCTTATTTTCGATCCAATCATTACAAACGACACGGATTCGGAATCCTGAGGCTTTTTTACATAAGATACATGTATAATAAGTATAGGGCGCAACGTAAATTTTTCGAACGTTAAAAATTGCAATTTTAGCAGCTCATTTTGGCACGATTTTGAACTTTCAAAAAATTGTAGCGCCTTTATTTACGGACCAATATTTAAAAACTATACATATTCGGATTTGGTAGCCTTTTTGGCTTCAGATAGGCATAAGAAACCATAGGCGTGCTATTCCAGAGCTTTGGGAAAACGTTTTGAAAATTCAAAATCGATGGGTTTTAACCCATGTTTTTTTGAGATAAAATGAAAAAAATAGAATTGCTTTATATTGCCAGGGGATGTTCCTACGTACCCCTAGTAACCATAGCCGGTGTCATTTCCCCGCGCTTCCCCTCTAAAATAAAAATTTTCGATAGAAATTAAATGAATAAGAAAACGTACCCCTTGGTTCACAAAAAAAATCGTAGCGCCCTTATTTTCGATCCAATCATTACAAACGACACGGATTCGGAATCCTGAGCCTTTTTTACATAAGATAGATGTATAATAAGTATAGGGCGCAACGTAAATTTTTCGAACGTAAAAAATTGCAATTTTAGCAGCTCATTTTGGCACGATTTTGAACTTTCAAAAAATTGTAGCGCCTTTATTTACGGACCAATATTTAAAAACTATACATATTCGGATTTGGTAGCCTTTTTGGCTTCAGATAGGCATAAGAAACCATAGGCGTGCTATTCCAGAGCTTTGGGAAAACGTTTTGAAAATTCAAAATCGATGGGTTTTAACCCATGTTTTTTTGAGATAAAATGAAAAAAATAGAATTGCTTTATATTGCCAGGGGATGTTCCTACGTACCCCTAGTAACCATAGCCGGTGTCATTTCCCCGCGCTTCCCCTCTAAAATAAAAATTTTCGATAGAAATTAAATGAATAAGAAAACGTACCCCTTGGTTCACAAAAAAAATCGTAGCGCCCTTATTTTCGATCCAATCATTACAAACGACACGGATTCGGAATCCTGAGGCTTTTTTACATAAGATAGATGTATAATAAGTATAGGGCGCAACGTAAATTTTTCGAACGTAAAAAATTGCAATTTTAGCAGCTCATTTTGGCACGATTTTGAACTTTCAAAAAATTGTAGCGTCTTTATTTACGGACCAATATTTAAAAACTATACATATTCGGATTTGGTAGCCTTTTTGGCTTCAGATAGGCATAAGAAACCATAGGCGTGCTATTCCAGAGCTTTGGGAAAACGTTTTGAAAATTCAAAATCGATGGGTTTTAACCCATGTTTTTTTGAGATAAAATGAAAAAAATAGAATTGCTTTATATTGCCAGGGGATGTTCCTACGTACCCTAGTAACCATAGCCGGTGTCATTTCCCCGCGCTTCCCCTCTAAAATAAAAATTTTCGATAGAAATTAAATGAATAAGAAAACGTACCCCTTGGTTCACAAAAAAATCGTAGCGCCCTTATTTTCGATCCAATCATTACAAACGACACGGATTCGGAATCCTGAGGCTTTTTTACATAAGATAGATGTATAATAAGTATAGGGCGCAACGTAAATTTTTCGAACGTAAAAATTGCAATTTTAGCAGCTCATTTTGGCACGATTTTGAACTTTCAAAAAATTGTAGCGCTTTATTTACGGACCAATATTTAAAAACTATACATATTCGGATTTGGTAGCCTTTTTGGCTTCAGATAGGCATAAGAAACCATAGGCGTGCTATTCCAGAGCTTTGGGAAAACGTTTTGAAAATTCAAAATCGATGGGTTTTAACCCATGTTTTTTTGAGATAAAATGAAAAAAATAGAATTGCTTTATATTGCCAGGGGATGTTCCTACGTACCCCTAGTAACCATAGCCGGTGTCATTTCCCCGCGCTTCCCCTCTAAAATAAAAATTTTCGATAGAAATTAAATGAATAAGAAAACGTACCCTTGGTTCACAAAAAAAATCGTAGCGCCCTTATTTTCGATCCAATCATTACAAACGACACGGATTCGGAATCCTGAGGCTTTTTTACATAAGATAGATGTATAATAAGTATAGGGCGCAACGTAAATTTTTCGAACGTAAAAAATTGCAATTTTAGCAGCTCATTTTGGCACGATTTTGAACTTTCAAAAAATTGTAGCGTCTTTATTTACGGACCAATATTTAAAAACTATACATATTCGGATTTGGTAGCCTTTTTGGCTTCAGATAGGCATAAGAAACCATAGGCGTGCTATTCCAGAGCTTTGGGAAAACGTTTTGAAAATTCAAAATCGATGGGTTTTAACCCATGTTTTTTTGAGATAAAATGAAAAAAATAGAATTGCTTTATATTGCCAGGGGATGTTCCTACGTACCCCTAGTAACCATAGCCGGTGTCATTTCCCCGCGCTTCCCCTCTAAAATAAAAATTTTCGATAGAAATTAAATGAATAAGAAAACGTACCCTTGGTTCACAAAAAAAATCGTAGCGCCCTTATTTTCGATCCAATCATTACAAACGACACGGATTCGGAATCCTGAGGCTTTTTTACATAAGATAGATGTATAATAAGTATAGGGCGCAACGTAAATTTTTCGAACGTAAAAAATTGCAATTTTAGCAGCTCATTTTGGCACGATTTTGAACTTTCAAAAAATTGTAGCGTCTTTATTTACGGACCAATATTTAAAACTATACATATTCGGATTTGGTAGCCTTTTTGGCTTCAGATAGGCATAAGAAACCATAGGCGTGCTATTCCAGAGCTTTGGGAAAACGTTTTGAAAATTCAAAATCGATGGGTTTTAACCCATGTTTTTTTGAGATAAAATGAAAAAAATAGAATTGCTTTATATTGCCAGGGGATGTTCCTACGTACCCCTAGTAACCATAGCCGGTGTCATTTCCCCGCGCTTCCCCTTTAAGATAAAAATTTTCGATAGAAATTAAATGAATAAGAAAACGTACCCTTGGTTCACAAAAAAAATCGTAGCGCCCTTATTTTCGATCCAATCATTACAAACGACACGGATTCGGAATCCTGAGGCTTTTTTACATAAGATAGATGTATAATAAGTATAGGGCGCAACGTAAATTTTTCGAACGTAAAAAATTGCAATTTTAGCAGCTCATTTTGGCACGATTTTGAACTTTCAAAAATTGTAGCGCTTTATTTACGGACCAATATTTAAAAACTATACATATTCGGATTTGGTAGCCTTTTGGCTTCAGATAGGCATAAGAAACCATAGGCGTGCTATTCCAGAGCTTTGGGAAAACGTTTTGAAAATTCAAAATCGATGGGTTTTAACCCATGTTTTTTTGAGATAAAATGAAAAAAATAGAATTGCTTTATATTGCCAGGGGATGTTCCTACGTACCCCTAGTAACCATAGCCGGTGTCATTTCCCCGCACTTCCCCTCTAAAATAAAAATTTTCGATACAAATTAAATGAATAATAAAACGTACCCCTTGATTCACAAAAAAAATCGTAGCGCCCTTATTTTCGATCCAATCATTACAAACGACACGGATTCGGAATCCTGAGGCTTTTTTACATAAGATACATGTAAAATATGTATAGTGTGCGACGTTAATTTTTCGAAAATTAAAACTTGCTATTTTTCGGGCTCATTTTTGGCCAATTTTGAACTTTAAAAAAATTGTAGCGCCGTTATTTGTGGACGGATTTTTAAAAACTATTCAGATTCGGATTCGGCAGCGTTTTTGACTTCGGATAGGCCTAAGAAATCATAGGCGTGCTATTCCAAAGCTTTGGGAAAACGTTTGGAAAATTCAAAATCGATGGGTTTTAACCCATGTCTTTTTGAGAAATAATGAAAAAAATAGAATTGCTTTATATTGGAAGGGGACGTTCCTACGTACCCCTAGTAACTATAACCGGTGTCGTTTCTCGTCGCTCTCGCTCTAAAATAAAAATGTTCGCTCTTGAAAAATTAAATTTGGCTTTAAAACGAAACTATTAAAACGCTCTAACTTTTTTATTTTCAAGAAGCGCCCGGAACAATTTAATTCTCGTATGTATTAGGCTTTAATACGCCAGAATCCGGTCCTAACTCAAAACTCTCAAAATCGTCAAAAAACTCCCTTTAAAAAAAATTACATCTTTCCTTCCCTTGCAAAAGACTTTTCTTTTTTAAATAAACTGTGTTTCTATTTTTTGTAGCTGCTTCTGCACCAATGGACAGGCATGAGGACCAAGGATGGACCAAGGAACTCTTCATCGGAGATCTTCCCAGGACACCACAGTCAAAATCATCCTAATTAGAATAGTTTAGACTTAGGGGTCGTTACACCATTTTTGTAATACGCGATCTTAAAACTTGTCTGGGGCAAAGGAGGAAGGTAAAAATAAAAGGGGCAATGCTCTTTATTTTTAACCTCCTCTCTCTTCCTCTAAGTTTTGAGATTCTGTAAAAATAAATTAGCAATAGATATAAAATTATAAAATACAGTAACTTTAATTGTGAAGGGATGTAAAGGGGAATTGGGTAAATAAATAAAATTACTTACTCCCCTCTCGCTCTAAAATAAAAATGTTCGCTCTTGAAAAATTAAATTTGGCTTTAAAACGAAACTATTAAAACGCTCTAACTTTTTATTTTCAAGAAGCGCCCGGAACAATTTAATTCTCGTATGTATTAGGCTTTAATACGCCAGAATCCGGTCCTAACTCAAAACTCTCAAAATCGTCAAAAACTCCCTTTAAAAAAATTACATCTTTCCTTCCCTTGCAAAAGACTTTTCTTTTAAATAAACTGTGTTTCTATTTTTGTAGCTGCTTCTGCACCAATGGACAGGCATGAGGACCAAGGATGGACCAAGGAACTCTTCATCGGAGATCTTCCCAGGACACCACAGTCAAAATCATCCTAATTAGAATAGTTTAGACTTAGGGGTCGTTACACCATTTTTGTAATACGCGATCTTAAAACTTGTCTGGGGCAAAGGAGGAAGGTAAAAATAAAAGGGGCAATGCTCTTTATTTTTAACCTCCTCTCTCTTCCTCTAAGTTTTGAGATTCTGTAAAAATAAATTAGCAATAGATATAAAATTATAAAATACAGTAACTTTAATTGTGAAGGGATGTAAAGGGGGAATTGGGTAAATAAATAAAATTACTTACATGTTTTTTTTTTCTTTATACTTAGAAGTTTGAAAAATTAGAGAAAATTATTTGTAAGTAATAATTTTTAAATTAATATTAATATGAAATCACTATTTATAAGGTTAAAAACACAAACTTGTTATAAGAACGCCATAGCTCAGTTGGTAAACGATCGCTTGTTTGTTCGTTGTTTGTTCGAAAGGTCTCGAGTTCGATTCCCGGACGAGAATGAAATTTTTAAAAAATTTCTAAGATATATCCAACGAGCAACGAGCCGAACGAGACGAATGACGAATGACGAATGACTGTAGGATACTCGTGATTTCAAAAATATTTTTAAAAAATCTCTTAGATAAACTCTCGGCCGACTCGGCCGACTCGGCCGACCGTAACTCGCGATTTAAAATTACATTTTAGCAAAAATTTATTTTACCTAATCTTTTTTTTTTCCCGCCAAAAGTTTTGACTTACCTTTTCTCACTTATGTACTCCTGTTACAAATCGACACAATTTAGTCCATTTTGCCCAATTTTTCTTCAAATTTTTTTTGTAGCCTGCGGCTATAGTTTTCTTAATTTTGCAAATCGAACGAAATTTTGTCAATTTGTATCAGGATCACATGATATATGAGGAGGTATTCGAAATTAAAAATTTACTTTGCCTAACCGTATTAACGTGCAAACCTTTTCTTTTATTTTCGCCCAAAGTTTCGACTTACCTTTTCCCACTTCTGTACTCCTGTTACAAATCGACAAAATTTAGTGCATTTTGCCCAAGTTTTCTTCAAATTTTTTTTGTAGCTTGCGGCTATAGTTTTCTTAATTTTGCAAATCGAGCGAAATTTTGTCAATTTGTATCAGGATCACATGATATATGAGGAGGTGTTCGAAATCAAAAATTTTTACAGCGTTTTGACAAAGTTTTTTCTAATTTATATATTTTTTATGTAGGTAAATTTTAAATTAAAAAAAAAGAAAACGTGTACATAAATTATATTTATTTTCCCAATTCTCCCCCTATACATCCCCTTATTTACTATAATTATAAAAAACTAAAAACTAATAAACTAATTAAATATATAAATTAAAACTAAGCGTTCTCCTTTCTCTGGTCCATCACTATTTTTCTTGGGTGAATTGGTGAATTGATGGTTGGCCCTCGATGAAATGTATTATCAAAAGATCCTTAAACTGAGGATTGAAGTAACATCCATTCAATTTCATATCAGGCCAAAATTAAATTTGTTAACACTTATAAAATAAATTACAAAACAATGTGGCCCTAATATGATGTCGTCTTAAAGACGCACACTTACATTATTAATAAACTACACAGGAAAATTAGCTTAAAATTAAACACCAAACAAATATTCAATTTCTTACAATAAAATACATGTGTTCACTTAACCGATGTCCAAATAAAACTAACAAGTTGATGTGTAATATCTTTACCCTTTGTAGCCATCAATATTTTACATATTAAGGGAAAAATTAACCTAATGTAAATTTTAAACAAATTGAAAGAATAAATAAAAGTGGAAGCATTAAAAAGTTTATGAAAGTTGTAAAAATAAACACATTGTAAACACAAGATTCAATAAATGCTGCTCTTCTTCCAAACACGACCGTAGAGGTTGTCTACTTCGTTCGCATTTGAACCAATGGGGTTTTTTATCCTGTGGGAAAAGTAAATAAATTTACTATAAATAACAATGTACAACAATTAATTACTACTTAAAACAAATATTAGTGTGATTCACAGGTGATGTAAATTATTTCCTTATATAATACATTCCAGATTACAAAGAAATTAATATCAAACTCGAAGAAGTACTTCGACCAATCCAACATTCACCTTAAGGTTATGTAGGGTTTTGAGTAGTGGAATGGAATTCCCTTTACAAGATTTCGATTTAGAAGAAGAAACTGATTTTCTATTAGGAAGTATAATAAATCATGGGGGTGAAATGGACACTGATATAACAAAGCCTCACAATGAGAGCTATTTTAAGTATCTCTTCTTTTACATAGTTATTAACCGAATTGTTATAAACGTACATCTTTTTAGTTGCTTTTGCTCCATATGGCGGAGATGTTGTGGCCCGAGGGAGCTACGCTGTCGCACAATACACTTAGGCAAACAAACACCTGGTCAATACCCAGCGAACACCACAAGAAATCAAAATTACATCATTACTTTTCTACCCCTCGTTTTATATCAACAGTTTATATTTATACCCTGCAAAAATTTTATTTATTAACACTTATATAAATCTATTATAAACACTTGTATGATTTTAAATACTTAATGTCATACAAAATTCTAATGTTAAGAATACTACAAACTCCTTGCAAAATTATAAGTTTAATAATGGATACGTAAAATTATCACCTCTTCAAATAAATTAAAAACAGACCGATTATAATGCTAAATATTCAAATAATTATTTCAGATCGTCAAATGTTTTTAGGTACTCTCGCTACAAGGATTTTGGGGGTAATAAACATACATTTTATAAATAATAACATATGATGGTGAACCTACAAAAACAAATGCCACTTGATTATTTCTCATAGGTTATGCAATGTTAGTAAATGTTATTAATCAGCAAAAACATTGTATAATTAATTATTAATTTGCAAGAGTATACTAAAGCAATTTCTATTTTCTTAATGAAGTAAGATTTTTAAAAATGGTAACTATTGTAAATTTGGAAAGTTTATTTGTAGATAGTAATGGTCAGACTTATTAATGAACGGCCACCATAAAAAAGTATGTATTTCTTTAGTTTCTTACTGATATATTACAAACGTAATAATATTAACGTTGATAACGAAGGATGCGCAAAAATAAAAAGGGTTCTTTATATGCATTTTTTAAAACGAAACTAAGCCCTGATACTCATGTACATGGGTTGACCTACGTTAAAGAACTGGAAATTCAAAACTCTTGTATTTTTGCACTTACTTTCTTTTCGCCGTTAATATTATTACGTTTGTAATATATCAATAAGAAACTAATAAAATACATACTTTGTAATGGTGACTGAAATCACATTTAAACTTAAAATTGGATAATTTATCTTATATTTTCCAGGATGCAGAAACATTACTATTTAATAATATTCCAAAATAAATAACCGTAAAAGGAGATAGAAACTTATTCCAACTTGATTTGTATAATTTAAAATTGGTAAAAGCCTTTCTCAAAGAGTCAAAAATCTTTATTCAGATTTGAACATTCTAATCGATAATGGCAAAAGTAATTAATGAATATTAAATCATTTTAGACAATTAATTAATTAATCTTTTTAGCTGGGACAATGTTTAGACCTTATTTAGAATGGTTTTCAATCATAATTCGCAACTAATTATACTTCTACAAATGTGAATATCTAATTTACCTTGGGACATCTACATCAATTATATTAATTTACTGTAAATCTATTTATATATTAATTGTAAATATAAATAACTAGGACTTTTATTAATTTTAGGAAAGAAGGTATTCTATCGGAAGCCGATAAAAAAGTCTCGCTTTATTTACTAATCGATTGAATACTCTTTTGAAACAACAAAAGTTACTAGTGGAATTGCTGATACCAATTTACTTTAAGAATATGTTGGGATTTTGGAATACTAAATAATTATTTAGTGTATGAAATGTTATGGTTATTTAATTTATAGAATTTTTCAAACAATTACTTATAGAAGCCAGACCATGTCCAACTAGTATTCTGCATGCAAGTGCCTTCAACTTATGAAAAGCATAAGGTGCTCCTTATATAAGTAATTGCCAAATTACATCAACAACTAAAATTCCCCACTACAAATTTACAAAAGCAAACGTTTGTTTTTATGAATTCTTAATTACGCATTAATCAGTTTCATAGTTAAAAGCACTTTTATAAAGCATTTCTTTTAAATTTTCATTTAATTTATATGTTTATTATTGGTTTAATAGAAAACTAAGCTTTTGTAAACAGATTTTGATCTGTGACTTTTTTCGCCATTTTTCTAAATCTTAAATGCAAATTGTAATTCTATAAGATTCACTAAACATTATTAATTATTTAAAAATTATTTGAAGAATCTAAAGTTAATTGATAAGCATATAGAACTGACTAACGCTTGAAACTGATTATATCTTACGTTTATGTAATTGCCCTTGAATTATTAAAACCCATTCATTTGTACCAAAATGAATTGTGTTTTGTTGCATTGCTAATATTAATTAATTGTAGTTTACATAAGATTAGATGGATTCGCAAATTAGAAATGATAGAAAATAACTCACATGAAGCATTGTTTTTAAAAGTATTACCCAAAAGGCACTTGCATATTAATTATTAATAAACCGTGTGTTCCACACGAAAGTCGATTTATAGCTCATAGCAATAAAATGCTATCTCTAAATTCGAAGACACCAAAAATTACCATAAGCCAATCGGATAATTTATAAAAGTTATTTCCAATACTGTTCGTTTAATTTAAAAAACAATGACTAGCTTTTGAATTTTGACTTTGGCTGAATTTTCTCCGGATTATCTTTCAAAATTAAATAACTTAACAAAGGAAAACTTTTGCAGTACAGAGATCAATACTACATTGCAGAATTTTAAAAAATAATTCAATTTTGCCACCACTTTATTTTCTGGTTGAAAATATTTGTACCTAATTTACATATTATTGAATTAATAATCAAATTTTAATTAATTAAAAATCATTTAGCAGTTTATTGTATTGATAACATATTAAAATAGTTTGTCTTAGTAGTTATGATGTATTTTTGAAATGCTACCTCATTCAATGTTGAAAGTAACTGGCAATCAAAAAATATGTAAAGCCCTTCAATGAGAGCCTTAACGGTTAAGCATTTTGGTAAATACTTTTGTAAAAAACTTGTTTACTTTTCTCAGCACACAAACAAACCCCACGACCTTGGTTAAATCAAAAAACAAATTGAAACTCACCCCATAATTGTAAGCTCCGCTCTTCTTCCAAAAAGGGCAAAAGAAACAATTAAATTCCATCACAAATTCATTAAGTCCATTCGAAAAAAAAAGTCTGTAAATCAAAGAAATAATTATTAGTTGAAATCGTTTACGAAATGTGTGAATTTTACAAGAAATCGTTAATAATACTATTTACCTTAAATGAAGGATTGTAATTAGAATTAGATGCACTAATTTACAATAATAAATAAGACACAACCGTTCGGCTTCGTTGTATATTGAAAAATGATTCAGAAATCGAAAGTTACCTGATATCAAAAGCGATAACTCCAAGTAAAAGAGCCTCGATTATTTTAAATAAAATTATCAATTTATTTTGTTGAAAAAACTTTAGCTTCGATTGAAATTCAACCACGGCTATTACCATATTCCTCCCTTTCATAATGGCAAGATGTAATTGTTGCTAAATATAATTTAGAATAGTTATTAATTAAAAAAGAGCAAAGTTTAAACCAAAATTAATTTTCAAAATATTAAAATCAATCGTAAACCTTGTGCCTCCATCTATACTACAGTGGCTGAACGTTTTGTGTCGTTTCCAGGGTAAACAATAAGTTACTTTAATCAACATTTTCGCTAATCTCCTTAATAAGAACAAAAATTAGAAAATCGCAATTTTCATAAATAAAAAGCAGTTTTTTCTAATTTTATATACACTTACTCTTAATCCATTTGCAAAATAAATCGCTATCGTACCAGCCTGAATCATAGGTAATGAGTTCTGAGTAATCCGGTGACTCAAGGTTATTGTCCATATGAAGTGCTTTCACCTAAAAAAATAGTAGTCATCCAATTTTTTTTATAACAAATGGATAGTTGTTTTCGAGAAACAATAAAGCATCTCTCCTAATATTTTGTCATTTATCACTGTAATGGCTGATCCACGTATAAGAACATTGAAAATAAAATCAGGTGTTGTTAAAAGATTAGCCAAAGAAAAGGTAACGTACGAAAAAGAAGCCGATTTACAAAGAAACAGAATTCAAAGATTCAAACAAGAAGGTAAAGACGAATATGATATACGCAAACAAGAAGAGGTTTTGCAAGAGTCCTTAATGATGGTGCCAGACTGTCAAAGAAGACTTGCAAAAGCGATCGAGGAATTAAAAAGTATTTTAGATAGCGAACAAGATTTGAAGGAGCTCGCAGATTACAATACGGCACAAAGTATCTTGGAAGAAGCTAAGCACCAACTTCCTCAACCCGGTGAAGTGCCTCATTTATGTTAAAAGACTTATTCTTTATATTTTTAATACTTTCACATTAATTTTATTAGTACTATATTCAAAAATGGATTATTACAGTTATCAAAGGCAATGTCAAGAAAATATTAATGAAGTTTTACAACCAGGTTATGTTACTACCGATAGTACCACTAATAATGTAACAATACCCACTAATTACGGATATCCTTCGATAGTTCCACCTTCGTATCAACATGCCGATCCTCGCTTCAATTACGCTTATTACAATAATTCGATTCAAGGATCTTCAAACATGTTCGATCTGTCAGCTAAATCGATCAAAAACATTGATATAAAATCAGATGATGAGTTAGGGATCGAAACTTGGCTCTCCAAGATTGGTAAAATTCAAATCAATCTAAATTCCACCATAGAAATAAAACTGCAGAACGAACCAGTAATAAAAAATAAAACCAACTCTAACTATATTCAAATACATACGGCTAGAAATTCATTAAAAAATTGCATGACAGTGCTCGACAAGTTAGAATATATGCACACAGTTTTAAAGAGTAACGCCTCCACCATGTCCTCAGCAGATTGGAAAAAGAACACGTTGGAAATTGGTGTTGTAAAGGATAACTTTTCCAAAATGATTTCTCAGTTTGAAAATCCTGATACGATGTTACAATTAAGAAAAACTGTAGAACTAAGAAGAAAGAAACGCTTGAGACAGAAGCGAAGTCGTAAACAAAAAACTAAAAATCGTCAAGTACAACAGGAAACTTGTCGAAAGGCTCACAAAGAAATTGATCAATGGTTGGAAAATATGAAGGAAGAAGTTGAACGTACAAAGATGGTAAATTTATCATTCAATTAACGTAATAATCTAAATGTATTTAATGTTTTAGGAAGAAAATATGAAGAAAGATGCGGATTGCGTTCTGGCCGAAGTAACGAAGACGAAAGGCGATGCTCGAAAGGCCTTAACATTAATAAATTCATTAGTTAAGTTAAGACAACTACGGGAACAATCAGCTGTACAAAAAGGTGAAAAGACATCCACCGAAGATCATGCAGCTTTTGCAAAAGTCACCCAACATCTAACGAAAATTTGGGGGCATGCTTTAAACGTTTACAGCAAAGAGGAACAAGCCCTATTAGCTACCTTACAAAAGACTGCAGCAGAAGATACTAATGCTGCGCGTATAGCCAAGGAGAGAAAAATTACAAATGCATGGGAATTGGCTTTGTTTGGACCTAAATGCATTCCATCGACTGCCTACTGGGGCCTTACATCGGCAGAAAAAGATTTAGAAACGTTCATTGCGATTAGGTATTTTATAAAATTAAACCTAACAAATTTTTGTTAAAATTCTTTTTGTTTTTTTAGAAAAAGCTGGGATACATTTCTTTGTAATAAAAAGAATGAGAATCGGTCTGCTATACCCATCGGATGGATTTTGCCAAATTTACATCCCCAGCAAAGTTGGACCGAATACTTAAGTGGAGCTTAATATACTATTTAGCCTTTAATATTAATTAAACTTGACATTGTACGATTTTTTTAATAAATATAGTTTGCTTTTAAAACATCTATTCCCAAATATATATATATATACCATACTGATATAAGATGAGTATTTGTTGTGATGGTTTAAATCTACTTTTATTTTACAATAACCGAGCTAAACACGTATAAAATATATAAACAAAATCCTATGCATTTCTTTTAAAATTACATTTAACAAAGTTATTTTATACCACATTAGGAATTCATATAATTATTTACATGCTAATAACCGACTTCGAAAAGCACAGAATTTTGTCATAGATTGATACTTTAAAAAGAACCTACAAAATAATTTTATAATAGAAACTCTCAAAGCTACGTGAAAATCAAATGTTAGTTTCTTTAGATTTTGATTTAAAACAAAACGATTAAGTAATACATAATTCTCCACTAATCATAAATCAAATTATTTACACGCTCATACTTTAGCTATTTGTAATTGTGAAAGACAAAATAAATTATAGATTAAAGTAAACGTTAATCATCATCATAATCAAATTCCTCCTCATATCACAGAGCTTTTCTATGATACTCCGGTGGAGGATTTCCATAATCTTGTAAGCTGAACAAAGTCGAACTATTCTTAATCAAATATTTTAAGAAATCCTGTAAATTAGTTTGTAGTAACTGTATGCTTCTTTCATCTAACGGAGTGTAAGCTAACATGGTTCCCAATTTAACAAATAACCTTAATAAGTGCATAGACCCATAAATCTTAGACATTGGTGTGTCAGGGTTTTCTTGTAAAACATCAGCATATTGTGGTCTCTCAAATTTATAAAGCAATTGAGTTCCAAGCATCACATTAAAATATTCCTTAATGCCGTTGCTAATTTCGATGGCAGCCGATTCTTTGTAAGAAGTATTACTTTTAGCCGACTTCTTATATGTAACGTAGTTATCTATAATTTCATCAACTGTTAATTTAGCCGGTAAATTCGCAAGTTTACGTTGTCGAGTAATAAGATCCCAATCATCGACAAGCCACGGTTTTAATTCGTCAGGAAGCTTAACTTTAATTTCTATTTTGTTAAGAAATTGTTCTTCAGATTCAACTGTAGGATCTAAGCGTCCTCGTTTCTTTTTAGTAGCATCCGAACTCGAATCTTGACTGCTCGAAGGAGTGGTTGTTTGTTTCTGTTTTACTTGTCGTGCAGTTTCATTGCTTGGTGTACTAGCTCTGGAATCTGTGTCTTTAGCAGATTCGCTTTTCCTAGTCTTCGTTTTCTTGGCTTTAGTTGAAAGCTTCTGTGTGGAATGTGCTTTTTGCACTTCTTTCTGTTTAGCAACATTGGCTTCATTGTATTTCAATACACGACTTTCAGGTACCCATTCATCCCAACTAAAATTAAAATTTAAGCAATCTAATAGAACTAATTAAACACTATATACTTCTTATTCCAGCCTGCGTAATGGATAAAGTATTTCACTTGCTTGTCTTTCGTAACTGTGGCTTTTAAACATTTAGCTTCGTATATTAAAGGGCCATGAAAACACAAAACCTTTTCCCCTAAAATTTTACAAAGTAACATAAACATTTCATTCAAGAATTAGGAATTACCTTCTCCAAATTTTAGTTTTGGAGGCATAACTTCTCAAACATATAACGAGCAAATATATAACTTTTTAGGGAAGTTTGGTGATTTCAGAGAGAGCAACATAATGTAAATGATTACTTTCAAGGTTGCCATTGTAAACTAGAATTCCTAATTTTTAAATGAAACACGATACATTCAATTAAAAATGTAATAAAAGCCACAAAATAACCGATCAAAGCAATAAAGAAAATTGCTTCTAATTTATATAAATCCAAAGTGTTCGACTGCAAATTTGGTTGTTTCGAAGACATCCAAGCATTGAATTCATTCAACTTCTGATAATAAAAACTAATCAATCCGCTCTGCTTCATCAAAATTAATAAGTCATTGATGCGTTGAAATAATGGATGGCCTTTAGCAAAGCACATATAAACATGCATATGGGTAAGAGTGCTTTTAAAAGTGTAAACATTTACATGCTTCCCATATTTTTTCTGAATAAAAGGTAATGCATATTCTACCAATCTCTTTGGTTTGATTGTGGCAAAATCACCATTAAGAGCTACCCTCGAAATACATGATAGTCCAACTCCGCATTCAATAAAATTCTTGCTCAACGTCTGAAGATTCGTGTCATTTGAATTTACAAAATAATCCTTGATAACCGAATAATATCCATACTTCAATTTTGCTTTTATGATATCTTCTGCAGTAGTTATTTGTTCCTCGTAGAGAATTGTACTCAAAGCTGTCGTAAGTCTACTTTGGAAAACAACCGTAATAACAGTTCCTGCAATGCAAAAGTTGATGAAGATAAATCGTACTATATTCTTCCTCGGAATTACAGTAACTGGAATTCCTATCATGTGCCGATAACTGACAATAAAACAGTAGTAAAATTCCTGAAGTCTCTTTGTGTCATTTGTAAGCTTAGCAAAGATATACATCAGTAAACTGTTGATTAAAAGCATTGCCAATGTAGCTAAAAGCATCGTAGGTGTAAAAATAAATACAATATTTTCTAATTGTCTTGGTTTCGCTATGGGAACGATCCATTTCAAGGAGTCTTCCATATAAGAGAAGCTCATTTGAAAATAAACCACTTCCATAAAATCCTCATAGTGAAACATTCCGATTCCCAAGTCTGCTTCGGCATTTTGTATATCTCCATAGACATTATCGTAACTTCCATTTGATGAGCGTAAACCCCACTGCGAATAGTTTCTATCCAAGTAAATTACTGTAAAATTCAACCTCTTTCGTATTAATTCCAAAGCGTAGATTTCCAACCCTTGTTTATGTTGACATTTCAAACACATGACATAGGGCGGATAAGGTACGAGGGCTACCCTTAAAGTATGGTCGACTTCTAAACTCGTATCCACAATAAATTCGTTTGTTTTTAATCTGTCACCTTCACACCTATTAATTAAACTTGGTTCGTAAGGATTTGTCCAAATATCAATAGAATCGTTTTCCTTTTCTCTTCTTAAAATCAGCACTTTTAAGATGTAACGTTTTAATAAATTTTCGAATATTTCTTCGACGTTTTCTTCGGAAATTATGACAAAAATGGCGTTAGGATTCCACATAGGACTTAAAGTAACATATTTTAAGAGATCAGC
Organism: Sinopyrophorus schimmeli; assembly: GCA_036325965.1. Lineage (NCBI taxonomy): Eukaryota > Metazoa > Arthropoda > Insecta > Coleoptera > Elateridae > Sinopyrophorus > Sinopyrophorus schimmeli. The sequence continues at coordinate 2,192,467 of JARFIZ010000325.1, forward strand.
AAAAGTGTAGGTATCGCCCAAGATTATTAAATAAAAATTGGGTTTTATGTATTCAAAGGTCTTTAACGGTTGCGTGTAATTATTCCAAATCACTCTCATTCTGAGGTTGTCTTCGAATTCCGTTTTCGTTGGCTTTATAATTAAATTAAAATCGTATTCCGGAAGATGCTCTTTGATTTGATGAAAACATATTTCGTAATCTGTTAATTCTGAATTCTCTTCTAAGTCCAAAAAAGCGTCGATTTCAATCAATAAAAATGATCCCAAAAGGATTTTGATTAGAAACATGGTTCTAATGTAAAAGGTGATCGTCGAAGCTTTTAACAAAATATAACAGCCAGAAACGCAATTTCCTTTTATAAATTGTATGATTTTATCAAATTAATTAAACTTAGAAAATAAAAGTTTAACGATATACATAAATGTAAAACTAATGAGTCTCATAGCAAACTTATTAAAAGCATAAATTTTAAACTAGTTAAAGATAAAACTAACTTTTAATGTATCTATAAAAATATTAAACTCAAATTACCATTGACTTTGAACTGAAAAAGTAATTTTGGCAACAATGCATCCTTATATTTAACCGATATTTATAGTATTTAACCTAACTTTTTAATCATGTTTATTATGATACATAATGTTTATTTAACAACGCCCACGGCATAGTTTAATCGCATAAACGGTAAGAATTAAAACCATTGATGTCAAATGATTCAGCTTAACATTGTTCACTCTGCAACTAACTGAGAGGCATAAAAATGGGTAAGTGTTTTTCAATATCGAGCATAATCAGAATTTTACATTACACTATTGTAAGGTGACTCGGATATATCTTCAACACCACCAAAGAAGTCCAAAAAACCAAAGCAAAAGAGTCCTAAGATACAAATCCAAGAAGAGGATTCAACGGGAGACTTAATAATTGCCGATGATCTTAACACTGCATCTACATCTAATAAATCTAAAAGCTCCACGTCTAAACAAACAGCATCATCGAATACTACAAATAAGAAACGTAAGAAACGAGACAGTGCCACGTCAAGTGACGAGGAACGATGGTTGACTGCCATTGAATCCGGCAAATTGGAAGATGTCGATGACGAGTTAAAAAAAATCAAACCCAAAGACCCAGCTTTAATGACAGCCCGACAGAGAGCTATGTATGACCGTGGGAACGATGGAAGTCCTAACGCAGCAACACCAGCACTCATGTCCTTGCCCACAGGCTATAAAGTATTTTCATTTCTATTCAAAAATAAAATAATAACTAATTTTAATTTTAGGAGAAAGTAATGACAGCAGAGGCTATACAAAAAGCGGCTATTAAATCCCAAAAACGAAAACAACTCGCCGACGAAAAACGTGAAAAAGATAAAAAGAAAACGATGGATAGACTATTAAAGAAACAAGAAACAAAGACAAGCAAAACCACAAAACCTAAATCGACAAGGTCCACACAACCTTCCATTATTTATCAGCAGAACATAAATAAAACTACAATCACATTTCCAATTGGTATCGAATATCCTTTGAAAGCTCTAAAGATTGGACCCCCACCACCTAAGAAATACTGCAGTATGGGATGTGGAAACTTAAAGAAATATTCATGCTCCCAAACTGGGGCTGCTTTATGCAGTTTGGAATGTTACAAAAAAAACATTGCAAATAGAATTATATAAGATTTTATTAACCCGTTATGCACCAGTGTGCCAGTTGAAGACTGCCCATTTTTCAACAATTTTACTTGCATGGTAATTTAAGTATAGATTCCACAAAGTGTAATTTTATACGACTGTTGCATAATGTTTTATCATGATACAAATAAATGTTTACAATAAACAAAGTAACAATAAAAGATTTTCTTTTTAAATTCAAACTAAAAAGAAAATTGATAATTTAAATATGCATCCAAAGAAAATAGCCAAAAAAAGTATGAGAAAAATTTAAAGATCATTACAATTTTGTTATATGATTACTAATTTGTATTTTTTAAAGTAATATTTAAAATTATTTTTGGAAATGATATCCTGTAACCCGTTAGTTAATTTTTGAGACACGTTAACTAGAATAATCGAAACTTGTTACAAAATCGACTCAAACTTAAGGAAAACTACAAAATGAAACAATTGATGCATATGAATAATTAAATTTCTAAAGACAACTATACAATGTATCAAAAAACGATTTCTGTAAGTGGTAAATCTAAGAATAAATGAGAAAAACATTAAAAATGCGAAGGAAAAGTAATGGACGTGCCATCTCTTATCGCGAACGTAATTTAAATTATGTGAACACGCCTAATTTGGAGAGAATTGCCAGCCTGCTGAGATAGAATTAAAGTTTCTATGACAAATCATGACACAACTCTACTTTTCAAATGTAGACGGCAGAAAAAAATTTTGTTTAATTAACCGACAGTCCCAGCAATAAAAATATTAATTAAAACACTCTTTTCGTTAGATTTAGACAAAATGACCTATACTTTTTAGAGATTATTCCAACATTACGTAAAATTAGAAAAATGTAAGCAAAATACTTTTGAACGTACCGCGCGTACCCTGCGCCACCTACGAATATAAAGTAGTAGTAAATGTTCAATATGTTCATACGTCAGGAGAGATGGAGCTAAAATTTTCATTTTAACAAAACGTGAGTAAATTTGAATCAAAACTTTATAGATACATAATGTTAGGGAACCCCTAATCATTTTAAACAGTTAAAATATGGCGAAGGCCCCTTATTTCAATTATTTAGAGTGACGGTTGAGATTCGAAGTCCTCCATTAAGACGCTTGGCTTTTGTTTCCCTTTCTACTAGGCCGTTTATTTATCTGCAGCCTCTAATTTCTTATTTATTAACATGCTTTATATACAAAATAAATTGTTAAATACAACCGAGCATGAAGAAAGAAAAAAAAGCTTCCCAATTTTTTTGTACCTTTTTAGGTTAATCTACAGTTCAACAGCAAAGGTTCACACATCAACAAACAAAAATGGGCGAAGGCAGCAAACAAGTGCGTGTGGACAACTGGGGAATATTCTTCCTGCAGAGACTACAAATGTTTTTCAATAAAACAGACTATTGTGATCTGACACTACAATTCGAAGGGAATGTTCAGTTGAAAGTGCATAGACTAGTGATGAATGCATGCACCGAATACTTTCAGATGTTGGAACAGACTTGTGACATGATCGACGATGTTTTAATAATGCCTGCCGACCTACAAGCCGATGTGGTGCTACCCATTGTCAATTTTATGTACACCGGAATGTTAGAGTTTCATATGTCGCTATTCGATAAACTTCACAAAACTGCTAAACTTATGAATATAACAGTCTTAACAAAGCTTTTAGATGCACAGAAGGCACCTGTTACTACAACCACACCAAAATCTAATAAAAAGCAGTCCCAACATTGGAGTTCGCATGGTAAATATTTTCGTTACACATATATACGATACCAAGAATTTTCCTTATCATTATTGCATAATACAAATAACGGAACCTCATTTTTAAAAGTTAATAAGTATTTTCTATCTTCTTTGGTAACTATTACATACTTGTACATAAAATTTGATGTACCCTCTGTTGTATTTAATTTGTATTTGCTTGAAAAAAATGATGAGTGTTCTTTTTAAAAAGCGAGGTTATGTTTTTGTATAAACTTTTTCAAATTTAAAATCAAAGTGAAAATGACTTACCTTATTCTTGTAGGAGAAATAACCGTAGATTGGGGGGTACTTTCAGGCAGGAGCACTTCTTTTTCACATTATTTAATATTGCACACAAGTTAACTCTTCAAAAGTCTTTAAAATACTGGCGAAATCAAAATGTGTTACTCATTCCATATCAGTTTTGGAAAAAAAACTGATACGACTATCGATGGGTATAAGGTCATTTTATTATGGAATATTTTACCTAAAACCGAAAAAGAACAGATTAGAATTGCTTTAAACAAGTTTTAAGTTATATAAATGACTTATTTTTAAAAGCGCCCCAATTTCAAAGTTAAATTTGTGACAACAAAGACAAACTTTAAATTATAGATCAAGAGTAAAAATTATTCTCAGATTTCGTAGTACGTGAAAAAATTGTCGAACCATTTTCGTAGAGAGGCAAAACGAAATTAACTAACTTTGTTTTAGGTAAAAAGTCGTCTACAAGAGCAGCGGACCCCGATCTCCCAGCACCTTTGCCCGGAAGAAAACTGCCAGTATGGAAACGCAAAAGTGCCCCCTTAGCAATGCCCCACTCGTTAATTTCCCATTATTCGCATTACTCGGAACCGAAAAGAAACGTGCGAAGCGAATCTCTCGGCTCCTTCGATAACAAACCTAAGCCTACGCGATTCGAGTGGCCCGAAGAGGAGCTCTCATCGATGAACATGTTCGATGGAGGTTTCAACGAAATTTCCTACACGAGCAAACCTTTATTGACTCAGGACGACGAGCCTCGTCCTAGCACATCATTCGATAGAATCAAAGAAACGCCAGACAATAATAGACGCGCCCCCAATTATAACAACACTGTAATCAACATCGAAGAGGTCAAAGATTATGTGAAGGAACAAAAAATTCGATCCAACATGATCGATGACGACGACGACGACGAGAATATCGATAATGATTTCAGTAACGATTTTAATGATAAGAGTAACTCGAGTCAAGACTCTCTGAAGAGGAAAATGAAATCAGATCCGTCGTCGATGAAGAAGGTTCGCTTTAGTGTTAACGAAAAAGAGAATCAGTTGAGAACGTCGAAGATTAATATAACACCAACCGGTAAGACTTCGGATGTGGATCACACAAAATTAATATCAGAAGTATTAAAAAAATATCCTAACTTGGTGAAGAAAAATAAAAATATAAGACTGAAGATATTGGCTAAGAATAGTAACTCTCCGATACCTCAGGTGTATGAGAGTAAGCGAAGCACAGCAGCCAAAGTCGCAAGCTTATCGAGTAACAAGAATAATAGGGTCTTGAATGAGCAAAATGATGACGATGGGCCTTGGAAATGTGTCAAATGTAGCACATCGGAGGAATCGGTCGAGTTTGTATTGTATTATTTGTATCGAAAGCATATGACTGATGTTCACAATGAGAAGTTTGATCCTCGCATGTGTAAGTATTGCGGACGGCAATTTTTAAAGAACAACCTTTTGATGTATCACCAATACACGAAACATGGAGTTAAACCTCCGATAGCTTATAAATTCCCAAAATGTGATCAATGCCCCTACATTTCCCTTAGCGAAGCTCTATTGATACGGCACAAAGCAAACCACACCAAATTTGAACTGAAATGTTCCGAATGTATGGTTACATTCAAAAATCAAATGGCTCTCAATTTGCATATGGAAATAATAGGACATTCCGGAAAATCAGGCAAGCCCAATTACGAATGTCAATATTGCACAAAGAAATTCTCTTCGGAGGACGTTCTCTTTGCGCATATCCGTCTCAACCATCGCGACGATGCCAGAAGGGATGGCATCGTAAGCATCGATGAATCCATCGACTACGACGACGACAGCCAAGAACAAATACAAGAAATAGTGGAGGAAGAAGAAGTTGAGTATATCACATCCGAAATTGAACCAGATGTGCTAGCAAAAGAAAAAATTAAAATCTTATCGGATGTTAAACTCCCGACCATGGAGATGCAAGAGCAAGAAGGCATGGACCAACAAACCATCGCATTAGAACCGAGTTCAGAAGCTGAGGCTCTTAGTAATGTCGCCAGTGGCATTGCCACAAGCTTGGGCTTGGTCGACGTCGTTGTTTTAGACGAAAATCAACAATACATCCTACGAACTGAAAATGAACAAGGCATTCCAGCTGGAGGGTCTGAATATATCATCCCCGATTTACAAGACTCGCAAACTTACACTACGGCACAACAAGTTAGTAGTTTTCCCGAATTTGCTGGGGTTTTTTTTTTAATAAGTTGACCGACTTTTCGAATTGACTCATATTAAATTATGTCTCCAATACAATACAAACTTTCTGAAGCAACTTTGAAAATTTTAAACCGGTGATTTAATTGTATTCATTATTTCTAACAATTCTATTCAATTTTGAATCAATTTTTTTAACCTGAGAATGATTTATTAATAATTAAGTTAATAATATAATAATAAATAAAATTGTGTTTTAGGTGATCACATCGGAGCAAAATGTTATAAGCCAATCGATCCTCCAAAACTCAGATATCGGATCGACCGATGAATTGGTAATGGTCTTAACCGATCACGACTATGGCGATGGTAACAACGAAATAATGAACACCGACAATTCTAACATAGTAGTTTTATATTCACATCCCATCGAAGGGCAGGAAAACCAATTTATAACATCTCAAGGCAATCTTATGCTAACATCGCAAGCCGGATTAATCGAACTAAGAAATAACACAATTGTAACGACGAGTGGCCACAGTTTCATTGCGAGCACTTCGGACGCATCGGACAATACACACATAGAGTCGATAGAAATGATTCAAAGAGAAATCAACAATCATCCCGACATTAAAAATCAAATACAGATCGTTAACGAAATAAAAACTAATTTAGTCGATGAAAACTCGACTAGTTCTGTGCCACAAATAGCATCGAGTAATCCTGAAGAAAATCCTCCACAAATTAGCATTATGGAAGCTGAAAATATTCCTTCGGAAGAACCAAGTCAGGTTGATCAATTACAATTTAACGAGGCATCCGAAGTCATAAGTGAAAACCAAGAAAACTCGACGGAAGAACTTCAAAATGTTGAAAGCACACCGCAAGAACCAGATAATGTAGAATATGCTAAAATTGAAACTGACGTAGATTTAAATCAAGAGCAACTTCAACCAGAAGCTATGGAAATTCAGGTACATAAGTAATAATACTGGGTGCTCCAAAAGTAAGGGACCAAATTTAAATGGTAGATGAAATTCTGAGAAGAAAACTCCTGTGGCGTTTTCGCACTTGATGCACAAGTACTAAGTCATTAATTAACTTCGATAGCCAATCAGAAGCAAGCTATAGTCTCGGAGAGAGCAGTAAAGTAAAATTTGGTCCCCCACTATTGAGACACCCGATATATTAAAAAATATTACTAACTCAGTTTTTTTTAATACGTAGCCCAATGAACCACAACTCATGGATGAATCTGAACCGATGGAAGTAAACCAAGATGAAACAAAAACGGAAGAAACTCCAATTATGCCCCCACAAGAAGAAGAATCAGAAAATATAAATGACGAAGCCAAATCAGAACAGCCTCAAGAGTCGTTAGAAGCAACCGAATTAAACTCTTCCCCTGAAACAGAAGAAACTGAACCTATTAAAGAAACTATTCCAAATCTCACAACAGAGGAAGAAGAAATTACTATTGAGCAATCTTTATCTCAGCCAATTCCTGAAAGTAATGCCGAAGCTCAAATTGAGGAAACCCAAGCGCCCATGGCAAATAAAGACGAAGAAGTAGTGAACAACTTTGATTCACATTTTGAAGAAAAACGTATAGAAGACGTTTCAGAAGAAAATTCGCGTTCTGAAGAGACTCTCGAGTATGAGAACTCTTGTGAAAAGTTGTCGATGATTGACAAAAGTGCGGAGGAAGAAGAAAATGAAAAAATTCCAGCGATTGAGGATGATGTGTCGCAAAATAGTCCGTCGTCAAACAAAAAAACTTTTATTTCGAGTAATTCGAATCAATCTGCTAAGAAAATCTTAGAAGATTGGGATGATACCGACTCTCAACAATCTGAGAGCAAACAAGAAGCGAATGTTAATAAGATTATTGACGAATGGGATGATGATGACGATGATAAAAAAATATAATATAATAACATTGTGGTAGCAATTAAAATATAACGAGCTCCGATTATTATTAGTTTATCGAGAAAGAACTTATTGAATGTTTGTGTACATCGTAGAGCGCGGCTTGTTTGATTTATTTAATTTAAAAAAGAATCATTATTATTTAAAAGCCATATATATAAAAGAATAATATTGTTTTTGTGATATATTAATTTAAAAAATCGTATTAATACACAAGTTCAAAAACAAAAAAAGAAATATATATATACCTTTACAAACTGATTTGAAATGAAGCCAAAGGTGGATTTGCCAATACAACGTGCTGTATTTTCTTTTAAATACCCCTTTTTGATTTGTTTTTAGTATTTTCTTTAAATTGTCTTTAAGTGTACTTGTTATAACATAAGTCAAGTGTATTTAATATAATTTTTTAATTTATATTTAAGATTTTACTCTGTCAGCTTTACTTGCATATATCAAAAAATCATGATTAATCTTCGTGATTCAAATTTAAAAAGGTATAAGGTATTGCGCTGTACAAAAGCTGAGGATATCTTTTTTGTTTAATTTTAAATCAGGGGTGTCTTAAATTATTAAAACGTAACATTTAGCTCCGTAATAGAATGATTACAAAACACTACTTTTATAATTTAAGACAACCTGCACAAAAATGTACTGATTATTTGAAATATTTTAAATTTTATAATGGATACAAACATGTTTACTAATAGTTTGATAGCTGAATAAAAAATTATACCAATTTATGCATATTTTAAAAAACCTATCAACTCAATTCCTCGTAAAAAATATTAAATGAAGTACTTATATTTTACATCTTTATATATACGCTTTGATTTTTACAAATACTAATTAAAATCCACTTACATATTTCAATTTAAAGGTCCTCTTTCAAGAGAAATATCTTCGAAAGAATTGTCCAATAATCGCTCCATTCTTTGTGCTAAACTCTGTTCAATATTTCCTTTAGCTACAAAACCCGTGTGGCATATAGGAATAAATTGCTGTTGCAACTTCACACATTCTAAATATTTAACGACATCAACCTTTAAAGTATTCCAAAAACTAAGAAATAGGATCGGCGATGTATTATTTTTTTTAAATACAATCGTTCCATATGCTTCGATTGTCTCACCATTTTTGGGGTAATTAGTGTGGTGATTACACTGCAGCAATATTCTAGTTTTTGATTTATTAAAATCCAATTCAGTTAAATAGTGTTCGCGATAAGACACTTCGTTGTAAATTCCAATTAGCTTTATATTAGGATTAACAGGTTCAAGATTTACAGTAAATTTTAGTATGTCTTCAAGTTCGTAATAGGCATATGGCATGTGGCACACATCAATTAAGTCAGGTCTGTGCACGGTCGCTTGTATTTCGTTTCTTTTAACTTCAAAATTATGATAATCGGATTTAGTAGTTTCAAAAGTGACCGTCTCTTGCGATAATACGTATTTTGCAGTTTTAGATTGGTTAAATGATATAGTAGGGCTGTTTTCTGGCGTTGGTGGTATGTCTGAATCAAAATCAGTATCACTATCTATAACAGAGGCCATGTATTTAGTTTTAATTATTTTCCCAAGGTCTAGGACCACGAATTTGTTCCCAATTATCTATATCTAAGTCTTTGATTTTCTCATATTGAGCTTCCAATGTTATTTCGTTTCGTTCGGCCAACTGCAATCCTTCTTTCTTTAATTGCTCGTGATCTAAAGTGTTTACTTGCGTTCCGTATTTATACCTACAATACAATGTGTATGTTTAATAACTTACATAATTCATTTCAAAATCTGAAGGAGTAAAATAACAGAAAATAAAAATAGGTTTAAAATTGATATACCTGAGTTTTGAAAACTGTTCTAAATAAAAAGAACCACCTAACACTAAAACGAAAAATGGAATACCCAATCTAACAAACTTATTCTTTCGAATTTGATTAATTTTAATCCAAACAGAACTCATGCTTCAACCACAATCTTCAGTTGTAAAAGTGCAACCAATATGACAACAATAAAACCTAAAATAATACGCAGTTTTTCACTTTCGAAGGTTGCCATTTGTTACTTTGACATTTAATACTTTTATTCACCTTTTTAGTGCTAATTTTTATCATTAATGAATTATTCTTACATAAAAAATGGAAATAATTCAAGAAGATAATGCGATGGTCGAAAAAATATTAAACGATATGTACAACATAATTTCCAACGATCCCGATTTGTAAGTACTCGTTCTTGTTATTTACAAGTTTCACACGAATTTTATTTCAGGAACGAATTTTGTATTATTCCATTAAATGAAAATAAGAATAAATCGCCTGTTTTATATGAGGAACATAGTTTAGGTTTGGAATCTTGGTGCGTGAAGTACATTTATAGATACCTCTACACTGAATTGTTTAAATTACGACATTTACTAAAAAGAAATAGATTGCCACCTCAACGAGTGGAAGAAGTCAACAAACACCTCATAGGAGCTTTATTAATACATCCGGACATAAGCACTTTCTGGAATATGAGACGAGAGTTAACCGAACAAGAAAACTCGAATTTAGATAAGGAACTACTATTAACTAAATTAATTCTATCAAATAAGTCTAAATCAAATGAAGCCTTTGCTTATCGCAAATGGATCTTAAGTAAAATAATCAAAAACAGTTGTAAAGACAACGTAAATTCTACAATGTTAATATTAGATAAAGAATTTTGTTTGAGTGAAATGGCTGCTGAGAAATCGCAAAACAATTATCATGCATGGACTCATAGGATATGGTGCTTTGAAAATGTTTTAAGGAATACCAATTTACCAGAATATTTAAATTTAATATCAGATCAATTAGAGTATTCTATAAAATGGATCAACACTCACGTCTCCGAACATACTGGCTTCCATTACAGGCAATATTTATGCAAGAGTATTTTAAAGAACACCCAAAGATCTAGCATGTACGATGTTACATATCACTGTTATATTGAACCATTCGTAGATATTAAATTTTGGAATTGCAACGACACGAGTAATTTAAATATGTTACTAGGAAGAAGAGAGTTTGTTGTAGCTAATCGTAATCAAGATTCGTTAAGATGTTACAACTATGTTTATTTTATTACCGTTTTACTATCGGATCTCTTTTTGTTTATCGAAAAGCTGAATAACGTATTTCCGAATCACGAATCAATATGGTACCATCGTAGATTTGTGTTATTTAATTTATTACATACTGCCTATGAGTACCATAACATAACATGGAAACGTAACACAGCAGTGAAAGAATCCTCATTAATAATCAGTATCGATTTAAATATAACTAGCAGTAATTTGGATGACGTCGAAGAAAATTTAACTTTACAAGAAAACGGAGAGAAGTCTCCCAAGTTACTAAAATACGAATTAGATAAAGTACAAAACTCATATTTATATAAGTTACTAGTTGAAACTGAACAAAAGTTTATCAAAAATAATAGTTCGGAAAGTTGTAGTGATGTACAAAAAGAGTTAGCTAAAAAACATCAAAAATGGTTGAAATATATTTTATGTTTTAATATAAGTTAAAAATGAAAAGTATTTTATATAATTATTAGTTTTAATTAATTACTCTGTAAGTCTTCAATAAATATTGTGTAGAAATGCTTGTCGTTATTGCAAATTTAAAGATATATTGTACTTTAATTTTAATACTCTCATTATTAAAAAAATCCTTTCGTAAATATTAAAAGTTGACTTTGAATTATAGTTGATTTGTTAACTGGTTATCCAGAAATTTTTAATAAGTACCTACAACAACACTTTGTAAATAGTTATTGATAGTTGATTATTTCATAGGATTTGTGGTATTTCAAGCATTCTTTCTTTCAAATTGTTTATTAACAATTTGTGACTATTTCTTTATAACATTAAATCATCACATAATAATTACAATCCACTAACATTCTCTGCACACATCTTATTTTTTTGATTTTGGTTTTACCATAAAATATGTAATAAGAAGTCCGACAGAAGCGTACGTTGCGATTGCAACCTGTTAGAAATACCGAATAGTATAATTATTGATAATAAAAACAAATAAAGAATGTTATTGTATAAACTTAAAGCATGGACTAAAAATGAAAAGAAATAGAAAACTTACATTTGCTCGGCCTCTCTGTGTTACACCATTAAATATTTTGCTTATTCCAGTCAGTTTGCTTGCATCAACTGAATCTCCTGCCATGATCTGAAATAATAAATATTAATCGTTAGTACAACAATTAATCTATTTTATAATAATTACTTTAAAGAATTTAGATTATATAATTGAGGAACAAGTAGTATGTTTTCTAACCTCACACTTAAATGATAATTTCTTCTTTACCCACATTTCTACCTCCACACTCAAATTTCAAAATTTACACTTGTAAATATAATTTAATTTGTTTAATTACATTTTGGACAAGACTATGGCAATAATCAAAAATTAATAATTAAAGAATTTCTTTCCTCCCTTATAGCTGTAATTTTGACATAATCTAAGAATATTATTTCTCAGCAGGATCCGGAGCTGGCGAAAATTTCTTATAAAGATAATATACTGCAATTCCCGAATAAGTGGCAATTGCTACCTGAAATTAATTAAATACGCAATCAAAATATTAAGATAATTAAAAAAATTACATTAGCTCGTCCTTTAACCGTACGATTGTTGAAGTACCTCGTAAAACCCTTTAAATTAGGATCATCATGAGGAATCTCATCGCCAGCCATAAAAAAAATCTAATTTCAAAAATGACAGCATAGAAAGCTCACGTGTTAAATTTTTTTTACAATGTCCAACAAAACAAGAGAAACCACAAAATAAGCAGTCTTTATAAATGTAACATCGAAAGCTTCAATAGTTTATTGAATATAATGCTTTGCAATATTATTTCAAATAGTTAACACTTAATCGTAAATACATGAAAAGCAGTTTAATAAAATATACAAAAAGTTCTTCGTTACTAGCTGCTCTCATGTTAAATGCAATTTACAACTTGATTTAATCTTAAATTGATGGCAATTGCAAAAATAATCTCTTAATTACTTGTTGATATACTTTGGTTTATGATTATTACTTTCAATTATCTCAAATCCGGAGTGAAATTAATCCAAAAGTTAAAAAAAACATTTCGTAACGACAAATACAAAATAAATTACATAAAACAAAATTAATTTTTTTCTTTAATAAAGAATAATTACCCTAACAAATAAATATCGAAATAAATAACTATAAATGATTTGATTAAAACCAAAATATCAAAATTCCATTTTTAATAACTGTTCGTGTATGATTTGTTCTTTTACGATAAATTGACTTCGGTGCACTTCAAATCTACATAATTTAATAAGCTTTAGAACTTTTAAAGTTAAGCTTTGAATAAACAATTAGTACTTTTGTTGATTCCGTAAAAAATTTAATCAACTACGAGAAACACCTAAAAGTTATCAAAATAAGCACACCTACATACAGACAGATATTCGAAATGAAGTGTTTTATGGACGGGAAGTTTATAATGGTTCATGACTAGCAATACTATCCATTTCTGGATCGCTTTCGGCATCTGAACTCGAACTAACAGCCATATCTCCAGCCATCGCAACCCTAGCATATTCATCTGTATCGATTGACTTACAAAAGTGTATTGCATATTTCAATTTTTCTTGAAGCACAATCTACAATCAGAAAATTATATCCCATCTTAAACCAAAATGAAAATCAAAGGATCGATTTACCTTGCAAGAATACCTTGGCATTTTTAATAAAAAGAAACAGGTGTAACTCTCGGGCAAGAAGTAATCCGGCGGACTATATTTGTCCAAAACTTGTATAACAAAATCTCTTCCGCGAAAGTCTGCTATTGTTCGTGGTAAACGCGTACGTCCCCAAACGAATCGTAAGAATAGGGAACGCTCTTGATTTGAAAATTCCTCCATTACTTCCCAAAACCATTGTATCAGAGGAGCGCTACTGTCTACCCCTAAAAATACATTTTTAAGTTAAATTTAGAAGGAAAACCAAATGAGACGATTAAACCTTTATACGTAGCCACCGACTTTAATAAAGTTAGTGGAATGTCGGGAGATCCGCAAACCATAGTCTCTAATTCATAGGCATTAAATAAAGACAGCAAAGGAACGGGCACTACCCTAGATAATCCATCGCGTAGTGCTTTAATTTGTTCATCAAATTCGTGCAATCTGTGCGATATGAATTAATAATAAAAATCGTTGAAAGTAACAACGAGATTTTACCTAAAATTAAGAGCGAGTCGTACATATTCTAAGCGATTTTCGTGAGTGATTCGTTTATATTTGGTGCTTAATGGAACATCGGTTCCGCATGAAGAAGGAGTGGAGAACGGCATTTCCAAATTCTGAAAGAGGCGTTCGTCGGGTGCCATATCACGGATGCAGAGCAACCCCGGGACGTAATCGCGATCCATTTCAGTCAAATCGGCTGGTGTTAACTCCAAGCCCGCTAAAAGCTTCCACATGGGCTCCGCTAAATTGACACTTAATGGCGATCCGGTTCTAATAGCTATTCCCATAAGCACTCCTACAATGAAACATTAGCAAATGCTCTATTTCAAAAATCAATAGAAAAATTTACCTAAAAATCTAAGCATATTTAATTGTAAACAAGATTTGGCAGTAGGATTTACTAGAAAGCAGTCTCGATTAGTTCCAGCTTCGTCTCTACCGTTTGGGGTAGGTATTAGAAGAGGAAGAGATCCATTTTGTAATTCATCGCACATCTCTGCTATGCTTTCGCTGTAGCCTCCACCGCAATCGTCGACACTTTCACCTAAAAACGAAATTTTTTTTATGTCTTAGGTGCTATTTAATTTAAAAATAAGTTTTACCAATAAATTTAACTTTCCAAACTCGATGAGGTAATGATAGAGCTTCGGATGTGAGAAGAGGTAATTTTGAAACCATTTGCCCGAATACAGATTTCATCCCGTCGACGCCAGCAAGACCTCCTGCTTTTCGGGAACGTTTCACTTGTATTCGATTTAATTCGATAACAGGTCCATGTTGTTTATCTCGGACCATCGTTGATTGGACTACCTACAAAGCATTAATGTAATTTCTCACTAACGAGATTTAAAAAACAACAGACCTTCCTAAAGGTTGCTTCTTTTATGGAATATACGAGGATGTTGCGTAAATCTGATAACGACCCATTTCCAGTTATGGGAAACATGGAAATGCAGGGACAAATCAGTTCAGCGAAGTGATGAAGCAAAATCAGTCTCCGATGCAATACTAACATTGGAATGTCTCTTAGAAGATCATATTCTAGAGGAGCTTGAGCCGGGAGCCTTGCACAAGCATTGGCGTTATTTATTGACCACGCTAAAGTATGGGCTGAGCCACACGCAACATTTGTTATTTTCTTTCCCTAAAAAGGAGTTATTAATTGACGATTTAATGTGTTTTATTATTGAATTAATTTTACTTGTAAAGATGAAACTAAACGAGGTCTTTGGATGGCATTTGTTGTTCCATCTCCGAGTTGGCCTTCGTCATTGTCACCCCAAGTGAAGACCTCGCCCTCGTCGGAACAAGCAACGCAATGCAAAGAACCTGTTGCTATACTAATTATTCTTTTTCCTTGGAGAGCAGCGATTTTTCTAGGCCTTCGGACGTGGTCATCTGTGCCATGACCAAGTCTGTGATAATCGCCTTTTCCCCTAAAAGAATTTATTTTATATTAAGATATCTTTTACAATATTATATTAATTTTACTTTAAAAAAATTATATAAAATTAAGCACAACAAATGTAGTTTTAAACAAATTCAAAATGTCAGATTACTGTAGATTTTCTAACATTGAATTCCTTTTAATCTTCCATGTATTAGGTGGGGTATAACTAACGTGAACAATTTTTTTTTTGTTAAAACGGGACTGTTGGTATTCGAGCTTAAAACCGAGTGTGCACATTCGAGCTCAAAGTGGCACATTCCGATCTCGGGAAAATGAAGCGCGCCGCTCCGCGTCGCGCTTCATTTGCCTCCCTCGCTCGGAAATGTGCCACTTTTCGCTCGAATGCGCACATCCTCGTATTTATTATATTAGTATAATTTACCGTGCTCTCCTTCCAATCAAACATTTTAATTTAAATTAGTAATATCGATTTTATATTCGAAAAACGTATTTACCATAGCAATGAGTGGAAGGGAGCGAGAAAATACGATAATCTTGCCAATGCAAGTGAGAGGGAACGATAAAAATTATTTAATTCATTTTTCGTGTAATTGATTGGTCTAAATTTTTGCGAATCATTAAGAAATTGCCGTGAAATTAATTTGTATTTCAATAAGGAAGCAAGAATGAAATTTTTGTTAAGTTTTCTTAATATTTGATATCGTAATAGACACGTGTCATTGGAATTTAGTACTGAAGAAAAAACTCAATAGTTTATAAGTTGAAAAAAAGTTAAGTTTTTGTATTTTATTAATCCCTTGACATACAAAAAAAACCGAATTTGATGAGTCCGAAAAAACTATTAATTTGGCTCAACTTAACTGTTATGAGGATACACAAATAACATAAAATAAATAATTAATAGTTTTAAAATATTTTGAAATATGTAGACCAGTGTTTCCCAATCTTTTTTTAACATTCCGCACCTAAGTCATTCTAAAATTTTGATGCATATAATATATAACATATAAATATTTTTTTATATTTAAAAATTGAATTATTCCATAAATGAAGCCTAATTACAACTTGTTCAACATACAAGATTTAGGTTTTAGCAAGAAATCAGTAGAAAATTATTAAGAAAAAAAAAACAATAAGTAATTTTCAAAACATAAACTAAAAAATATTTTTATAACGATAGCTCGAATTTTGGATAACGCGAATTATTTTTAGTTTCTCTTCAACTTCGACCTATCGAGGTTTGACTGTATTTAATTTTATAAATTTAATATTTCTGAACAATTAAGATAATTTATTTATTTAGTTTTCTCCAATATTAATTTTATTTGAGTAAATTAATGATCTTCAAAGTTTTTTGAAAAACCACAAATTCTGTATTTACTCTATTTGAGTTTTCTGAAAATACATAATAATTTTTTCATCAAAATTTCCTTTTAAATTTACCGAATAAAGTTTTGTTTTATTCAATTTGTATTATACAAAAAAAATTGATAATTAAAAGTTTCTAAAGTTCTTAAATGTATTTTAAAAATTTTCCAAGTTATTAATTTATTTAATTTGAGTTGTCTAAAAACTTAAAATAATTTATTCTTCGAGTTTACTTTAATAATTTTGCTAAATGTTTAAAACTGAATTTCATTCTATGTAAAAAAAACCGGTGCATGTGTTTATGTACGCACATTAGAAGTAATACTTCTTTGGCACGACTAAATTAAATATAACAACGCGCTATGTTGCGCTTGTGTATAGCTAGACCAGTGGTTATCAAACTATATGTTACTGCGCCTGTCGTTTTATTTGAATACATTGCTATTTCCTTTTTAAATCCAAAAAGTAATTTAAACAAATTGAGTAAATACGAAGATGTGCGCGTTCGAGCGAAAAGTGGCACATTTCCGAGCGAGGGAGGCAAATGAAGCGCGACGCGAAGCGGCGCGCTTCATTTTCCCGAGATCGGAAATGTGCCACTTTGAGCTCGAATGCGCACACTCGGCTTTAAGCACACTTTACAAGAATTAATTTACTCTCTGACAATTCGCAATTAAATATTACAGAATTATATTAATAATAAAATTCCCAAATCGCCAATTTTGTGCCTTTTAACAACCTTTTTCGGAACATAAAATTGAAGACAGTTCTTGACGTCTTAGAGACGTCATTGTATGTCAAGGAGTTAATAACAGTCTATTCTAATCCATAAATAGATGTGTTTTACTTAAACCTATTCATTATTGGTGATTAAAACATATTTCTTATCATTTAACTGTCATAAAGTACCATTTTGTGGATTTTATTTCATTTTATTATCGGGGTATAGCAAACCCCACCTAGTATGGCATGTGACATTTAGTCACCTAGTATGGGAAGGTTAAGTGAATTATTAACTCTCATATTAGACAAATGCAAAAGCATTTTTAATATACATCTATAATTTTTTTAGCTCTTGCCAAAATTAGTGCGTTTTTCTAAATGTTTTTCAAAACAATCTCTTGAAGTATATTTACCAAGTATAAATGCTTCCTGATCTTGTTAGAGCTACCGAAAATTGTGATCCACATTCCACTTTGATCACTCCAAGTCCTGCTAAGCTCTCTATCTTCATTGGTACTTTACAACCATCTGATCCCCCACGTCCTACAATTTAATACGTTATTTTGTGCATAAAAATATTATAAGTAAACTGAGAATTCAAAGGCTTAAAAACCAATTTTAAAAAACTATCATACTCAAAATGGTATAAGTTTGGTTTTTCATAAATAATAATAAATAGACCAATGGATCTAGTTTTCCACCTTTTCCTCTTTTTGCTCTATTTTTCTCTAAACGTCGCAATTCTAATCCAAACTCTCAGAAAAACTAATATTTATAAATCCGAACGCTCTTAAAATTGTATGTACTGCATCAAATGCAAATTATAACTGATTTACCCAATTTTCCATAGTCTCCATCGCCCCAAGACCAAACGTTGTCGTCGTCTGTGATGCACAAAGTTTGAGCATCGCCTGAACCACAAGCAACATCAATCACGCGATATCCCAATAATGCTTCAACCTACAATTAAAAACAATAATCTTAAATGAGACCACAACCGTAAAACGATAGAAATATTACAAGTTTAGGTTTAAGCTGATCTTCGCTATCTCCATGTCCTAAGCGACCGTATCGACCTTTGCCCCACGTGAACAATTGTCCCGAACTTGTAATTGCTGCAGAATGAGCTCCACCGCATGCAATGTCTACAATTTCATACCCTTGCAAAGCCTCCACTAACTTAGGCCGCTCACAACCGCTACAAAAATTACAATAATAGATAATACATAAAATATCATAATAAATTCCAAGTATGTCCACATTATACCTTCTACTTCCATGTCCTAATTTGCCATCATCCCCTTCACCCCAAGAATAAACATCGCTATCCGCAGTCAAAGCTAAACAATGCTTCCCCCCAGAATTAACGGCGACTTTCTTAATGAAAATGTGTTGAATGGATTCGATTAAAGTTGGAACTAAAACTGAATCAGAACCTCCGATTCCCAAACGGCCACCTGCACCGTATCCTAAAATTAATTAAGTTTATTTCAAATAAAGTATTTTTTCGGTTCAAGTCAACCTGTGGCGTAGACCTTTCCATCGGCCGTAATGGCGATTAAAGTTTGTTCGCCACCAGCGATTTGAACTGGTCGAAGGCTGGATAAAGCATCACAGGTTGTTGGTATTTTAACTTTGGCCCCTTCTATTCCTCCTAATTGTCCTCTGTGATTATGTCCCCAGCCGTAAATCGTTCCTGAGCCGCCCCAAGAAAGTGTCCAGTCTTCGGGCCGTCTGTAATTTACAATAAATTAGACATTTCCTATTATACTATTTTGAAATTAAAGGTTTACCTGTTTAACCAAACGAGAAGTTGCTCGTCTTGTTCTTTTCTAAAGAGATCGTGCTTTTCGTGTTCCCACAGCTCTTCGCAACCTTCCGGTGTGATGGCTGCTAATTTTTTTCTTACTTCTTGACTAAAATTATGAGGAAGTAACGTGCGATGTATTAAGGCCTTAGCAACTCTAGCTGCGTGACAGTATCGCCTAAACCAAGACCATTTGTGATTATCCACAAGACCGATCATTTTATCCAATTCGAGATCGCAAGCCAAGGCAATTAAGACCTAAAAATCAAATGTAAATGAACGAAAGGATTAGAAATTTAAAGAAATACCTTAAAGAAATCGGAATGCATTAAATGTAGACCAGCACGAACTGATACTTCTTCGTATTCGTATTGTCTTAGTAAAGCTTGGGGTAGCTCTTCGAGCAGACTTCCTAAAGCTCCATCGGGGGCCCGGAGCTGTTGCAGTTGAAGACCAACAATGGCTTCTTTCCCATTTATCGGTGTTAGTAGTCGGTGAAGTCTTTGCAAAGCCCACATCCGTTGAGAAGATGCTAAAATTATTTTTTTATTAACCAAAGGCAATTTTATTAAAATATTTAGATTAGAACTTACTCAAAAAACTAAGTTGTGAGCAAGCAGCTAAAGCTGTAGCTAAACGTGAAATTAATGCCGCATCGGCCGCAGTATAAAGTTGTGCATCAAGCAAGCACATAACCATATCCATCGAAGGCTGACTAAGGACAGCCCGATCTGATCCCAATTCTCTGGGGCTTTGAGTGGACATAACGGGATAAACGGTAAACTTCCAACCCCATCCATTAACCGAGCTATCGCTTGTAAAAGACCAATGCAATTCGTCTCCTATAAATTTTAATAAATTGTCCATCAAACCTGAGGCACTTTTAAAATAAATATACCAGGAATTCGAAGTTCTGATGACCAATCAGCCCATTCTCTTCCCGAACGAGTGGCGACAACTCGTCCTGAACAATCTGTTATTTGTAGAGGATCGTGCCTTCTTTCGGTCGAACAACGTCTATCAAATTCTATTCTTAAAGCATCGGCTCCTGGCAAACGCACGTGTCCTACAATTTTAATTAATTAATTTTTGTTTTAATTTAAGAAACTGATTTAAACCTCTTAGGGTTACATCGTCGATGTAGGGGTGGCTCGATTCTTGTACGACAGGATGGGGTATCAAAGATAGGGTGTGCGTATTGCTTGCTGTGTCTTCCAATTCTGTTACACAGATTTCTAACAACATGGCTCCTATGCTGCTGTTGGCACAACCAAAAACTATAAAAACATTTAATCAAAAAAATGAAAATTATTCGAAAAATGAATGTATACTTATAAGAACTGAAGACAATATTTCTCTGGCCTGCAAATCTTCGATTCTTTCGGCAACAGCAAGTTTAAGCAAATCGACCAGGAGTCTGGCATCGCTTTCGGTCAAAAGGGAAGTAAATTCGTCCAATCCTGCTGCGTCGCCTTCCCCAACGACCTGGTTAAAAAAATTTTAATTGAATATTTTTTTCGAGCAATTCATATTGTGATTTTAAATAGGAAAATAAATTGTTTATTTTTTAGAACCATTTTTACCAGTTTTTTCTACTGAAATTGCAGATTGTTTTTACCATTATTATCGGGGCTTCGAACCCTTATATTTATGGTTTATGGAGATAGTCGCCACGACAGGTTTTACTGTACTTCAAAGATACTCGATGAATTGGCACAATAATAAAATATAACTAAACGTTTATTTAAAATAATAATAATTAAGTGTAGGTATAGTAATTAAATGTAAGGTAGCTGTCCCAAATATGTTATGTGACAAATGTTTCTATTACATGTATGATATGTCCTAATAAGGCCCACTAAAAATCCTCGTAGGCCTTATTTGTAACATATTCAGTTTTAAGTTTATTTGAAAATAATAATGTTCTTACAGACGCAGACAAATAATTTTATTGTTCAAGAAACTGTTTAAAGATAAAGATAAAAAAAACCTAACTAAAAGTTGTTAAAAATTTACAAGTCAATTTTTATTAAAAATATTAAATTATAACCAAATATTTTATTATTTTAAGTTTAATAACACTAATAATAATTTAATATAAATATAATAATGATTATTAAAATTGATATTAAGTTGATTTATATATAAAGAAATCCTTGGGCCTTATTGGGACATAGGTGCCCCAATAAGAGCCAACCGACATATTTTTTATATTTACTCAAGGTTCCTTCTTTTGTTACAAAAGAAAGATTGTTACTTTTATTTTGAAGTTTAATATAAATAAACATTTTGATTACGAAGTATTGATGCATTTTTTAAAAACCTATTAATTATGCCTTTATAAACTTAAGGTAGGTCTTATTTGGGTCCTGTACCTTATAAGATCATATGGAAATAAACTGAAGTATTTTTTCGGTTCAGTTCCGGCAAAATAACGGTTTTTTTGGTTTTCGGTTCAGTTTCGGTTCGAAGCCCCAATTATTATTATTAATAACCAAGAGTTTCTGGTTATTCTTTAAATTAGTTGCCAACAAAATTAAATAAAAAAAATACTTATTTGAGTCAAAACTAAGATATCTTTCAGTCAAAAACTGATTAAAACAATTTTAAACAAACCTCGGCGTGTGATGTTAAAGTGGCTGCAATAACTGACATGGCACTAGTCGACATGCGAGAGTGTTTTGAAGACAGACTAGCGGAGCAACTGCTGGCAGTCATCGATTGAAGAAGCGCCAAGGGATTTTCTTCACTTTCAGGCGTCGTTTGTCGGCTCTTATAAATAATACAAAATTTAAACAAACAAATGGAACTACACTAAAATTTCTTACATTTAAATCAGCTATTTCGGTTAAAGAAACGGGAGCTTCGCCTCCTCCGCAAATAATATCTCCATCTTTGGATTTATGGTAATTTGTGGTCGATAGATTCATCACACTCTCGGGCGGCGATTCTGGAGTGATGCTCGACTAAATTTGTTTAAGATTATTAACATTGTTAAATAAAATTAAAATATCTGCATGTCTGTTTGTTTGTCCGAGCTAGTTATAACTAAAATGAAAGCACTCACCTTTGTGTTATTGATAGAACTAACAGATAAATTTGTGTGGCTGCATAAGGCTCTGATTATTGCTTGTCGTAACTGTTGAATATGCATTGCGTTCAAAATGTGTTGCAAAGCTTGTTGTTTCGAAGTGCTACTATCTAAGGACATCACAATATTGCTTAAAGTAGGCCCCCCTTTGCAAGAGCTATTTTCCTTAGTCGGTTTCTCATTATCGTACAATCCTAAAATGGAAGAACCCAAAGGATCTTTGGGCACCGAAAATATAACAGGTTCGTGCTTGGAAGTGACCGGATTATTTTGTAAAATCCAAGAGACCGAATGTGAACTTCCACAAGCGACACGATTAATAAAAACGTCCTCTAAACCGTGAACTAGGGCCGGTTTACGATTAACAATCGTAGTTCCATTTCCTTGTTGTCCATGATCATTATCACCCCAAGCATATACCTAAAAGATCACCCTTAATCTGAGATTTACCGTTTACCTTTAGAATAATACCTGTCCTGAATCTGTAACTGCCAAGCAGTGAAGAGCTCCAACAGCAATTTGTACAATTTTTTTATCTCTTAAGGACTCGATCATTGTGGGCTTTCGAATGTGCTGATCGGAACCATGACCCAAACGAAAATAATCGCCTTTACCCCAAGTCCACACCTATTAACAAATTATTAATTTATTGTGTTTTAAACTCGTTAAATAATTACTTCTCCTGCTTTGGTAAGAGCCAGCGAAAACTGTGCCCCACATTCAACTTGCACTACTCCAAAAGAATTTAATCGTTCGATATTGTGTGGAATGTTGCAGCCTTCAGATCCGCCTCGTCCTAATTTACCAAAATCGCCATCCCCCCACGAAAACACCAAACCTTCGTCAGATAAAGCTAAAGTTTGGGCATCGCGACTTCCACAAGCTACTTGAATGATTCTATGTCCGATCAGTGCTTTTACCTACAGATTTAATGATAGTAAATTGTAAGGTTCGATTATTTTAAATAAGTTTACTTGTTTCGGTTTTAATTGAGTTACGTTATCCCCGTGACCCAATCGGCCATATTCTCCGAGACCCCAACTGTATAGTTCACCGCTACTTGTGATGGCTGCTGAATGGGAACTGCCACAAGCTATGTCCCTCACACGTTTGCTTCGTAGAGCTTCTATCATCTTAGGTTTATCTAAATTTAATCGATTTCCATGTCCTAACTTTCCATCGTCACCCTCCCCCCAAGAGAAAACCTATGAAATTAGTAAAATTAAAATTAATTTATTTTTTTAGTTCGATTAAAATTGTTTTACCTTTCCATCTAAAGTCAAAGCTAAGGCATGTTTGCCTCCAGAATGCACCGCAACTTTTTTAATAACATATTGGCTGAGGAATGGTATTTGTCGGGGGAAGCAAATGTTGTTATTGTGTCCTAAGCCGAGTCTTCCGTTTGTTCCTTCGCCACAAGCGTAGAGCTAAATTTAATTAATAATTTAATATATTTTCTCACCGTTTTATTTATTTTAAGATTAATTAAGAGCCTCACCTTCCCATCTTGAGAGACAATAAATAAAGATTTGGAACCGCCAGCAATGTGAATTGGACGCAATTGGCTTAAGAAGTCCGATTGAACTGGAAGTTTAACTTTCGATCCTTTCATACCGCCCAATTGATCTTTGTCGTTTAATCCCCAAACGAAGACTCTGCAGCCTGTGTTGGAAGTTGAATATTCCATTCCTCGAGAGGAGCACGTTTCTTGCGCTTTTTATTTTAATATAATTTTTAATGAATCGATTTTAAAATTGATTGCTTACCAACGTAAGGTACTCCTGAAGTGTGTTCGTGATTTAAATCCCAATCGTTTGCCAAAATGAGACCGACGTTCTGAGCTCGCTGTAATTGGGCCTTTTCATTCCAACTATCGAAATGCCGTGGATTTTACAATCAATTCCACCGTTACGGCACTTTGTAACGGCAATTTCGATTAAGGAGTAGTGCTATAAATGATTTTCGGTTAAAATTTGTAAGTTGGAATAATTAATACTAATCTCACTTGTTCTAAATTTGTTAAAAGTAAAACAGATGTATCTGTATTTTTTATAGATACGATGTTTAGTTCTACAAGAGAACTAACAGTGCTTCCACCACTCACAACGATGCACATCGGCATGTAACTATTATCAGCAGGATCCACCAGGACCTTAAGGCTCTTAATTATTATATCGGAATACATTTCCAATCTTATCCAGTGCTAAAATTACGATATAATTAATTTTAAACGAACATCATTCTAGATCTAACTGTATCTTACTTTTCCTTGGGTTCCGCAGCTTTGCCATAAGCCATCGGGGAGATCAAACCGGCTGCTGTGTTCTCGGGTCGACACCGTTAGATTTCTAACACATCTACTCCAATCGGTGATTAAACCATCAGCATCGATACAATCGTGTTTGAAATATCTACCTGGTTTACCAACAAATACCGGGGGTGAATCTATCAATTTAAGCTGTTAAAACTCCTCATAAAATAATTCAATTTAAATATACCAGGTTCCATAAATCGATTAAAAGAATGCCGGTGGTTTTTCTTAGTATAAAAGCAATTCTCGCAAAAATCAAAGTTTTCACAGACTTTGCATTTAAATCGCGCGCCTTTAATGGGAACCGATCCGCATCCATTGCAAATAACACCCTCGTGACTGCTGGGGACAACTTCCATCTCCGATATCAATCCAGTCCAATTGAACTGTTTTGGAAAATCGACAGTAACGTCGTGGCCATTGGGAGCAATCGCTTCGGAAGAAAATAATTTAAAAAAACGCTTTCTTTTAAAATTATTTGAAGTGCTTACAGGTTACAATGCCGACACTATCGTGGGTGACATACCCCCATTTGTATCGAGGAGTTGAAATTATGGGTTTCACTCTAACTTTGTCTCCTACTTTTATGCCCGTAGGCGAAGGTAGCGATGGAGGAAAACCTAACAATTCGACGTGAATAAAACGAACCCAGTAAGTACTTATGCGATGCTGCCAATTCACCTAAAAACAAAGCGAATGCATTTAAAAGGTTTTAATAAACAAATAAAAATGATTACTTGTAGATTAAGGTCGTGCAGTCCTTCTCTATCGATTTTAATAACTTTTCCAATGTCACCTATATGGACTTCTTCGTAGCTCTTGCAGCACCTTACCAGCATCCCAACTTCGACATTATCACGAACGTACATCGCATATTCGTCGTTGGATAAGAAATCGGATCTCTGCATGTAAGTCACAGAACAAACCAAGTGATCACCACTCTATAAAAGCATTCGTTACTTCGTTTCCCTCGTTTACAGTCAAAGACTTACACATTCTCCGAAAGAATGAGGAGTCGCTTCGTTTTGATCAGAAATCGAATCGCTGTCCGAGCCACAGTAAGAACTAAGAGAATCCGAGTCCGAGACAGGCATATCGGGGTGCTCCAATATCCACGAAATAACAGATTCAGGTGTTAAAAGCGTTTCTGGGATTATTCCTAAAAAAGAATTATTTGAAAAAGCTGTAAAACATCATTTGCAATGCGTTACCGATTGATTTGATGGCATTTTCGATTCGTCTTTTGCTAAAACCCATTTCCATGATTTGTAAGACCAGAGGACTCGAAGAGCTTTGGACGTTATCGTCTTTCTTCTTCTTCTTTTCGCTTATGACCGATTTAAATGAACATTCGCTGTTGGGAGTAACGGCTTCGCTGTTCGTCTCTCGAATGGTTGGTTTCAACATCAATTTGTCATTATTTCGATCGTTGTTGATGTCGTGGATGGGTTTTTCGAAATTACATTCGGCAGCCAAATATTGGCTTAAATTTAAAGCGGCTAATTGCATTTCTTGTAAGCTAAAACCCGATTTCAATGGACTCGGTTGAATGGCCCTGGTTAATAATTTTTGTATTAATAAAATGGGCGGTTGGTTCAGTTCTTCTTCGATCGACTGCTGCTCTTGAGATTGATCAAGAGAGTTAATTGGATATTTTAAGATCTTACGAAGTTTGTATTGGTTGTAATGCAAGACGTGAGTTGCATTTAAAGCATTTAAGATGTTCTGCTGTGTTCGTAGGTATCCTGTGTCGATTTGGCCTAAAAATTTAAATGATCAATTGGAACTATTGGATTGAGAATAAAATTAAAGCTTACCATGTGAAATTCTGCGTTCGTGCGAGCCATTCGAAGAACTTTGTTTATTTAACATAAGAATAGCCCATACTTTAATCAAGCCTTCGCTTAAAGGCATTCTGTCCAAATTAAAATGAGGGTCGAAGACCAACTTCAGATTTGTAAAAGAGACCTTTTTAATCTCTCCGTTATTGTGGAGTTGAATACATAATTTGCCTTTCTGAGTGACTCTATTGATGGTACCAAATCCTGCTTCTAATTCAGCGATGGCGCCGACTCTTGGGCGACTATCGTAGGCCCCAACTAAATTTAAACAGGCCATAACCAGATATTGCTGCTCCGACAAAGATCCATCAGCTGAATTTGACATTAAATAAGTGTCGCTTAAGAAGTAAGCGGCCAAGTTTAATTTTTGTAATAAAATGGCGTTGAGGACTTGATTCCATCCCACTAATCCGTGCAGAGTTCGCAATAGATTTATTATTTCTTGGGCCAAAGTATTGCTGTGCGATTGAGTGAGTAGCACGAGAGTTTTTGAGTCAGGAAGCGGCTTATTTCCGACGTCATAACAACAAGTTAATGTTATTTTACCTAAGATGTACAACAATTTTCTAAGAGTGGCTGGATCTCGGGGTTATCCATATCCCACGATTGTAAAACTGTTTTTAACAATCTGATCGAGAGGATCTAAAAATAATTGATTTATTTATGATGTTTTTTAAAATGCAATCAGATTTACTTGTTTTGGTAAATTCATTTCGTTTCCCCCGACTACTGTAATGGGACATACGAAGTTTAGTAACATATCGATCCAAGGCTTGGTGCTAAAAGCTCGACACAACTGCTGAGTCTGTGCCACACATCGAACTAAATTTAAATTACACCAGTCTTGATTCCCAGATCGAATAGTGTTACAAAATAAGCTACTGAGACCGTGTACTGTTGTTTTATGAAGTTCGTCTTTCACTAGCCCAGCACTTGCACTCAGCACTCGCAAGAAGTTGATACTTTCGTCGCGAAGCAACTTAATTATTTGATTATCCTTCGACAATTGTAACGCTATAATTTTATCTGATTAAATTACATTAAATGGTTGATTCAAGTAAGCAAATCACCGTCCGTTTGTTCTTCGGTTTCGGTTGTATCAGACGAAACAGGAGATGGAGGCGAAGCTAGAGCAAGATCGTATTTTCCTTCTTTTCCCATCCGATAGCTATTCGTGGTACCATTAGCCCATTCGACTCGAATCCAACCATCTTCTCCGAGCTCGCCGATTATTCTTCCTTCGCCAGGAGGTGGGCCATCCTAAAATTATCAAAGTTAGATGCGTTTGAAAAAAATCTGGTAAAACAAACCTGATCGCCCCATTTCCAATCGGCGCCCCTCACCACATGAGTGCCCAATTTCATAAGACTTGCTAGCTCAGGTCCTGATAGCATAGTTTTTTTCGGTTTCACCGCTTCCACCATATCGGCATAGAGTACATAGCATTCCGAACTCTTTCTTAGTATACTTTGATCGTACCCGGTTTGTCGAAGTAAAGCTAACACAGAACTAATGACGCCGCTGTTAATTAAAGGACTAAGCTCAGCGGCTATGTAATAATGTGAAGCCAAGATTCCCAAGAGCGCTAAAAGAAATCGAACTCTTGGAACATCTCGTAGTAAAGTGTACGTTCCTATATTTAAGCTAATTTTGGCGTTTTGTACTTTCAATTTGTTAGTTCTATTTGGAAGATCTTTCATCATGTAGATTCGGAGAGATTCGATACACCATTCCGTTACGGCCATCTGAGCTAATAAAATCTCAGTTTTCAAAGCTGGAGTTACTAATTGTATGTTCTCTAAACAGTGGCAAGTGTTTACATAAGTTCCTCCGTTCATCAACCCCAAGTAGCCATTAATAACCGAATATTTAACGGAAGTTAAGAGATAGGTCTCGTTGAGCAGGTGCTTAATCATTATCAAGCCTTCTTTCCTAATTTTGCATCGTTTTACCTTAAATTGTTTGTATTTTATAATTTGGTTAATAATTAAATAAATAGAAGTAAATCACCTGACAATACATAGCCTTTCGTAATGTGTCGATGTCGCACAAAGTATCTTGAACAACAAAATCTAAAATAGAACTCATCAAGCCTAAGTTCTCGCCACAAACTTTCCTCATCTTCTTTTCCATGATCTTGCTTAAGAGATTATTTAAAGTGACTTCGTTTTCGATTTTCTTCTGCTTGTCTTCTTCGGTTTGCTCGACCCTTATTTCATTATCTAATTTTTCTACGTTCAACTTCTCTTCTATTTCAGTCTTAAGATCAGTGCAGTTCTTTGGTTGTCGTTGTTCATTACTATGTTTGCTAGCATTCGAATTGTATGAGTCGGTAGCGACTTTACATTCAACGGTCGACTTATCTGCGCCATTTTTAATTTCATTATTAACACCGTCCGTTTCGGTTTTGCTTTCTGAAAGCTTCCCTTCGGAGGAACACCTTTTTAATTTTCCTATGTCTTCGTAAGATCTGTGTCTTTCGATGCTTTGAGATTGGATGGTGGCATTGACTATGTCTTCTGGTTTTTGAATGTCTGATGTGTGGCGACCGCATTTTAAATCTTTGATAACTTTTTTAATGAGCGTTTTAACTTTGGGTTCTCTGTAGAGAACGTTTACTTTTTTAAAAGCCTCCATTTCGAGACTAATTGAGGGTTTGACTTCGTACAATAAAAATCTACACTTTTCAAGGACTGGAATGCATACTTCTTTGTAGCTTCGATTCAATTCTTGTCTCGTTTTTATCAAATTCCATTTTGCTGAATGGACTAGTTTTATCATTTCGACTAAAGGCTTTGGTAGTTTAATGTTTGGCTGGGCTAAATCTAAAAATTAAACGCAATAAAGAACGAAGAAATAAATTATTAAAAAACAAACAAGAAAATTAAAAATTTAACTCTTAAAATAATTAAAAAGTATCATTTCATTAAATACATTAAATTTAAATTTTAAATCAAAATAAACCTAATTTACTCAACTTCTTGTTTGCTTTTAAATTCTTTTCTTTCTATTAAATTTAACATGCATTTTAAAACGGCTAATCCTGATAATAATCCACTTACATGCATCTAATATCGGAAGCAATATATATCCAAGTCCTAAATGCTTTAACAACACCGCACATAAGACTCTACCAATTTCTTCCACTGGATGTTCGAAAGAAAAGTCTACGCGAGTTAAAAAATTATTTTGCTTTGAATGCTGCTCTACAATGGCCAGGAATGCAATAACATACGAATCCTAACAACAAAAAAAAATTAATAAACTATCTCTATTAAGCGAAAACACGATAGAAGATAAATTACCGATAAACGACTCTCAGCTAAAGCATTTATAAAAGAATTAATCCTATCAAAAGCCATCTGCCAAGTTTTTAAAGACTTCTGAGTTATGTTCACTTTAGGCTCGGTCGGGGTGTTCCCCGCTGTTGAATTGGTACTTCGAGCCTCCCCTTTCTCTTCTTCGTAAGGATTTGGCGGTTGTACAATCTAATTTTTTACATTTCAAACGATTTATTTGTTATGTTAAAAATGTTAATTTATACCTGCAAGCCAGCACTTAAAAACGAAGCATTCAACCAAGTTTTAGAAGCAATTTCAGCTTGTTGCAGAGACAAACTTTGTCTTATATGATGAGCATGTAGTCCCAACAAATATCCCAAATGCCTCTCGGTGTCTAATAACGTAGAAGCCACGTTTAAGCAATTCACAGAAGTCTGCGGCAATTCTAATTCTGGCTGAGAATAATTTCCAACAATATAAGCATCCATCGATTGCAACAAACTTAAATTGTGCGGAGAACTTGTAAATAAATGACTAGCATCTTTTCCGGCATACTTTTGTAACAATTCCATTAGATTAGTGTTCTCACATCTGAAATTAAATATTGTTATTATTATTTTACATTTACAATGGTTTCTAAAAATTGTTTACCTATAATCTTGGACATCGTAGATTTTGTTGTTAATGACGACCCAAAGTCCACCGTCTAAATTATGATTTTCTAAGTCAGCTTTACGTATTAGGGGTAAATCTTCGTGATTCTTATATAAATAATGACTAGTACGTGTTTGGAGTATCCCAGGCCAAGCAATATCATCTGAATCGATCGCTTCTATATCTGGCATTAAACGACACAATTTGTCTAAAGCGAGTAATAAGTCATCGAAGACTCTTAACCATTCCATCGAAATCATAAATAACTGCACTTCTCTTTCTAAGAGTATCAAACTCACGATGAGCTCGGGCAAAAGTACATCTACAATTTTAATTACGAATATATAAATTTAAACAAATTAATAAATAGTTTTACCAATTATATCTCCTTTGAGTATCTCTAAGACGTAGAGAAAATTCTTCGAGCTATTAACAGCAACTTCGTAGGCATAATTAATGGTATCGCTTACATGTGAAGTCAATTGATACAAATATTTTTTTAATAGCGATTCCGCTACTTGTAAATATGTCTGATCTTTACTGAAGATCTTTGCAACCAATAATCGTTGGAATCTGAGTAATAAATTTAAGCTGGGCATCGATACATTTTTCAGCGTTGATATTTTATTCGAAGCACTAAATTCTTGTAGACGATTCTGAGTCAAAGAACTACTATTCCTAAAACAATATTCATAAATCGAAAGTTAAACTTAAAAAAAATACAATACTTTAAAAGCTGTTTGACTAAATGCAACAAAGGTATAGTCGTGTGAACTGTTGATATTTCAAAAGTTTCTTCGGCATCCGCAATTTCGGCCATTTCTGTTTTTAGGGCTTCGTACAAAGCTGTTTCTAAGCCTCCGTCAGCCATTAAGCTCCACACCAACAGATCTGACATAAATCGATGTCCACAACTAATTGTGCTCGAATCTAAACCTACAATTAAGAGAAAATTCATTTATTTGCAAATATTAGTTAATTAATAATTTAGTACCAGAACTTGGTAATAAAGAACTAAGTGTATGAGCTCTTTCGTTGGCGGTTGGAAGCAACACACTCCATCCTGCTTGTAAAGTAGATTGTGCTGCATGTTGAATTGTCGATAAAATACCCGAAGAGCTTGCCAAATGCACAACTTTCGATTTTAAGCTCGTCAACAACTTAGTTCCGGGATTTAAGCCCATCGATTTAACATCAATATTGTTCGTAATAATGCAATGCAACTACAATCATTAATTTACAATCGTACACTAAACATACCGCACTAATACGTACTTGAAGATGCAACAAGTTTAAAGTTGCTACTGTTATGCATTCCTTATCTTGACTAATAGGAAAACTAATCGGAGAAGATTGTTTGGAATTATCACAGACGACAGCTAAAAGTTGATCCAATAAACTAAAAACGATATCGATTAATTAAAATTGTATAAAACGTATAAAATAAACAATAAGATACCGAAAAGTATGTTCTGTGAGATCAATAACAAAGGGAACACGGACACTTGTCGTCCAAGAATTAAAATCAGACCATACAAAACTTTGAGAAGGGCCACAACAAATACCAATAGCTCGTTGCCCTTGAAACGACTCAATTAATACAGGTTGCTGTATGCAAGATTCATCACTATCACAGACTTGTTTATATTCATTTTTACCCCAACCGTAAACCTCTCCTTTATTAGTTAAAGCTAAGACGTGTCCTGATCCCATACTTATAGACACTACATGTTTATCTAAAATAGAAACGAAATTACTTGTTAATTTTGTTTTTGAAAACAATCTTAATTAAGAACCTTGTAGACTTTCGATGACTTCGGGAAACCGTACATGTTCTTCTGTTGGATGTCCTAATCTCCAACCTTCCCCTTTACCCCAGCTAAAAATTCGGCCATCGTTCGTAAGAGCTAAGCTGAATTGTGCTCCACAATAAACTTCAGTTATTTCGAAATCTTGTAATTTGTCGATGAGAATAGGAACATTTGAACCATCGGAACCTCCTCTACCTACAGTTAAGATTTGTATATTACTTTTAATTTAAAATTAAGCTGTACGCATACCGAGTTTTCCATAATAACCATCTCCCCAACTATAAACGCGGCCCTGATTCGTTATACAAAGAGTGTGAGAATCGCCCGAGCCACATGCAACTTTTATTATGTGTTGTCCTGATAATGAAGTGATTGCCGTTGGTACCGAACAGTCGTTCGATTTACCATGTCCT
The DNA here is from genome assembly GCA_036325965.1 of Sinopyrophorus schimmeli. NCBI lineage: Eukaryota > Metazoa > Arthropoda > Insecta > Coleoptera > Elateridae > Sinopyrophorus > Sinopyrophorus schimmeli. The sequence goes on from JARFIZ010000325.1 coordinate 2,225,281, forward strand.
AATCTTCCCAAGTGCCCACGTCCCCATGTGTACAAAACTCCAGTCGCCGAAATTGCGGCACTAACAATTATAATTTATATGCATTAAAAACATTAATCAAAGTAATCCGCCTAAGTGTTGCGACTTTTAATGTTGAATTTGAACAAAAGACACATCGTTTCAAAAACAACGCAAATTTACCACAAAGATGGCAAGACATACAAAATTGTTCAAATTACTAATACAGTTACTTTATGCGTAACTTCTGAAAGAGTTATATTGGTTTTTCTTAAATAACATCGAAAACCGTTAACTCTTAAATATCCTTGTAAAGCCATGAGTTTTAAAAATTCTATAATAGCATGAAATTATGTTATTAAAAAAAATAAATAAATAAACGCCATAACTTTATTGAACTTTGGCCCATATTTATAAGTGGCTGGACTGTACGGTAACAAAAAATGTAAGGTTCCGAAATTGTATAGTAAAAGTCGCAATACTTATCGTTTAAGTACCTATAGGCTGCTCCACATTGAATATCAATAATTTCTTTGTCTTTTAATGCTTCGATTAACGTAGGTTCGTCTTTTGGTAAAGTATCACCGTGTCCTAAAGTAAAATAATTTACTTATTATATATTAAAAAATCTATGATATTGATTATATTGAATAATATAAGTTTACCTAATCTACCATTGTCTCCATTGCCCCATGAATAAACGGTATTATCCTTCGTAAGAGCTAAAAAATGCTTGCCTTCTACATGGCTTGCAATCTTTATAACTTCTTTATCTTTAAAACCTAAAATAATTAATTGATATTAAAATAAATTAATGTAATTTAAAGAAAATCTTCCTACAAGTTTTGTACTCTAAATCCACCCTTAAACAAATTTCCTCATAAGGATGTTACCTTCTTTTTAAGTTTCCATCAAAAAACTAAAATTAAATGTAAAGTAAAAAATTAAAAATTAAATTTATTGCAAATCTTTTTCAACTAGTAAATTGTATTCTTTTGACTTTAAAAAACTTCATATAAATAAATTTTTGTTAAAGTAAAAAAATCACAATGTACAAACATTGGAAAGCATTGGCAAGAAATCAAATTTTAACTTCTTTAATAATTAATTTACATTTGATTTATTTCTTTTTTAACAAACGCATAAAAAGAAAGTACTTATCATATTTATAAAGAAATTAATTTACAAATAGCTAAAATTGATTTGCAAAAGGACGAATTTGTTTTGCAAAAAAATAACATTAATTTGCAAAAAGGCGATTGTCCTTTGCAAAAGGATGAATTCGTAGTTCAAAATCTGTACGAAATCCAAACCCTTAACCACATACCATACAAATGAGTAGTAGCTAACATAATTCCTTTTTCAATAAATAATATTAATAATAATAAATACCTTCGATAAGTTGAGGACACGATGTTTCGGAATAATAATAAATTGAATAAACTTTCCCACTTCTTGTAAGAACAAGTAACGTACAATCTGAGCAACAAAGTTCTTGAACACTTAATTCCGACAAAGACTCACAGACATGTGGGCCTCCAGTGGCAACCCACGATAAACAACCCCAACCCCAAGCTTGTTGTTTCGCCGTGTTAATATTCGACTACAAAAAAAAATTAATTATTACATAAAAACCGATTCAAAATCAATTAACAAATATACATGAGAGAATAAAAATATAAAAAACATTTCTTTTCATTATTAAAATACAAATATTACCTTTTAAATTATTGCTACTTTATTCTAATCAAGTAAATACCTTATTGAAAGACTGGGGAGGAATATGTGCCATGGCCAGTCTGTCAAGATGAGACATTATGACTAAAGCAGCTTGTCTTAGATCAATTTCCGCAGCATCGTCCTCGGGCAAATGAAGCATCTTCCGAAATATGCTTGTACAATTATACTCTTCATTTTCTGTGATCGTGTTGTAAGTCGTGTAGTTAGAAATACTTTCGAATCGTTTTAAAAACGGAACCAATGGTGCACTGGCAGTTTGAGCTATCGATCTGTTGTCATCTAAGCTCGTAGTTTTATCCCAAAGATTAAGCAGAAGAAGAACGGCATCCAAAATATTATTCAATGTTCCTTTCTGTAATGCTAATTCTAAAACTAAATTAAGTGATGTATGTTGATCTTCTAAAGGTACTTCACAATATTGCCTTCCGCTCGTTACATCGCTAAAAAAGTCAAATAAATAGTTGTTATTTAAATATGTAATTCAGAATACTCACCCAGTGACTACTTGCCGTAAGAATTTTGCAGATCTTTCGACTACTTCCAACCAAATGGGAGAAACAGTCGATTCTTCAAACAATGTAGCAACAGGTAATAATTGTAACGCTTCTAAAGCTTCTGTTAATAATTCACTACATAAATCGGTATCTTCACCTACAATAATATTGTTTTTATACGCATCAAACATCAGAATTAATATGAAAATACCTAATCTCCAAGCTTTTCTAAGAAAGGCAAACGAAAAATTAAGTGCAGCTCTGGAGCCAACTCTTGCAAGTCCCACGACTGGGTTTGTAATTGACGATGGATGTTTAATGCTTTTTATTTTACCCTGAGGTTTTGTTTCGTTCGTTTCAATGTTAATTTTTTTAGTGGCAGTGTGTTCAAATGATGATCTATTCAATGCAATGAAATATCGTTTAAAGATTGTTAATCTCTGATGTAATCTAGTTGCTGAAAGGGCCGTGTTTGCAGCTTCAGAACAGAGATTATGGTCTTCATTGTTTAAGCTTGAAATAAAAAATTCCAATTGTTCTCGAGCTAAAACAAAATAGTTTAATAAAGATTGGTTCTAAAAGTGTTTCATATAAAATTACATGGTTTAGGAGCCCACGTCCATGAATCTAATATAAAATTAGGTGATTGTAAAGATGGCTTTTCTTGTTGTTTTTGTTCGGCTTCTTCTGTATCAATCCTTTGACAAGGTTGGCAGTTACAACCTGTGTAAGGGCCACAAATTCCGTCACAACAAGTACATGTCAAAACCTACAATCAAAATAACAAGATGTATTTGCATAACACTTTAAAATATAAGCTTACTCTCAAACCGCAGTAGTACTTTCCAAACTCCCCCTTTCGAGATGGAACACCAGCACTGTTAACAAGGCCATCAGAAAAATTCCCAACAATTTCACCGTCGTTAATTAAGCTATTCCATAAATTGTCTAACCCATCGTATGCATTAAAACTATTTTGCAGATCTGTTTTTAACCATTTTAAATCTAATCGTGACTGAGGCCTTAGTTTCATGTCGTTATTAGACATGGTGCACTTGTTAATGCTTAGACATCTTCATGATTAAATGGTACTGAAATATTGTTTAGATATTAGTAATATAAATACATACAAATATAAATATAAGATAACAAGCACAGCTGATGAGAGAATTACATGTCAAATGAATGATTTTATAAGCCAAATTTCTATCACTAATTTTTAAGTGAAACAAATGAATTAACATAAACTAATAATCAAATTATATAAATTTATATTTTTGCATTAATCGAATGCAATTAAACATTAAAATCTGTTAAAATTCGCATAAACTTACAAGAAAGTGGAGATTAATGTCATCGTTGATACACATCACACAATCTATTGAGAAATGGATGAACTATTACTACGCGACTTCAAATTTAGCGGCAACATTTAAAATATTAATCACATCATTAACAGTAAGTTATTTTTTCATTTAACTACTCTAAACAGCTTAAAATAACTTCAATAAATTATCAGTATTAAATGGAAGTAGTTAAATAAAGCAACAAACCGCTTTAACTAAAAAGGAATTGAAATACACAGCCTGTCGGACGAATAAGTACTGCAACTTAACCCAACTATAGAATTTTTATTGTTTAGATTCTAAATTCTAATACAAAGAAACTCACCAAAAGTTCTGTTTGTTTTAAATTGGTCTACACTCTTCATATTACTTGGGGAGTCTTTGCTCTTACTTATTTTTGACTTTATCTCGCCGGAAATACAATTTTAATTGACCACATCGACGCAACTGCAAAATAAAACGCACATCTACAAAACCGCATAAAGGTTAATTAAATTAAAATTGCTTATCACACAGAACCCTTTTGAACCGAGTTAATATGTAAATAAAGGCACTCTTCAGAAGTTTAATTTTTAATTTTCTTACAACACAATCTTTGTAAATAAAATCCTTGTTGGTATTTAACTTGCAATTTCGACAAAATCGATTTAGAGAGACGTAGGAAAAATTAATCGAACAATTCCAAGTGCCAGAACTAAAACATGAGACAAATCCAATAAAGGTGAGCCTAAAATAAAAAGAGGATTTCCCAAAAATTAGGGGCTTGTAATATAATTACTTACTTAACATGTGTATGGGGTGTAATTAAATATAAAAAGAGCGTCCATCACACCCCTATGACTAAATAGCTAAACAAATGACAGTAGCTGCGGACGTCACATTTTTTAGGTTAAGTCTAGCGAAAAAAAATTTGGAAAATCGAGTCGAAAAATAACGAAAAAAATGGGCGAGAATTGTAATGTATAATGTAGTTAATCGAAAGAAAACGATTAAATACTTAAATAGTGACTTCATCGATTTACGAGGCATGCATTTCGAACATTAACGATCGCTTTTCATTGGCGGAACGGATAGCGCAGAGTTCAGGTTGGTGGTATTCGAAAAATCAAAAATCAATTTTCGCGTAGAAGGAACATTTACAGATATAAGCCTAGAAGTAAACTAGACAGACGCAGTTTGATTGGTGTAGTTAGAAGTGAAAGACGTAAAATGAACGCGTCGTATGCAGAAATTATATTAGCGGGCTGTATTTTATTGTTGCCCTTTTTATACGAATCTAGCCATGTATTTAGATATTACCTAAGATTCTTCGTCTATTATACATGGGTGATGAGCATCTCGCTGGTTTTAATACCGATATTCCTGTTCAAGCCTGGCGACGTAAGAAATTTTTTGTGAGTATTAATTTATCTGGCGAAAAACCAGTTGTGTATTTTGCGAAATTCCTGTTTTAGATACGGGGCCGCCCTATGTAAGTACATATCACCATTGTTGGGGTTAAGGTGGATTGTTAGAGGGAAAGAGAATTTGGAAGTCGAACGAGCTTGCATCATAGTCTCGAATCATCAAAGTTCAATTGATGTCTTAGGTAAACGTATAAATACAAACAAACTAATCGATCAATTGCCGAAGGTACTTCTAAAAAATTGATTTCCACAATCGCATAAAAAAACTTGACTAGTCATAGAGAAGTATTTAAAATGTGTTCCCACAAGTTCAAAGTTGCTACATTATTTATTCTTATCGATTTTAGAAAAGCTGTTTTATTTCCTGGCTAAACCAATTAATTTTTAGGTATGTTCGAAATATGGCACATAATGGACAAGTGCACAGCTGTGGCCAAAAAGGAATTGTTGTACGCGGGACCATTCGGTTTGGCATCGTATTTGTGTGGCTTAATTTTCATCGACAGGGTGCATTCGCATTCTGCAAGAAATTCTGTGAATACAGCCACCGAAATTGTTAAAGAGAAAAAGGTACTAATTTCTAGACTTTATGGAAATCAAAAGAAATTCAGAGGCGTGCTCGAATTACTAAAATTTAGAGCTGCGATTTAACGAAACGCTTATGGAATATTTTTAGAAGGCAGTTGCAGAATTTTGATGGTTAAAGTTAGAAATTACATTGGTGCTAATGATATGTAGGAAGCAATTGCGTTTCTAAATTTAAACAATTGGATTAATTAAAGGGAACGAAATGTAAACGAGCAACTTTGCTGATTGTGCTAGGTTTTTGATATTAGTTAATAATAAGTTTCAAAAATGATCGATGAAGATACTGGTTTGGCTATAATTGAGCTCATTGATAAAAACTATTTGCAACATTATTACAAAGTTGTTTATTTATGCCAGAGTTGTCGTTAAAGTTTTTCTACAAGTACAGTAAAACCTCAATTATCCGGACCTCAGTTATACGGATTCGCGATTATCCGGATTGCCAACCGCGTTGCGAAAATTAAACCTCGGTATTTATTACTAACTATTTTATTTTGTATTTCGCACTAAACAGTGTTTTTTTGCTTTGTTGATTTTAAGATAATGTGCGTTTTTTGTAAACATATACCTAACAATTTGACTAAGTTTTTTTCCCGTTAAAACGGGACGCTTTGTAATCGTGCTTAAAACAGAGTGTGCACATTCGAGCTCAAAGTGGCACATTCCGATCTCGGGAAAATGTGCCACTTTTCGCTCGAATGCGCACATCCTCGTATTTATCGGATTTGCCTATATTATTATTTTATTCTTCAATTCAAAAAATTTAAAGTCGAATAAATTAGATCGTTTTTTTGTTTAAAAAAGGTTAGATATTTTATTCCTTTTGATAAGTTATCATGGTGCTCTTCCGCACGCCTAATTGTAGCGAGCTTGATAAAAATATTTTCAGGTGTACTTTCGAATGTTTACTAATTTGAATTTTTTATTAATTAAAATTGTATATGATTCAAATTTCCTGAAGTGGGCCACTAAAAATCAACTAGTTGATTTTTATATCATCTTTTGCAGATTGTTGAAGGTTTATATGTCAAAATTAATGTCTCCAAATATTTTTGGGTAATTTTCATTTTTCTGAAAATTATAAACAAATTAGTTTTAGGGCATAAAAAATATTTATATGTTACATAGGGGGCGCATCAAAATTTTAGAATGACTTGGGTGGGGTATGTTAAAAAAAAGGTTGAGAAATAAGAGTCAAAATTCGGAAAAATAAATATCCTACTGTAATTTTAATTAAAAGAAAAGCGAGAAGTGGTACATTTAGTTCAGTTTGATTTAATTAATATTATTTGTAACAGAGAAGAATAAGATAGGCAAATTCAAATATTAAGGAGTATATGCACTTGGATTTGAAGAATTTGTTATTAATATAGTCGAATCCAATTAACACGAGGATGTGCGCATTCGAGCGAAAAGTGGCACATTTCCGAGCGAGGGAGGCAAATGAAGCGCGACGCGGAGCGGCGCGCTTCATTTTCCCGAGATCGGAATGTGCCACTTTGAGCTCGAATGCGCACACTCCGTTTTAAGCAGGATTCACAATAATACATTTACTTTAAAAAAATTCAAGTAATCTAAAACCGTAGTTGCGCTCTCAAAATGTCACATTATATACAGTGTGTCCCAAATAGAGTAGGCTAACATGGGTATCTTTCTTATTAGTGAAGATAGAAGTTTGGTTAAATGGGCAATGTTTTGCAGTTTTAGGTGCCCATTCAGATTCTGTTAAGAAAATTTTAAAATTCCGAATAGTTCCAAAGTTATCGTAAAAATACTGAAAATTGTCATTTTCTTTAATGTCAAATAACTTTGTAATTATAAAAATTACAAAAAGAAGTTTAATATAAAAATTACTAGGTTTCTTAAAATACAAATGGAAATTAAATCAAAATTAAATTCAAAATGGCGGTTTCCAAGATATTGATACAAACTTTCTTATTTTAAACGGACGCCATATTGGATTTTTACATAGTTAAATAGCATTTTTTTTCTCTTTTCAACCATGTATAACAACTCATATTTAAATAAAAATTATTAACAATATTAAATTTTTTGGTTTTAAATCAAGTAGCCATGAATTATTTTAGAAATTATTTTGGAAAACTATTAAAGTATGTTTGTGCAGCAACGTAGGAGCTTTTGTAACATTTAATGTAGGTACAAAACATACCATACTGCTCAGTTCAAAACTTTGCCATTTTGAATTATTTATATGGCAATAATAATTATTATTCAAAAAACTTACAATATTAGTCAAAAAATAAATATAATGACGTTGGCTTGTATTATGCTGTTTTATTGTTCTTTGATAATTCATGACTACTTGATTTAAAACAGAAAAAGTTAATATTGTTAATAATTTTTTATTTAAATATAAGTTGTTATACATGGTTGAAAAGAGAAAAAAAAATTACTTTTTAACTATGTAAAAATCCAATATGGCGCCCATTTAAAATAAGAAAGTTGGTATCAATATCTTGGAAACCGCCATTTTGAATTTAATTTTGATTTAATTTCTATTTGTATTTTATAAAACCTAGTAATTCTTATATTAAACGTTTTTTTGTAATTTGTATACTTACAAAGTTATTTGACATTAAAGAAAATGACGATTTTCAGTTTTTTTACGATAACTTCGGAACTATTCGGAATTTTAAAATTTTCGTAACAGAATCTGACTGGGCACCTAAAACTGCAAAACATTGCCCATTTAACCAAACTTCTATCTTTACTAATAAGAAAGATACCCATGTTAGCCTACTCTATTTGGGACACACTGTATAGCTAAAATTCGTTTTTTTTTCTATACATTCAACTAACCGAATTTTCGATTATCCGAATGAGCTGCAACAATAATTAGTCCGGATAACCGAGTTTCCACTGTAATTATTTAATTTTATAGAAACCGAAATATTTTGAAAGCCTTTGACCCTAAACTAAACAAATCGATTACAAGTTTTGCTTTTTAAATTTTCTTATCGTTGTTTACAAGTTTTATCGATTTATTTACCACTTTCGATTGATTGTTAATTTACGATATAGTAAACATTGCGTATTTTAGTTGCGATTTCGTAATATTGTAATGAGCACGAAAGTAGTATATTTTTATCGGTTTATCGAAGGCTACGAAACCGATGAAAATCACGAATTCTACATTTTTAATGTTTTTCAGAGTAAATTATGGGTCTTTCCCGAAGGAACCAGACGTAACACGGGAGAAATACATTCGTTTAAAAAGGGAGCATTTCACATGGCCATTGCCGGACAGATTCCGATTATTCCCGTTGTCTTCAGTCGATATTATTTCCTCGAGAAAAAAGAAAAAAGATTCGATCACGGTAATCTAATTTAAATATCAAAATGGGACTTTGTACGTTATTGGACAAAACAAAAGCTTTGTGAAAAAAAAATGTACAGGTCCCAATTTAGTGTGTTTGATGACTCGTTTGATTAGTAACGAAAATCGTACAGAATTGATTAATAACACAAATCAACAAAGGTTTTTGCCCTGATTAAGCACGTGGTTGTTTTGAAAAACTTACGTTATTTTTTTTACTATTTTGAACCCTTTTTCGCCATAGCGTTCAGGATCTGGGACACACTTTTAAAAGTTGGCATAGAATTTCCAAGAAAAAGTCTTAAAATATTTCGTTTGAAGTTTAAGGGTGGATTGGGAAAGAATTTTTTCTAGTTAAATGCAACCGATAATAAGTGGTACATCGTCAATTCATTTTATTCTTACTAATCCTATCAAAATTACAATTTTGGCACTTAAACGCCTTTAAATTCTAAAGTAAGAGGTCCAATACCCGATCACTTGCGGTATTTTTCGTATTTGTAAAATAATTATGTGAAAACTGCTACATAAAAATATTACTATAATATTATTAAACTATTCTTGACGTTAAATTTATTATCTAATCAAATATTATAATGTTCGATTAAAATTATTTAATAATTCTTGAATGTCCACCGTTTGGTTTTTATGAATAATTTAATTGTAATTAGTAATACTTATTTTTGAATTTTAAAAATACTACTATAAATAGATAATAAAATAAGATTAATATTCTTTATCAATTTATAAAAATACTTTCTAGTGATTGGGTACTGGGTTATATACTGATCGACTACTAATTCTCTTGATTTTAGTGTGATCGGGTATTGTTGTAACCGAGTAATTATTTTGAAATATTAATTTTACTAATTGCTGTTTGTTTATTATTTGAAATTTTATATCTCGAAACCCTTATTAACCAATTAAAAAAAAGAAAGAAAAATTAATTTTCATAGAAATATTCTTATAGCTTTATTTTGTTCAACAAGACAACACAGTGATCGGGTATTGGGTCTCTTGCCTTATTAAGTAAAACAAATCGAAATTACATTTTCTGCAAGACAGGCATAAGTTAATTTTTTTTTGCTTTGCAAATCATAATAAGCATATCTCAATTAACAAAAAAAAATGTTTTTGAATCAGGGCAAAACAATTTTTAGTTTTTTGCTTGTGTAACGAATGCAAGTCCTTAACTATATAAAATTACAATTTCCTATCGTTTAAATAATACTGTTTACTGTGCAGGTAAAATAATAATGACAACTTTACCTCCAATTTCAACAATCGGTATGACTGTGGATGATGTCGATAAACTCTTACAACAAACTAGAGATATTATGACGCCAGTATTCTACGAAACCAGTAAGGAGGTGATGGACTCCATTGATATACCATCAACAATTTAGAAGATACCTCTCTAATGTACAATTTTTTTTTAATAGTAACGACTTAGAATTTTATAAGGAGATATTAGGTGATACATTTTTTTATTTATATTTATGAAATAATGTTCACCCTTACTGATTGTTTTTCTTTGTATATTACGCATTTACTGCTAGATTTGGCCAACGCGTGTTATGTATTGAGATATTTGTAATAGTTTTTTTCTAGTTTGGCCAAAGATTTTTTAAGTGACAACGAGCAATTGATCTCTGGCACGGTTACTCTTAGTTTTAATGATTTTGATATTAATTTTAAGTTAAGCATTTTGTTTTGTTGCTTTGATAAATGAAAATGTTTCAATTAGTTAAAAAATGCAATTTCATGGTACCTCAGAAAAGTATTTTATAATTAGTTACGAATGCTCATTATTTAAGATTGCCAAATCTGCTGCAGTAGTGCAATGTTTAATGGAACTTTGATTGTGTTGTGATATTTTTTATAGAAACTTAAAACCTTTGTATTTGTGATTATTCACTTATCTTTTAGGGCAATAATTATTTGTACTCGAGTTGAAATTTAAATTATTAGGCCTCTGCGGGATATTATTTTGTTTTATTTGTTAAATTGTTGCTCAAAATTTAGTACGTAGTCGGTGGATTGTTTAAATTATTGATTTGGGAAAATGTAAGGAATTTCTAAACATAACTAAGCCTTTTAATTTTTCTAATTATTATGCTAGATTTAAGAACTGTGTACACTTATCAATTAATAATTGTGATTAGCTGTACACTTAATAATAAAAGATATATTTTTAATAATAAAATCATTTTGTATTACTATGTTTTATATTTGGCTAGTTGCTGCCACAAAAAAAATTAGTACGTAGCGGTTTATTATTTCTTTGCAAAGCAAAACAAAATTAAATCTATCAGTTTCTAGATCCCTTTTATTATATTTACCCGGAACTTAGAACCCAGGATTTTTAGTATGGCTGTCATGCCATGCTTGAGCGATCGTTCTCTTCAAATCGTCATCACCTTGATCATACCTGCAATTAAATATTAAATCACATTCGTTCTTTTCGTCAGAAACTTTAAATGTTACACTTACATATTTTTCATTAAGGACATAAGCCCTTCCGTAGGATCGCTTTTCTCAGTATCCATAGTTGGCGGTTTCTTTGCGTCACTGGTGCGTTTCTCGGTTTCTGTTACAAAGCCCCAATTGTTTTGTTCAACTTTTGCCGCATTAATAAGAATCATGTCTAAAAGGTTAATGCTAATATAAATTGTTGTTTGAAACAAATGTCTTTATTACCTGATTTTACTTTCCAAGTGCTTTCTTCGGGATTAATGTTCATTAATAGATTGTTAAGAATAAACAAGTAGTCTTTGTTGTCGAGGTTGACTACATTCAATTCAAGGGATCTGTTTGTGAATTTACAAGAAATATTTTCGGGAGGCAGTGTTTGCACGTTCTTAAGGGTCACATAAAACTTGACAAATTTTTGTGATTGATCCCATGCTGAAATAAAAACGATTAATAGCATTTAAAGGTTTATTTATATTTGGAGTTTACCGTAGTTGGTCAGTTTTATTTGGTAGCGTTTGGCCGATGTGGAGGAAGCTATAACAGTTTGTGGTTTTGGAGTTTCTGTTTGTTGTTGGATTTTGCTTATTTCTGTATGTAGTTTATTTATTTCTACGCTGATAATGTTCTTGACTCTTTGCCTTTTAACTTGGGACTCCAACAGTTCCAATTCTTGCACATCCAATTGTAACTAAAAAGCAATAAAGAGATTAGTAAAAAATATCATAGAAGACTTAATTGAAAATCATATTATTCTAAATTAATGATTCAGAAAAAAATTGTCGAAAATAAATTAAACTGCATACTTCCGCTAGACTCATCTTTGATAACTTTAATATAATCACTCAGATAAACGTTTTAAGTGATTTAATGCAGTTATAACTTTAAATAAACGAAAAAACTGGGAAAGCTCACGTTAAACACAATCTATAAATTTTAGGTTATGTTCTTTTCAGAAACAAATGAGTAGTTGATTTCTAAGACGTACCTTTTCCTGATTGGCCGAAACATTCTTGGCACTAAATTTAAATTAGAAATTAATTCCTACTTTTATAAAATCAATTTTCTATTAGTAAGAAATATATTAGTTAATACAAATCTAATTAACAAGAACAAGAAGCACCAATAATTTCACTTCATTTGACTACAATTGAATTCTGGAAGTAAACGCACCCGATGGATGTCAACCAATTTATAAAATAAAATAAACGTTTATTTCTGCAAAACAATAAATAACTTAAACTCAACCCGACTGCAAAAAAAATTAATATAATTCATAAAAAATAAAGTCATAATTAAAGCTATCAAATCAAATTGGTAACAAGAAAATTAGACATAATTACCTAAAAATTAACTCTTATACATTACAGTCATAAAACAACAAATTAATATATAAATAAATAATTTGCATAAGTAACAGTAACATAAAATAATTAATAGATTGTTTAGTATTGTAACCACATATCAATTCATTTTAAAAGGACAAAAATTAATCAAAATAAAATAAATACTTAATGATTAAATAAAAACTTAAAAATATATTTGGATTTTGAATTATGGAAAAATCAGTTCTTACAGTTTAAAAAAGCTTCAGCTGGTGAAGAATTAGAAGCTTGCAGTTGCTGAATCACATCGTTAAGTTGACCATGATTATGTCCACTATAGGAAAGCAAGAAAGACCCTTGTGTAGTTATCAAACATCCTCCACAATGCAGAGTACGCCGTTTCACACAGTACCACATACTTCTATCATCTTTTTTATGATTCAGTGTATATATGTGGCCATTGTTAATCAACACAGGATGACCTTTTCGACTTTTGAGAAACACGAGGGAACCTACAGCAAATACTTCTACTTAATTTTTCATTTCCAACAATAAAAGCACTTAAATCTACGAACTTAGACTAAGATCTAAAAGTTAGCACTATGAACTATTAATTAATTAAGTTATAGATTATTTATTGAAAAATAATACAATATTTCGATCTTTTGTACAGAGGCAGGTATTCTAACTGTTGCATAACATTTCAAAAATCAAATTCAATCTGTATTCTAATTTCTACTTATGTCTTAAACTACATCCTACAATTAGCTACAAAATTTCACCCTTATATCGAATTAAAGCATACTGATATCTGAAGGTGTCGATTTTTTACATTATTTCTAAAATTAAAATCGTGACAAAAATAATTAATTTACATAAGGTAATGACACAATTTAATTGATAAGTATCAAAATGGTGTATGTATTTATTTCGCTACGACATGAAGCTACAATCAGAAATTGTGTCATTAGGGCAAAATTTGTAATCTTCCTACATCTATGGCTTTAAAATTCAAAATTGATATTTAAAAATATTTTGATAACATTAATTATTTTTTATTTTTAGTTATTAATTTATAAGTATATATACTTCGCCTAAGCTTACGATCTAATCGACTTCAGTTTCGTTTACTTAAATCGAAAAATTAATTTTTCCGACAGGTCAGATTAGGACGCCTTTTAAATTAAAACAAGAGTAAAACACAAACTAATTAAATATTTTACTAATCATTTATCTTTACAATATTAAGAGTACCAATTGAATGTATGTACCGTTGATCCAAAAACCAGCAGATAATTGCAAGAACAAATGTCTTGGTTCAAATAATTAATAAATATTAAAAAAAAAAACTAAAAATAAATAAAACTTAAAAGATTAACTAACTATAAGATTTCATGATTAAAAGCATTAGAAGAATTAATTAATGTAAATAAAAGTTGTCATGATTAAAACAAAACTAAGACACCTAATTAAAAAAATTGGTAAAAGAAACAAATCAATTATAAATGTAATTAAAATCGAATAGGGTACCGTTTGTAAAGGTTCGACGATTCAGCCAAATGATTATAAAATTTCTTGAACATAATACAAGTAATCGGGACATTTAAAGATACATATTACAAGGTGCTTCCGTTCCTAAAATATTGTCAATTAATAGTAAGAGATTCTTAAAGAAAGAGATCAAAAATTATTTGTACTTCCAACAAGATGGTGGCAAATCGAGCAACCCACGATCAACTAAATTTGATTAATTTTAAAAGCCTGAAATTGAATTCCTAGAAACTGTGGTTTCAGCACGTCGTTCTGGAATGTATCTTTATAAAACCATTAGTCTACTAAACTATTTGTGAAACTCCTTGTAACATTTTTAATGTATCCGTCTATCTGATTAAAAGCAATCTACCAAGAAGATTGAAGTAAAACTTCTTGAAGTCGTTCGATAGGAACTTCCATATCTTCGTCGGGATTGAAGGGTTCAGGAATAACCAAATGGCTATGTTTACTTGGCCACTTTACAATTTGTCCATTTAGAGTCCAACAAACTGCTGGGCACTTATAAGGGGTACGACTGTGTTTGCAGTACCAAAACGATTTTCCTTTATACGTACTCTTCTTGAAGAAAGTATGACTATCCACTATCAAACGAGGATTTCCACGTTTGCCAAGCACACACTGCAGGGTTCCTGCCGATAAAATAATAAATTAACATTTAAATACCTACCAAAGAACATGTCTACTTATATGGCATTAAGAATCAAATAAATAAACATACCAAACACAAACCAACAAACTACTAATCGTCTAACGATATAAATATTTTAATATTCAATACGTCCAAGTTATTAAAATTCTATGTACACACTTCAATAAAATAACACGATAGAAATATGCCATATAAATATAATAAAGGTATTTAAAAGTCAATTTGTATTATTTTATTGAGGTACCCCTGACTTGACGCTAATTTTTACAAGATTACATGCTACATCCTAATGTAAACCTACATTACTCAAATTTTTAAAAGTCTCTTATCCGTAAGAAACCAAGCAACGCATTATTCTAACAAATGCTCTAATCAACTTACAAAATAAAAAACGGCATTCTACAAAGAAATATAAAAACCATCACCAATCACCCAAATAATGCAAACATACCTGGGCTACAACTATCAATGGTCGATCTAAAATCATTTGCCCAACTACCTGTCGGATGCACTGACTCGTTTAAAGAAGTATCCAACATTGAAGCTACATCTATGTTATTATCATATTGGTCGTAATCATCCTCATAACCAGGATCGACTGGTTCTGCTTTTGGGATTAATAATTTCCCCGATTTATGTACATCATTATCCAGACATTGTTTCTTTGATAAAAGTGGCGACGAATGTGATCGTCCCGATCTACTAGATTTTGCAGTCTTTCCAGTCTCGATGGGTCTTATATGTTGCATAGGCCTTATGATTTTTTTTGGAGACTTTGAACGTTTCATAAGTGTCTTTGAATCTGAATACATGTAGGGACTATCTCTATTTAACGTTTCTGGCATTCCATTGTTGGTCTAAAATTAAAAAATTAAAAAAATTGGCATTTTTCTTTATAAGAGAAATAATTACACTTGAATTTGAATCTTCACTGTTGGTACTATCAGTCAAGCCTTTAACTTTTAACGTTTCGGCAACTCTCATGAAAATTGGAATCTCATCTTGCCCCACACTCACTTCACCTTGATACATAAATTGTAATAAATTTTTTAAAGCACAATAGTTTACGTCTTGGAGTATTACGATTGGATGTTTACAGGGATTGGCCATAAAGAGTTCTTTAAAATAAGGACTACAAACAGATAACACAGTTTTGTGTGCTTTTATATAACGGCCTTCTGCTGCAAGTGTTACATCGACAAGATCTTCATCTTGCAAGAGTGAATTGAAACCAGTTCGTAGATTGTTGTGAAAATTATTCCAACATAATGAAAATTGTTCTGCTTCCATCCTTATCTTACTAACACTTATAACCTAAAAATAAGAATAATTGTAGAACGTTTATAAATAAATTTTAAATTGTGGCCAAACATATAGCAACACAAAATTAAAAGATAAAAAAAATTTGACAAACCGGTTTTGCAAAAGAAGTATAGAAACACTTGCCAAGAGGATTTCTTATTTTTGCAAATCGATTTATTTAAACTGCTGCAAACATATCGCTATTAGGAACTGACAGAGAAATCTTCGTTTAATAACAGAACACAATTTTATCTTGTTTTTATTAACTAAAACGATGAAACTAAAGATATGGATACTGAAGGATAAAACGGTAATGTCCGACAACGATAATCGTGACGTCACAGAAAATTAGCGGTCATCTCAGTAAATTCCGTTAATTTAAATAGAAATTTGCTTCTTTAGAACTGTTTCAGCACTTTATAGCTTAATGTAATCTTCTTAAAACAATTAAATTAATATTTACACTATAACAATTTCATATCATTAGAAGAACATTATTTAATTTTTAAAAAAAACCAAACACAAGTATAAAAATTGCTCCGCGAAATTGTATAAATTTTGAACTACTGACAGTGACCCTAACCTTGAAATTGGATGTTTAATTATGTGCTTTAAACACAATAAATAAATAAAATGTCAATTATTTAAGTTATCAAATAATTATTGAAAGTTCCATACATTAAGGTAGGCTCTAGAGTAAGTTTTTCAGTTAGTAAATGTTATATTGATTTTTTAAGTTCATTTTATATTTACAGTAATCGTAAGATTTTGAGTTAGTTTAAAATAAATTAAAATGAATAATTACTCGGATAAAACTAATCGTGGTGAAATACAAATACGCAAAAACGTGATAACCGATGTACTTGACAACGTCCCAGAATACATTAAGAAAATACAATGTGATACTTGTGAGTGGTAAGTAATCATTATTACTGTTATAAGTATTATTTCATAAATAAAGGAATTTTTGTAGGACTCCCCCTTTTAAGTGTGCAGTTGCATCTTGTCGTAACGTGTATACCAAATACGATCCCAATGCTTTACATAAATTCCATAATTTCCCCAACGATCCCATATTGCGAGACATCTGGTTACAAAAGTGCAGAGTAAACAAAGATTTTAATCACGCATCTGCCAAAGTATGCACCGATCATTTCCTGCCCAATGACTATGAAAGAAACTTTAAAGAAGAAACTCTAAATCCTTTATTTAAACGTAAACTAAAGAAAGGTGCAGTCCCTTATCAACTCCTCGCGGATGTCGATAACGCAACAGTTGATTTTGCAAATGTATCATGTGAACCGCCCGATCAGAAAGAAATATGTGCAGTGGTTGACGAAAATATGCTTTTAAAAGAGACGCTTGAGAGACTCACCACGGAAGTAGAAACATTGCAGTCTCGATTATCTCGCCTACAAAAGAGGATTAATCATAAGAAAAAAAAACAAGCTTTTTATAAAGGTCGTTTTAAAAAGCTTGCAAAAATATCCTTCATTTCCCAAGAGAGCAATATTTTGAGTAAAGTGTTCTCTCAAGCACAAGCCAATGTGTTATTAGGAAACAAAAAAGTTGTATGGAGCGACAATGATATGGCAATGGGTTTTACTTTAAGACAAATGGGATCTAAGGAATGCTATTTGTATTTAAAAAACACGTTGAAACTTCCTTTGCCATCCCTATCTTCGGTTCAAAAATGGGTTGCTTCAAAATAATTTTATGATGTGTATAAAATGAAACTGATAAATTATTTTAGTAAATGAAAAAAATAGGAGAATGACTCTTGGTACTTTAAAAACCTCACGAATATTTCATATCTTTTGAAAAAGAAATAATAAATAAATATTTGTTGCAGATTGATTAAAACAAAATTATGTCGTGTGCTGTTTATGGATGTACGAACAGTCCCACATCTACTTCAGATCCAACAATACTATTTTATTACTTCCCGAAACATCCAGTAATAGCACAACAATGGATAACGGCCTGCTGGAGAGCTGATCCCATAGATCTCAACACAGGTGGTTGTTTTTCTTTTAATTTAAATACATTTTTTTGAAATGCAATTACAACTATTCCTTTTTAGCCCAAATATGTTCAATACATTTTGACAACACTTGTTACACATCAGAATATAAAATGCTGGATTATTTAGGACACTATACCCGAATGTTGAAGTATGATGCAGTACCAAATCTATACCTCCCTAACCCCCACACATCTGTAATAATAAAGGCATCCATAGATCAAACAGATGTTGTAAACACAGAAGGAATAGCAACTAACCAAATGAAGGAAATGATTGTATATGAAGTTCAAAACGTTACTGATCCAAACACCACGCCAAACTTTGAACAAAATCAGTTAAAGGATTACATAGAAATTGCTAGCAATTATACTGACGACAACCAGATTGGGCAACAAATTAAAGAAGAGATACAAGAAAATCAATTCAATAATGAGAAATATAGACACATAACAAACAAACAGGAACTGGAAAAATTAAAAGATCAAAACGTTATTCTCAGACAAAGCGTAAAACAATTGGAGGCTCATTTAAAGAAGCTAAAGTCTGATGTAGTCTACGAATCTGCAGTCTTATCCAGCAAAGATAAAGCCTTAGCAGAAGCCACAGAACAATACGAATCTCTTCGTCGTGCCAGCATGTCTATGGCTGATGAAAAAAACATTTTGTCAAAAGTATTTTCTGAATCTCAAATCAAAATACTATCTGGTAAGAAAAAAATTTATTGGAGCAACGATGATATGGCTATAGGATATACAATAAGACATTTAAGTAACAAGAGATGTTACATGTACTTATCAAAAAAACTCAACATCCCTTTGCCAGCATTATCAAGTATTAAAAGATGGTCTACATTAAAGAAACATGAATTTGAGAAGCAGCAAAAGAAAGATCATAAATTCGAAGAAAAAAGTGAATAGTTCAAAGTTTTAAATAATATTTTATTTCAAATGCTATTGTATTAATACAATAAACAATTTGTGGTACTTTAAAATATTACAATACTAAATAAAATTGTTAATTAATTACTTGATAAAAGAGAACAGATTAGAATAATAATAAAAGGTCTTAATGGTAATTGGTCTAAAAGTTATATTACCATCTGCAACGATAAGTATGTGGTTTGCTAGTGTAATATATAGCATATTTTGGGTAAAACTCGTCATCATAATATTTGACATAGACGTTACCACAATTGCCAACTGTTGTGTCATATCCCTTCGTAGGCAATTGTTTAGAATCACAAACACGCTCTTCCTTTTGAATTAATACATCTGCAACTATCATTGCACGGTGTGTACCATTGTAACGACTCGATTCTTGATTGGCATAATGTGGAAAAGGTGAAAAACTAACACCTTTTCCATATTTAACACGATTGGCCAAGCGATAATCCAAATTAGTTTCCGCTATAGAATTTACTTTATCTTGTGCAGTATCGTGAAACAATTCTAAAATTTTTACTGGTCCTCCAGTTTGATATTCTTGTTTCTTCAATTCAAATTGCATATATAAATATGGATTTTCAATTTTAACAATTGAAGTAACGCCCAAATTGTACCGTCCTCTTATCTTACTTTCTAAGACTTCATAGTTAATAGTGTCTTTTGGAACGGGAACTAATGTACGCCCTATATCATACCTTGACCAGTCGCTTGGTGTATAAGTATCTAGAAAGCGCTCCATTATCTAAAAATTATAAGTACAGTAATTCTTTTTTAAAATACTACTTCCTTAATTACCACTGAATAGTTTGTTTTTGCAGCAACTACGATTTATGTGAAAATATATATCTTTCGACAATGGACTGAGTCAAACAACTGCCAGCGAGTATTCTACAAATACCCTACCTAGAAGTCGTCGCTACGATACACGGGATTCCCCAACAAATATGTTATGCAGTGTACCAATAGTTTCAACAGAAATTTCCCTAATATGAATATAAAATTTTCAAATACAGTCGAACCTCGATAAGTCGAAGTTGAAGGGAAACTAAAAATAATTCAAGTTATCAAAAATTCGACTTATCGAGGTTCGACTGTATGTTATTACTTAAAAGTTTATGTTCAATTGGAAAAGTATTATCTACATCTCAAATAATACTTATCTTGTAAAAAAAATTGATGAAGCATAATTTACACAATAAAGGTACTCATTCTCTTACAGTTCGCCTGCAGTGCAAAACTGCAGATTAGTCCAGGTCAATAACATATACAGGCTATTAATAGATCAGAGCCTTCAGCTTAGGTGAATTTTACAATAGATTCATGTGTACATATAGCCTGTATATTTAATTGACCTTGACTGATCTGCAGTTCTGGATTGCAGGCAAACTGTAAAGAAATGTGTATTTACCTTAAGACATGCAAGTAACTGCTTATCAAATAAACTTATTATCCTTTTATCTGCATTTTTAAGTAAAAGAAGGTGGTTAACATTAAAGGACCATAAATTTAAGAAGTATTAAAAAAGTAACAAATTGGAAACAAATTTGATTGGTTCAAAAAATTGATACTTTATTGCAAATATTAATGTAATAAAAAAATGTTAATCCTAACTGACCACTACTTGATTTTAAAATTTTCTCCTTCAATAAACATGTAAAACTACAAGTTTTTGAATCATCTAGGTATATCTGCCGCATTTTATGCAATTATGTACACTAAGGAATTTGAGCAATATTCAAAAATTGATATAAAATATATTTAAAACTATGCATAGATTTTACAATTAAAAAATATTTAAAAACAACAATTTAAATATTTTGGTAGGTCTTATCAGCTGTTTTTAAATTAATAAAATTGTTGAGGGCTTTTACTCTCAGTTTGCTCCAGATGATATAATTTGATAAACCAATTATTTGTGCAGCATTCAATGCAGCTGCTTCTGCATAAATAACAGTGCTACATCCCAAGCCTGATGGGACATTCAAGCTCGACCAAATATCAATATCGATATTATCAGTTTTAACAGGTGGGCAGTTAATAACAGGCAAATTTGAGTTTCCTGAGATGACAGGACCTAATCCATTAGAACGTCCTGCAACTGCAATGAAAACCACCTTTGCTGGCAACGATTCATAGTAACTAACAATTTTCAGAGTGTCTTCGGTTGTCTTATGTGCAGACGTAACTCTAATTTCAACGTTTAAGCCCAATGCGAGGCAATGCTTTTTGATGTTTTGGCAATGTCCATCGTCCGAAGGGCTGCCCATTAAAATAACGACTAAATTATCGTTTGGTGGAGAGAGGTGATTTAATTGATCGCTGACCCATTCGAAATTGCGTTTTACTGTATCCAAATCTGCATCCGTCACAGATGTTAAATTTCTATAAACTTGCTTATCGACCATTAATCGTTTATCTCCAGCTGGCCACAAACGCCAACTATCTGAGTCAATTATATCAGCCAAAAGGATTTCACCTAAAATTCAAGTAATTACATTCACTGAACCATTATAATAATTAATTTAAATTCTAAGAGTGAATAATACTTTTAATGAAATAGAAAAATTTTAGTACCATTTTCATCAACACCATATTCGACTTTCATATCAATAAGGGCACAGTTCCTTGTTGCCCATGCTTTCTCCAAGACTTCAAAGACCAAAATGCTCATTTTTCTCATTATATCATATTCGGTTTGACCTATAAGATATTACATAGTATAATTTGTGCTTCGTAACAAAATTAAACATTTAAAAAAATTGGTACAAAAGACGTTCTAATTTTAATTCTTTCGCTATCAGTTTAAACTAAATTTAGAAGATAATATAAGAGAGGAAATTAAATTATTCACCAAAAACAACAAAAGATGATACGATTTATCACCAAACATGATTGTAAAAGTTAATTTTCATGGAAATATTCTAGAAAACTAAAATAAATGAAAAATAACGATAAGAAGTGATAAAAAGTTCAACACACCAATAGTAAGTTCGTTAACCTTGAACTTAGCAGATATTAACTGCTCCTCTGACCATTGAGGATCATGGTTTGCATCATCTTTGTAGAAAGTTTCAAACTTTGGTGGATAAAAACGATAGCCTTCAGGTACACCAGTGTGCCTTCTCATAAAAGAGCCAGTTGCTAATCTCCTGGTCACCCATTCAATAGGAATCATCTCACATTTCTTAGCAACAAAAGCAGTCTCCGACACAACTTTTACAAAAGCAGTTTTAATTCCTAAAAACAAAGCCCATGTAATTCATCCTAACTAAACCTAAAAGTCTACACACACACCAACGCTATTTAATATCTCAAAAACCTTAGCGTTTGTTTTATTGGAAATAGCTGCTTTTCCGACTAAGGCATGCGATTTTACACCATCTCCAGCCGTTATCCTGTCTTTGTTTAATAATAACACATTTCCTGGGTGTTCTGTTAAATTGTACACTTGCTTTGTTTTTCCTTCGATTACCAACGAGCCCAATTTGTAGCCGGCAACTAAAAGTAAACAATTTAGATGGGATACTCAAGGGGCCCTACATCTAATTACAGGATTAATCAAAAGATTGGATTAAATGAATTTATTCAATCCCAAATTGTTGGATTAGAGTACAGTTAATGGTTGAGTTGTAATAACATTGTTGCTATGAAATTGTGTCTCAATTAATCAAGATTGTCTCCGGTTTTAAACATAGTGTCCAAAATGAGCCGTTCAGGACGACCAAAAATCCCAGTTTTAATATATTTTCGTTTATTTTTGAGTGTTCTTGTTCAGATTGATAAATAATGAATGTTAATATTTGTTGATTTTATTTTCTTGTAAGAAAAATTAAAAATTAATGAGAAGGTACATGGCAGATTAAGTGAATCAAGATTTCGGGAAATCTCGATTTGACTTGGAAGAAATCTGGCAATGCTAAACATGCCCCCTCAGAAATCGCAATCTATTGATTTTTATACTATTTTAAATTCTTAATTATTACTCTTTTCGTTTAATAGACAATATTTTAATCAACAAGTGCTGGTCATAAAATCAACAAAAATCAGCTGATTTTGCCAAAGCATGTTATGTTTTTCTAAATCTAAACTCACCTTCCGAAACCATGATTATTATTTTAATCAAGTGCTAAATTAATCAACAGACTAAATAGACGTGTACAATTTACACGAACACTTATTCATATAAAAGAAGATAAATAAACTTTTACAACTTCTTATAAAGTGATAGAGCAGTTGGCCAATAGACATGCGTAGTATTTGTCCTCGGTGATTACTTTGAATTATTTGATTTTTTTTTCAATTTCTGATATACAAATTGCTCAACCTAAAATGTATTTATTTATTGCAATAGATTGAAGTCATCTCATTTCGTATTACGCACAAAAGATAAGATTCTTTTTACTTGTGCTACTCTCGTTTTGCAGTACAACGAAGAACGTCCACGTGATAATCTCACAGAAGAGAGTGGGAAAGAACCACGTGCTTTACATAAATACTAAAGCGGCAAAAGCAATTTCGAGTTTGTATTTTAGAATAGTAATTAGTGTTAAGTTCTTTTCTAAATAGTGGATGGTGTGAGCGAAAAACAAGAGTAAGATTATTTTGAATTTTGAATAACCGAACACACCTGTTGCTTGCGGGAAGTGGGGGATGCACCCAGCGGCGTACCACTCGGAAATGGCGCCTAGGGCGACCATCAAAATTGCGCCCCTTTGTAAATTATCTAAATATAAATAAATTTTTTGCGACGCAAATAGATTTATAATATTTTCGAAATTGTTTCTTCGGTTGAACAAAAATTATATTGTTGGTTTATTTTGATTTTTAAGATTAATAATTTTGCTTGTGCCCTATTGGCCCCACCCTAGGTACGCTATTGGATGTACCCCCCAACCTTTAATTTAATTAAGGCGAAGGTGTTATTTTAATCATCTCATAAAAAACAATATTTTCCAATAATACACTACCGACTTCTTATTTTTTTTTCTTAAATGGCATTTCAAAATAATAACTTCGAACATAGTTGTGTAATACTCAAAAAACAAAAAAATGAGTTTTCAGATGAAAAAACACTTTTATAATTATGCAATATTAATTAATTCAAAGACGTGGGGAACCCCCTATTTTAAAATTCACTTCAAAGGGTTGATTACATAATAAAAAACATAATAAATTGAGATTTTAAAAAGCGTAATAAGAACCGATAAAGATTGCATAAACGAAAGTGGAAAATTTGGCGTATCGCAAAAGAGATAAGCCTTTTTTTCCGCAACTTCGAACTCTAAAGCAAAATATGATTTGCTTACCTCATAAATACAAGCAAAAATTACAGTTAATTAATAGGAAATAACGCGATCGCTTATCTTATTTACAGTACCCCCTGCAGTTAGCAACAATTTTCTTCGTGAATGATGAAACCAATGTAGGCCATTTCACAATCCATAAAATCAAAAATCTGGGAGGGTTATCATGAAATTTATGACATAAAATGGATAACGCACACCAATTATAAAATATTAACAAATACGTTGAGCAATTTGTTGTTTTCTTTTCTTCTTACTATTTTTTTTGTTTTAAATAATTCTATTGACGCATCTTGAACAATTACATATCACAATTCGATTAATATCCAATATATTAACTATTATTTCTCTCTTTAGATGTCGTTGAACTCTAATGAATCCAAAGAGAATACTGCAGGAGTTGTCGAAAGATATCAATTAGGAAAAAAGAGATTGGGCCGAGGTGCTGTTGAATCGGGCCTAACACACGAATGCGGAGTCTTCGGTGCCATAGCCACCGGAGAGTGGCCCACCGAACTGGAAATCTCCCAAATTATTTGCTGGGGACTGGTTGCTTTGCAGCACAGGTAAAATAATCGTTTTTCCTTTAAGACCGATTTAATTAAATATCTACTTTTAGAGGACAAGAATCTGCTGGAATCGTCACCAGCGAAGGAAAATGTGCGAAGCACTTTAATGTCCACAAAGGCATGGGGATGATTAATAACATCTTCAACGACGAAGCCATTAGAAGATTGAAAGGTAATTTGGGGATTGGGCACACTCGATATTCCACGAGCGCAGCTTCTGAAGAAGTAAATTGCCAGCCCTTCGTGGTGCACACTCAACACGGTGTCTTAGCTGTTGCTCATAACGGAGAATTAGTTAATTGTGATAGTTTACGAAAAATGGTATGTTCTCATCAAAAAGGTATTTTTATTATCATTTCATTTTTTTGTGGCTTTTCTACTCTACCAGTTGCGGTTTTCTTCAATTTGTTCAAATCATTAAATATGGTTTGCGACTCGGCTAGGGTTTTAACCATTTCATAAGGGATAAATTTCTTTTGCAGGTATTATCAAGAGGAGTAGGATTATCCACGCATTCCGATAGTGAATTAATCACCCAAGCCCTATGCCTGAATCCACCAGAAGGTGAAAAGGATGGTCCCGATTGGACTGCTCGTATCAAGCATTTAATGCAATTAGCACCTTTAAGTTATTCGCTCGTGATTATGCTCATAGACAGAATTTACGCAGTTAGAGATCCTTATGGTAACAGGCCCTTGTGTCTCGGAAAGATGTTACCCCTCAATGAACGTAAGTTCTATTTTTGCTACCAGATCGTTGGTATTTATGTTGTACTTGTAGCCTTATATGGGGATTGCGACGAACAAAGACAAGCAGACGGTTGGGTTGTGTCTTCGGAATCTTGCGGTTTTCTTTCGATCGGAGCGCAGTACGTCCGAGAAGTATTTCCAGGGGAAATAATTGAGATGACGAGGGATGGAATTAGGTCCATCGATATCATTGACAGGCCAGGAAGTAAAGCACAAGCTTTTTGCATCTTTGAGTACGTCTACTTTGCTAGATCGGATAGTATTTTTGAAGGGCAAATGGTTTATGCTGTTCGGCTGCAATGCGGAAGACAGTTGGCAATAGAAAAACCAGTCGAAGCTGATATTGTTAGTTCTGTTCCCGAATCTGGAACGGCAGCAGCTCACGGTTACTCAAGACAAGTAAATAAACAAAATTAAAAATGTAAATTCAATAACTAATCTTTAATTTTACAGTCGGGAATCTCTTTTGCGGAAGTTCTTTGTAAAAATCGATATGTCGGGAGAAGTTTCATCCAACCCAGTACAAGGCTGCGACAGCTTGCCGTAGCAAAGAAGTTTGGTAAATTGATTGTAATCTTTTAAATTACTCTTAGCTGAAGGTTTTTTTATTTTTGTAGGTGCCTTAGCTGGAAATGTACGCGGCAAAAGGATTATTTTAATCGATGATTCAATTGTTAGAGGAAATACGATAGGTCCCATTATTAAATTGTTAAAAAATGCTGGTGCTATCGAAGTTCACATAAGAATAGCAAGTCCTCCGTTGTTGTATCCTTGTTATATGGGCATTAATATCCCAACAAGAGAGGAATTGATTGCCAATAAACTTAATCCTATGGAGCTTGCTGAACATGTCGGTAAGTGTTGCCGAAGAATATTTAATTTGTAGATTGATTATTGCTTGTCTTTTCAATAGGCGCTGACAGTTTAGAATATTTAAGTTTGGAGGGTTTAGTAAAAGCGGTCAGAAGTGATATTAAAGTAAAAAGTCCAACAACCGTGGGTCACTGTACCGCATGTTTATCAGGAGAATATCCCGGAGGTGTTCCAACTGAGATCGAATGGTAACTTATGAAGTTGCCAAAGTTGAAGTGCATTATATTAATGTAAACGTGTAATCGATACATGATCTATCGTCTCTTTCTGAGGCTAAAAGAATCTCTAATGCAACTAACCGTTCTTACTTTTTTATATGTATATTCTTATATTTTATATATTTTTTTTAGTTCTTTTATTAGTTCGATAAGGTATTTAAAAAAAGATTCCTGAACGATGGATTTGTTATTTCCATATGTTTCCTAATTTTAGTACCAAATTAGGTTTAACCGAAAAGTAATTAAATCTTATTTTATAAAGCACGGGATAAAAAACTAGTGATTGTTATTTGTATGAATGTTAAGATAGTTTGATCATTGTTCAAAGTTAAAAGAAAAATATGTAGATTGAAACTGTATTTTAATAAATAAATGTAGGAATTTTAATTTAATTCAAGTTTGAAAATACCAATAAATAAAACGCCCTTACCGTTCATTGTATTTAATTATTCCATGCAAAAATCTTCCAGCCAAGCATAAAACTTTCCAGCGTTTGAGAATAATGCAATTTTTTTCATAATTTTTCATTAAGGAATTGTTCGTGCAATTAATTTGTATTAAATAAAGAAGGCAAGAATTATTTGATTTTTCAATCATTTCTTCGTTTTGAAAATACAAAAGTATTAATTAATATTGATAGCTTTTCATGTTCTTTTCTTTAATTTGGTGGTGATTTCTTGTTTATGTTGTGAACCACCTTGGAATTTTATTTAATACAATAAATATACACTCTGAAAAAAGTACCTAAAATAAATGATTAGTATTGATTAAAATATTGTATTGTACTTTAAAAAAAAACCTGTAAAAGAATAGATTAGTAATAATGCCCTGCCTAATCAAAAGCTAATGTTTTATCAAAAGACAAAAAAATGGAGCAAAACGCAAAAAAAACGATCTAACACCCCCCACAATGTTAGAAAACCAAAACGCGCAAATCATAACTCGCATATTTTTTTAACGCCCTGAAAAAGACCTGAAAAAAATGATTATTATTCATTAGTATATTGTATTGTATTTCAAAAAGTAATAAAAAAAGTCTGAAAAGGAATGGATTAGTTACACAATAAAATCATTTGGCGCAAGACGCAAAAAACGCAAAGTGGAAGAAACGATCTAACACCCCCCACGGTATTAGAAAACGCAATTTTTTTAAAAAATTGTCAACTACGGGTTCAGCTCCCAATACGCAACATTTTGGCGCTGAACCCTTTTCCTCCTGGTCTTAAAATTAAATAAACCTGAAAATTGGGGATAAATGTTAAGCCACCCTCTTCTGCAACCCTAAACTCGAATCTAAGTTCAATGTGTGATAACAACGAAACAGAAATTTTCGTTTAAGATTGCAGCATTAAAAATCGCGAATTCTAAGGGGGCCCCAATGCCGAGCTAGCGTGGCATGGGGCGGTACACAAATATACAAGAAATACACAAATATCACATTTGTGCGACAACAGAGGGATGGCCAGTCTCAAGATTGAATTTAAAAAGTCATTAATTTTTGAAATTAACAACAATTTATTGAGACGAAGTCAATGGGAAAAAAAACTGGCCTGTCCAACTGCGTTGCACAGGAAATGGATTGAACCCAATAAATGGACTTGTTGCTCTCCTCTCGAGTTTTCAGAGTTACAAAAAATACAATAAAAAATGGCGAGGGGGCAAAGGGGTCCTTACGAAAGACAACATCGCCAAAAACTCGAAACTTGAGCAACTTCCATTTGCAAAAACTTAAGCGATTCGCGCTGTTTTTGCAGCTTATTGAGACAATAAAAAAAATGAAAAAAAACATCGTGGAAATGCAGCTCGGGAAATTTCCTTTGCACACACATCCACTTTGCTCATTTCCAAAAGTAAAAAAATTGCAGTGGTGTTTCTGGTTTACGTCAAATAAATTGGGGGTCCTATAATGTTCTTTGATTTTGGTTTTGAATCCAAAACTTTAATAAAATTTATTTTTCTGGCAAAATTAATTGCGAAAATTTGAACATTAATTCTCCGTTGTGCTGTAATTTTACCCCAATTATTTGTAATGAACTTGTCCCAATTTACAGATTTAAACAATTAAAGTTAAACTTGAATAACTTTTTGAAACATTCAGGTAAAAGATATAAAACTAAATTCAAATCAAATTGAAAATAAGTTAAGTGAATAAAAATGGGTCTGATTTTTCTAAAACCATTCTAAATTTTATTGAGTTGGGCGCCCTTAACTCAACAAAAATAGAAGGAAATGAAGAATCTAGACCAAGTTTTAGCAAACAATTTAAAATTAAAAATAAAACTAAGAAATTATTTAAAATAAATCAAAATTTGATTTGAATTTTCAAATAAATCTCAATTTAGAAAATTATCAAACAATCTCCAAAAGCACACAACACAGAACCAAAATTATTGATTTTTAATATTTCCAATAAATTGATTAACTTTAACAACGAATCAAACAATTAGAAATATTGTTTAATTACCAATTAAAATAAAAAGTTTGAACATTATAGAATCTGAAGGGGAACAAATTAAAAATATTAAAAACCGACAGGAGCCTCAAAACTGCAACCCTAAATGTATTTCAATTTTGAATGGTTGAACAAATGGCATTTGCAAAAAATTAATTAAATTGAACAATTCTAGAATCCAAGATTTTAATGAACATTTAAAAATGCCATTTGCCACAACCAACTTCCACAAAGTATTTTTAGTGTATTTTTGTAAAAAATGATTCGAGTCCTTTTTTGCAAGAAACCTTTAAAAATCTCAATACCAAAAATTTATTTTAATTATTTTGTGTAAGTTCGGAAAATGATTTTATTTTCAATTAATCTTCCAAAAAGGCGCAATTAGGATGATTTAACGCTATCGGCGTCCACATTTCACTCCCGATTGTCCCGAAGCCCGTTCAATTTCTGGAAGGTGAACAAATCGCGAGCTAAAAGTTTTAGAGACTCCTGTTTACCAGAAACACCATCTGCAATGGTACAAAAAAATCGCTTACCGGAAAGTGTCTTCCTCCTCTTCCAACGTCCCAACGCTGGACGGACCTACCTGATGTCCCAGTTATAGATGTCTTGTATAAAAGAAGATCTCAGCAATCCCAGGTGCAACCCTCATGAACCATCAGGCACTCCCGTATGGACCCGCACTTTCAGCAACTCCAGCAGCAGCTTCATCACCAACCAAGAAGTCTTTTTTGAAAAACAACGCGCGATAATCTGAATTAAAGGGACCACTACTGTTACTGGGCGGGTAATCACTCGGTTAAAAGACTACGAGAAAAAATCGGTTCGCGCACTCACTGACGACGAAGCTTTTAGACAGTCCAGCTTTTCGCGACGATTAGCACGAGAAACGTAAGAGCACCGGGCCCTATCGTGCTGAAAAAAAGGCCTAATTATCTGAAAGAAGTGGCCAACTTCTTCCAGAAATAACATTTTGACTGGATGCCCAACAAGTCATTTTGTTAGCATACAATCTACCTCAACCTGAAATAAATGTTATTAATTTTTCAGTTAATTGCATTCTGAAAGTAAATTCTTGAGCAGCAACAATAGCTAGAATGCATATAAAGATACTAAATAAATAAGAAGTAGATTCTTCGATTAATAATGCTAAAAAGAACCCATCAATTATAAAATTTGATCCATCCACATTGTGGTATCCAATTAAGCAAATTAGTCTCCAGGAAGTTCTGAAATAAATAAAATAAAAGTACTACTCATACGTTTAATTAAGGAAAAAATCAAACCTATTTTGCAACCCATTGCATATTTATGGCTATGCTCATGTGTAGTAGACTCAACATGTAGTTTATAATGGTTGTCTTAACATAACCCTACATAATGATTCGTTTAGTCCTGAAATAACAGATAGTTTTCCTTATCCAGCTAGACATAAATAAAGGCTTTCTACTATATTAAATGTTCAAATAAAACCATGTAATATTCAGAACTTGAGACAACTTTCATCTCCAAATAGTTAAATTTTAAAATGTTTTATCTCAATTTTCTGCTTAGAAACTTTAAATTTAGTTTCAACTTCAAAATCATTTTTCTAAATGAACTTCTCTCAAATATAAACAGCAATTTATATCACTTGAAAAAACCTGTAAAAAAACAAAATTAGATTTTCAGGATACCTTACCGGATAAGAAAGGATTTTTTTTAAATTATTGTTAACAAACTGCAATATTAATTTTTAATAATAAAATAACTTTAATATTATTCAAAATCAAGAACGATGAGTCAAAACTGATGAAAATCAGTTAAGACTATTACGTTCCATGTGATTTTCTGGAATGCTTTGTTGATTGTTGTTTGTTGAATACTAAAAACATAGACAACAATACAATTTATAAAATAACAGCCTTACGATATTGCAATTAACTAAGACTTTATAAAATTTAAATAGTACCTAAAAATTCTCGTGTGAAGTGTGGTCTTTAATTCCACTGCCGTCAATCCACTTCCAAAGTTATCAAAATCAAGAATCAAAATGTACTTCTAAAGGAATAATTAGAGCTCCACATACACATTTTGTTGGAAGAAGTCTTCCGATAAACCTAAAATACAATATTTTAAGTGCACGTTCCTAATCGATCGTTGCTCAATTACCTCATAATACATAATCTCCCTAATAATGTCATTTTATTAATAAAGTCAACAAATTGCTGTCAAATCAAAACAGCCTATTCCTTAAATTACGATCCAAAGGATTAATCACATCCATGAAAAAGTTCAATTAGGAGTCCTAAAACAATGTACGAATATTTATTTCTGATATTATCGAACTAAAAAGCAAAACAAAGCGTGCAATCTAAACAAGATATTATGCAATTTAAACACCTTAATTCAATTCTACTGTATTAGTCCAAGATCAAACCCAGAAATTAAACAAATATTAAGCAGTTTCTTAAAAAACCTTTTTTAAACAGTAACCACAAAGCAAAGAGAATTTAAATCATAACCATACTCAAAATAAACCACTTCATAGCTGCATTACATCAACAAGCACTTGTAATAATTACATTAGAAAATATGAATTCGATTGATCACATTTAAATTATAAAATCAATTTGAGACTGAAATAATTAAACCAAAAATAAAATTTTTAAGCAATTATTATTATGACATTAGTGACTTACTCAGTTAGTGTCCATCTTGTCAATCCACAAAAGACAATTGAAGTCGGAGTCAACTTCACTTCGACGCCATTTTCTCAATCACGGAAGTAAAATTTTCCAAGTCAATTTTCTCCAAGAAACGATGATTCCACAAAAAACCAATTAACTCCATCGTTTTCCCCGTATTGTAAAATATAAATGCACATATTTTTAGATTGATATCTTAAAAGTTGTCGCGAAGGTACGGAACGCAGATTCAACTATGAACTCATAACCGATAAATTACACATACCTCCGTCGTGTCACAACCACTACTAAATGTGTTCGGTCTCGACCGGTTTATATAGTGGTCACCGTTCGGTGTAGTTCGTTAGCTCATTCGTGCCACATTTAGCGCGCTTTATCAAATGTTTGGAAAAACAGCTTACTTTAACTTAAAATATGTTTTATTTAAATATTAGTATTCAATAGATTTAAATTAAATGATTTAACGACTTTTTTAGTTATAAAACTATAAAATTATTAAACTATTTGTATAAATAACATAAGAACTATTTATTAAGCTATTACAATCATTATAACAATTAATTTAGTAAAATGTAGACTGCTAATTGTTAATAATAAGAACTTTTGATACCATCTATGAGAATTCTAGCGCACTATAATTGGATTTAAATTCGATTATCAGACCTTATAATGATTATGATGTTTGAAGGCTTGATAATAATCAAGTGCTAAAGATAACAATCCGTAATTAGTCAGTATTTAAATTATATTAGGAAATATTTTAGATCAATTTAATAAATTCATACACTTATGTCCTATATTTATAATTCAATATAAGTTTTATAGAATGGTTGTTAAATACTTCATCAAAAAAAGTAGTGGTTTTTTAATTGTTTTCATATTATTAATTTTATGTTTTGTGCTGAGTGCAATCCTAACCACTAACTATAAATCTTATAATAATTTATGGTTTTATAGAAATAATACAAATCTAATAACATTGAAGCACCACGATTCAAGCAAGATTGTAATTCAAGAAATTACTGGATGCGAAAATAGACCCTTAGACTCTTATCAAGGGCAAAGGGGTGACTATTGGGTGCTCTATAATTATATAAAAGCCTCAAAAAGACATTATTGTTATGAAAGCATAACTTATACAACACAAGCCGATTACACATTTTTGGATAACGTCGTTCCATTAATAAAAAGATGGAATGGACCAATTAGTATTGCTTTGTACGCTCCTGGATCTGATTTTTTATCATCTTTGGAATTAATTGCATATCTTAGAAATTGTGAGAATACTTCATCGTTAATCAAGGAATATATAACGTTCCATATATTTTTTGATAATCAACATTTTCCAGATACAAGTAATCAGGTAAAGCGAATTTTCAATTAACTGAATTTATTTTATTTTAACTCCAAAAAAAAGCATTTTAAAATTAAAAGGCTTTAACTTTATCTTTTTGGAATTGTTTTGAAATATCAAATAAATATTTAACAATTAATCTTTGTACTTTACAAAATTATTAAATATTTTGAATTTATTTCTTCACAAGTGGATACTCGCGCCATCTCTTCGAAACAAGCCGAACTGCTGAATTTGAATTAAGATGGCAAATTTAACTTTACATTTTCTTTAAATTAAAATAATTCCTTACTTAAGAAATAGTCAAAATAAAATTAAAAACATAATGATAATATTGGTATGTTACAGAAAACTAAAACACCCTTATTATACTATTACAAGGACTATTACAACTGTAGCAATAAATCACCTTTTACAAAAGTGAATGGAAAAACTTATAAAAATACATCAAAACTCAAATATCCAATTAACATAGCTCGTAATATAGCTCGAATAACAGCCCAAACACATTTCATATTTCCTAGCGACATCGAATTGTTTCCATCACCAAATCTAATCGAAAAATTCTTAGCTTTCGTAGAACACAACCGAAAACTTTTTGAAGCGAGCTCAAGAAAAGTCTTTGTACTAAACGCATTCGAAATTTTACAAAATGAAACTATACCTGCAAACAAAACTGCTTTACAAGCAATGCTTAAATCAAAAAAAGCCGAATGGTTTCATAAAAGAATATGCGAACTTTGTCATAAAATTTCAAATCAGTCAAAATGGGCCGAATTAGAAGAACAAAACGAATTAATTATATTTGCAACTATAAAACGATTAGGAAAACTAAAAAAATGGGAGCCCTTTTACATTGGCACTCACCTCGATCCATTCTTCGATGAACGGTTTACTTGGGAAGGACGATCTGACAAAATGGTACAGGTGATGTAACACAAAATCAAACATTTTTTCATCAAAAATAAAGTAATTTTTTCCACAGAATTTTGCCATGTGTTTGTTGGACTACGATTACATAATACTCGATAATGCATATTTGGTTCACAAGCCAGGCATAAAAGAAGACGACAAAATTAAAAATGTTGATAAGAAATTTATCCAATCCTTTAATAAAATCATATCAAATCGAATTACGAACGAATTTAATGCATTATATGGTAATAGAAAAGGGTGCACAATACATTAAAGCAAATTATTTTAGATTGGTTGTTTTTTCAAACATTATTTGCTATTGTTGGATATTTTTCGTCAATTTTTTACGTTAAACAATATTTACTCAAAGTTGTTTAATGTTTAACGAGAATATTGTTGTTAGAACTAACTTAAACTTATTTATTTGATATTATTTTTAAATAATAGATGTGGTCCCTAGCAAACGTTTAGGTCCCATTTAACAACGTTAGGAAATATTAATACTGTATGCTTATTATTTTTTATTGTATAAAACTACTTGCATTATAATGAATGCATGCAAATACAATACGAATTATAATTAGCACTGCTTATTACTTTTTATACCTACATACAATTTTTGATATCAAATTAATCAGTCTGTAGAGCAAACCACGCATACCATATTTTTAGTAATACTGAATGTAATAATTAGATACCAATATACATAATTTCGTAGATCTAACTTTAAAATAATTTCGTACTTATATTTATATAAAATAAATAAAATTATTCATATTACAATATCACAAATCCAACACTAAGACAACCACAAATTAAAAAATAGTCATTCAATATTACTCCTCTAAAAACTCAATCGTTTTATGTTTTACATCCAACTTACTTATAAGCATATCGAGAAGGATGACAATTTTTCTTGTATTTAATCTAATTTTATTCGAATATTTTGTTTAAATACTAAATTGCGCTTATTTTTATAAATTAAATACGATTGTTTTCAGACAAATAAATCAGTCTTACCGTTAACAATTTCAGAACGTAATCTTTAGAATACTACGGACTGATTAATAGTA
This sequence comes from Sinopyrophorus schimmeli, assembly GCA_036325965.1. Taxonomy (NCBI): domain Eukaryota; kingdom Metazoa; phylum Arthropoda; class Insecta; order Coleoptera; family Elateridae; genus Sinopyrophorus; species Sinopyrophorus schimmeli. The sequence goes on from JARFIZ010000325.1 coordinate 2,260,654, forward strand.
AACGTGTATATTAAATATATAAATGTTGTCGTAAGGAACAATATTCGAGTATGTCGTTTTGTTTATGTCTAATAAGACTTGTACGTTTCTGCATGAAAAGTTTTGTTTATCTTGTTGATAATCTGTAAGTGAATATTCGTATTAAAATATATAATTATGTATTTCATCTGCCCTAGAAATAATTATAGATTGTGCATCTTCGCTCGATCACACACATTTCGAATATACAAAAATTAGGAAGTAATCTTACAACTAATTACTGGAAGTACTTTAAGTAGGACCTCTTTCTTTCATACAGAAGTACAAATAATTTAATACAAAAAACTTGTAAAACGAAGCACAAAAGACGAAGCGTATAGAATATTGATTGATATGAGTATTGCGATATAATACTATAAAATTACAAATTACTGAATGTCATTGTTCAATTCACTCTCTATGTTGTTTACGAACTTATGATTATTTCTAATGTGAGAATTAAGATTACCAGATTGCGTAAAAGCTTTTTCACAGAAGTGACATTTAAACGGCTTCTCATCTGTGTGCAATCGAACATGATTACTTAAGTTCCCAGACTGAGTAAATGCACGATCACAATGTGGGCATTTAAAGGGCCTTTCGCCTGTATGAATACGCATGTGATTCACAAGATTACAAGATTGAGCAAATCCTTTCGTACACACCTCACAAATGTAGGGCTTGTCGCCTGTATGTGTGCGCATATGTATACTTAAATTACTACCAGTATTAAAAACTTTCATGCAAAATTTACAGGTTAATGGATCGTTGGGATCACGCTTAATATTCTCGTGTTTCTGCAAATGTGTTTTCATACGTCGAAAAAACTTTTTACATATAGGGCATTTTTCCAATGGAAGCGACTTTCGTTTAGTATTTGTTGTAATATTTTCTGCTTGTTGTAGTTCTTCTCGGGATATCAGTCTTACTGTTTGGCGTGGAGATCTCTGTATATATCTTTGTACTTTTCGCTCTCCCAACTCGGGCAAGTTTCTTGAATGTATATTGTTAAACATTTTAAACTTCAAAGAACTTCTCTTTACTGGTATTAAGGATATTTCTGGTCCGATACGTTTCTGTATACTATTCGTAAGTTCATCTATATGCGGTTCACTCCCGTATGAGTATCTTCCACCTTCCTAAAATATTAAAAACTGAGAGTAAAAAGTACTAAAGTCTTTGCTTTCGAAAGGAAATTAAGCAGGTTTTTGTGAAACAAAGTATATCTATAAATACACAAATAGGTTAGCTGGTCGTTACAAATTACTGCTAGGTGTAAATTATAAACTTTACCTCTTCATTCCGAAGGATAGAATTAAAGTAATATAGACTTGAACATACCGAATCATCATCAATGATTATATCAGGCTCTAATGATGAATGAAAATCAACATCATGTTCCTCATTCTCCATGGTATGTAAACCTCATGAAAGAAACTGGCGTTATTGCTACAAAATCCATGAAAATACTTTCAATATTAAAGATAATAGTAACATAAACAATAATGTTTTTTTAAATTATATTAGCTGTCAAAAAAAATCAAAATAAACAAAACAACCTTAACCTTATTTTAACGAAAATAAAAGCACAGTACCTTTATTTTTAAGCAAAATGCACTTAGCTTGCCTCGAAACGTTAACCACAAGCGCTTGGTCCAGAATAGAAAGACAAAAAAAGATACACAGCATCAAAACTCGATTATGCTGATTAAAAAAATATACAAAAAGTGCGCTTCTAGACTGTCAAATATTGCGATTCTTCTTGTTCATTGGAGATCAATTCAAGGCTTATACCAACATAAAAAAAACAACTATGTTATAAACACTCCAAAAAAATTATAAACAATTTATCATTACGCCTACATCGAATTAGGTAAATATCTAAACGACTCATCAGTTTTAATCAAATAAGGTGATGTTTAAGTCAGGAAAACGTTAATAATGCTTTCGATAACGATTTAGGGTGTTGTTCCCAAAAGCCACTTAGGTAATGTTCGTTTTATAGTAATGGCAGCATTGATGCCTTTCCGATTTTCCGGTTGTAAGTAGCGAAGCTCCAACATGGGTGAGTATTGTTTTTAATTCTGAATTTTTACGAAAATTTAGTTCTTTTATGTTGAAATCCAATCATTCTTACTTTTAAGCGCCTAATAGTTGATTTTTGATAAAAACGTTACAAATATTTAGTGAAAATAAGTTGCAGTTAATAACGGTCAGAACTTCAGTGCATGACCTTTGTAATCCGGGCAATCCTTGTTGAAACAAGGATCTTTTGGCTTAAAAGTCTTAAAATATCGATGATAAAGTGGCATTAAATTAAGATGATTGAATATTTGTAGGAAAACCAAGAGGATTGAGAACTGCGAGAAAACATGTGAACCATCGACGTGAACAACGTTGGGCGGATAAAGATTACAAAAAAGCGCATTTAGGAACCCGTTGGAAGGCTAATCCTTTTGGTGGTGCCTCACATGCTAAAGGAATAGTATTAGAAAAAGTGTAAGTTAATAACTATAACCTAACTATTAGGATGCATTACGAGACCACTAGTTAAAATTCTTAACTCAGTGTTTTTTTCATGTAATGCTATATTAAACTAAGGGTCCTGAACCATTGGGAAGCTACTCAATTTGCTTTACGCTCTGATATGTACCCTACATTGATACATAAACTGATTAATACTCTACAGGATTTCTATGTGAATGGTTTATTTCTAAGGCCAATCACAGGAAAATTCTGTGCGAAGTGTTGATTTTAAGCTCTACTTTTAAAAGAAATTTAATAAGAAGCAATCGAAAGATAGATCAAAATTTAATCGGGATTTATTTGTAGAGGAGTTGAAGCCAAACAGCCCAATTCTGCTATTAGGAAATGCGTAAGAGTCCAATTAATTAAAAATGGTAAAAAAATTACTGCATTCGTCCCTCGAGATGGTTGCTTAAACCACATTGAAGAAAATGACGAAGTTTTAGTTGCTGGATTTGGACGAAAAGGGCACGCCGTTGGTGATATTCCTGGTGTTAGATTTAAGGTAACAATATTTATAAGTTAAAAAATAAGTAAATAATGAATCGGTTTTTTTTTGTAGGTTGTTAAAGTTGCAAACGTATCTCTTTTAGCCTTATACAAAGAAAAGAAAGAACGACCAAGATCATAGTTTGTTTTTGTAATATAAATGCCAAGGGTTTAATAAAAATTTATAAACACAATTATTTGTGTCGTTGGATTTTCTGGGATAAACCTTTCTAAGTCATCCATGTATTATTTTCTGAGCTGTTATAGGAGATTAACAATTTTAAAACAAATTTTAGGTCTGAAGATTTTAATTTGAGAAAGAACTAACGATTCCAAGTGTTTTCCTATCCAAAAGGTCCCATTCGTTTAAATGAAACGCTTATTTAAATTATGAAAAAAACCAAGAAGCAACTGACACGATAAGTGGCATGCGTTTATTCAGAAATTTAAATACGAAACATCTTTTTCAGCGAACCTGAAGGTCAAGGGAAGTGATTATGCAAATGAAGATTTTCGGTAGAGCACTTCCTATAGAATGAAAGGGCACACGTTGAAGTTTGCGCACAAGGTTGAGAATTGGCGGTATCGACCGCAAATTTCAGCACTGCGTCAGTCCGTCACAGCCCTTGGAAGCGGGATGCTGTGGTCTCGCGACGTTAGGCAGCATGGATCTGCCTCGGATGCCATCAAACGCATCCCTTAGCCCTTCTAATCTTCCACTTCTCTCTGATCTACGATCGCGACAACCTATTAGCAGAAAACTTCTTAGTGCCTCTAATCAGGAGCCGTCGTTTGCGGTCATACCTTCTGCTTCCAATTTCCAACCCAGCCGCAAGCGCGAAGAAGCACGTGCATTACAAAACCTAAGACGCCGGGTGCAAGCCCTCAAGATTGTGCAAAGCAATCGACCTGAATCCATTGAAGCATCCACAGCTTCCAAGAATTCTTCCTCTTATAAGCAACTTGACAATCGTCCGCAATTATTACAAAAGGTAAAACTTAGGTAAACGCCCGACTCTCAACCTCAGAATTAATGACTTGCCGTGTTATCAAACGAAAAGGTCGCGGATCTTGAACCCTTTAAGTTCTTTTTTTATGAATAACTTTCTTTATTCGCTTTATGTTTATTTTTTCTTACGTCTCTTCTACTGAACATTCATTTTTAATAATTATAATCGTTTTTCAGAGAGGTGCGCTGAAAGACACATTTTATCACGTAGTAATCGAAGCCATTTAGGAAATTAGAACAATCCTCTGAGCTGTACTCAAAATAACCAGGAAAACGTACCCTAGCAATTTAGCGAATTGAAAGGCTTACTTGAGCAGAAGAATCGTTAAATTAATTGGCTTCGAACTTTGGGATTATACGAACAAAATCGTTTCATTTGCCTTAAATCGAAAATCAGATAACGAGACTTAATTGCCACAAACTAAGATAGTGAAGCAATTTGCATGCAACGTGCACGATTTCAAGACAATTTGCAAGCTGCGATAAATCACAAATATCTATTTACAAAATCGCAGGTTTAGTTCTACTTTTTCTTTTGTATTTAGTTGATCGTAGCATGAATTTATTTACTATTTCTCAGAGATTAGAATTTTTCGCGGGGATCGTATGTTTTGATTTTTTAAGAAATCGTGTGTAGAAAGAAATTTTCAATGCCATTAACGTGGAAAGTTTTACGAGGTGAAGGTGTTTATTGCTTTTTTTTCAAGGTAGATAAAGAAAAAGAAACATTAGATGCACAATTAAATTTTACCCTTTACATAAATCACGCATTTCAAATGTTGAACGGAAGCGTAGCGTGTTTAGAACTTTACATTTGCATATCCTTTCTCTTTTGAATAATGATTATTTCCATTTTTTTTTGGTTCAGAAGGAAATGTTATTGTTTGAGATGTCTTTAAGATGGGTCCTAAAAAGTTGGTTTAATTATGTGAAAAATGCATTTGGTATTTTATTTTTTAACAAGAACGTTCGAATTCAAAGGTAAATACGGTCCTGTAATTTTTAATTAAAAATTTTTTAGAAGTAATCGTGGACGCAGTGTGCACATACGACCCGAAAATAGTACATTTCCGGTTTCCGGAAACAATGGTTTAATATCTGTTCAAATTCTACATCAATTTTTAAAACAACTTTTTATAAATACAATTAATTAAAAAATGCATTGAAACTATTTCGATTTAATTAAATAAAAGTTTTGGGCAAAGGACTTGATAAGGATTGAGTGCATATGTACTTAAGGATTAATAAAATAATATGAGCGCGAGTGATAATTTTTGAATAAAAATTGATTTACCCATTTATCTTATTATGAACGATTCAATTAAATTAATTAATTTTTAACGTCATTTTCGGTTATACTTTATAATTGGCATAAAAGGCTTTATCAAAGCATTCTTAGATTAATGAATCGATTGGTACTACTTTAATTTAATTACTTTACTTATTTTTTTAAGTATTGAGTGCATATGTACTTAAACTGCCAAAAATTTTGGGCAACCTTTAGAATTTTTTGACAAACTTTCGTTCATAGATTTTTCTTTTGTTCAATGCATTTATAATTGAGTTTTAGTATCACTTCCGGTTGTATGGGAAATCGGCACCAACTTCATTATTTTAAAAGTTACCTTTATTTTCTAAAAAGTATTCTTAGATTAATGAATCGATTCGTACTATTTTAATTTAAGTTGTTATGTTTGGGAAATAAATTACCCAAGTGTTGAGTGCATATGTACTTAAGCAGTAAAAAAATAATATTTTGTGAACCATCGATAATTTTTGAACAAAATTTGATTTTCCCATTTATCTTATTATGAACGATTCAATTAAATTAATTTATTTTTAACGTCATTTCCGGTTATACTTAAAATTGGCATAAAAGGCTTTATCAAAGCATTCTTAGATTAATGAATCGATTGGTACTACTTTAATTTAATTACTTTACTTATTTTTTTAAGTATTGAGTGCATATGTACTTAAACTGCCAAAAATTTTGGGTAACCCTTTAGAATTTTTGACAAACTTCCGTTCATAGATTTTTCTTTTGTTCAATGCATTTATAATTGTGTTTTAGTATCATTTCCGGTTGTATGGGAAATCGGCACCAAGTTCTCTATTTTAAAAGAGTTACCTTTATTTTCTAAATTTATTCTTAGATTAATGAATCGATTTGTACTATTTTAATTTAAGTTGTTTTGTTTGGGAAATAAATTACCCAAGGGTTGAGTGCACCAAAAAGAAAATCATATTTTGGGACCCATTTCGAGCATCTCAACAAATTTAGTTCAAAGATTGTTTTTATTGTGCTCGATTTATTTATAATAGTTTCGTTTTGCTATTACTTCGGGAAATCAGAAGTTCTATTCTACTAAATGGACCAAGCCACTTAAATCAGTTTCTGTGTCCCATTTTAGGCAACTTTTTGTAAAACTATAATAAAAACGAAATTGGTGCGTACTTCTTTGGCATGACTAAATTAAGTATAACCACGTGCAAAAATTAATATAAATAAATTCAATAAATACGAGGATGTGCGCATTCGAGCGAAAAGTGGCACATTTCCGAGCGAGGGAGGCAAATGAAGCGCGACGCGGAGCGGCGCGCTTCATTTTCCCGAGATCGGAATGTGCCACTTTGAGCTCGAATGTGCACACTCGGTTTTAAGCACGATTCACAATAATATAGCCCAATAAATTAGCTCTAAAAATTAATTGAATAATATTAATCGTTCCCTTTCACTTGCATTGACAAGATTATTGTATCTTTTCGCTCCCTTCCACTCATTGCTATGGTAAATACGTTTTTTAAATATAAAATCGATATTTACTAAATTAAATTAAAATTTTTGATTTGAAGGAGCCCATGCTAAATTATACAAATGTAATAAATAAGAGGATGTGCGCATTCGAGCGAAAAGTGGCACATTTCCGAGCGAGGGAGGCAAATGAAGCGCGACGCGGAGCGGCGCGCTTCATTTTCCCGAGATCGGAATGTGCCACTTTGAGCTCGAATGTGCACACTCGGTTTAAAGCATGATTCACAATAATTAATCTATTTTCTCAGACGGTTAACTTCAACTGCTCAATTTTCGTTAGCTGTGCCTGCTAAAATTGTACTCTCGAGCACCAAAAGAAGTATAACTTCAAAAATAAGAAATTAATTTGAAGCAACGAGTTCAAAATCAATTTACATTAATTTACAATGTTTTTCGATCGCAATTGCTACATTAAACTTATTTTTATAGATATTGAGCAATAAACCAGTGAGTATGGTGCTGGATATATCCGATATCCAAACCGCCTGGCAAGACAGCGACTTTATAACCGATTGCCTTTGTTGGCACAACGTTTACCGCCAAAGACACTCTTCACCTCCCCTAACAATGTGTTCCGAGCTGTGCAAACTCGCCCAAACGTGGGCAAATCATCTAGCACACACCAATCGATTTTATTATAGAAACGACAAAGATATTGGCCAAAATTTATTCTGTAGACCTTCCAATGCTCTCCAATTAGACGTAACAGGTAAACAAATCCCAAGGACAAAGGTGAACCATATACACAACAACAAACAATTTGCAGGGCAAGAAGTAGCTGCTTACTGGTACAGTGCCGTGAAGCAGTACAATTACAATAGAGAACCGGACGTATTGCATGCAAACGTAAATGCTGGTAGGTCATTATGGTATTTACGACTAATAAATAAGCTGTACAAAGTACTTTCAACAGGTCATTTTACTCAATTGGTGTGGAGAACATCGCAGTTCTTTGGGATAGGCAAGGCTCGATCGAGAACTGGCAAAATAGTGGTGGTTGCACATTACTCGCCTGCCGGAAACGCAAATGGCTCTTTCGAAGATAACGTTTTACCTCCTGGACCCGATTATCCTTTTCTGGCTACGACTCCAAGATTTTACATTTCTTCCGAAGCTACAGAATCTGAAACTAGTACGAGCACTTCTGGCAGTAACAATTAGATGAAGAATTAGGGATTCAATTCATTTCTCGAGACTGGTGACAAACGCACTTGTAGGATAGAGCTAGAAGAAAAATAAGGAAATTTAGAAGATTTAAAAATGCAAGGTTTTATAAGAAGACTGTAAGGGAAACGCATGGAAATTAATTCCTAAAATTAAAGATAAAAGCTTAGGCTTGCCATTGAATCATATTTAGACTATGTCAGCTAAAAATTAACGAAAAACGAAAAATTCGTCCAGTTATACGCTTAAATTAACGATAAGCTAGTGTAAGTTTCAAAATGATCGATGCAAATCATAAAATTGGCCAAGTTAGTTAAAATAACAAATAACATACTTTTGTATTGTTATCACTGTTAGCAATCTTCTGTTTTACATTTTACTAAATACGCAAACTAACTTAAAAGAATTTTCCATCAAAATCGCTGTGATGTTTGTAGAGTATTATCGAAGCTATCTTATTCAGTACGATAGCTCCATCGACAGTAATTTTGTAAATTTGGAATATTTTAGTCGTGCTTCTACTATAAATTCGTCAGTTTTATACAAAAATGTTAATCTTCATTTTACGAATGAATGTGCTGGCCTATATTTTGTAATTTATTAAAATGAGGTATTTAATTACCTTCCGATGGGTTGTGATTAATAACTTACATTAATCAATGTCGTGACTTTCGATTTAAGCAGTATTCAAATATACAGGACGATTAATGAGCAATTGTACATATTTTAGTCGTTAAAAGTTTAAAAGACCCTTCGTTTTTGTTCTGGGCGTTTTAGTTAACTAAATAGGGGTTGTTTTGTAAGTCCTGTTAAAAACTTTTGGTGCCAACTATTTTCAAGTTATTTTAAATATTCAAATAAGGTTTGGTAATCTTATAAAGGACCAGTGATTTAATCTTACCCACTTAATAGGAATAAAAAATCCAGATTCGTATTAGAGAAGATCTAACAATAAGATCGAAAGTCTTTTAAAAAATGGATGTCTTGGAATTTCATTGGTAATTTTAAAAAAAATATTTAAAAAGCAAGCAAAATTTCTAATCACAAATTAAGCGCTTACCAATAAAAATTATGATAGTAGTTATTTCTTAAAGGACATTCAAACTTAGATTTTCTCTAATACGGATCTGGATTTTTTATTTCTATTAGGTGGCTTACATTAATCTTTTATAACGGTACCAAATCTTGTTTGAATAAGTAAAATAACTTGGCTTTAAAAGTTCCTGAAGCAATTTACAAAATACTATTTATTTAATTAACTAAAATGCGAAGAACAAAAAACGAAAAGTTTTTAAAGTATAGCTATAATCAGAGTTGCTCGTGAATCGACCTGTAGCTATCGAAGGAGTTTTGTAAAGGTGCTTTTAAATGTTCATCGGCTTAAGTTAAATTGTTAGGATGAGTTGGCAGTAAATGCAGCGCGAAACTTATGATTATTTTTGGTAGCAATAAAAATACTGTATGGAATATACGTAGACTTTGTTAGATGGCTGTGATTTGCACTTATAAAAATTTGTTATACTTAAAGGATGCAATCAATACCTTAAATCATGAAATATGCACAATCACTGTATCAATTGTATTAGATAGCTGCCCATATAGTTATAATCGGTGCCATATATTACTGATTTGTTTGTTTCATATACAAGTGGAATTGCTTTTTGGACCGCTTTTCTACTTCCTGATAAATCGGAGCAATTATTTTCAATGTATTAGGGACTTTGTATCTTAGAAAAGGCTTTGTTACAAATATTTAATCTAAAAAAAAGCAATCGATTTATAATACACATATAAATGTCGCTCAATGAAACATCTTACCCAAATCTTTTAGATTGTATTCGATATATATCGATATTCTATCAATGTTAAGACTTAAAATAATCAGATTGTATCCATTACATTGTTACTATTCGTTGTTTATTGCATTTATGTAAATCGTTGTCCTTGTTGAATAAATATTGAACAATCATGTTTAACATAAAATGAAATATTAATATAAAATCGTCGAATGAGCAGGGCGCCTGTCTTGTTACCATAAATTAAATTCTTATGAATAAAACCAAACAATATCGAAAGGTTCGAACTGAAATTAACTCAAGCAAAACTATTAATTAATCTGATATTAATGTTTATATGGCCTTAACAAATTAAAACTTCTCGTTTTTAAATAAAATCCGAGTGTTTTGCTTTAAAATTGCCATACTTCTGTCTTTTGCAAGTTGTTTACTTTTGCTTAATATGTTTTCGAAGACATCTTCTTTTATCAGATTAACTTGGTCTATTACTTCTGAAATAAGTCCAATCTTTCTTAATTAATATAACCATATAAAACCACATTAAAAAATGTATTACCTTCAGTCGTTGATTGATCCTTGTTAACAGCCAAATCATTCTGATTAAAACATAACCATAACTCCTTAATGCTTGATGTTAACAATTTACAGCGTTTAAAAATTCTTCGGTTAATCTCCTCTGATGAGTCGGATGTCTTTCCACTTAATAAAATATCAACACTAGCTTTTAATTCTGTGTGAACTAAAATTAGTCAATTAATTTACAACAGTATTAAATAACTAAGAAAACTTTACAATTTTCAACAACTTTTGCTTGTCTTTCGGCATTCTCTTTGATTGTTTCATCAAAAACATCTTCACCTTCTTTCAGCATTAATATTAACTCTTTGCTGTACTGAATAAATGATTCTATTGCAGTTTTCTCTAATTTGTTGTTGTGGCTTACATTTATCCATAATTGCTCGATTTTTTTGTCAAGCTCTTCATAAACCAACTAAGAACAAACCAAGATGGTAAATAAAAGAGTTTTGATTTATAGTATTACCTTTGTGTAAGCCGAGGGTTCTATAATATTATGTATTATTTTACGTAGCTGTTTAACTTGTGAGTACCATAAATCTTTTAGAACATCTATGTTTTTTGTATGACTCTTTGAAATAATTGCTGGAACTAATTCGTCTTCTAGAAATTCCAAATTTGATGCTATATTTTTTATTTCAGCGGTACCTAAAATTCTATATTAATTTCTTAAATTCCTAAGTCAAGTCCTTTATTTACGTTTGTTATATGAAGAGCTAGCAATAGCAAAAATGCTAATTTGAAATAATCTGTCCATGTACAAATCAAATTCAGAGGTATCATCATTGGTACTTTCTTCTAAACTTAAAATAGGACGTTTGTGTTCAGAGAAAACGTTCAAACATAGTCGTAATACTGCAGAATTAACTCTCGTTTCTAATAAACATAAAGAATTACTGAAAGTGTCTATTACCAGATTACAGATGTTTGTATCTTTAGTCTCTTTATTTATTTCCGTTTTTATATCTTCAAAGTTCTTAAGTACCTATATAAAATTCGCAATTAATTAAAATGCAATTTACAAACAATTTAAATCACTTACAAGACGACAAGTTGCTGATATAATTTTGTAATCCTCCCCGAAAGATATATGTGCTATTGCCATTGAAAAGCAAAGTATCTCTTTTAATGCTTCGGCTACACTATTTAATTGATTTATTATAACATTAGTCTCCTTATCAAGATCAATTTTTACGAGATTATTAAGAACCAAATCTATGAGTTCCATAAAGCAATTTGCCATTAAGTTGCTTTCGTCAAATATCACAGATGCGTTATTCAAATGCATGACAAGTTGCTTGCACAAACACCTTTGCATATCCTACAAAAATAAAACCATTTTAATTTATCTACTTTAAGATTTGAAGTATTCATACGCAAAGTTCCATTGAGCTGGATGTATATAATTCATAACACGATGTGAACTGCATTAAATAGCTTGCTGTTCGAAATTCCCTTTGTCGAGAAGGTTTAATACTTTTGTGGTACTCAACTACTTCGTTTGAAAAACGTAAAATAAATTGTAGGATATCCTATAGAAGATCCGATTAATGGAAATAAAATAAACATCATTCTTTTACCTTAAATATGACTCTCATTTCGCCTTGTTTAGTATGTTGTAAATTCTCCAAATATTGTTTAAATTCTTGAGATATGGAAATAACTTTCGCCTTATTATCCATTTTGTTAGCACTTAGATTATTTATATTTAAAATGCACAAGATTATTGAATAACTCTTTAAATAATAATGATCAACAGGTTAGCATTATAACAGTTTTTGCAGATTTACTCGAATCTTTGTTATTCAGGCGTACCAATCCACATAAAATTCTAGATTTAAATTAATATTGTTATTAAACATAAATAATACTATTAAACGTATAAATTAACTATTAACCTTGCTTATAATTAATTTTAAAACTTATTATTCGTAATTTCTGTACAAAATACATTAATATACCGAGCACAAATTCAAATGTTTTTGTTTCTTAAATTATCGAGCCTGACATAATTACCCATAAACGCCTAGAAATTTCAATCGTATTGTCCCGATTTTATACTTCTAACCTAAATTAATGATGTGTACATAATAATTTACTTCTTTTTAGCATAATTAATTAGAAACATGGGTGAAAATAGGGATACTGAGGACGAAGTTACATTAATGATAGAAAATACAGCCATCAAATGCAAAAAACAAGATTTAATGAGGCACAGTGACTATTTCAAAGTTATGTTTGAAGGATGTTTTGTGGAACGAGATAAAAAGACAGTTAAATTAGAGGTAACACTACACATTCCTTTAAGGATTTGTCCTAAACAAGTTTTACTTTTAGGACATTGACTTAAAAGCAATGAATATCATCTTGTCATTATTGTGGGATCGAACATTTCTCATTAACGAAGAAGATATATTGTCAGTATTACAAGTTAGTTGTATGCTTCAATTTGTCGAAATTAGAGCAGTATGCATAGACAAATTGAAGGAAATACTATTACCAAGAAATTGCGTCAAAATCTGGCTAATCACGGAACAATTAGATGTGAAACCATTATATCTCAAAGCCAAAAGTATGGCTTTAATAGAATTTAATAATATTAAAGACATGGACTGTCTAATGGAACTACAATTAAAACAACTATGTAATTATTTAGGAAACACAAATTTACAATGCCAGAACGAAATGGATGTTTTTCAAACTTGCATGAAATGGTGGTACGAAAATTCAGACAAATATTCAAATCAAAGGGACTGCTCGCATTTAAATACTTATTTAAAATTACTAAGCTGTTTAAATTTTAACAACGTTTCTAACTCTGATATACAAGAAATAATGATGTACCCAGATTTTGCTTCAAACGATAAGATTAAGTTAATTTTACAATGCATCATCGATTTGAGACACAAAATTGAAGTTAATTACGATGAGAACATCGTATCTTACGCAAAGAAGTTAATGACCTCGAAAAATAGAAGTTTTAAGCAATGTCCTTGCATATTAGTTAATGCCCTTTGCGATGCTGGTTCTTGTGAATGCAAAAGAAAACGCAATCCCTCCAGCGAAAGCAATTCACCTGTGATATATTACGGTACGTCTGTTTATTATTAAATGACAATAAGTACATGATGATTTCTTTCAGACATTTTTAAAAGGAAACGCTATTATGCTGACATAAGGGCAACAGAGTCGAGCATTGCTGTACTTTATTATAGTAAATCATAGAAAGCACCTTTTTTTGTTAGTGGTTAAATGTTTTGATTTCAGATAGTATTAAACAGGACTTAATTAAATTATTAGATATTAATAAGCAAAAAATTGGAAATTTAGATGGATTTAAATTAACTGGATATAAAGAATTCATATTTCTGTATGGGGGCGAATTTTTAATAGGGAAAGGCAACTGGAATAAAAACATATGGGTCTACAACACAATTAGAGAGTCTTGGGAACGCAAAAGCGTGTAAGTTATTGGATAACTTTTAAATCCTTAAGAAAGTAATACTTTTTTTAGTATGCCTTTTGTAAGGAGACACTTTGAATCTTGTTTCTGTGGGAATTATTTATACATCATTGGAGGCACCGGAAATTTCAGAGTTATACAAGACAACATGTTTTCGTACAATTTCAAAGATGGTAAGGCATTGAGTGAGTCACTGATAAGATGTTATAAACCGTTCTTTAGATAAATGGAGTACCCAGATTGTATTGCCGTGCGAAGGGAGACAAATTAAATGTTGCTGTTGGAAAAATCAGCTTTTAATAATAAACATTAATAACAAAAGTGGTTATATGTTCGATGATAAAAAATTCAATTGGTCACCGATGGTTATATTTGATGAGAAGCACTTAGTCACAAATTATCCCGATAATTACGCTGTTTTTGCATATAAAAATAGTATTTATATTAAAGGTGCAATTCAATGGAATTCTTAAGATTAAAAAATATAATTATGATTATTTCTAGGAAGTAGTATAATAGAATTACAAATAAGCGATGATATGTTAGCTGTAGTTGGGTGTAAACAACTCCAGGCCACAAATTACCATCAAATTGAATCTGTCCTATGTGGGGACGAATTATATTCTCTTTACATGCATGTAAATCCAGAACAAGAAGGAGCAAGCCTAAGTTACGAAAAATACAATTTGGTAACACAACATCAAGAGTTTATATTTAAAGACATAGAAGAAAATAGGATAATGGAGTTAGAAGGAGATCAGTACTTGTTTCGTATGTCAACCTTGTTATTCAGTTTTCAGCATTACGAATTATTAGCAGTGGATGATTTTGTGAATAATTTGTTGTGATAATATTAAATTTATGTAAATAGAGCTAACAAGAAATAAATTATAAGTGTACTTAGCAAATCAGGATACATAATGCGTTAAATTTAATATTAAACCAATTTCTATTGAACAGGGTGGATTTGGAATGAATAAATATTGAAAAGTAAACTAACAATATATTATTAAAACAAATTTTGTATAAACAGAGGGTATTTGTTCCTACAATATTGTTTCCCATAAGATAGAAAAAGTCTTAATAATCTCTCGAAACACAAACTTAAATTTACAAAGGAACAAAAACTTGCACTAATTTTTAAAAATGTTTTCCATAAATTGCTTATAAATACACATAAATTTAGCAATGAAGGCTTCGATGTGAACAATTGCTTTATTCCCTTGTCTGGCACGATACTCATACAATGTAGCTAAACTAGCAATTTCACCTTTAAGCTGATTATCGCAAATTTTAAATAATTCACTTGTTATAATCTCAAAGATCATATTAATTGGTATGCCGTGTATAATTATTTCATACAAGTTCTTACGGAGTTTTCCTATAGTAGCAGCACTCTGCTCTTCTACTGCATTTTTAGCAACGTCTTTGGTAAAAGTCATCCAATCTAAATCGGGAATAATCTGATCAACAGTAAAAGGATACTGTGCAACTTTGCATGCTTCCACTAACAACAAAGCCCTTCGTAAATTTCTATCAGATTTTTCAGCAATTTTCAGTGCAAACGCAGGTGGAATAGATAACCCCTCTTTCGAACAAGTGTTTTGCAATATTTTTGTTATTTCTTCAAGAGTTGGGGCTGGTACTCGAATACCTAAACATCTACTACGTATTGCAGGTGTAATTCTCGAGATTGAATTGGCACATAATATCAATCTACAATTGGCAATGTATTTTTCCATGGTTCTACGTAAAGCATGTTGAGCATCTTTTGTTAAATCATCGACACCAACAAGAACTACTACCTTAAATTCTCTTTGCCCTGTGGCATCTAATTGGCTAGTTTGAGCGATTTGTTTGATCAAATCCATTACAACAATGCGATCATAGATGCCCACATCGGAAGGATCCACTTCGATATGGTAATTGCTACTAATAGTCATGATTTCGAGCTTTTTATTTGAAGGCGTTGTAAAATTCATGTGCTCCATTCTTAATCGTTCTACGCCACTACCGTAGAGTTCTTTTAAAAGACACATAATTCTAGTTTTCTTACCAGCACCCGAAGGTCCATGTACCAGCAAATGAGGAAAGTCCCCTTCATGTGTAAGTTTTTTTAGGTTCTCAGCTTGTGCTTTATGATAATCCAGATTAGATAAATCGGTAGGCCTGTATTTATCAACCCACAATTTCATTTTTACAACTATTTAAGAACACAAACACAGTAAACACTACTTAACATTTGGCGGTAAGCAAAACAATTTTTGTTAGGTTAGAAGTATGAAATTAGAGAAAAGTTCGAGTAGTGCCACCTATTGCAAAATAGACAAACTAAGTACGAAAAAAGCGGGATTTAAATAAATTTTCAACGTGCCTCAAGAGCGCCTTTTCGTTTTCTTGTAAAATAACCAAATGATTTTGATTAGGATTAAGAAATAAACGTTATGTTTTCAAAAGCACGTTAAAGTAGTGTGAAGAATCTGCACTCAATCTAACTTTGTTTTAAATTAAAATTTGTTAAGGAATTTATATAAGATTTTCTTATTATTTATAGCAACTTTATTTGACAACAAAACAAACCTAAAGTATATTTTTTCTATTCAAGATGCAATAAGCTAATGATTATAATTTTCAAATCATGAAGACGAATTTAGTAGCACAAAACATTCGCAAGAATGTTAATGACACAATTGCGGTTTTAAATTATTTGCACTGGTTCACGTTTTCATTAAGCGTTTAATTGCGATTACTTCCATAAAATTGGCACTATTAAATTGTTATTTGACTTAGGCTTAAGACGACAAAGCTTGACCCTCGCACAAAATTATTAAAAAAAAAATAATCCGAAGGCCTTTCATGCATGCTTAAGTTTAAATTAAGTATAAAACAAGTTTGTTAATATTGGAACGATTAGTCAAGTTGCAATAATGCGTAGTTTAAATTATTTCTTCATTTCTTTTGTAGTTTTTAATAAAGGTAAGATGGCAAGCATAAAGGGTTGCATTGTCGAAGAATAATGATCAATGTGTTTAAGCGAGCCAAGCTACTTAAAAGTATTAATCAATTACGCCTTAAAGTTATTGTTAATTCTAAATAAAGGAATATAAATTTTCCAGGATGCCATTCATCAGATTTTAATGCACAAATCGTAGGAGGTGCACCGACTGATATCAAAGACATCCCCTACCAATTATCTGTACAAATTTTTCAAACAATCCACATCTGTGGGGCCTCAATCATCGATCCAAATTGGGCAATATCGGCAGCTCATTGCTTTGCAAGGTTTGTCGGTGCTTATTTGCTTAAGACCAATTTAATTAGATTTCTTTAGATTCAATGTTGGAGTGTCTTTGGTAGCCGGAAGCAGTTTCTTAAGCGGTGGAGGTTATCGATACAACGTCGATTCTATAATCAGCCATCCTCAGTACAACAGTGTGGCTCACACTTTTGACGTATCCCTCATTCGAGTAAGTTAATTAGAAACTCTAAAACAAATTAATTAAACCGGATCATCTTTTAAGGTAACTCAGCCTTTTGCTCTCGGACTTCCGGGTATTAATTGCATTCCTTTAGCGAACGGCGTCGTCAGCCCTGGTACCCAAGCTTTGGTCACAGGATGGGGCAGCAGAAACGAATCTGTAAGTTAAATCTATTAATTTCTTATAACAGTTACATTTTTTTAAATGAAATACTGACGTTGTACAATCTTAGGGAGCAACTTCGAATCAATTACAAAAAGTGTCAATCCCCATAATTTCAAATGGTGAATGCAATGGGCCGTACTCAGGAATAATTACCGAACAGTAAGTTCTAAGAAAAGACGATTTCAAAATTAATTAATTAAATTAATTTAATATAGAATGTTGTGTGCTGGTCTCTTACAAGGAGGTAAAGATGCCTGTCAAGGGGATTCGGGAGGACCACTAGTCGCTGAGAATCAACTCGTCGGAATCGTTTCCTTCGGTGTGGGCTGCGGGAGACCTAATTACCCAGGTGTTTATGCGAACGTTTACAATCTCGAACCGTGGATTCTACAACAAACGGGCAATTTGAAATGTTAATTTACATAATAATAAAAATTAGAAATAATGATGGTCATTATAAATCTTTCTAATGCGATCAAAACGAGCAAAAAGTAGGCAAAACGCACGAAAGTGAAAATTGCATCGGACGCAAAGTAAAAGTGAAATGTGAATTCCTTTGGAGATGTATCATATCAGAAAATGCAATTAACCCAATTTAACAAAAAAAACGAGATGCGATTTATGGACGATCGCCAGGTCAAAAGGTCCGATTTCACAATTTTCAATGGGCATTAAATTAGATAGTATTTTTTTTTGTGAGACGAAATTAAGAGAAATCACACATGCACGCGGATGCCCACTGGATACTTTCACGTTTTTGTAGAATTTACGTATTGGAAAAACGATCGTCTAATGCCCGGAAGCGAAGTTGCATCTTAATTCGTGTCCTAGTTGAATTGCCTTTCTCTTTGCTCATTTTAGGGGGTTAAGAAGAAGAAGAAGAAAAAACAACGAGGTACGGTGACAAATGTATTTTTTTACAAAAAAATATAACCTATAGAAAGCTTTATACAAAATAAAAATAACGTTAATGCATGGTATTGTACACGTGAGTGTTGTTTCGCATCATGGACCCGTGTGATGGTGACAGCAAAAATTTGCTTCAGTTCTTTTGTGATAAGATAAGCCGTAGAGCTTAATAAGGGGCTCCGTAAGAGCCAGAGGGTTTGCTGGGACCGCTGGGATATCCGCCGAAAGAAACGGAGCTGGCTTGGTGGTACTGGGCGACTTGGATGGCTTGCTTGATTCCTTCAAGATCGATGCCGACGACTCGTGTGGCATATTGTGGAACTCCGTAGGTGGAGGATGGCACGCCGTACTGTGGGGATGGGGCTCCGTACGATGAGCTAATTCCGCCACCGAAGCCACCGCCGAATCCGCCACCGCCACCTCCGTGGGATTGTGCGGATATCTCTTCTTTAAGAAGAATCTGACGGACTTGTTCTAATAAAGCGGGATCTACGCTGGCACCCTCGGATGTCTGATATCCCGAAGATACGGCCGTGTATCCACCACCACCGCCAGACAGACCACCGCCGGACAGTCCACCGCCAAATCCTCCGCCGCTTCCTATAAATCCGCCACCCCCTGGCCTCGAATACGAATACCCAGACGGTGGCTCGGCCATCACGGCCATGGCCATGGCCAAAGCCATGCACTGCAAATATAAATCTATTAGTTACTCATTCAACCCCTATTAGAAAAAAATAATAAAATCACAATCGCACTAGATTCATCACTGATAACTCGCGTAATCCTTATGTCCAGAAAATAAAGATCCTTACCACGGTGTATGTGTTCATGATGCTTACGAAGACGACGAGTGGTGACTGTACTGTTTTGTGGATGGACCAGGTGTTTTATACCCCAACCATAAGAAGGGGTGGGAATGTAACGTCGGATGTCTCATCCGCGATGTCCGTCAAATACTACTTTCACACAAATACGTGCATCTTCAATTTGCTCTTCTGCGGCCACATCTATCTTTCCACAATAGCACCTGCAGTACCACCACATAACGACCTTTGCATCGCATCCCTTAACACCAAATCAAACTATTTTCGCATCTTAATTAATTCAGACGATATAAATCGTTTCGCACGTCTCCTTTACTTTTTTTTCCCGTGGGGCTGCTCCACTATCCGGAATAATTTAACATTAATTTGTAGACACGGTCTACTTGATAAAACAATGTTAATGCATGCTAATTAACAGTTTTTTTTCTCTTTTACAAATAAAGGGTGTTTAATTTTCTTTCTCTAATAGGCCCAAGGGCAATATGCGGTGAGATTAAATCACAGGAAACCGTGTAAAGTAACTTTTCCTACTTTTCTCCATTGAAAAAAGCTCGAAGCTCCCGAAGAGTAATTGCTAATTACGCAAGAAAAATTATATAAGATGTCGGCGTCAGAGAAAGCCCACATCCCCTATTCTTCCACAGGTATTCCGAGGCTCCGTTTTTAAATTGCTTCTTTTTCTCTTCGGGCCTCATTAATTATAATTAAGACCCATCAATATCTCTAAATGGTTTGTAATTAAAGATGTGAGGCAATATCTGAAAAAAAAACGAGTTGCGATAATTGCGAACACTCTTACTTTTAAGCATCTGAAAAATTAGATCAAGGATTAACTTACAATCGATCGAATCATCAACTCCATTCTCAAAAAACATCTGTAGGTACTCGGAATTATAATTTTGGTTTGGATCCATTAATATTTATAAGAGAAATTATTGGAACTCCTTTTTCGGTTGAACTATTTCTCGGTCAACTTCCCCATCGTTTTTTGCTATGATAAGTCGATAAACTGCAACGAGGGATAGATATAAATTTATTAGTTTTGTTATTACAAGAAACTGTTGCAAAATTTTGCAATAGTAATTACATTTAATGTAAACAAAATTAAAGCAAACGCAAGACCGTGAGAGGCGACTCAATTGGTGTGTACCTAAAAGAAAAAAGGCATTTCTTCTTTTTTTCAAAGTAAAAAAATTTTTTTTCCACGTACATGCAGTTACGCATAAATATAATTGGAGTTGTAATAGGCTGAAGCAATTCGCAATAAGAACAAAGATGGCTTTGCATTACAATAAAATGGGTGCTCGAAATTAAAATTTTTGTATTGTAACTTTTGCATACTTGCGGAAGTAATTGTTGGATACGTACGTTTTATTTCGATTGAGACACTTGTTCGTAATTGTCTCTTAAGAAATTTTAAACAATTAATTTTGTATGTCGATTTGGCAACATCGTCCCCAAAATAATAGAGCCCTTTTTGGGAAAACTTCCCAGAACAGTGCCATTACATCAGTTTTAATCTTAAAAATTGATTTGTACAAAAAAATTATTCCATAGATCGCTTAAGATTATTTAACAAACGAAGGAAACGCTTAATTAATTTTCTAAACCGAAAAACTAGCAATTAGCGTTGCCATTTTTTTTGTAAGTCATTAATTCTAAAACTTTCATATCGATTAATCTCAATTACAACTCAATCCCAAGTCCGAAGAGCTCGGAAGAAAAGAAATTATGAAGCACATATTTAAAAAAAATCGCTCCCCCTCCACCACTTTCGATTGAACTATAAATAAGGCAAAAGACCCGCCGACAAATCAAAAAGTCCTCAAAAGACCAAAGGCTAACCGTTTTTTTTTATATAACGCAGACACACATACCAAAATTGGCACTAAAAAAAAATTGCTCAAGATGTTTACTAAATTTTCTAAAAAAGAAAATTTAACGCTTCGATTCTTATATAATAATTTTTTTTAATAAGCGCTTATTATTTAAATTTCGAAATTTTACGCTTAGTTTGCGGCAGATCTTTAAATATTTATAAAGCTAATTTTTTGTTTAACATTTAAACATTTTAATTTTCAGAATGAGTAAGACGGGGGTTCGGCTCGCCTACTCGATTTCGTGTTTGTTTAAATTACAATCAAATTTAATTGGCGAACCTGTTTTTTAAAATTAAAAGCTCCAAGTCGAAAAAAAAACACCCTAAAGCCAAAAACGAAACAGTTTAGAAAACTTAAAAAAAATGTGACAGGTGCTGAATGACGCATACAACAATCAAAATTAACCAAAAGAGAAATTGCGATGTTTTTATAATAAATTATGTCTCATTTGCAACTAGGTGTACTACTGTTTTCGATGTAAAATAATAACATTTATCAACTTGAGCTAAAGGTACCTGTCAAAGGAGTGAAAGGGGGGTTGGTAGCAGTGATGGTGGCAATCTTTGAATTGTTCCATATTCAAATTAATCGAAGGAGACTACACGAGAGAAAGTCCATCTATTTAATAGCAACAAAAGCTCATTATTTATATAAAATACCATTGAATTGTTTCTTTCTTTCAAATTAAATTTAAAGGAAAGACCGACTAGGATACTCCAAAGAAATCGAAAGGAAAAAGTACATTCCTAATTCCAGTAAAAAAAATGATAGAACTAGAAAAAAATAAACGTCTCGACAAAATAAGAAACGCGTAAATAGCGTTGGGTTTTATGAAAACGAAGAAGAAGATGCCCCAGGTCCCTTTCACTAGCTAAACGTTACTTTCTTCAACGGTAAGCCACTCCAATCGACCTCTCACCTACTAATAAATATTGTTTTTGCTATTTTCAAAGATTTATAACCATCTTGCGATTATTTGTACAGCTTCCAGCAATCTGACCGATATCATTATTCATAATATATGAAAAAAAGGTAATAATCTCATCCTACTTTCAAAAAATGCAAAAAATACAGAGAGCGATGTCTTCGATTTAGTTAAATTAAATAAATGAGCGTTTGTGTGCTAATTAATTTTTTCCGGTGTTAATTAACTCGATTTATTGCTCTTTGTTTGATTGTCTCGTTGCACAATGGTACCGATTTATTTAAATTAAAGAAAAACACCCTGTATATAGATTAATTATTAAAACGTCACTTCATTTTATTCTACAGGGTGCTTCGTAATTCAAACGAGATATGATCTGTGAGATGAATAGAAAGGCTTCTGACCCAGTTTTTTGACTGTTGAGTAATAATTTAGGCACAAACAAGAGGATGTGTATTAGAAAAAAAAAACGAAGGTATCTACGTATGAAATGTAATAGATCTTTCACACGATTACGTAATGCGAAGAATGCTCTTTTTAAAATAATTATTACGGAAGTTTTCTTGCGCAATAACAAATAAGATTGTCCCCTTCAAAAGATGAGGGGACTGCACACCAATAATTAAAAATAATCGCGAGTAGACTTTACAACAAAGCCAAGCTAGTTTTGGATTGTTAATAAATTAACGTTTGAGCGGTATTTACCTTTCACTTTATTAGTTGTACAAAAGGAAATTGTTCCGGAACCGGAAAGAGTTCTCAGCAGTATGAGAATCCGACATTTGTGTCTTTGAGTTGTGCACGACGACCATCGCTTGCCGCTTCTTCGGTTTTAATTAAATTCAATTATCTTCCGCGATTGTCCCAATTTTGAACGAAACAAAAATGCTTTTTATTTGGAACTCTTTGGAAAGTGTTTCTGGTTGTTTTTGCTTTTTGTTAAAGTTTTAAATAATAAATAAAATTTAGAACGCACTTTATGAATAATTCAAAGAGCAGATTCGTCGTAGAATTATATGGGACTCTGATTATTTTGTATGCTATTCCTAATTTTAAGTGTTTATGTCATCGTTAGAGAAAAAAAAATCTATAAAATACACACAAAGCTATGACCATAAAAAACTTTCATTTTTCGAAAGTTGAGCGAATAAATTTCAGACGACTTTTAATCGAGTTATTTTGGGCTTAATGCGTCTCTGCTAATTTTTTCATTAGATTATAAAATTAAGTGGGTGTTTCAGAGCTAATTTTGTTAAGTAGAAGAAAAAGATTTGTTATAATGGATTCGAATTTTTTTTCCACATTTGAAAACCAATAAAGAAAATTAAGAAATTCAATGGGTTGTTTATGTTTAAAAAAATAACTTTTACACGATTATAAACAATTACAATTTGAGAGAAACTTCTTGCATAGAAAACGAAGGTGTTCCCTTTTTGAGATGAATGATTTCTCTTTATCGGAATTTACATACGAATGTCTTTGTCGATTTTTGACCGATCACTCTGTATATAGTTAATTTTGTTTTATTTAGGGCTTTGGGAAAAAATTACATGTTTCGTTTGAGTTTTTCAAAACGAGAAACAAACTTTTCGTAATTAAATTTTGAATAAATAAATGAAAAAATCAATTTTTGTGTAGATTAGGCGCACGAGTGCTATAATTCAAAAATATAATAATTTGATTTGAGATTTTCAGAGCATCGTGGTCGAGCAATCAAAAATTGCTAAAAACACAATATAAGAACCAAAAAGCACTATTTACACAAATTTTAAGTATTCTAAGCATTAATAAAAGTACGTAAAAGCTTTATTTGCTTATTTCTCATTTAAAATTTATAAAAGAAGTCAAATTGATAGATTTCTGTAACTTTTCCAAAAAGCTCAGTTTGGTTTTGAAATAACTAATAACTTGTTTGTTGCGTTTTCACACATGAAGTATTATGTATAGTAATTGCACTTAATTGGTTTGAACATAGAATAGAATTAATTTAAAAAATTACTGCATTGATACTTTACAATTAAGTAAAATATAAAAATTGTACAGAAGACCTCGTTTAACGCTGATTCGATATAACCCGGTCTGCTCGAAGCTTCAAAATAGCTAAAATTTACGTCGATTCAACTTATTGTGATATATTTCGAAGTGATCTCGTTTAGCGCTTTAACCCATTGGAACGTATCCCCCGCGTTAAGCGGGGTCTTAGTGTAGTTGAATAGTATGCTGCGCTTATTTTACAATAATCAACACACAAAATTTACAGTTCCAATTTAACTTATAAATTATAAATAAAAAGTAAGGCTTAAAGTACAAAAATTGGATATTTTTGCAAATACAATATAAGAAAAAGTCTTTCAGTGACTTACGCTTTAAAAAAAATTGATGGGACTCGATAACATTTTGAGTACGTCGGATAGAAACCTTTTGAAACACTTCAGCAACCTAAAAAAATGTTTTTAATTTTACAAAATAAATAGTTTCACAAATACAATAAGAAATTATGCACTTAATTAAAATATATAAATCGCTGTCCTTTATAAGCTTCTATTACATTTTTATATTGGCATTATTTGGAACTGGTTGTTTCCATATACCAGATAAAAATACAACAGCCTTATCATATTAATATAAATCCATTTGCAGAATAGCAAGCTTCAAAATTATTAAAATAACAATGGTGTCGTTCGACCGAACCAACTCTTCTGTACAAAAAGATAATTCAGTTATTTAAAGAAAGTCGCCTGAAATATTAATAAAGTAATTATACAACGTTTATATATTTTTGTGATTAGGGTTTTATGTAAAAATGCATTCGCCCTTTAAATAATGTAGTTTGTAAAAAATTACCATAGAATTTTTTTTTAACAATTCTAAAGCCACGTCTGGCTTCGACAAATAATTAAAAATTAACGTCATCCATGTTATCATTGAGCCACTAAAGTTTTTAAAAGTAATTAAAAATAAATTGGGGATTAATAATTAAAAACGAGGCTTTCTTAAAGGCTTCGTGAGACCAATTTTCTTAAATATGAAGGAAGACCAGAGCAAGTCCCATATTTGGGAAAAAAATATCAAAATTCTAACAATCATTGGATTATATTCGAAAAATCCAAAATCTAAGCTCACTTTTTTTATAGTGATAATATACAGTGTCTTTTTTATATGGCATATCGTAATTAGTTTGATTTGCTTGCGACATTCTACTGAAAATATTTTTGACTTTGTTTACAACTGTGAATTTTTCGGAGCTTATGTTCAGGTATGTATTCCATAAAATAACTTTTTCCTTCAAACTTTTTTTTAGATTTTTGTTAAAATGATACTGGTCGTTTACAACCGTCCAAAAATGGAAAAACTGTTTGAATATACACGTCACTTTTGGCCAATTACTATTACCAGCAAGTTGGTTCAAAAAGATTTAAAGGCAATCGAACAAAATGCTAAATATTTACAAAATTATTTTATATACTTTATAAGCATTGCTACAATTCCTGTGGTTGGGTGTGCACTTTGGGAATGGAAGTTACTAGTAGGTGTTTGGACTTGGAATGAAAAGAAGGAACTTCTTAATTTTTTCATATTTCAACAAGCAGCTTTCTTTCCAATAATGGTGGCGGTGATTGTCGGTTACGATACGCTTTTTGTCGCTTTGAGTGCCGAAATTATGATCCAATTTAAAATTTTGTGCTATTGCTTGGAGCACCTCACAGTTTCTAAAGCTCAAGATGATAAACAAACGGAATTTATACGAAAGCTCGCCTTTTATGTTAAATATCATAATTTTCTTCTAAGGTAATTTTTTAAAAATTAAATATTACTAAGAAATAAAACATAATTGTGTCGGAAGATAGATTCGATCGATTATATCGTTAATTTTGTTTGTATTTGAAAACTGTCCCAATATGTTAGTCACTTTGAAGGATTATGTATAAAATCAAAATTTTCATTTTGCCAGAAAACAAATTCGTATAACATGCAATACCCTTGGGAGCCGTTCAAGTATTACGTAAGCAGATTTATTACAATTATTAACCCCCCCCCCTTGTCAGCAAAAGTAAGCAAAACTCTCCCCCCCCCCGTAAAATAATAAATTGATATTTTTTTTAGATTTATAAAATTGCTTCAAGATTACTTCTCTCCAATTCTACTAATAGAATACCTAACAATAACACCATTAATTTGTGCAGAAATGTACGGAAGTTTTGAACTGTAATATAATCTTCGAAAAAAAAATGTAAAAATCAAATAAATTTTGTATAAAATTTCAGGGACAACTTGCCAGATGCTCTCAAACTATTTGTCAAGTTTTTTTCTTTAATCAGTCAATTGGCTTTCTATTGCTTCACGGCTCATCTGGTTTGCAACGAGGTAAAAACCGCTGGGTGTACTTATGTACGCGCGTTAGAAGTTATACTTCTTTGTCGTTACCAAATTAAATATAACTACGTGTTATATTGCGTACCTTGCGTTTGTGATTTCCAAACTATATGTTTGGGTCTCCCTTAAAAAAAATAATCTGGACGTTTCCCTACTGTTTACCTATTCCCCGATTTGTACGGTCGATAGGTTCCGAAATTAAAACGTGTAAATCGAAAATAAAGCAAAATATGCATCAGTTGGTCCATTACTTTCAGAAATTAATAATTTTTTTGACGTAAAATAGTTGTAGTTTTCTTTTATCGAAAAAATACTACGTATCTACAGGGTGTCTCGTGACGTAATGGACCTAGCTTAAGAGCGTATTCTTTTGACAATTTTAAGTCAAAAGTGCCTTACACACTTTTGTCTAAAACCTAATAGTTAAGAAGTTATGGGCACTATTAAATTGCCGTTTTGAGCTCGAATGTGCGCACTCGATTTTAAACATGATTCACAATAATTAATTGACTTTCGTTAGTTGTGCGAGCGCAACTTCCGTTGCCTACTAAAATTTTATTCTCAGCTCTACAAAAAAAGTATAACTTCAAAAAACCTTCTAAGTTCCTAAAAACAATTGTTTTTAAGGCTTTAGCTGTGGCTGACGCGATGTACAATTCTGATTGGTATATTCAACCGTCTCCGAGCCTCACAATTCCAATTTCTTTAATAATCCAAAGAGCCCAACAAAGATTCTCTTTCAGAGCTGGAGGATTGGTCGAAATCAACATAAAAACCTTACTCACTGTGAGTATGAAAATTAAGAAAAATAAATAATTTTGTTAATTTGATTTTAGATTATCAGAGCATCGTGGTCGGCTTGTGCAGTTATGCGTGCAATTAAAAATCGCTAAAAATACAACATAAAACCAAAAAGCACTTTTAGTATAGTGTTTAGCCAATAATAAAAATAGATGGAAGCCTTCCTCACTTTTTTTTTCGTTTAATAGATTATAGTTTTCAGCAGATTTTTCTACGCTCACTTTGAGCTGTTTAATTTAGTAAAACTAATTGATTGTTACGTTTTTGTCTGAAATTCGATTATTATTAGTAATAGGACTTAACTATTTTGAACACAGAATACTATTAATTAGAAGTACAGTAGAGTCTCATTAATCTGGCACTATTAAAAACTAGGAGGTGCTGGATTATTGCAGTGTTAGAATTACTGGATTGTATAGAAAAATTAATAATAAATAAAATAAAGCATTTCATAAAAGGAATACATATAGTTTTCATGTACTACACGTTCTTTTTATCGCAGTGTCATCTAATTTTACTAATTAGTTTTAAAATAATCCTTAATTGAGGTCTGTTTTTTTGCAACATGAAGTCCTTATTTAAAAACTTTTTCTTGCAAATCTCGAAGAATTATAATATCTTTGGCAGGTAGGCCAAAGGGTGCCGGATTGGTGAGCCTCTACTGTATTACTGCATAAATATCAACAAGTTAGAGAAAATGTAAGAATTAAATAAATTACGGACATTGAAATTGTATGTAATTCTCAGCGTTTTCTCAGAGCTTTACAATAAAAATTGCAGTTCTATTGTTTAACTTATAAGCTAAAAGATTACAGATTAAGGCCCAAACTTTAAAGATCCTTGCAAATACAAGAAATTTATGTATAGGTGTTCTTAAAACGTGTAATCACTTACGCATTAACAAAATTAAATAGGACATAACATTTCGAATAAATTGGTTCAGAAACTTCTAAGCAAATGCTTCTGCATATGTAAAAAACCTCATTTTAGCTGTAACTAATAAAAGAAAATTATTTCACTAATAACAATAAAGAATTATGTACTTAATTAAATAAACTTCTTGCTTTGACAAACCTGTGTGATATTTCCCAATGAACTACATGAATAACTACCAATGGTATCAATATAAATTTCAAGCAATAGTCAACACAAAAAGCTCCAAGATCTTTCCTAAATATCAGAATAGAATTTGAATGTATTCTTAAAACACTGTAGTAAAATGAAATGGTATTCAAGATTTCCAGTAATTAAGATTATGAAGTCCCAAGCATTATGCAACCAATTATACGTAAGTCTAAAAAAAAACGTTTATAATCTTATAAATTAAATAAAAAAATAAACAAAAAGTCATATAAAAATCGATAAAAAATAATGTACTTCCTTAAGGTATATAAATCACCTACATTGACCAGATTGTATCATATTTTTCATACATCCATTCTTCAGAACTGGTAAATATATAAAAGATCAGCTTCTTTCCACCCATCCAATGAAAATTAGATAAATCGAAATAAATCATCGGGATTGTAATATTCCATCTATTAAAAATCAATAAACTATTTCCTTTGTCCAAAATAATACCAGTAATTTAAATACGAAAAGGTCTTTGTCGATTTGAAAGAATATCATCTGAAACATTAAAAAAGTATTAGACAATGTTTAAAATTACGAATTTTTTTAACTACCTACAATTTTATGTAACAAGGCACGCGACTTTTTCAAAAAAATCTTGTATAACAATTTTTAATTTTAACTTAACTGCATTTAAGGCTAGTGGGGGCCGAAGTGGCATTTCTTTTACAAACATAGTTTTCAAAAATTCTAAAGCCAGGCTCTGGATTTGGTAAATAATTAAAATCAAAGTGTGGCATGTTTTTATTGAGTCGGTAAAGTTTTTAAAAGTAATTAAAAATAAATTCGTAATTACTAGAAATAAAAGCCAGGCTTTCTGAAGGACTGCGTTATTAAATTTTCTAAATATGGAGGAAGACCACAAGAGATCCCATATTTGGGAAAAAAATATAAAAATTTTAACAATCATAGGATTGTATTCTAAAAAACCAAAATCCAAAATAACTTGTTTTTTAGTGATTATCTATAGCGCTTTTTTTATATGGAATATTGTATTTAGTGTGATGTTGTTGCTACATTCTACTGAAAAAGTCTCTGACTTTGTCTTCAACTGCGAATGCTTCGGAGTTTACGTCCAGGTCTGTTTTATTATTATTAATATTTATTATTTATAACAAATTTATTTTAGATTTTCTTGAAAATGTTACTAATCGTTTGTAAGCGTGCCGAGATGGAAAAGTTGTTCGAATACACACGTCAGTTTTGGCCGATTACTATCACCAGCAAGTCAGTCCAAAAAGATTTAAACAAACTCGAACAGAATGCTAAGTATATACAAAATTATTTTATATACTTCCTTAGCACGGGTGCAACTGCTGTGATTACGAACGCAATATGGGAATGGAAGTTGCCAATAGGCGTTTGGACTTTGAGTGAAAACAGGGCCCTCCTAAGTTTCTCCCTGTTTCAACAAGCAATTTTTCTTCTAGTAATGTTGGTGATGACTATGGCTACGACACGCTTTTTATGGCTTTGAGTGCCGAAATTACAATCCAATTTAAAATTTTGTGCTTTTGCTTGGAACAGCTGAGCGTTTCTAAAGTGGAAGATGGACAACAAAAAAAGTTTTTAGAAAATCTCGCCTTTTATGTTAAATATCACAATTTTCTTCTAAGGTACTTCTTAATATAAATTGTTAGAAAATAGCTGTAAGAAATAATGAAAAGATTCGTAAAGTAAGTATTGGAAATAAACAGAGAGAAGAGAATGGTAATTTTCACTATGTTCCATGGGAATTATTACCATGTCGCATGATAACAAATATTTTTTTTATAAATATTTTTTGAGCATAGTAATTATTCCTATTTTGAACGGCAAAACTGGGCAGGCTGCATAGAAACGATTTCCATGCTACATGGTAATGGTTCTTATGTTACTTAAGGTAAATTACAATTAAAATTGAACACCTTCTCACCCGCCATAGCTAGCTCATTAATGTCAATAACTATATTTGAAAAAGTTAGGTTAATAATTGTTGTATTAATAATAATATACGAACAAAACTAATTATTAAATGAATTCCTCAATAAATTAATATATATCACGATACACTTATACCGGTATGCTACTTCCGAAGCACACTAACGTCGAGTTCTCGCATGTGACGTCACTTGTGAAGCATATTGTTCATCCGTAGCATGGTGTAGTGCAGAAATCCTATTTCCAATTTAAATGATACGTTTGCTACACTTTTTTACAGCCTACAAAATTAATAAATCGATTTTTCTTTCAGATTTATCAAACTGCTTCAGGATTACTTCTCTCCAAATCTGTTAATAGAATACCTAACAATAACGCCATTAATTTGTGCCGATATGTACGGAAGCCTTGAACTGTAATATATTTTCTAAAAGACCGTCAATTTAAATGAATTTTGTACAAAATTTTAGCGACAACTTTGAAGATGCCATAAGACAGTTTTTAAAGTTATTTGCGGTGCTAAGTCAATTAGCCTTCTATTGTTTTACAGCTCATTTCGTCTGCAACGAGGTAAAATTTTTAAAAATCATTTTTGATTTTCAATGACAATTATTTTTAAGGCTTTAGCTGTGGCTGATGCGATGTACAATTCTGATTGGTACTCACAACCATCTCCGAGCCTAAGGATTCCGATTTCTTTAATAATCCAAAGATCTCAACAAAGATTTTCCTTCAGAGCTGGAGGATTAATCGAAATGAACATAAGAACTTTACTTACTGTAAGTACTTACATTAAGTAAATCAATTACATAAACTAATTACCTTAATTTTAGATTTTGAGAACATCGTGGTCGGTTTGTGCAATAATGCGAGCAATAAGAAATCGTTAAACATCTTATGCTTTGAACAAGTAACTCTTGTATACGAATAGGGTAGAAGCACGGGTTTTGGACACTATACCGTTTGTGGACACTTCGTATGTTTTTAATATATAAAGAATGTTACAAATATTATTACTATAGTAAGTGTACAAAGAGCACGCTCAAATACTTTGGAAATATATGGGATGTGAATGAAAACATTTTTTATAACATTGAACATAGAAAAAAATAGTTATCCCTTTCGCTGCTTCACACGTATATATAGGCAAAAAAATTGTCTCCCATAAATTATTAATGGTTTGTAAGATGCTATTATAAGGAACTAAATAAATAAGCAACCACTGAAATATGTATGCACAGCTATCACAAAATTTTAAAATGTATTGCGCAACGAAAGGGTAAAAATCCAATAATCAGTTTTGAGTAATTCTTATCATAAGTGTTACAAATAACCTGAGTAAGTAATTAATTATTTTGATTAACTATAATCAATATTTCTTAATTATTCATTCATTTTATAAAAACTTAAAAATTTTTCTATTATTAGCTCAAAATATGTTTATGCCAATATACTAGGTTGTTCAATAAGTTTTGTCGTTCGATAAGAGAGGGCGTTGCTAATAGCCCAATTTTTTTTTGTTTTGTTGCTACACTCTTCATATGAACGTATGTGAAGTTTCATTTCAATCTGTCAATTCATTCTTTGTTTACAAGCCATTTAGTGTCGCCGTGTCACAGTATTTTTTTACAATGGAAAAAATTGAATATCGTGCAGTAATAAAATTCTTATTTTTGGAAGGTGTAGCACCAAAAGAAATTCACGAACGAATGTTAAAAGTGTATAATGATTGTTCACCTACAATTAGAACAGTAGAAAGATGGGTTGCTGAATTTAAACGTGGTCGTACAAGCCTTGAAGACGATCCACGTGAAGGACGTCCAAAAAGCGCATCAACACCAGAAATCATAGCCAAAATACAGGATATGGTTTTGGAAGATCGTCGATTGACTGAGAGAAATTTAGTAGAGGCTCTACACATCTCATTAGGCAGTGTGAGCCATATTTTAAGTAAAATTTTGAGTTTTAGAAAGCTGTGTGCACAATGGGTGCCGCATTCGCCAACAATGGAACAAAACACATTCGAATGCGACTTTCTCAGCAACATTTGGAGCGTTTTAAAAGGATAAAGTGGATTTTGTGCGTCGATTCATCACTATGGATGAGACTTGGATCTATCACCATGATCCTGAATCAAAACAAGAGGCTAAAGAGTGGTGTGAACCTGGTTGTTCGGCTTCGAAACGAGTTCGTATCCGGAAATCGGCCAAGAAGGTTA
Organism: Sinopyrophorus schimmeli; assembly: GCA_036325965.1. Classification (NCBI taxonomy): domain Eukaryota; kingdom Metazoa; phylum Arthropoda; class Insecta; order Coleoptera; family Elateridae; genus Sinopyrophorus; species Sinopyrophorus schimmeli. The sequence continues at coordinate 2,293,136 of JARFIZ010000325.1, forward strand.
TGGCATCTGTTTTTTGGGATGCGAAAGGAATTTTGTTTGTGGATTACTTGCAAACTGGTAAAACAATTAATTCTGAATATTATTGCAACCTTTTGGACCAGTTGAAGGGAAAAATTCGTGAAAAAAGACCCGGTTTGCAGAAGAAAAAAATCCTTTTTCATCGAGACAATGCACCGTGTCACAAGAGCATTTTGACAATGGCTAAAATCCATGAATTAAAGTTCGAATTGTTGGAGCATCCACCGTATTCACCAGATTTGGCCCCCAGCGACTTCCATTTGTTTCCAGAACTCAAAAAATTTATGCGTGGCAAGCGTTTTTCATCAAATGAAGAGGTCATAACGTCTGTTGAAGCGTATTTTGCAGACCTTCCGGATTCTTAATTCAGGGATAGGATCCACAGATTGGAGGATCGTTGGAGCAAGTGTATTAATCTTCAGGGAGATTATACTGAATAATAAAGTGTATTTTGAACCATAAAATTATGTTTTTCTTATCGAACGACAAAACTTATTGAACAACTTGGTAACCTAAAATATTAAGAAAAAAATATTTTGTCCCCAAATACTATACTCCGTTTTCAAACTAGGAGGAGCGTTTTAAATTATACGCGCCAAAACCTGGATCTGTAATTGGTTGCTTCGCAGATGGGTTTACACAGGCGAAATGCGAAATGTTCCAAGAAATTTGACGTATTGCTGTCAAATGCTCGATTCCATTTTTGCATGTGTATTTTCTTCGTGTCTTCATTATTCTGTGCGTTCTGTTGCTCTTCCATACATAAAAAAAAAACATTATTTTTAAAACGACTAAGTGCCTGCTAACTTCTGAGATACATTTTTATTGTTCCTAATCTAGTGATTTGTCTAATAATGTTTGCTGTGTAAATGTGGCTTTTCCATTTACTCCTCTTAGTTTAAAAACAGATATAGAAATGTTTGATTTTCTCATGGTCTATGAGTCAGTAAAGTTTTTAAATGTAATTAAAAGTAAATGCCATATTTAGAAAATTATATAATAATAAATCTATATTTCCTAATATATATTTTCTAATAAATGGTTCGCTTTTTTTGCTAATTTACTATATCTTATTTTAATTAGAAAATATTCGCCAATCACTGTAAATTCACTGGTCAATTACTATATTTATATGGCCAATAACTATGTTAGTTAATAAAAGGGCCAATCACTGTACGGTTAACCCCTAATTATCCATATTTTGAACGGTAAGAATGAACAGGCTGCATAGAAACGATTTTCATGCTACATGGAAATGGTTCTTATGCTACTTAAGGTAAATTACAATTAAAATAGAACATCTTCCCATCCGTCATAGCTAGCTCATTAATGTCAACAATTATATTTGAAAAAGTTAGGTTAATAATTAAATAAGTTGTATTAATCATATTATACGAACAAAACTAATAATTAAATTAGTTTCTCAATAAATTAATATATACCACAATACATTTAGACCGGTATGCTACTCCCGAAGCACAATAATGTCGAGTTCGCGCAGGTGACGTCACTTGTGAAGCATAGTATTCATCCGTAGCATGGTGTAGTGCAGAAATCATACTTCCAATTTAAGTAATACTTTTGCTACACATTTGTTACAGTTGGAATGGGAGATTTCATTTCATAATTACATCTTTTCTACAGTCTGCAAAATTAATAAATTGATTTTTCTTTCAAATTTATCAAACTGCTTCAGGATTATTTCTCCGCAAATCTTTTAATAGAATACCTAACAATAACGCCATTAATTTGTACCGAAATGTACGCAATCTTTGAAATGTCATATATTTTCTAAAAGACCGTCAATTTAAAATAAATTTTGTACAAACTTTTAACGACAACTTTGAAAATGCCGTAGACAGTTTTTTAAGTTCTTTCCGATAGGGGAGACCGGATATGGTTGTGTGACGGGTAGGTTGTCACAAAAGCCATAACAGCAAACCTAATGAATTAATAAATTTGTTTACCCGTGTCAAAGAAGCCCGAGCACAATACCTCCTTGCGTACTTCACTTCAGTTCTTTCTGAAATACAGTATAAGAAATATATATGTTTGTATTTTTTGTACAATGAAAGTAATTTTTTGCGAATCTGTGTTGAGTCTCGTAAGTATATTTAAATTTTGCATAGTGATATACTTTTTCGTGTATTTATGATGTTTAAGAAATGCTTCATGACATTATTCATATGGTTTCTTAAATGACCATTGATTTAAATTTATTTTGGGAGTTAATTGTCCAAAATTGTTTTGGGGAAAGTTGGCCCAAGTTAACGGGGGCTAGTTGTCACCTGTGCAAAGCAACCATGAATATTTGCGGCCTTTTTTATTGGTTTCTAGGGGTTTTACTACATAAACGATTGGCTGTAATTATATTTGTGTCATTTTTGTTACCATAACCTAAGTTCGTTAGACAGAATAGGTTAGGAATAGCATATGCATTTGTTTTGTCGTTTTGTATTTTACCTTTTATTTAGCGGGTGATTACCTACCCCAGACACTATGACATCTATCCCTGGCACGGGGTTAAAAGTCGCACCTTTCTTTTTTCAGAAAAATTATAATATGTTCTCTTTAGATAATGGTAGGCAAACAGTTTTCATTTTTTTTAAACTAGAATAAATACACTATCTATTGATATATAAATGTCATTGATAAATTAAGACCATGGGCTCTATAAATACAAAAGAAAAAATTGTGACTTACAACCCCGGTCTGCCCTACTCAGTTTTATAGCTCATTTCGTCTGTAACGAGGTAAAATTTATTAAAAATTATTTTCGATTTTCAAAGACAACTATTTTTAAGGCTTTAGCCGTGGCTGATGCGATTACAATTCTGATTGGTACTCCTAACCGTCTCCGAGCCTCACAATTCCAATTTCTTTAATAATCCAAAGATCTGAACAAAGATTTTCATTCAGAGCTGGAGGATTCATCGAAATGAACGTAAGAACTCTACTTACTGTAAGTATGTACAAACATTAAGTAAACCAAATACATAAATTAATTAACTAGATTTTAGATTTTGAGAACATCGTGGTCTGTTTGTGCAATTATGCGGGCAATAAGAAATCGTTAAACATTTATGCTTTAAACGAGCAACACTTGTATACAAATAGGGGAGACGCACGGGTTTTGGACACTATATCGTTTGTGGACACCTTGTACTTTTTTTTTAATAAATAAAGAATGTTATAAATACTATGATTATAGTAAGTGTACGAAAAGCACTCCCAAATACTTTGGAAATATATGGGATGTGAATGAAAACATTTTTTATAACATTAAACATAAAAAAAATATTTAATTATCCATTTTGCTGCTTCACACGTATATATAGGCAAATAAAATTGTGTCCCATAAATTATTAATGGTTTGTAAGATGCTATTATAGTAAATAAATAAATAAGCAACCACTGAAATATGTATGCACAGGTATCACAAAATTTTAAAACGTATGGCGCAACAAAAAGGTAAAAATCCAATAATCAGTTTTGAGTAATTCTTATCATAAGTGTTACAAATAACCTGAGTAAGTAATTAATTATTTTCATTAACTAAACTCAATATTTCTTAATGATTCATTACATATAAACTTAAAAATACTTCGATTAGCTCAAAATATGTTTATGTTAATATAATCTAAAATATTAAGAAAAAAATGTTCTGTCTCCAAATAGTAGAGATGTTTGATTTTCTCATGGTCTATAAGTTTTGCCTGTGGAAAAGACAGAAAATGGTGCTAGCTTGCTGCTACACTCCAAAACTAGTATTATCTTGTCCAAAGGTAGTTCAAAGTGTCTAAAAACGATGCAAATAGGTAATGTTATGTAAATATGTTATTTTTTAAATGCTCGGATTGAATGTAAAACATTTTGTTAATGCTATTATCAGTTTAATTATATATTTGTGCTTATATAAAAAAAATCATTGGTTGGACCGGTAGGCTGACATATTCATGCATTGTTACACAACAACAGATGGCACTACATTTATATCTATATATTTCAGTACCTAAACGACTGAAAGTCATCACATTCTAACGGCCAAGTCGAAAGGCACTGTGAAAGATATCCAATTTAAAGCAAGTAAATCTGAGGTACGCTTTTTTACAATCGTAGTTGCTTAAAATTATAAAATCACTCCTGAATACAATAAATATTTAAAAATTAACGCCTGCTATGTTTTCTCTAATTAGTAAATTTTTTAGAAGTAATTAAATATAAATTCGTAATTAATAAATAAAGAAGAAGCGTTTTTTAGAACTTCGTCATTAATTTTCTTAAATATGAAGGAAGACCAGAACATGTCCCACATATGGGAGAAAAATATTAAAATTTTATCAATCGCAGGATTTTATTCCAAAAAACCAAAATCTATATTTACTTTTTTGTTAGTGACAATTTATAGCGTTTCATTTTTGTGGAATATTGTAACTAGTTTGGCTTGCTTGCTACATTCCACTGCAAACATTTTGGACTTCGTATACAACTGCGAATTTTTCGGAGGTTTTGTTCAGGTCTGTTTATTTATAAATATAAATAATTTTTTATCATTAATAAGAATTTTTTAGATGTTTCTTAAAATGATATTAATTTTTTATAACCGCACAAAAATGGAAGAATTATTGGAATGTACACGTCAGTTTTGGCCGATTACTCTTACAAGCAGGTCGGTTCAAGAAGATATAAAAAGAATCGAAAATAATGCTAAATATATACAAAATTATTTTATACTCTGTGTAATCCTCGTTGCAATTCCTCTTGGTGCAGATGGTATTTGGGAATGGAAGTTGCCAGTAGGCGTCTGGACTTTGGGTGAAAAGAAGATGCTCTTTAGTTTCTCCTTGTTTCAACAATTAGCTTTTTTTCCAATGATGGGGATCCTAGTTGGGAGTTACGACACGTTTTTTGTGGCTTTGAGTGCCGAAATTGCAATCCAATTTAAAATTTTGTGCTATTTGCTGGAACAGCTGAGCGTTTCTAAAGTTGAAGACGGCAAACAAAACGATTTTTTAGAAAAGCTCGTTTCTTATATAAAATACCACAATTTTCTTTTAAGGTATCATTTATAAATTAATTATCACCAAAGAATAACTAACAATTGTTTAAAATAAGTCTGAGAGATAGACGTAATAGATTATATTGCTGTTTTTCCCCATGAAATTAAAAAACTTTATTTTAACTTCACATTCTTGAAGAATTCTATTTAAAATGAAATAGATTTTTTCGAAATAAACTAAATCTTTGCAAAGATTTTTAATTTGTTTTAAACTTAACTTTTGAGCAAAGAACGAAATCCGGTTTCATCAAAAAACCGCCCATTTTTAGGAAAAATTTGTGATCCCACACATTTTGTTAAGAAGACCATGCTGATCAGTTTGATGAGATGAATCTAAATTCAGAATCTGTTAATCTCGATCATTCATACGTTTCAGTTTTTTTACGATTACTTCGGAACTATTCGAAATTTTAAAATTTTCTTAACGGAATCTGAATCAGCGCATAAAACTGCAAAACATTGTCTATTTAACCAAACTTCTATCTCCACTAATAGGAAAGATACGCATGTTAGCCTACTCAATTTCGAACACCTTGTATACAGGGTGTCTCAGTACTAATAGACGGCATTGATACATCTCACAGAAAATAAAATTTTAAAACAAAAAGTCCTTTGTCATTTTTTGATCAGACCCATAGATAATTAGTTATTAATAAAATGGGTGGCCAATCAGGTGCGCGTTATAGCAGCAAGAAGAAAGAGGGGGAAAGTGAGAGGTGACTGCAAGAGTGAGATGAAGGCAGGACAGCAGCTTTAACAACGGGATGAAAAGCCCAAGCATTAACTCTTATGTGCTCGACTCTCCAAAAATTTCAGAAATTAATTTAATAATTAATTTTAGTAAAGAGGCACCTGAGTGTTAAATCTCCGAAATAGTGACTGTGTTTACTTCCGTAGACTGCCGTGCGAGCGAGCCTGCTGCTGTCCCGCCTTTATCCCACTCTTGCAGTCACTTCTCACTTTTTCCCTCTTTCTTCTTGCTGCTATATCGCGCACCTGATTGGCCACCCATTTTTTTAATAACTAATTATCTATGGGTCTGATCAAAAAATGACAAAGGACTTTTCGTTTCAGAATTTTATTTTCTGTGAGATGTATCAATGGCGTCTATTAGTTTTGGGACACGGTGTATATAAATATTACTTTGCTCGGAAAATTAGGCCTCTTTGGTTAACATGGCTTTGTAAAATATTTATTGCAAAACTCGAAATGCATTTGCTTTGTTCTGACTTTGATTACGCGACGGAAACGATGAAGCGCTTTCGGTTATTTGCCGATTCACGTTATCGCACTTATTGTGATACCATGCATTCGAGTTTTAAAATGTTTACACGTTTATTTATTCGTTATAGCATTGCTTTCTAAATAATTATAAAACATCTTTACGGCCGTTTAGGATAGTTTCCAATTTTTTGCATTTAACATAATTTTTAATTGTATAGCAATAAGTCACTCACCGGCTTTAATGAGTGCACGTCGATGCTCGGTCGTTTCACCAAAAACTGAATCTTTCGCTTAGCTGGAAGCCCGTAAGCCAACGCTGGGATCGCACTAAGGCACCCTTGCACAGTGGTCGGGCGAATGCCGGCGCTCCGGCGACCGTCTCCAAATTTGGAACTTTGTGCGAACTTTTATTCTAAACCGATTCTGACACTCATAAGTCTCCCTCTTTCGCACTTGTGACCAATTAAAACACTAATTAAATACAGTCGAAACACTAATTTGTGCCGGTTAACATGGCAGCGAGCGATGAATGCAGTTTTGTTTACGAGCAACGCACAGGTTAGTGGCCTTAAACATAACGTAACTACTGAAAATTTTTGGCGATGTCACTACCTGTTTGGCATATCTAAAAATCAATACTTTGTAGGCTTTGTGAAAAATCAATACATAAACTCCGCCCCTTTACTGCGCAAATGTGCCTTAACTTATACGAAGCTTTAATACGAAGTGCTTCGTGAACGGCTTCGTGAAAAATCAATACATAAACTCCGCTCTTTACTTAAACCAAATTTTCCAGAACTTATACATAGGCAGCTTGAATACAACGTGCTTTGAATGTAACATATGTGCTTCAAAGAATAATTAGGACATTTAAATTATATCAGTCGTTAAAACATTTTTTTTTAAACGAATTTAATACATTTCTTAAATATTGAAAATGCAAATATTTGTTTAATTGTATCGTTTATTTGAACTCTTATAAATTAATTTAAACTAGTGCGTGTACCGTAGATGGCTCGCACGAGTTGATTTAAATTAGTTACATTATTGGTTTTTGGTGTGTACAAACTTATAAATAATTATAAAACATCGGTACGGCCGTTTTTAGAAAGTTTCTTAATCGTATTTAACATGTACCAAAATTGAAATAAACGGATAACATTACAAACTGCATACATCGTTCCTCCTCACACCCCAGTTGTGAATCGCGCGTTGAAGTGTTAAGACCGTTCTAGAAAATTTTGATTTTGACTAATTAGTGTTTGTGTGGAACAGAATAGTGTTTACCAAAGGGTTTTGAAACTGTCCGAAGTACACCCTGTATATAAATCTGAATTGTAAGCTTATTTTAAAATATTCTATATTTTGTCGTTTTTTTAAGTCACACAAATAATACTTTAAAAATCTTTACGCCACCTATCTCAAAAATCTTGGCTTTTTTGGTCTTAATGGTTTTCCAAAATGTTAGTTGCGGGGCCCAAAATTTATTTTCCTTTGTTCAACGTAGCGCTTTCGGCCATTTGCAAGCTAACGTTATCGCGCTTTCCGGAATCGTGCATTTGAGTTTTTAAATACGCACACGTGTTTATCGGTTTATAATAATAATCTATTATAAATAATTGCAAAGCCTCGTAACGATCGTTTTTGGCAATATTTGAAAATCTTAATATTTTCTGCTTTAATTCGAAACACCCTTTATAATGAAATTTGCGTTTGCACGTAATTAATTTGGAATTGACGCTCACTTTGTAAAATTAAAGCAAATTATTAGGGTTTTGTTTAGAAATCATAAAAAAAATTATATACAAGGTGTTCGCATTTTGATGCACCACTGTGAAATTTATTGCAGTCGTTGTTCAAACGTTTTTTTTTTCGCGATTTTAAAAGTTAAATTTACTTGACGATATACTATACACAGAAAAGTATTAAACTCGACTTTTTTTGATAACTTAAATTATTTTTATTTTTCTTTCGATTTCGACTTATCGAGGTTTGAATGTAATTATAAATTAACATTAAAGTTACCATACAAATAGCATTTATTGTGTATAAAATTGAGATCTTTCTGTAAACAATTTTTTTATATCCCTGTCATTCTTCATTAAATTATTGTTATAAATTGTTGTAATCGAGATCGCCCAATTTTTATTTCACCTTTTAGCAATGCAATCAAAAAGGTTTGACTAAAATTCATTCAAAGGCCCTGGATTCCGAGTTTTTGCCATTTTTACGTCTTACGGCACTCCACTAATGTATTAAAAATAAATTTACATAATCTTAATTGTTTGATTTTAAACGAGCCATATCTATCACTTGGTAAAAGTGCCAATAACCACAAATAATAACAATTAATATGTTTTTAAGACAGTTATATATACGGCCTAATAAAATAAAAAAATAATGGTGGTTGGCTTTTAATAATTAAAATTTTTAAACTTTTGTTAATATCTCAAAAACGCTTAGGTTTAGGTATAGGAAAGTAAACATAAACTCCCCTTATTTTTGGCGGTAGAGTTCAGTAAAAGAGAAAAAAAAGAATAGTTTGAATTAAAAAAATTAAGATATTTGACTTTTTTGAAGTTAAACTTTCTACACTTGTTTTTTCTAACCTTGTATACAATAAAGCAATTTTGGACAAGTCTCCAATTAGCTTGACTTTCCTACTCATCAACCCAACAAGACTTATTTTATTTAGTATAGGGGATGTTTACATAGAATTTTTAATATAAGGGTCTGAAACTGACAAATATTTATTAAAACAATTAATATCTCAAAAAGTATACCTTTTAGGTATAGGGTATTTTACATAAAGTAGTATTAAAATTTAACGTAGAATCCGAAAAGTTAATAATATATAAGATGTTCTATTTAAAATAACAAAGTTGCTGTTCACTTCCGGTATAACCAAAAGTGGCATGTTTGTCAAAATATTTTCTATAGATTTGCCATAACTTGTTATCCCTCTATACTAATTTTAAAAAAAAATCGTGTGAGTAGTTTCCAATATATAGATAGCGTAAGCTCGTCGTGAAACACCCTGTATAATTTTCATTTTTCAGCTAGCGATATTAGGCTGATTTTCAAACGCGTTTTTAACAATGCTCCCATTATCCGATAAGAAAAATTCTTTCACTACTCTACTTGTTTTTTGATGCTCTATCATAAACACTTAGTAATTAATTTTTCCATTAACATTTGGCTAATTGGGCAGTTTTCTGATCAAACCGGCTATCGTTCTTTGTATTAAAAAATTATTTAACTAAATTTGAAAGTATTATAAAAAAACATGTTTGTTGTCAATCAGGCTAAATTCAACTTTTAAAAGATTTACACAATTTATAAAACTAATAAATCGATATTGTCTTTTTAGCTTTGTCAAATTGCTTCAGAATTACTTCTCTCCAATTTTATTAATAGAGTATTTAACAATAACGCCATTAATTTGTGCAGAAATGTTTGGAAGCTTTGAACTGTAATACTTTTATCAAAAATCTCCTAATTTAGAATTAATTGTGTGCTAAATTTTAGAGACAACTATGAAGAAGGCATAAAATTAGCTGTCAAGTTTTTTGCATTCGTCAGCCAATTAGCTTTCTATTGCTTCACTGCTCATTTCGTGTGTAATGAGGTAATACTTGAAAAAAGGGCATTCTCCATTTTTAAAAACAACAAATTTTAAGGCTTTAGCTGTGGCTGACGCGATGTACAATTCTGATTGGTACTCCCAACCGTCTCCGAGCCTCACAATTCCAATTTCCTTAATAATTCAGAGGTCTCAACAAAAATTTTCCTTCAGGGCCGGAGGATTAGTTGAGATGAACATCAGAACTTTACTCGTTGTAAGTCCTTTAATAAAACAGTATAATAATTTGACTAATTTGATTGTAGATTCTCAGAACATCTTGGTCAGCTTGTGCCGTTATGCGAGCAATCAAAAATCACTAAAAGCAACTCAAACACTAAAAAAGCACATTCAACATAATTAATAAGCTTTTCAAATGCGTAAAAAAGTAGATGGAAGGTTTTCTCTATTTTTCAAATGAATTTAAAGCACTCTTTTTTCCAATCGTAGTTGCCTAAAATTGTAAAGTCACCTCTGCATCGAATAAATATTTAAAAATTAACGCCTACCATGTTTTCTCTAGTCAGTAAAGTTTTCAAAAGTAATTAAAAATAAATTCGTGATTAATAAATAAGAGAGAAGCATTTTTTAGAACTTCGTCATTAATTTTCTTAAATATGACGAAAGACCAGAACAAGTCCCACATATGGGAGAAGAATATTAAAATTTTATCAGTCGCAGGATTTTATTCTAAACAACCAAAATCTATATTTACTTTTTTGTTAGTGACAATTTATAGCGTTTCATTTTTGTGGAATATCGTAATTAGTTTTGCTTGCCTGCTACATTCCACTGCAAACATTTTTGAGTTCGTCTACAACTGCGAATTTCTCGGAGCTTTCGTTCAGGTCTGTCCTATAAATACATGTAATAAATAATATTTTTTCTTTGATAAAATTTTTTTAGGTGTTTGTTAAAATGATATTAGTCTTTTATAACCGCACGCAAATGGAGCAATTGTTTGAATATACACGTCAGTTTTGGCCGATTAGTCTTACAAGCAGGTCGGTTCAAAAAGATATAACAAGAATCGAAAATAATGCTAAATATATACAAAACTATTTTATAATCTGGGTAAGCATCGTTGCTATGGCTATGCTTGGAGATGGAATTTGGCAATGGAAGTTGCCATTGGGTGTTTGGACTTTGGGTGAAAAGAAGATGCTCTTTAGTTTGTCCTTGTTTCAAGAAGCTGCTTTTTTTCCAATAATGGTGATCCTGATAGGGAGCTACGATACGCTTTTTGTAGCTTTGAGTGCCGAAATTACAATCCAATTTAAAATTTTGTGCTATTTGTTGGAACAGCTGAGCGTTTCTAAAGTTGAAGAAGGAAAACAAAACGATTTTTTAGAAAAGCTCGTCTCTTATATAAAATATCACAATTTTCTTTTAAGGTATCATTTATAAATTGATTATCACCAAAGAATAACTAACAATTGTTTAAAATATGTCTGAGCGATAGATTTAATAGACTATTTTTGCTGTGAAATTTAAAAGCCTAATTTTAAAATCACATTTTGAAAAATAAAATAAAATAGATTTGTCCGAAATAAACTAAATCTTTGGTAAACTTTTTTAATTTGTTTTAAACTTTACTACGTAATCATAATTTTAACGTCCAATTAAACAACTCTTGTTAAATATGCACCGTTTTGTTTCTTTACCGAAACTTTTTCAAGCAATATTTACAATGTAGGTATATTTATTTACAAATTTATCGTTACCGCACGTTAGAGATTACCTTGAGTTTCACCGACAACCAGCTGACTAGAGAGCACTAAACTAAACAAAACTAAAGTTAGGGTTAGACTGATTATTATGGAAGTCGATTGCGCTTATATGTGTATCTCGGTATCAGTATTAGTGTTTCTAGAATGTTAGAGATTATTCTTATCTTTAACGATGTCCACACTCAGGGTCTTAAATGATCTTTCTCGAGCGCGTGTTTAGATTCATATATCTCGTTTGCTACAGTCTTATAAAAAAACGTGTTTATTGTCAATTAAGCTAAACTAAACTTTAAATAGATTTCCACAATTTATGAAACTAATAAATCGATATTTTTTTTTTAGTTTTGTCAAATTGCTTCAGAATTACTTTTCTCCAATTTTATTAATAGAGTATTTAACAATAACGCCATTAATTTGTGCAGAAATGTATGGAAGCCTTGAAGTGTAATACTTTTATTAAAAATCTCGTAATTTAGAATTAATTGTGTGCTAAATTTCAGTGACAACTATGAAGAACGCATAAAATTGGGTCTCAAGTTTTTCGCATTGGTCAGCCAATTAGCTTTCTATTGCTTCACTGCTCATTTCGTGTGTAATGAGGTAATACTTAAAAAAAGGGCATTCTGCATTTTCAAAAACAACAAATTTTAAGGCTTTAGCTGTGGCTGACGCGATGTACAATTCTGATTGGTACTCTCAACCGTCTCCGAGTCTCACAATTCCAATTTCCTTAATAATTCAGAGGTCTCAACAAAAATTTTCCTTCAGGGCCGGAGGATTAGTTGAAATGAACATCAGAACCTTACTCGTTGTAAGTGCTTTAATTAAACCGTATAATAATTTGACTAATATGATTGTAGATTCTCAGAACATCTTGGTCAGCTTGTGCCGTTATGCGAGCAATCAAAAATCACTAAAAAGCAACACAAATACTAAAAAAGCACATTCAACATAATTATTAAGCTTTTCAAATATGTAAAAAAGTACACGAAAGGTTTTCTCTATTTTTCAAATGAATTTAAAGCACTCTTTTTTCTAATCGTAGTTGTCCAAAATTCTAAAGTCACCCCTAAATCAAATAAATATTTAAAAATTAACGCCTACCATGTTTTCTATAGTCAGTAAAGTTTTCAAAAGTAATTAAAAATAAATTCGTGATTAATAAATAAAGGAAAAGCGTTCTTTAGAACGTCGTCATTAATTTTCTTAAATATGACGGAAGACCAGAACAAGTTCCACATATGGGAGAAAAATATTAAAATTTTATCAATCGCCGGATTTTATTCTAAAAAGCCAAAATCTATATTTACTTTTTTGTTAGTGACAATTTATAGCTTGTTATTTTTGTGGAATATTGTAATTAGTTTTGTTTGCCTGCTACATTCCACTGAAAATATTTTTGACTTCGTTTACAACTGCGAATTTTTCGGAGGTTTTGTTCAGGTCTGTTCTTTTATAAATATAAATTATATTTTTTCATTGATACGAATTTTTTAGGTGTTTCTTAAAATGATATTCGTTTTTTATAACCGCACGAAAATGGAAGAATTGTTGGAATATACACGTCAGTTTTGGCCGATTAGTCTTACAAGCAAGTCGGTTCAAAAAGACTTAAAAAGAATCGAACAAAATGCTAAATATGTACAAAATTATTTTATATTGTGCCTAATCATTGTTGCAACTGCTGTTGTTGGCGATGGAATTTGGAAATGGAAGTTGCCATTGGGTGTTTGGACTTTGGGTGAAAAGAATATGCTCTTTATTTTGACCTTGTTTCAAGAAGCTGCTTTTTTTCCAATAATGGTGATCTTGATAGGGAGCTATGATACACTTTTTGTGGCTTTGAGTGCCGAAATTACAATCCAATTTAAAATTTTGTGCCATTTGTTGGAACAGCTGAGCGTTTCTAAAGTTGAAGAAGGAAAGCAAAACAATTTTTTGGAAAAACTAGTCTTTTATATAAAATATCACAATTTTCTTCTAAGGTATCATTTATAAATTGATTATCACCAAAGAATAACTAACAATTGTTTAAAACAAGTTTGAGCAATAGATTTAATAAATTATTTTTCCTGTGAAATTTAAAAGTCTAATTTTAAAATCACATTCTTGAAAAATAAAATAAAATTAATTAGTCCGAAATAAACTAAATCTATGAAAACTTTTTTAATTTGTTTTAAACTTTATTACGTAATCATAATGTTAACGTCCAATAAAACAACTTTTGATAAATATACACTGTTTCATTTTTTACTGAAACTTTTTCAAGCAATGGTTACAATGTATATTTATTTACAAATTTATTGTTACCGCACGTTAGAGATTATTTTGAGTTTCACCGAGAACCAGCTGAGTGGAGAGCACTAAACTAAACAAAACTAAAGTTAGGGTTAGACTGATTATTATGGAAGTCGATTGCGCTTATATGTGTGTCTCGGTATCAGTATTAGTGTTTCTAGAATGTTAGAGATTATTCTTATCTTTAACGATGTCCACACTCAGGGTCTTAAATGATCTTTCTCGAGCGCGTGTTTAGATTCATATATCTCGTTTGCTACAGTCTTATAAAAAAACGTGTTTATTGTCAATTAAGCTAAACTAAACTTTAAATAGATTTCCACAATTTATGGAACTAATGAATCGATATTTTCTTTTTAGCTTTGTCAAATTGCTTCAGAATTACTTTTCTCCAATTTTATTAATAGAGTATTTAACAATAACGCCATTAATTTGTGCAGAAATGTATGGAAGCTTCGAACTGTAATATTTTTCTAAAAAAGCACCTAATTTAGAATTCATTGTGTGTTAAATTTCAGTGACAACTATGAAGAAGGCATAAGAGTAGCTCTCAAGTTTTTTGCATTGGTTAGCCAATTGGCTTTCTATTGCTTTACTGCCCATTTCGTGTGTAATGAGGTAATACTTGAAAAAAGGACATTCTCCATTTTTAAAAACAACAAATTTTAAGGCTTTAGCTGTGGCTGACGCGATGTACAATTCCGATTGGTACTCTCAACCATCTCCCAGCCTCACAATTCCAATTTCGTTAATAATTCAGAGATCTCAACAAAAATTTTCCTTCAGGGCCGGAGGATTAGTTGAAATGAACATCAGAACCTTACTCGTTGTAAGTGCCTTAATTAAACAGTATAATAATTTGACTAATTTGATTGTAGATTCTCAGAACATCTTGGTCAGCTTGTGCCGTTATGCGAGCAATCAAAAATCACTAAAAGCAACACAAACACCAAAAAAGCACATTCAACATAATTAATAAGCTTTTCAAATATGTAAAAAAGTACACGAAAGGTTTTCTCTATTTTTGAAATGAATTTAAAGCAAGTAAATGTTGCGTACTCTTTTTTACAATCGTAGTTGCCTAAAATTCTAGAGTTACCCCTGAATCAAATAAATATTTAAAAATTGACGCCCACCATGTTTTCTCTAGTCAGTAAAGTTTTTAAAAGTAATTAAATATAAATGCGAGATAAATAAATAAAAACGAAGCTTCATTACGAGCTTAGTCATTAAATTTCTTAAATATGGAAGAAATACACGCCAAGCCCCATATTTGGGAAAAAAATATCAAAATTTTAACAATCATAGGATTGTATTCTAAAAAACCACAACCCAAGATAACTTGTTTTTTAGTGATTATCTATAGTGCTTTTTTTATATGGAATATTGGGCTTAGTGTTATTTTCTTGCTACATTCTACTGAAAAAGTCTCTGACTTTGTCTTCAACTGCGAATCCTTCGGAGTTTACGTTCAGGTCTGTTTTATTATTATTAATATTTTTTATTTATAACAAATTTCTTTTAGATTTTCTTGAAAATGTTACTAATCGTTTGTAAGCGTGCCAAGATGGAAAAATTGTTCGAACACACACGTCAGTTTTGGCCGATTACTCTGACTAGCAAATTAGTCCAAAAAGATTTAAACAAACTCGAACAGAATGCTAAGTATATACAAAATTATTTTATATACTTCGTAAGCCTGGGTGCAACTGCTGTGATTACGAACGCAATATGGGAATGGAAGTTGCCAATAGGCGTTTGGACTTTGAGTGAAAAAAAGGCCCTCCTCAGTGTCTCCCTGTTTCAACAAGCAATTTTTCTTCTAGTAATGTTGGCGATGGCTGTGGGCTACGACACGCTTTTTGTGGCTTTGAGTGCCGAAATTACAATTCAATTTAAAATTTTGTGCTTTTGCTTGGAACAGCTGAGCGTTTCTAAAGTGGGAGATGGACAACAAAAAGAGTTTTTAGAAAATCTCGCCTATTATGTTAAATATCACAATTTTCTCCTAAGGTAATTCTTAAAATAAATTGTTAGAAAATAGCTGTAAGAAATAATAAGATGGTTTGCAAAATAAGTGTTGGAAATAAACGGAGAGAAGAGAATGGTAATTCTCACTATGTTCCATGGGAATTATTACCATGTAGCATGATAACGAAGATTTTCTTTACAAATTTTTTTTGAGCATAGTAATTATCCCCATTTTGAACGGCAAGCCGGGCAGGCTGCATAGAAACGATTTCCATGCTACATGCTAATGGATCCAATGTTACTTAAGGTAAATTACAATTAAAATGGAACACTTTCCCACCCGCCATAGCTAGCTAAATGTCAATAACTATATTTGAGAAAGTCACGTTAATAATTAAATAAGTTGTATTAATCATATTATACGAACAGAACTAATAATTAAATGAATTTCTCAATATATTAATATATACCACGATACAAGTAGACCGGTATGCCACTTCCGAAGCACAATAATGTCGAGTTCGCGCAGGTGACGTCACTTGTGAAGCATATTGTTCATCCGTAGCATGATGTAGTGCAGAAATCATACTTCCAATTTAAATAACACTTTTCCTACACATTTGTTAGAGTTGGAATGTGAAGTTTCATTTTATAATTACATCTTCTCTATAGTCCACAAAATCACTAAATCGATTTTTCTTTCAGATTTATCAAACTGCTTCAGGATTATTTCTCCCCAAATCTTTTAATAGAATACCTAACAATAACGCCATTAATTTGTGCCGAAATGTACGGAATCTTTGAAATGTAATATATTTTCTAAAAGACCGTCAATTTAAAATGAATTTTGTACAAACTTTTAGCGACAACTTTGAAAATGCCATAAGACTATTTTTGAAGTTCTTTGCGATACTCAGTCAATTAGCCTTCTATTGTTTTACAGCTCATTTCGTCTGTAACGAGGTAAAATTTATTAAAAATTATTTTCAATTTTTAAAGAACACTATTTTTAAGGCTTTAGCCGTGGCTGACGCGATGTACAATTCCGATTGGTACTCACAACCGTCTCCGAGCCTCACAATTCCAATTTCTTTAATAATTCAGAGATCTCAACAAAGATTTACATTCAGAGCTGGAGGTTTAATCGAAATGAACATAAGAACTTTACTTACTGTAAGTACTTACATTAAGTAAACCAAATACATGAACTAATTAACTTGATTTTAGATTTTGAGAACATCGTGGTCGGTTTGTGCAATTATGCGGGCAATAAGAAATCGTTAAATATCTTATGCTTTAAACGAGCAAATCTTGTATACGAATAGGGTAGACGGTTTTGGTCACTATATTGTTTGTGGACACTGTACTTTTTTTTAATATATAAAGAATGTTAGATATATTATATTTTTTAAATTTGCATTCTTGGGAACTGGTTGTTTCCATCCACCAAATAAAAATACAACAGCCTTATCATATTAATATAAATCCATATGCAGAATGTCAAGCTTCAAAATTATTAAAATACTAGCTGGCCCGCCCGGCTTCGCCGTTAAAAAAATTATTTTTATTAAAATAGAATATCGTATATTACTGAGCGATTCTTTTGCGTTGGAAAAATGAAATTTTGAAAAGGGGAAAGCACCAAGAGTTTTTCAAAAAATTTTTAAAAACATGCTATTTTCGATAATTTTGGCCTCCGAAACTAAAAGAGTTAAACGGTTAGATTTGCACACAAAAAAAGCGTTTTTTTACGATTCTGTAATTATTTTAAAAGCCAACTTTTGTACGATACGATTTATTGTTCTCAAGTCTTATGTTAGAATTACGTACATTTACAGTAATCAAAAATAAGCCACTAAACAAACAAATAACACTGTAGCAACCTACAACAAATCTGCAATGTTCACAAAAAAAATTATCGAAAAAATAAATTGTACTAAAAGCACTAACATAAATTATAACATCTTGTAATGTCGAAATTAGGGTTTTGGGTGAAGCCAATATTTACAACGTAGGATTCGTTACGGATTATAAAAGTGTCATGAGATTTACAACCAACATCTGGTCATGGCAACCACCTTAAGAGAGAAAGCATTAGCCGCAATAAACCAAATTACAATACAATGAATTTAAAATTCAAAACTTAACATTTAATTTTAATTTTAATAGTAAATATTTCCGAAATAAAAACATGCTACTCTTTGAAATGTCCTCTACCTGTCAATTTAAGTCCCGTCAAAATCGGTTTAGCCGTTTCCGAGATATACGGACGGACAAACAGACAGACAAAAATTTTAAAAACACGTGTTTGGGCTTTAGTAACATTCAAATAACCATATGAGATTAAGAAAAAAAATTATTTTGAAATTACAGACAGATTTCAATTTTATTTATATGTTTAGAGTATAGATGTACACTCACACCATTTAGTAATGTCCCTCAGTTTAGAGCCAGCGTATCGTTCGGGTCTGACGTGGAGCATAATAAAGAAAGCGATATAGCTTTAGCTTAAACTTTCCATTATTATTTTAAAACGCTGCAAATGATGGTGTTCACTTTTTACAATATAATAATATAACAAAAATATTAAACGGAACAGAAAACGATTTTCTTTTCAATTTGAAAGAAAATTTACGCCATTAAAATGGTTATTAAAACTATATTCACATAATTGTTAATATTTAAACGATGCAAATTAACTGACTCGTAAATTTGTTAACACTTTTAGAATAGCCCTAACAAAGTAACTATTGAAATTTTATAACTTCATACATATTTTTTAAATTTAACATATGCAGATCAACTTCAATTTTAATTACCCCTATTTATATTTTGGATAATGCATTGGTTAATATACCTATGCGTAGTTGGGATAAAAGTACTATAATTGTTCATTTAAAATAATTAAAATAGAACTTTTTTTTATTATGGACACTTTTAAGGTCATTGAATCGAAGGAGTTTTGGGATAAATCCAACGATAAGAATAATTGATTGATCATTATGTTACGTTGTTGTTGTTGGCGCCTTTTATACCTGTATCAGGTTTAGGCGTTTTCCCGCTTGAAACTTTGTTGTGAATGTTGTAGTGTTTCAAAGATTCAAGGTCCCTACAGTTTTACGTGGGTTGCGAACCACGGCAATTTCTAGGAAATTTTCGAGCAGTTTTACTCTTGCCAGGTGCTCAGCCTTGCGAAGAGAAGAGGAGCGCGAAATTTTCGACGGTCGGCGGGATTCGAACCACTTCGAATCCACCTCGCTAGCGCAGCAGCCCAAACACTAAAATTGTTACGTAATGTATATATTAACTATTTCATTACAATTATTAGGTGCCTATTGAACGACACTTTATAAATTACGGTGCAACGCAATTTACAATTTATTCACAACCCGCATTTAAAAAAATTGTAATGATAAGATAAAGATATACACCCGTACCTCGCTTTGCGTCGTTTCTTTTGCGTTTTTCGAAGTTGCATCGCTACTTAATTAGTACTAATTTTCACCGTGCGTCGTTAGGTTTTCGAGGTTGCGTTGTTTTGGGTTCGAGTCTTTAATTTTTTTCTTGTTTTTTAACAGACGGCTCCACTTTTTTTCAATTTTTTTCTTAATTCACATTGCGTCTTTTTAATTTGCGTCGTGTTTTTTTGGAACGTAACTCCGACGCAAAGTGAGGTATGGGTGTATTTTAAAATAATGAATAAAGTGGAATAAAATAATGTTGGGTCATTCCATATGAAATCAACAAATTTGAATTAAAAAGTGTGCCGTATGATTTTTAATTTTAATAAAAAAATTGTAGTTGATCTTTGTGGTGGCACATTTATTTTTTTTATTGTATAACTTCCGATCAGTACCCATCCGAATTCAAAATTGGGTCATTTTCATACTTGTACATAATGAGCTCTAGCTTTTATTTAGAACAGGTATTGAAATGGTTGTTACTTTAGTTGAAAGGGTCATAAATGTGCATTTTATATAATACAAGAAAATTGAATTAAAACAATTAGGAACAAGATGGTGACCATCCGAAATTTTCACAATTTTTCTCATTTTAGGATATTTGATTGAACGCTGTGTCAACCCTTTTGGATTTTAAAAGTTGATTTTTTACAATAAAGTACTAAATCTTGTGATGTCGTGACATAATTATCATTGTCCTAGAATAAAATCTACGAAAATAAAATTGTAAAATTGATAATTTTGTAAAAGCTCAGCTTTGACCTCAAAAAATCCATGTGGAGGAAAAATAAAAATCTAAAATTTTCAGAATATGTAGTTCATATCTTCGTTAATAAAGTCTAATTAGTGCCATTCTGTTATTTTCACCTCTTTAGAAATTTTTTTTAAAGTGCTACTTTTACACATAAATATGAAAATAATCTGGAAGTTTGATAATTTATAAAAGTTTTCTAACTTATTTAAACTATTAGAATTATGTCAATTTATGATAAAAATAATCAAATAAAAATCAAAATTTTCAAATTCTGTTATTTATTAAAATAATATAATAACAATAAAAAACACACGATCCTATCATTGTTTTATCCCCATCTCAAATAATAAATTAAAAGTGTGACGATATTCTAGCTCAGAAAATCTCAAGATAGTAAAAGTTTGCAATGAAAAATAAACAATTTCTGCATATATATATATTTTTTTGATAAATACCAGAGTTTAAAAAATTTTGACTTTTATTTGATTATTTTTATCATAAATTGACATAATACTAATAGTTTAAATAGATTTTAAAACATCTACAAATTATCAAAGTCCGAGATTATTTTCATATTTATTTGTAAAAGTAGCACTTTAAAAAAAAATCATATTTCCTAAAGATGTAAAATAACAGAATGGCACTAATTGGACCTCATTAACAAAGATATGGACTACATATTCTGAAAATTTCAGATTTTTATTTTTTCCTCCACATGGATTTTTTTGAGGTCAAAGTTGAGCTTTTTTCAAAATTATCAATTTTCACAATTTTATTTTTCGTAGATTTTATTCTAGGACAATGATAATTATGTCACGACATCACAAGAGTTAGTACTTTATTGTAAAATAAAATCAACCCTTAATATGCAAAAGGGTTGACACAGCGTTCAATCAAATATTCTAAAAATGAGAAAAAATTGTGAAAATTTCGGATGGTCACCATCTTGTTCCTAATTGTTTTAATTCAATTTTTTTGTATTATATAAAATGCACATTTATAACCCTTTCAAATAAAGTAACAACCAGTTCTAAATAAAAACTAGAGCCCATTATGTACAAGTATGAAATTGACTCAATTTTTGAATTCGGATGCGTACTGATCAGAAGTTATACAATAAAAAAAATAAATGATGGTGGTTTAACATTTTTGGCACCACAAAGATCGTCTACAATTTTTTATATTAAAATTAAAAATCATGCGGCACACCCATTTGTTGATTTCATATGGAATGACCCTGTTTGTATATTTTTAGAAATCAAACACACGTTTTTGCAAAATACGTATTCTGAATAAAATTTATTTACATAACATAATTAGGTAATAAATAGAACTAAAATAAAACTTATTAACAAATTAATAAAATAAATTGCGTTTAGTAGTTTGTGTAGTACCCATTTGCAGCTATACATTGTAAAAGTCTTCCCTGCATTCCATCCACCATTCTCTGGCAATAATGTAACTCGAATATCGATAATTTAATTCAATGGTGACTTCTATTCAAATGAGGTTTAATACATACTCGTAATAATTCAAATAAAATCAATTAATGTAAAAATTATGGGTCCATAATAAAAAAAAAACAAACTAGATTCTAATAATTTTCAAATGAATAGTTATGGTATTTATGTCCCAACTGCAGATAGACATATCAAACAATGCTTTAGAAAAAACATTAATAAGGGTAATATTAACAATTTAAGAGGAAGCGTGGTGCAAGTGGTTTAGTGTTTGGGCTGCTTTGCTAGCGAGGTGGATTCGAAGTGGTTCGAATCCCCGCGCCGACCATCGAAAATTTCACGCTCCTCTTCTCTTCGCAAGGCTGAGCACCTGGCAAGAGTAAAACTGCTCAAAAATTTCCTTAGAAATTGCCGTGGTTCGCAATCCACGTAAAACAGTAGGTGCCTTGAATCTTTGAAACACTACAACATTCACAACAAAGTTTCAAGCGGGGAAAACGCCTAAACCTGATACAGGTATAAAAAGGCGCCAACAACAACAATATTAACAATTTAAAATTAATCTGAATTTGTTCTATTTTAAAATGCTGGCAATGCAGTTATAAGAATTTTAACAGCGAAATGAGCTGCCAATCGTTAGAGTATCCGAAAATTGTTAACAAATTTACAATTCAGTTAATTTTAGTATTTAAATATTAACTCTTATGTGAAGAGTTATAATAATAATTTTCGATAGGATATATTTGCTTAGAAATGGAAAAGAAAATCTTTTATAGAAAACTTCACTAATTAATTCCTGAAATCAAAATTGCATAGTTCTATTTTCAGTTATGTTAAATATTCTTAATATATACACAAACTAACTTATATGGAATTTAAAAAAAGACATGGATTTTAACACAAGGTATATGCGTAGAAAAGAATAATTACATTATTTTGTAATGATAAAATTATCTTGTATTAACTTTCATTTATATTAAAATATTTTTTTTCTTATGGGTGAAAGATAAAAAGTGTATTGTTAATCTGTAAAAAGTGAATACCACCATCATGTGTAGGATTGTAAAATAATAACGGAGAGTTGAAGTTGAAACTAGCGTTTTCTTTATTATTCTCCACGTCGGACACGAACGATCCGTCCGCTCCAAATCAAGGGACATTACTAAATGGTGTGAGTGTACAGATGAATAGTGTCGTTCGACCGAAGCAACTCTTCTGTACAAAAAAATTCAGTTATTCAAAGAAAGTCGCCTAAAATATTAATAAAGTAATTATCCAACGTTTATATATTTTTTGATTAGGGTTTTATGTAAAAATGCATTCGCCCTTTAAATAATGTAGTTTGTAAAAAATTACCACAGAATAATTTTTTAACAATTTTAAAGCCACGTCTGGCTCCGACAAATAATTAAAAATTAACGTCATCCATGTTATCATTGAGACACTAAAGTTTTTAAAAGCAATCAAAAATTAATTGGGCATTAAGAATTAAAAACGCCGCTTTCTTAAAGGCTTCGTAGAACCAATTTTCTTAAATATGAAAGAAGACCAAAACATGTCCCATATTTGGGAGAAAAATATTAAAATCTTATCAATGGCAGGATTTTATTCGAAAAAACCAAAACCTAAATTTACTTTGTTTTTAGTTATAATTTACAGCGCGTTTTTTTTGTGGAATATGGTTATTAGTTTTGCTTGCTTGCTACATTCTACTGAAAACATTTTTGATATTGTCTACAACTGTGAATTTGTTGGAGCTATCGTTCAGGTCCGTTCTTTTTTTAATATACTGTTTTTTCTTTGATAAATTTTATTTTAGGTGTTTGTTAAAATGCTATTGGTCGTTTATAACCGCACAAAAATGGAAGAATTGTTCGAATGTACACGTCAGTTTTGGCCGATTACCCTTACAAGCGGATCGGTTCAAGAAGATTTAAAAAAAATCGAACGGAATGCTAAATTTCTACAAAATTATTTTATAATTTGCGTAATCATTGCTGCAACTGCTGTTGTTGGCTATGGAATTTGGGAATGGAAGTTGCCAATAGGTGTTTGGACTTTGGGTGAAAAGAAAACGTTCTTCAGTGTGTCTTTAATTCAACAAGCAGCTTTTTTCCCTGTAATGGTGATTCTGATAGGGAGTTACGATACGCTTTTTGTGGCTTTAAGTGCCGAAATTACAATCCAATTTAAAATTTTGTGCTATTTGTTGGAACAGCTGAGCGTTTCTAAAGTTGAAGACGGCAAACAAAACGATTTTTTAGAAAAGCTTTCCCTTTATATCAAATATCACAATTTTCTTCTAAGGTATTTGTTATAATTAACTTATCACAAAATAATAACTATCAATGGATTAAAATAAGTGTGGGGAAAAGATTTAATAGATTATATTGTTGTTTTTCCGTATAAAATTTCAACTTTTTATTTTATATTCGCATTATTAAAGAAATTTATTTAAAATAGACTTAATTTGTCAAAACGAAAAATTTACAAAATTTTTGTAATGCGTTTTAAACTTTACTACGTAATTATTTTAAGCAATTTGTATTAAAACTATTTCACTTAATTTGAAAGTTTCAACATAACCGTAAAGAACAATCTTAGTTGTTCTGGAATTTCCTTAATACTCCGTTCGCGACGTGACTTTCTGGTCATACGTGTACATGATCACTGTATTTACGCGCTTGCTATAGATAACACTGAAATATTCTAGGGCATGCCAGTTACACTATTAAAATCAAAACATGTTAATTATAAATTAAACTTAAACAAACTTTTAATGCATTTTCACCATTTATAAAACTAATAAATTGATATTTTCTTTTTAGCTTTGTCAAATTGCTTCAAAATTACTTCTCTCCAATTTTATTGATAGAGTATTTAACAATAACGCCGTTAATTTGTGCAGAAATGTTTGGAAGCTTCGAAATGTAATGTTTTTCTAAAAAATCTCGTAATTTAGAATTAATTGTGTGCTAAATTTCAGTGACAACTATGAAGAAGGCATAAAATTGTCTCTCAAGTTTTTTGCATTGGTCAGCCAATTAGCTTTCTATTGCTTCACAGCTCATTTTGTGTGTAATGAGGTAAAACTTGCAAAAAAGACATGCTTTATTTTCAATAACACCATATTTTAAGGCTTTAGCTGTGGCTGACGCGATGTACAATTCTGATTGGTACTCTCAACCATCTCCCAGCCTCACAATTCCAATTTCCTTAATAATTCAGAGATCTCAACAGAGATTTTCTTTCAGGGCCGGAGGATTAGTTGAAATAAACATCAGAACCCTACTCGTTGTAAGTCCTTTAAGGGGGTATTCTAGTCTAGAAATTGATTTTTTTTTCATATTACCGAAGTTTAGATATTCAAGAATATGCTCTTAAAAGAGTTATTCAAAATTTCAATTATTGAAAAAGTTACAGCTATTATAAATATGTTAGTATAGCGTATCGTTCTATGAGTAAAATTGTCAGAACGCGTTTTTCTCGAAACTACTTTTTTCTAGTTGGCGTACACGATATCTCAAGTTCTACTGCACCGATTTATTTGAAATTTAGTATGAACATTCTATATACATTCCTTTATGGTCTGACACTCGGAAAAGTCGAAATCTTAAATTTTACTATTTTTAAGAAATTCGGAATTGTTAAAAAAACGTGCAAAATAAATGATTTTTTTTTCTAACGGCCGCCACTTTGTGAAAATTTTTTTTTAGACTTTCTATGAGTGAGCCCATAGCGACATCTTTAATAATAATTAAGAATCCATTTGATTTTTTTGTTTTAGACGTCCAGAAGGGTTTAAACCTTGTACGCCAGGACACTGTTTTTTTTGGATCCCCCACTTTGCCAGCTCATAACTTCTTAAATTTTGAATTTTTTTATTTCATTTATTTTTTTATGAATTCTTAAGGTATCAATAAACGAACGATACAAAAATAGATATTAAAAATATTCTTTGCTTTATTTATACAGAACTTGAAAAAAACGGCCGAAATTCATGCTGCTAGACTAGAATATCCCCTTAATCGAAAAACATGATAATTTGAGTAATTTAATTTTAGATTCTCAGAACATCTTGGTCAGCTTGTGCCGTTATGCGAGCAATCAAAAATCACTAAAAGCAACACAAACACTAAAAAAGCACATTCAACATAATTATTAAGCTCTTCAAATATGTAAAAAAGTAGACGGAAGGTTTTCTCTATTTTTTTCATTCAATATTGAAAAAAAAATAAAACTACTAGTTTTCTGTGCCTAGTATCGGTATAAGGTTTTTTTATTCAAAATAAAACACTGGTCTACCAAGTACCTAAAAGGCATACTCTCAATTGCTCTGCATGTTAATTATTTGAACTTTGATTAAGTAGGTATAACTCAAGTCAGAGATGGCCAAAATTAATAATTTTTTTGACTCTGGTAAGGTATAAAAATTCTTTCAATGCTCCTTCAAAATTATTTAAAAAAAACGGAGTGGAATAATATATTGATTTTAATTCAAATGAATTGAAATTAAGTAAATGTTGGGTACTCTTTTATACAATCGTAGTGGCCTAAAATTTTAAAGTCACCCCTAAATCAAATAAATATTTAAAAATTAACGCCTACCATATTTTCCCTAGTCAGTAAAGTTTCTAAAAGTAATTAAAAATAAATTCGTGATTAATAAATAAGGGAGAAGCGTTCTTGAGAACTTCGTCATTAATTTTCTTAAATATGAACGAAGACCAGAACAAGTCCCATATTTGGGAAAAAAATATTAAAATTTTATCTAATGGGAGGATTTTATTCCAAAAAACCAAAACCCAAATTTACTTTTTTTTTAGTGATAATTTACAGCACGTTTTTATTGTGGAATATTGTTATTAGTTTTGCTTGCTTGATACGTTCTTCTGAAAACATTTTTGATTTCGTCTACAACTGTGAATTTCTCGGAGCTATGGTCCAGGTGTGTTCTTTTTTCAATATAATGTTTTTTTCAATCATTTTTTTAGGTGTTTGTTAAAATGCTATTGGCATTTTATAACCGCACGAAAATGGAAGAGTTGTTCGAATATACACGTCAGTTTTGGCCGATTACCCTTACAAGCGGTTCGGTTCAAAAAGATTTAAAAAAAATCGAACAGAATGCTAAATTTCTACAAAATTATTTTATATTCTGCATAATCATGGTTGCAATTGCTATTGTTGGCGATGGGTTTTGGGAATGGAAGTTGCCATTGGGTGTTTGGACTTTGGGTGAAAAGAAGACGCTTTTTAGTTTGTCCTTGTTTCAACAAACAGCTTTTTTTCCTATAATGGTGATTTTGATAGGAAGTTACGATACCCTTTTTGTGGCTTTGAGTGCCGAAATTACAATCCAATTTAAAATTTTATGCTATTTGTTGGAGCAGCTAACAGTTTCTAATATTGAAGACGACAAACAAAACGACTTTTTAGGAAAGCTCACCCTTTATATCAAATATCACAATTTTCTTCTAAGGTATCTTTTATAAATGACTTATCACAAAAGAATAACTATCGATTGTATAAAATAAGTGTGGGAGATAGATTTAATTGATTATACTGCTGCTTTTCCGTATAAAATTTAAACCTTTTATTTTAAATTTGCATTGTGGAAGAACTTTATTTAAAATCAATTTAATTTGTCAAAACAAAAGTTTACAAATTTTTTTAATGTATTTTAAATTTTACTACGTACTTATTTTAAGCAAGTTTGTATTAAAACTATTTCACTTAATTTGAAAGTTTCAACATGACCATGAAGAACAATCTAAGATGTTCTGGAATTTCCTGAATACTCCGTTCGCGACTTTCTGTTTCATACCTATTCAAGATCACTGTATTTACGCGCTTGCTATAGATAACGCTGGAAAATTCTAGGACATGGCAGTTACACTATTAAAATCAAAACACGTTTATTATAGATTAAACTAAAATAAACTTTTAATGCATTTTTACAATTCATAAAACTAATAAATTAATATTTTTTTTTAGCTTTGTCAAATTGCTTCAGAATTACTTTTCTCCAATTTTATTAATAGAGTATTTAACAATAACGCCATTAATTTGTGCAGAAATGTATGGAAGCTTCGAACTGTAATATTTTTCTAAAAAAGCACCTAATTTAGAATTCATTGTGTGTTAAATTTCAGTGACAACTATGAAGAAGGCATAAGAGTAGCTCTTAAGTTTTTCGCATTAGTCAGTCAATTAGCTTTTTATTGCTTCACAGCTCATTTCGTGTGTAATGAGGTAAACCTTGCAAAAAAGACATTCTCCATTTTCAAAAACAACAAATTTTAAGGCTTTAGCTGTGGGTGATGCGATGTACAATTCTGATTGGTACTCTCAACCGTCTCCGAGCCTCACAATTCCAATTTCGTTAATAATTCAGAGATCTCAACAAAAATTTTCCTTCAGGGCCGGAGGATTAGTTGAAATGAACATCAGAACCTTACTCGTTGTAAGTCCCTTAATTAAACCGTATAAAAATTTGACTAATTTGATTGTAGATTCTCAGAACATCTTGGTCAGCTTGTGCCGTTATGCGAGCAATCAAAAATCACTAAAAATACAACATATAAACCAAAAGGCACTTCTAATACAATTTTTAAGCATCCTAAGGATTAATACAAATAGTTGAACACATAATAGAATTAGTTTTGAATATTATTGCATCAATAACAACAAATTAAGAAAAATGTAAGAATTAAATAAATTATGCTCATTGAAATTGTCTGAAATAATTTGCAGTTTTAAAATTCATTTTTATATGAAATTTTATAATTTGTTCGATTTGTTTACTACATTCCACTGAGAATATTTTTGCAGGGCATCTTTCAAATGCCGCGGGAATGTAGTAATAACTTTCGGTCGCCCATGTACTTAAATATATATATATATGTGAATATAAAGCCATCTGTTGCATGAATATGTCAGCCTACTGGTACCTCAATATTATCTGAAATAGCGCTAGACAAATAAATTATGTGCGAATATCCATTTTTTCATCCTAATCGTTAAAACCGTTTTCGAGAAACCCATGTGTATATACAAGATTTGTTCGTTTAGAGTATAAGATACGAAAAAATGCATAAGTATAATAAAGAATATAAATCTTTCACTTTTACAAGCACTTCACATATTTTTCAATTCTATGTTCTTAAAATTGGTAAATACCTATAAATAATATTGTTATTTCCATATAACAGATTAACAATTAAAAATGTTATAACGTAAATATAAATACCTCTTGGGGATGCAAGGCTCCATCCATTACACACAACTAACATGTTACCATTCCTTTACCCAAACCAACGCTTCGATGATTCAGTACAAATTCGAAATTTAACCACACAAATTTTAGTAAAATATTTAACTAATGTTTATAATTTGACATTTTAACTATTATTTTAAGTTTTTGCACACACATTTACCACTATTTATGAAAAATAAAGGAACCGTATGCACTTCTTTATGAAAACCGTATAAACAACTAAACACAACGGAAGTCAAGAGCCAAACATTTGAACTTATTAAAACAAAACAATTTAAAGTAAGAAAATACTAAATTAATTTAATTTGTTGTAAAAAGATTATTATTACTTATTTGTCTTATTTATATATTTAAGTAGCTTTATATTATTTATAACTATTTATTTAAAAAACTTGTTTTGCCATCAGTTGTGTCTGTAGTTTAGCTTTACAACTCTAGGGGGCACGAATTTTGTAATTTTAAGCAGTTCGACAGTTAATTTAACAAAATACATTCTAGGTTTTGTGTTCATAACATCAAGTTTATTTAATAATGTTTTACTTACATTTCAATTATAAATAATGTAAACGGTTGTGCTTAAAGATGGTGTTGTGCTATTTATTACAAGCTACAGATGTAGAAAGGGAGTGCAACAATCATTGAGTTATGATTTACATCAAATTCAGTCATCTTGGAGGCTAAAAATGCAGGATTGTGTATTATGGGTGAGTATTTTGCATATGTACCAAAAATTATTAATCTTTAAGGTCATACAGTAGTAACATCACCACCACCACCTAACGTTGAACTGTTTGTCGTAGGATTGTAAAGTACGAAGTCGATGTTCTCACAAGCTAAAATTGTATGAACAAAATCTCATGGTATTACATAAATGCAGCTTACTTACAGCTAGAAATGTAGCCAGAGACAACTTAGCCATTTTCCCCACCGATAAGTACTGAGGTGTAAAGCAACCTTTTAAGACCAATAATAAAGAAGAATTATACTCCTTGCCATTTATATACCAAGGGCCACTGTACACCTGATTCTGGAGATTTTCGCCCTAGTAATAATAGCAATAAATTGATTGCTTTATGGAAAACGTTAATACTTACTTTATTAATTAAGTACTGTCCAAAGTATGAAAGTAGAAGAAACTCGTACATTGCCATGATTTCATATTGTCCTAAAGTATATAAAAAAGCTTGATTACTGTTCTACAATCAGCAATTAATTAGGAATCATAAGAGATGATTTAATCTACAACTTACAAAGACCAGAAGGAAACATATTAAAGTATGGTAGGACATCGAAGCAAGAACTTTTATAGTCATCAAAGGCCACAGTAGATTTTCTAAGTTCTTATTAAAGTTGATCAAAAATTGGTGATGACTCACATTTGCTTTTGTCACATATTGTAATTCTTCTTTGTATATATTTGATTTTATGATTTCATCAACGATGCAATCCCAAATCTTTGATTTTTCGCCAGGATCATAACTAGAACTATTGGAATTATAAAGGTAGTTGTAGTTTGATTAAATGAGATGATACTTTTCAACGTTATATGAAGATTGAAAGTTTTTGCTAAATTCTAAAACTGTTTCCTGGGGTACTCCACATCTTATTAGGGTATAATATACGGAGTTCTCAAAGTTATGGCCTTAAAATAATTAGAAAAAATTAAATTCTACTATTGGAAAAAAATTAAAGGAACAAAGAATTTTTAAAAGGCTTTGACTCATATATAAAAAAAATATTTTGAAGCTGTTTTCCAAAATGTTTTGATTTTTACTCAAAAGAAATTGGAGACTTGAAGTTTGAAAAGTCTTTTACCTGTTTTTCCCTGAAATGGAGCATTTCAAAAATCACTTAAAAATTTATGAAAATTTATTGTTCCTTAAATTTTTTCCCCTAATATATTAATCTAACTAGAAAAAAAGTGCAAACCTAGTAATTCGATTTGTTTTCCAGTGACCAACAAGAGGGACATGATTAAAGTATCGGCCATTCCATAGATGTTCGTAACAGTAAACTGTCCCATACATTGGATTGTAAAGATTACTTTGTACATAGGATCCTGCTGCCAATCAAATGGGTACCAAGCAGGCACAGCTAAAACTCTTAAGGTATTTGTTAATAATAATAATATGATCTCGAGAGCCCTTTTACCTCTCATCATCCGAGTTGGAGAACATCGGAGAAAATGCCATTATTTGAGCACAAATTGTTATAGCAGTATACCAATACAACGTTACAATTCTTACAAGCTTGTTAGTATAATTCATCGATACTTTCTCAATGCCATCATCAGACTGCATTTTAAAAGATTTATTGATATCCTCAATTAAATCTCGAATCTTATCCTGCGAATTCTGAAGTATGTGAAGAGTTAAAGCAGAGCTCGAGTATATGCCTGTAACTCTCATTTTTCACCACCATTAAAAACTAAATATTAAATTTCATACCAATATTTAAAACGCTTAAAGCCCATCCTACAATATCGCGTTTATCAAAAACCAAAGAAAGCACCACAGGTATTAACATGCTATAAATCGAAAGAATGCTAGAATATTTCATAAACTTATGCCAAAACTTCTGAAAGAAACTTGCATCATTCCCCAATGGGTATGTGCCTAAAATCTTAAAGAGGGCTACGTTAGTTGATAAAAATTTATCTGGCATTATTGAGTGCTCAGAGCAAATTGCTTGATCACTCTGTAACGTAAGAGTATTTATAAAGCTTTGGTTAATCAGAGACGTAGTTTACAACAGTAATATTTTTTTAAATTAAAGATTATTTAAAGAACTTATATGGAGAATCTACGCTTATGTTTTAAGAAGTTTTAGAACAACTGTGAGAAAGTTCACGAAAATTAATAATTGATAGTAATTGCTATGGGTTTAACTAAGTTACCCATTAGAATTACTGTCTTAATCCTAATTAAGTATGAAAATTACCGAGGAGGCATTTTCTTAAGGTTTAATTTGACTTTTTAGAGTTAGCAGTAAACTTGCACGATTTCGTATAAAATTATATTATTACATACAAAAATAGTACTTAATACAAATTTAATTATCCTAAGATTAGCTTAAATATTATTGTAATTACATTCAAGAGTATCAACGGAACTGAAACAAAGTGACTGTTAGTTTTTAGTAAACAAAATTGTGTTTTTTTTATAACAATAGTCTCTGTGGTCATTTTATGTTTATATGATTTCCATTTATTGTTTATGTTTGTTTTAAAATTAAGGTTTTCAGAAAAACTCGAAGAATTTAATTCCAGAGATTCGATAACAAGTTTAATTTACTTTCAGAAACACAATGTAGTAAACTATTCATTGTGCTCTAGATATGTATTATTAATACTTTGATTTTAGAAGTATTTTACTAGCTGAAAGCCCATAAAACAACAGAGACCATTGCCGATAGTTCAGACTTACTCCGAGCCACTGTTCTAATCGAATGTACTAAATTTAATATTTGGGCCTTAACAGTAGGTTGTTCACCGAAGCCATGCACATTGGGGCTTTTCGCACTCCATCCAACTAAAATCAAAAAATGAAAATTTTCATTTTAAGGTTAAGACACGTTATTATTCAAGTATTCAATCCAGTACTTACTTTTAACCAAGAATCTTTCTTCGTGTAAGATACAAATGGCATTTAAACATAGTAAGGAAGCCTCAAATAAATTCCAAAGCGAAAAGGCCATTTTAAAACGAATTATTTAAATTTTTAGGTGAAAACTACTGACATGACAGTTACGTTGTCAATAAAGCACAACGGGTTGCCTACTCTAAGGCGCTTCTTGTTATTCACAACTGTAAATAATTTAAATTAATTTTAGCTAAATGTGGTTGAATATATATTAAAGTGGAGAGATAATGATTAGAGATTATCAATTTGTAGATTTTGTGTAAAGGAAATAAACAGCAAAATGTTTATCGACAACTTTTGCAATAGAGATATTTATATTTCGATATTGAAACAACTCACAGGTAAATCTAATTGTTTTAATAATTAATTATTTGAATTGTTATTAGAATTATTTTTATTTTAGGTCATCAGAAACTCAAAGATTTGGATTAGGCGTTAAATAATAATAAATAAAGTGGAGTTGAAAAGCAACAAGTTGGATTATTGTGGACTTAATGATGCTAGCTGCAAAACTCAGGTAAAAATTGTGGTATTTTCTTAGTCATCCGTGATTTAATTTTAGAGGGATTAAATTAACTCAAACTGAAAGGAAATATAAAGGACTTTTAAAATTGTATGGGATAAAAGAAACAAAAAGTATATAAGGTTTATAAATGCGTCTGCACACTATTTAATACAGAAAGAGGGGGATGTAAATTCTAGACCCCGTTTATATAAACTACCCTACTGTTAAAGCGGAACAGTTATTCGAAAGCTTTAAATGGTTGATGACGAAAACCTGTTACTGAACTGGCTTGATGTATGGAGTATTTTTTTGCAGTCAACATCCAAAGTTGATGGCCGAATGCTGTCGAATAGTAGCGCCTTTGCTAGTAAATTGAATAGGAATTCCTTTTAGTGGCTCGTAGTCGAATGCAAAGTGTTGGTCGCGTGTAGTAAGATTAAATACCACGTGGTTAACGCTGCCGGTATTAGCTTTTTATCAATGTTTAGCATTTAAAGCAGATAACACATGGTTTTTCTGATAGTCCACGTTGTACTTGCGAACCATTCGTAGCACCGACTTTTAAACAGCTTTTCGAAAATCGAGTAGTATTCGTGTAAATCTGACACTGACACTAATTAACGTTTTATTTCACTACCTGTGTACTTTTAGTTGTTCTTTGAGAATGTCCAACACTAGTGGATTAAACATCGATTCTGTTGAATTAGGGGAGATAAACGGCGACAAGCGTACAAGATTTCAAGTAAACAAAGTCAAAAACGAAAGCCCTAACAGGGAGATCCCGTCCATCATCGACGTGCAATCTACGGACGAAGATGCAACAGATGAAGATGATAACTTACATTCGGTCACCGAAAGAACCAGACTCAATTCTGAATCGGACACAAAATATGCCAAAAGTTTTAGGTGAGTCTTAAGCTCATTCAACTTGAAGGTGGCCAATTTATTTTTTTAAAAATAGGAACACTCAAATTAGCGAGTTATAATTAAACATCGAGAGAAGAACTAATTATTTTCTAATATTGCAGCTTTGAAAAAAAATCAATCACCTTCGTTCGATTTGACTTTGTACCTTAAGGTGCAGTTTTTGATTTACTTTTAAAAATTTATAACTCCGATTTATCGCAGTTTTTTTCCGTTGTTCGGAAAACCCTGTTTTACTATGAAATTGCATGTTTTAACTGGAAAAATTTAATAATTGCCGTTTATTAATTAGAAATAGCAATTATTCTGGCATAATTAATCTTCTCAGTTTTAACAATGAAAATTTCAAGGTTTTCGATTGATTTAAACAACGTATGGTGCTTTATTCGCTTTTTAAATGCAGATTTTTATTCAACACAAAAAAAGAGTTTTATTTTTACTTAAATTTATATATTTTATCACACGATGTAAATTTAGAAACGATGAATAATTTAAAGGCTAAAACTACTCTAAACAAAGGCTGGCAATTTTAATTTCGTTTTAAAGTCAAACTGTAAATCCATAGCGAACGAAACTGTGAAAAGATGCTCGCAAAAAAAATTAATAACATAGCACGATTACGTAACTTGAATAATGAAACTAGTTTTGAATATTTTAATATTAAATCGAGCCGTGAACTTACAAACATTAATTTATAATTAGAAATGGGTTTGGTCCTTTGGGAAAATGTGAAAATGCATTTTATCCTTGAAGCTTTGTTTTTTTAAACGGATACGGGTCCCACTTTCTAATCCTTAACGATTGTAGTTCTTATATAATTCTTTTGGTGCACAAATTTGAAAATTAGTTATCTTCAAAAAAAAATATATAAAAATAAATAAAAAGGCCATCGAGATGTCTCTTAATAATGTAAGATTATGATTTATTTTTTGCAGGCACTTGACTCGTGAAGCACTCCCTAGATTGGATAACTACAGAAATATTATGTCATTGCAAGCAGCTAATCGTCCAACCTTGGACGAACTACACGATGCTACCCTTCCTAACAAGGTATGGCCCCATTGGCAAAAAAAATATGGGCTTAAAAAAACCCCAGCGCTTCTTTCATCGAATTTCGATTGAACTTCGTGCTTCACTCGATGACTGGCAGAATTAATTTTAAAAATAGCTCGGAGATTAATGCCCAACAAAGGATCTATGCTTTTTTTGTTGTACCTTTCGTTGTTGGGCTATAAATAGTTTTAAAATTGCGTATTTCCGTTGATTGTTTTATGCCATTTTATATTTGTTAGAAAGGAAGAGACTTGTGCTGATCTTCCGAGGGCTGCAATTAAAAATTATGAGTAACTCTCAATATAAAATTCGATGCTCAGTAAATGAATTCACCTACACATTTATGAGATTAGGTGACTAATTCTATCAATTGTAATTAATCTAACGACGTATTGTTTTTCTTATTAAATCGCCGTCCATAAAGACACGGCTATCAATTTGCACATGTTTTTTGTCATTGGCTTCGTTTTTGAGGGGACATTCTTGTAAAATTAAAGGGATCCACCGAAGAAAAACGACACTTTGTTTTTTATGCGGTCATTCATCTTAATTATAATATAAAAGTTAGGTCAGGAGTTGAGAGTTAAATTAATTTACAATTTATTTTAGAATTCAATTTATTTTAATTGATTTAAAAAAAAATGGTACAGTGTGATTATTGAAATATTGAAATATATATTGTGCTAGGAGGGTTTTTCAGAGAGTTCAATGGAAATTTTTATTATGTAAGACACAACGTATAAAAATGCAAGGTGCACAACATTGCATTAAAAGGTAGAATTGCAATTTACTTATTTGGCATTGATTTTATTTTCAATTACTTTAAGCTGAAAGTAGGCTATGTTTTTAATTATTCTCATTACATTTATTAAATTTATTTTCATTTGCATAGTAAGTACTAAATTGTCATAGCATTTTAATTAATACTTTGTTTCAATCACATTTACAAAGGTGTGTGAGGAGTTGGCCCCGATTCGAAAAGACTGAAGTTAGAGTTCACCGATTTACAAAGTTTTTTTCTCCAAATTTTTAGAAGGTTGTAAATCGTTTTCAGATTTTTACAGGCCAGTTGCATTTACAGTCGAACCTCGATAAGCCGAATTTTTGATAACTCGAAGTATTTTTAGTTTCCCTTCAACTTCGACTTATCGAGGTTCGACTGTATTTGGCAATTACACTTCACCCTTGTACCAATTAATACATTAAACTTTATTAAATCGGATTCACCCTTTTGCCAATTCCATTCAGACTTTTGCAAATCAAGTATTGCATCCAAAATGTTGAATTTGTGCTACAAAAAAATATAATTGTTTTGTAAAAGGACGAATTAGGAAAAAGGTGAATACAATATACAGAACCTGTAAAACGGTCATTGTTAATTTTCAAACTTAACATTTTTTTTAGTAATCGACTGTAAGAGTTTTTAATAACAAGGAAACGAGTGCTCAATTTACATAAACTTCTGATTAATCCAATAAGAATTAAATTTCGAAAATGTGTGCCATTAGATTACGAATTGCATACTAGACTTTTCATTACAATCTACAATAGTAAATTTACTTTTGTAAATTATTTCAATTCAAAATTAACCGCCATCGAATCTTTGATTTTTGTTAGCTTTGACTTTTGGGGCGAGAACTTTTCAAGAATTTTTTTTAAAATATTGAAACCAATTACTAATTAAAAAAAATATAACTGAACGTATAATCGAAAATGAACTATTATTTTCAATTCAAAGATAGGACGACTAGCTTTATTTTGTATGACTTGTCCATCTTTGTGGTAAAATCTCGGTAGCATTTTTGAAACCATAGAGCCCTTTGTTCAAAATCAACGGCATCAAAAGATGCAAGCTTATGTCGATTCCTTTCATTTACACAATCGAACTTCTAAGAAAAAATAACGTGAAATTTAAAACTGCTAACGTAAATATTTAGATTGTTATCACATATACAAAATAAAACCGGAGCTATGCAATTTGTGGAATGTTGCGGATATGACTGTACGTTGACTCTTCGATTTCACCTGATTAAAAAAATATACAGTGGAAACTCGGTTATCCGGGCTAATTATTGTTGCAGCTCATTTGGAGTATCGAAAATTCGGTTAATTGAATGTATAGAAAAAAGGAATTTTAGCGAATTTTAGCGCAGCTAACGAAAATACGACTAAAAAAATAACTTAATAATTGTGAATCTTGCTTAAAATCGAGTGCACATTCGAGCTCAAAGTGGCACATTCCGATCTCGGGAAAATGAAGCGCGCCGCTCCGCGTCGCGCTTTATTTGCCTCCCTCGCTCGGAAATGTGCCACTTTTCGCTCGAATGCGCACATCTTCGTGTTTATTGGATTCGACTATATTAATAACAAATCCTGCAAATCCAGATTTTCTATTCGGAAAAAGTTTTCGTTTGAAAGTGCAGATACTCTTTAATAATTGAATTTGCCTATCTTATTCTTCTCCCTTACAAATGATATTAATTAAATCAAACTGAACTAAGTGTACCACTTCTCGCTTTTCTTTTAATTAAAAATTACAGTAGGTATATTTTTTGCCAAAAACCGCATTTCTAATTTAGTACTTTTAAACTAGACTAAATGGGAGAACTTCATCGTACATGAAAAAAAAATACTTTAACTTTTTCCAAATTTTGACTCCTATTTCCCAACCTTTTTTTTAACATACCCCACCCAAGTGATTCTAAAATTTTGATGCACCCGCTATGTATCATATAAATATTTTTTTTATATTTAAAAATTGATTTAATTCATAAATGAAGTCTAATTACAACAGTGTGTACAAAGTGTGCCTTAAAACTAATTTGTTTAAAATTTTTACAAAAATGAAAATTACCAAAAAATATTTGGAGACATTAATTTTGACCTATAAACATTCAACAATCTGCATAAGATGATATAAAAATCAACTATACTATGTCCGGCCAACGGAAATAGTTAAGCCA
Organism: Sinopyrophorus schimmeli; assembly: GCA_036325965.1. Lineage (NCBI taxonomy): Eukaryota > Metazoa > Arthropoda > Insecta > Coleoptera > Elateridae > Sinopyrophorus > Sinopyrophorus schimmeli. Next base: position 2,331,098 of record JARFIZ010000325.1, read on the forward strand.
CTCCCACAAATGTGCGCTAAATTTAAATATAATTTTTTCTATTGGCTTAATTTTGAAAGCACATAACACAAGCAACCATACAAGCATTTATGTCCTGCAAGAACGGGGACAAACTTGATTATTAATTTGTACCGTGTGAAACTGGGCACCGCATACATTGGTTCAATTTAGTGGGGCGTGGATTGACTATTTCTGTTCGCCGGACAGAGTATAGTTGATTTTTAGTGGCTCACTTCAGAAAATTTGACTCATATACAATTTTGATTAATCAAAAATGCGAATTAGTAAACATTCGAAAATATTTTTATCAAGCTCGCTACAATTAGGCGTGCGGAAGAGCACCATGATAACTTATAAAAGGAATAAAATATCTAACCTTTTTCAAACAAAAAATCGATCTAATTTATTCGACTTTTAATTTTTGAATTGAAGAATAAAATAATAATATAGGCAAATCCGATAAATACGAGGATGTGCGCATTCGAGCGAAAAGTGGCACATTTCCGAGCGAGGGAGGCAAATGAAGCGCGACGCGGAGCGGCGCGCTTTATTTTCCCGAGATCGGAATGTGCCACTTTGAGCTCGAATGTGCACACTCGGCTTTAAGTACGATTTGGAATAATTTTGGCGCTGAAAAATTAGTAAATAATTTTATATCGTTCCCTCTCACTCGTACTTATGAGTTTGTTGTATCTTTTCGCTCGCTCCCACTCATTGCTATGGTAAAAATACGTTTTTTGCCCATATAATCGATATTTACTGAACTAAATTAAATTTGATGATTGGCAAGAAAGTTTAATTTATAAAATTTAATAAACACGAGGATGTGCGCATTCGAACGAAAAGTGGCACATTTCCGAGCGAGGGAGGCAAATGAAGCGCGACGCGGAGCGGCGCGCTTCATTTTCCCGAGATCGGAATGTGCCACATTGAGCTCGAATGTGCACACTCGGTTTTAAGCACGATTACGAAGCGTCCCGTTTTAACAAGTAAAAACTTGGTCAAATTGTTAGGTATATGTTTACAAAAAACGCAACAAATTTTAATCACTAAATAAAACAGTCGCACATTATCTTAAAATCAACAAAGCAAAAAAACACAGTTTAGTGCGAAATACAAAATAAAATATTTAGTAAGAAATACCGAGGTTTTAATTTTCGCAACGAGTCCGAACGCGGTTGACAATCCGGATAATCGCGAATCCGTATAACTGAGGTCCGGATAATTGAGGATTTACTGTATATAAAATCTACCATAACAGTTATGTTGTTAAAGGCGCAGAAGCTCTTTAACGGTCTTTAAACAAAAAGCCCATTATGTTTTTATTGTGCTTGCATAATTGTGTGTATGTGTGTCTGTAGTACCCACTTGTGTGTACACAAGAGACTTCTTAATGATCTATTTATATATCAAATTACGCACTAAAGATTAATAAAAGAGTTTATAAATAAATTATAATCTCCATTTTTTGGTAACCTTTCAGCGGAAAGTATTCGATTAACTTCTCCAATTAAGATAAAACCTTGTTATTCTTTCATAATTCCAGAAGCATCAGTCATCTAATTAAAGACATTTTCCACGTAATAATCAATTAACCCTTAAGTTCAAGTTGAAATCAACAAAACATAACGCGTACATACTTCCAAATCATCCCCTACTCATATCCATTTATTGAAGCCAGTCTTTTCCGGTTGATTCTAATTTTAATATCCGATAATTAATTAAAATTCATATGCAGCAAGTTATCTCATCGAATTAATCCCATTGTAAAATTAAAATTTATGGAGCACTTAAGATGTGACTCGAAAAAAAATTAGGACGCCTCGTTTTTCGTTCGAAACTGCGAAATATGAGTTCTCATGCGAACGACCAATTATTTGTTAAATAACCAATTTTTCTGTTAAATCCACAGGAAATTTAGTAAATGAATTTTATCTTCTAGGCGCCCGCTGGAACTGTTGGAGTTAATGGAAAAATATCGACGCCGGTTGAAGGACAAATCAAATTTGGATGGATCCAAGGAGTCCTCATACGATGTCTTCTAAATATATGGGGTGTTATGCTATTTCTTCGACTCTCGTGGGTCGTCGGACAAGCCGGTATAGGTACGTTTTACATTCAATAAACTCCTGAGGAAAACATAATTACATTTGTTTACTTTTAGGGGAAGCAATACTTTTGATTTTGACTACGAGCGCTGTCACCATCATCACAGCCCTTTCAATGTCCGCAATCAGCACGAATGGAATTATAAAAGGGGGTTTGTTTGATTTGCAGTCGCGCTTAAACACATACTTTAGCTAAATTATAGATGTCGAATTGTAGGTGGAACGTATTATATGATATCTCGAAGTTTGGGACCCGAATTTGGCGGTTCGATTGGCTTAATATTTTCTTTAGCGAACGCTGTGGCCTGTGCCATGTATGTTGTCGGTTTTTGCGAATCAATGGGCGATTTATTGGCAGCGTACAATTTAAAAATAACCAGCGATCCCGTTAACGACATTAGAATCATAGGATCTATTACTGTCTTACTTTTAACCATAATTGTAGTGGTTGGAATGGAATGGGAAGCTAAGGTAAAGCGTCCATTACTTTGCAACTTACTCTAAAACTTCGGTTTCAGGCACAATTAGTTTTACTTGCAATTTTATTAGTTGCTATTTTGGATTTTCTTATTGGAAGCTTCATTCCACCTTCCAACGAGTCAAAAGCTAAGGGCTTTGTTGGATATAATGGTACCCGTCTATTTTAAGCAAATTTAACAGTTTTTTTTGTTCAATTCAATTTCGTTTTAGTGTCAGTATTAAAAGAAAACTTTTATCCGACTTTCGTCAATCGGACGGAGTGGATTATTCATTTTTTAAAGTGTTCGCGGTTTTTTTCCCTGCCGCCACCGGAATTTTGGCCGGCGCCAATATTTCTGGCGACTTAAAGGTACCGAAATGTTTAATTTTAATCTTTGATTTATAAGTTTTTAGTTTTAGGACCCCCAAAGTGCCATACCAAAAGGAACTTTGCTGCCATCGTAATCACAACGATGTCCTATATTATTATGGCCTTCATTGCTGGTTTTACAGTAGTTCGGGATGCAACGGGAAATTTAGAACATGTCTTACATCCTTCTACGTTAAATTGTAGCGTACATAACTGTATTTATGGCTTGCAGAATAGTTTTCAGGTTTGACGAGTATTTTAATTGTTTTTCTTTATAATTGGGATTAATTGTAGGTAATCGAGCTGGTGTCAGCCGTGGGACCAATAATTTATGCTGGCTGCTTCGCGGCAACCCTTTCATCAGCTTTAGCTTCTTTGGTATCCGCTCCGAAAGTTTTTCAAGCTCTTTGTAAAGATAAACTGTACCCGTACATCGAATGGTTCGGAAGAGGCTACGGACAAAATAACGAGCCCGTTCGAGGATACATTCTTACCTTTTTTATTTCTATCGCTTTTATTTTGATTGGTGAGCGATTTTATGTGGCTGTATAAATTGCAATTAAAATTAATTTTTTTTTCAGGCGAATTGAATGTGATCGCGCCTTTAATTTCGAATTTCTTTTTGGCTGCTTATACTTTAATTAATTTCTCGACGTTTCATGCTTCATTGGCTAAGCCTGTGGGGTGGAGACCTACTTTTAAGGTGAAATTAAGTTAAATTTGTTTTTTTACGGTTGTAATTGATTTTTTTTAGTATTACAATATGTGGTTGAGTCTCGTGGGAGCCGTTTTGTGTGTGGTTGTAATGTTTTTGATATCATGGTGGACGGCTTTGATTACTTTTTCGGCAGTGTTGGCTTTATATCTGATTGTTTCGTATCGAAAACCAGGTACGTTGTTTTAATGAAGTTTATTTACAAATGTCCTTCGCTAAAATCGAAGGTTCTTTTATTTTATTGCTATTTATATTAAATCGTGGATGTAATCACTACGTTTTCAATTAATTTGATCGCAAAGCATAGCTTATTTTAAATTCCTTATTGAAACAATGGCACAATTCAGAAATTTAAATGAATGAAATACGTCTTTTTCTCACAAATAAATCATAAAGTGTAGAAAATAAATTTTGTATTTTTTAGAGGTAAATTGGGGTCGACAACTCAAGCCCAAACCTACAAAAGCGCCCTACAAGCAGTACATCAACTAAATACTGTTGAAGAGCACGTTAAAATTATCGTCCACAAATCTTGGTCCTTTCTGGAATGCCCAGCGCCAGACCTGCTCTCATCGACTTTGCCAGTTTACTAACGAAGAATCTCTCAATGCTTGTCTGCGGACATATAAACACAGTAAGTTTGTTTATCGCCCATTTAGCTTTGAAACTTAGGTGCTTATTTTTAGAGCCTGTTACATCAAAGAGTACGGAATATTTTAAACTACAAAGCCAACAGTTGGCTGAAGGCGTATAAAATCAAAGCCTTCTACATGCAAGTCGACGGCGTTACTTTCGAGGAGGGTGCAAAAGCTCTACTTAAAGCTTGTGGCATAGGAAAACTGAAACCCAATATTTTGCTAATGGGGTACAAATCAGATTGGCAAACATGTGCAAAGCAAGATTTAGATTCCTATTTCGAAATTCTACAGTAAGTAACGGTTCTGAACAATCGCCAATTTTAATTTTTACCTTTTAAGTATTGCGTTGGATTTACACATGGGTGTAGGCATTCTCCGCCTTCAGCAGGGCTTAGATTGTAGCAAAAACGGAACTCTAGAAGATGACTTACAAACGGCGAACATTAAAAGTATTAGCAGCGAGTCCCTCCCTCGCAATCAATCTTACAGCCAGATGTCTCAAGGTATTTGTTGAGGCTCGCCTAAATTTATGCATTAATGTAAAATATTTGTAGCAAGCAGTGCCAGTAACTTATCGATACTTACAACCCCTGTGCTTAAAAAGAAAGAATTTGTGAATAACACTCCGACAGGCGAAGATGAGACGACGAAAAAGAAATATTCAGGAGCGGAATCTCTTAATGAGAATCAATCTCGGGGGGATAACTCTGAGAATCCCGAAGGTAATCAGAACATCTTACATTTTCCCAAAAGACAGAAGAGGGGCGGAACTATTGATGTGTGGTGGCTCTACGATGATGGCGGTAAGTTGAGATTGATGAATTTTTTGAAGTTCTTAAGACTTGTTTTGTAGGCTTAACGTTGTTGCTTCCATACATCATAAGCACCCGTCGTAATTGGGGTACCTGCAGGCTTCGTGTGTTTGCTTTAGCAAACAAAAGGGACGAGCTTGAATTTGAACATCGAAACATGGCCAGTATGTTGGCGAAGTTTCGAATTGATTACTCCGATTTGCAACTCGTTCCGAATATTACGAGCAAAGCTAAAGACAGCACTCAACAGTTCTTTGATTCACTGATTGGAGAGTTTCATAAGAGTAATCCGGAATCTGGTACGATTTATGATTTAAACAAAGTAAATTTACTAATGATCGCACATTTGTAGATGTAATATCAGAGTCTGAGCTATTGGCAATGAAGGATAAAACGAATCGACATTTACGTCTTAGGGAACTGTTGCTTGAGCATTCAGACGACGCCAGTTTAGTGGTAATGACATTGCCGATGCCTCGTAAGAATGTTGTATCAGCTCCCCTGTACATGGCCTGGCTCGAATTAATTACAAGAGACATGCCTCCGATCTTATTAGTCCGAGGAAATCAAACTTCCGTCCTTACATTTTATTCATAATTTTAATGTGTGTGTGTGTGTGTGTGTGTGGTATTTTTTTTTTCATTTTGTGTATCGTATCGTTTTATTTTTTTGTATATTTTTAAACCCGAAGCATTATCATCCTGCTGGTCGGAGATGGTGGTTGAGTATTAACGAGAAGTGAAGCTTTATCTTTTAGAAAATAAGCTAAAGTATTAATCTTACAAATCTCCAAGCAAGTACAAGTTATTTCTTAACATTAACAAACGCTTGTTTGGTACTTTTTAATTTGTCGCTTTTAATTTTCTTTTCAAAGACAGATCTGGAGTATTTATAGGAAAAAACAAATGGGTTTTATAAGGCCTTTGAATGACTACAAAGGCCAAGTTTTAAATTAATTTAATCGACGAGCTTAGGCTCGATGTCTGTCCGAGATTATTTTTATGGGCCCAAATCAAAAAGTGCCTAATCGACTAACTAACTTTATTTTTATATTGACACAGAACGAGGTACGTAAGTGAGCTACATCATTGTATTTAATCATTTAGTTTGTAAGTGAATAAATTTTTTATATATTTATTTGCAAATTTTATGAAGTGCCAAAAGGTGCATTTGTGTGTGTGTAGTTCCCCTTTAAATTTGATTACGAATTTTAACAGCTCGTAGAATTGTACAAACGGACCACGACACCCTCACTACCTAAAATAACAATAATTTTACAATAATTACTAATCTATTACTTTTTCAGGCTACTAACATTAACAAGAGCTCGAGCATTGATATTAACAAAGCCACCAGCCGTAAAATGTAAAGGCTTTTGCGATCTTTGCATAATGAATGGAATAGTCTTGTGCGTTTTGGCAACGTACTTAGAAATCCAATCAGATTCGAAAATGGCATCGGAGACACCCAAAGCCTAAAAGAAAAACATGGCAATCGAAGAGTAATTTTATACCCTAACATACTTCGCTCGTAACATAATCTGCTGGAATGCAATAGAAAGAAAGTTGAAAAAGAACGGCACAGAATGATACCGGGCGACGAATCGATTCTTGAAGGCTATTACTGTAAGAATTTTAATTTAAAATTTTTTTAAAAAATCAGTTATTTCATGGGATACCTTTCTATAAACATGTACATCTCTGTACAAAATAAAACGGCGGTCGTTGCATATTCAATTAGCATTACCGGAGAAACTGTATCCTTTAATTGCTTGGAATACCTACAAACAATTTTATAAAACTAACTCGAGCTAATCTCCAAAGTACCTTAATAAGAAATCATGGTACTCGATGCATTCTCGCAGCGAATTAGCATAACGTCGATCGTAAGGAGTCGATGCAGATTTTCTAGGAATGTTCCTAAGGAAAGAATTTAATAATCTAAATTGAACTATGACATAAATGAAGAGGACGAGGAAAACACAATCAACGACGAAGGTGAAGGTTGTAAACATAAAAAATAGGATTATTTCTTGAATGCACAACGTAATCGTGAATAATGTCGAATTCCTATCCATAGTCCATGCCCCAACTGCTAAATCCTTGGTGAAAATAGGGGCCATTGCTATCAGAACTTCTGTGCTCAGAATACAAATGAAGAAGACCTTTAAAATAGATTGCGTATAATCTAACATAGCTTGAAGTTCTTTTTTGATCGGTCCTTCCGCTTTATCGATGCTCCAAAAGAATTTTATGTCTTCGAGGAGCTTGATGATGTCTTTCTTATGTGTTAACGTAAAAATCACTTTTCCAGCCATCTACAAAAAATTTTATTTTGTTTTGTAGGTGGTTAATTGAAGAAATAAGTCACTTGAATGTACGCGGTGGAGCCTTCAAAGTTATTAGCAAATTTGTAGACATCCCCTTGAATATTCTGATATTGCATTAGAGTTACAATCCAGAGATAAATCAGAGTTGTTAAATAAAACAAAGCCATGATTTTATCTAAAATTGGATTCATCTCAGGATGGCGCCCGAGGATTTTCAAAGCCAGCAAGGGGTACCGTAAAACCCCGTTGGGATCGGTGATCATTTTATGCAACGATGAGAACTAAAACCTCTTCAATGAGTGGTAAGTTTTAATGTCTTAAAACTAAGTCGAAAGTCTTGATAATTCTTAAATATTAATGCTTCTTACCCGTCATTTATTTGGAATTAAACGTTACAACTTAGAGAACTTAAATTGATTTAATCATAGTAATATTTTTATTAATATTTAATTCTAATTGTCTTCCAGCGCCAAGAAAGTCACCTTAGTTTTTAATAATAAAATAGGCGTAAGCACGCCATTTTCAAAAATAACTTAATAACGGGCGACGAATCTAAGGCGAAATTTTTAACTTTGATACGGGATGGCCTTACATTTTAAGACCGTGAAACACTATTAAAAAGGTTCATAAATATTAATGCAAAGGTATTTTTTTCTCTTAAACTCACGGTCCACGTCAAATTATATTTTATCAAACCAACGCGGATGTTATTCATTTACTTACTGTGTTGCAAAGTGTTGAACTGAATTTAAAGTGAGTTTGAAACTCTATTTCCATTTTAACAATTCCCCGTTAGTTAGTACAAGCTTATCAATTAATACAATGCAAAATTGCTTTTACCTTTAAATTCAACCCTCGGGAGATTAAGTCAAGGCTTTCGGCCTTCAGCTCTAAAACCAAGTTTTGTATTTTTTTTAATCTAATGTTTTATTGCTTTATTATTTTTAGTGTTGGTTTAAGCTGCAGATTAAAATGGAGTAATTGACAGAAATTTTATGGTGTTCTTATAGCGAAATTTGAAGAAAAAATAAATCGTACCAAACCTGAAGAAGCTTAAAATATTTCACTAATGGATTCTTATTAAGCTCTGTTTTACATACATTATTAACGATGGCAGATTAAAAAAATTAGTAAGATTTTGAATTTAGAGCGAGCAGTATCAACGACATCTTTTGAGCCTTTTCCGCATCAAACACGACCATTTGAATTTGCGGCAATTTGACCTTTTCGAATTTCATTTGCAGTCGGATACGTATCAAGAGTAATTTTGTAAAATGTAGCCGAGCAATTACGCAATAAGTTGAATGATTAAGGGACGAGCAGCATTATGTTGCGAAAACCAAAAGCAATTTCCGCAATAGTGTAATTAACATCGGCCACAATCAAGGTTGATATAACTTTGTTGCATTTCAGAGTGAGTACAGGTGAATTATTCGAATTTAGAACTGATGTCGATGTCTCTCTTAAGTCGCCTGTTCATATCTACCTGAAATTAATTAAAGAGTGGGGAACTGACGTTATATTATTAAATGTTGATAGTGGGATTATTATTAAAAAGTATCTCTTGATTTTATATTCTGTAATTGTACTTCTTACTACGGTTTACAAGTTTGGGCGAGGACCCCACAAAAAAATTATAAACGCCGAACCAATGAATTATTAATGTGCATTTAAATTCTACTAATTACTCAACAATTATCAACCAGGTATGTACTCATTTTTACAAATATATTTTTTAAACAATTCAACCCATAAAATAAAACTATTTTTCTAAAAAACCACAAAAAAGATCATTAAATTGCCGTAATTGTCTTTTTTAATGATACATTTTTCAAACTTTCATTTTTTCGAACAATGCAAGGTTTTTTTCAAAAAAACGTCATATTTAAAAAAAGAATTTAAGGAGGGCCCACTTTTTTTTATCCAAAATTAATAGTCAAAATTGTTAACTTCTTAATTTAAATTATGTAATCAATATATATATTTAAAAATTGTATTTTTAATTACAAAAACAACTACTCAAGGCTATTTCTTCTTTCGGGAATTTTTCGGATCTTGTACGTGAATTTTCAAGTTACAAAGACTCTATTTTTAAAAACTTAATTTAGGAAAAAAGTGATTTACCAACGATTGTTGTAAATAACAAGAGTAATTTTGTTGAATTAAATAAACATTATACGGTTTGCATTATCGAAATCAAATTGTATACAAATAAAATGAGTAATTTGGTGTTTAAAAAGTAAATATTTGATTTCTAACATCGAATAATGCTGACTAATTATTATAATGTTTTTATTAATCAACAATTCATGTTATAATTATCAATTAATAAAACAACCGTTTAAATTCTTCGTTATTGTCATTATCAATAACATTTTCATCATGGAATTTTAAAAATACGCTTCAAAATTCAAAGTACATTAAAATAATTATTACGTGTGTGTGTATTTTATACAATTCAATTCTAGAGCGCTAATTATTTCCAGTAGTTGAATAGTAATTTAAAAAAAATTGCTGTTACATATTTTAACCATCATCTAATTCGTAGGTCCTTGGAAGATGGCCAAAGTGTCCGAAGCCACGGATAAAAAGCAGCCCGAACCAGAAAAGAAAAAGCCATGGAGCCAAATGACTTTCAAAGAGAAATGTACATATTTAATCAGTCACATAACAGTGGAACCGATGGTGGCTTGTTACATAATGCCCAGCGTCTTAGCAAGTTTAGCAACCCAAAATCTGAATTTAGAAAAAGCCTGCCGAGTCAATCTGCGATATCCCACTGAAGTGTGTGACGCACTCACAGCAAGAAATACCGCTAATTATACGAAAGAGGAGTCGGAAGTTCAACAACTCGTAGCCGCAATGGCTGTCTGGAAAACCATTCTTCAAAGTGCGCTTCCTGCTTTTCTGATTTTATTCATCGGCGCCTGGAGCGACCGGTGGGGCCTCCGCAAGCCCTGCATGCTTCTTCCAATCATCGGCGAATTTTGTACCGTCGTGGGTCTCATGGTCTGCACTTATTTCTTCGACGAACTTCCCATGGAGGTTGCTGGAGTGGTCGAAGGGCTTTTTCCCGCAGTTACGGGAGGATGGTTCACTATGTTTATGGGGGTTTTTAGTTATATCGCTGACGTCACATCTGAAGAGATGAGGACTCTTAGGATCGGCTTTGTTAACGTCTTTTGCTCTCTGGGAATACCCATTGGTATGGCTTTGAGCGGCGTCTTGTACAAACAGATCGGTTTCTATGGGGTGTTCTCTACTTCGGCAGTCTTGTACGTTGTGGCTTTCTGTTATGGATACTTCAAAATTAAGGAACCGCAAAAGGAGAACGTAAAGCGGGAGATGGAGAATAAGCCCTGCGCGTTTATTAGGGATTTCTTCGATTGGAGACATTTGGTGGATACCTTCAGGTTGCTTTTAAGGAAGGCGAAAGAAACAGAAAAATGAAGGTCATGATGCTCATGTTGGTCGTGATGGTTGTCATTGGACCCATGCACGGTAAGATTATAATCAATGCAAAATAGATTTGCCTTAATTACAACTTTCCGATGACCCTCGTCAAACAAGGATACCATCCTTCTTTCTCAAAATTTGCAACTATCTTTTTACACATTAAATTACATAAAATTAAGCGTAACCTTCACCTAGAGAAAAATTAGGTACGCGACATCCTGTTTTCCGTGTTTTAATAACAAATCCTAGCTTTTTGGGTTTTGATGAAAATTTTTCGGTAGAAAAAATAGGAACAAAATAAACGTGAATGTGTTCGAAGCAAACCTGTATGTCTTACAAGGATAGCAAGTCTTCTGCAAAAAAATTGCAATATATGAATGTTAGAACCGAGTGAATGCTTGCTCAAAAGACAAGGTTCAATTTCTTTCAATTCTTTGGCACGGCATTAAAAATTTTGCCGGTGGAAAGGTACCGAATGAAAGGGACAAAATTTTTCCAAGCTTAGAAAAAAACGACCAAAACCGTGACATAAAAAGGAAAATAATATACATGATCAGTCACCTGTACTATTAGATAATTTGTCCGCCCAGCAGCCTTGCAAAAATTGGAACATATTTTTTTGAGACATGCAACTCCGACTGAGTCGACACCATTTTATTCAATTTCCTTAATTTTGAGATAAATGTAAATATTTATAAGTAAAAGGTGATTGAACTTTCTATTTGTTGATTGAATTTTTGTGCACAAAAGCCTTGATCTCAAAAGCGGACTCACTTTCATTTTTGAGGCGCGCTTTATTCCTGATTTTGTATTTTTCTGATAGGAACTAAAATTAGATAAACGCATCAATGCAATTGTAAAACTGTTTTCTTCATTTGCAAGTATAATTGAAAGACAATTAAAGTTGTAATTTCAAAATTACCAGCATTCAACTCTGTCAATTCAAAACATATAGTCATCCCTTTCTTTCGCACGTAATTCTATATTTACGTCTCTCGCTCTCGTTGTCTATCATTTTTGAATACAAAATAATGGTAATGGAGACATATACACTTCCATATTAGAACTATTTATTCAATAGTTTGTTTATCAACAACTATTACATAAGTTTAAGTTAATTAATTTATCACAGTTTTAAGTAAAAACATTTCAATTTTGTTTGTGTTTGATTACATAAAAAAATCAACAAATTCATATGCGAATGCACATAATGAATGCCATAACAGCAACTGTATATTATTACCCACGGTCACTAACTTTGCAATTGCTCTGAATTTACAATTTTTTCTTCAAATCAAGGTCTAAATATTAGTTACACTTAAAAGTGTGCGTAAATATAGACTTACAATTAAGACCCGACTCATTTTTTTAGCCAAACTGTGGCTTAATCGATTATTGCTTAATTGCATTTTTAAACTTTCGTTTTTTTGGTTTTAGGTGAGATGGTTGTGGTGTACTTATTTACCAGATACAGATTCAATTGGGACGAAGTCGATTTTAGTATTTTCTCAACTTACAATATGTTAATTGGGATGATCGGTGAGTACGAAGATTAATTTTGAAAGAAAGAACATTAACGTAGACAAATCCTATTTTGAGCTCTAGGATCTACAACCACAATGTTGTTCCTCTTAAGTTCAATAAATCTAAATTAAATTCTTTTAGGTACAACGATCTCGGTGGGTATCTTCAGTCACATCTTAAAAATTGATGATGCCATAATTGGCGTTTTATCAAGTGCCAGTAAAATTCTATCGAGCTTTGTCTACACATTTGCTACAGTTGCGTGGGTCTTTTATTTGGGTTTGTTTTATGAAGCCTTAAAACTACCACCATAAGTAATAATAACTTACAGGTCCCATTGCTGAGATATTAAATGGAACATCTTTTATAGCAATGCGATCCATAGCTTCGAAGCTCGTTCCTTCCGACGAATTAGGTTTGTTTAATTGTATAAAACACAACGTTGTAATAAAACGAGAGTTTGTAGGTAAAATTAATTCACTATTTGGGGTGTGCGAAGCTTTGATGCCCTTAGTCTACGGTCCAATGTATAGTGCAACTTATGCAGCCACAATGAAGAGTATGCCGGGTGCCTTCTTTCTTCTTGGTGGCCTTTTAACTCTTCCAGCTTGTATAATCTTTGGGTAAATATTTTATAACACTATTCAACTTATGCAAAAGTCAATTTGTAGGTGGATGTACGGACAACACAAAAAAGATGCTAAAAGCCTAGCCGAAGAGAAAGTGAAAGATTCGATCTACAAAGATGCAACCCTTACGTTGGGTAAAAATAAGGAAAATGTCGAAACGGGATTAACGGTACCCACGGCGAACGGATTTAGCGCTTTGGGTATCGACAATGTTGCTTTTGAAATGGAAATCCAAAAGTTGTAGTAGCATTAAGGAAAGATGTGTGATAGTTGCTTACATGAGTATTATTAAGTGTGATACTTTATATTAGGATTAAAACGGCAGGCCGATTTTCTTAAGAAAACTAAGAAGAAAATATTCTTCGTATACTTTTATAAATTTTCTAGGACTGATAGTATTTATTCTATGTTAGAATTTTAGATAAGAATAAATTAATATGTTATTGGGTTGATTGGTACTGATTTAATTGGTGCTATCGTTGCCATCTATCTGCTCGGTTCTTTAATACGCTCCAGGTACCTTGGTGCTTAAGAAGCTCACCTGGCAAGTGCTGCTACCTACTTAAGGTACACTTTTATTAAATTCAAAACAGGTATGCGAAGAAGTTATTAAGCAAAAGGTCACATGCTTCAGTTAAGTCATATGACTTAAGATTTTGAATGGCGCAATGGCCTTGCTACAATATTTATAGCAACCTTTAGGTGACACGTGAAAATTCGGGTTAATTAATTTACGGTACACTTTTAGGAACGCAATCAATTGCGTGCTGAGTGGCGTATAATAAGACAATAAAATCGAATTTGAATAAGTCGATCGATTTGTCGAAACGTTAGTTCAATTTTAATTGTCTCAAAATGCTAAACAAAGCTGTTACATTTTCCTTGATATTTATGGAAATCTGACCTTATGTTTAAGTAATTTAAATAGTTTATCCATTAATTTTCTAAATTTAACATCCGCAGCCCCCGTTGTTACGAAGAGAGTTCCTTGTTATGATCTTTAGTAAGAAGCTTAGCAAATACTATGATTAGTATAAGGACTGGGTTACCAATTTGAATTTAAAGATATAATTGTCATTATTTTGTGTCGTAACTTGTGATACCATTTTTGAGTCAGTAGATTTACTCAAAAACCACATTCCGAAAAGTTGCAACACCTTTGTGAATTTCTTTTGCTTTGTTAGATTTATTATAAAATGGAAAAATTGCTTGTTGTGATAGTTGTAAGTTATTTAATAATTGCTGTGCTTATGTACCCCGATTAACTTCTTTTTTGAAGGTCCTTTGATGCTTTCTTTTCTTTATATTGCAAGAACGACATCGTACTTTGTTGTATATTAAAAAATGTGTTAAATATTACTTAATTCTACTTTAGACATACTTAAAGGTTCAAAATACAAATGAACAACATTCCTTTGAAGGCAATTAACTTAAGAACTTGGGAATAACGTATACCATAATATCCTTTGTAATACCATTAACGACTTCATCCCCATTATATTTACTTTTAGCATAAGTACACAAAGAAAAGACATTTAGGGTAGTATAGATTACAATTTGTGAATCCTAATCGTTTACATAAATATTAAGAAAAATAGTTGTACTTCAAAACCGACAGAATTATTTATGAGTTAATTACGTTTAATACTGGTTAGATTATCGTTAGAATTTATGTAATTTAGATTTATTGAGGTTTTATGAAATTTGGCGAGGGAACATTTCGAAATCTAGATCGTACAATGTAAATATACAAAATTGCGGTTTTATATAATTAAAAGTGTGTAACGAAATTTTAAACGTTGCAATTAGTAAAGGAAGCACATAGGTATTTATTTAATTATGGATGTTATGACGTTATTTCTTCGTAGTTTTGTGAAAGGAGGTGAGTCTCGTGATACTACGTAAAGATAGGTTTCATTATACATCTGATGTAATTTCGCTTTCCTTACTACAATTGCTTTTGTACATTATCACCTATTAAGATTAATTGATGCTAGAATATCAAGGTTTTCTTCGTGGAATCGTCATAATAGCCATAAGGTTAATTTTTAGCATTACCTAATATGTCTAGGGTACCCTCATGCGATTTTGAAAGCCCCGCGCTGGAGGGTAAAATAGTCCAAAAGGTATCCATGCAGAGGGCGCATATTTGACGTTTGCATATTTCAGGTGATTTGTTATCTTATAACTTTATGTGAAAATAATTAGTTTTTCTGTGAAAATCATATATTACATGTAAGAAAATCAATTACTAATAATTAATACTAAAAGTACAAAGTAATTCACAACCCCCAGAGTTACTTTTAAGTGATTTCTTGTGTATGTATATGTTTGGGGTACAAAGCCTATATATTTTAACTCTGGTTCAAAATACGGCCTGGTCCCTTTTAAATATTTGTTTAATCCACAAGGTAAATGCGATGGGGAATGTTGTAATAAAACCCCTTTATCCCGCATGTACTTTGGTTTCAAAGATTATTAAAATTGTGGGTTATGAAATCGTTCGAATGGCAAAGAAATGTAATTGATGAATCATTGCTAAATACAAAATTGGTGAAATTTAAGCAGCAAGCTTCGAAGCAGTTAATGTTGTAAGTATCAGAATCATCATTGCAGAAACATTTAAAAGGTGTAAATTAATTGATGGTTTATATAGTTTTTAGTCCCCTTGGAATTGCTGTATAGAATGTTTTACGTGTTATAATCAATGGAATTGGTATCGAGGAAGCCAGATCAATTAAATATCCTTTAAAGGCATGGAATCTCTTACAATTAATTATAAGAGCACATAAAAGTACTGTTGGATTATGGATAATGATCACATTCGACCATTATCTTTTAAAAGCCCCCAGTAATTAGAAATAATTAGATTTAAGTAAGAAAGGGCCCTTTCAAAGCTAGCACACGTAATCTGCGGCTTATATTAAATCATTAAAAGCATGAAGCCGTCAGCTTCCTAATAAACTGAATGTTTAAAATAACAAGGTAGTCGTAAAAGTGAAAATTTAGGAGATAACTCGTATACATACATAAATTAGGTACATAATTTCTTATGGATATTGTGTCGCTTTTTATGTATTCACAGCTTGCAAAAATCACGTGTTTTCCATCCGAAAAATGTTCAAAAGACAATAACAACCGCTTTCTAATCGACAAGGATAGCGTCAGCACTAAATTTTGTTACAAATACGTATTATTTTTATGGCTTTATCAAAACATGACATTTCGGATAAAAATTATCGATCTACATTTAAAATTCTATTAATTCGTAAAGGCGTGGTAAGACCACCTAATTTTTTTCTAACATTTTTTTCCAAATTTAAATTATGTCGTAATAGCAGTGTGCCTTAGTATTTTAATTAAATTTGTCGCAAACACATTAATTTAAAATTCTTATGTAAACAAGCGCCAAAGGTGCTGTTATTACAGATTGAGGAATTTGCGGTTTGATACATATTCGAATTATTAAATTTGAGAATAACTAATTAACCATGAACTTTATACTGGAGAGATTTAGTTCACGGTTTCTTAAAACTGTATCATTAACACCCGCTAATTACATACACACACACCACCTTTCTTGACATGTTCAATTAAAAGTTAAAACCAACTCGGACTATTTTAATATTTAATCTGATGAATTGCATAAATTTCATAATCCGAAACCTTAACTTGTGATTGTAAATGAAGCAGTAGTGATCACGATTATCTAATAAGACAGACTATCGTTTGATTCCATTTCAAAGGTCGAATTGCAAAAGACTATAGGCTACTCTCCAAGGGTTGCTTGTACGATTTCATTTTAACGACATAAAGAAATTAAGTGTAGTATTTTTCAGGTTGCAAAAGACTCAGCGCAACTGTTTGTAAGCCAGGAAACGCGGGTTGAAGAAGTCATACATCAAACTCATCGAGCGAACGACTTGATGCTTTTCGTGGATGCCAGACATGTAATTAAAGCGTAATAGATTGAAATGAAAGTACAACCATAGCCTTAGGTAATTGATTTAGATTAAGCTTTAGAGATATTAGTAAAACCAATCTCGATG
Organism: Sinopyrophorus schimmeli; assembly: GCA_036325965.1. Lineage (NCBI taxonomy): Eukaryota > Metazoa > Arthropoda > Insecta > Coleoptera > Elateridae > Sinopyrophorus > Sinopyrophorus schimmeli. The sequence goes on from JARFIZ010000325.1 coordinate 2,348,187, forward strand.
TACTTGAAGTATTGTTAAAATCAGCGCCTACGCTTTTCTGATTGTTGTAGATATCCAGATAGAAATGTACCATTTTTTTCGAACTGTTGAGAAACAGACCGTCGGCATTTTAAAAATCGCTTATGGCCATTATTAATATTATACAACAATGAGCAGACATAAAAGTACGATACAATTAAAGGGCAAGAATTGTGGGCGTTGTCTCTAAATCGACGCTGACGAGGTCATTAAGTCGCAATTTCGACCCAATTTTTAATTACAAAAATACAACAATTGTTGATATTTACTCTTGTGTAAAAATCAAAGAATTTGGCAATAATCAAATCTAGAACTAAATTAAGAAAACAGGAGATGAAATTGCCATTATTAATGTGAATGTAAGGTCGAGTTTTTGATTTAAAAAACAGGATGCCTTTAGGCTGATCGTTTCCTCCCTTTAATTGCTTTTGGTGGCTTGATAAAAATCGACATTTTCGGACGTAGTTTTGGGGGCTCTTTGTATTCGCGCGGTGTAATGATTCATATCTAACTGCTACCGCGTGCGATCGAAAAACATTTCTTTTGAAAATAGTGTGTGTGTTACGGAGAAAGCTAATGCACATATTTAACCCAATTGTTAACGAGAAAAAATAGCATTCAGTATAAAGGCTTGTATTCAATAGATTTTCGTTACTAAATTGATTAAATCTCATTGTTGAATGGAATGCATTTGGAAATCGATAAGTCATTATGATGCAATTTCAATTTGAATAAGACGATGGAGCTGGGTCGTTCTTTTTAGTCTGCTTTACAACAAATCAAAGCTTTCTCAATTTTACAAAAAAAAAAAATATTAATCGTAATTTATTAATCCGCCAATTTTTGTAGGGTGTTTGAAGAGGTTTCGATGGCTGCAAACGAATGGAGAAGTAGAACAAGTCGTGTCCATAAATTGTTTATTTATCTACAACCAAGCCGAGATCGTTGCAAAATAATAAATAGAATGGAGGCGATTAAGTGAAAATTAATTGTGGAAATTCGAAGAATTTCACAAATTCTTAAGATTATGAAACCTGGCACCTGTTTGGAATTGAAGTCGTAGGTGTGGAGAGTGCGACAAAACGAGAGCTGTATGCGTATTCCACCTCAGAGCTTAATCCTAAATGAGTTTGCATCATATGAGATGGAACATAATGATAAGAGGGTATCATTGCACCGATTTGTAGTGGATGAAGGTCGATTTTTCAAAGTGGGTTATTATTAAGCGAGATAATTAATTTGTCGATAAATTAGTTTTGAAATTTACTCTTGTAACGCTCTGCCCACCTCGAAAACTAAAAATCCTTTTAATATACTTGTTACACATTTATTACAAACATAAATATTTTCCAAACGATCGATCAATTATAAAATTTAGTCGAAAAAAATGTATGTTGTTTGGAAATCGTTAAATAACAAAATAATGGGCTTCTTTTTCGTTCGCCAATACTCCACCCATAAATAAGAACGAGTTTGTAATAATTTACCTCGTTCTCTTAAGTTTAATTGATTAGCCACGGGTGTTACTAAACTTAGCAGTGATTTTTTTTAGAAATATGTGCCACTCTGTTCTAATTAATTTTTTTCTAGATACAAATTTGCAATAGACGATATTGGACCTTGACTTAACCAAAATTGAAGAACAACAATACAATAAAAGAAAGCGTGTAGATCATGCACCCACGAAAATTGGATAATATTAATTAGAATATTTAGACTTTTTTATTCTTTTAAATCGCGGTGGTGAGTGATTTTTGCAATTTCTAATTTTTAGAAATAGGTATATATAATTGCTTCCTTTGGATGGCTGTATATTTCACACCAAAATTTTATTTTGATGGTTTTAAATAGATAGTGCATTTTACGATTCAACAAATATGGTGTAATTACATTAAAATGTTGTTGATGGGGCCTGTAGCTATCTTTATGTAAGGTACCAGGGCCAAGTATGGTCACATCAAGGTTTGATGCTAAATTTGCTAAAGTATTAGCCTTATCTTTTATTTTGCCCATTTAGTCTAAGTATTTAACAAACTTACAAAAGGCAAATCCATTTGGCCGTTTAATTATTTTTGAATTTTTTAAAATTCATAAATTGGCTATAGTGTCGGTAAATATGTCCAACAACATTTAACATCTTTTTATTATTTATAGTACATTCTAAGATTAATTTATCACAATGAACTTAGAATTGAATTACAGTGGAAACTCGATTATCCGGACTAATTAATGTTGGAGCTCATTCGGATAATTGAAAAAAAAAACAATTTTACCTTGTTAGGTATTTATTTACAAAAAAATCGAAACAAACAAGTATTAATTATAAAATCAACAGTAAAAAATTATAAGTAAATTGATCATTGTTAATCGTGGCGAAAAGTGGAGTGTGCACATTCGAGCTCAAAGTGGCACATTCCGATCTCGGGAAAATGAAGCGCGCCGCTCCGCGTCGCGCTTCATTTGCCTCCCTCGCTCGGAAATGTGCCACTTTTCGCTCGAATGCGCACATCTTCGTATTTATGAATTTTATTTATATTTAAATCAGTTACGCCAAAAAAGTATTTCTTTCAAGTATTTTTTTTTAATTATATTGCCCCCATTTTCGCTTTGATTTTTATTTTTGAGGATTGGAGGGAGTAGTTCTATTATGTATTTTAGAACAGCAGTTTCCAAACTATATTTCGTGGGTTATTTATAAATACAGTCGAAATCCGACATCAAGTTATCCAAAAAAGCACAAAAATTGACTTTTAAAAATCCCGCTGTAAATGTGCCATTGTGATTTGCTCATTCTTGATTCACTACAATGGCCGCCAATTAATTAGCCAATCAGGTAGAATTCATTATTTCGTAACTATAGTTACATTAGAAATATTTGAAATTTGAATCATATTGTATAGGGGTAAACAGTACAGTGATTGGCCCTTTTATTAAATTTTTTTATTGTATATTTTATTATTTATTTATTGTATATTGTAAATATACAGTGATCGGCCAATATTTTCTAATTAAAATAAGATATAGTAAATTAGCAAAAAAAAAACGAACCATTTATTAGAAAATATAGATTTATTATTAAATAATTTTTTAAATATGGCCAATCATTGTCGACTGGCCAACAACTGTACTGTTTACCCCTATTTATAAACATATTTAATAAAAACAATACAAAAAAACTTTTTTTAAATAAACAAGAGTAATGCGCATATCAAATGAAAATAATTAAAAATACATAATAAAATATTAGAAAATTTGGCAGCTTCTATGCTTCGAAGATTGCAAAGTGTTTTACATCTACTTATTAATTTTGCAATGTTTTGTTTGTATTTATCCATAATGATTGGTGTCCCTTGCTTCCCTCGCTCGGAAATGTGTCACTTTTCGCTCGAATGCGCACATCTTCGTGTTAATGGGATGCGACTATATTAATAACAAATCCTTCAAATAACTTTTACCGAATTTTGACTCTTATTTTCCAACCTTCTTTTTAATATGTCCTACCCAAGTTATTCTAAAATTTTGATGCACCCCCTATGTAACATATAAATATTTTTTTATATTTAAAAATTGAATTAATCCATAAATGAAGTCTAATTAAAACAGTGTATACAAAATGCGCCTTAAGGATGATATAAAAATCAACTGGTTGATTTTTAGTGGGCCACTTCAAAAAATTTGAATCAAATAAAATTTTAATTAATCAAAAATGCGAATTAGTAAACATTCGAAAGTACACTTGAAAATATTTTTATAAAATATCTAACCTTTTTCAAACGAAAAATAGAACTAATTTATTCGACTTTAAATTTTTTGAATTGAAGAATAAAATAATAATATAGGCAAATCCGATAACAACGAGGATGTGCGCGTTCGAGCGAAAAGTGGCACATTTCCGAGCGAGGGAGGCAAATGAAGCGCGACGCGGAGCGGCGCGCTTCATTTTCCCGAGATCGGAATGTGCCACTTTGAGCTCGAATGCGCACACTCGGTTTTAAGCACGATTACGAGGTGTCCCGTTTTAACAAGAAAAAACGAACGCGGTTGACAATCCGGATAATCGCGAATCCATATAACTGAGATCCGGATAATCGAGGTTTTACTGTAATTTAAAAAATTCGTTTTAGCAATTGACGCCTATAAAGTTGTCCTGACGCTTTTATTGTAGACATAAGACGTACATTTTATGAAAAGTTAAATATTGGGGACAAAGCAGATAAATCTTATAGGAAGTGAAGTCATTGATGACCATATTTTCAGTTAGAATATTACTTTTCAATGTCGTATTTTTTTCAAAGCAATCAAATAATGAATGTATGTACATATTCTACTACACTACATGTCAAACAATGATTATACCGTTAAATAAATTAGTATAATCGAGATTGAACTTTATACGATAATAATACAAAAAACAGTGATTTAACTATAATTTTAGTGTCTTTTTTTCACCAACTGTATGGAACTTGCTAACGCGCGAAGAAACGAAGGGAGAGAGAAATATAATTGAACACTTTTTCAAAAGTCTTTACATGATGAACTTGTCATCTTTTGTGTGCTATTAGTTTTCTATATATGATCGGCTGGTCATATTCGACTTAGGTACCTTACTTGACTATATTTTCATTTTTGTCTATTGATTTGCGTTGATAAGTTGCCCCAAAATTGGATAATTTTATCGAGCATTAATGAAAGTTTGACTTTATTAAAACTATTAACAAAGTGTCAAATTGTGTTTTTCTGGTCCAAGAAGGAACACTCATAATTTCAGATTTTATAAGAAAAAACTAGATTTTATTTGCTCATCTTTAATAGTGTCATTTTAGATATTAGAAAAACATGCAAGATACATTTATCTTATTCTTCTTTATCTTCGCCTTTCATGCGATGCACCTAAACTCCACCTTATCGACATGGATTCATATTCTTTGTCCTAATTTTTAAATAATTAAAACTTTTATTAGGACAAAAGTTATTTTAGTCATCCTAAATAAGAAGCTCATCCACAATAATCATTAGAGGGACCAAATAAGCCAAATTAAGTTTACAGCCTAATAATTCTCCGAAAGAAAGTGTACATCATTGTAATATATATGTAATTGTTAATTAGGTGGAGAATTATTATTTATAACCACTCTACATACAAAAGCAAAAATTTTTAGAAATTAGATTGTGAATTTACTAAATTAATCTCCCAGTTATAATTTGCACAACTTCTAATTATATTCATTAGAGTTAACGCAATTTTGAACTGAATTGGTTTAAAAATTATTTCAAATAATTATTAGATATAAAATAACCCTTTCACGTTTTCCAGCAAATCAAAGACCGCCAATTTGGACGATGGGAAAGGTCACGGTTGCTTTAAGATTCCTTCAAAAAACCACGCCAAAAAAGCAGCTCTTAAAGAAAACTGTTAAAAACCTAACACTGAAGACCAGGCCAAAAATCGAATACGAGGAAGAAGGAATTTACGAAGTAATTAAACATAATAAGGTATGCGGTAGGCCATAAGTATTACATTAGCATTGCCATTAGTGTTTTGAGAAGTGCCTTAATTGCCCGCTTTCTACCCCTCCAAAATTGAGTTAATTTAAAAAACTAAATTGGTAGTCTATGAGCCATTAATTCTCATAATGAAAATTAAAAAAAACCAAAAAAAAGAGAAAATAGTTAATTAGTTTAGCGATTAACGAGACATTATAAAGCACAAAATGTTTTTTGCATAAATAACCGGATTTTAAACTAATTAAAAAGTTTGGGGGTACCTCATGAGCATTACTCTCTCCAAGTGGGACCCCCAGTGTCTGCACATTCGAGTGACCAAGTTTGCCACAGTAACCTGCATCCGTGCGTGAGTGAGTGGAGTGCAAGTGCTGTTACTTTTGTGCCATAGGACTATCATTATTCTAAGTTAGCCGCGATGAAGACCAGTCTAAGGTACGCTTTTAATTTTTCCTCCGAACGAAAAGTACCATTTTTTTTTTTGATTTTTCTTTCGGTAACGAAATCCGGCTTTTGACCAGATGTACTCTTGAAACCCACAAACCCAATATTAAAGGCAGATGCGAATTTATGGCTTCTCTCGTGGCACTGAAGGCGCTGCTAATTCTTTTTTAATTGCAAAAATACGAGAAGTTTTGAGTGAAAGAGAAAGTCCAAAGGAAACGCAGAAATATTCGAGTAATTTATAGGCGCTTTTTTTTTCTAAAAAGCCTCTTGACCTCTATTTAAATATGTAAACAAATAAAATTACAATTAATATGTAAAAGCTTTAATTATATAATTAGTAAATATTCGCGCATGTTACTCATCGGTGCCGACTTTTCTATTTTACATAATTTTTTAAAGGTAACGGTCGTTAAAATTCGATAAGTTTACTATTTGAAAAGTTGTTTTAATGGAAAACGTATTTGTAAAATTTTAATTTGATGGGCCAATGATTTTTTAATTTTAAAATTACTACGTTTATTCTTTGATATGTGACGGTGTCGATTGTTTAAAAGCCCCATTTGCGTTTAAAATATTTTTTTTAACAAAAGCTCATTAAAAAATGTCGAGATTTTTTGAGGTATTCTTTAAAGCAACCCAGTTTTTCATAAAATTGAATTCGAGCTTTTAAACTAATAGATTTCAAGGGTTACCAACAACAAAATTAAATTAACAAAACGATCGGCGCATTGCACAACAAAACATCAATTAAAATGTAGAACAAATCCTTTCGGCAATGAAGATTTAGGCAATGTCATGCAGGTATTATAAAATAACTTAAGACATAAGTTTATATAGTTTGACGTGTATTCTCACACTTTCGCCTTGTACTCCTTTCCCTTTTTCTTCGGAGTAATTTACTTACATCTTTGATAAACAAAAATCAAACTGTAATCGCATCAACACTCAAAATAAGTATTTGATCGAAAGAAGTAGTTAGTAGCTGTTAAGTATACATAAACAAAACTAAACATAATCTGATTGTAGAAACAAGCACGATTCGAAGCTTTAGAAATGCAACTTCGAGAAAAGCTCAAGAAGAAGAGGACCTATCGGCGAGGCACACAAATATTTTAAAAATATATTTAAAATATAAATCACGTGGAAATTTCTGTGCGAACGAGCGAAAGCCCTCTTTTCACTTTCACTTCGGAGACTGATGAACTTAAAGCCGATATAACAACTCATCTTTGCGAATTGCTTCATTCTAAAATCGGCTATATTTATTACAAAAGAAAGTAAACGTTTGTGTTACAAAATCTTGCATCACTTCTGAGCGAAGCCCGACGAAAAAAATCATTTTCAATAAAAAAGCCGTTTAAAATTCTACCAAACATAAGGAAACGAGCGCCTCGTCTCATAAATATTTCATTATTTATAGATTTAATATGGTATTTATAGAATATTCATTAGTTTAAGTCCGACGTTTTGCATTTTAAAAAGTGCCATTAGTTTAATTTTTATGAACGGCCCCGATGGGGAAGCAACAACTCGGAGAGGGCCTTCGGGCTAAGATTTTTGATTTTGAGGTGTAGTAGCACCGTGATTCATATAATTAAGCTCCGGATCAACCTTGACAAAAGTGGTAACCCAAATTTTTCAAAAATCAATGTGTGTCGCCGATACGTCAATCATTCTTCTTGTGCAACAAATTACAGCTATCTTCTAATCGTTATTAATTAATTATCTCAGTTTCAAATCTATGTTTGTTTTTATTTGCCTTTTAAATTGAATTATTTGTGAATAAATCAAAATTGAAGTTGACTGACGGCGAACCGCTCTTCTATTAGTCAAACATTGAGAAGGTATTTAAGAAGTGATTTGCTGAAATTGAAATCGATTAGGTTACTTAGGGATCTAAGCCGCGGAATTTTTACGGACGAGTTATAAATGCATAAAATTAGCATTCGATCGGTTGCATTAACAAACTAAAAATCTGAACTAGTTCTCGGGTGCCTTTAAAAGTGTGTCGAATAATTTATAAAAGAATTTTTCAGATAACTTCTGAGATTTGCTTTCGAATCTGCGTGTTGAGCAAAGAAGAACAACAACTCTTTTGATATCATAGATTTATGCAAGAAGGTGTGTCTCATCTCGTGCTTTCTTTATATGGCAAAAATCTTCCTTTAATAAAATATCGAAGATGTATTAGAAATTTCTTGATTAACGGCTTCCTTTCGGTGGTTTGCAAAATTTTCCTAAGATTTAGTTGGGGGCTTCCCCCATGGGTCAAGCGCGAGCGGCCGCACACTATTATTTATTGTTTTTAAACGAGTTAAATCTGTTTGAGAAAGTGTAACAGTGTTGTTTCTTTATTTTGGTTCATTTTTTGGATTGAAAGTGTTTCAAGAAAGAAAACTGTTAATTTTTCAACTTTTTCGAGAACAAAGGCACCAAAGCATTGCGAGATCACCAAAAATTCAAAACGAGCACTTTAATTTTCCAACTTCCGGGTTCAAGTTTGAGGAGCCACTCTTCCTTTCTAAATTCTTCCATAATTACTAGTTATAATCAAAAATATTCGATGCTAATATTTTGACTTGATACACAAACAAATCGGCAAAGGTGTAATAATCCCATGTGAATTATAAAGGCATTTAAAAAAACCTATTTTGAATAAGTGTTTACATTAATAAAAGCCAGCCAAGTGTGAGATAAACATAAATATAATTTGTTGCAGTTAATTTTTTATTTTTTGCTACTTCTTTAAAGAAAAACGTAATTAATTTCGGTTTTACGCTAATGCGATTTGATGGCTGAAAAGATTGTGCATATACTCGAAACGTGCGCTGTTTATTAACTTAAGGAGCCTCAATGCGTTTATGGTTTCAGGTTAACGAGTAATTAAAATTTTCACTATATTCGTTGAAGTTAGCGGCAACGAGAAAGTTGTCGACATCTTATACACCGCACCTTTATAATATTGATAAGTGAAAAATTTTTATTAAACCCATTTTTCTTGTTTGAACATTTAAATCGTTTACTGGAATCTGGAGTACAGCAACTCGGTTGACGTGGTAACTTTGTCCCACATTATCTGAGGGCTTACTGTACTCATAATTTAATAATTTACTTGCATACTTGTCAATCTAATAAAAATAAAATTGATGACAGAAGATAGACATAACTTAGTTTTTTTTTTGTCAAAATTTCTAGTATGCATCCCCGAAAAAAATTACTAAAAAAGTATCCATTTTGAATCAATTGAAAACTATACAAAACTGACGTTTGTTTGTAAATCCAAATAATTAATTAAAAATTATAAATAATGCTTTCAGGCTTACAAGAAAGTGCGGTAAACTATCTCTCTATTCATTCTCAGAATTCTTTTAATCAGAAAATTATAATTTAGTGTTAAAAATGTAGTAATTTATGGAATTGCATTAGAATTCCGCTATAAATGACTCAGTGGTTGTCTTAGTTTGGCCTTCGTAGTAGCCATTGATGGTCCAAGCAGATAAACGTGTGTGCGGCACTCCATCAAACTTAGAATTAATTATGGCTTGTATGTGTTTAGAATTAAATAGTGTTTCTTGTAGGTGCCCGCAAGAGAAAAAATCAGGGATGATGTATCTGTTTAAAAAGAAGCATGAAAAAAGGCCCCCAGTGCATGTTTGACTAAAACGAGTAAGAGGAGTGGCATTGCCCCCTTTATCTTGATTTACCTCTTGTGCAAGGCTTCTTAAATTCGCAGCGTGCGTTTTGATAGCTAAATCGACTAAAAATTGCATAATTGAGCGTTGCTCTAATGCAACCGAACGACGAAGAGTGACCTTAGATCAACACCGGAGCTCTTTGTTCTCGTTTCTTGTAATATCCGATTTGTTTGTACTTCTACTATTATTACAACTAAGGAGTGTATTTAATTTTATGTAATTAGTTAAGGTGTGAGTTATGAATTGTTGGTTGAGCGTTGGTTTTCTTTTTGTCGAGTACCGGTAGCTCATCGAACTCGATTAATAACATTTCGTACCGAATATTGTTACGAAATAAGGACAACAACTCTATTTAATCGAATTCAGAAGTTACATTTTTCACCTGCTATTTGCTTTCACAATGATAGACAGCAAAAAAGAATACATTTCAAACGTTAAACGCCTTAAGTCATTTCTATTCTATTTATATTTATATTATGTATGTGCATGTATATCGTTCGATTCTTATCTAAATGTTTTTTCTCTCTGTTTTAGGTAAGAGAACAAATTGGACTAGCATTTCAAAACACAAATCTCGACGGTTCGAAAACCCGTAAGAGCCCAATTTGGGATTTTAATCGCGTCCAAACCGAACAAGTGTGTGGATGTGTTATTTTTCTTTTCAGTGCTTTATAACTCTAAAAGGAAGGTAGGCGTATTTGTTATTATTTTAGTTCTCAAGCTCTAAATAAAGGTCTCCAATATTAACTGGCAAACGTGCAGATATGTGGGCTACTTTACTTTTAATTCTTTCACGAACTTTGCAGTCGATCGTAATCCCTCCCAGGCAAAAGTTACATAAATTAAACGGTGTTGGACACAAAAAAAAGCTTGAGCTTTGTCTCGCGTTTTATTATTAAGAATAATATTAATATTTAAAAGCTTTTATGACATCTTAATAAGTTGCATAATTCTTTTTGTCTCGATGCATGTATGTAAATTATATAACAACACAGAATTAGCATTTTCTCGTTTTAGTAATTGACTAAAAAAGTCCGTTCTAAATTTAATCGTTTAATGGAAATTAATTGTAAACAAGCGTACGATACACTAGATTTAAAGATCTAATAACATCGAGTTAACTGTCGCGTTGCATAATGTTCAATGCAACTGCAAATGCATTCAACTTGATATAACAGCTAGTTTATTCACCCACATATCGTTCCAGTTTGTAATAATCGTTATGCAATTTTTCTTGGAGCTTTTATTTAGTTTTAATGAAAAGTTGACGTTTTCGATGGAATTCATCGAACGATGTCTGTGGGGCACGCGTTGCGTTAATATTTATGAGGTAAAACAATGTATCGCATTAAAAAAGAACCGTTTAAATCGATTCTTAATATAGTTGTAAGCGGCTATCGACAGTTATGTCTTTACACGGCAATAATAATTAATAATCGTAAAGTAATGCACGTGCTTAGAACTATTTTATGCCGGCTTAAGCTTTTATTGGGTCAGTGGGTGTGTTTGGCGGAGTCCGTTGATAGAATTCCATCCATAAATATTCCATAATATCTCCAAAGAATTGTGTAATTAATTTTATAAATCGGATAAAATAAATTACGTTTCAAAAGTAACCCAAAGGTTTATTTATGGGTTTTAAGCAAATTTCGTTAGGTTATTTATGGATTGAAGGGTGTGCAATATATTTAATGTTTATGTATTTCTATATTCTGACTTTTATTTCTGTAATCTGATATTTGAATTTTAATTAAAGGCGGTACGGGTAGGCAACCCATCAAGCTTGTCGTGGTTTTAAAAATTTCATGCGAAATATTTAAGTAAAGTATTTCAAGTGAAAATTTTGCTTGGGGTAGTCATTCACATTTTTGGATTCCTCATGGCATGAAGATTCCAAAAATATATACGTTTATACCCGGAAAATCAACTTTAAAAAAGTTATGAGTATTTTAAAAATATATTTTTCAATTTTTTTGAGTTTATAGAAAATAAATGCACACTAAAGGTAACACAATGCGAATAAAATTTTTAAAAGTTTATTTTAAGAAATGTATTTAAAATGAAAAAAAATCGACACAAAAATAACGATAATTATTTAGAATTTTAATTTTAATCATATTTATTGTACATATTCATTACTTTGATAACCAATCGATATTTTGTTTTTCCAGAATTGATCAAAACAGAGCAGTTAAGTGCCCCAATTTATGATATAAAATTTGGGGCGAAATAATCACTTATGTGTATCTATATTTTTATATAAACTTTTTTTTTCTTTTTTATTTCCATAACTTTTTTTAAAGTTGATTTTCCGGTTATATGTTCTCGAAATTTTCATGCCAAGAGAAATCCAAAATTGTATATAACTACCCCAAACAAAATTTCCACCTAATACACTTTACTTGTAAAATTTTCAGTTTTATCAATTTGAAATAAGTCTAACTCTTTTATTTTTGATAATAACTTTATAAATGACATTTCTATTTAATATCTTTAGCATTTTTTGTATAAATTAAAGTAAAAATCATAATAAAATGTTATACAAGGTGTTTCAGCAAATGCGACAAAGAATAATTTGGAGATTTGCTTAAAATTAATTTATGGGTTGTGTTACAAAGATGAAATTAAAAAGGTCTCGTTATATTTTAGTTTTAAATGTGGGACACATTTTTTAAATCCATAGAGTAGTTTTTGAAATAATTTTGCGCTCTTACATGTTTCATGAATTTAAATGTCCAGATATTAATTGGAAACTTTAAAATACAAATATTTTGGCTTTAAATTTTTGAAAAAAAAGGTATTATGAAAATGGAAATCACCGAAAATAATTATGCAAAAGTTTACCTTTGATAAACTATAACAATATTATTTTTTAGCATATTATCAAAAATCTAAACATCTTATTTTTTTTTAAATAAATTAAAAGAGAAGATATTAAAATGCATTGCTTAGAAAAAAACTTTATTATTTATAAGATTGGTCGTTGCAGAAGGTTCTTTGAATAACTTTCTTCGTACTTGACTCTAAATTAAACAAATCAACTATAAGGATAATGTTTATAAAAATTATAAAATATCTTCTCTTTTAAATTACAATTGGATCATTATCGAGGCTTTGTTAAGTAAGAAAAAATGAAACCGCAGAATTTTGAAACAGACATGAAAGGGTACAATTTGTGTTATGGTCATGTGCATTATCGATATACTTTCTTTTTTTCTAAGTAAGGTAAAAAAATAATAATATGTGTTCTCGATACACCTTATTTATATCCATTTTCTAATAAAGGAGTTCTATTTTTTTGTCGAGAAGTAATTCGGTAGGCAAAAGCATGATCGACATATTTAACGGGTGACTGAACTTAAATTAACAAATAAAAATAATTATTATTATTATTACTGAACGCTTCACTGATTTTCTGTGATGTCACGATCGAAAGTGAAATGTGCATTAGCTCTTTTTATTATCCTCTTTTTTTTCTCTCAAAAGATTATTATATATGATTCAGGAAAAACATTTAATGCCGCTTGATTTATAATCTTCGTAGAAATTTCATTAATTCTCAAAGTTAATTAAGAGGTCGTACCTTCCACTTAATTTTAAAGGTCGAATGTAAATCAGAACGTACACCATTTTTCTATTACTATGAATTAAAGTAGTCTTAATTTTTTAATTGAACTTAATGGACGATAGAAATTTCCAAATGTAAAAGAGTAAGCTGCACCCATGGCTACTTACCAAAAGAAATTAACTTAATTAGTCTGGCAAAAAAAATTTAATCAATTTTTATATAATGAAAAAAACGAAACAAATTGCCAATCCGAGAATTTTATGTAACGAATTCCGAACGACCCATTGACATTAAATGTACGAACAGGAAATTGTAGGGGGGCTTCGCGAAGTTTGTGATAATTACTAAAAATTTAGAAATTTAAATGAGAATCAAATCGAAAAAGGCAAAGGAACGTTAATTACCTACTACCTTTCACGTTCTAGGATCATTAAATTTTATAGACTTCAAGTTTAATTACAAATTTGAAGATATCTTTATTATTAATTGATATAAAATAAGTATTTTACGATTTCACGGTATGTCGTCATTTATCAGTGATGACTCGCTTGCTGTGGCAAGAAGGGGAGGTGGGGAGGGTTGTGTTACATTTTTTTTACGTATATACTGCGTATTAATCTTTAATAACATTTAAAAAAATCGTAAAATAACGATTTATTGATTTCTGTCATTTTTATAAATGATATATCTTCCCCTCTCTTCTTGATTGGGTTTTTAGCTTAATCTAAACGTAAACGTTCAAAAAATTTGGTTTTATATTATTTTTAGCGAATGAACAGGCGTGTAATTTTTTTTTAAATTGATATATACAAAAATCAATTTAATTTATTTCTTTTAATTATTAATTATTTTACCTTTTAAAATATTATGTTTAAGCTGAATTGTTTAAAGTTTATTCGACAATATAATTATCAATTTTTTAGGTAAAATGCAAAAAATGAATTGAGTTCTTCAACTGGGATTAATGGTAACATCAGAAAAAATCAATGAAATGTCTTAAGAAGCCAATTTTCCAAACGTAATTCTTGCAAGTTCAAAAGTCCGAGCGTTTTATAATCTCATATTAATTAAAACAAGTCCTGTCCTGTACAAAGGGGTAAACTGAAGTAAGGCAAAGGCACCAGTAACCGACACGTAGTCAATATTGGACGCTTTTTCAAGTTAAAATTAAATTAATAGTGGCAAATAACAAATTGTTAAAAATTATGTTAGTTTTATAGGAAAATCTTAAAATTTCAGTAATTAATAGCCAATAAGTTTAGCAAAATAAGATTTTTAGTTTTACAATTGGCATAAAGATTTTGTTTAAGACATAATAAGCTCATCTTATTTTATAACGTTAGATATTTAGTAATATTGTTCATTTAAAATACATTTTTACAATTTCATTGTTAAAAGTGTTTACCACTGGTGCTTTTACCTGAAATCAGAACTTTGAAATTAATTATTGACTTCCTTATTTAACTTTTGGGCTTTATGAAACACGCTCAACTTTGATTAAATTTTTAAGACAATTAAATTTAAGATAATTCGGTACATAAACAACCAAAAAGCGCCCTTTTCTTATTTTAGCTTAGACCTATGAAATAATTCCCAGCATTAATTTTAAAACGAAAAAGTTCACATATGTGACAGAGAAAAGAACGAAATGGAAAGTTTAAGTCACAATTTATGGGGGACCATCGATAAATTAAATGTCACTTATTGTTATTAAACAGGTACAACAAGTTTAGTTATTATATTACGGAATTATTCTCGTTTACCTTTTATTCGAAATAAATGTACGCCAATGTCGTTACACATAATGCACCATTACCAATGCGTAAAATGGACATTTTTGTGGTAACTTAAGTTTAAGGACAATTTTATTCTTCGTAGAAAGTTTCTAATCTCTCTTACTTTTGGTTTTAGACAAAAAATAATAATAACATCAGAAGAAATCGAACGTTGGGAATTTTTAAATTACGCATCCTCTTTTTATAATTTTACATAAATCCATTCACTTTTTATTGGAGGTAACTAAAGTCAAAAACTCAAGGCAACAAATTTGGAACAATTAACGGGTTCATAAAGATAAACAATAACAATTAATTATTTATTAATCAGAAGGATAACCGCCCCATTTCTTCAATCAAGTTTGTGTTAACTTAAGCCACTTACGACAAATCATTGATACTCTTTCTTTTTCAGCAAATGGCAAAAAGAAGCGATAATTTCAATCGAAAAGGGTGGGCATTTAACAAAACGGCAGATTATACAACTAATTAAGAAATACCATTCGGTTTGTGATGAAGTTCTCCTTGACCATTTTCATAATCGTAGACGGAATTTCTGTAATTATAAATTTTTTTGAGAATTTTTTATGGATGTTTACATCTTGAAATTAAGGTCGTGCAAGCATCGAGGATTAGAACTTGGGAGCTTTGAACAGTTGGAATGAATCATTTGCTTCCTTTTTTTGCACTTCGAGAACGACCATTGTTTGCTGTTACGAAATGATATATGTAATAATTTTTTGTCTAAATTGAATTGTAAACGCCTACACTTCCGCTTCTTTGGGCGTCTAATGACCTCTACATTCGAAAACGCTCACCGCGGAAGGAAACCGAGCTTTTGGATTTATTTATTTAATTATTACCCTATTCGAGTCGCAACTTTCCAGGCTAAATTCTTTGTTCCTTATTATTATTTTTTATTAGCGAGAAAAGTGGAATACTGCGGGGTGTAAAAAGCAATTTGCAATCTGCATTCGATTGCGATAAATTTTCCTTTCTAAAGAGTGACCTCAATGTCGAACATCACGTGCATAAGAAAGTAGTGCACAATCATCTGACTCGTCTTCCATGCCGGATTAAGCTATAGCCTGAAAAAGCTATAGCCAAAAGTCCTTTAAAAGGACATTACAAACCAGATTTTCTTTGCTTATGTTACTTTACAAAATGATAAACTATTTTCCTGTTTTGCTTGACGAAAACCCCATTTAAAGAGAGGTTTTCGTTGCTTTGTTGTAACGAACGATTTCTCATTGAGATTTGTGTTTTGAGATGGTATCTTTTTAATTTTGTTTTTTTTTTCAATTTTAATTGTGATTATTATTTAATACATGTATATTTTTAGGCACTGGTTAGCCACTTTGTTGGCCATACTAATAAATTGCAATTTGATCGATGGAATACAGTACTCCACGATAGATCTGACTGGGATTGGAGATAACAGCGAGTGTGCTTTAGTTTTAAATGGACCTGGAAGAAGTAGCTCCTTTGATTACACGTACAATCTCTTAAGAGGATCTCCTGCGTATGTTTTTGCTTTAATTTTTAATTATCTCAAGTTTAATTAACTTTTACTTATCACGTTTTGATGTAAAAAGTTAATTACAACTGATGTGGCGACACTACTTTTTTAAATATTAAAAATTTAATTAAAGGAAGTCACAAATTAATTAAAAAAGTAGTGTTGCGTAATTTTCAGTAATTGTTTATTGATAAAAAGCTAATATCGAAAAGTTTTATAAATTGATCGCGCTATATAGGCAACTTAACATACACCGTTTTTACTTTAAAGTAAATATTAAATAAAATCTGCTCTCTGAATTTTCCGTTTATTTTCACGACATAAAATTGTAAATTAAAACATTGTAGCTTAATTATTTGTGAACAGATTTTTAGAAACTTTAGAGATTTAGAATTTTGGATTTTTTTAGCGTACTATTTGAAATTTTCGAAAAAATGTGCTTAATTTTTTTGAAAATTATTTAATTAACTTGTCTGAATTAGTTTAGTTATTATCGCATTTATTGCTTACAGTTTAATTAATTTTAATTCAAGTGTATTATTTCTATATTGTCATAATTCGTTTTAAGAAAAATAATATTATTTTTAATTGTAGAGGATACAATAGTCAAGGAACTTGTATCACATATGAAGCAGTCAATCAAGCTTATCTGGATGCACGTAAAAGAATCCGTAAGTCTTCATTACTTTTTTAATTAAAACATTAAATTAATTCTCAATGTCTATAGCTGTGGCTCAGCCAATCGGCGACTGGAAACCAGAACATGTTAAAACTGTAGGAGAAGTGCTTTTGGATGTTTCCGCAAACTTAGCGAGAACGTAAGTTTTTCTCCTTTCTTTTATTAAATAACAAATTTCATTATTAATCTTGATAGATACGGTTTGAGCTACGAAGACATAGAAAAGGGATTGCCTTTGATCGACACTTCGAGAACTTTGATAAGAGAAATGTGCCCACCTTACTTATCGAATGTGGAATGTCGTCCTGGAAAATACCGACGTTTCGATGGGCTTTGCACCAATTTAGAACATCCAACGTGGGGAGCCACCAACACGCCATTTACAAGGTTCGATTTTTATATGTCCCTTTACTTTTAAATTAACAAAATACGATTGTAGATTATTAGGTCCTTTGTTCGCCGATGGAATGTCAGCTCCCAGAATTAGTGTGACTGGAAACAATTTACCTTTCTCCCGAATTGTATCGAGAACTATGCACCCCGACGAAGGCTTCCATGACCATGCCGGTACTGTTATGGTGATTGCTTGGGGACAATTCATGGATCACGATTTCACACTCACTGGAACACCTTTGGGTGAGCTCCTTTAAATTTTCAATTAAATAGAAAGCGAAAAATAATAACCATATTTTGTAGATGCCTTAAATCGTAACGATCCCGAGGAATGCTGCAACAGGCCTGCACATCTTAAACATCCTTATTGCCACGAAATTCCAATACCCGAAGACGATTATTTCTACAGATTATTTAATGTGAAATGCTTAGATTTTGTTAGAGCTTTCCCGGCTCCTCGGCCTGGCTGTCGATTAGGTAGGACATTTAAAATAATTTTGTTACTTTTCATATTAATTATTACTAATTTTTGAAGGTTCACGTGTACCCTTTAACACTTTAACTGGCGTCATCGATGGAAACACAATTTATGGGGTCAGCGAAAAGTTCTCCAGGTTTGTTTTTAAAATTAAGAGTAAAGCAAATAAAACTAATTGCAATTTGGAATTACAGAAAATTAAGATCTGGTTATGGTGGACAATTAAGAATGAATCCCGTTTTCTCCGAATACGGTCTTAAGGATTTGTTACCTTTGAAATTGGACATTCCCGATGAGGGCTGCACACGTCCTAATAGCTCAATGTACTGCTTCGAAGCCGGTACTTTAATTTAGTAATTTACTTCTAAAAGAAACTGTGTTTAAAGAATGATTATTTTAGGTGAAATTCGAGTCAACGAACAATTAGTTTTAACTTGCATGCACACATTAATGGCGAGAGAACACAACAGAATATCTAACGCTTTGGCACAAGTGAATCCTCATTGGGATGATGAGACTTTATTCCAGGTAATAATAAATCTAACAATGGTACATCTAAAGCTCTCTAAATTTAAAAATATAGTAACGAAGCACGTTAATTTTAAACATTTTTAATTTTTGATTCCAATTTATTTGGACAATACGGAGAATTAAAAGTGTGCGTTTTTCTGTTATTATAGTTTGCACAATTATTTAGGTACAAAACAATTATATTAAAAATTTTGCACTTAAAATAAATATGTAAGTTCACTTTAAAAAATTGTTTAAACTAAAATAATACAAGTACACGAACTTTTGGTTTGTTTTAATTAGTCAATTCACTTAAATTCTTAACTAAATAATTTTTTGTAAACATTTAATCAGTAAAGTAAAATCACTTAATAACTAAATGAATGTTTTTAGGAATCACGTCGTATCAACATTGCAGAAATCCAACACGTGACTTACAACGAATTCTTACCCATATTGCTCGGAAAAGATGTGATGCAAAAATTCGGTTTGCTTTTACAAAAAGAAGGATATTGGGACGGTTACGATAACACTGTCAACCCCAATATAATCGATGCATTTGCATCGGCTGCCTTTAGATTTGGACATTCCCTTTTACCAACGGCTGTGGAACGATGGAGCAAAGCCCACAAATTTATTGGTAAATGATTTGTTCAAGTTGTGGCTTTTTGAAGGATGTATGTCGTTTTGAGTATCTTAGGGGTTCATTTTGTGTTCTTTTATTTGGTGAAAACTCCGTTCGATTATTTTTTTTTCTCAAATTAATTATATTGTGTGAGCTTTGGAACTTGAGAACTGTAAACGGGGCGCTTAAAAATAATGAATTGTAGAACGCCGGGGGTGGAATTTTAACGGCACGCTGAGTAATCGAAAAAGATTTATAGTTAAGCAAATAATGGACTGAGCGATTGTTTTAAATATTTCTTTTTCATTGTGAATGAAGCTCAAAATTTAACTATACAATTAATTAGTATATAAATATTATAAAAGAATTGTTTTTGAAACATAGTCACAATACATAATAATTAACCCCCTTTAATATAAAAAGAAACACAATTATACAGTAAAACCTTTTGTGGCGACCATCTCCATAAGAAGACCACCTCTAAAAGCGGGCAGTATTTTTCAAAACAGATATACCGTATATTAATTCTTATAAATTTCTCTCTAAAGCGACCATTCTCTAACCCGACCGCGACCGTTAATTGCGAGACCGCTACTTTTCAAAAATACTTAAATTTGGACAATTTTTATATAGATAATAGCTGTAAAAGCAAGCCTACATTAGACAAAATGCATTTACTTGCATTATTTATGATTCTAAGCCGGACTGACATTTTAAATTGTCATTTTCCGTAAAGTATAAATAACTGCAGGCCTTTTTGAGAGCTCAAATGTGCACACTCGGGCTTAAGCACAATTTACAATTACCAACATTCAAAACAATTGTTTATGTTTATATTATTTATTAGTATACTAAGACCCCGTTTAACGCGGGGGATACATTCCAATGAATTTAAGCGTTGTACGAAATAGCGTTAAACGAAGCCATCTCATCATGTAAATAATAGGGGAAAAAAAGGTATAAAATTGAAAGATTGTTCAAGTATTTTGTCATTTAAATATGTTTTTTTATTACAATGCAACAACAAAAACTTATTTCTTACAAATTTAGAAACAACAAATGAATATGTATATAAAAATTATTAAATTCTAAGTCACTATTTATATTTGCGAGCATGCATTTCGAATTTTCTGCTTTTTTATCAAGAAGGTATCTAATGTCATTTGTATTTGCCGATGACACTATTTTTTCTTTATTCTTGAGAATTGTTCTTATTGTCGAACTTGACAAGTTTAATGCAACACCAATTTAACATTGACGTTCACCACTATGTAATCTTCTAAGCACTTGCATTTTAGTTTCTAGAGAAATGCTTTTTCTTGTCGCTTTATTTTCGTGTTTTTTATTATCACCCATATTAAAAATTAAAAATTATTATATTTATCACTATATCAGTCATTATATTACAAAAATTTATACTTACATTAACAGCAGCAAATGTTTGGAATAATAAAAATACGTTTGTGTAACACTACAGACAAGAAACAATGCAGATAAATTACTTTGAATTTCGGGGAACCCCCAATGCTGCATGAAATTTTCAGGGAATCCCAGTTCCAATAAAACCGCGTTAAACCGAAACAGCGCTAAACGGAACAGCGTTAAGCGGGGTCTTACTGTAGTTAAAATGCAATTGTCTTGAAAAAGACAGATTGTTTTTAAATAAACGTAAGCCAAGAAAAAAATCGAAAGAAGAAATGTAAATAAACCACCTTGCTAGATCTTTACGCCACGAGAACAAGGATAAAAATAAACCCATATTAAAGCAAATGTTTCCAGGTTGAAAAGTAGGTAGTTTCTTGCGTAGAAAGGGTAACCCTGCGTGTTTTAGTTCTTCGCGCAATGTTCATGAGTTTTTCAAACATCTATAATACTTATTAAGACAATTTTGGACGTTCCCTCTTTCTTGAACTTATGCGATTCTTTATCATTTCAATCGCCCCCACTTATTGAAGAATAACACTACAATTTATACAAATATAACATTGAACTAAATTTAATTTTTATTATTTGAAAGGCAGAAAATGAATGAAAATAGCCGCTATAACTTTTTTAAACATAAAATGTAACCGTATTTGGACTAAATTCAATTATTTGATTTCAAACAAAGAAGATGAATGTAGTCAAATCCGATAAATACGAGGATGTGCGCATTCGAGCGAAAAGTGGCACATTTCCGAGCGAGGGAGGCAAATGAAGCGCGACGCGGAGCGGCGCGCTTCATTTTCCCGAGATCGGAATGTGCCACTTTGAGCTCGAATGTGCACACTCGGCTTTAAAGCACGATTCATAATAATTAACTGACTTCCTAAATAATTTGGGCAAGAACCGTCACTGGTCGTGTTAAAGAAGTTTTACTGTATATCTTAATTAGTTTACTACAATTTAATTTAGTCAAAGTTCTTTTTTTTACTGAATCACATCATTTTTGTAGCTTCGAAGAGATTGTCCGATTTAATCAGAAGGCCCTACGACCTATACAGAGCCGGCGTTTTGGACGAATACTTCATGGGCCTGATGAACCAAGTCGCTCAAGCCATGGACGACTCGATAACACAAGAAGTAACGAACCACTTATTCAAAAAGGCCGGCGCCCGTTTCGGCATGGATCTCGTCAGCTTCAACATGCAAAGAGGACGCGAATTCGGCATACCAGGTTACATGGAATTCAGAAAATTCTGCGGCTTACCGGACGCCCACAGTTTTGAAGATCTGATGGGCGCCATGCCCAACGACACCGTTCGCAAATACAGCACCATATTCGAGTAAGTTTTCCTTAAATTGAATCGAACGTTGTATAAATAGTTTTGGTAATTTTAGGCATCCAAATGACGTCGATCTGTGGTCCGGTGGCGTCTCAGAACGTCCGTTACCGGGAAGCATGTTGGGGCCCACGTTCGCCTGCGTCATTGCGACGCAATTTAGTTATTCGAGAAGAGGCGATCGTTTTTGGTACGCTTCATGGTATCACTTTTTGTGAAGTCTATTAACTTTGGGTCATTACAGGTATGAATTACCAAATCAACCTTCTTCGTTCACGCCCGAACAGTTACAAGAAATAAGGAAAGCTCGTCTCGCAAGGCTCATTTGCGACAACACAGATTTAATAGATACGGTACAGTTGTATCCCATGGTATTGCCAGATCACGAGATGTAAGTCGATTATTTATGATTAATCGAATTTTTCGTTACATTTGATCAATTTTGCAGCAATCCAAGGGTGCCGTGCCGCAGCGGAATAATTCCAAGCATAGATTTTAGTAAATGGGCCGATTACAGTGGAGCGGCAAACAATTTAGCGTACACAAACAATTTTGCGTACGACCAAGTCATAGGAAGGAAATAAATAAATAGTATTACGTTTATAAAATTGCTTAGATGCCATTAACTTATTCGATACGGTTTTCTTTTTTAAATCTGCATGTGTTCGTCCATTTCACACCTAAATAACGATTAGACGTGATAAGGGGGCCTTATCGTTTTTAATTTATTCAGGTGTGAATAGTAAAATTAAAAATCTACCTCTCTTCTAAAGAATTTGGCAGCAAACAAGATTTGAAGTTTTTGAAAAAGAAACACTTTTGTAAATACAAACTTCCTAACATTATTTATTGCTACCGAACAACAATTGTAGACCAGTTAGCAGTATTTTTTATGTTGTTGTTCGTAGCTTATTGAGGTAAAACATAAAACCAAATTCTTACAATATTTCTTTTTTAATTGAAAAAAAGCGAAACGCAAAGAAATATGTATTTAATGTAAATTTAGAATTTTTGTATATATTATGGATAATTAATCCATTACAGTAAAGCTAGAGTTTTAAGATATTTAATCTTATTTGTAATTAGTTGTTGTGTAGCTCTCTCGATGTCTTCTGAAGACTTCGGGAGAGTTGAATTCAGAAATCGTCGATCACTTCCATGTTACTTTTTACTTTCCTTTGGTCTCCTTTGCATTTTAAACTGTTAATCCTTTATAAATCCAATTGGAGTTGTATTTTTTCTATTGTTTGTTTTTCAGGAGTACCGTCAGAGGATTTAAAAAAATTACTTTAAGAATTATGTAAAATTTAATTTTTTAAGGGTTTGCTTTTACAGTCGTACTGTTTTTCAAAAATTATATACATATAATAATTCCCAAAGTATTTAAAATTATGAGGAATCTTTTGGAACGCGTAAAATTATTTGAACGGCCTTAAAACTTTTGTTAATCAATTGTGCGCACTTATTTTTATATCGATTTAAATTTTAATGTTTTTGTAATTATTTCGGTGACGTATGCTGATAGCTTCGAACTTGGCGATAAGCAAACTGGCTCTTTCGCCTTGCAGTTACTTTTTAACTTCGGTTGTGAAAGCATATCCTTTATTGCAGTGCCTTTATTAATTATTAATGGTGTGTTAATTTTAAAACTAGTTAATTCGTTGTGATTTATTTGTAATTTAATCATTAGTGCGTCTCTTTGGAAGTGTCGTCGAAGAAGACGTTCAATGCGACTGGTAATTTTTTTCTGGTGTTAGGTTGGGTTCTTAATTCTTTTTTGTAATCTTTTGAAAGAGTTGATTTATCAAAAAATTGCAAAAGACCGTTTTTGCAGAACATGAAATTTCCTGTACAAATATGTGTCGCGCATTTTTATACATTCCTTCGTTATAGAGCTACACAATTTAAAAATAACTACATACATATAAAAAAAGGAATTTCAAGTTTTGATTTTTGGGCTGATCTAAAAAAAAAACAAAATTGATAATGATAAACATTTTTGGAATTAAAGGCAAAGCAAGGAGAAATGGCTCCAACTATAATTACTAGGGGCCGATAGGAGCATCCCGCTGCAACATAAAGCAATTTAATTTTTTTCAAAAAAAAACAAAGGGGTTAATTCATGTTTTTTATCAATTTTGGCCGATTTTGGGGGTTTTAAGTTAACACCCGTTTCGGACGTACTAAGACCGAATACTTTCGAAAATGAACGTTTTCCGCGTACTTCTCAAAAATAAAAAAAATTTGCGTTTTAAAAGTTTTATTTTAAAGTCAAATTTAATTTTTTAAAAAAGGGAAAATATTATGAAATAAAGCGGTAACCGTTTGATAGTTTTTGAAATGCTTAATCCCTTGTATATTGATAATTAAGGGTTTAATTAAAATAAAGTAAGAACAAATGCGTTTGCAACACCCTGTATTATGTTTTTCCTTTAACAAAATAAATCGATAATTTTATTTAAAATAATCGAGACTTTTAGTTGCCCTTATCGCTTTTGATATCAGGTAACTTAGCTTTGGGGTCTGCGGATATGACTTATATCAGCACTTACATAAAACTATTCGATTTCTGAATCATTTTTCAATATACAACGAAGCCGAACGGTTGTGTCTAAATTATTATTATAAATTAGTGCATTTAATTTTCATTACAACTCTTCATTTAAGGTGAATAGTAATTATAACTATTCTTTTAAAATTTACACATTTCTTAAATTAAAGGGTTAATTTTACCACCAGATTAGTTTCATCTTTTTTGTTCATTTTATTAATTATATTTTTTATGTGTTTAGGAGAAACCGTATTTCACCGTCCGTAGTGCGAAGGCATTTCCCGGCGAGTCAAGCGGAGGTATCGGCTAGTCACCACTTCTGCGATCGGGCTTTCTTCAGTGGGATTTCCAGCTGCTTATGGAAGTCAAAGGTAGGTCCCAGCTACTTGGGTTTGTTAAAACCTTTTTTTCTTCTGTAATTGTTTTTGCCTATGGTTTTTATTTGTAACATCGAAACTCGGACTTGTATTATAATTTATTGAACATTTGGCTTTGAAATTTCGTTGCTCGGTTAATTGTGACCGTATCTTTGAAATTTTCGATAAAACTAAATATAATAAAAAAAATAGACTTTGACTCACAAAAACAATAGTAGCGCTCTCATTTTCGATGCAATCATTACAAACGGCACGGATTCGGAATCCTGAGGCTTTTTTACATAAGATACATGTAAAATATGTATAGGGTGCGACGTTAATTTTTCGAAAGTAAAAAATTGACATTTTTGGCGCTCATTTTGGCCCGATTTTGAACTTTAAAAAAATTGTAGCGCCGTTATTTGCGGACGGATCTTTATAAACTATTCAGATTCGGATTTGGCAGCCTTTTCGGCTTCGAATAGGCCTAAGAAACCATAGGCGTGCTATTCCAAAGCTTTGGGAAAACGTTTTGAAAATTCAAAATCGATGGGTTTTAACCCATGTTATTTTGCCAAAAAATGAAAAAAATAGAATTCCTTTATATTGCAAGGGGGGGTTCCTACGTACCCCTAATAACTATAGCCGGTGTTATTTTTCGGCGCTCTCACCCTAAAATAAAAATTTTCCATAAAACTAAATAAATAAAAACACGGACCCCTTGATTTACAAAAAAAATCGTAACGCCCTTATTTTGGATCCAATCATTACAAACGACACGGATTCGTAATTCTGAGGCTTTTTTACATAAGATACGTGTAAAATATGTATAGGGTGCGACGTTAATTTTTTGAAAGTAAAAAATTGACATTTTTGGCGCTTATTTTGGCCCGATTTTGAACTTTAAAAAAATTGTAGCGCCGTTATTTGCGGACGGATCTTTATAAACTATTCAGATTCGGATTTGGCAGCCTTTTCGGCTTCGAATAGGCCTAAGAAACCATAGGCGTGCTATTCCAAAGCTTTGGGAAAACGTTTTGAAAATTCAAAATCGATGGGTTTTAACCCATGTTATTTTGCCAAAAAATGAAAAAAATAGAATTCCTTTATATTGCAAGGGGGGGTTCCTACGTACCCCTAATAACTATAGCCGGTGTCATTTTTCGGCGCTATAGCTCTAAAATAAAAATTTTCGATAAAACTAAATAAATAAAAACACGGACCCCTTGATTTACAAAAAAAATCGTAACGCCTTTATTTTGGATCCAATCATTACAAACGACACGGATTCGTAATTCTGAGGCTTTTTTACATAAGATACATGTAAAATATGTATAGGGTGCGACGTTAATTTTTCGAAAGTAAAAATTGCCATTTTTGGCGCTCATTTTGGCACGATTTTGAACTTTAAAAAAATTGTAGCGCCGTTATTTGTGGACGGATCTTTAAAAACTATTCAGATTCGGATTTGGCAGCCTTTTCGGCTTCGAATAGGCCTAAGAAACCATAGGCGTGCTATTCCAAAGCTTTGGGAAAACGTTTTGAAAAAACAAAATCGATGGGTTTTAACCCATGTTATTTTGCCAAAAAATGAAAAAAATAGAATTGCTTTATATTGCAAGGGGGGGTTCCTACGTACCCCTAATAACTATAGCCGGTATCATTTTTCGGCGCTCTCGCTCTAAAATAAAAATTTTCGATAAAACTAAATAAATAAAAACACGGACCCCTTGATTTACAAAAAAAATCGTAACGCCTTTATTTTGGATCCAATCATTACAAACGACACGGATTCGTAATTCTGAGGCTTTTTTACATAAGATACATGTAAAATATGTATAGGGTGCGACGTTAATTTTTCGAAAGTAAAAAATTGCCATTTTTGACGCTCATTTTGGCCCGATTTTGAACTTTAAAAAAATTGTAGCGCCGTTATTTGTGGGCGGATCTTTAAAAACTATTCAGATTCGGATTTGGCAGCCTTTTCGGCTTTGAATAGGCCTAAGAAACCATAGGCGTGCTATTCCAAAGCTTTGGGAAAACGTTTTGAAAATTCAAAATCGATGAGTTTTAACCCATGTTTTTTTTGGCAAAAAATGAAAAAAATAGAATTGCTTTATATTGCGAGGGGATGTTTCTACGTACCCCTAGCGACTATAGCCGGTGTAATTTCCTAGCGCTCTCGCTCTAAAATAAAAATTTTCGATAAAACTAAGAAACCATTTGGTAATAGCCAACCTACCAAAGGGATGTTCATTTTTAAATAATGTAAGTCTGAAGCCCTTATTTTTTTCTTCCATGGGTGGTAGAATTTCTTAAATTAAAGAGTTAATTTAACCACCAGATTAGTTTCAGTTCTTTTGTTCATTTTATTAATTTTATTTTCTTATGTGTTAGGAGTAATCGAATTTCACCGTCAGTAGTGGGAAGGCAATTCTCGGCGAGCCAAGCAGAGGTATCGGCCAAAGTCACAACTTCTGCGATCCGGCTTCTTGCAGTGGAATTTTTGCAGCATCTGTTCCAGCTTATGGAACTCACAGGTTGGTCCCAGGTACTGTTATTGTTCTACTAAGTTGGTTTTAAAATTCATTTAATTGCTTTGATTTTGGCTTATTTACAACCCCTTTATTTTATTAGACAACATTTTTTTATTTTTTTAATAATTAAGGTTTTTTTTGAAATTTCTATGAAAATAGACATTGGCAATTATTTTTTACATCACTGATTTTATTCTAAAATTAAAGAGTATTTCCACATTTGTGGACACGGAACGGGTTCAATACATTCAAGTAATGATACTGTATTATTGCAAGTTATTTGGATTTAGTTTTTTATAAATTAAAATGTTTTCAGCTGGCACTTTGGTTCAACTCTTCCGAAGATATTTTCTCGCATGAATCACTCCAATGTCTCCATAAAAGCAGTGTACCACTTAATTGACGTTCCCAAAATCGTCAGTGGAGAATCCTTAAACTGTCGTGCAAGAAACACCAATTGAAGAGATCATCTATGCTTAAGAAGGATAACCATTTCTAGAGCACACTTTCAAAATCGAATTTAATCAAACTATAGAAATATAATTAAAACGCAGAAGTAAATGTTTGTAACAAAATTGAGTTTGGGTAGTCGTACTTATTATACTTGTATTTATTTTATTGTTAGTTAATAAGTTGTTTTTTGAAACTATTTGTGTCTTTGTGTGTCGGTCTTATATTTAATAAAGTTGAAAAAGAACCGAGTTTAGTTTTTGTAATTTGAACAATAATTTTATTTGAAATCCTTTTAACTAAGGAAAATGTATAATACAGTATGTAAATAAGGTCATGGCATTTTCTTATATGTTGTTTCTTCTTAGCTTAAGACAGTCGTGGTTACCTGTGCTGTTCACGAGGGCCCTTCTGTTTGACCCATTGTATTAGGGTAGTTAATAAGTTTATTACACACTACACTTTTAAAATACTTTTAATTATTTTGGTTTTAATTTATTTTTCTACATTGTTGTCTTTGAATTGGAAGTAGACTTTTCAGTAAGCCTTTGAAATTAATATAAATTTATATTCAGTTTAGAACTTATTAAAAAAATCTTAATATTAAAATAGTACAATCAAATTTCAAATTGAACACAGTACACATCGCAGAGAGAGGGGAAAAAATTATGATATTTGTAATTAGAAAATGTAAAAATAAAGAGGGGTTGTCTTAATTTAATTTAAGTATTATTAAACAACTTCTAAGAACTATTAGGGCCTCTGACACAGAGAGTAATAATGCGCCCTCAAATATGGGGTAAGAATCGAAGATCCACTAATGGTAAGATGAAATCCACATGTTCTTTCCGCACAAACACACACACACCCCACACATACACATTTTATAAATTAGAGTAACGCGTGTTCTTTTGAGACACACTTTAAATTTCATTTTTGGGTGACTTTAATTATTTTAAGATTTCTTAATGAAAACGTTCGATTTAAAAAAAGTAATTACAAATTTCAGTTGTGTTCAAAATTGTTTTCAATTGTTTATTTTAAGTGTTACAGTAACAATTTTTGTTCTAAAGTTACCCTCTCTTTGTAATTCCAATTTGTATTATTAATATTTTTAATATTTCACTTCTTTATCTTTTAAATACTTACCTTCTTTGTTGTCTTCCCTTAATTTATGTAGCACTTTGAAGGGTACTTAACTTATATTTATTATTACTTTTATAAAATAACGTCACTCCACCCACATATTATTATTTTAACTTTTCACACACACTTAAAACACCTTCCTTTTTACTTTTATTTATAGTATGTGATTGTAATGTAATGTAATTGTAAAAAAAGTTGCTATCCCAAGATTGACGTGCAAATCACTCTTAGTTTACACATTACCCATAAGGTTTCTTCTTAATTCATTACAATAAAAACAATCGTAAGGGTTGCAACTTTTTATTATATTAAAACTTGGTTATTTTAATTAATTAATTAGTTAATATAATTATTAAATTAAGATAAAAAAATTAATTATATTAATAATGTATAATTTAAAACAGATAAGAAGTTTGAATTAAATATTTCTAAAGCCGCGAACTTCAAAAATGTGTGATTCAAACTTCTTAACTGTTAAATTTAAACTTTGTAAAAAAATTTGTACAAATTATTAGATATAATAAAGAGTCTTTATTGTTACCCGAATTTTAATAATAATTAATTAGAATAGCAAGAGCAAGAGTCGGGTGGGCTTTTACATGTACTTGAACATTCAAAAATAATTCTTAAAATAATAGTATATAAACATACTCATTTAAACGATTTAAAATACAGATTTTTAAAAGACCGTGGTAGTTCAGTGGAGAGTAAGGTCGATGTTTGACCCAACGGTATATGGTTCGATGGGTTCGATTCCCAGAGTGGTCAAGATTTTTAAAAAATAATTTATTTGTAAGAAATAAATTTTAAATTAATATTATAGGACGTGTACATTATAAGGTTTAAAACACGCATTTCGTATAACAACGCCATAGCTCAGATGGTTGGAGATCGGTTGTTTGTTCAAATGGTCTCGAGTTCGATACCAGTCGAAGTTAAATTTTTAAAAATCTTTAAGTAAAATCCAACGAGCAACGAGCCGAACGAGACGAATGACGAATGACGAATGACCGTAGGATACTCCTGATGTGAAAAATATTTTTAAAAATCTCTAATATAAACCCTCGGCCGACTCGGCCGACTCGGCCGACTGCCACTCGCGATTTGGAAGGATACATTTTTGGAAATTACATTCTTACAAATTTTCTTTTATGCCCCTGTTACGAATTGACATATTCCTCTTACATTTATATTTATTTTAATGTAACCATTTGCGTTAAACTGCAGAAGAGAATTAAAAAAGAAACAAGAGGTAAGTTATAATTTTATTTATTTCCCAGTCCCCCTTTACATCCCAATGGACTTAAGGCCCTTTACAACTAAGACTAAGTCTACGTTAACAGGTCGAAGGCGCGGACATTCGCATTGGAATGTGCGCGGTCTTGAGCCACCCCCTTTCCTAACACTTTTACAAAGGCATGTTTTAAGGCCGACTCGGCCGACTCGGCCGACCGTAACTCCCGATTTGCGAAATTATATTTTGAAAACATTGGCAAAACAACTTAAAAATTTTTATAGCCCGAGGCTACAAAGATTTTCGCAAAGATAAGAGACTTTTTTTTATTATTTTTCCTTTAATCTAAGACCGTAACTCGTGATTTGCGAAATATTTTTGTAATTTTTCTTTTATGTCCCTGTTACTAGATGACACATTCCCCTTACATTTATAGTGATAAAAGAAACAACAGGTAGTAAATAATTTTTTTATTACCCAACATCCCCTTACATCCCCCTTTACATGTTATTAACCTACTTAACAGAAGAACTCAAATATGTTTTCATCAGAGTACAGCCCTTGATGAGATATTTTAAGACTACAGAACCTTAAAACACCCCACCATTTACTGAACATTATGTCATCCAATGTGAAGAGTAATGAATGTTTACAACCGACAAAGGCAAAAATTTTAATCGAAAACAACCCCTTCTCATCGGAGACATATAATGAAGATATTAATTAATGTTAACGGGAATTGAACTTTGAATAAAACAACTCTTGTTAAATGTGCACATTTAATAAGAGTTGTTTTATTCAAAGTCCAATTCCAGTTAACATTAATTAATATTAAAAGATATTGGACGTGAACATTATGATTAATAAAATAAAGACTTAGATTAACTAAAAATATATACAATCTTTTACAAAATTAAAAATAATGAAAAAACTACAATATCTTTTTCTAATTATAAATAATTAAAAATTATAGTAAATACAAGTGAATAATAAAAAAGTGTTTTACGTGTGCTCGAAAAGCTATAATAATAACTGTTTTTTGATTTAAAAAGTCAATTTTGAAAATGTAATGCCAATTCAATTATTCATAACATAGTAATTTACCGCAAACATACATAAAAATCAAACAAATAAAAAAATGAAGCCAAAAATGTGTGTATGTGTAAACTTAGCAATTATCGTAACACAATTTATCAAACAGCAAAGACATGTGCACAGCACAAGTGACCTTTGCTGTTTTGAGCTGACTCACATTTACGAAGAAATAATGCCTAAGAAAATGTCTTTGCTATGCTTGCTTTAAAACACAAGTTAAAATTTAGAATTTACATGAATTAAGCCGTTGTATTACTAAGGTAATTAAAAGGCTAAAGGGGTACAGAATAAAAGTACTCGCTCAGTATTTAAACAAGTTGTTTGTTTTCTAATTCCTCGGAGGATCCACTTAGATGTCTTCGTCGTTAGAGACTTCCTTGTCTTTGACACCAGGAACTGATCTCATTGCTTTTGTGAAAACACACTTCTTTATTAATGAATAATCCTACCCTTTGCATCTGAAATCAAAACATATTTTACTGTACAAAAGTTAGAACAGAAACGAAAAAAATGTATTGTCACATAAAGATAAAAAGTCAAAGAAAAATTACCTTTTAAGTTTAGTGTTTGTAAATAACACACGGCCATGCATAGTTAATATTTGCAATCTACTTTTACAACACCAATTTTTGATTAGGGTGCCATCTATTCGAAAATAGCTAAACTACCCCCACCCTCCGCAAACAACAAAAATTCAGTTACCTGTACTATTACAGTTACCTGTACTATTACAGTTACCTGTACTATTAAAGTTACCTGTACTATTAAAGTTACCTATAATAGTAATGTCAGAAAATGGCAGGTTTTATATGTAATCTAAGCATCAAAAATCTTTTATTTTCATAACCCTTTAAGTCATTATTATAGAATGGGGGTAGCTCTTCTTCATACCAGGTACATAATAAGCATTCCAACACTTACCAATATAAAAACCTCAAAATAATTATGGAACACTTAAGGGGTTATACTAAAATGTTTCTAGTTGTTTTAGCAACCAAAAATATGCAGCCCGGTGGAAACCTGATGAAGAATGGCTTAAGTAGTTCGATTGTCCTCATATGTATCCAGATAAAGTAACCGTAAATGGATTAGGCCTACTTGGAATGCCCAACACGCAATGCAAACACTTCCATATTTCGACCTTTAGGATTATGTATCGATGATATGTAACGAACAGTGCTTTAGTTTAGCTTTGAAACCACATTATTCCTTTGTATTTTAATTTAAGTAATAAGAGACAACATCTTAAGATGCTATGACTTTCTTGTATAGAAAAAGATACAAGAACAAAACAAAAACGCGACAGTTAAGAACCTTTAGGTACTCTAGGAACTCGTATATTAATAAATAATTAAAATCTGAAATAAAAGTATATCTTCATTTAAAAAAAAACTCAAACTAAATTGTTTGCTAAAATAATAAATGTGGCAAGAGTACAAAAAATAAAACATTTAAAGAAGAGGTGAATCCAATGGTAATTAAAGTAATTTATTACATAAAGATCTAATAGATTTTTAATTTAAATAAAAAGAGTTTGCTAAAATAAATAACTGTACAAAAACCATTAAATAATTATTAAAAAAAAATGATTCACCTTAAGAAGGTAAAAGATCGGACCAAGTGACAAACGGTTTGGCAAAAAGTCCCATTCCTCTCTTCCAACGACAGTAAAATTCACATCCACATCTTAGGGGCTGTAAATAACACGATTTGTAACTACACATTATTAAACACACGTTTGTACACTTTCCTTTCACACAAAGAACTGACCAAAATTTAAAAATACAAAGATAATCGAATGTTAGGAAAAAACCGATTACGTTTTATCAATGACTTCCAAGGCGAGCTTGTCTGATATCAACATACCAAGACTTTGATTAAATAATGCTTTACATTCGATTTTCAAAAATGAAATTTTAAATACTGGAGACTATGAAGAAAATTCGCTACTTACAAACTACCAGTAATTATTACAAATTTTCGATAATCTTTGTTTTTTATATTGCCTAAAATTAAAGCCAGCACTTCTGAATTGATAAGTGCATTGATTAAATTTAAGCAACCGCAAAATTAAATAATTGTATCACTTCCTAAAAGAATGTACGAAAATAAAATTTAATACGATGGTGCTCAAATGTATGAAACTTAGAACTTTTCTTATTATTATTGTGTTATTGTATTTTACAGTAATTGTAAGTTTTTATATTAAAAAAGGCTCAAAGTTTCAATTTCGCGCTTCTAATATCTCTGTGATCCAGGAAATTACCGATTGTTACGACAAACCCTTAAGTTTTTACCACGAACAGAGGGGCAACTATTGGGTGCTTTACAATTATGTGAGAGCTTTAAAAAGACATCGCTGTTTTGAAAGCGTAACGTACACAACTCCGGCCGATTATACGTTTTTAGATAACGTTTTACCTCTAATCAAAAGTTGGCAGGGACCCATTAGTGTGGCACTGTACGCTCCTGGACACGATTTCCAATCGAGTTTAGAATCAATCGCATACCTTAGAAACTGCGAAAATGCATCATCGTTGATTAAGCAATACGTTACATTCCATTTATTTTTCGATTTTCAACATGTTCCACGCACTGCAAAAGATAAGGTAATGTTAATCATGTTTAAAAGTTAATGCAAGTATGTATATTTCGCAAAGTTATGATTAAATTGGTTAATTGGTCAAAGTAAAGCTCGGTGGACGACTAAATGTGTTTTTACATAGCCCTATGATTTGATTAAATCTCTTAAATTGTTTAGCAAGTTGATAAAATAAGTTTGTCAGAAGAACCATGCTGCAAGTAATCTTAAATTAACCACTGAAAAGATGAAAGAAACGTCTTTTCCAAAATTGCAATGGGTTGTACTGACTTAGTTGATGTGTCAAAGGTAGATAGAGCACCACTGGGTGCAAATAATATCATGGGAAAGATAATACATAAGAAATTTAAAATTGGTACATTAGTTTGAATTGTAAAAGAATTATTGCTTCGTAATTTTATTCATATATAGCAAAAAAACCAATTTAATCACTACTCTGGTATATATATATTCTAATGTGATACTTGTGTTCAATAATCATCAAGAACTCAAAGTTTTATGTGACGATTTCTAAAATGAGTTTCAGATAAAAGCAAACCTTTAAAAACAATTTGATTCTACATGAAATTCTCAAATTTTTTAAATTAATTACCAGTGCCATCTCCCCGAAACACAGAGAACTACAATTACAAATTCTTAATCATTATTAAATAAGTAGTTGCCAAACTAATTAATTAATGTGCACTTTCTCATACAACACATTTAAAAAGATTTAGTTTCTAAAAATACAGTAAAACATCTCGTTGCGACCATCTCTAAAAAATTTCTCTCTAAGGCGACCACTCTCTAACCCGACCGCGACCGTTAATTGCAAGAACGCTCCTCTTCAAAATTATTTAAATTTGGAAAGCAAGCCTACGTTAAACAAAATGCATTTACCTGCATTATTTATGATTCTAAGCCGGACATTTTAATTTTTCAGTTTGTAAAGTAAAAAAATCTGCAGGCGTTTTTGGGGGCTGAAATGTGCACACTCAGCCTTATGCACAATTTGCAATAACCAACTTTAAAAACAATCGTATATGTTTATATAATTCTGCTAAAAATGTGTAACTAATACTTATTGAGACAATTTTGATCGCACTTATTGAAGAATAACGCTATAACTTATCCGAATATAAAATTGTACTAAATTTAAATTTTTTTATTCGAAAGACAGAAGATGAATGAAAATACCCGCTATAACTTTTCTAAACATAAAATCTAACCGTATTTGAACTAAATTTAATTATTTGACTTCAAACAAAAAAGATGAATGTAGTCAAATCCAATAAATACAAAGATGTGCGCATTCGAGCGAAAAGTGGCACATTTCCGAGCGAGGGAGGCAAATGAAGCGCGACGCGGAGCGGCGCGCTTCATTTTCCCGAGATCGGAATGTGCCACTTTGAGCTCGAATGTGCACACTCGGTTTTAAGCTCGATTCACAATAATATAAACGAACAATTAGTTAACATCGTTCCCTCTCGTTCACACTTATGCAAGTATCGTATCTTTTCGCTCTCTCCAACTCATTGCTATAGTAAATATACGTTTTTAAACATAAAATCGATATTTACTAAACTACATTAAAATTTTTCATTGGAAATAGCGAAACACAAACTAGACAAATCTAAGAAATGCGAAGATGTGCACATTCGAGCGAAAAGTGGCACATTTCCGAGCGAGGGAGGCAAATGAAGCGCGACGCGGAGCGGCGCGCTTCATTTTCCCGAGATCGGAATGTGCCACTTTGAGCTCGAATGTGCACACTCCGTTTTCAGCGTGGTTCACAATAGTTAATTTACTTCCTAAATAATACTACTTTATATATAATAACAATATGATTCTGATAAAATGTGGATTTAATCTATTATAGTATTTGTTATTACATTTACATTATCCATCTTTGTCTTTCTCTGTGAGACGACCACCTCTTCAAAAAACCAATTTGAGCAAGAACCGACGCTGGTCGTGTTAGAGAGGTTTTACTGTATATTAAACCGTAATCACAACCGATAGCATTTGGTTAAAATGAAAAAAAGAAACATAATAAAATTTTGTTATTTTTCAGAACACCAAAACACCTTTATTTGAATACTACAAAGACGAATATGATTGCACGAAGCAGCCACCCTTCACAAAGACCAACAAAACATACAGAACAGCATCTAATCTTACATACCCAATAAATGTAGCACGTAACATAGCTCGAATAACAGCTCAAACGCATTTCATATTTGCTTCAGACATTGAACTGTATCCGTCCGCAAATCTAATCCCAAAGTTCTTGTCTTTCGTAAAACGTAACAGAGAGCATTTCGTAAACCAAGCTCGAAAAGTGTTTGTGCTACCTGTTTTCGAAGTATTAAAAAATGAGACAGCACCTTCAAGTAAGACTGCATTGCAGACTATGCTACGATCAAACAGAGCCGTATCGTTCCATAAACGTCTATGCAATATATGCCATGCAATTCCAAAGGAAAGCGAATGGATTTCCTTAAAAGAAAAAAATGAATTAAACGTGTTTGTAACAACTAAAAGACAAAAGGAGCAAAAGCATTGGGAACCTTTTTACATTGGAACCCACAGCGATCCGCTTTTTGACGAACGTTTAACTTGGGAGGGGCAGAGCAATAAGATGACCCAGGTATTTAGTCTCTTTCCATTTCAGAAAACCAATTAATCCTAGTTTTACAGAACTATGCGTTGTGTTTATTGGATTATGACTTTGTCGTCCTCGATAATTCGTTTTTGGTCCACAAACCTGGTATAAAGAAGATGAAAGTTCAGTTAGTAAAACACAAGAAATTGGTTGCATGGACCAACACGTTAATAAAACTAATCAAACCTGAACTTCGTGCCTTATATGGAAATAGAAAACAATGCACTACTTGAAATTCTTATTGTTCGTCGAATTTTAAATAAAAGTAAACGAAACTCACCTGGAAATTATTTTTTTAAAGAATTTACATTTGAACCAATTGAGAAAGTTTTGGTTTCAGGTGGAAGTCTGGTCCTGTCATTTTTCAATCTGGTCTTTCTTCTTCTTCTTGGAATAGGCCTTCGACCTATTAATTTTCCCAATGTTCACTCTTGAGATGTTGAGGCCCAGATATCCATCCATCGTAGGAATTTATATTTGAACCAAATCACAAAGTTTTTATCTCAAGAGCAAATCCGGTCCTGTCATTTTTCATTAAAATATTATAAACAGAATGTGCATCGCAGATCGTGGTGTACCATTCAAGTTCCAGTTGCACATCTCCGATCCCAGGAAAATAAAGCACTCCGCTCCACATTAAATGCAAAACGCAAAAATACAATAAATAAAAATTAAATATTTGCAACAATTGATATTTATAATATAATTTGACTAATTCTTAGTGTAAAGAGGAACAACAAATAATATTTAAAATTCTAAAATTGTAAAATAACACAGTGCGTAATAATAATATACAATAATACCACCAATTACAAAATTGACAAATTGTCTTCATCTAAAGCTCTTTCTGCACATTATTAACTGTATCTTTGTGGTTTTGTATAATAGACATTATCTTATTTGTATACGTAGGGTGAATGGAATGTTGTAATTCGTTTAACGACTCTTCAATCTAAAAATAAAACTGGTAGCTAACGTTCGCACAAAAAAACCACACTTTCAAAAATACTGGACTATTCACTCTCTAAAATCCTGTAACTCCAGAGATAATCTATATATTGGTTTAACTATCATTACATTAAGCCACTCTTCAATAATCTTCTGCCAACATTTTCAAAATAAAATAAAACCTGGTGCCAGTCAGAAAAAATAATGCTTTTAATCCAGATATTTTGAAAATTAATTGCTGTTGTATTCTAATCGACTTACTTGCTTTAGTAAGCTTATGGAGGTTTTTAGCACCTTCTGCCATTTTTGCATTTCAATTGTATGTAAGGTTTCCTGTTTTTGTAATAGTTTTATCCACTCATCGTGCGATTGTGGAGGATTCCTAAGTACAACAGATATAAAATGTAATGGTGTAGCAATTTTGCGAAGGCAACTCACTTTAGTATGTGTAAATCTAATAAGGTGTAAGGCGGAGTATCCTCTAACATCCACAGTTTATAATACAACATTACATTTAAAACTACTAACAAAATAAGTACACCGAACACTATTAATGTAGACAAGTCTGACGCAAGTAGACCACCATTTGGTGCTTTAACGCTCGATAGAACACCTAAAAGTTTTAGTTTGATTAAATTTAATTAACACAATTAACAAATTACCAATAGCAGGATGTGGTAATTCAACCTCCGATCTTTGCAAACTGCGACAACGACGTCTTCGCCTCGATTTACGTTTTATAGCAGGTATTGCTTCTTCGCTTTCTGTATACAATGACTTTAAAAGATTTTTAAAATAATCTTCCATCCCATGCCAACAGTTTTTTTCTATGAAACCTAAAAAAGAGTTATTATTGATTTATTTTTCAAACATTTCTAAAAGCTCGTTTACCTTTAATAAATCCCCATACTGATTTCTTATATTTAATTTGTGCATATACGTTTAAGGAAGTCTGCGTTTCGGATACTTTTCTCATACAGTAATGTGTGAACAAAGAAAAGGCATCAGCATGAGGTATTCCTGCATTTGTAGATTCTAAATCTATAGCATACAGAGTCCCAGCTTTGCTACATGGTAAGAGTAACTGAAAAAGAAAAAAGCAAATTAATCGAGTTAATCAAATTTAATTTGAACGAAAAATTACCACAAATACTCATTTCAATTTTTAGATTTTGTTGTTAAATGAATATTATTTTTAAAAAATAGATCTTTTAGTTTTATATCCATTTCAGAATTAATTTCGTTATATCTTTTATACAGA
The DNA here is from genome assembly GCA_036325965.1 of Sinopyrophorus schimmeli. Classification (NCBI taxonomy): domain Eukaryota; kingdom Metazoa; phylum Arthropoda; class Insecta; order Coleoptera; family Elateridae; genus Sinopyrophorus; species Sinopyrophorus schimmeli. The sequence continues at coordinate 2,386,982 of JARFIZ010000325.1, forward strand.
AAAGTCATTAAACTAACAGAATTTTTATTGCCACTGATAGTAAACCAATTTTGGATTAAACCAATTTAATGGATTACTTTTATCTTGTACTAATACAATTAATAGTAGGAAACCGTATTTCAACACGATTTGTCTATTTTATGATCTATTTATCTATACTAAATTTTTATTTATGAGGAAGCTTAATATAAAGCTAAACGTTTGTAATGCCCCCAAATAAATAAAAAAAAAATGATCTTCCATGGTAGATAAAAAATTGTTAAAATATTGTTTAAAAAAACGTTTCTTCCAGTTTTTTATTAATGAATTCACCTTGCAGTTGATTTGCTTTTAATTGTGATGAGCTGTTTTGAGAATTCGATTTTTTGCTTCCAGTATTAATAATGCGCATTGCTTTACTCATTAGTAGCTTTGCTTTATCGATTTTGTAATTTAGAACTACAAATTAAGCAATTTTAGATCATAAACAGCCAAAGAAGTCATTTTTGTAAAGCATCGCCCTGAACCTGCCCAAACTAAAAACGATAAGACAATAAACTTATAAAAATAGTGTCGTAAAAGCTAATTCCATTAAATTAGCAACTATGGGAATTAATCCATATGATCTCAACATTTTTCCAATATTGCATCACAGATAAGTTTCAAGTGCCTCTTGTCCTAATTGTTACGTTCTAAAATTGATTTTTATCTATCGATTACAAATTTCAACCTTAGGATTCGATCACCAAATAGGCACGTTGCATTTAAAAAATAAGAAAACCACGTTCCATTCCATCTATCAGCTTATCGCTAATAGTAAATTATACTTTATTTCCAAATCCTCAAAACTCGAAAAATTAAAAAGCGAAACATCAAAATTCAATTAAAATAAACTTTAAAGTGACTCAATTTAACTCGACAAACATCCTAAATGACTAACACGAGTAAAAATAGCAAAACTATTTACACCAATTAAATAAATGAAGAAAAACACTCAAGAGCGTTATCTTTCCCACAAAAATATTATCGATTTTATAGACTAAAAGAGTACAAGTACTGAGAACACACAAAACCATCCAGATAGTGGCAACCTTTAAGTACTATTTCAATTATCTACACACATCGCTTTTATCTTTTATATAAATACACCCTACATAGGTTGCAAAAGGTTCATCAGTCCGCATATCTCGAGCAAAATGGCTCGATGGTGCTCCCTTAAAACAATAATATTATTATCTACGCTAATACTATGTGTAAATTCGTGGAAAAAGTGCCAAGAAACTTTCTGTGAACGAGCCAGAAAAAGCCCAACGGGATACGAAGAACGTTATTTCATCGACAAAAATTCCATCGTAATTAAAGATGGCACTTTTACAGCCAAATTAAATACTAAAACTCCGTCCACTCCGACCCTAAATCTTGTTCTCAGTGCCTTCGAAGATTTCACATTTAAAGTGCTAATCAACGAATTAAACCCGGCAAGTGAACGGTATCAAGTTCAAGATGCGCTTCTCGAAGAAAAAAATCGTCCTAAAATCGTTACTTTAAAGCAACATAATAAGACAGACGATTATACAATAATGTCCAGCGACAAACTCTCGGCTAAAATCCTTTATAATGCCTTCAAGATAGAATTATACAGAGAAGGTAGATTGATCTCGACCATAAACCCAGAGGACCGGTTCCTTTTCGAAACAGCTGCAGATAAATCTGCCATTGCTTTGGGGCTTTCTTTCGCCAACACCCAACGAGCTTACGGCATTCCAGAACACGCAGATCACTTATCGCTACGAAATACACGTCATGATAACAACGATCCCTATCGTTTGTATAATCTCGATTATGGTCATTACGCCTTGGAGTCAACCGAATCTCTCTATGGAGCGGTGCCCGTCCTCTATGCCCATGGAACCGAGCAATCGTCTGGAGTCTTTTGGCTCAACGCCGCTCAAACTTGGATCGACATCTTAACATCCCCAAATGACATAGATGCGTTCTTCATGAGCGAATCTGGAGTGTTGGAGATGTACGTACTCACCGGGCCCACTCTTCGTGAATGCGTTCAACAATACACTGATTTGACTGGAACGGCTCCTCTTCCACAGTTGTTCACTTTGGGATACCATCAAAGCAGATACAGTTATATGACCCAAGACGATGTCCTGAAAGTCGTCGACAATTTCAATGCAAATAATTTATCTTTGGACGTAATGTGGTTGGACATCGATTATACCGATCAAAAGAAGTACTTCACTTGGGATCCAATACGTTTCAAAAATCCTAAGGATTTACAAACGGCTTTAACTAAGGAAAATAAAAAATTAGTTGCAATCATCGACCCCCATATAAAAGTGGATAATGGCTACTTCTTGTATAAAGAAGCCTCGTCAAAAGGGTACTTTGTCAAACAAGAAAACAGCAACGATTTTCAAGGTGAATGTTGGCCAGGAAAGAGTAGCTATTTGGACTTTCTCAACCCCAAAGCGTTAGATTATTATGCTTCCTTATACACATCTAATAATTTCGAACATAAAAACGTTCACGTTTGGAACGATATGAACGAACCAGCCATTTTCAACGACGCAGCCAACGAAAATACAATGTCCGGTGAGCTCATGCACAACGGCAAATGGAAACATCGCGATGTTCATAACATTTATGGTTTTTATCAAACCATCGGAACAAAAAAGGGTATGTTGGCTCGACCGAATAAAGTGCGACCTTTCATATTAACCCGTTCGCATTTCGCGGGAATCCAACGATATGCAGCCATTTGGACTGGAGATAACCACGCCACTTGGGAATATCTCCAGATAAGCTTCCCGATGTGTCTTACAGAGGCTTTGGCTGGTGTTAGTTTCTGTGGGGCCGATGTCGGCGGTTTCGGTGGTATCCCATCGGACGAATTGTATCAAAGATGGTACCAAGCGGGTGCCTGGCTTCCGTTTTATCGGGGACACTCTGCGATCGATGTGCCTCGTCGCGAGCCTTACTTATATTCCACAACGATCCAGGACAGAATCAGAACAGCGATCCAGCAACGTTACACTCATTTACCAGCTTGGTACACACAATTTTTTGAACATGAGCGGACCGGTGAACCGGTCATACGTCCAATCACTTATCAATATCCCAAGGAAAGTGATGCCATGGATATCGAAGATCAGGTACTTGTAGGAAAGAATATTTTGGCAGCTCCTGTATTGAAATCGCAATCTACAATAAGAAGGGTTTATCTTCCCGGTGGCAAATCCGAAGTTTGGTACAACATCGATAATAATTACAAAGCCTACAATGGAACTGGTTATCACTTGTTCAATGTAACTCTCGATTCCATCCCAGTCTTCTACAGAGGTGGAAGTATCATTCCTACAAAAGAAACTCCACGTCTTTCTACTGGGGAGAGCCATAAAGATCCTTTTACGATCTACGTCTCTTTAAATTATGAGAACAAGGCTGAGGGTTCTCTTTATGTCGATGACTATGAGACTTTCGATTACCAGAATAAGAAGTACTTATATCTTCAATTGACCTACGCAGATAACGCATTTAGTTCGAAGAAAATCGACGAAAATGCCAATTATGAGCTCACTGCCAATTTAGACAAAGTTGTGATTTTAAATCCACCGAAAAAAGTTAAAAAAGTAAGCATCGAAGGTTCCGAGAAAGTAATCGAAATGTCTTATAATGATGATAAAACGATTTTGAATATAAATGCATTAGCAATCGATTTACAAAAACCCTTTACAATAAAACTGATCGGTAGTTCAGCACAACATGTTAAAATAAGTATGTTTGCTTTAATTTCTATGTTGATTTGTTTCGTTTTAGTTTAAGCTCGTAATTTAAGAGAATAATGTGTACAATTACTTAAATTAATTAATAAAATAGTTTTTTTTAATATTTCGTTGTAAAAGGAGGCGGAAAAAGAAATAAAAACAATACCTACTAGCAAATGTTGATCGTAAACTTAAGTGCATGTTAAGTGTATGTAAAGTTGCCTATTTCCAATTGAAAAAAATTTGTTTTAAATTCGTTCAAATTGCACATCCTTTTCAACCCACAATAATCATCACAGTAATTTTGCAAAATTTAAATAAATAAAATGTGTAAGAAATCGTCATCAGTTTTTTTAGAGAAACGTGTGTGCTTGTTATTTTTTCTGAATATAATTTCTTAACAATTACATTGTTTTTAAAAATTATTGTAACAAAATTAAACAAATTATGAATCTAATTTTCGCGAAAAAAAACGTATATCGATCGGTCTTAATATTTAACTTTATGTTAAAAATTCTGATTTTAATTTTAAATTATTTTTGGTTGTATCGCAAAAAATTGCTCACCTGTTTTTCAGTTACTTGACTAGTTTTAGGTCCAACAGTATTGTTCAATGCAATGGTAAAATTGAGAACCCTAGTTTTCGTATTGTCAGCATTTTGCGTCCAAGCTGTTTGGATCAAATCCGTAGTTTTTCTAGAAGCGTGGAAGTCCAAGAAGAATTTAGAACTAGTAAAAAGGATTGTAAATAACTGGTCGACATGCATTGGTACAATTTCGTTGACGAGCTGCCTTCCTTCGTGAACCGATGTGCAGTCAAACTTTTCGTTTCTAAAACAGTGATCAATTAAATTTCTAAGCCGAGTCCGTTAATTAAACTTATACTTGGCAGTTTTTTCGATATCGGATTCAGTTGTATCAGACATATCGGTGGGTAATTGATTCTCGTGTACAGAACTTCGTTGATCGATTTGGGTATTTACTGGCTGATTACTTCCGCTCTCCTGTTTGCTTTCCAATCCATACATACTGTCAGATAATCCTACCTCTGTGGTATGAACAATGTCCTAAAATTAAATTAAATGACTATTCTTAATACAGAATTTACAGATTTTATTTTATTATTAAAATTCGTACTTCTGTAAATGATTCTACAGATAAAGGTACCGCAGGTTTTTCGTCCTCAGTACCTGGTTGTATATAATCATCGTCGTCACTCGTTAGGCCTAACTCCTCACCATAACATTGATGTACCTTAGAAAAGAATAAAGTGCTAAGTAAATATTTTAGACACAATTTTCATTATATGTTAGTTAAGTATAAATTTGATAATTTTCAATAAATTCTTAAGAAGCTTCAAGAACTACGCAAGTGATTAGTATCATTAAAAATAATTAATTCGTCTTAAATGCATTCCTTTCATGCGGACATACCCACTGCCACATTTCTTGATTACTCATCGGTTGATCCAGCAACGCATTTTGCCAAACGCGAAATAACATTAAAAAAGTTTTATCTCTAGCAGCGAAACTGGTAACAAAATATTTTTCATTTTTTGTACTTATTAAGATTGCGTTTGGAATAACTAAAGCCGTCTTTTCCTTAGTAATAGCGGTTACGTCTTTCCATTTTATAGTAACATTAGTTTCCCATCCAAATATATTCGCATAAAAGCAGAGAAAATTTTGAGAAGCATAAAGCCTGCCGTGTACCAATATTTCTTTCTGCATTGCACACGAATAATCTGTAAAAAATATGCTGAATTACATACCTTTCTAACATCACACCAACTCTACAAAACTATTATTCTATCAAATGCTAGCCGATAAATTCTCAAAGCCAGCAATGATAAGATTAGATTTAACGTACATTTATATACAATTATAAAACGTAAAACAGGTCCTATTTTATAATTTTACGCGTTTCATTTTAGTGTTGTTAATTCATTAGTTATTAAATTATTTTGTACAGGTAATTTTTTAACTAATTACATTTTTTTCTCATTCTCCGTAACTCTTAGAAATTTATATACAACAGATCAGTACTCAAAATGCTTTGTAAAGCTTACCAACTACGAGACGTTCATCATCTGGAACTTCTTTAAAAATACGTTTAAAATCTTCAGATTTGGACTTATAAGTAGGGTATAAAGCATTGTACCAAGCTGATTTCTTTTTAGTTTTTTCTGGTGGTCGATTTTCTTTTTTATCTTTACTCGAATTTGTAAGTAAATCTCCAATACTTTCTAAATTACTTCTACTACTAGCATTACTCTCTTGCCCCTAAAAGAAAAACAGCATAAATAATGTATACAGGTAGACATGTTAATCGGGGTTCGTTGTACTCTTCAGAACAAAATATTCTATTTTTAAATTATAGTGATTTCGAAGAGATACAATTGTATCGTACTAGGGCAACATTCAATTATTCATTAAATCATGCATAATAGATCAGCAAATCGAGAAAACAATTTCTGGTTGTGAAAAAAGTGTTTTTTTACAAATTATAATAATTACCACAGAATATATAATAAAAACAATACTTAACAAATATATTTCTAGACAACTTTAATAAATATAGACATCTGAACTATCCAAATATATTTATTAGGGTTCCTACTTGTAGGATTTAATTTATTACTATTAAATTAAAAGCTTTAATTATTTAGTTATATCAAACCAATCAAAATAAGGATTATAGCTTGTCCTTGTCTATGGAAACAATTATTTCTCTACAACACTCAAAACTTGAGTTGTACAACTTTTTTCTATGGAAAAACAATCAAATGGTGTTTGCTAAAATTAAATTTGTAAACAATGGTATTTTATAATTATACAGTTGATTTAATAAACAACCAATGGACCAATCACATTACCTAACTAATAAAAAAGCAAAAAAATTCTATTTTATAGCTGCTAGTCATGGCGTTGATGCAAAAACTAAATTACTTACAGGTGATGAATCATTTTTATGAAAGTTTCCAGATATTTGTTCCTTATAGTTGACTGTTAAATGTGTATCGCTACGACTATGTTCTCTTTTGGTCTGTGGCCTCGGAGATGGTCTTGGGCTGCTACGGGGGCTTGTATTGGGACTTACAGACCTACAAATATAAAATGATAATGAAACAACATCAGATTTACAATAGATAACTAACTTATTTTCTGATGCAGAATCACTTTGTGAATTACTCATATTTGTGTATCTTTCAGAATTCACCATATCTACACTGATAAACTATACACTAAATAATAAAAGAATATATAAAATGAAGATGAGATAAAAGCATCACGTACATTTCGTAAATTATTACTGATGTTCATTCCATTGGCGTTCACTATTACATCTTCTGATTAAAACGTATGCATTTTCTTTGGAATATTAAATACTTGGAGCTTTTCCATTATAAACTAAAAATCGACCATACTCGCACTATCGCCACAATCAACTGAAAAATATGACAAAGAATTTTATAAGTTAAGGTTGGCAGCAACACATTATACAATAACAAACTACTACTAATTACCTTAAAATTAAAACTCTATAAATAGAATTTACACATTCTCTTCGCAATAATCGGCAAATTTAATTATAGAATTTTTTTTCATATAATTGTTTAGATTGACTAGATACTAATTATGCTACTATTTAAAATAAATAGCGTAGTCTAAAGCCCCCTTTAGTTACATTTTTTAACCAGATTACAGTGTTGGCGCTGTTATTAGCCTCTGAAAAAGAAAACGAGAGTGTTTGTGGGAGTGAAAGAGATGCAAGTTCGGTATAATGACCGGCAACAACGTTAAAATAGGTGGTAGACGCCATAAGTGATCGCAGGGAATTTGTTATATTTAATTCAATAATACATCATAAAATGCTTTCTAAAGGTATGTTTAACATAATAAATTAAAAATGCACATGCACGCCTTTTTAGTATTAGTATTGCTGTGTCTATTTCCAGTTTTAGTACATTCCTCTGTGTGGTATTCGCCCGCTCCCCCAAGCTGTTTTCTATAATCGTAAACAATACACGCTGGCCTTATAAATTTGGCGCAAAGTTTATTTACTAATAGAATAACACGTAGGTTTAAGAAAATATGAAAAAACGCCTTGTGAATACGAAAGAACGGATTTAATGCGAAAATACGTGCCCTTGAACAAGTTGTACTTGAAGCTTGTAGTAACTTTATAAAGCGTTATTCTTTTTTAGGGAACGAATTTTGACAAGATGAGTTCAGCATTGAAACCTGTTTTGACGACATCTGGAGCTCAAAATCCTCCAGCACAAATGAATAAACCAATGCATCCGCAAGGAGTTCCGACCACTTACAGTCAACCCACGAGCCATATACCACAAAACCTTGTCAATATACCCCATAGTGCACCGACAACAAATATTCATAATCCTGCACACCCAAATGCCCATCATCTCAACACTAACGCAAACAACACAAATCATTATTCTTTAAATGTACCAAATGCATCGCAAAATTATGCAACTGTTGCTAGTTCCATCACATCGCACGCAGCACCAGGTCGAGACCATTTGATTACTATGGCTTCTCAACAACATGCACAACCTGTTTCTACTTATTCGAGTGCACCTAAGAACCTTACATATGGTTCCAATTATTCAGCAAATTTAGCTCACTCTTACAGACCAACCACTACAGCATCGACTTTACAAAATTTGTCTGCTGTTCATGCACCCACTAATACTTCTACTGCTCCCACCGAAGAGAACACAGAGAAGCCTCAATCAAATGGAACTCCAGAAATTAAAATTCTGGCAAAGCCTGAAGCTCCACAAAATCATGTTGCAACAGCGAACGTAAAGGATAAACCACCACCATCTATACCTCCTCCATTATCAGCAGTACAAGCCCTTCCCACTGTTGATAAAGCTAAAATTGTAGCAGAAAAACCTACAGAAGTCGTCGAACAAAAAACACACATCAATGTAAATAAAACTCCAGCAGAATCGTCAACAAACATAACTACATCACCTAATAAAACTTTAGTCGTTTCACCAACAGTTAGTTCGACAAGTGCTTCACCAGTCACAACTTCAGGTATGTCGACTACTGCTTCGCCGCCAGTACCAACCATTACCTCAAAAGTTGTTAGTCCTGCAACGACAACCACTGTTAATGTAACAACAGTAGCTTCTTCAGTGTCGACTGCAGTTACTAACGCTGCTTCGCCTCCAGCAGGGCAAACGGTTACAAGTAGCGCTTCTTCAGATTCTGGTGGTTCCCAGAGCTCTAATGTCTCTTCCGTTTCTACCATTAAGCCTAAGGAGCAGGTAATTATCTATTTTGGTCCGCTTTTGTCTTTTAAATTAAATTAATTGATCTTTGTAGAATAATCAAAAGCCGACTTTAAAGTTAGCAACAACTCCACGTATTCCTGTGCGAAAGGCTAAGACACAAAAGCAGGATCTATCGGGATTGGACACATCGAAAGGAACAAAGAGTGAATTGAAAGCTGCCATTCAAAAAACATCGCCTGGAAGTACTTTGGCTGGAAAAAGTAAAAGGACTCGTACAAGAACACAGCCCTATCAGAGTCCCTTGCCAGAAGTAGAAATGATATCAAAAATTAGTGCTAACCTACCGAGGAATAGAAATAACGAAGATAAACTTATAATTTTCTATAAGTAAAAAAATAACAACATAATCAATTACTCCAATATTAATTTTTTATCATTTTTAGAAATGAATTTCTAGCGGTTCGTAATTCTGATGGGGGTTTTTATATTTGTCAAGCTGTACAAAATATTTATAAAAGTTCACCAAGAATACGAATCCGATGGCTCTCTCAAGATAAAGGTGATAAGGACGTTTATTCACCCGACTTTTACGATTATACAGGTATTATTAATCACTATCATATTACATAAATTAAATAAATAAATGACATTGTTTTTTTTTTAAGATTTCGATTGCATTTTAACAAACCTAAACTTAGCACGTGTAGGCAAAGGAAAATTCAAATTGCCTTCTGCTGAAAAGGTCCGAACTGACAGCATATTAAAAAGGGCATTGGCCGTAGAAAAAGGCGACGCAACTCCTCCATCTTTAACAGAAGAACATCCCGATGGATGTAAGAAATAAAACCGTAATTATAAACGCCTTTTAACAAAATTTCTTTTACAGTGGACTTATCTTTGTACAAAGAGGAAAGTCAATTGAAGAAAAGGAAATCGACTAAACGCAAAGCGTCGTCGCCTCCAAAGACGACTACAGCAGCGAGCCCGGCTAAGAAGTCGCCCGAACAAGCCAAAGTTCGTAAAATTGCTCCTAAATTCAAATCAGAATTGGCAAAGAAAAATACCGTACTCAAAAAAGCTTTAATAACAAAAACAAAGAAGAATCTAAGCGGACGCGCTGAAAGAGCAGCAAAGAGGAGCTTGGAAGTCTTAAAGAATTCTACGAAACATACTCCTGTTATTGATCACAAGAAAGCAAAAGTTTTGGCTAAGGTTGCCCGAAAGAAGAATTCTGGATCGAAAATTAAACAGCAGCCGCCTTCCAAACAAAGTGAGTTTTGTTTTTTTAACATTGAAAGACCTGAATCGGCATTAAAACGTTTATTTAATTTTAGATGCAAAAACAGCGAAGCCGCAGAGCTATTCTGTGAAGAAACCAGCTGCAACAAAGAAGCCTGTCGTAGTAGCGACAACACGAAAGTCCAAAAGAGGAAAAAAGTAGTCGTGAAGGACTATGCCACAATTTTTTTTTCAGTACGAACGTAACTTACAAAACAAGAAAACCAAGAAAACTGGAAGTGTATTGCGAATTAAAAATTTTGTTTTCGTTAAGGATCTTTTCCACATGTTAAACCGAAGAGATACTAATGACAAGAGTGTAATTTTAATTGAATGTGTCCATATTTGAATTTTGCTTCTCTGATTTTACGTTTATGTATATTAGATATGTGGACATATCTAAGACTTAAATGTTTTAAAATTGCGTTGTTGCACTTTAAAAATAATATAATTCGTGTGGCAATTTAGTTTTTATAGAAATTAAATAGGTCTCGGCTTAAAAACACCAATATCGAAGCTCTCAGGGCAGCATTTGATTATAAAAGAAAAAATATAGTCAATTGGTCGATTTAAAAAAAAATTTGTATACAAAGTTTAAAAAGTTGTTAATAAAACGTTAATTTTGAAAAAAAAATTAATGAGAATTCTATTTATCACTTAATTAGAACGTATTGGTGTTTTTAAAGTGCCTATTGTCTACTTTTGTAAGGAAAACTTATTCTTTTTAATTATTATTAGAGTTAGTATTATTTTAGTAAAATTATTTTGTAATGTATAGTTTATTTCAAAATGTATAGACTAATGTGTAAGTGGGCGATTATATTAGACTTTACTCTATTGGCTAAAACTTTCTTAACACTGCATTATTAATCAGATTGACCAATTTAACTTACGTACAACCACGAACAGCACAAAATCGTTGCAATTATCATATTTAGAATGTAGTCAATGTATGTTCAGTCTTTTGTGCTTGTCAGTTAGGTAATTAAGAATGTGGAAAGATTTGATATGTAGTCTTGTTCAAACCTATCAAAGCAAATTGATCTGAATTCCTTAGAAATTATCCAAAATTATAATTTATATTATATCTGGTTTTCGAATAAAATGTATTTATGAAAATGTTAGTCTATAAATTAAATGGTTCCAAACAGAAATCCAATACTTTGGACAGTCTTGGAATTTATGGCAATATTAAAAAGTAAAAGATTCAGGGATTACTAAATATCGAAACAATACAAATTTTTAAATTCACGCAAGTGTCCAAAATGGTTTACAATTTAAAAAAGCACTTTGAAGGATGTTTGTTAAGTCCAACAATTTTTTTTGTAGTTTAACGAGAGTAGAGTTATTAATCTTGTTACTTAAAGCCCACATTTGTAGAAACTTAAATAATCCTTTTCGAACGAATGTAATCTATTTTGGGCACTTTAGTCCAAAGCTTAGTGTTCTTTTATAAAAGAAAAATTATCTTGTCGATGTATTTAAATTTTGAACGTTATACAATGTTACCCTTCGAAATGTGTAATATTTTTGTTATTAAAAACACAAATAGTAGTAACTCAACCCAAACACTATTGTTACCCCTAAGAGATTTAAAATTTATATCGAAAAGTGACACTCACAAGTTTTCTAGTAAAGGCACTTACGCATTTTAACTTTTTTTATAAAATTTACTAATCAAAAGTTGATTATTTAATTTTTAAATACACATTTAGTTATACTTGTACCTAATAATTATTTAAATAAAGAGTGAATATTACATACCCCAATTTATTTTTTTATTCTTTTTTACCAAGCCACTTGCACCTTAGAAGAATAATTTACAAATGACTTGGGAACATAGACGAACGGTTTGTTTCCAGTTGATAACAAAAAATAAATATCAGGTGGGAAAAGATTATAAAAGTAATTCTTATCTTTGAAGGTCAAAAAAATAATATACAACTGTGTATCATAAACTTTCGAATAGGCCGAAAATAAATAAATAAATATTGGATGTTTACTTGTCTTTTCTAATTAAACAATCTAATAATGTAATTGTTCACATTATTTTAATAAGCAAAATAATTTAAAGTTGTTATAGACCTCCCCCTTAATTTTTTAATCAAAATAAATTAATTGGGCGATTTTATTAATATTAGATTAAATAATTGAGTTTACCAAGCGTTCAAATCTGTAATCAAAATAATTTAAAAGAAATATATTAAGTGGGATTCCGTTCAAAAGCTCAGAATTAAAATAAACTCAATGAACCTCCAATGTTTATTATAAGAGGTTACCACAATTTTCTTAAACCATAAAACCTACCGATATTATATCTAAACTTATTTTGCTTCCTCTGGTTTAGAAAATACCAAGGTATATCCACATTTTCCACAGTAATGACGATCTTCCATGGCAGCCATGAAGACTCCTGCGCCACACTGTTCGCCCGGACATTCCCGTCTTAATCGGTGTATTTTACCATTTTCGTCAACCTAATAATAAATAAAACTTATCAACAAATTCTCAGTTTCATTAAAAAGAAATGCAAATGAATTCGATCACAAAAAACGTACTTTGTAAAATTTCAATACGGCTAACTTGACCTTCTTCTTCTTATGTTTGATTTTTTTAGGAGTAGAATAATTCTTCTTCTTACGTTTCTTGGCACCACCTCTTAATCTAAGAACTAAATGAAGTGTCGACTCCTTTTGAATATTGTAATCAGAAAGAGTACGACCATCCTCCAACTGCTTTCCAGCAAAAATCAGACGTTGTTGATCTGGAGGGATGCCCTCTTTGTCCTGGATTTTAGCCTTGACATTTTCGATCGTATCAGAAGGCTCGACTTCGAGGGTAATGGTTTTACCCGTTAATGTTTTTACAAAAATCTGCATTTTGAGGAGTTATCTATAATAACAAATCTGATTAATAAACCATTCGAATGTATTCAAAATTAGACCAGACTATAGCATTACAATACTCTTCTTTGTATAATTCTTAAAAACTTAAAATGATAATTAAAACACATATTTAAAAAATATTGAACGTTCTTTAATAACTGCAAGACACTAATTACAGTTTTACTTTAACATCTAATTTTAGTTAAATTATTCATTCTAAACCAGAAGTACAGCATTAATGCAACCATCATTCTCGGGATTGTTCGTAACTTGTGCATATTTACCCCAAACAACTTTACCTGCTTGGGTTACTAAGCCAAGTTCAGATATATTAACTTCAATCACTGTACCCTTAGTAATAACACCTAAGCTAGTGAACATTGGAGAATTGGGGTTCTTTTTAACTCCAATTATGGGCAAACAAAACGTAGCTTTTAATTCAGGATGTGTTACATGAGCCTTTTTAAACCTTAACGCCATGGGTCTAATAAACCGTTCAAATTTAGGTGGTTTTCTCGTAAATCCTTCTCCAACGAATGTGACTTTTGTAACCATACGTTTCCACGCTTTTCTTCTTGACTTTCCTGATCTGATGACTTTGAGTACTTCTGCATCGGCTTGTGCACGCACTTTCGGAATTGGTACGTCCCATTTACCAGCCTTTTCTTTTCGTTTTTGTTTAATCATGTTGGATAAAACCTTAGCCCTAGATTGAACATCTCTGTCGAGTAGATAAACTGGAACAGCCCCTTCTGCAACTTTCTCTGTTGTCTTTTTAGTTTTCTTTTCTTCATGTGCTTTAATTTTCTTTTTCATCTGTATCTTTTCATTGCGCCGTTCTTTGTTAAAGATCTTAGCTTTAATACCACGTAAACTTCTTGCTACTTGTGACCTTTTGTGGGGTTCACGTGCTTCCTTCTTTCTTTACGCTCTTCATAATCAAGCCTTCTCCCATGAAGCTTACGGTGACGTTCAATATATTCGTTTTGTGGCATTGTGGATTTTGTTTAATCTGAAATTATCAATCTATAATTATTAGTGTAACTAGTCACATTCAAATAGAAGATGCAAAACCATCCCTTTGAATATGACCATCACACGAACTTAGAAAGGGTTTACTTTATATTTACTTACCTGTTGGAAACGACACGCTAAATGCAACATGTCATATTCATAAGAGATATTTTTGCACAAAACACAAGTGTACACAAAGTAAATGTCTACTTTATAATATGCGATTATGTATGGGCGACCATGTGGTGAAAAGGTTAACGTACATAAAAAAGCTATTTTTGATAAAATTATACCATCTACAACTTACGTGATATATTAATATTTAAACGGCAATTATTTCTCAAAGTTTGTAATGCTATTTTTCTAGTCACAATATACAATTAATAATAAATATGAATGTATTACCTTTTACTCCACCATGACACGTTCTGAAAAGAATATGACAGACAGGATGTTAATGTTGAATAAAAATCAGTAGGTGGCATCACTTCCTGTTTTTCATTTAAATTATTTCGCGGTTTTTAATTAATTCTACTTTAATAATGTTTTTAATTATATAAAAGTATTTAATTTAAAACAATTACTATAATAATTCTAATCAATAATTATCTTTAAGGTCTTTTAATTAAAACTAAGTACTGGTACAGAAAAACCAAATTTACTAGTTTTATAACTGTACATGTTGGTGTAACTGTTGGAGCAATCTCCAATTTCATTTTGACATAACCTTTATAAACGATTGATTTCAAAAAATTATTTTTAAACAATTAATTGCTTTGTGCCCAACTTAATGCAACCGAACAAATATTTTCGTAGTGTACATAATAGGTAAATAATTTTTTTATATATTACCTTTGATTATTAGTATGATATCACATGTTTCAGATAAAATTTATTACAATGCCTTGTTGGTACTATGACAAAAAGGAACTCAGGAACACTCCATCGTCTTTAGATAATATAGATTATGATACCGAGATGCGGTATCGAAAAGAAGGTATATCTTTATTGAGCAAAGCATTTTTGATATTCTCATTCATTTTTAGGTGCCAGATTTATCATTGATGCTGGCAAGAAGATGGATCTCGGTCACAACACAAATGCAACAGGTGTGGTTTATTTTCACAGATTTTACATGTTTCATTCCTTTCGACAATTTCCACGTTTTGTAACAGCTTGTTGTTGTTTATTTCTGGCCGGAAAAGTAGAAGAGACTCCTAAAAAATGCAACTTTGTTATTCAAACAGCTAAAGGTATTTTAAGCGACTCCAAATTTGGCACGTTTGGCGAGGATCCTAAGGAAGAAGTAAAATTCTGTTTCATTTGATCTAATAGTTTTATAATTGTTAATTAATCTTTGTAGGTTATGACTTTGGAACGAATCTTGTTACAAACTATTAAGTTTGATTTACAAGTAGAGCATCCTTATGAATATTTAAAATTATACACGAATAGCTTGCGAGGAGATAAAGCAAAATTAAATAAAATACTACAAATGGCCTGGAATTTTGTAAATGATAGTTTATGTACCACTCTTGCCTTACAGTGGGAACCAGAAATCATTGCAGTAGCTCTTATGTACTTAGCATGTAAGCTTAATCAGTTTGAAGTGGTCGATTGGTCTGGTCGAACTAATAAACATTTACGTTGGTGGGATATGTTTGTGGAGGGAATCAGTATGGATCTCCTGGAAGACATTTGTCATCAGGTATGGGATTTATTTAAGGAATTAATCGTCTTCTGCATTATTCCATTTTAGGTCCTTGATTTATATTCTCAACCAGCTCCATCACTTATACCTGATAGTCCTCCATTAATTCCGAGGAACGCGAAAACTGCTGCTCCCAAATCGACGAATGGCAAGGATAAAGTAAAAGTTGAAGTTACCGAAATAAATCCACCTCCACCAATTGAATCGCTGTTCCTGATGTTGCAGCTTATACATATCCTGCAACATATACTACAGCGGCTCCTCATGCTGCTGCATATCCGACTGTGTTTCCCAATCCTCCTGCAGCTCCCCCGCATATTGCTGCACCACCTCCAGGACCACCTCCTCATATACCTGCTCCACCAACTGTACCTTTCCCTCAGTACGTAGCTCCTCCACCTCATTATCCTCCTATGGTCCCTACGGCTCCTTATTATCAACCTCCACCAACAGCTCAACCTCATCGACCTTACTATCCTCCACCTACTTAAGTTGTTTTTTTTTTAAATTAGTATAAGTGATAATTTTTTTATAAACATAAATTTAATTTTTTTTCCTATCAAATGATTCGGTTCGTTAAAATACTTTAGGAATTAATCTTTGTATTTGGAATGTGAAGAACAATTTATTTTTTTTGTTTTAATAAATATAACATACCACTTACATCATTTTTTTATACGTACATATGGGATGAAAGTTTTGTTAAGTTTCTAGGCATATCAAAACTTAAATCTGCTATTACATAGGCTACGGTAGCCCATAAAGCAGTTGATTTGTCCAAGGCTACAGGATCCTCTACTAACATAGTATCGGCAGCTGAATGGTGGTACCAGAAATATCTGCCATCTTCGTTCATCAAACTAGCTCCAGGAAGGCCTTCGGCTAGCCACATCGATAAATCGGGCGCACCATCAGCTGGTACTCCAATTTTTGTTGTATTTATCGAAGACAATAGACTGCAACAAAATTAACATAAGACAATTTTTGAATATATTAATTCAACGAATATGAACTAACTTTAATACTTCTTGTAGAATGCATCCAACCTCCGGTAAACCGCTATAATTCAACCCGAGTGGTGTGAAAGTTCCTATATCAGATTCCATAACAAAGTTAAAATTTTTGGTTTCATTTTTATGAGCTGCAGCATAAGCAAAAGCACCTACTAATCCTTCTTCTTCGCCTGTCCATAGGATGGTACTAAAATTTAATTTAATATAATAAAAATCAATTGCCCAAGAAGTTGCCAATCGTGAAGCAAGGAAATTTGCAGTACTTTAATAACTTATAGAGTACAATCCAGCATTTCAAAAGAGCTCTATTTCTCACATAATAATATAGAACGATTCTTGTGCTGGTCGAAGTTAAAATGTTCAAATGTGGTTGTATCAGTATCAGGTATTAGAAAGTTGTTAAAATAATTGATCAGAAATTTCCGGTCTTGGCAATCAATCAACCAAAAAGAAAATCAGAAAGACCCAAAAGTACACAGAATAGGTCTTCTCTTAAGCTGCAACATGATTAAAATAGATCTCGAGAAATGGTTTATAAGGGAAGAGAATGCTCCTTAAGTACATCCCTACTCCAATAAGGTAGCAGCTAAGAACAACTGCATTAAAGGCAAAGATAAATAAGAAGAAAGTGTCTATAACCCATTAATAGAAAGTTATTAGCAAGAAACTTTAAACTCGATTTCCTCAAAACCACATTTTTCTTAGTTACCTCCTTCGTCCATCTGACCCTTCAATTAATTTAAAAAAAACTTACCGAATTGTTCTCCTGGCCCTTAATCCTAAATCTCTAAGAATGACTAAGGAATTCCAAGAGAGAAAAGCACCACCACCATCGTCCATAGCTCCTTGTCCCACATCCCAACTATCCAAATGCCCTGATATAACAACTACTTTCTCGGGACGTTCGTGTCCCACCATTTCAGCAATGGTATTTCTTGAAGTAGCCGGTGGAAGATTCATATCTTGCATTTTTAATTCTATAAGTATTTTTTCTCCTCTGTTGTACATTCCTTGGAGTAACTCTGCATCCTCAATTGTAATACAAGCCGTTGGTATCTTCTTAACATCATCTGCATAAGCTTGCCATCCTGTGTGGGGCGTAGACAACGAGAAAGGTGTCACAGATCTTATTAAAGATGCAACAGCACCGTACTTCGAGGCTTGTGATGCTCCTTGCCCACGATACTTAACCGTTTCTCCATAACTTACAAATTTTTCGTTGTAAACAACAATTTTTCCCTTTATCTAAATTATTTAAATACTTTATACTATAAATCATAAAAACCTAAAAGTGTTATACAAACTTTATTTGAAATATTTCTAAGTTCATCGAAGGAACTAACAACCACTGCTTCAGCAACAATAGGTGGGAATGTTCCGATACTGCTTCCTAAGCCCAGTATTGGTAAAGACTGATATCTCGGTTTCAACAAAGTTGCTGATTCTTCTCCTCTTAAAAGACAGGCTACTTTATGATGGCAATCACAATTTTAGATCGCTTACCTAACCCAATGAGGAACTTTAACTTCTTCTCCATGCACATTTTCCAAATTCATTTCCTTCGACTTCTTCAACATGTAATCGATTGCATCTTCCAGATTTGCAGATCCAG
Organism: Sinopyrophorus schimmeli; assembly: GCA_036325965.1. Taxonomy (NCBI): domain Eukaryota; kingdom Metazoa; phylum Arthropoda; class Insecta; order Coleoptera; family Elateridae; genus Sinopyrophorus; species Sinopyrophorus schimmeli. The sequence goes on from JARFIZ010000325.1 coordinate 2,405,522, forward strand.
AAATTCTATTTCCAAATTTGACTATAAAATCATCTAAGTGTTTGTAAGTCAAACCTTTGTATTTACCATGGACTACTGAATCGATTATAGTTTGTGCAACCGGACCATAAGAAGCAATTTCTTTTTTAATGTGGTCCGATAAATTGCAAGCATCCACTTCATTGTTTGTAATATCGCATAAAACGACTGTTATTGTAAGTAAAAAGAATAAGGAAGTCTTTTCAAATATAGAAATCATTTTGCAAGTTTTAATTTTAGTCTACATCTGACCTCTGATAACTTTCAGGTTGAAGTTCTCATTCAAAATAATACTCTAAAATAATTTAAAATTATTAAAATAAACAACATCTTAAAAGATTAAAGTATTACATAATTATAGAAATGGTAATTATTTCTCGTCAAAGCCTAGTTTACATTGTACTTAAATTTTAAACAACTTTATTACGAATTGTATAAAATGTATAGTGTTGATAATGAAAAAAAATACTTATATTTGTTTATTTAAATTAATAACTATTCATAAATTAAAACTAAAATTTTCTTACAATTACAATAAACTAAATAAGATTTTAAGCACAAAATCAAAAAGTAATTACACAGAGAAATGCTCTTCATAACTCTATCTCTTGCGAATAATTTTAATCAGTCGTATATCCTAATTAATAAATTAAAATCTGTGTAAAAACTTTTCTAATAAAGTAACCCCTCCATTCTGAACGTTGGGTAAGAAAACTTCAAAATAGAGAAGCCTTGCTATTTGTAAACATTTATTTTACAAAAATCTAAATGCAACGTGTAATAGTATAAATAGGTGAGTAATTAAACACCATTTTACAATACTCAATATATTATAAAACACAAATATTAATCGTTTTTAGCATGCACTTTTGCATTTAGAGCCTCCAGTCTTTGCAACAGCGGTGGATGAGAGTGATGCCAAGCAGAATATAAGGAATCGTAAATAGGAAAACCTAAATTATCTTTGTTTAATTGCACAAGTGCATTTTGTAAAGATCTTGCTTTGCCTAGCTTCATAGCAAATATGTCTGCTTGGAATTCAAAATATCTCGAAAGACATGTTAGTAGAAAAGACAATAAAGCATTGTAAGGCATCATAATGTACTGCATGACTACTAAGAGTCCTACTAATACTGGTTGAATGTTTACCGGAAAACCTACAGCCTGATAAATAGGTGGATAGCGGAACATAAAAGCAAAGACAACAAACATGAGTAATAAATTTGTTTGCATGATAAAGATGTTCTTAATTATATGTCCATGTTTCCAATGGCCAAGTTCATGTGATAAAACAGCTAATACTTCATCATTTTGACAGCCACCACTCTCAGGCTTTGCTAAAAGAGTGTCGAATAATACAATACGTTTCGATCCAAACAATCCATAAAAGTATGCATTGCTATGAGCCGATCTCTTTGAACCTTCGACCACGTACAGTTGTTCTAACGGAAAGCTCAATTCTGACGCTAATTTTTCTATATTGGTTCGCAATTCTCCTTCTGGTAGAGGCGTATATTTGTCGAACAATGGTGCAATAAAAGAAGGATATATTGTCAATAAAAGCAATACGATAGTTCCTACAGCCATCCATAGCCAGACAAAGAACCAATCTCCTCCATACTTAATAATTACAATTATTAAAGATGAAATTGGTATTGTTAATACTTGACTTAGTATATAACCTTTGATTTTATCAAAAATAAAAAATTTTACTGTTTGCTTATTGAAACCATACTTTTCTTCTAATACAAATGTGTGATAAATGGAAAAAGGTAGATCTACTACTGTAGATAAACTTGATAAAAAGAACAACCAGACACAGCTGTTTGCGACTTCTCCTTGCCACGGACTTAATACCTCAGAGTACGACCACATAGTTGCCAATAATCCGGAGTAAATTACAATACTAGATGAAATTATAGAAAATATGGTTTTGACAAAACCGAATTTATCTTTGTCCAGAGTGTATAAGCGAGCTTTGTCAAACGTTTCCTTAGTCATGACATCTTTGAGTTCGGTAGGTACTGTTTCGGTTTTCTTACATAACCGATACTGCAATGTTTTATATAAATTAATGATCCCTTAAAAGAGTTCAGAATAATTAAGAATACCTGACGGATGTCCAGATATAATTCCCATAAAAACTCTAACCACAAAAATAGCAATATAGAATATTGAACTTTATCATCAGCCGATAAAACCATTTTTCAGCCCGTAAAATACTATCTACTTAGTTGTTTTAGTCTATTAAGTTCTAATTCTAGAATAATGTATCTTAAAAAAGATACTCACTTAGCACATAACCATTAAAAAGTAATGGGCAATCAGAGGTTCCACTACAAATATCACATGGTTTACCTAAATATTTGTAGTGGTACTCACTGATTGTTTACAATACTAACAAAGTAACCTGGAAAATTTTAAATAGTACAATGGATTTTCAATTTTCTGCTGAATTGTCCGATTTTAAAATAATTCACAACGTTTTAAAAGCTATTTCGTTCAAAGACGTATGTTATTTAAGCTACTTTTTTAAGATTGATTATTTGTGAAGTTTTAGCATGCAATTTTTCGTCCTCTAAAAGAGGGCTTAAAAATCACTTTAGAAGAAATGAGATGTGTTGAAACATCAGCATATATGTTATCTAATGTATTTTCCTCATATACTATAGGAACAGATGACGAAATTAAATTTAAAATCAATCTTAAGGTATTTATAGAGTGTCTTCATATTTACGGAGAAGATGGAAATGTTAGTCTAAAGATGACATACAAAGGAAGTGGTTCGCCCCTTTATTTAGTGTAAGAATATGTTTTTCTATAAGGTATTTTAAAACACAAGTACTTTTATGTTGTAGCATAAAACAATGTGAAGAAAACGTAACAGTAGATTGTCAGATTTTTACATTAAATGTTGATGATTCTGTGGAGATCAATTTAGCCTACGAATGCACCTTAAATAAGATTGTACTTAATGCCGTAGGATTTATGGACATTTTAACAGATTTAGATAATTTTTCAAATGATATAGAATTATTATTTAGTCCTGATTATCCAAACTTTCAGATCATTACAACAAGTTCTATGGTAGGAATTATTTTTTAAAACTAATCTAATGATTTATTACAGTAATTATTTTAAAGGGGGAATCCAAGACTGATATACCAAAAGATTCTGAAATGGTTTTGATGTTTCAATGCAATAGTAAAGAAAGCACTAAATACTCGTTCAATCACATTCAACAAATCTTAAAAGTAATGTCCTATGCCGATAAAGTTTCTATATCTACTGGAAGTTCTGGTTTATTAGGTTTACAATTCGTTATAAGTAGCGAAGAGAAACAAATGTATGTCGAATATTATGTAACTGCAATGTATTTAGACGATTAAAAAATATTTTTATAGGAAAACGATTTCCTGTTTTTAACCACATAAATTAGATTTTGAAACCTATATAAAACAAAAATTGAATAGTTTGTACATAATTCATACAGATTTAAGTAATCTAGGGATATAAATTAACCAAACTACTTACAATTTTATCGATTAATTTACATCAATTTTTAAAGGACACATTAACTGTTTTCTAACCTCAAAACTATAACCTTATTCACTCGTTTCTTATGAAAATAGAAATTTAGAATTTAAAATGGGCTCTCTGGAAGAAATCAAACAAAAAATTGGTTTTATTGGTGGAGGTAACATGGGCAAAGCCATTTGTCAAGGAATGTTGAGAAAAGGTTTTATCCATGCACTAAAAATATTCATGTTTTTTAAATAATGTTTTTGCAGGAATTGTGAAGGCATCTCAAATCTATGTATCTGGACCAAGATTAACTACATTAGCGCCTTGGAAAAGTTTTGGAGCACATGTGACAACAAACAATGGGGAAATTGTTAATGAAGCTGATGTCATTTTTCTATCTGTGAAACCGCACATTCTTCCCGTAGCCATTTCTAGTGTTTTACAGACCTACACTCCAGGAAAAGCCACGAACAAGTTATTTATTTCTGTACTTGCTGGTACTACTTTAGAAGCTCTAGAAAATGTGTGTATTACTTTATTTAATGTCTTTGTTCTTTTTAAATATGAAATTATTTTGATTGGTTTTATTTTGCAGATTTTATCAAATATCGAAGGAGCTAGAGTAATAAGAGTTATGCCCAATACACCACTTTTAGTAGGCGAAGGTTGTACAGTATATTGTCCTGGACAACATGCAACAGAGGCTGATATTAAATTAGTACAATCTATTTTTGAAGTTTCTGGTATTTGTGAATTGGTACCAGAATCTTTGATAAATGTCATTGGTGCTCTTTCAGGAAGTGGGCCTGCATATGTAAGAAGTAGGAACATATTTAGCAATTGATTACATAAACTTTGAATTTTTAGATTTATTTAGTTATTGAGGCACTATCAGATGGAGCACTTAAATTAGGTTTACCAAGAGCAATAGCTACAAAATTTGCAGCTCAAACAGTATTAGGTGCTGCAAAAATGGTTCTTGAAACCGGTCAACATACAGCGCTTCTCAAAGAAGAAATAACTTCACCGGGTGGTACTACGATTGCTGGTTTATATGCTTTAGAAAAAGGACGTGTGAGGTAACATTATTAATTACTAACATATTATATATAATATGATTTAAAACAATAAATTCAAATTTACAAATTTTAGGGCTTCATTTATGGAAGCTATAGATGCTGCCACTCAGCGATCGATCGAATTAGGACATAAGAAATAGACATAATCATCGAACACTGCTTATTTTCAAACATGACTTAATTCCTATTTTTTTTTAATAATAATTTACTCCAAACTATACTCAGTGCTAGAAATCGAAAGTAAATAAGGGACCTGTTTAAAATTACTTTTTGTAAGAAATGCTTGGATTGTTTGCTAAATTTCATATAAATTAATTTAATTAATTGTTTGAAGCGAGCATTATTTTTCAATAAAATAATAATAGTATTCAAAGCTTGTTATCTTTATGCAACTTAAATAAATCATATAAAAATCAAATGTATGAATTTGTAAAACTCGATCATATTTGGATTCCCCTCAAAAGTCACTCATTAATCAGGTGACTGGTCAAAAATAGATTCATTGCTATTAAATGATAGAGCTTGGCTAATTTATAAATGGTAAAACTTTAGACAAATCCATATAATTAAAAAAAACCTAACATTAAAACCTTTATATTTTATACCAATGAGTTTTTCTTATTTATAAATTATTTACAATACTGTACAAAATCGAACCCTGATTAAGAATCGGAATTATTTACCTCTGGTCATTGTTCGGAAGCCATCCCTTGAGGTGAATTCCCAAAAGCTTGATATTCGACACATCTGGATGGATCTGTCGGAAAGTACTCCTGGCATTTGGTCATCAGTCGCTTTATAGCTTGAATATATTTCCTTTGCGTCTCATCATTCATTACATGAGCTACATTTTTGGAAAAAATCTTTTCCCGACCAGTTCTGGCGTGAATACCAACCATAGTGACTCCAATAGGCCATGGCGCATTTCCTATTGCCATCTGAAGGTATGCATCACTTGCCTAAAATAACAAGATTTGCAATTAAAAAAAACACTTGGATACTTTTACCTTTAAATAATTTCGATTTAAAAGATGCTGTGTAATTTCAGTGAGGCTTTCTAAGATATCTTCAGGAAGAGTATGTGTTTTTAGTTTGCGAAGCAATGGTTTTAAGTAGACTTGTGTTTGTGTGCACGTTGCCCCTGCCATTTTACCCCGAGTTCCTAGTTTTACTTCTGAGGTTCGATTTTGCAATTGGTCATTCCACATTTTCATCAATAACTAAAATCATTTTTAATTAATTGATTCAATTACTTATCAAGGAAACATATATATTTTATTAAAGATTTTTGTGCAGAATTGTATTGATAAACCTTCCAATATTGTGGAGTATAAACATGTAATTAAACCAATAGTAATAATGTAGATTAGTTTATCAAACACTTACTGGTGTTTTAAGACCATTATCTCGTAGAAATTAAAAATGTCCGCAACACCATATATTTTACCGTTTGTCTTAATTATGGTATTTTTTCTACTAACACTTATAATATTTGAACTAAAAAGGAGGCAAACAAAGAAGATGTTGTCAGAGGGTAAATCTGTTTTAAATTAATATTTCAATTTAACTTATATAATTTTCAGGATATACTTTCGGAGTATTGCAAGCAGGCCACCAAAGAATAGTAGCAGTGATCCCTCCACAACAAGACTTAAGTAATTATTTTTTTAATGTGCACGCAAGAACTTCTATTAATTTAGCAATTAACTTTTCAGGAGATATTTTATAAATAAAAAAGGACATAACTATAGAAGCCTCATAAATAAAATAGAGAAACAATATTTTCCATGCAAGTTAATTTCAATGAAGTATTTTTAAATTTAATATTAAAATGTGAAATTGTTAATGAATAATATATATAGTTTTAGAATGTTTTATCACTAATGAAAATCTCATAAAAATATGTTATTCATACAATATGATAAAAGTATGTTATCATGTTGAAAGATAAATAAAGATTAAGTTTAAAATACCGATTAAACTCAATAACCTGTAATTAGATGTTGAAATAATATTAAAAGTGATGCACAAATATGGATCTTAATAATAACGATATAATTTACGTCTACATATTAGCTCCAATAACAGTTATTGTAGCTGTTGGTGTTATTACTTACATATCCATTCAAAGCCGAAGGTTAAAAAAAGAAATGATGGATAATGGTATGATAAATTTTATCATTAATAAACTTCAAAAATTAATGATTCATTTTAGGGCAATTAGTTGGGGTCGTACCAGCTGTAATAACTGTAAATAATGTAACAAGCACAGTATCTCGTGAACAAATCTGTTCTCCAGATGGTAAGCTATTAAGATAGGTTCATTTACCAAATTAATTATTTTGTATTCCAAAGGTTTACCTCCACCACCACCTTACAGTAAATATTAATATAAATAATCTACATCAGCCCATATAGAGCAGTGTATTCCTGTAATAATAAGTTATCGTAAAGCATAATAAAATATTTAAGTTACCTGAATAAATTTCATTATAACCATCATATCATATTCTCTGTTACCACGTCCTATTTGCTTAGTCATTTGCCTTATTTCTTCGTAAGAAGTAACAGGTTCTTGTGGTTTATTACTTGACGAAGAATCTTCCTTACATTCTGTACCAGAAATAAGAAGTTCATCCAAATAATCTTGATCAACTTTTTCCATGGCTTCTTGAAAATCGTTACGGAATCCCTACATAAACAAATTTCCAATAAGTTATATCAATTAATTGCAATACATACTTTATTCATTTCTGGTTCTAAAATTTCACATTTTCTTAATCTTTGAAACGCCTCCAATTCAGTTTCACCAAATAACAAGATTGATTCACCACGATCGCGTAGTCTAGAAATAACTTCAACACGAGGAAGGACAGAGTGTTCTGAACCTCTATCGGCAACAGTTGAGCCTATAAAAGATTAATAAATGAGCCTATCACACCACTCTAGTTAATTAATATTACCCTTTTCAGGACTAGTGGAATCATTTAATTCCTCATTTCTAACTTGTCCATACTTCGAACGGTATTCTTCGATTTCCTTTGCAACTAAATCTCCTCTTTTAAAATACTTCTTATTAGAATCCTAAAAGCAGCATAACCTAACTATTTAAAAAATTTATATTTAAATTAATATTTACCACTAACTGGCATTCTTCTAATTTTTTACGCTTCTTTGCAATCTCGGCTTTCAAAATATCCATAATTATTTAGGTATTATATCTAGTTAAGTATTTCTCAATTTAAAATCTGTAAAAATCACAAAACTAAATATCGACATACAAAACGCCACTACTTAGTACAATTCGCGTTTAAAAGTTGGTAAAGGAAATTTAATTTAAATTATTTTTATTGCGACTTTTCTGCGTAAAGATTAAAATAAAATTTAAACAAGATTGATTAAATAATGTAAATATAAAGTATAAAATTAAAAAAAAAACATTTAAGTCTTTAAACAACAGGATAACTTGCTGCTGTAGCAATGCCACATTGATTGTCCTTGTTACGTGACATTAAAATGTATCCGTCTTGCCCCCATGATGTACCCCAAGAGTTCTTTACTATCCAATAATCAACACCGTCTTTTGATGTACCATATCCAACAGCTAATACCCCATGATCTAATATAGTGCTGCTACAATCTGGTTCATTATAAATGCCTTTCTTATAGAACTGAAAGGAGTCTCCACTGGCATCAATAGCCACACAAATTGGTCCAACTGTCGCAACTGCAGCTTTCAAATCATCTTCACTAAAAGATTTAATATCAGTGTATCCTTTATCAGTAGCCCCAGAATTTTTTGGATTATAATGGCACTTCCCATCTGTTCCTCTATAAGGATAAGATTTTTCCGTATCAAGTCCCTGATTAGATTTTATATAAGCAAAGGCATAATCCATTAACCCCCCCTCACATCCATTATTTCCAAACCTTCTTGAACAATCAACCAAATTCTGTTCACTCAAACTTACTAATTTTTTTGTCTTACGAAAATGTTGACCTTCTAAAGAACCAGTCTGAAATAATTACAAGTTTAATAAATTTTTCTTTTACACAGTATTTTGATAAAACTTACAGCACTAAAGCTCCAACATGATCCACAAGCTCCCTGATCTTTAACTGGTGTGACCGCTCCTTTTTTTCTCCAATCAACAAAATCAGGTAGATCTACATTAGCTGGGGGAATGAACATAAATCCTTCTGAAACATTAGGATGTATTTTTTCCTTCATTAGCCGTTCAGTTCGATTATATCCATTTAACATTTTAACAAATTCTAAATGAAGTAAATCAGTATATTTATTTGGAGCAGCTTGGAAAGACACTAATCCTTGTTCATATTTCTGATTATGGATTGCAATTTGATGTAAATTATGCATATAAATTTTCAAACGGAAGTCTTCTTCGATTTGGCTTGTATATTGCTTCTGATAAGTGAGCTGAAAAAGAGTAAATTAATATTAAGAACTTTTCAAATAACAAATAAAGTAATAAATAATTTAATAAAATGCAAAATACCTTAAAAGTATTCCATTGTTCTTGAACCACATCAAAGTAAGATGCTCCATTCAAATTCAAAAACAAAGACGAAAAAAGGATTATTCTCAACATCTTTAAAATCGCAAAGTTTCAATTCTGAAAACATAAAAATTAAATTTTTAATTAAAAAAGTACGTTTTCACATATATACATACAGTTCAACTACCAAGTTAAGTCTTCGTTTGAAAATCTTGGACTCTGTATTTTAATACCTCTACCCCCCATATTTTGATTGTATCAATTAACAAAGGACAATGAAGTCCCATAAATTATTAAATATATCACTATTTTCCATTTAGGCCGGGGACTCCCCCGAAAGATAATTTTAAAAAGCGCATTAGTTCACCAAATTGAATCAGTTGGCTTATCTTTTACTAAAAAATGATATTATTTTAGTTATTTTTAAGACCAATAAATAGATTAATTGACTTAAAAAACGTTTAAAAAGTATTTGTTTGTATATACTGCTGTACCATTAAGTGTACTGTAAACAATGTACAATGATTATTTATTTTCTTAAAAAAGTAGTAAAAACAAATACTTATATACAATTTCAAAGTTTTGTAATATGAATACTAGTAATTCATAAACAATTTTAAGCATCTGATTTTTTAGCCACATCCTCCCAAATGATTAAATTTTTTAGCCGCACGCCTGGAAAAAATCCTGGCTACGCCAGTGGTTCTATTCTAATTGTTGTTGTTGGCGCCTTTTTATACCTGTATCAGGTTTAGGCGTTTTCCCCGCTTGAAACTTTGTTGTGAATTCTAATTCCTAATGTAATTAATCAATTATTGACGCTATATTTAAATTATATACCTATGTATATGAAAAAATAACAAACAATTAAATTATAGTTCAAAGGACTTTGTAATGTAAAAAAAATATTTCTTGATAAAAACATTGTTGCAATTAATAGTTAGTGCAAGACAATCGGGGATCTAAAGTTTTTCGGAGTCGGGGCACACACCCTATCAATTTGATTAAACATTTAAGCTATATTTTCGAATTAAATTAATAATCTTGCACGCAATTTAAAAGTTCCTAAAATTCTAAAGTTATGTAACAATCTAAATTAAAAGAAATTTGTTGAATGTACCATTAACATATTCTTTTAACTTATATGGCTTTATTAATAAGAAAAATAAAAAAGTACTTAATAGTAAACCATCCTAATACAGTCAAAGTTATTACTTAATCTATAAACAAGTTCATCACACACATTATTTAATTAAAGTTTGGTCAAATAAAAACTAAAAGAGCATTAAATTAAAAAAGAACTCTGCTACAGAAAAAATTTATTTAAACGACGGGGTAACTGGCTTGAGTAGCAATTCCACATTGATTATCCTTATTTCTCGACATCAAAAGATATCCCTTATCTCCCCAAGAAACACCCCATGAATTTTTCACAATCCAGTAATCAACTCCTTCATCGGTTGTACCATAACCAACGGCAAGAACGCCATGATCCAATTGCTCTGAACTGCATTTAGGTTCATCATACACTCCTTCGGAGTAAAATTGGAAACTCTCATGTGCAGCATCAATGGCTACAGAAATCGGTCCGACAGTTGCAATGGCAGACTTCAAAGCATCTTCATTTCCAGATTCGACATCAACATAACCACGATCGGTGGCCCCAGAATTTTTGGGGTTGTAACGGCATTTGTCATCTTCAGCTTCGTAGGGGTAGGATTTTTCGGTATCAATACCGTGATTGTCTTTTATGTATTTGAAGGCATTGTCCATCAACCCTCCTTCACAACCATCGTTACCGTATTTTGTTGAACAATCGATCAAGTTTTGTTCACTTAAACTGACCAATTTTCCTGATCTGCGGAAGTGTTGACCTTCCAAAGATCCGGTCTGTAAAAACAATACTTAAAATTTTGATTCAAATAAATAATGTACTTATACAAAATTTTGGTAAAATTATACAATTTTTTTTTAATAGGAACCTCTTAAAAGTTATAATATTAAATTAAACTTACGGCACTGAAACTCCAGCAAGAGCCACAATGTCCTTGGTCCTTAACTGGAGTTACTGCTCCTTTTTCTCTCCAATCTACAGACTTAGGTATCTCCACATTCGCAGGTGGAAGGAAGGCAATACCTTCGTAGCCATACTTATCGTATATTAAATTATCACCCAATAAACGTTTGGTTTTATTAAAGCCATTGAGTGTGTGTATAAATTCGTGGTGAAGCATATCGGCATATTTATTTGGTGCTACTTTGTAGGACACTAAGCCCATTTCGAATTTTTGATTATGAACCGCAATCTTGTGCATATTGTCCATGTAGATTTTCATACGGAATTTTTCTTCGGTGTCACTTTCATACTTTTTACGATGACTCAACTGTAAGACGAAATAATACGTAAGTATAAAATAATCAAATTAAACTGCAACAAAAGGAGTCGTTTTTTAGTGCAAATTAACAGCATTCTAGAAAACTTGAATCATTTTTATAAAGACGCAATCTATGACTCAACACTTCTTTTTATCGGCAACCTTTACTCGGGTTACTAATGTTTACTAACTTATTCAAAATTGGAACGTTAAATTAAAATAATGTGTAGTAGAAGATAAAACAATAACCTTTCGTATCTATTTCAATAAATTATTAATATAGGCACTCAAAAGAAAAATTTTGGTGATTGTAGTTCGAGACTGGAAAAAGAAAGTACCTATTACTTATTCTCAATTTATGACTAATTAATAACGTTTAAAATAATCACAGTTTTTTGATTTAATCATCAAATTATAGAATGATAATAGTTCGAAATAGGGAACGTTTTGTCATTGGCATGCCAATTTTTTACCGAATCAGCATTTCTTAATATAATCCTGGGATTTGTTAATAGTTACATTTATCTTCACTAATTAAGATTTTAAAATGGAACGTGCTTTTTGTTGTTGTTTTTATATTATGTGTGTATTATCTTATATTTGCCAATTCAAAATCCTAATGTTGATATTGCATCAGCTGATGGCTTCCTATGATAAATATTCAACATAGGCCGTGTTTAGCAAATGAGTTTAGTATTTTACATTATGTTAATAATCTGGTTATTACATAAGACAACTCAACAAAGCATCCTTTGTTTTCTTTGTTCCAAAAATAAAAAAAACTGTAAAATAATCACCTTAAAGGAGTTCCATTCTTCTTGGACTAAATCGAAGAACGAGACAGCTTGAATTCCAACTAAAAGAGCTGCTAAGGCGACTAGAACCTTCATTTTCCTAAAAAAATAGCCAATTATTAATTGCATCAGAATCAAAACAAAGAATTTTTTTGTGACGTGTACAGTAATCAATTTAAACCTAAATAATACTTGACTAAACATTTCAATTTTAATAAATAAACAAACATAAGACTCACCTAATTTAAAAATTAAATTAAAAACTAAACCAGCAATTGATTAATTGTAGGAAGAAAACGTAAACTAGAAATGTCGAACAAGCCTAGAAAATTACAATTATAAGTAAATGTAATCTGCTCCCCCCTCCGCAATGTTTATGTATACAAAAATAAAGCATGTGATGCCCCACAACGTATGTTAATGTGCGTTAAGGAAATTGCTCATTTTTTCTGGAAACGACTTTCTTTTGGGTTTAAAACGATTTCGAAGTAAATATTTGATCTAAAAATCAAAGGGCCTGCTTTTGGAATTTTCTAGTTTTGTTGTCATATTTCGTAACGATCCATATAAAAGTTTACAATAACAAGAATAATTGCAAATTCTTCATGACCGCATACGTCAATACAGATAGTTCATTGTTGCCACATGACCAATAATGAATAATATTCAGACGAGCTTATCTCACTTTCTCAGGCACGTGATATTTTTATTACGATTTATTTATCAATATAGGAAAACATTAAATATTTTACGTTTTGATTAAATTCACATGATCCCATATTATTTCCCTGGAGACACAAGAAATTTGATTACCAGAATCTGTTTATTGAATTGATATTTTCATGGAGACCAAATAAAACGTAAAATGACTCAAAAAATAAATCGAAAAGTCAAAAATTATAACGTAAACAAACATTAATTAAATATAAATCAACAAATTTAGTGGAAAATAAATAGGTAATTATCCTTCACCATCTACTTATTTGTCTAATTATATTATTCGTAATTTTCCTACGTCATTTGTATTAAATATAATTTTAAAGTGCTTCACTCTTTTTTATATACAGTAAAATAAAGGTAAAATTGTAAAAATTCAACGTACCAATGGTTTTAAATTTGTGTCTCTTTTCTGTTTGTAATGTTGGTAGTGCGAAGAGCTATCCCAAATAAAAGTTTCGTTTAATCAGCAAAGCATTCCAATTGAAAATGGATGAACTAACAGAGTGTCCCGATAACGAACGTAAGTTGTCTCGCAATTTAAAATGGGATACCTTCAATGTAATCCAAAATGGCTCAACAATATGATGTTTCTCCAGCTCAACGTCAACTTATTGAAGCAAGAGCCCAAAGAAGGGCTGTTTTGCGAGAAGAGTTCATGAAACAATCCACTAATCCTTTTAAACATGCTTCTGGAGAAGGAGGCACTGTGGTAAGTGCATAATTTATTATTTTTCTATATATTGGTCATTATGTAATGGTCGATTGCGGTATGGCGCTGTTTTCAAATTTGAATCTCTAAAACAAATTTAAACTTTAAAATAAATTATAAGCAGTTTTCAGCATTAAGATACTTATTAATTAAAAATACTGTCATAGAAAGGAACAAAATAACTTTTGCAAATAGAAAGCTTCTAGTTTAAAACGCTTTAATCTATTTTAATGTTAAAATGTATAAAAATTGATCCTTTGCCTTAAATTATAGGATATAAAGCATAAGTTGCGATTCCACAGGGATTTGTAACATTTCTTCCAATTTTAGCATAACCATTCTCTCCCCAGGTTGGTCCATAAGAATTTTTGATTAACCAGTATTTTTCGCCATTTGTCTCTGTACCAAAACCTATTACAAGTACGGCGTGATTTATTTTATCGATCGTAGATCCACATTGGGGTTCATAATAAATGCCACTTCCATACAATTGGAAAGATTTAGCACTGGCATCGATACCAACTGCTACTGGACCTTTAGTTGCTACGACTTCTTCTATAGCCTTTTCGTCACCTTCATCGATGAGCACGTAGCCTACAAAATAAATATTATAGTTGGCAATGTTTAAAATTGAAAATGGATTAAGTACTTCCAAGACTTGCTATGCTACTGTCCTTTTGGTATCTACATTGCAATCCACTCTTGCCTTCGTAAGGATAATTGTTTTCTTCGTTAACTCCTTTGTTGTCTTTGATGTAATCGAAAGCAGGATCGACAGCTCCATAAGTACAACCGTAGTTTTCATAAGGTTTGCCTTCTGTGCAGTCCATTAAATTCTGAGGGCTGATGGGAGTAAGTTTACCAGTTTTTCTAAATAGGTGCCCTTCCAAAGCTCCAGCCTAAGGCGAAATTTATTAAAACTAAGCCATTAAAATGATTACATAATTTTTATGAATAACAATTACGGAAAACTAGTAAAACGGGATTTATTTTTTAATTATTGCATAAGAAATGTGAAAATTTAATACTTACAGCTGCGAATGCATAGCAAGATGCACATTGTCCTTGCGATCTTACAGGCGTAACAGCACCTTGTTTACGCCAATCGACATTAACAGGGACCGAGGCGTCAGGTTGATGTACAAATTTTGTGCCCTTACTCTTTTGCCTATTTAACTTCAATCCGTTGAGGACTTTGTTGAATTCGTTTCCCAAAAGATCAGCAAATTCGTTTACTTTCATTGTAAATTTGCCATCGGTAAGCTTGTTGAAGTCGAGGATGCTTTGTTGGTTCTCGGAGAATATGCCGAGGCGCTTCTTTTCTTCTTCGGGACTCGCGTAGACTTTTTGGAAGTTTTTCTGTAGAAATGACTCATATCAGTTTGATTGAATTCGCCTGCAAAGAGGCATACCTTAAAACTTCCAAATTGTTCGGTAAACAAAGAAGTTGCTTTATTTAAAGTGTTGGACAGCACTCCGCCCGTGTTTTTGGTTATTCCTCCAATTGGCAGACCAAATTGGGCAGCCCCAAGTGCTACTAATGTTGCGAAAAAGAATCCAATTACCTAAAAAAAGTTAACAATAAGTTATGTAAATTTTTGGACAAAGAAGACCTCGGAAATGGAAAATTTTCCCATGAAAATCAACAATTTGTAACTTTTGCTGCTTCATCGACCGTGACCTTAAATATTAAGCTTTTATATGAATAATGTTGCTTTTTATAAAATAACATTGACTTCATTTTGGCTAAAATTAAATGATTTTTTAATATAGCAAAATTCTAATCAGACCGAAAAATTGCAAAAGGTCAATTTTCTTAAAGTTTATCGTTTGGGATTTTTTGTCGCCCATCGCTTGCGATTCCTCGAATTATATAATAATATTTAATGAATTATCTGTGTGTCGTATTGTTCTAATTAATTAATTTTTATCCCAAAAAACGTTTTATCAAAGAGGCGTAATTATCCGCGAATTTCTCTTACAACCTTGCTTGTTCATCCAAAGATTTGGAAAAGATTATAATTATTTTATTCTATATAACAACAAATAACTTATTAAATTATTTCTAATGAGGACAAGCTTACATTTAGTTATATTAAAAAAAATATTCTCACCTTCATCGTGTGTGGCAGGTTCTGAAGGTAAACTTTAATTTTGTTCTTTTATATTCTAACTTCCAAGATCAATCGAGTTATGTTCCCCTCTCCAACTCTTTTTCTATGACATAACATCAAAAGAAGAATTTGTTTACTTTAATTTAAGTCTCGATCGTATTTTTTATTCTTATAAATAACTTGTTCCTTTTATATTACACTGTTCAAAATATTTTCTATCCTGAAATTAATAAAAGTATAAATAATTCACAAGGTTCATTAGCTTCGTCAGGATTTTTTCATAAATCAAAAAAAATTATTTTGTTAAAAGTTCGTTCACCATAACTAGTTTCGGACATTAAAGAGTTAGATTTATGCAAAAATCCGTTTTTAGATTATAAAAATTGATGGCCTTTTTTTAAACTAATGGATATACAGCGTAGGAAGCGATTCCACAATGGTTATTAGCGAATTTCGCCAATCTCATGTATCCTCCGACGCCCCATTCAGGCCCGTACGAATTTTTGATGAGCCAATATTGTTGGCCGTCTGGTTCTGTACCATAACCCACGACCAAAACAGCGTGATTGAGGTCGTCAGCAGAAGAACTACATCTTGGTTCGAAATACACCCCGTTTGAGTAAAATTGAAAGGAATCTGGACGTGCATCTATGCCAACGGCCACAGGGCCGATGGTTGCTATTACCATTTCTAAATCGGCTTCGTTTCCTTCGCTTATCAACACATAGCCTATAAAAATTCATAACATTACTTTTGTTGATGTTAAAAACTGAGTTTGTACCAGTTGTGTGAGCTCCGTAACCTTCAGCATTGTATCGGCACTCACTCCCATCTCTTTCTTCAAAAGGATATGCATTTTCAGTATCTAAGCCTCTGTTGTCTTTGATGTATTCAAAAGCATACTCCATCAAACCACCTTGACAACCGCTGTTACTGTAAGCTTGAGTACAGTCAATTAAATTCTGAGGGCTCAATTCGACTAAATTTCCAGTTTTTCTAAAATTGTGTGCTTCAACAGCAGCAGCCTGCAAAATGATTGATTCGTATCTTTGCTATACAATTATATTTGATATTTAAAAAATAATTACCGCAGCAAAAGCGTAACAAGCAGCACACGAGCCTTGTCTTCGAATAGGACCAACGGCCCCTAATTCCCTCCAATCCACGCTCGTCGGAAGATTAACATTATTACTTCGTATATAACTCGAAAATTGTCTCATCGGACGATTTACATCGGCTCTGGTTCGATTAAAACCATTAACTTGATTGTTAAATTCGTGATTAAGTAAATCGGCGTATTGATTTAGTTTTTGCACGAAATTATTTCTGCTTGTTCCATAATCCTCGTTAAATCTTGCTACTTTATTTCTATTTTCAATGAAACTCTCACGGCGTTGCCTCTCTTCTTCGAAGGTCGCGTAAGTCTTGTTAAAAGCGATCTAAAAACTAGTAACATTTAAATTGCTAATTAACAATTAAGCGCGAATAATTTACCTTAAAAGCGCTCCATTCTTGTTCCAAAAGCTCCTCTCGGGGTCGCACAGGAAGTTGAGTTGCAGGGGCAGGATTTGGTCTGCGATCCATTGCAGAAGTTGGGGGCGGTTGCGTCTGCGGAAACGTCTGGCTTTGTTGTTGTGGTTGGGGCGTTGAAGGTATATCTTGAGATTGTTGAAACGTTTTTCTACCCCTCGACGATTTTCCTATTCTCATAAAGTTTTCACCAATGATGGGGATGCTGTCTGATTCTACATTTTGATATTTGTTGCGCCTGTACGTGCCCTGACGAGTCAATGTGGGAAAAATTGGCAATGAGGCTTCAAAAAAGTTTTGAGTATTGGAAAATGGAAAATCGTATGTATCAAAGTTTCTTTGCGAGACTTGGGCGTCTCTGCGGAGATTTGTTTTTCTGTCGTCGTCTTCGTAGCTTTTACTTCCGACCAACGACGATACTGCATGGATTAGCAGTAATTGTCCGAAATTCTGCGAAGAAGATGTCTTAATTATTTTATAAATAAAGTATAATATTCATTGATCTTACCATCATTTTGACAAAGAGTTAAAGTGAAATTTGAGTGCTGAATGAGAGTAATCGTATACTTCTCAAAAGAAATTATTATTTTATCTCCCCTCTTACTTTTAGGAATGTCGATAAGATACAAAAAGTACATTTCTACAAGCCATTATTAAGGCATTAAAAGATCTATTTAATTTTTTATATAAATCATGTCTTCGATTAGGTCATTAAGAACTTTCTGTAAGAAATCTCGAATGTTTTTTTACTATTTCGTTTCCAACATTAATAGAAAATTTAAATTGAATATTAAGTAGTAGTTTGTTGCTCTAAATTATTAGGATTTTATTTCTGTTTTTGTAATGGATTTATTTAAAAAAACTTACACGAAGCTAAATTATAGTTGTTTTTAAATTGTAAAGGTAATTTGTAACGACCTTATTATTATTGTATTTTTCCTAGTTTTTAATCATGATTTAATTTTTCAGTTTGATCCCGCCATTCAACGGTTTATAGCAATGAAAGTCAACACTTACGAGCATTTTAGGCCGACACCAAAAAATGCTCTAATGGCTTTAGCAGCTTTAGTTATTCCAATGGCTGGATATGCTTATCTGTTAAAATCGGAAAGAGATTGCAAAGAGAAAGCCTATCGTACTGGTCAAGTTGCTTACAAAGATAGAAATTTTAAGTTTATTTAATTTATATATAAAATTTAAAAAGATAATTTTATGAGTACTGAAAACCGTATTCATTGTAGTTAATTAATAAAATATTAATCAATTTCTAATACCATTTTTTTTACCTACAGAAAGTGAAGGATTTGTGTTCTGGGACTAAACTCTTCCTAGTATTTCCAATTTTTATTTCATTGAAGTTTTATAGAATACTCCTAATATGAATTTCTAATAATAGAATCAATGAAGACAAACTATTTATCTTTCTTCTAATTGTTTATCTCTTACGATTACGGAATCATCAAATTTAACCATATAGGTTGTTCCTTTATGCCAATGAGCAGTCACTTTTGCAGGCTGCAATTACAAAGTAAAGATTGCAATTGCAAATTATCTTTAAAAACAAATATTTTATTCTTACAAATCCAGTGCCGGTTAATATAGCTTCTATGATTCCCGCTACAAAGACGGCACAATTGAGACTACTTTTATCCCTGGGTACAGATATAAATCTGTTCACAAGAGGATCTTTTTCCATTAAGTAATATGTATTCTCGTCATCATTAGAATGTTCTAATTTGTCTGCTTCTCGACCGAATAAAGTCTTAAAGGTAATAGTATTAATAAAGGTCAATTTAAATACATTTCCAATTCTACCTTCCATAAAGTCGACTTTACAAACAGTAGTATGTTTAATAATTTGATTTCCCTTTTTCCATTGCGTTCTCTGACAAAATAAAGGTCTATTAACTTAACACCTACATTTTTACCTAGGTCGTGTAATCTGAAATAAAATTTATTATTACTGACACTATGAATTAAATAAAATTACTTAGTTTGTAGCTCTGGAACGGTGTGAGATCTGTTTTGACAATATTGTACAATTTCTGAAAATAAAAGTGCAAAACAACTTAAAGATATTTCACCTTTGCCTCTGCTTAAAGGTTTATCCAAAATACTAGTTCGATTACGATTTGTTAAACTCATTTTTAATTAGTTTTAAAAGTATTATCACTAATAATAAAATGAAGGTTTTATTTACAATAACGTCTGCCAATGTCAAACGTGTTTTGGCCCTCTATTGTTAAAGTTGCAAACCAAAATTGAGGATGGCAAATTTAAATTATTCAAAAATTTACCTTGAAATGCAAAGTATTTAAATAAAAATACAATTTTCCAACAATCATTATATATAATCACACCAACATAGTTTAATTAATGTTTTTTTTTAATTAAATTATTTATTTAGCATAATCTTTTAATGGATATTTATCTTTGTACATTTCCAAATGCTTCTTCATTTCATTCATTTGCTTTCTACAAAAATTATTTAAAGCTATATTGATAAATAGTGTTTTATATATTCAACTTACGTAATATGTTCTGGCATTGTATTGTATACGTCTTTAAATAATTCAGTCCAATTTGGTTTCAATTTCTTTTCTGCTTCTTCAAATGCTTTTACTACATTTTTTCTTGCTTCTGAAGACCACTGCTTTTCCATGTCATTATTCCAGTAATTGTTATATTCTAAATATTTACGAAATCTTGTTACAGGATTATTTATGGATGCCCATTGAGTGACTTCGTCTTTTGATCTATAAGCTGAACTATCATCAGAAGTTGAATGGTGACCAACTCTATAATTTAATTAAATTACTATCATAAAGTAATTGTGTTTCAAAATTGAGTAACCTGTATGTTAAAGCTTCGATTAGCACAGGTTTATTTTCCGATACAGCATACTCTTTTGCTTTCTGAGTAGCATTATAAACGGCTAATACATCATTACCATCTACTCTTAATGTATTAATACCATAACCAGGGCCTCTACCAGCAATACCATCTCCTTTGTATTGTTCATTTGACGGTGTAGAAATTGCATACCCATTATTGCGACAGAAAAATATAACAGGGCAATCTAAAGTTGCAGCAAAATTAAAAGCAGCGTGTGCATCTCCTTCCGAAGCAGCGCCTTCGCCAAAATAACAAACCACAACTCTATTTTTGCCTTTTAATGCGTAAGCAGCACCCGCAGCTTGTGGCATCTGCGTGCTAAGAGGACTGGATATAGTCACAAAGTTTAAGTTTTTAGAACCATAATGTACAGGCATTTGTCTACCTTTACCTTTATCTTCAACGTTACCATAACATTGATTCATAATTTCTGGTAAAGTAAAGCCTCGATATAACAACACACCAACTTCTCTATATTGACCATAAATTACATCATCTATATTTAATGCAGCTGCACTTCCAATGTGGGTTGCTTCTTCTCCATAATTCGTCATATAAAAAGAAATACGACCCTGTCTTTGAGATTCGTAAAGAATTTTGTCCATTACATTTAGAAGAATCATATCTTTATACATCTTTTCTAGTATGTTTCGATTTATTTTGGGTTCCTCATTTGAATCTAATACTTTGCCATCTTGACTTAAAACTTGGTAGGCCGGAAGTGGTGAATATGAATGAGAACCTGTGAAATTTAGTTTGTAGGTCCATTCTGCTTGAGCACCTGGGAATTCCAATTTTTTGGTAGCAACGGCAGTTGACAAGCTCTAAACAACAATTGATATAACTAATTGTTTAAAAATAATTATAAATTAAACTAATACTTTCACATAGAGGGTATTTGTAAAATTCTTGAGTACTATAGGAATGCTTTTACGCAGAGCCATTTCTGAAAGGAACTATTATTTCTGATAACGTGTATTTGGTAATTCGACCTTGTTATCGGATTAACATAATCAAATGTACGTATATTATTTCAAAGTTATCTCTTTGTGATAACCACACAAATGTAAATTATATCTTGTAAATAACCTTTAAAAAAATAATTTAAAAGAAATCGATTTTAGATTTTGGGGGCAACCATATAACCACCTATTCAATAAGTTTAGGCACTTTAAGAGTTTTTGCTTTTGCAAAGGGTTTACTATACCCTTAAATACATTTCTATAATCGAAATAATATAAATATCATCCATTTTTAACTTTACAAGGTTGGCTAGAACTGGAATCACTGCAAATTGATTTTTAAAATTAAAATAGTGAGATGTCGGTACCTAAATTACTTTTATATTAAAATTAAAAACACATATTAAAAATATATAAAATAACTCTATTTATTAATTGACGTTTAACACAGAATAGTAATATTTTAATTTTAATTTACTTACAAGAAGAAGTCATAATTATCGTCTTCTTCTCCAATATTGATATGATCGTGTGTTATCTGAGCTTGAATATAATCGTTTAGTTCGTCCTTTTTTTCTTGTACTTTTAAAAACTCTCTTGTTAGAATTTGTATTTCGTTCTCGGCCGTATCTAATTGAATTATTAAGTCGTCTCTTTCGTTTGTCGCTTTCTCCAAGTCCTTTTCCAGTGTAAGTATCTTATGTTTCATTTCGGTAACTTCATTTCGAAGCTCGTTAATTTCATTTATTGTTTTTACACTCATTACACCACAAACATTGTCCTCTTCATCGCTACTATCTATAACAATAACTGTATTATCATTTTTTTTAAGTTGTTCTTGTAATCGTTCAAGAGTTTCATTGTATTTGCCTTCCCAAAATTTTATGTTGGTTTGTAACAGCTCTTTATAAGTCGCCTTAACGTATTCTACATGCTCTTCATGTTCTACCTTTTGCGATGATAAAGCATCTCTTAGTTTGTCGTTTTCTATCAAAAGTTCTTCTATCTCAAAATCCTGAGAATTATTTGCAGAGAAATCTATAGTATTTTCCAATTTCAATATTCTATCGCGCATTTCATATTTAATTGGTTTTTGTCGTTCCACTATGATATCTTTCGCGCAAGCTGAGAAATTTAGAGTATGTTGGCTCTCATCAAACATCTTCCGCGAAGGATTAATTGTTACAATCATTGAAATATATTCATATCCTTGTAGAGCTTTCTGAAAGAGCAATGTAAGCTTCGACTCTCGGAAGGGTATCAATTTTTGTTCTTTAGTTTTCTGTGACTGTCTTATGTCATGTATGCATCTTCCTAATACTGATAAAGATTTATTGATGTTGTTTGATTCCTTTAATCTTTGGCCAACATTATTGGTTTGTTTTAAACGTTCTGAACCAGCCAGATCGCAGAAATGAAAAGTACTCACTTTAACCTCCTTGCTACATGACTGCACTAATTTAAGAGTAAATATAGAATGAGATCTGCTTGAATTTTCATTGACCGCTGTTGCAGCATATTTAAGATTGTGCAAGCCATATCGTAATACCTCATATGCTTCTAATCCTGAACTAACATAAGTCCACGTAAGATCTTTAATGTATGCCTCACCATTAGAGCATATCAAACGTAATCTTGGTCTCGATTGACCTTTAGGTAGTTCTGGTTTAAGTAAATCATAAATCGCTTCGTTGTAAATCTCCGCAAAAGAAACCCACATATTCAAAGAAACGTCACTGACGTTGCATTCTAAAGTCGCAACTGATTCCTTGCTAAGTCTCTGTTGCATGATTCTAAAATAATACACCATAATAAATGGATTTGCAATAATTGCAGATTCTATACCTGTAAATTTTTGAATTTTGAGCATGATCGACATTGCTTGACTCTAATAAATTAATTCGAATCGTCCTTTCTAATTTGGATTCCAATTGCGAGAGATATTTTACATTTCCTGAATCGGTAGGTTTTATAAAAGGCGCGCTGTTTAATTTTGGAACAGTTCTAAATATGTACTCTAAAGAACGAGGAATAATTCCTGGTTCTTCTGCAGTTCCAATGATTGTAAAAGTTTTTCCTGAAATACAAATGAAATAATAAAACGATAATTATTGTTACTTTATAAAAGACTTATAATTACCTGAACCTGAAGCTCCATACGATAATATATTACAATCGTATCCATTTAAGAAAGAAATCAGTCTTGATTTTACAGTATAGTTAAATATGTCCGCTTGAGTAGTATTTGTATCAAATATCTGTGTAAAATTAAACAACTTCTTTATGGAGCCTCCACATCGGACGTCTCTAATCGATTGAGCTCCTTCAGGTACTTTACATATCAAAACACTTTCATTCTGTATATCATATAATTTAATGTCTTCTGTTCTCTTTATTCTTAAAAAGACTTGTAAGTAATCGGTTTGAATCTAAAATAAACATCCTATAAGTTTGTATCTATACAGATAGCATTTATCATTGTCTGCAGATGTTCCACGAAAATTTGTAAATAAAACTGGACAGATTTTTAAAAATAAAGGATACAATGCTATATACGTAATTCATTATTAATCAATGTTACATAACTATATATACCTCTGTTGAGTTACTATCGTCGGATTTTCTTTCAAATTTATTGTATAAATTTAATCGAGGCATAGCGCCCCATATATTTGAAGAAATACTTAAATCCCGGGCACCTAGAAACGATGTATTCTTTTGGTGTAAACTATTTACATTATATTCACTCATTATAGAAATTGTTTAAATTAAACTTTCATACAGATTATAAAGGACACAATGCCATTCACTTTAACGGTTTTCATTTGAAATTACTAGATAAACAGCAACGGTTGAATATGCCAACCTATACAGTTTAACCAACATCAAAATTAGTTTTTCCCAAAATAAGTATCTTCTGAGCTAATTTTAAATACTTTATTAATTTAATTTCTCCTGAAAACGTTACAGATGTAATTTAAAATACTAGGAAAGCTCCTGAATAATAGATAATTATTTTTTAATTCACTCCAAATGTACTGTAGACCGTTCGATCTGCAGTATTACAAGTCCATGGTTCTTTTAAACATCATCTGACATTTTAGGTTATGTTATTTTCTATTTGTATTTCAACCAATATTTATGTGATTTTTTCTTTTATTAGTTTATAATATTTTAATTAGAAAATTGTGATTAGTTATTGCAAAACTTGACAGATATAAGCAGCAATGGGTGAAAGAAAAGGCACAAACAAATACTATCCTCCGGATTATGATCCGAGGGCTGGGGGCTTAAATAAATGGCAGGGCACCCATGCCCTTCGGGAAAGGGCCCGAAAAATACATTTAGGCATTATTATTGTTCGATTTGAAATGCCATTTAACATCTGGTGCGAAGGATGTAATAATCACGTTGGTATGGGGGTGCGTTATAATGCCGAGAAAACTAAAGTTGGAATGTATTACACTACACCAGTGTTTGAATTTAAAATGAAATGCCATTTATGTGATAATCACTATGTTATTAAAACTGATCCTGGGGTAAGTAAATCTGATTATGTTATTAAACATTTTTCTTCATTAAATGCTGTTTTACAGAATCTTGAGTATGTAATATTATCTGGTGCTCGAAGGCAAGAAAATAGATGGGACCCAACTCAAAACGAACAAGTGGTACCTGAGACCAAAGAAACTCAGAAGCGGTTGTTCGATGATTCCATGTTTAATTTAGAGCACGGATCGGATGATCAAAATACTGCAGAAAGTATGAAGCCTCGTCTAGTTAAATTATTTAATAGAAATGAATCAATTTGGAATGATGATTACACAGCCAATTGTAGACTTCGGGCCACCTTTAGGGTACAGTGGTCAATGCATTAAAATAAAGATGTTTTCATAATAAAATTGTATTTTAGAAAAGGAACAACGAGTTAAAGACGTCTGCAGCATCAGATAAAGCATTACTGATGAAATCAAGCTTAAACATACCTTTACTTCCAGAAAGGGAAGAAGATAAGAGAATGGCATCCCTTTTAAGCAAAAAATTAAAACCTACCGTGGATATAGAAAAGAACACTGCACTTCTTCGTAAACAAATAATTTGCACTTCTGCATTGCCTTGCAGTTCTTTTACAGCTGCCAGGGAGAAGCGAGCTATACGATTATTGGATTCTAGTAAAAGTAATGATAAAACAAACAATTTAGTTGTAAGAAAATCTGATACAAGTAGCCAAGATAGCAATAACATTAACAGTAACAAAAAGATTAAATTAACTAATTCCTTGGTTGGTGATTATGGTAGTTCAAATAGTGAATCGGAATAAGTAATTTATTTAATATTTTGGATTGTAAATATGAATATTTAATTGTTTTTTTGACTAATTTTAACTTGTATTAATTCTATTATTTGTACAAATATATAATTTTGTATTTAAATATTATGCATTATTATGTAATAAGTATGTTTTTACACATTTTTTTTATAAAAAAATTAATTTGATTTTTGTACAACAATCTACGTAAATTGATGTCAATAGTTAGAGCAAACACATAACCCCACTTTTTAAATACAAGATGAATAGACCAGAATTAGAAGGAACTGCTCATTTGTTAGATGAATTAGATAGTAAGTTAATTAATAAATGTGTATCTTATATACTACAAAGATTTTGTGTTAGAAAAACTAATGGTGGTGCTGAGAGATGGCCGAACTCTTATTGGATACCTGCGAAGTGTTGATCAATTTGCAAATTTAGTTCTTCACAGAACTATAGAAAGAATTCACGTGGGAAAACAATACGGTGATATTCCTCGGGGAGTATTTATTGTACGAGGTGAAAATGTAGTCTTACTAGGAGAAATAGTAAGTATTCTATTATGATCTTACTAAATGCAAGTCTTCAATATTCCATATCTATTCACCTATCTTACATATTACAATCATATCCGGTTTAATATATCACTATATTTTGTTTAATTTTGGAACAGTTCTAAATATGTACTCTAAAGAACGAGGAATAATTCCTGGTTCTTCTGCAGTTCCAATGATTGTAAAAGTTTTTCCTGAAATACAAATGAAATAATAAAACGATAATTATTGTTACTTTATAAAAGACTTATAATTACCTGAACCTGAAGCTCCATACGATAATATATTACAATCGTATCCATTTAAGAAAGAAATCAGTCTTGATTTTACAGTATAGTTAAATATGTCCGCTTGAGTAGTATTTGTATCAAATATCTGTGTAAAATTAAACAACTTCTTTATGGAGCCTCCACATCGGACGTCTCTAATCGATTGAGCTCCTTCAGGTACTTTACATATCAAAACACTTTCATTCTGTATATCATATAATTTAATGTCTTCTGTTCTCTTTATTCTTAAAAAGACTTGTAAGTAATCGGTTTGAATCTAAAATAAACATCCTATAAGTTTGTATCTATACAGATAGCATTTATCATTGTCTGCAGATGTTCCACGAAAATTTGTAAATAAAACTGGACAGATTTTTAAAAATAAAGGATACAATGCTATATACGTAATTCATTATTAATCAATGTTACATAACTATATATACCTCTGTTGAGTTACTATCGTCGGATTTTCTTTCAAATTTATTGTATAAATTTAATCGAGGCATAGCGCCCCATATATTTGAAGAAATACTTAAATCCCGGGCACCTAGAAACGATGTATTCTTTTGGTGTAAACTATTTACATTATATTCACTCATTGTAGAAATTGTTTAAATTAAACTTTCATACAGATTATAAAGGACACAATGCCATTCACTTTAACGGTTTTCATTTGAAATTACTAGATAAACAGCAACGGTTGAATATGCCAACCTATACAGTTTAACCAACATCAAAATTAGTTTTTCCCAAAATAAGTATCTTCTGAGCTAATTTTAAATACTTTATTAATTTAATTTCTCCTGAAAAACGTTACAGATGTAATTTAAAATACTAGGAAAGCTCCTGAATAATAGATAATTATTTTTTAATGTATTTTTAATTCACTCCAAATGTACTGTAGGCCGTTCGATCTGCAGTATTTTAAGTCCATGGTTCTTTTAAACATCATCTGACATTTTAGGTTATGTTATTTTCTATTTGTATTTCAACCAATATTTATGTGATTTTATCTTTTATTAGTTTATAATATTTTAATTAGAAAATTGTGATTAGTTATTGCAAAACTTGACAGATATAAGCAGCAATGGGTGAAAGAAAAGGCACCAACAAATACTATCCTCCGGATTATGATCCGAGGGCTGGGGGCTTAAATAAATGGCAGGGCACCCATGCCCTTCGGGAAAGGGCCCGAAAAATACATTTAGGCATTATTATTGTTCGATTTGAAATGCCATTTAACATCTGGTGCGAAGGATGTAATAATCACGTTGGTATGGGGGTGCGTTATAATGCCGAGAAAACTAAAGTTGGAATGTATTACACTACACCAGTGTTTGAATTTAAAATGAAATGCCATTTATGTGATAATCACTATGTTATTAAAACTGATCCTGGGGTAAGTAAATCTGATTATGTTATTAAACATTTTTCTTCATTAAATGCTGTTTTACAGAATCTTGAGTATGTAATATTATCTGGTGCTCGAAGGCAAGAAAATAGATGGGACCCAACTCAAAACGAACAAGTGGTACCTGAGACCAAAGAAACTCAGAAGCGGTTGTTCGATGATTCCATGTTTAATTTAGAGCACGGATCGGATGATCAAAATACTGCAGAAAGTATGAAGCCTCGTCTAGTTAAATTATTTAATAGAAATGAATCAATTTGGAATGATGATTACACAGCCAATTGTAGACTTCGGTCCACCTTTAGGGTACAGTGGTCAATGCATTAAAATAAAGATGTTTTCATAATAAAATTGTATTTTAGAAAAGGAACAACGAGTTAAAGACGTCTGCAGCATCAGATAAAGCATTACTGATGAAATCAAGCTTAAACATACCTTTACTTCCAGAAAGGGAAGAAGATAAGAGAATGGCATCCCTTTTAAGCAAAAAATTAAAACCTACCGTGGATATAGAAAAGAACACTGCACTTCTTCGTAAACAAATAATTTGCACTTCTGCATTGCCTTGCAGTTCTTTTACAGCTGCCAGGGAGAAGCGAGCTATACGATTATTGGATTCTAGTAAAAGTAATGATAAAACAAACAATTTAGTTGTAAGAAAATCTGATACAAGTAGCCAAGATAGCAATAACATTAACAGTAACAAAAAGATTAAATTAACTAATTCCTTGGTTGGTGATTATGGTAGTTCAAATAGTGAATCGGAATAAGTAATTTATTTAATATTTTGGATTGTAAATATGAATATTTAATTGTTTTTTTGACTAATTTTAACTTGTATTAATTCTATTATTTGTACAAATATATAATTTTGTATTTAAATATTATGCATTATTATGTAATAAGTATGTTTTTACACATTTTTTTTATAAAAAAATTAATTTGATTTTTGTACAACAATCTACGTAAATTGATGTCAATAGTTAGAGCAAACACATAACCCCACTTTTTAAATACAAGATGAATAGACCAGAATTAGAAGGAACTGCTCATTTGTTAGATGAATTAGATAGTAAGTTAATTAATAAATGTGTATCTTATATACTACAAAGATTTTGTGTTAGAAAAACTAATGGTGGTGCTGAGAGATGGCCGAACTCTTATTGGATACCTGCGAAGTGTTGATCAATTTGCAAATTTAGTTCTTCACAGAACTATAGAAAGAATTCACGTGGGAAAACAATACGGTGATATTCCTCGGGGAGTATTTATTGTACGAGGTGAAAATGTAGTCTTACTAGGAGAAATAGTAAGTATTCTATTATGATCTTACTAAATGCAAGTCTTCAATATTCCATATCTATTCACCTATCTTACATATTACAATCATATCCGGTTTAATATATCACTATATTTTGTTATGTTTGAATTTTACTTTATCATAAACTAGATTGTAAATCCATTTAATCATCGATTTTAATAAAAAGGCGTTCAGGTCTTTCTCATCGAAATTATAATTTTGTAGGATTCACAGAAGGAAGCAAATCTTCCATTACAACAAGTAACGGTTGATGATATTTTAGATGCTCAACGAAGAGAACAAGAATGCAAACAAGACCAGCAAAGATTACTAACTAAAGCTCTCAAGGAACGTGGTTTAAATCTCATGCCCGATTTAAATCACGATGATATGTTTTAACTTGTTTTTAAATTTATAAAACTTAGTATGTAAAACAAATTAATAAATATTCCATAATTTATTTTACAAAAAGCAGCCAAATTTTTATAATACTACCCACTAAAACGACGTTTCAAACACAATCGGTTTTCCATCATCATCGAATTGCTTTGGTTTCAATACTAATTCTTTCTCGGTGTTTTCTTCGGTTTTCTCGGCTGTAACATTTAGTAATACTGGTGGGGGAGTAAATCCATTCAAGCAATGCAACAAGGACGAACTCATCTGACTAGCATTCAACTCATCCGAACAATAATCATCAGTGCAACTCGAAAAACTTAAATCAGTCGGGGAATTCGTTATAATACTTCGGCTGTGTAAATATTCGCGAAATGTGGTCGTTAAGCCAGCTGAGCATTCAGATTTGTCGTTATCTTCCTGCTGATTTGTTGTATTAGATTGTTCCAACGAAATACTTGATGTTTCTTCTTTCACACTATCGATCTCGCAGTCTTTTAATTCTAACTTTGGTAAATTGTTAATATTTGTGCCAGACAGCAGGAGTACCGGTTTCCTGCTACGAGGAGTCATCATGGTCTCCTAAAACAGACAAACTTAAACCTCTGAAGTTCTAAAATGAGATCTACATAAGCAAGACATTAAATAAAAAGAAATCAAATGCACCAACCTCATGAAAAGTGCTAAAAATTCTTGTGTGTAAAAGCCTTACAAAGTGGAACTACACCAAAGAGATTTCAAGATAAAAAAATACAACAAAATGCTTTGAACTAAGTACATAGAAAATTATTAAAAAGTTTAAGTAACGAGAGATGGTTATTATAGTTTTCTATAAACTACGAAGAAGTAAAAGATTAGTTGTAACTACCACGAGAAAAAAAAAGAAATTTGGTAGTACCTGCATGGCTTTGGACATTCGTTGAGTTGAACGTGTAATGGGAGACATAGACTTACGTTCTTGGTCCTCGGGTGTAAATAGGACACTGGGACATATATATTGTGGCAAAATGGCTGGAGTGCTGGTAATATAAGAATTACAGACTTGTTCGATATTATTAATACTTAAATTGGAATCCGAAGAGCTCCTCTTAATGTTTTTAGGCGTCTCACAGTTAATTGAAGTAATATTTTCATCGCTCAAGTGAATTTTACGTTTTTTCACAATATTTTCATCAGTACTTACGTCAGAACTCGATTCACATTTCGTACAAAATAATTTTGCCTTTGATGTAAAACCTTGTAAAGGGCTCTGCAATTAAATTACGTGCAACATGATGCAGAATTATGTTAATCGGTTAGTTTAAAAGCACGACCTTTTATAGTCAATTTTTTAGAATATCAAACTGTAAAAGACTGATTTGGTATGTTAAACACTTTTCGATTGTTAGTTGCTAAAATAATCTTAATACCGATAACATACTCACGTTTAGAGCTTCTTGACTTGACGATTTTAATACGGGGGTTCCATTTTTCTTCAGGGCTTTTACTAAGCTCTTTTGGAAGATGTGCTTCTTAATTGAATTACTCATACTTTTGTTTTTCTGTGTGCTGTTTCGCATGTGTTGTAATGGTGTACCGTAGCCGTTCTCTTTGTTAAATTGTTTTACGAGCTTACGTTTCTTCGATGATTCAGGTAAACTTTGTATATACGCGTAAAGTTGTGCTAACGCTGTTTCTGTAGGATTAGATTCGTTTTCTTTGGTAGTTCTTTCGACGTCAACAAAACTGTACACTGTGTTGGCAGCAAAATTGTCGCTGATAGACTCGTTAAAATTTTTGGTAGGTGACAACATCTTTCGACGTTCGCGTTCGTTATAATATGCTTTAATATCTACAGCTAGTTTGGCTGGTATTTGAAATAATTCCGATGATTTTTTAATCATATACGATAGAATTCCTGATAAAGCTTGAGAATTTACGTGCAAGCCTTCCGGAGTTAGGTTTCTTGGGCAGAGCAGATGAGGGGTGAACAATGTTGCTAAACTCTCTGCCGACATTTTATTGCTGCTTTCGTGGGAGGCAGTAAAGCTTAATAAATCTAAGACGTCCTTAAATAATATTTTGTTTTCCGAAGGTAACAGGAGCAATAATAGTTGTAAAGCACTTAACAGTCTAGATTCGAGAGGTGTGTTTTCATAAGTGCTTCGCAGTTCTGCAGAAATGACTATTAATGTTTATAATTTGTAATCATAATTTCTTTTATATTTACCAGCAATCTGACAATGGGCTGGATAATGTGCATCAGTTAATAAAGGCTCAGGTAATTCGGCTAGAAAGCCTTTTAAAACAGATGCACAATCGTGAACACTGTATGCGTTATTTTCTAAAGAGACTGTAAGGCCTTGGTTTAACAAACTTCTTAAGTCTTGTTGACGTGCCAAAGAACCAGTCCTTCGAAAAATGCCTTCAATTGAAATATCTACAAAAGTTGAAATTCAAATATGAACTTAACGTTTTAATGTATAAAAATTTATTTTTTTGGATGTATTAAAACGTACTTTGTTCTTTCTTAAGGAATTCTATTAATTGATAGACTTGACAAATGCCTTCTTGTGTAAGTGGTATTCCATCCATTATTCCTCGGCTGCCTTTTGGCTTTTTGGTGAAAGGTACGAAACTCCATTTTCTTACTTTACCTTTCTCTAATACTGTTTCACTCCTGATATAAAATTAACATTAATTTCAGTTATTCATTCATTAAATATGTATTGCCTAAATACTTACTCGTCTGTGTTCAAATCCAAGATAAATGATAAGTGCATTCGTACTAAAGTATTAAATTGTTCAATGTTCTCTCTTCGGAGTTTTTCAGCCAAATTATCATCGTTTAACGAATTAACACTCATTGTTAATAAAAATTACAACAGAAAATGTTGTACATACAATAAAACCAAGTACATTTAAAACATTTAAGTAAAATTATGTGATAATCATCTTATAAAACTTTTTCACTAATAATATTAAAGCATACATTTTATATAATACTGTTAGAATAAAATACAATAAAATTTAAAACTGTTGAACGTTAGAAATTCGGTTTATATTTGGTTAGAAATTCGTTAATCAGTGATGCCAATCTTAAATAACGAATTCTTTTATGAATTTTTTCAAATATTTACTAAATATTAGTTGTACTTTTTATTTATTTAAGAGCTATTATTGTTTGAATGTAAATTATCTGATTATATTTAACTATCTATGATTTGTTTATTAAACTCATTTACCTTTATGCATCAGCATAGTTTAAAAGCACTTAATTTATTAGCTTTCAGGTAATTAATTCCTTAATTAACTTCACTAAATAAATTTATTTAGACCAAGACCACGACGATACTTTGCCATGGTCTTTTACATTAATGCCTATGTCCCTTAAATTATTTCTAACACCATCGCAGAACTTCAGAAGCGTTTGATCTTTGCTATCAATTCCTTGTAATCTAATCTTTTCTCTAAATTCTATCAGAATATCTGTAATTTCTTTTACATTATAATTCTCTTGAGTCTCAGGTAATATTTGTTGTTCACTTAATCCAAATAAATCTAATGTATTTGTTACTAAATTTAAAACAGCAATTAAAGAAGCTAAATTATTTAGATTATTATCTTCTGTTGTAGATGCACTATTTAACATTTTATTAGTAACTGTAACTAGAGAATTTAAAGATTTAATGCAGGATGCTGTATCAAAATCATCAATTAAGGCACTGTGGATTTCAAGAATGCTCTTTGTCAATGCAGTAATTAAAACTTCCGAGTTAATATTTGGTTTTAGTTTACCATCAATGCAGCTGTTACAAAGGTTTATAAAATTATGATAATTCTCTAACAATTTTTCCGCTGTTTTAACGTACTCCATAGTAAATTCCATGTTCTTTCTAAAATGTGAGATTAAACACATCATTCGAAAAGTATTGGCATTGCAAAGTTTTAGCATGTCTCTTATAGTAACTGTGTTATTTAGAGATTTCGACATTTTCGTAGAATTTTGTAATAAGTGACCGGTGTGAAACCAATAATTAACCCACTGAGATTTTTTAAAGTATGTGCAACATTGCGTTTCTTCGTTTTCGTGATGAGGAAATCGAAGATCAATCCCTCCAGCATGGATGTCAATTTGTGGACCTACAGAAGTTAATAATTTATCTGTTTATAACTAATTGTGTTTAAAAACAAACCAAAAATTGAACTAGCTAATGCAGAACATTCTGTGTGCCAACCTGGTCTGCCTTTGCCAAAATCTGCATCCCAATATGGTTCATTTTCTTTGGCTGCTTTCCACATTGTAAAATCAGTCTTTTGGTTTTCAGAATGATTATTTTCTAAATTACTAATTTGATTAATATTGTGTAACTTCCCATAATGCTCGTAGGACTGAATTTTAAAAGAAATCGATCCATCCTTTGTTTTATAAGCTATATTTTGTACTAACAATTCTTTTATAAAATTTTGTATTGCTGGCATATATTCGGTAACTCTTACTACTATATTAGGTTTTGTAATTTTTAACTTTATCATATCTTCCCAGAATTCTTTCTCGTAGTGTTGAGTTATCTGTAAAACGCTAGTTTTCTCCTGATTGCTTCTATTAATAATCTTATCATCAACATCAGTTATGTTCATTGCTGTAATTAGGTTAATTTTAAAATAATTTTTCAGTATTCTTTGTATTATATCCAGCTTAACATAGCAGCTAGCATGTCCAATGTGTGCAGAATCATAAACCGTAGGTCCACAAGTGTACCATGTTGTAAAATCTTTATTTCTAAGAATTAATGGAACTGTTTCTTTTGCCACACAGTTATAGACTTTAATTCCTGTATCATAACCCTCTGGTTTAATCCACGTGTGTGTAAACCTTGTGTTACTTAATATTCTTCTGGACATCATTTTAAAATTTTACAATAAAAAGTAAGGTTAGATTTTTCAGTTTGTGGGGTTTTGTGTTTACATTTAATTTTTATCATTACTTAATTATTCCGTCTTTGTATTTATAATTGATACTCTCTGAAAATTAGTAAGTATTTGATGATTCTTACAATATTGATAATCAATTAGTGGAATAAATTTCATTTAATGTAAAGAAGATTTTAGTAAATATGAGGTTATTTTTTTAAGTTTTGTATAAGTTCGAATTTAATAATCGTTTATATGTTATGTTAATACTGTATTATTATGTTTATAGAAGATGCAGTACGAAGAAGAAGGTGAAAAGCTTGCCGATAAGAGCGCTTGTGCTGGAGTAAGAGCCGATTTAAAGATGTGTCTTTTAAACAGTGATTGCGTTAAAAAGGCATGTTTGTGGATAGAACTGTTTGCAGGAGTAAGTTAACTTATAATTGTAGGATAAGAAAACTCCGAGAGATTGTTTACGGGCTACTGATGGCTCTGCGCCTATGGAATGTCAAGCTCTGAGAAATACATTCTTCGAATGTAAAAGATCGATGGTAAAATTTAAAATCTTTATTTTTTAAACATTAATTGTATATAAATTATTATCTGATTGCAGTTAGATAATCGAACAAGGTTTAGAGGGCGTAAAGGATATTAACAAACTAGTAGTATTTAAAAATTTTGTAGAATGCAATTATTAAAGTTTAAGCATATTTTTAATAAGTGTACAGTAAAAATGTAAATTAAAATAGCTTTTGAGAAACAATTCCATGTGTATTTAACAATTATATTACCGCAATAGTAACTTTGTTACTAATTAATATTGCTAGACTTAAAGCTATACAGGAAGACTTTCGTATGCACCCTATTGCAATGTTACACTTCTATTTTTAATGTTTCAAAAAAGGAATTACAAGCTTCTATCATCTGATATGTTTCCAAAGGCAATTTTTATAGTGTATCACCTTGCTTAGTTTCCATTTCAAGACATTATCAAGGCACGTCAAAAACCTTCAAAGAAAGTGTTACATCCAAAATTTTGCTCTCGCGATTAACTTAACCATTGTAAAATCGACATTACAATTAGATATGAGAAATTATTGGAATGACATTTAACTTTATGATGAATTTAACTAAAATAGTCCTATTTCTATTAATTATTTAATGGTTCTTTGTTTTGTCTTTGGAATTTTTTTGAGATACTTCAAATACTTTTTTTAATTAATTTAAGGGATTGCAAGTAGTGTATTTGAATAATCTCTGTTTTTCTTCTAAAATTAACTTAAATTTTGGCTTAGAAGGAATTTCGAATGGTGTCTCATATAAAAAGCTTTTGGTAATCTGAAAGATGAGCACCTTCTGATAGGCCACTAAAGTATGTCTGAGGATCCATTCGAGAACTCTTTAAAAGAAAACTTTATGAAAGTCATAAGAAATATAATTCATTTTGTTTTTCTTTCAGATAATGTTTGAGAAGATGAAGGAGAACAAGATAAAAAGAAAATTGATTGATCCTTGGATATACTTTATGCATCGACTAAGAATATTTAGAATGATTGAAGTGGTCGAAAGAGCCCTGTATATCCAGTTAATCGTGCCCTTAAGGCTGGTAATAAAAGTGCACAAACGGTTATATCGTTTAACAAATAAGCACATTCACACACTAATAAATACATTTTATCCCCTTTCGGACTGAGGGATTTATGTAAGGCAATACGTTTTAGGCCAGCTTCGATGGGTAAATATCTATAAATCATTCTTGCGCCAGTCCAATAAAGCCAATTTCTCTCAAATTTCTCTCTATCGTCTCCTTCAAAAACTTTGTAGACAGAGATGATGTACCCAGTGGACGGTGTATTAATGCGAGATAATGGTGTACTAGAATCATTGATGGGCGGTCTACAAATCGAAGCCACTTCAGCATATAAATCTAAGGTATGTGCTGCCGTATATCTAATTATCCTAGGATCAAATTTCTTTAAACTGGCAGTGCGTAGATTATTGTAAAACATCACAGGATTCGTTTGTGAACTATTAATTATATAAATAGATATAAAAGGGAACTCGGCTGTAATGAAAAGCGTTTTTTAGAACGACCATCGTCACTTCAAAATGCATTTTACCGTTCCTTTCCATATTTGCTAATAACATTCCTGTTGCAGCGTGCTTCTCTTGGGAAATCTCCTGTAAGAGCTCACCAGCTGTTGCTCTTTGCCGGAACAAAGGTTGCGCTAAAGGCGACTCCAAAACTGGGTCTATCGGTTCCAAAGGACTCATCAAATGGCAGAGGACGCACAATTTTGGATCAGGTATCTAAAAAACATCTTTTTAGTATAGAGCACATATGGGCCGCGAATCGGACCGACCCTCCACTTCTTTTAATCCGGATTTTATCCTTCTCGGTAGAGATAGTTACATTATATTGCAATTAAAAGAAATACAACGTAGCAACTTGTTTTAATTGCTTTAGTAATAATTAATTTAATTTAATAAATTGATCTGGCCTTTGAGTCGAAGACATAATGATAATTTGGCTACAGTACTAACAACAGTTGCTCGTGCCTTTCTTTTATGCTTAAATTAACTCACCTGCATTACATTTATTCCTCCTTGTGATTTCTTGTCAGTACTCACAGTAATAGGTTTCTAAAATATTTTAGATAAATCTTCAACTATGCTACATAAAACTATTGCATGTTATACCTACGGGCATAGGTACACCTGCTGGAAGAAAACGATCCAAGCTGTGCACTGGTATTATAAAACAATCCCGATCAAGCTCTGACAATGTCCTGGCTATTTCGTTCCCATGAATGTCGTTTCCTCGATTAAAACTAACCTGAGGAATTAATAAATGGTCAAGTATTGGTTTTTGAGTAGGAAAGATGTACCTGACGAGTAGGGGTTGTTTTTGTTGGTGTCGGTGTCGAAGGCCATCTTATGAGTGTTTCCGATGGGCTTCTTACTACTAAAGGCTGAGGGAGGTCGTTTTCTGACATGGGGGGTGATATCGTTTGTAAAGATAAAGGATGACCCTGATCGGTTCCTGTCATTGGACCACAACGTGGCTCTGAAAGCGATATATAATTTGCATTTTTTTGGGTAATGGAAGATACTTAAATCTATTAATTTATTGCTTATGAATAGATTTTTTTTAAATAATTCTTTAACGCATTTTAAATCATTTACATTTTCTGGGGATTTGAGGACGTTATTACTTAAGCAATATGTAGAAATTGCAGAATTAATAATTAATTTTTTTTAGATTGAATAAATGGAACTCCTTTTCGATGGAAAGCTATTGAGTGCTTGGGTATTGCATTGAAATTCGATTCAAACTAATGAGCTATGTCTTTATGAAGAAGGAACGAATCTATCTGTTAATAAACTACAGAAATTTCAATATTAGTATTTAGAATGCACCTAAATTAGTAAGTTTCAAATTACTATCTTTAAACGACTACATTAAATTTATTATTTTATTTAATTTGTAGAAATACCGACTAACAATTATCTTTTGTGGTTTTCTTTTAAACCGCACATCATTTTTATTCAAAATTGTCTAAATTAAATTAAATACAAGAAGAGTTCCAAACTAACAATAAAACTATGCTCTTTACTTTTCAATATGAATATTTTTTTCAAAACAAAAACAATTTTTTGGAAGCAAACGAAGGTGTTTGGTAAATAATTAATAAATGTGCAACACTTGGGTCAAGTTTAAATATAAATCGGTGTGGCATTCAGACAAAATGGTTAATAATTTATAAAGAAATGTTGTAAAAGGTTACAAAGATGATATCTATAAATTAGAAAAGTGTACAATGTAAAAATATACACCACAATTTAATATGTGCTTGGATAAGTTCCAATGTTTTATAATAAGTTTTTATATACAAAGAGTTACCAAAGTATTATTCTCCTTTGTTATTTGCATGTCGGAAGCTGCAGGCACACATAGCACTTCTAAATTTTTGCACTTCACTGAGAAAGAAAGTAAGACACACTATCGTTGAGCAGTGAGTGACTTTGAGTTTAAAAATAAATTTTAATTAATTACCTTTATTTACAAAATATAAAATTAATCGGAAATTTCAATATTAGCGATAAATAGTTTGCTAATATGCTGTAGACTTGATATTTGGATTAAGCTGAAAGATATTAGAAAATTTAGAAGAGTGATTCAGATTATATTTGTATCTTGCCAAATCCTCTCCGACATTCAAGGTTCAAATGTTGCTTAATACTGTAAAAGGTTTCTTCTAATTTATGATTTTTTTAACCCTGAACTGAGACGACAAAATAAATATTTTACGCGTGTCCCCTTTTCTATTTCCACAACATTTTTAAATGTTTAACACCTCCTAATCTCTGTTTAGAATGTTTCCAATTATTATTATTAGCATATGAGTTGGCAAATTTTATCAAAACTTCCTGGTTTGCTCTAGAGAAAAATTCCTCAGGAAAGTATAAAAATAAATGCTTAAACCCACATATGTATTGTAGACAAAAATGATTACTACACGTCTCTTGGCACCTTTATAAAAGAAATCATTTCGCTTTGAACAAAACAATGAGAAAATTGTAAAAAATCAAAAAGGAAAACACCAAATCTTACCTTCGGCTTCATTAATATTATAACTGCTCCTCGTACTCCTGGGGCTAAAGAATAAATGGGTTCTGTAGTATTGTTCTTCGATAGGTGTATAGCCTTGTTCTCTGTTAATTCGTTTGTTAGTATGTCTGCTTGCACCAGGTTTATTCAAGCTAGTTTTACCTCCTCCACATTTTTGCTCTCGAAAGTTCTTTCGAAACATTAAATTCATGGCAATGGTCTTTATTTCACTGGTCCTGCAACGAAAACACCCGCTTCTTAGTATTGTACATCGCTTTACTTATTCCGTGCAAAAGCATTACACAAAAGCTGGGAAAATAACAGCCAGGTACTTTGTTATTTTTAAAATACCTTCAAATACAGTGGAAGCTCGATAAGTCGAATCTCAAGGGAGACGAAATTGATTATTGCTACTTTTGAACATAAAATCTAAATTTACTGAACTTTTCATTTTGTGAGTTGAAAGTAAAAAGATTAAATAAGGTAAATCAATAAAAACGAGGATGTGCGCATTCGAGCGAAAAGTGGCACATTTTCGAGCGAGGGAAGCAAATGGAGCGCGACGCGGAGCGGCGCGCTTCATTTTCCCGAGATCGGAATGTGCCACTTTGAGCTCGAATGTGCACACTCGGTTTTAAGCATGATTTGCAATATTTTGGTGACGAAAAATTAGTAAATAATTTTTATCATTCCTCTCACTCGTACTTATGAGTTTGTTGTATCTTTTCGCTCTCTCCCACTCATTGCTATGGTAAAAATACGTTTTTTGAACATATAATCGATATTTACAGAATTAAATTAAATTTGTTGATTGGAAAGAAAGTTTAATTTTTAATGAATACAAGGATGTGTGCATTCGAGCGAAAAGTGGCACATTTCCGAGCGAGGGAAGCAAATGAAGCGCGACGCGGAGCGGCGCGCTTCATTTTCCCGAGATCGGAATGTGCCACTTTGAGCTCGAATGTGCACACTCGGTTTTAAGCGTGATTCACAACAATTTTTGCTGACGAAAAATTAGTAAATAATTTTTATCGTTCCTCTCACTCGTACTTATGAGTTTGTTGTATCTTTTCACTCTCTCTCACTCATTGCTATGGTAAAAATACGTTTTTTGATTAAGGTAAAAGACCCTGTTATTGACACTGACCCGGTTTCTGACACTTTCAACTTTACTTTGAATTAATAAAAAGAAAATTACCTCGAATTGATAAATTAATTTTTTCAAAATTAAAATAAATTCATCGTGTACCTATTTGATGACGATATCAGTTACAAAAAAAAACTCACTTAATATAAAATAATATTTAAGCCCAGAGTGACTGTGAAAGCCATTTTGTGGTTATAGTCTAAGTAATTGACAGAAGAGCGTTCGACTATTGAATTAGTGATTTAATCATCATATAAGTATAAAAATATTATAAAAAATATATGGTTCGATTAATAATTAACTACTCTTTATTTTTAAATATTAAAACATCATAGTAAATTATATTTTATTATTAAAATAAGAGTGTCAATAACTAGGCTCAATTTTATAGGTATGTTACAGTTATTGACACTCAAATTTTAACCTATGTTATGTTTACATATTTGTTTTTATAATATTTAATTTTATTATTTTAATTATTTTTGTGTTGAAAAAATTAACATTTTATTTATAATAAATGATACATTATAACAAATTATGTTTGATTATAATAAATTTAAATTTGATAGTGTATAACCTAATAAATGACGAATAATTTTGACATATGGAGTGTCAGAAACTAGGCAGATGTCAGTGTCAGAAACTACAGCAATAAAAATTTTAAGTGTCAGAAACTGGGATTCAAACATTATTTTTTATAACATTAATTTAAATTATTAATCTGCTTCAAATAATTATTTTACGCATATGACATTTTCTAGAAATCGTGTACTTATATATGAAAGAAAAAACCAATTATTTAAATTAAATTTTTTATAAGTTATCCTGTTATAACCTCAGCCGTCACTCTTAAAGTGTCAATAACTGGGTCTTTTACCTTAAATTTAATTTTTTGATCTGAATGAAAGTTAGATTTACAAAATTTCGACTTATTGAAGGCTCATATTTCGACATATAGGGGTATTGGGGTTTGAAGGGAAGCGAATAAGGGTTTCTTTCGAGTCGTAGAAGTTCTCGACTTATCGAGGTTCCACTGTACATTCCATTCTAATTGTGTTGGATGCATTCAAAATAGAAGCGTTCAAAGCAAAGTAAATTTAAATTTGATTAATTAAGTTTATTTTAACTCCAAATTGTATTTTTGAAAATGAAGTTTGAACGACCACCCTAACACTAAGTCTTATCAGTTATCAGTGTACAACTTCCCCCTTAAAAAATTGCAAAGTTCAAGGTGGAATATTTCAGCTCGTTTTATAGATCTGTAAAATCCAATAAAACAAATTACACTTACACACACACACACCTCGGTGGGCTTCTTCGATTAAAATAAACGAGATAAGCCCCACAAATACTAATTAATGCAAATCAATAATTTTTTTTTGGTTTCAGATCGAAAATGGACTTGTTGTCGCCGATTAATTTGGACGTTCACTAAACCAAACAGTTTTCGTTCGAAAAGAAGTGGAAAGCACATATGGCACGTAAATAATGGTAATTTGAAGTCCATTTTCAACGCACTGTAATTGCCTATAATTTGTATCTGTTTTGTTCCAATTCGGATATGGATTTTTTATGTTTGTAGTTTTCGTATCTGCGTCGTACGGAGGAGAGTTTTCCAATTAAAAATGATAAAAACGAAACCGACGTCCTTGTCGGACGAAAATAAATCTAATTAAACCTATATATAATTTTTGCGAAAACGGCTGCGAGAAAACTTAAGCGTGTAATTAATAAGCGAGGCATGTAACGCAAATTACGTTTAATTAGGACGCGGGGCGCAATGCAAAACTGTAAACATAAAAGATTCTGCGTTCCATGGACACAACAACAAACAGATAATTTGGCACTTCTCGCTCTGATTATTTCAATTCTTTGTTGCAGAGAAATGTCGCACAGTACAGAGAAAAACGCATTCGAAATAAAGACAAGTGGAAAGCCTCAAAGTGTACAGCAAAGCACATGTATCGTGCAGTTAATTCAACAATCAATATCCCATCTACCTGCGTGTAAATAATCCACTTCTGGCTACAAAGGTGTTAAACTTCGAACCTAATTTTAAATGTGCTCTTAAACTATCGGACAAGCGACGCTGTTGATTTTAAAATTGTCCCCAACTTTATCACAGAAATCAGTAACTGAATATTAATAGACTGCTGTGTCCACGGTCAGTGCGACAGAGAGATCGAAATGTGACAGTCTATGCGGGCGAATCAAAGCTATTTATAAAGGTGCGCAAACAAAGGTAGGTCAGTATATTAAAGAGATTACAGTTTTGGTCACCTGGAACCGAGGGATTTACTTTACAAACAAATCCGAAGGCGACCCCCTTAGAATCGCCACTGCCAGCTTGTTTGATTCCGAGAAACTCAACTTTGCTGTTTCAGATTTGCTTTATGCAAATTAGTTCCATAGAATCTAAATCAATAATCACTTAGGCGATGTGTTTTACGTCCCGTTTCTAAATACGGCGTTTATTGATATTTAAATTCTTTGTATTTAGATTGGAATGAGGGCGATAATGGCTTAGTGCGATGGGAGACGGTGAGATGGCGCTAGAGGTGCCTTTTTTATTTAATAATTAGTTTTAATGTAATTATCATTAAAATTGATTTACGAAGCAGAATTTTAATAAGTTCAAGTAGTAAAACTGATCGTAATATATTTATAACTCAATAAATCTATTTTTAGTGTGAATCTTTGTACATCAGACACCCACAAAGCATGAGTAATTACATGGATGACTGATCGGACGAGGAAAATTATTTAATGTGGTTCAATGTAATTTAGCCCAACTTTTCACATTTAACAGCGCAATGTTTTTCATGTTTAGCTTGTACTGTAACTATGTCTGCATACAAAGCGTACATCCCACATTTAATTGAAGAGGACAGTTGAGAAGTAATTTGCAGTTAGAGAATTATTACTAAACTACGAATTAATTCATAATAATACAACATAAACATCAAAGACTTAAATGATCTTACACTAAAATATTGGATCAAGCTTAAAAAGTAATAATTTTTTTATTCACAGCGAGCAATCCCCATTTTTCTAAATTAGTGATGGCGAGTGTTTTACAAGTTTTATATTTTAATTAAATTGATGTAGCCCTTAAGTCCTGTAATTAAGAACTTATGTAGTTCCTGAAATTAATCTCGTTAATTGAAAAAATACTGTCACTAGAAAAGTATTATTATTTTATGTTCTGAATGTTTTCTCAAAAAAATATTCAATTATTATCTGGATATTTACAAAATTAATGGAGTTATGCATTTTTTAGCTTAGAATTGTACAAATCAAACAAAGCTCCCCCACAAATATTAAATCAAATGCAGTTATTATAAGCAGATTAATTTTTAACAATTTTCATGAATTGAGCGTAAAATTATCTCGAAAACTATTCAAGGGATTTAAATAATTTTTAACACAATATTTAGGACCAAAATATAAGGAGACCTTTTTGATTTTATCCTCGTATCTCTACAATGAAGTTTTTGGCAATTTCGTGTTTTGTTTCTTATTGTTTACGAAGATTAAT
Source organism: Sinopyrophorus schimmeli (assembly GCA_036325965.1). Classification (NCBI taxonomy): domain Eukaryota; kingdom Metazoa; phylum Arthropoda; class Insecta; order Coleoptera; family Elateridae; genus Sinopyrophorus; species Sinopyrophorus schimmeli. Next base: position 2,449,192 of record JARFIZ010000325.1, read on the forward strand.
TTTTAGATTACCATTATTTGAGATGTCTCAAAACATGTCATGACGAAATCTTCAGAATGAGTTTTAGAAATGCCTCATCTGAAATTTGAAAATGCGGTTTGACTATAATAACATTAAACGCTTCTTTGAAACATTTCAATACTATAATTTTTAATAGTTTACAATAGAAGCTTATAGTTGTACCTTTTGGTAGTTTAATCTGGCAGATAAATAATTCATAACAGTGTTTAATAGCCAAGAGAATTGATTAATTGTAATGATGAACCTTACAAGCTAATATTAATACATTTTTGAAACATCTCTAGAAATCACTAAGAACAGGATCGAATTAAAATCGCTTATCTAACGTATTTTATACACAACTTAAAATAATAACAAACATTCATTTGTAATAAATTTATTCTTGCAAATCGACTCTCAAAAAAGTATAAGTAATCTAAACAACCCACATTAAACTATTTTAAATTTTAAGTGATATTTTATCTAAGAAAATATATTATCAAAAATTTTTAAGTCAGAAAGTAGGAAAGAGTGCAGATTAAGATGCGGAGACAAATAAATTTAGAATTTTATTAAACGTAAACAAAATTGAAATGGAGAGAAATAGAAGTTGTTGGTGGTTTTGCAGTGTTCGTAAGATCTTTGATAAAAGAAAACGAGAATCACATTTAGAACGAAAAAAAAAGAACATTAGCATTGCCCTTCGATAAGTGTTTTAAAGATACTCTACTGACTACTACAAAACTCTACAACTATGCACTAAACTATGATAAACTAGAACTAAGAAATAATTAATTACAATAATTATTTTCAGTCACATTTATTTAAAATTTAAACATCTAATTTTCACATTTGTAACCGATAGGATCACTTAAGATTAAAAATAAATTAAAGTTTGATATAAAATAGGATACTGTCGGAAAGAAAAATTGGTATACTTTGCTTTTACTTTTTTAAAATGCTAATAAACAACTACATGAAAAGATCGTACATAAATAAATAGTAGAGAACAACTGGCCACACGCCTCGTACAGACAGAGAGAACTAATAAATATACCAATTTTTGGGGATACATAGTGTAAGTGCACAGATGTATAATCACAAAGTATGAAACATTAACTCGGAGTGTGGCTACAGTCTGTATGTATCCCCTTGTTTTATTTTTCTAGCTAAACACCAATTGTACGACAATAATAATAATAATAAGTACGAAAGCAACGGTTCCATACTTTGTGAAGGACTCCTAGGCTGACTCAACTATACATGTAGCACAATATGCAGAAGTCGGTATAGTATGAGATAGTTGGTGTTGCACCACTTATGCTACACTAACGACGAATCCAAAAGAAACAAATATATTACAAAAATTTACACAATTATGTTAATTTATAATTACTTTATTAATTAAACTTGTCTTGTAAATTAACCAAGTAACCATTAAGTTAATCACTTTAGTGGCCCAGCAGCCAAGCAAAGTTCAAGATGTTGAAAATGTAGATAGTGGGCCAGGCTGAAACAATGGAAAGCTGAAATGCAGATACGCATTCACTTCACTTTGAGGTCATCATAGTGACGAACTCTGCAACAAAATAACAAACCCTTCATTAGCCAACACATCGCACAAGTCATTCCTACTAGATTTACTCTCACTCCTACACGAGACAACTTTGCACACCGACCTGTGCAAATTTGCTCTATGCATTTCGTTCATTAAATAAAACAAAAATTAAACGACTCCTAAGCGGGTATTTGCAAGTCGAATCCGAGCCCAAAGAGACATGCTTCTTGTTAAGATTTCTAAAAGTTGTTCGATGTGCAACATCACACCATCGAAACATGCAAATACCACCGAACAAACGAACTCTACACAATTACTACAACAAAACTAGTTCGATACAGGCATGCAAGAGTACTTAAAGACAAAAACAAATAAGAAACGTGTAATGGTACAATATATGAAGGTACTTCTACCAATCAATCATCATCTACTGAAATGCACTACGTCCGTGCTCAAGAATAAAATTAGCTAAAAAGCTCATTCAAAGCTAGACAACAACTGACCAGCTCGAAGCTTGTGTAGCTGAGTACCGACTGAAAACTATTCGAGCAAGCTCGCGGAAATCTGCAAGAGAACAACTAGCAGTCATACCCAGTGTTTCAAATTCTACTAAAAACAAGACTCTACGCCCATCACATACTCAAATAAATCAACTAAAATGTTTCCAACAACCAAAGACGCGTGACTAACTTTTAAATGTTCTCTTTTTACAAAGCTTACATCTATTTTTTTACATTATAACTTACAAATTTAAAAAAAAAAACGCGCGTTAGAAATTATACTTCTCTGGCGTGACTAAATTAATATAAATAAATACGAGGATGTGCGCATTCGAGCGAAAAGTGGCACATTTCCGAGCGAGGGAGGCAAATGAAGCGCGACGCGGAGCGGCGCGCTTCATTTTCCCGAGATCGGAATGTGCCACTTTGAGCTCGAATGTGCACACTCGGTTTTAAGCACCATTCACAATTAATTTACTTCCTTAGACGGCTAACTTCATACTGTCGTTAGCTGTGCGTGCGCAACTTCCGTTGCCCGCTCAAATTTGACCCTCAACGCGCCAAAAGAAGTATAACGTCAATAAACTTATAATAAATGATATAAAATAATTGGAAAATATACATATTTCAACCTTTGATCATTTTTTTTTAAATTACATCTACAGAATTGCTTTTTTAACATTATGTGCGCTTCATAGCTTGCTTCCAGCCTTTGATATGCTTCGATGTTTGTTATGCTTTATGACTTTGATTATTTTCCGCTTGTATTTACATCGAGTAGTTATAATGATTGAATTAAAACTAGGAACCGATACGTCGATCGAAACAATTTAGTAATTCATAGCGGAAGAAACTTTTTTTTTGGGACACATTAAAATACGATTGTAACAAATTAATGTTAGACACATATCTGTTTTTGGTCTGTAATTTAGTAATTGACCTTGTTCGGTGTATTATTCAATTGTTGGCGAACAAAAAAGTTATATTCAAAATATGTAAGATGAAAAATCGCCATTACACTTCAATTATTATGTAAAAAAACAAAGTACTAAATTATTATAAATAACGTTAGCTAACTCATACAAATCATTTCTAAATATTAGCAATAATTTGTTTTGGCGGTAAAAATAGAATTTTCAACAATAATTCCACATTGATAATAAGAAGAGATTGAACTCGAAAGAGTTGCTGAAATATGTAAAAGGTTATCATCAAAGATTATTGATTCCAACTTCCATTTTTATACAACATTGAAATTCGACTCGGGAAAGAGCAAGGCGCAAGTTATTAGAATGTTGACATCGAAAACTTTTACTTGTAAAATACTGTTTAAAACTTGCTTCTTTTCGCTTCATAAATATTACTTTTCCAAAATAACTCGCTTAACTTTTCTCTCTCTCTCTCTCGATAATCCCAAAAGATTTGGTCCGCTTTGAACGTGACTCGCTTTCCTTAATTAATTTCTTCTCTTCGCGAATTTCAGTTGCAATGAATATGAAATAAAAATATCCTTTGGAAAATTCGGTTGTGAAGTATTTGCGTTCCCCTTTAAGATTTTAATTTACGACGAAAGCGCATTAAAGGATATTTAGTTTGTTCTCAACTTTTTTTTTTGTAATCGTACTGTAATTCTTTCGGTTTATGTACTTTCGTTCTCGTTCAGCTCTTCGTAGAGAGCATTGTTTGATCTTTAAATGTTATCTGTAATCAAATATTTAGTGGAAGAATAAATACCGCATACCTACGTTGTTGGCTCACTAAATTATAATTTTTTAAGTTCCATCTAAACGCAGTACATAGTCATTTGGGTTCTTCTTTTCTATCAACTATTGTATCGGAAGAATTGATTTTTCCTATGCTTACAACTTCTTGTTTTGATACTATGTCAACTTATTCAAATAAACAACATTCTACTAATTTCTCGTTAAATGTAAGTATTACTAAGTACAATTCTGATTTAATGAGCTTAATTTTTAACAACTAGAAACGATTAGAACACTGTGATGGGTCTTAAAACGAGGATAATACAATATCTACAGCTATTCATAGTCAATAACCGCGCATCGTTAATCTCTACCATATTACAAGCGCTAAATAAATCCTAATCCTTAAAATAATTAACATCGAAGCAATTCGTTAGAAGTACAGTAAGGTCTCGATAATCGGGTGCAACTAAAACCGTCATGGTCCAGATTCTCAAAGAATCTGGATCACTTTTATCCATTTTCGAGTTTCAAATCACTCAAACAGAGATTTGATGGTCTTGTAATATTTACTCAAAATTTAGAAGATATCAAAAAATAATATAAAAAAAAGGAACGTTGTCCGAACATAGTTTAAAGTGCCAGGATGATTACGCACAATAGTGTTGAAAAAATCGCTAAATATAGCAATCCGGGTGATCGTAGCCCGAAACAAAATTCGGATTATCGAGAAGTCACCGCACATAGAATACAATAAAAATAAGAGTAGATCCCAAGTCTCCCAACAAAACAGAGGTGCAGCATACGATCTAATGGACGAAAATGGCGAAGAAACAAACAAACCTTCGTAATTAACTTGACCGTCCCCATCGATATCAGCCTCTCGGATCATTTCATCGACTTCTTCGTCTGTTAGTTTTTCGCCAAGATTGGTCATAACGTGGCGCAATTCGGCCGCTGAGATGAAACCGTTGCCGTCTTTGTCGAACACTCGGAATGCTTCGCGAATCTCTTCTTCGCTATCTGTATCTTTCATTTTACGTGCCATCATGGTCAGAAACTCGGGGAAGTCGATAGTTCCATTGCCTACACAAAAAATATCGGTTAATCTCTTTTCGCTCAGTTTCGCAGGCTTATCTAGAAAATTTATTTGCATGCAAAGCTTCTTTTTCTATGGATTAATCATTTCAAGCTCCTTATTTTATTTTCTGAAATAGAGAGGGAACTTTGGGTCGAGTATGGTAAATAGCTATAAGTAGGGTGTGCGATTTTGCAGAAACTTTTTTTTTCAGTGGTCCTCGACTCTACACTTGCAGAAAACATTTTTTTCAGATTAATATACGGCATGAAAAAAATGATATTTTGCTTTGGATCATCTTATCAATGATCTTTGCAACTGTAATAAAAAATATCAGCTTATCAAACTCGGTTTTCTGACTAAAAATATGTTTTTATTGTGTTCAGCAACTAATTGTTAACGTTTATCGATTATTTTTGCAGTATATTTAATAATCTACAAAAAAACCTCACTATAATTTTTAAAAACCATCATTCTCACCTATTTTGAACTTTGAACTCGAATACCATTAAAATGGCTATGTTTATGAAAAAAGTTCTAGAGACCTTTTTTCTAGAGCGTTCAGTTTTCTATAACAATGAATATAGGACTTCTCTTTGAAATGTCCCACTACCGAAACATACAATTATAAAGTTTAAAAAAAATTCTCCATATTATTTAAATGGCAAATAGAAATTAATATTAATATTAAGGGCTAAAATTTTAAGAGACTTATTATTTTACCTTCTTGCAAATGTAGAACGAAATGGCCACTGAAAAAAAAAGTTGCTGCAAAATGACACAGCCGTAGCCATGGCAACTAATTAAATTAACAGATTCAAAGCGCGTTATTTAAATAATCGCTTTAGGAAACAGACATGGCAAAGAGAAAATTTTCTATTGTGACCCACATTTTTATCTTGTAACAAACCATTAGCCATATTGTTATCTAATTTACATTAAATTCCTGATTAGAAATGATAACTAAATAAAACAAAAAAAAAAAACCGTACGCAAACGTTTTTTCTAAATATAAAAATTAACAATATTTGATAAACACAACTTCTTAAAATACCTTTTCAAAGCTAAAATTTATTACAATAACTTTCCGTTCGTCTATTGTAAAAAAAAACTTCAAAAAACGAATTGTTCGCACCACTAACATTTTTTTTTGGCTGTTGATATTTCTTCAGCCATAAATTTTACGATTTTCGAGTATAATTAAAAAGTATAAACACACTCCGTACAAAAACATCGTTAGATCCGGTCCCATTTGAAAAATTAAGAGTGCCTTTTCATGTCGAAAGCACCAAAAATAATTAGCAACGGTCAAAAAGCGAAATAATAGAAATAAACGTGCTATTCCTAATGAATTCCAATAAAAGGATAATATGATGACGTAGATAAATTACACTAAAAAGGTGATGTGTGTATGTTGCCAAATTTTTTTCCGAGATCCCATTTTTTTCTATTTTATAGATAGTAAAAATGCTTCGCGATTATGTTCTTATAAAGTTACCATAAGGCACTCGAAGGTCTATAAATGTTTGATGGTGTTTAATCAATCATTGCCAAAGCTATTGAATAAACAACACGGGGGCTCGTAAGCTGAATGAATCTAATTTTTAACATACTATCGTTTTTGTTTTTTTTTGAAAATTTGTAGAGGTGTTTTGTAACGGCCCAGAACTGATCGGAGCTCTTCTTCGACGCACACCTTTTTCAATTGTTGGGTCGATTTTTTTATCGGTTCTATTTTAAGATCAGGGGAATCGTTTAGAAAAGTTTGGATGATTTATATTTAACTCGGCACTAAGCAGCCTTTTGTTTGTCATACTCAAAATAACACAAATTTGCATCATCGACTTTTACTACAATATTGTCATTTTCTAGTTTTTATTTTACTTTGGCTGGTGAACCGAGTTCGATCAATTTAATTATCGATTTTTCGGTTTACGAAGCCCTTTTCAGGACATTGTAGATTTTCTCCCAAACTGTAATTAAATATGAAAAAAATAGATATTTAACTTTTGAAGACTTGCAATTAAATATTGAATGTAAATTGATTTTTTTATTATTAGAAACAGTTCTTGGGAAATTTTCAACCAAATACTTAACATTTGAGTCAAATTACTTTGTTGAAGTAAAAGTTACTTTCGTGTGGAATAATCTGTACCCATTATAAACGTAAAATCGAACCTTTAATTAGTCAAATTTTAAACAAAAATGTAAAAAACCTAAAGCCATTATTAAAATTATGAATTTCTAATATTTGATAGTTAATTTTGCTAAACCAAACTCAATCGAAATCAGATCAATAAATTAGATCGAGCCTTGTAAGGTATAAACTTGGCTCGTTCTCCTTACAAAATTGAACGCTTTAATTAGCAAAAATTAGTCTGGCTTGCAAATGCCATCCATCGATTAGAAAGCAAAAACATGACTTCGCTCCTGCAACAATTTACAAGAAGCACACACCAAAAGTAATTAAACCCTTTGCGAAAGTACACTTTTACATATTTAGAAGAAAAAAACCGATTCAGACGAAAATACTTACAATAAAAACACTTTCAAAACAAGTGTTCAAAGTATCAGAAAATAAAAATCTGCTATCGAAATTACTTATAAATAACATAAAAATAAACAATAAACAGCTAAAGGAAAAGTGATTCATAAATGAACTTGCTAATATCCATTGTATTAAAAACACTATTCCTAATTAATCGTATTAATCGGCGTGATTAACTTCCAAGGTGTAATACAATGGTCCTAAAGTTAAACACCCTGTGCATTTATTAGCATTTTAGATCCATTTTGATTATTACTCATAATAAGCCAGACCATCCCCTTTTTGAGGTATAAATAAAGGCAAACATGTAAATTCTTCGGGCTGCTTCAAGTGCACCTACAATATTGATTTGGTCGATAATTTTCGAGTGCTTATTAAAAATCCTTATGTAATATTAATGTAACAGTTTAATAATTGGATTAAACTTAAAATTCTATGTACTTCAAGCTTTAATTACGTTAATCTTATCTCTTTATCTTCGACGGATTCTTAACCCTTATATCATAGATAAATTCAAGGAATTTCTACTTTACATGACTCCTCGTTAAAAAATGCTATTGGAAACCTAAAAAAAAGAGCAATAAACCAAAGACATCTGTTAATTTAAACAATCCGATTAATTTTATTTAAATAAAACCCCAATCCCGGATCTGAAGGCTCCAAAGAACATAGTCGGTGGTTTTCTCACAAAAATGATTAATCACAACTCTATTTTTTTTCGGTAATTAAAAACAATTAGTAGGAAGTATTAAAAAATCATTTAAAAACTAGTTTTTGTTGTTGTAATGTCTAATGAAAGGTAAAATTATGATTTTTTAAGTTAATTGCCGTTTTGAATTTTTTTAACTAAAAAAAGAATGACATCCGGTCCGATAAAAGATAATTGGAAAGGAATTAATGCTATTAAATAAACTAATATCGTGTGTCGCTTAGGTGTAATACTATGAATAAGAATGAGTCATTGATTTTGCTAAATTTGGCAGTAAAAGTTAGATTTTTGGCTTAAGCTCTGTTACAATTTAATAGATTGCTAGCTAATTATTTTACCACAATTGAAGACGATAATAATAAAGTTCCTGCCTTTAATTGGCTCCTTAATAATATAAATAAAACGGAGCAGAATGAATGCTTAAAATCCCATAAATACATAAGCAGGCTCTACACAGTGTGCGAGACTAAGGTGACTCGTTAGACTGCACGAAGTAATTTTAATTAATTAGCAATTACCATCGGCATCTACTTCGTTTATCATGTCCTGAAGCTCGGCTTCTGTTGGATTTTGGCCTAAAGATCTCATAACAGTTCCTAATTCTTTGGTTGTGATCGTGCCATCTCCATCTTTATCAAATAGTGAGAAAGCTTCTTTGAATTCTGCGATTTGCTCTTCAGTCAGTTGGTCAGCCTGTCAAATATTACTCATCATTAAAACTCAAAAATTAACGGCCAAAAAAGCGAATTAATTAATTGGATGCGGGCCGTAGGTGATTGCTCAAGTGCAAAAAAGTTGTGCTAACGAATTATGCGAATTTTCGTAAACACCCTACAGCAACAGACGACCGACCAGATCAATAACAAACTACGCATTTTAGTCGTGGCAAAAATACGAGCTGCGAGTACGCAAAAAACGAAAAAAGTTTAAGTTTCTTTGCCGTTTTAAAAATACGTTTGAATTTGAAGCGTGTGAAGTGTTCCGCAATGCGGCAAAATCCTAAACCGGTTCGAGTTGGAAGCCAAATTTTGACAGCCACTTACAAGCCTAATGGCGATTTAATTCTAAAAATATTCGCGGACACGACCACCATCGGGCTCGATCCTATTTCCCAAGCCGGCCGATGATTAAAATGGCAACTCACCATTTTAATATTTTTCGATTAAGACAACTAGGCGTACACTCAATAGAACACCAACGAACCACTACAGACAAATGTCAAGCCACGACCGAATGCAGCAGGCAACTGTCGTCGTTTTTGTTATGGAACTCGGTTCGAGGGGTGCGAGGCAGGTTTGCTGCTGTTACCGCTATTGCCAAGCGCAGTGATGCGATTCTGACATAAACCAGTAAATATTCCTTCGCCCGCGGTCTTTCCTTAAAACTCGATAAAACCGCCAAAAGGCCGCTTTCGAAGCGCGAATCCTCCAAAAGCGAACGTTCCAGCGAGAAACGTTCGAATCCCGTCCGTGAAAATAGACGATTCGGAAAATCTTTTCACGGTACTACTTTTCGGGGCGTAGGAAACGCGAAATTCGCGATTCGGGTGCGGCTTGTTTACAACGTATTCTCGTAAAGGGGCGCCACGCTATTGGCCAGGACGCACCTGCAATGCGTCAAGTCGAACTAACCGCCTTTCGCACGCGGATTCGAATAAATGTTGCGCTGGTTGCGTCGGTATTTTGGCGTCCGCGTCCGTTATGCGTTTTGCGGGTGCGGTCGCTTCCTTGCGCAGGGAAAAACGTATATTGCGTAAAATTTCATTATCCGGCTAATCATTAAACTTAATTTCATTGTATATTCCTGTTAATAATGAAATCACTGTGAAGAAAGTAAGCCGCAGTTCGAGATCGATGCTTCTATTTATAGAATTAAACTTATGAACGAAAATCTAATTAGGCCCCCCTTTGCCGCCCTTAAAGTTGATTTAATTCAAAGTTAATTGTGCCATTTATCATAATAAAATATATTTGATTGGTTCTTTTTTTATGGTTTCTTTCCGAAAATGTATTCATTATGTAGGGAGCTACACGAAATAAATTTAAAAAAAAATAGTAAAGTGTGTTTGTGTGAGTGCATTGTGTGTGTGTGTGTGGGTGTGTGTGTGTGGGGCTGATTTTTGATATATTGTCACGCAGACAGGCATAACGGAAGGGTTGTAAATCCTTCACGTTATCACGAAACTATTATTTTCTATTTAGCTTAATTTAGATATTATTAACCCTAACAGCTTTAAATCACCCCCCTAATATTATGAATCGGATTATGTTTATTTACATACTTCGGTTTACATGAATAACAAATGTCTTCTTTTAGTGACTGGCATCAGGGGTCTTCAAAAGGAAAATAAACTATTTTTTTATAATAAGCAGATTTATTTTATTTAAAACTCGATTCGTGTAATTTTTTTTATATGTAAAAGGGTTTGTATTAATTTTTTTTAAATTAATGTTTGGGGTACGCCTTTGTAAAAGTTTTATCTAATGTTAAACGAAAAAGTTTGGAGACCAATGGCACATATGACAAGCTTGATATTTTTTTTTCACAAAAGGTACAAGGAGAAAACTACCCCTATATTGGATCATGTATAAAAGTGGAGCGTGACCTAATTTATGTATTTCTAACATGTACTCTTATCAGGATTGATTTCTTTTACAAATTTAATTTATGAATATAGATAAGCAAACTTTCTAATTGGTTTAAAATGAAACCATGAGACGCGTTGAAAATGTTTTCAGAACCATTTTAATCAATTTGGGACGAAGCTTAAGTAAAATTGAGAAGTGAATACAAATTTTTTGAAATAAATAACACTTGGAATTAATTCTCAAAATGTTAAACAAAATGCATTTATTTTAATTACAGAAAGCACTAATGGGCTTCAGGGCACATATCCAATTGGGGACTTTCCCGGATTTAAAATCATTTTGAAGGAAACTTTATTAATATGAAAAAGTCCATATCTGGGTCAATATTTGATCCAATTAAACATAATGGGGGTGTCTTAAAGGTCTATGCAGAACTTCTTTTTTTGCTTTATAATCACAAAAAAAAAGTACTTGAGAAGGGCGAGGAATAATATTAAAATACATAAAAGTTTAATTTACAAATTGTGGATGGGACACATCAAAAGAATAACTTTTATAAATCTTTGAGATCTTCTGTTTCAACCCTTTAAATTAATTAATTCCTATCGAACCTATACAAAAGTGAAACAAGCATTGATATTTTTATTTCATTACTCTAAATGTATGTGGTTCATAAAAAAAGGGTTAAAAAAGGTAACAAAGATTTTCAAACTTTGTGTTTTGGCTTAAGAAAAAAAAATCGTTTTCTAAAAGTTCCAAAGTCAAAGCAACAGTGAATTAGGAAGCTATTAACCTAATAACAGGATAATTACCCTTATTCACTTAAGAACTTACAAGCTTGTCCCCTTTAGGAGCCCAGTTTCCCACAAATTAGTTTTGAAAAAGAAATTATTTAATTGTGCTGGGTCGTATCATAAATTTCCACCCCTTTTTGAAAATCTTCATTAAAGAAAACTAAAAATTATATTATAACGAAGAACAATTCATTCTTCAAAGTAAATGTTATCAGTTTTGATGACTACCCCCTTTTTCTTTGCAAATTTTGAATTTTGGTCACGGTACCATTCTTTTAAGATATGAGATGTGAAGTAAAAGGGGTGAAATTTTTGATACGACTAAATATTTTACAGGGAAAGCGGGGTACATTCAATATCATCCGAAGAATTTTTTTTTGTAAAATACAGTCGAACCTCGATAAGCCGAATTTTTGATAACTCGAACCTGTTTCCCTAGGACTTGCCTATTTCAACGTTAATATTTTTATATCGATAACTCGAATTTTTTATAACTCGAATTATTTTTAGTTTCCTTTCAACTTCGACTTATCGACGTTCGACTGTAATGTACAAATCTTCGTTCTTGTTAAATTAAAAATGCAGTTCTGTTAATATCAAGAAAATAATCTCTAAATTCAGAATTATTTGTCGACTAATGTATGTTGTTTTATTTGATAAAGCTAAATCAAATATTGAAGGTTTTAAAGAAACTTTCCGAATATTGGAAAATCGGTATCAAAGTACTCCGTTTAAATAATTCCGATTAATCAGATAAAAAAAATTAGATAATTTGATAAAATTAATAAGTACCGTCAAATATTGGCTTTCGGATTGTTAATTACATTAAGTAGTCTGTGTAATATTGAAATTAGGATGACGAAACCTCCGAAAATACAATTTTTTTTTGGTATTCCGCAGTATCAGTTTATACATGGTACTAACAGAAGAAGCTATAGGTTACATGTTACAAAAAAATTCAATTACCAAAAAAATAAAGCGAAAAGAAACAAAACCCCATTTTATGTTCCACTTTATTATTGTCTTCTCCTAGAAAATGAAAGTTATAAAACCTTTATTAAAGCTAAAATAATTAATCGACGTTAAATTCTAGGAAAAGGCATGCTTTTATATTAAACATTAAAAAACACAGAACGCAACTAAGAAATAAATTTCGATTATACTTCCAAATACGTACAGTAAAACGAACTTAATTTACTTATCGAAGAAAGTGACGTAAATGTTTGTGAAATCTTAAAACACACTTAGGCGGATAAGCCATAAAAAGTGTACTTTTAATTATCATCCATTAGAACCGAAGTCATACAGGTCTAATTGCTTTTACACATGAACACGTAAATAAACCAACACTCGCAGTGTTCCTCCTCGTTATAAAACGCCCAAATTGAAGTAGGAAGACATTAAATCCCCTTTTATGTGTGATAACATAAAATGTATTAGTGTCCCTAATAAACTTAAAAATTATTGGGGAATAAAAATCAATTTAATGGAGGCTTTCAAAATCGTGACACTTCACGTTTTCCAAGTTCAATACTATCATAAAAACTTTTAATATTAAAAAACTTGATCTATTTTTAAATAAAATCAATTAGAGAAGATGGGACCAGAAAATCTAACACCACTAACAGGACGTAACATTTATTTTGTTGTTTTGTTCAAAATTACATTCTATAATACACAATTTGGATGATAACAGTTTTTAATTTTATTTATTTTAATAATGAGATGGAAATTAGAAAAAAGAAAACGAAAAAAATCAATTTACAGCTCGCCCTGATAATACAATTTAAATAAATTGCGCTCTGAATAAGAGCTCCGATTGGTTTAATTCGGTTAGTAGCCATAGTAACTTAACAACTTACACTTAATCAAAGCGCTAATTTTAAATTATGTTACGCAGGTGTGTTTTTTATGGAAAAAAATCATCCATAATGTAATGAAGATGTTAAATTTACATAAGTACATTTGATACGTTTATTTTCTCCGATTCATCGGGGCTTATTGAGTTGTGGTAATAAAAAAAGTACACAAATAGCAACATTTAAATGAAGCAGAAAATTAAGACCTAGAAATAGTTATTAGAATTTCTTTCATCACAGTACAATTAAAACATTCCTTTAAACACATAACAGAGTACTTCTTCGTTTAATCACAGCAAGCTTTGCACCATTATTATGAAAAGGGTTCAAGGGTTACACATTTTGTAAAAGTTAAGATGTTCTTTGAATTAGAAGAATTCAAAACAAAATATGTAAACCCGAAACGTTTCCATATTATTTTAACTCTTATTTAACAAGATTTTTGGATAAAGCTATACATTTAAATCGTAACATTTAAGCACATAATTGATTATATTATAAATTAAAGGACCTATGAAATGAAAACAATTTTACAATTTTTTTTTTATTCCAAACATAATCAATTATGATACCTTTTTAATTGGAGAAGCGCCTTTGCACTCTTTCTGTTTACACAAATTCGAGAAGCACTTCTCAACAAATATACAGACCAGCATCAAATTTCTATCGATTCTAATTTCTATCTGAAATATTTTACAACGTTTTTAGAACTCGTATTACACCAAAAAAATAGATTTGTTTCTTACACCTAATTATTTTTCATTTTATTACTGTTTTTATAATAGAAAACATAAATTTTCTTATCGTGGTAACTATAATCGTCACACTTTTCTATGAAGGAATTAAGTTTTGGGACATTTACTTCAATTACTTTAAAATATTGCCTACTATTTACAATTCTATTTAAATTTATGAACACAATAATAATTGGTAAATTTCCAAAAGCAATAAACTTATGACTGATTTTATTATTACCCCAAGTGTTCTCTTTTTGTATGACTAGAACTCAATTTACGCTTTATTACATTCTGTTGCTATAAAAAAATCTGATACCAAATCTATCTTATTTCATCTCGTAAGTTAAAAATGCCCCATAATAAAATCTAAAACAATTAATCCTTTCTGCCCCAATTTGAACTTTATGGATAAAAATATGAGCGTTAGTTTCTTAATTTTATACATAATAATTACGATACAATTCATCTTCCCCCTAGTTAATATACAAGCACTAAAGTGACCCCAAATACCTTTTTCCAATGTGAAATTGTCCCCTTTTCAAAATACTTTAAATGCCCAAAAGAACTAATGAAAAAATACTAATTATCAAACACTCCATTATTGTTTTTTGAATTGATAATTAAGTACCTTTATATAAAAAAATAAAGATCCTTCTGGTTTTTAGAAAATAACCATTAATGTTAAAGTATTTTGCCACTGTATTGACTTAAGTTCTATTATTCTAATCTTGTTAATAAAAATATAACTTATAAATGCACCTTAGACTTTAGTGATAACTCACTAAATTATTCGAAACACAGAGGAACTGATGTAAATGGAAGAATAGGATTAGTAGTTTCAACATTAAGAGCTGTGGCCATGCAACTACTCGCGTTTTCGAATTCTCCTAATGCTTCCAGTACTTTTCCCAGATTATACCTGAAATAATTAAAAAATGATAAAACGGAAAGCGAAAAAGACAAATATTTGAATCGCTTTGAGTAAATAAATTAATATAAATATGTCCGAAGTTCACAGTTAAATAAAGTTTGATATCGTTGATTTAATTAATCTTAAATCAACTACATTAGTCCCCGATTATTGTGTTCACTGCAACAAGATTTGTTTATAATAATTAATCTTCTCTCATTAGGTTAATAAAATAAGATTATAATTTTTACTATAAGGCGTACAAGTTGTGAATTTAAAGAGAAAATTAATATAAACCCATATAAATCCAATGAGTACGAATTATGGGCGATTCACAAGTATTAATTTACTTTCTAATAATTTTTAATTACTGTTTTTATAGCAAAAACACTAAATCTATGATTTTATACCTTTAAACAAAAATTATTATTGGGCAATACGTCATCCCTTGCCGCAGTGCTGTGGGCCATGTGCAAAACTCCGAAAAAAGAAATAAAAATTAAAAAATTGGATGCTATAACTTTTTACCCAAATTTAAAACCTAAATTTATTGGGCCCTTGTCTTAAAGCAAACATACCAAGTACTATGATTGTTCGGATCAACTTTTGCTGCTTCTCGCAATGTGGATTCTGCTAATCCTTGGGAACCCATATAATGATAAACGAGCCCCAATTGCTGAAGAGATTTGACGTGCTGTGGATTTATTGCTACAGCGTTTTGGAAGCACAGCTTAGATTCAGCCCATTCTTTCTTATGCATATGCAACAATCCTCTCTAAAATAATTTTTTAAATTCCAATCAATAACCTACACATCAATTTTTTACCATATGCATAATATGATGTGAAAGAGGAAATATCTGCGAAGCTTCTTGAATGCATTGTAGAACATAAGTAGGTTGGTCCAACGTGAGATAAATTTCGGCAAGTAAAAGCCATACTTCCATTTGTAAAAGCCAAGCCCTTTGAGGTCCTGGACGTGGGCTAAAACTGCTCATCGAACTTGCAACTTCGCTTAAAGCATGTTCTACTTTCGATGCAGCTACACTATGGGCTTGTAACGAACCTGCATTTAATTATCCTTAATTAAACTCCTCCTAGATGCAAACTTAAACTTACTAGAGTCCTTATCGGACATTTCTGATGTGTAAAGTTGGAAGACGGAACGGGTGTCGCTTTTGCGATCGCATTCGGGAATATCTGAGAAAGTTTGCCCTTCGTACAAATTTTTCCAAACTTCAAGCATTTGCTTTGCGGTGGCGAGCGCTTTCTGCAATTTTTCGATTAGAAATCATTTAAAATCTATTTTTAATCAATTTCACCTCGCCATCGTCTTCGTGTAACTCGAGCTGTGCTTTAACGTACATTAAATTTAACGAGTCGGGGTACTCCTCCAAAGAAACTTCGACTACTTCTAGAGCTTCGGTATGTTGTCCGCTTGCTGATAATAATAAAGTTAATAAATGCAAAGTTGAAGAGCTCTCAGATCTCAAAGCTAAAGCCATTTTGACGTGATATAAGGCTTGTTTCATATTTCCCATTAAAGCCAAATGCAGCCCTAAATAATATTCGCAGAGGTGATCATTTGGGTCTATTTGGACGGCACTGAAAAAATAAATTACATCATTTCATACCCAAATAAACTTAAGATAAGTTCTTTTAATACCAAAAAATTAAAATATATATTTAGAAATATTTATAGCTCCATAACCATAAACATTCAGCACACATAATAAAGCAGAATATATTAATCTTAGCAATTCCCTAGATGTGAGACTAACTAAGAATTTTAATCAAGACATAAATAAAATTCTCAACTGTGCAAATGAAAATTCATAATATTCTGCAAATTCCGCACAACTACTTAAAAAAAAGCAATTTTTTTAATTTTCCTTTCAAAACACTTTACCTTTGAAAATTTTCCAAAGCGTGTCGGTTTAAAGAAGCTTTATCCTGTTTGAGTAAAGAGCTCAAAGCTTGTAATTGATAACCGATTCCGATGTATAAATGGCAGCGGCCTAAAATTCCCGAGGAATGTGTAAGAGCTTTATTACGTGCTTCCACGCTAAAATTGGTTCCTTCTGTTGGATAATCTAAATTTTCATAACACAAACGTGCGGCTAAGAGAGAATTGATTGCTTCATTCGGTTCTAATCGTATTACTTCCTTAAATATTCCTAATGCATCGCTAAAACGTCCTGCAGATACCAAACTTAAGGCATGCTGTCGCCAAACGTGGGGCTCCTCAAATGAAAATTTCATTGCGCGCTCCAACGACTATAAAAATTTGCATTTTAATTAAGATTAAAAGAAGAGCTTTTCTCAAATTGATACTGACTTCTTGTAATAACGCAACTTGTCCCCATTTCACTGTTGCTAGTGTTAATAAGTCATAAACAAAAGTGGCATTGTGAAAGGCATTTAATCTTGCTTCTTTAAATTCAGCTGATTGTGACAAAACGGTATGCCGTACGGCCATTGCTTCTGCGATTAGTAACACTAATATTGTTTCTTCGTATTCATTTCGAGGTACAAACTAAAAAAGAGATAAATGTAGGAAAATATAGCATGTTTGATGTACACTCTTATACCTGATTAAGGGCAACATATTGCTTAGGTTTCCATGGGGAATCTTTCGTAGGTGGATTAGCAGGACTTTTGTAATCATCGCAAGCTGCTCCCCGTATTAACAGCTCGGCGAATTGACACATACATTTAAGGCGAACAGAATGAATTCCTGGGGCTTCGACGGCGCTTAAAGTAGCCCTATATCTTTCTATTGCAGTGGAAGGTTTCGCTCTAGTTAATAGAAGAGTAGGTGCCTCTTGTATTGCTTGTTCTAAGATAGGACTAAGTGATTTACTTGCGTGTGGTGGTTGAGGAGAATGAGTACCTTTAAAAGTTAATCGATTGATTTAGTTTCATTTAGAGTTCTAAATTGACATCACCTGTCCCTAAGTTAATACTGTTTTGTTGTTTTTCTAATTCCTGCATATAAAGTAGACTTAAATCAGATGCAATTTCAAAGGAACGGAGCATTTCCTCCTCTCTTTCGGCTTTTTTGTATTTGCTGGTAGCTGCATTGTCCCTCGATAGACATAAAGCTTTTATTGCATACGATTCAGCAACTATTCTTAAACTGCGACTGTAAAAACAGTATTTAATAAAGATTAATATCTATTAATGCAATCTGTTATAGTTTGCAAATACATAAAAAACGCATAATGAGAATTACTATTGCATATCAAGTATTTTAATTGCAGAGCTTGGTGCAAAAAGAGTACAAGTGATTTTTTTTACAATTTGGTTTAAATAAGTATATGTAAAGTTAAACCTAACTTCTGTTAGTGAAAAAAGTACAAGAGGATTTAGAGCTTTATAATGCCATGTGTGAAGAAGTATTATAACACACTAAACTAAAACGTCATGTTTTTTACAAAAACGATATAAAAGCATTTGTAGTATTATTGCATAAACTTTTACTAAACTTAATTCAGTAATAAAAGATATACAGAAAGACTCTATTAGAAAAACTATAAAATTCGGAGAAATTGTTCGTTCTCCAATATAAGAAAAATGCTGAAATAATTTGTTTCTTATGCAAATCTACTTTGGAAGATTCCTTTCAATTCCCGAAATGTGTTTGCAGGTCTTCAAATCTTGGACGTCCCTCTTTATCAATAAATAACACATTTTCTATGCAGCTGAATAAAAATATAGTTAAAATAAAATTTACTAAGTGGTCCACTATGCAAACCCTTCTTAGTTTTATACAACCAATATACCATTAATTTTTTGCTAATATACCAGGAAACGACCTCAAAAAAATCAAAAAAGTAAGAGAGCAATGAAGCATAATACAAAGATGCAGAAGTATAATGTCCCAATTCAGATGTTGAATCGAATATGATGATACTAAATGACATACATTATTTATTAATCAAAAAACCTTTTTTACCTTACGGTGTCAAGGAAAATGACATACATTCTGATTATAAATGATTTTTGTAATAAATTCCGTTTCTCCTCGATTCATTATTTTTGTCTTACAGAAGAAAAGCTTTTTCTCTGTACAAAGTATATAAATTCAAAATATATTAACTCTAATACAGAATTGTCAAAAATCAATTAACTTTGCAGATGTATTAATGCAGTTATAATCTTTTTGCACCAAGCCCTTCAATTGTAAATTTTTTAGTAAGCTTTGGCTTGAGCTATGGAATCTTAAACCACTACAGTTAGTTTTAATTTGAATCGTAATTAAGTAGTATTTATAATTTGCTTATATTTAATTAAAAATAAAGGTGCCTTGGACTTTGATATTAAACCAAGTTTTGGAATAAACTTACACTGGCAATTTTTTCTCCGAAAGTGCTTTAAGATCTGCCAATTTATAGCTATTTAGACTATCTGCATATTGCCCACAAGCATATTGCAATTTTCCTAAGAGTAAATGTGCATCTAAAGCAACTCCTGCCTAAAAGTAAAATTAATTGAAGATATCATTTGGAACATTGATTTTTGTCTGATTTTGCTTAAATCACTTTGAATTAGTTTCAGTAATGTGCTACCTTTTTTCCCATATCATTTGCAGCTAATTGTAGGTATTTTTTGGCTTCAATAAGCCCTATTTTGGCACGATGTATATTAGCTTCAATGGGAGCATATTCCTCTAAATACTTCTCAAGTTTCCCTTCACCAATTAAGAAGTTTGATAAATATTCTGCAAGTGCATATAACAAATTAGATTATAATGTAGGTGAAGTCTTAAGCCATTAAATACCATAGGTGGGTGATCGTTCCTGTAGTTGTTCAGCTAATTCTATAACTTTTGACCAGTTTTGTTCTTCTCGGTTTTTCTCTATGTCTGTTTCTATTTTAATTGTTGTATATCTTGCTCTGGCAGTCATAGTTCTTAATTAATTTCTTTTATATTATTTAAATCAAATAGTATTGTCAAAACATAAATGCATTTTATTTTTATAACCTTGTAATCGGTTTCGTCGACTTCTGTTACATCGACTTGATGATGTAACATAAACATTTAACTTTAGAATTAGACAAAATACCTGCTTATAATTATAAATCTTACATTTTAAATAAATCTGAAACGATTTAAGAATAATATAGTGTATCAGGAGTACTTATTTTTATTAAAATAAGTTTCGACGAAACTTACTTCGACGAATACAAAACCTAACGTGCAAAACATTTAAACTTAAATTATATCCTGTTTCATTTTCTTTTTACAAATTGGATAATTTGCGTTTTAAAAACCTAAAAAGATTAGAAATGATTAATGTGTACAATGAAATACAATTATTTAGGAACAATTTTAATATTTATTGTGCTTTATGACCAAAATACAAATTACTAATTTAGGGTACAATGGTCCCTTGTTAACTTATTAAAAAACAATTAAAAACAATTAAATACCTAATTAGAAGCACTTGAGCCATTAAAGTTAACATCTAATAGTATTCCAAACATATTGTTCAAAAATTCACCTATTCATGAATTACTCAATGGAGGAATTCTAATTCCCCTTCAATAAATTAATTAATTGAGCGTATTCGGAAAAATTGAAAAATTTATTAATTTGATAATTTTACGTAATTATTATGAATAGCACCTTCTATCACGATAAAATTAAGTGGGGACACCAAAAGATAATTAGCTACTTTCCAATGACGATTGTACAGGGAGGTACTCAATTAAATTATGCGAAACTTTATAAAAGTTTTCTCGTCGATGAATAGGCAACCTTTCTGTTCTGCATAAAAATAATTTAAACCACATTTTGTGTTGACATCCTAATTAACTTTGTATTTCTCTTAATGATAATTGGGAAAAGTTTTAAAATGAATTACGACTCTGGTAATCAATGTCGTCATCCTTGATTCCAGTAATACATACGTAGTTGTTTTGTATTTACAAAGGGGGGACTTCGAGAATTACCAGTCTTCAGAGAGCGAGAGAAGTCGTGTGGGTTTGTTGCGTTTTTACTTAGTTTTCTAAAATTTTTTGTTTTGATTCGAAAAAAGAAGATAACTGTGCATGTATTTAGTTAACTCGCTTTATTTTAAACATGTAAACGCGTTTTAGTGTGCTGTTAATAACTTGATGCTCTTTGAAATGAAAAAGTTGTGTTACATGGGTGTTGGATAAATTCTTGGAACCTTTATCATCAATGTGAAGATTGTTAAATTCAACTTTACTTATTAATTGGTGAGTACAGAGACGGACCAACATATTACTTAACTCTTTTAAAATTAGTTTATTGCGAAATTTGTTTAGTGTCCGGTTAAGCGTGACTAAAAAAGAAAATTGACAAGCGAATATTTGCTTTCTATTTTAGAAATTAATGGTATAATATAATATTTAATGTTAATTATGATTGGTAACAGTTATCATAATATGTTGTTTTTCCGTTTTGTGAATATCAGTATTCTGAATATTGAAGAGCGTCAAATCTCTGAGATTAAATAAAAAGCAGGGCCGCGGTTTACTTTTAAAAAGTTTTTTTTCAATTTATTTAATAAAAATAAGTTGAAAAGTACTTAAATTTTTCCATTCATGTGGTTTAAATAAGGCGCCGTACATAAAGAAATATGATTGGTGTATTTACGACGACGCCATCTTATAATTTGAACTGACCAATCAAAATCATTTTATTAGGGATGTTGAATTCTACATAAGTCATAAGTATTTGCGAATATAACTGGTATTTTTGTGTCTTCAAAGTTAGGAGTGTATTTTTTTCAATGATTTTTAATAATTTTTCCAAGTTTCCTGTTTATTCACGTTTCATTAATAATCAGGAATTCTTTATTTAAAGAATTAAATCATCCCATCAAAAGACGCTTATCGTGGCCATCTGGAAAGTATACATCCTCGTTTTTTTGCAAATACATGACGCGAATAATAATAAACGTTAGTAACTAAAACGTGCTTAGTTTATCGAAGAATTTCTCAAACGAAATACATGTCAACAAACTGAAAATTCTGTTAAGTAAAAAATTAACTACGCCACTTGCATTTTAAACAGCGTTTTGAGGACGACTGGTACCAGCGGCGTAGCGTACTTTCGGCCGTCCGGGGCGTAAGCAAAGTTGGCCTCCCACCCCTATTTAAGAATTTAAATCTAAAAGGCTCAAAAATTTGCAGAAATGCTAAAGAACTTTTCGGCAAAAATTAATTTGTTATGTATTGTACGGGGTACAAATGAAGAAGTCACGTATGCGACAAAAATTCGAAAAGATATGGTTAAAATGTTTAATACCGCTTGCCGGATATTATTTTTATTTATTGTGAAATTTTGGCGCCCCCAAAAAGTGCCGCCCGTGGCGGGCTGTTTCTGCCACTGACTGCTGCACTTGTTCTCTTTGACATTTATGTTTATTGCTTTTTTAAATTAATTAATTTGTTTAATTATCTCTTTGTTGTTTGTGTAAAGGAAATAACGTGAGTAACGGGCACGGGGATCAACTTTTGAAGACTTATCGACAAATTTTGGCTTTATCTCGTTATTTATCGTTGGCGAAATTCGTACGATGTCCGCTTCAAATTTCGATATCACACAAACAGTTTTTTTAGCCGTGCGTATAAAGTTTATTTTAGACAAACATCTTATCAATGCAAACTTTGATTGAATGTATCAAATTGTAATTTATCTCAACCTTGGCGTTAACCCCAACACGATCAAATATGATGGCGATGTGGAAATCAAAGTTCTTTGCAGCAAGTCCGAAAAAAAATCGGCGTGACGTCATGTAGCTGGCAATTCAAAAATTAGACTAGTTTATACACTTTCGTCATAATGTGTCATTTCCTAGGGGTTTAGGGGTTGTTCAGTACGGAAAAAATGTTTAAAAAATTCGGTCACGTCTCATTAACTAAAAAAATGAACAATATATTGTGCCTTACTTGCCTCACCGTAGATACGCCACTGGGTCTTGGTGAAAACGCTCGCCTTGCTCGTCGCTCATGGCGCCTAAGTTTTCAGGAGAAAAATACAGGGGCAAATCAAGGAAATGTATTTTACGAGACATTTTCACACCCATTGTATGGCACTTTAACTTTTTCCGAATTTTGACTCTTATTTCCCAACCTCTTTTTTAACATACCCCACCCAAGTCATTCTAAAATTTTGATGCACCCCCTATGTAACATATAAATATTTTTTTATATTTAAAAATTGAATTAATCCATAAATGAAGTCCAATTACAACAGTGTATACAAAATGTGCCTTAAAACTAATTTGTTTATAATTTTCAGAAAAATGAAAATTACTCAAAAATGTTTGGAGACATTAATTTTGACATATAAACCTTCAACAATCTGCAAAAGATGATACAAAAATCAACTAGTTGATTTTTAGTGGCCCACTTCAGAAAATTTGACTCATATACAATTTTAATTAATCAAAAATGCGCATTAGTAAACATTCGAAAGTACTCCTGAAAATATTTTTTTATCAAGCTCGCTAGAATTAGGCGTGCGGAAAAGCACCATGAAAACTTATCAAAAGAAATAAAATATCAAACCTTTTCACACAAAAAATAGATCTAATTTATTCGACTTTTAATTTTTTGAATTGAAGAATAAAATAATAATATAGGTAAATTCAATAAATACGAGGATGTGCGCATTCGAGCGAAAAGTGGCACATTTCCGAGCGAGGGAGGCAAATGAAGCGCGACGCGGAGCGGCGCGCTTCATTTTCCCGAGATCGGAATGTGCCACTTTGAGCTCGATTGTGCACACTCGGCTTTAAGTACGATTTGCAATAATTTTGGCGCTGAAAAATTAGTAAATAATTTTATATCATTCTCTCTCACTCGTACTTATGAGTTTGTTGTATCTTTTCGCTCGCTCCCACTCATTGCTATGGTAAAAATACGTTTTTTGAACATATAATCGATATTTACAGAATTAAATTAAATTTGTTGGTTGGAAAGAAAGTTTAATTTTTAATGAATACGAGGATGTGCGCATTCGAGCGAAAAGTGGCACATTTCCGAGCGAGGGAGGCAAATGAAGCGCGACGCGGAGCGGCGCGCTTCATTTTCCCGAGATCGGAATGTGCCACTTTGAGCTCGAATGCGCACACTCGGTTTTAAGCACAATTACGAAGCGTACCGTTTTAACAGGAAAAAACGAACGCGGTTGACAATCCGTATAACTGAGGTCCGGATAATTGAGGTTCTACTGTAGTTTTTTATTAACTCAGCAATAATAAAAAGTGCTAGCAACATGAGACGAGGTAAAAAAAAAATTGAATATCGCCTTTTATTAATAGAATGTAATAGAACAAGAAAATAAGGATTTGATCCGAGATATATAAAAAATGTTAAAACTTGTAAACTATAGTGATATTACTTAGAAATTAAAATAATAGTTATATTTTTTTTTAAATTAAAATATAGCAATGTATTAATAAAAAATATGGGGTTCCATAAAAAAAATTGTCTCTGAATGGAATCTCTTAAAACAGTATTATTTTTGATGTCCCACATTTTAGGGGGATTTTTTTTAAATTGATTTTTATAGATTCGATTAATTTAAACACAGAAGACTCTTAATAGCAATAAAATGGACACAACAATAAACGACAATTTTTTGTTCTATGAAGGAATAAAACTTAATTGCTTAGACAGCCACATTTTTTATTTTATTGTTTAATTTTGTAAAAACAACGCTTCAAAACTATTTTATATTCAAGGTAACATCCTGTATTTTTTTATTGCAATAAACAAAATCCAAATCAGATTATAGAGAAAAACGGGCATTTACATAAATTCTTTGTCTTGGGGAAAATTATAACTCTCAAACCTAAACTAATTTTGGAGTCCAACTCAATTTACGTTTTTAAACAAATAAAAGCGACCACAAAGGCCAAGAAGAAATTATAATAAAACCTTTACGACGACATTTACATTTAATTTGCTTAAAAATAAAGAACTACTTATGAATTCAAGTGGTCAGAAGTAGATCTCCGGAGATAGGACTGTGCACCTCCACGATCCCCTCTTCTGATTTTGAAAAAAAAACAAACAAAAAACAATTTAAAACAATTACTGATTAAATCGTGTAATTCTGAAGCGATTTTGATACACTCGAAATTTCAATGAGTAAGACAGAGCGAGACATATCCAAGATTAATTGATTAAAAAGAGATGGATATACTTTAGGCTATAGATGCAGTCGACATTCTCAAAACTAATATGCATTTTGAATTATTTTATATGTTAATTTTTCCATTTATGTAATTTAGTTTTTTTGCGTTAGAACCGAGTATTTTTTTTATACATGTAAATTAGTAATGTACATTCGTTTTTATACGCACATATGACTTGCTAATTAGCAACTCCCCGGAAATTACTTAAAATACTATAAACATCATTAATAACGATCGGTTTCATTTGTATTTATATCTTTAGGAAATTGGAAAATTTGGACAATTATCGAAAAAACAAGTTCCACGCATTATAAAAACATCAGTTCGTGTTTGTTGTCACGTTTAAAATTGTCTTTTACTTGCATACTTTTTGTGAAACCGTAAAAGAATTAAAAAAAGTGTTTCCTGGAAGCCAATTAACATTTTCTTGATTAATAAAGCCATCACACAAACGATTTAATTAAAATAGTTGATTCTCGTTGTATTTTGCACGTGTCCGAATTTTTGTGCCGAATCTTCTGCCCTTGGTGCGTCACGAACGAAAATAGTAGAGAAAAAAATTCCAAGCGGATTGTTTGTTAAATTCGAAAAACACTTTTTGCGAATTTTTATTGAAAGTACAAGTTAATAAACTTCATATCTAATAATTTGCAAACTATAAAATCATTAAAAGCGGAGTTTCGGTTTTTCCCACCGCAAGAAATGGTTGTTTTTTATAACTTTTTGGCGTTGAACAATTTTTCTAAATGTCACTAATTAATGGATTTCTACAAATTTTTGTATTAATAATTCGGAGAGGAAAAGGACCAAATTTTTTTTCGAAAAGGGGACAGATGTATTTTAGATTTATTTTAATGAAATGTGTTGCGAAGCATTTTTTTTTGGTTTTCTGGAAAATTTTGATTATTATATATTTTGAGCATATTTTTAAATAAATTTCACACAAGCAGGCTCTTTATTAACGTTCAGCTTTTGTGTTCTCTTTTATTATTCATTGTGGAAGTGGTCAAAGATTAAAGAAGTGCTTTCCTTTAGCTTAAAATTAAACCGTTTGTAATATTTGCGGATTTTTAAACCGTATTTCTAATATTAATTGAGAACTATGGGATTTTTATTGTAATAAGATTGTTTAGTAACACGTGTAGCGGATTTTTCTTCTGTTTATATCAGTGATTTCCAAACTGGGGGGAGTCGCGAAGGGGGGCGCTTAAAGTTTAACATTTTGTATTAATACATTTTTTCCTTTCAAAAATGTGCTAGATTCTTTTATGAAATACAACTATTCCTCCATTTACACGCTACTTGTTTTACACGGTTTACAAAAATGACATTCTAAACATTTTCACGAATAAAATAGGGTTCTGTAATTTTTAAGTACTTTAGTAAATTTTAAATAAATTAATTATTGTGAACGGTGCTTAAATCAGAGTGCGCACGTTCGGGCTCAAAGTGACACATTTCCGATCTCGGGAAAATTTTTACCATAGCAATGAGTGGGAGCGAGCGAAAAGATACAACAAACTAATAAGTACGAGTGAGAGGGAACGATAAAAATTATTTATTAATTTTTTGTCATCAAAATATTGCAAATCATGCTTAAAACCGAGTGTGCACATTCGAGCTCAAAGTGGCACATTCCGATCTCGGGAAAATGAAGCGCGCCGCTCCGCGTCGCGCTTTATTTGTCTCCCTCGCTCGGAAATGTGCCACTTTTCGCTCGAATGCGCACATCCTTGTATTAATTAAAAACTAAACTTTCTTTCCAATTAACAAATTTAATTTAATTCTGTAAATATCAATTATATGTTCAAAAAACGTATTTTTACCATAGCAATGAGTGGGAGCGAGCGAAAAGATACAACAAACTTATAAGTACAAGTGAGAGGGAATGATAAAAATTATTTACTAATTTTTTATTACCAAAAATTATTGTGAATCACGCTTAAAACCGAGTGTGCACATTCGAGCTCAAAGTGGCACATTCCGATCTCGGGAAAATGAAGCGCGCCGCTCCGCGTCGCGCTTCATTTGCTTCCCTCGCTCGGAAATGTGCCACTTTTCGCTCGAATGCGCACATCCTTGTATGAATTAAAAATTAAACTTTCTTTCCAATCAACAAATTTAATTTAATTTTGTAAATATCGATTATGTGTTCAAAAAACATATTTTTACCATAGCAATGAGTGGGAGCGAGCGAAAAGATACAACAAACTCATAAGTACGAGTGAGAGGGAATGATAAAAATTATTTCCTAATTATTCGTCATCAAAATATTGCAAATCATGCTTAAAACCGAGTGTGCACATTCGAGCTCAAAGTGGCACATTCCGATCTCGGGAAAATGAAGCGCGCCGCTCCGCGTCGCGCTTCATTTGCCTCCCTCGCTCGGAAATGTGCCACTTTTCGCTCGAATGCGCACATCCTTGTATTAATTAAAAACTAAACTTTCTTTCCAATCAACGAATTTAATTTAATTCTGTAAATATCGATTATATGTTCAAAAAACGTATTTTTACCATAGCAATGAGTGGGAGCGAGCGAAAAGATACAACAAACTCATAAGTACGAGTGAGAGGGAATTATAAATTTTTTTTTAAATTTTTGTTGAAGTAACCAATGCATTTTTTTACTCTAATTGATTCTTAAGTCTTGTTTTAAAAAAAATAAATTCTGAACTAAAAAAATTAAACAATCATAAGAAATAAGTAACAATGTTTAGAAACCACTGGTTTATGTGATTTAAAAAATTCTTATTCTAATTACTAATGTAAACAAAGGATGGCGCGAAGTATAACAATCCTTTTGCCACCTTCTGAACAATCAACTTTTTTATTAGATTAGCAAGTGACAAGTATTTTGTGGTCAGTTTGGAGTGGCTCTTTTACATTCTGAATTATTTAATGCTTACCGTTAAAGTACGGTAAATTAAATAGTCATTTTAAGTCGAACATATGTAAATTATTTTGTATTTTATATTACAACTTTTTAGTCATTAAATTCTTTGTTTGGCAAAGCCCCACTTAGAAAACTACCACTTTATTATTGCATGGCGATGATTCTTGTTTACATATTTTTTTTATCAAAGTATGACTTACATGGAAGTGTAGAAAATCCATAAATACTTAAATAAACAACGTTAAAATTACATGAAATTACTTCTAAAAAGTCATTACTGATAATGATATGTTACGTGCCATTAAATTCTGAAAGTGCTTTACTAATACTAACTATCAGTTATGCAATTTTTTAATTTGCGTAGATATTTATAGTATACATTTTTATTGTTAAGAGAAATCCAAAAGGAAAATTGAATTTGACCCGATACGAAAAAGGCAAAGTCGAAAATGCAATTTCTGTCATAGCAATGCTAGAATTTTGGAATTTATGTAAAAATTATTGAAATGACGCACATTTCTTCGTTATTTGACGATATCACGGAATTTTGAAACCACTTTTAGCTAATTTAAGCAGCATCGAAGTTCCAAAAAAAACTAAAATATCGCCAGTCGTCAATTTTCAAAAAAGTTTCTATTCGAACCAACCGGATGTTTTAAATTTTAGTCAGTGGCGTAGTCGGGATTTTTTGGGTTAAGGGGGTGGGGGACAAAACAATAATACTTAATATGAAGTACTTATTTAATTGATAAAAACTTCTTTCGTATTAATTTGTATCATTATTAAATAAAATATTTTTTAAGGTTTTATTATTATTAAAACCTTACGAAATGTTTGAAATTAAAAAAATAGACGCATCGTTAGATATGAATCATTTTAAAAACCCCCAGCTGACGATGACATTTAAAGAATAAAAAATATATTTAATTTAAAAATGATCAGGTCCCCCAATTTTAATAAATTAAAATTATTTTATTTTAAATAAATATGTAGTGCTTTGTGTCTTAGTTATTATGTTTTAAATAAAATCGTAGAGGTTTTTAAAAAATTCATTTTTTCCGACGCATCAATTTTTTTTTTAATTTTTTGCTTCCACCCTGGTTCATTAGCCAGGGTGGGTCGAGCCCTCACCGTAACTGCGCCCATGATCTGGAACGTCTCATTTTGGGTTTTCTTAATTATGCCAATTGTCACTCTTTTCGAAAAGAAGTAAAAAAAGAGGATTTATGAACTTATTGACCTGTTCTTTGAAGATGTGCTTGGTGGAGGCCTGCAAAATTTGTAGAAATAAACACAAACTGGTTTAAACCAACGACAGACCTGTTGTTTTTGAATTATTTTTTTAGATTTTTCTTATTGCGGAGTAATGTTTTACAACCTCTACTGACGTGTGCGCCTCTCATTTCCTTTTATAATGGAAAAATATTTTTACTGTGATTGTTGTAAAGATTAATGATTTATTGTGCGCAGTTTTTTATTATTTATGTATGTTTCAATACTCTTCAACAATTCTTGTTGCAAATTATTACTATGAAATATTTTTAAAATGAACGAAAAACATAATTTTTTCGGATAATGTGGAAATAAACTGCTTTCGGCACACCTGGAGAGATCTGAATTCTGCGCCTTCCAGCATCATGATTTATTTTTGTGTGTGAAGTGCGCCCCCCTGAGGGTTGCGCCCCTGGCTTCCACCCGCCTGGCTCTTGGCTAGCTACGATGCTAACTGCTTTGTTTAAGATTCGTTAATAATTAAATAAAAATTAATTAGGAATTATAAAAACACCAAAAATCAAATGGAATTGAAATCTCATTAATTAAAAAAATTGCTGTAGGCAGTTCCTGCTTTCAAAATTCATAGAGTTCAAAAAAGGGTAAACCCCCTCACACTTGAGTTTCGGATACAAAACATCAATAATTAATTAATTCGAATTACTCCTGAGGTTGGTAATTCCAATTTCCAATCCATAATTACATCAAGAAATTGTATATTTTCTTCCAATGTTATCAATGTAATAATTCTGACGTTGGCTGACCTCCGACTGGACCGGTTTCCAACATCTTTTTTCTTTAATCTTTATTTCAAGATTAATAAAATGTTGTAAAAGGCGAAAAAGAACAAATTCGGTTGTTTATTGCTTATTGTTTAAGTGGGAAAAAACGCGGCGCCCATTTTTCAATATGAAAACATCTTAAAACACAAAGTCGATGTCCTTTAAATCCAAGTAGGTTAAAAATCTTCAAAATGGTCCTCCAAGGTGAAATTTCTAGACAAAACTAAATTCGATAGTAGGTAATTATCATTTTTCGTGGGATTTGATTCTTTTTTTGGAACGATTTTGAAATCGTTTGAAGTAGTCCTCAATAAGAGGTTGACGTTTTTTTAATCTTTGAGGAAACGTCGAATTATTATGTTTTTAGGGCTAGCTGATAAGATAATCGTGTTTATTTATATGAAAATTGCTTTAAATGAGAAATATCCATAAAAAAATGATGGTTGGATAAGTTGTCTCAAATTATGTGTTTACTGGTTTTAAAAATCAGCAATTTTGGTAAATTGAATTTTAACTGAAATTGGCGTTGATTGGTTAATTTGTGACGTCACTATGGTGATTATTTAAACTAACCAATTAAATTGTATTTTTAAAGCGCTTTATTTAAATGCTCGTTTGAATACTATTTTGTTTTTAAAATGTTTTTAAAAATATTAAGTGTAACATTCGCTTCTTTTAGGGCCGCATTCAAAAATCTTTCAGCACATTAAATTAAAAAATTATTATATAGAACGTTGTTTATTTGCTATTGAGATATTTTCACAGTTCATTATAAACAAATTAATTCTTTTACGCAGCCATTGCTAGTTTTTTATAAATATCAATTTTCATGCACTTCCTTGTCTAATAATTTTTCTGATATTTAATATAGATTTGCAAAATGTACCGATAGTTCCGGGAAATGACAAACATTGATAAGGTTCCTTTTTTCAATTTGATAAAAGTCTATTTTATTTATGCAATATGTGTTATTACTGATTAATGATAAGAACTATCTATTTTTGTTAGGATTCTTGTAATTAAAACGCAATTAATTATGAAGTAAGTTCTAAAGCTTTGGAAAATATGTATTGACATTACAACACATCTGTTTTGGAAATTCCTTCTATATGCTGATTGGTATTTTAAAGGAGCAAAAGTTTTCTCAAGTAATAAAATCAGAATTAACATTTCTAACAGGAATTTAAATAAATTTCCATTTTTAATAAAATTATCAAAGATTTAGAAAAGTAACAAATACAGAGTTCAATTTATGAAAGACTAGCTTGTACCAGAGGCTTCGCTCCCGTGGTTTAAGTTTGAATCCCACAGGAACCGTTCATTTTTCCCGGATAAAAAATACCCTATGTCACTCTGAAGTCCATAAAGTATCTCTCTGCAAAAAATCATGTTGCTGTGGTGTTGCGTGAAAGTCGGACAAATAAACACATTTCCGCATTTATAATATCAATATAGAACAGTGGCGTACCAGTTGGATATGTCGTATAGGGTAAGCATCAAAGTTGCGCTCCTTCGTAATTTATTAAAATTTAAAATAAACACATAGGGGAGTCCGGGGTTGGAAGTCACAATTTTTTTCTTTTGCATTTATAGACCCTATAAGACTATAGGGTCTATAAATAGAGCCCATGGTCTTAATTTATCAATGACATATATATATAAATAGATAGTGTATTTATTTTAGTTTAAGAAGAAATAAAGACTTTTCTACCATTATCTAATGAGAACATATTATATGTAATTTTTATGAAAAAAGAAAAGTATGACTTTTAACCCCGTATTAGGGATGGTTGTCAGACGTTAAATAAAAGGTAAAATACAAAACGAGAAAACAAACACCTATTCTATTCTAACCTATTCTATCTAACGAACTTAGGTTATGGTAACAAAAATGACAAATCTATAATTCTGTTATGGTTAATGTGACAACCTACCCGTGAGACAACCATACTCGGTCTCCCCTACACTAACTAAAACAGTCATAAATCTTACAAAACATTTTTATTTTTTGTTTTAGAACGAAAATTAGTTCATAAAAGTGCACTTATAGATTTGAAATGTTGAATTTGAATTACATTGTTGGTTAATTTACATTTTTAATTTTCATAATTTGCGTATTTTGCGCCACTTGTTGAATGGCACCCAGGGCACGTGCTCTACTTACCCCATCCTCGATACGCCACTGCCTGTGCTATAGATGGTGCTATTTGTATCTGGTTCTAATAAACTTTTTTTATTGCAGAACTTTTCAACGATGAATCCTCAAAAATCTATAGTCGTCCTCTTCCTTTGGAACTTCCTCTCTCTGACTGCGAGCACACTTCAGTGCAAATCGTCCAAAAACTGCCTTTGTTCGTCAATCCAATCATATTACGAATATCAATGTCCGATGGAAGAATCCAACATCGTCGTCAAAGTGTATCCAGAATACGGCCTGCACGTTCAGTGCCTAACCGAAATAAATTGGAACGACACCGAAAACCTTCCGTCCATCCAACTTGGAAACGTCAAAGCCGTAGTGTTCCGAAGATGTCCAGTTCCCAGCACCAAACTTGCAGATCTTCTCAAGAGTTTTGGCGTTAACAACACCGAAGAATTGCAATTCGACTTTTCTCGATACTTCGAGAACGTCACCTTAACTTCGGATTTCTTCGGAGGCTTGGAAGGCCTGGAGAAGCTGGTTTTAAGCGATAACAACATCAAGAATATCGAAGGGGACGTTTTCAAGCTTCTATGGAACCTGACGGAAGTCGATCTCAGACACAACACCATACAGCTGTCCGAAAACTTATTCAAGCATTCTTCTCAATTGAAAAGACTGGATTTGTCTCAGAATAACTTACAATACATCCCTTTGCGTTTATTCCACAATTTGAAGCAACTAAGGATTTTGCACATGTGGTCCAACAATCTGACTTATTTAAATGTGACTATTTTTAATAATTTACACGACCTACAAGTGTTGGAATTGAGAAATAATCGTTTGCACGATTTACCATCGAATATCTTCGACGATTTGAGGAACGTTAAGGTTATTAGTTTGGCCATGAATAATTTGGAGAGCATCCCCAACGACGTCTTCCAAAAGAACATTTTCATAGAAGAAATCAAGTTGGAACGAAATCCGTCTCTTCGTCATCTCCCAGATTACAGTTTCTCCAATCTAACTAAACTGATGATTGTTTCTTTGAACGATTGCGATTTGATGAAATTGCCCGAATATTTGTTCGAGGGTTCCACTCGCATCCAGAAGATTTTTCTTCAGTTTAATGGCATCGAAGATTTGCCTCCGAATGTGTTCAAGGGGTTGGAAGATCTCGAATATTTAGATTTGAGTTACAACAATATAACGTTTCTATCAGACGCTTTGTTCTTCTCCACGACGAAACTGAAGACCTTAAATTTAAGGAACAACAATATTGCTATGCTCAGTCAGAAGGTCTTCACCAATCTTCACAAATTGGAAGTGATTAACTTGGAGCGCAACGACATCAGATCGATCGACATAGGCACCTTCGAGTCCGCTAAAAATTTAAAGGAAATTATGTTGTCGCACAATAAATTACAATTAGAAGAAACCATTACTATAGTTTCGCCTTTTAACAACAATCTCTTGCTGGAGAAGGTCTATTTGAGTCATAATTTCATTACGAACATTAATGAAGATTGGATGCTTTCCAAAATCAACTTGAAGTACTTGGATCTCAGCTTCAACGAGATTAACGTTTTATATGTGAGTATTTAGTTAGAAATAAATTTAAAGCGACGAAATTGATATGGTATGGAATATCGTACCATGAATGTTTGGATGCAGTGTGTCGTCTTAAAAGAAAATATCTGGGTGGCCGAGCTTTGCTCGAAATTTGTTTTCGGCGTGAGAATGTGATGGCTTTCGGTCGCCCAAGTACTGAAATATATAGATATGAATGTAGTGCCATCTGTTGTTCTGGAACTTCAATATTCTATGAGATGGCACTAAAAGAAATTTATAACGAATAACTTTTATTAATGACTTAAATTATTTTCTTACTTCTAATTATTTTAAATACCTACTTACAGCCAAAAAGATTGAAATATTAAAATGGTAATAGATTTTAATGGTAGGGGAGACCGGGGTTGGAAGTCACAATTTTTTTCTTTTGCATTTATAGAGCCCATGGTCTTAATTTATCAATGACTATTTATATATCAATAGATAGTGTATTTATTCTAGTTTAAGAAAACATAAAGACTTTTTCTCTACCATTATCTAATGAGAACATATTATAATTTATATGAAAAAAGAGAAGTGTGACTTTTAACCCCGTATCAGGGATGGTTGTCAGACGTTAAATAAAAGGTAAAATACAAAACGAGAAAACAAATACCTATTCTATTCTAACCTATTCTATCTAACGAACTTAGGTTATGGTTACAAAAATGACAAATTTATAATTATAGCCAATCGTTTATTTAGTAAAACCCTTAGAAACCAATAAAAAAGACCGTACATATTCATGGTTGCTTTGCACTTGTGACTACTAGCCCCCGCTAACTTTAGACAACCTTCCCCAAAACAATTTTAGACAATTAACTCTCAAAATAAATTTAAATCAATGGTCATTTAAAAAACCATATAATGATATCATGAAACAGATCTTAAAGATCAGAAATACACGAATAGGTATATCACTGTGCAAAATTTAATTCTACTTATGAGACTCAACAGAGATGTACAAAAAATTACTTTCACTGTACAAAAAAAAACAAACGCATATATTTCTTATACGGTATTTCAGAGCGAACTGAAGTGAAGTACGCAAGTAGGTATTGTGCTCGGCCTTCTTTGACACGGTTAAACAAATTTATTAATTCATTAGGTTTTCTGTTATGGTTAATGTGACAACCTACCCGTGAGACAACCATACCCGGTCTCCCCTATAATAATTATTTTAGAGTATTGATTATAAATTTTAGCATCGAAGTCGAGTAGAAAGAAGTTTAATTTATTAAAAACCCAGAACTTAGACTTTTGGAACCCAATTTACTTTTGCCTTGTCCCCTTTGATTTTTTGAATATTTTTGTTAGTCCATTGCTTGTGGTTATACCGCAAATTGACCTTAATTTTGTTATTTTATACATAATAACAATTTGTTTATTTATTATTTGGATTCTCCAGCAAACTTTAACGGAATTTCGTATATCATATGTCTTAAAAGAGATTTGTTGTCTTTTTAAATAATTAGAAATATTTTGTCTAGAACAAAAATGAGCACCGAAT
Organism: Sinopyrophorus schimmeli; assembly: GCA_036325965.1. Lineage (NCBI taxonomy): Eukaryota > Metazoa > Arthropoda > Insecta > Coleoptera > Elateridae > Sinopyrophorus > Sinopyrophorus schimmeli. Next base: position 2,484,566 of record JARFIZ010000325.1, read on the forward strand.
TAATGGCATGAGCTCATATCAATTTCGTCACCTTAATAAATAAATCAATTTACTTTAGTCATACCTAATTTAACAATGTTTTAGTTCTCTTCTCTGATGGCCGTCTCCAAAAAACTACAAGTAAACTTAAAGAACAACAACATATCGACTGTACATTTTGAAGAAGCCGAAGCACTAGCAATAAGTCAACAGAACGTCGATTCTTCGTCCAAAGTCGATAGGAACATAGTCGTCCAACTCGATGGCAATCCCATCGTCTGTGACTGCAACATCTTTGATTTTGTGCGCTACTTCGACAAAACCATCGATCCATTGGTTCCAACATTGGTGACCATCGAAGCTGACGACTTACTTTGCGCGCAACCACCGGAATTCACAGAACTCTTAGTATCACAATTGAGACCCAGCATGCTGACTTGTACCACTAATTCTTATGGGGAGGCGATTAAGTGTCCCAACAATTGCATCTGTGCTAATCGACCATGGGATAAGTCGTTTATAGTCGATTGTTCAAACAGGGGCTTGAAAGAAGCTCCCATTTTAGAACTACCAAGCGGGATTAAGTTCAATCAAACCGAAGTTCGTTTACAAGGAAACTTTTTGACTTCGGCACCTGCTGAACACATGGGCTACGATAATGTGACGAGACTTATACTTTCCAATAACAAGATTGACGAAGTTGCTTGGATTCCACCTCAAATAAACGTAAGTACATTTTGAATCAATTCAGAAAAAGTTTTATTAAGATGTTTAATCATTTTAGGCAATGTATTTGGACAACAACAACATTAGCATCTTAGATTGGGAAATATTGTCTACATTTAATTCGTCCAACATCAGTACTTTGTTGTTGGGAGATAATCCTTGGGTATGCGATTGCATGACGAAGAACTTCAGCGATTTTCTTGTATCACAAATCAACACCAAACAGGTAAATGGGTTGGATACATGATATTAATAAATACTGTTCAATTCAGGAAAGTTTGTGCTTACGTCATAATCGGTATGCGGCTGAAGTAAGCGTGGACGTCAGTCTGGGATTGAATCAACTAAAGCCATTTGATGTCAGCGTTGCGGATTGTGTCACGTTATGCGTAACTTAAAAATAATTGTATGACGTAAGCCCAATCTTTCTGAATTGAACAGTATGTCATTTCCATAGTTGAAATTTATAAAACTTTTTTTAAAACGTATTCTAACTTTAAATCTTTTAGATTGATCGAGACAACATATATTGCAAAAACTTGGGGATGCCTCTGCTTCTGGTCAACATCAACGAACTATGTCCGACTTACACAAGAATGATAATTACAATAAGCGTGACTCTTACCCTAATCATGTTCCTAATTGCTGCAATCACAGTGGTCTTCTATCGAAACGAGCACGAAATTAAAGTCTGGCTATTCGCTCACAATATGTTGCTCAGCTTTGTGACTGAAGAAGAAATCGACAAAGACAAACAATACGACGCCTTTATAAGTTATTCCCATAAAGAGGAAGATTTTGTATTAAATAAATTGATGCCGGTGTTGGAAGAAGGACCGCATCCGTACAAGCTGTGTGTTCACATCCGAGATTGGATTGCCGGCGAATTTATTCCAAAACAAATCGCCAGGTCCGTCGAGGACTCTCGAAGAACCTTAGTGGTGCTATCTCAAAGCTTCTTGCAAAGTGTCTGGGGGAAGATGGAGTTCCGTACGGCTCACACGAAAGCCATGGCCGAAGGAAGAGCTCGAGTTGTTCTTATCTTATATGGAGATATCGATCTAAACAATGATTTAGATGACGAACTGAAGGCTTACATTAAAACTAATACTTATGTGAAATGGGGGACCCATGGTTTTGGGATAAATTACGATACGCTCTGCCTCATTCTCAAATCAAATCATCCAAGCGTTCCCAGAAGAACAATAATATAATTCTAACATTAAACGATAAGTTGGATCTTATAAATGGAATGCCCACGACGCCAAATCTAGGAACGACGCCCCCAGCAATCGAAACTATGGAGCCCCCATTGTTATTAAAAAACGGCCCTTTGAGTTTCAAAAGTAATCAAACTTTAACTCCGCCAGCGGAATCGGGATTGAATCCTCTCTTAGTTTCTGTTAATAAATAATTCTAATTAGTAACGACTGATTAAGTGCTATTTGTGATATCGGGTTACTGACAATGTTGTTCTTTCACTTAAAACCGAAGACTGAATTATTTTTAGACCTAGTCTTAATTATCAATGTTTGTGTTAAAGTTTCGTTAAGTGTGCAGCAGGTGGAAGTGTTGAAGTTATTAATTTTGTTATGAGCATGAAATGATATTTATCTGGAACCATTCCAATATAGTTAAGTTAGTTTTAATTGAAGAACATTAATTTTGCGTTTTCCACATATCTGAAGCAATAATTTGTACAAATTTTCGTACTGCTTTATAAGCAATAATGTTTGAATCGAGAGGAAACCATTGATATTTTAAACGAGATATACAAAAGTATGGTATAAATTAAAAGCACAGCAAATAATTTATAGTACAATTATAAATAAATATGTGTAAATATTTAGAGCTGATTTTAAGATTTTATCAGAAATTGTGTTAATCTGTACAGATGATATTTTTTTAATTGTTTAGATCTTAATATTTATATTATATACAGATACAAAGTTTTAATACATTTTTTAATACTTATCATTTTTTGACTAACAACTTTTATTGAAACGTTGTTGTTTATTATTTTTTCCCTTTGGTATATGTTCATTTTAAACATGTTTTAATTCTAATTGCAAAAATATCCTTAAACTGATTAATTCTTTTAAATCGCATAAGGGCAACCCCGAGCCCTTGGCCCAAATTTGGTCATGATCCATAGCTTCAATGTTAGTAGGATTTTATTCTAATACTAAATAAAAAGTAACTGAATTCATTCAATAATACATTGTATTATATAATTTTGCCCAACTCTTGACTTGGAGATTAATTTAGTTCCAGAATTAAGAGATCTTAAATTATTATTAAATGAATCCTGTCCACAAAAATTTAAACTTAATTATATATAAAATTAACAACTGAAAATAATAAATTCTAATTGAGTTTTGTTTTAAGTCTTAAACGTTACAATTACAAATAATTTAGATATGAATATCTTCTTGTTCTCGTTCTCGCTGTCTAACAGCGACCGCAGTCTCAACCAAGAAGTGTAGGCATTTAAATTTTTCCTTGTCTTCTTCTTCTAAAGTGGAGGATAAAAGTGGATCGGAGGGATGTGCTGGCATAACTTGCACTTTCGGTTTCGAAACGGCCAAAGGATGCGGCAATTGGGGCAAATGTGCCAATTGTGGATGTGAAGAGCTCCAATAACTTTCCGAGGACTTCTCTTCTTGTAATCTGTTCAGAGGAATAAAATTAGTAGGGCGATATGAGTGTATAGAGCAATACTTTACCCGTGACCAAGAGACTGGTTCAAATTATTCTGTAAACCGTAACGAATAACCGTTTGCCAGGGTGTAAAAGTGTCTTCGTCGCTCTGACTCGAACTTTCGTATTCGTTGGTACTGTCTTCTTCAGAACGATACATGAAAGTCACATTTTCGTCACTATCTAATTCTAATTTTAAACGTTTTGGCCCCAAGGAGCCGCCGTCCCAACTGCTGTGAGCTTGATTTGTTATAGCATTTGCATTACTTAATTTCTTTCCTCGTCGAGAAATGGTGTAATGTAAGGGATCGTGACCTTCTCTTCTAATCATTTCTGGTAAGATCCTACGACGGGCGTTAATAAACCAATTGCAAACTTGCAAAACCGTCAGGTTTGCTTCTTGGGATAGTGTCAACTTCTCTGCGTCACTTGGATAGGCATTATATCTATGTTCGTACAACCATCTCTTCAATATTTTAACAGAGTTCTTAGGCAAGTTACCTCGACGTTTTCTGACCGTTGCAATGTTATGAGTTGGAAGATTTGCCATATGAATGGTCTGGGGATGACGATATTCTTGCTCAGATCCAGAGTCATTCTCCTCGGTACTGCTACTTGATTGAAACCTATCACGATCTAATAGGAAATGTATGTAGTTGATAGATTAAAGATTTAAGAACTTAGTTATTTTATTAACGCACCTAAATCCATTTTTAATTACTCTAGAACTATGTTTTTATGTTATAAATTGTTCAGCGTTTGATTTCTAAATTACATATAATGTTCTTTTGTTTTTAAAATTCCCTCTGTTGCTATGGTTGTTTGTTGTGTCATGGCTACACTGATTTTGAATTATCTTCAAGTGTGACAGGTATTGTCAAGTAATTAGCATTATATTTAGTTTTATTACAAATAAATTACATATAATTGTTAAAATAGTGATATGTGAATAATACAGTGAGAGAATTGGAAGAATTGTACATCACATTCGATTTGTTTTACTTCTGGTGAGTAATTTTTGATTTATTGAAGTTGATTTTTTTACCATATAACAAATTGCATTATTTCTGTGTTTAATTACGTCCAAGAGTTGTGTTTAATACTTAGATGTGCTTTCTAGTTTGTATTTGTCCGAATTTAGTAAAAGTTGTGTAAAAAATGTTAAGGTTAATTTTCAAAATTTATTACGCTAACACTATACATTTTTGACGGATTACAAATTGGTGGAACGATTCATTCTTTTTTTTTATGATGAACAAAATTCATTACGATGGCATTACTCAGTAAATGTAAAATAAGTGTTTTGAGACAAAACAACTAACGGGAACAATTATTTTTGTTTTTTACTCGGTGGTTCGTCTTGGCTTTTTTCTATTCCATGTTTAATAAATCTGGCTGCTACCGCTCGATCAATTTTTGGTCTTGCCGTATTTCTAAGATGAGCCTGAAATAAGAGTTTATTGAATTAAATTGCTTGACGAATATCAATAAACAATTACAATTTGAATTAATTATTGCTATGTTTCTTATAACTTATAAGCAAAAGTCACACATTGTTTTAGGTAATTTATTACGTTACACACCTCTTTAGCCTTAACCATGTGTTGTTTGATACGATTCAGTTGATTTTTGACTTCGTTCTTATATGGATCGATGCCTCTCGTTTTTAAGTATATCCAAAATAATGTGTTCAAAGCATAAGTCATAAAAAGATCATAATTGACTTTTTCTTGCAAAGACAGCTTTTTGTAGGTTTCAGGATCTAATTTTGACTGTAACGTTTCTTCTATTTTATTGATACTTCTGCTGAAGTTGGTTAATTTTTCTTGAATGGCTTTATCGTCTTTTAAATCACCAAAATCCATTTTTTACGATTATTTATGCTCAAAACAATGTAAAATAAAAAGAATAGGTTATGAGAACGTAGAGCACATTGTCAAACAATAGAAAACAAAATATAGATGACCCGGCTTGCTCTGTGTCATACATGAACGTGTGTTTCGAAAGTTGCTGGGGTAGCTAGGGGTCTCAGGCGCTACAAAAGTATTAAAATTTCTAATAGATGGTATTAAAAAAAATTATATTAATATTATAGGTATTTGTATGTATTTTATGTGTTATATAAATAGGTAATGGCTTTAAAAGCACCATGTCGCAACTTTGACCCATTGGTGTAGCTAGGGACTCTTCTTAAAGGGTGCAAATTAAATTTAATAAAATATTTTATATTTGAAAAAAGTTATAATGCTTATTATTATTGTTTTTGTTTAAAAGCACAAAATGATAGTTTCGGAAAAACTGATCCCGAACTGTATTTAAAACATTTGTGATTTTAAATAATGTTTAGATAAATAACGGATTAGATTTAAAATAAGTAATCAACATCAATTTGGTAAATTCACATAGGCAATAAAGAGATGTCGTATCAATTTTTTTTAATAAAAAAAAATTAAATTAATTTATTGAACAAAAAACTACTATAACATTCGAAACTAGATGTGTGCCTTAAAATATTTTTGCTCTCATCTACTATTGAATACTGTGCATTTTTAAAATTTTCTTTGTTGAGATGGTATTTATGGCACGATCTAGTCACTTTTTACATATCTAAATAAAACAATTAATAAGTGTTTGATTAAAATCGTTATAAAACCGTATTTTGTATATTATCACATTTTCAACACTTTGGTCACAGAATAGCTCAACCAGTTCCATAGCATATGTGACACATTTTAGGAACTTTTAATTACATAGTAGAATCCTGAAACATAAAACAATTAATAAAGAGCAATTAATGCTCGCATAAAAAAAATACACTACTCAACAAACTTAGGGAACAAAAAACTTCAGCGAAATTTTTATTGATTTTTGAAAGGCTGTAACTAGGAAAAATGATCATATCAAGATATTTAAAAAAAAGCGCTTTAAAGTTTGAAGATTCAAGTTATGAAATGTTGGAACGAATTTTTTGGAAACACTGGTCTAGTTCAAAGCAAAAACTTTTCTTAAGTTCTATTTACCTTGTAATAAATTTTTGTAAACGTTTTACTACCGTTCCTTCTATTTGATAATAGTGGATGTGTCTTTTTTCTTTTATGACGTATTACTCGAAATATTACCACCAAAGAAATCAACAAGAGTGGAACGGAAATACCGATAGAAATTGCTGAAATTACAAAGAATATTAACAACACTCCAAATTCATCTTTTTGCATAGCAAATTCGCCCATTTGCAAATCAGTTTCAGTTCTTTGCAAAATTATTTGCCTATTATCGTTCTTTTTTAAATTAAAGATTTCCCCATAGATACATTTTTTCTCTTCAAGCGTTAGACAATAACATCAAGTGAAATGTAAATTAATTAATTATTAAATTAGTGAAAAATCCATTGAAAATCATTTCGGAAGTTTGCATATTGCGAAATTTTTTCAGGGCTGAGCCGAAAATGAAAAAAAAACGTTTATTTTTGTCTGAACGAAAAGCAGTACTGAAAGGAAAAATATTTTTTTGGTTATTTTGTTGTGCCATCGTTTCATCGTCCATACGATACGTGTGGAAATATACGTGGAAAATTAATGCTTACTCATAATATTCTGCAAGTTCATACTAGAATTCAGTTTTTCTTTCATTTGGGGTTTACTTACTCGGTCTAGTTGCACGATCGCAGCATATAGCTATTTCAGAATATTTAGTATCGTTTTTTGTGTTGAAATAATTTATTTTTGAGTTTATTCTTAACTAATGTTTTGCTGGTGTAGTGCTCGTTAATATGAATCTACAAATATCTAACGTAAGTAATTTGAAAAATAACTTTTAAATAATTTTTAAGGAAACACAGAGCTCATGTGAAATTTAAGATCGGCGAAAGGTAAAGTCAAAAGTTTGGCTTGAAAAAATTTCCGCTATTTTTATGTGAACACTATTGATGAAATTGATTTGCAGAAGGGTGCAAATATTGTGTAATGCGAATAATTAAAAAAAAAACAGTAAAATTTGTACCTGCTGTATTGCTCTTTTCTTCAGATTTTGGTAATAAGGGGCAGACATCGGCAATCGGATAACTAATCACGATTTTGCACGGCACATCCTAAAAATAATCAAAAACACTCAGTTTACGTTTTCTCTGAATATGCTTATTCCTGTGCAAAGTAATTAATAAGTAAAATTTAGTATTTAGAACACTATTTTTAAAAGGACGTGTGTCAATTGTGCACCACGGTCAAAAATTTTTCAGGTGGACAAAATGTATGGGTCAATTGCACATAAGCACGTTTTTGTGTATAGGACTAATTGCGGGCAAAGTAAAATAGTTATCATTACAATAAATACCACCTTAACCTCTTGACATACAAAGACGTCTAGGAGACGTCGATCGTTTAGGGTGTCTTTGTAGATTTTGACGTCTCTAAGACGTCAAGAACTGTATTCAATTTTATGTTCCGAAAAAGGTGCGTTTTCAACAATAATTTTGTTAAAAGGGACAAAATTGGCGATTTGGGAATTTTGTTATTAATATAATTCTGTAATATTTAATTGCGAATTGTCAGAGAGTAAATTAATTCTTGTAAAGTGTGCTTAAAGCCGAGTGTGCGCATTCGAGCTCAAAGTGGCACATTTCCGATCTCGGGAAAATGAAGCGCGCCGCTCCGCGTCGCGCTTCATTTGCTTCCCTCGCTCGAAAATGTGCCACTTTTCGCTCGAACGCGCACATCTTCATATTTATTCAATTTGTTTAAATTACTTTTTGGATTTAAAAAGGAAATAGCAATGTATTCAAATAAAACGACATAGGCGCAGTAACATATAGTTTGATAACCACTGGTCTAGCTATACACAAGCGCAACACAGCGCGTTGTTATATTTAATTTAGTCGCGCCAAAGAAGTAGTACTTCTAATGTGCGTACTAAGTACATGCACCGGTTTTTTTTTACATACAATGAAATTCAGTTTTAAACATTTAGCAAAATTATTAAAGTAAACTCGAAGAATAAATTATTTTAAGTTTTTCGACAACTCAAATTAAATAAAGTAATAACTTGCAAAATTTTTAAAATATATTTTAGAACTTTAGAAATTTTTAATTATCAATTTTTTTGTATAACACAAATTGAATAAAACAAAACTTTATGCGGTAAATTTAAAAGGAAATTTTGATGAAAAAATTATTATGTATTTTCAGAAAACTCGAAATAGAGTAAATACAAAATTTGTGGTTTTTCAAAAAACTTTGAAGATCATTAATTTACGCAAATAAAATTAATATTGGAGAAAACTCAATAAATAAATTATCCTAATTGTTCAGAAATATTAAATTTATAAAATTAAATACAGTCAAACCTCGATAGGTCGAAGTTGAAGAGAAACTAAAAATAATTCGCGTTATCAAAAATTCGAGCTATGGATATAAACATATTTTTTAGTTTATGTTTTTAAAATTTACTTATTTTTTTTTTCTTAATAATTTCCTAGTGATTTCTTGCTAAAACTTGTGTCTTGAACAAGTTGTAATTAGGCTTTATTTATGGAATAATTCAATTTTTAAATATAAAAAAATATTTATATGTTATATATTGTATGCATCAAAATTTTAGAATGACTTAGGTGGGGAATGTTAAAAAAAGATTGGGAAACACTGCTCTACATAGTTCAAAATATTATAAAACTATTAATTATTTATTTTATGTTATTTGTGTATGCTCATAACAGTTAAGTTGAGCCAAATTAATAGTTTTTTTCGGACTCATCAAATTCGTTTTTTTTTTGTATGTCAAGCGATTTATTCGATGAAAGAAAAGATTCGCAAAGAGGGCTGAGTTAGAGCATTTTGAAAATTAAACATTTTAGCAAAATTTAAATTTTGAACGCTTCGAACGCGTTTTTCTCCCAGACTTAACATTGGGCACTGTTGATTTTTTTGGCTGATATTGCTCTCCGATCAATGGGCTTTCAGAACCTAAAAAGTTTTTAAAGATCCGTTCACAAATAATCGAGCTACGATTTTTCAGTGGAAATTTTGAAAAAATTAATTACAAGTCGAACTTTTTTCGAACCCGTTTTTTTCGAGAATTTCACGCTTATGATTTTTTGGGCCTATCCGAAGCCAAAAAGTCTGATAAATCCCATTCTATCTAATTTTTAAAGATTCGTCCGCAAATTACAGCGCTACAATTTTTTTAACGTAACCTTTTGTGCTACAAAAACGAATGTAAAACTTATTCGAAAAATTAACATTGCGCCCTATGCCGATTTTGCACGTATCTTATGGAAAAAAAGTATCAGCATTCCGAATCCGGATCGTTTTTAATGATCGGATCGAAAATCAGGGCGCTACGATCGTTTTTGTGAGTCAAAGTGTATTGTTTTCGATTTATATAGTTTTCTCGAAAATCAACCACCGCGCACAATAGTCCTATTGCCTTTTGGAACAAGGCACCATTAACTGGCCGCGGCGCGCAATTGACCAACGCCCTTTTAAACAATCTTATTTGTAAAATTTTACCATAATGATTTGTGGCTCTTCGTCGCTCGATTTACATTTCAAATGGATTTCCGATTTGTAATCTAAAATATATGAATTTGAAACTTTTATTTATCCATGCTTTCATGCATTCACCTCCACACGAAGAAATAAAATCCGTGTAAATTACGTTCACATACAATCCAGAATAATTAAAATAAACAATAGGGCAGTCTTGAATCTTTGTTACAACCTTGGCTCCATTTTTACAAATGTAGGACTCACAAATGTCGGAAGGCTTACTTAAACTAAAAACATAATCGTTTCCATCTGAAGATGTAATCTAAAAATTGCAATATAAAATAGTAGAAACCAATCAAAAATTTTGTTTTACATACTTTGATAGTTTCCAAGTCTTTAAGTCTGAGTTCTTTGTTCGTTCTGTTATCTTTAATACTGCATTGGTTTACATAGTCCTTTTTGAATTCGTTTGTGGAATAATTTAATTGTGTTTGATGATTGTTAACTTCAATGACGGGCTTTTCTGTTGATTTTATATTTTCCGGAATTTCCTAGAAGATTTCGCGAATTAATTGTAATTTTTACATAAGTAATTTGTCTTTACCTCTACGCATGTAAGATTGGTGTTTAAATTTACATTGTAGATACAATCATTGATTCCAGTAGCTTCGACGTGCCCATCAACGTCTTGTAATTTATTGCAAAGTAGATGAATACGTAATTTATTTGCCGTCAAATTGCTATTGCACGAACTGTTAATTGGATATTCTAAATAAGGCCCCAACGTGTCTTCAGAAATGATTAAGTTTGATGGTATCTCCGGAGAACACTGAAGACCTAAAATTAGAGCTCGAAGTAATGAAATTTTTAATTGAATTAATAATATTAATATAAATAACATTTAAATAATGCAACGTTTAAAATAAGTACATTGGAACCTGGATAACTCGAACCTCGTTTAGTTGTAATTCTTACGAAGACGAAGAAAGTAGCTATTCCCTTCCGTAGAAGTCCTATTCCGAATTATTTAAGACTTTGTAACTCGAACAAAATATTATTTTCCTATGAGGTACAATTAATACGTACAATGGTGTGAATAAGTAAATAGAAATTACAAATCCAGTTAGAAAAACGCTAATATGATTTCAAAATATTTAAAAAAATTCTTACTATACCTATATTGATAAGTTAACAACAATAAACATATTACACTGATAATTTAAACACATTACTTTTCTAAATTTATACAACTCGAAAAATTAACTTACAATTAGAAATTGTGCCCTCGTAAGTCTAAATTGTAGTCATAAAATCCTTTGTATCCCGAAAATTCGTTAACACATTTTTAGCATTTCCCTTTAGATTCGCGTCATCCAGGTTCCACTGTAGTTAGTATTTATAAAAATCACCAAGCTAAAACTTACCATCGACCGAACAAACTTTATAATAATTTCTGCATATTTCGAAATGATATGACCGTTCTGCCATTTTCAATACAAGTTTAGTATTCACCTCGTCAAGCTTTAATCTATAAAAAAAGCGAATTATTTCCTTCGACTCCAATCTATTTAAGAGTAATATTTTACCCCCGACTCCAATTATGAGTATAAAATAATTAGTTCCATAGTTTTTTTTGAGTAAATCTAAAAAGTCTACAAAGGATGAACGAAAAGTGTGAATATTTTAAATGAACTTCGGAATGTTACAGAAAAAAATGATTTGCACCATTTTCATTTTTAGTAAGAAGAAAATTTTAACAGTTTATTATATTTTTGTTATTCTAAGCATAAAGTTTTAGGATAAAGCTTCGAAACAATCGATTAAAAAGCATTCTATAATTACTTTTACGTAACGTACGTTTTTTTAGTTCTTGGATCTGTGTAATTGCATGCCGCACTAATTTCTCGAGTTTGGATCGATCTGATCGTTTTGGGGCATGCATGCGGGGTGCGCCACAAAAATTCGTGGTGACATTTCTCTTTTTTAACTAAAATTGGACGTTCTTCCTGCGGCGAACATATAAATCTTATTAAGGTTGTTTGATAAAGCGATTCTGCTTCTAAACAAAACGATCCTTGTTGGTATAGTAATACTAAATTACCATTTTCGATTTTTGGTTTACTGCCCGAGTTTGCTCTCCCCAAAGATACGTATCTGAAAAAATTCAAGAGTTAAATAAACATTAGGGTGGTCGTTAAAAATCAAATTTTTTCTGACACCCCAAAAAAACCTTCCTTTTAATGAAAAAATACGGGGGAATTTTTTGAAAAATTTTTTAACAAAAATAACACGTGCCTCAAGACAATATAAGTACATTTTTTGATAAAATCGTAGTTGTTTGTAAGTATCTCTTAAAGTATACAAATTTGAGAAAAAGTTATAGGAATAATTTTGTAGGAAATTCAAATTCTCTATAAAAAAGGTCTTTTTCATTTTCTTCATGAAATTTATATTTATGGAGATATTCTCAATAATAAATTCTTTAAATCCATATAGTCAACATTTTAAGACCCCCAAACGTCATTTTTTCTGAAATGTAAAATTTTTTGTAACAACTACAATTTATTACAGTTTTACGAAATTATATATATTTAAGAAAGAATGGCGTTTGAGGGTCTTAAAATGTTGACTATATGAAGTTAATGAATTTATTATTGAGAATATCTCCATAAATATGAATTTCATGAAGAAAATGGAAAAGACCTTTTTTGTAGAGAATTAAATTTCCAACAAAGTACTCTTATAACTTTTTTCTCAAATCGGTCTACTTTAAGAGATACTTACAAAAATACAATTTTGTCAAAAAAAGAACTTTGATTGTCTTGAGGCACGTGTTATTTTGGTTAAAAAAATTTAAAAAAATTCCCCCGTATTTTTCATTAAAAGAAGGTTTTTTCGGGCGTCTGAAGGAATTTAATTTTTAACGACCACCCTAATAAACATGTTGTTATACAACTACGATATTCATTCGATTTGTCTACATTATTCTTAGGCTTCTTTGAATTAAAAAAAATAATTTTTATTTTTATAATAAAGGGATAAATCTGATGTACTGTACAGTAAATTTTTTGAAGTTATACTTCTTTTGGCGCTTGCGAGTAAAATTTTGTAAGCAACGGATGTAGCGCGCGCACGGCCAACTACAATTCGACAGTCGAGTCTAAGAAGAATCCAAAAACCATAAAAGCCGGGGGGGGGCTAAAAATTTCTAAAAACATTACTAATAGTAGGATACATTACAAAATAAAAAATCGGCTCATTATATGCGGGGGCGCTTTTCCCATGTAAATCCGGCAATGGGTGCTCAAGTGATTTTTAAATAGTTTACCCTTAGACATATCTCACTATCGCCCTTTCAATTTGAGTATTTTTTAATGTAAAAAAAACTTTAAGAACGATCGAATGTGTATATTAAATTAATTGTTAATTCAAATTTGCTCCAATACTTATTGGAAGAATTTTGATCGGTCTCTCTCCCTTGCACTTGTGGGACTGTCGTATCTTCTCGCTCTCTCCCACTCATTGCAGTTTTAAAAATGGGGAATTGAACGAATGCCGATTATTTATTTTTAAATAAAATTCACAGAAAAGTGCTTCCCTCGCTCGGAAATGTGCCACTTTTTGCTCGAATGGGCACATCTTCGCATTTATTGAATTTGTTCACGTTAATTTCGCTCATTTTTGAAGTTACACTTCTTTTGGCGCGTTAAGAGTAAAATATTAGCAGGCAACGGAAGGTGCGCTTGCTCATCTAACGAAAACACGGCAGTTATAGTTAGTCGTCTAAGAAAGTAACTTAATTCTTGTGAATCGTGCTTAAAACGGAGTGTGCGCATTTGAGCTCAAAGTGGCACATTCCGATCTCGGGAAAATGAAGCGCGCCGCTCCGCGTCGCGCTTCATTTGCCTCCCTCGCTCGGAAATGTGCCACTTTTCGCTCGAATGCACACATCCTCGTATTTATTGAATTTTATAAATTAATCTTTTTTTCCAATCATCAAATTTAATTTAGTTCAGTAAATATCGATTATATGGGCAAGAAACGTATTTTTACCATATCAATGAGTGGGAGCGAGCGAAAAGATACAACAAACTCATAAGTACGAGTGAGAGGGAACGATATAAAATTATTTACTAATTTTTCAGCGCCAAAATTATTGCAAATCGTACTTAAAGCCGAGTGTGCACATTCGAGCTCAAAGTGGCACATTCCGATCTCGGGAAAATGAAGCGCGCCGCTCCGCGTCGCGCTTCATTTGCCTCCCTCGCTCGGAAATGTGCCACTTTTCGCTCGAATGCGCACATCCTTGTATTCATTAAAAATTAATCTTTCTTTCCAATCAACAAATTTAAATTAATTCTGTAAATATCGATATTATATGATCAAAAAACATATTTTTACCATAGCAATGAGTGGGAGAGAGCGAAAAGATAGAACAAACCCATAAATACGAGTGAGAGGGAATGATAAAAATTATTTAATTTTTCGTCACCAAAAATGATTGTGAATCACGCTTAAAACCGTGTGTGCACATTCGAGCTCAAAGTGGCACATTCCGATCTCGGGAAAATGAAGCGCGCCGCTCCGCGTCGCGCTTCATTTGCCTCCCTCGCTCGGAAATGTGCCACTTTTCGCTCGAATGCGCACATCTTCGTATTTATTGGATCTGTTTTGGATTTAAAAAGAGAAGAGTAACTTAGTTAAATAAAGCGAAATATGTGCACATTAGAGCGAAAATTGCATATTTTCTAAAAAACGTTCAAGAACGATGATTATTCCAATTCGAAAAATAAAAATAAAATGATATCTCAAAAGCCAGGTAGAAAATACGATAAAGCTGTACTAATACTTTTACGTAACACTAATTTAAAATAAAATACGAACAATTAATTAATTTTGGGCTTTAGTATTAATTTTTTTCAAAAGTCGTTATGTAGTCCAATATTTGTGCCTGTTTGAATACAAAAATTCTGAGATACCATTATTTTTACCTAAAGAAAACCGAATAAATCAATGACTAATTAAATCAGAAAATTCTTAAGAAAAATTTAAGTAAAGCTCGTTTCCTTCGATTTAATAAAGAAATATCTAATTGTGCCACATTGCATCTTAGGTTTCATGTTCTATTAAAAACACGTTAATTGAAAATCGGAGCCCCTTTTAAAAAAATTGAAAAATAAGTGATTATTAAAAACTCTGTATTTTATTCAATATCAATAAATGTAACTATATCTGTTTTGCATTATAAAATAACTTACTTTCGTTTAATGTGTGGTTCCGTCTTATCGTTCATGCAAACTCCCGTGTAAGGCGAACAATAATTGTTTTCTCCACTGATAACAGAACGACAGACGTTTATAAAATACGTGGCCTTTTCGTCGTGTATTTCATAATTCGAGGTATTGGAAGTTAATTTTGATAAATCGTATAGAATATTATCAACAGAAAATTTACATTCTGCAAAAGTAGCTGGTGGACATGCCAATGGCGTATGAACGTCTATTCTAAATGTACAGCCATCTTTTATCTAAAAAACGATGCCTTTAAAATCGAAATACAGTCGAACCTCGATAAGCCGAATTTTTGATAACTTGAATTATTTTTAGTTTCCCTTCAAATTCGACTTATCGAGGTTTGACTGTATTTCAAATAAAATTTTAAATACCATTTGAACTTGTACTTTCCCTTCAATAGGCGCCTCGTAATTACAACGAAGAAAGATTTGCGTGGAACTTTGTTCGTTATTTCTACAATTCTCGCCCATTAATTTGAAATTAATCAAACCATTCTGTCGATTTACTAGTTTTTGACTTAGTCCTGCAATTAATTGATTTTATTAGAAGAAATAAGTTTTTTTTTGAAACCTAATCAAAAAATACCTACGACATACTCTTGACCATTCTGAACGTAACAAATGGTACTACCGTGTTTGTTATTACAAGGTTTCTTCAATTCGCCGCATAAACTGTATCTTAAATACGAATTCGTAGATAAAGGATAGGTTCTGTCGCGCTCCAAGTTTAATTCTTGCAGGTTAATATTGCCTGTGAGATCCGAAAAGACGCAGTTATCTTCAATTGGTACCTAAAAAAAGAAATAAATAAATGAACTGTGTTGCGAAGAAGTGTCGAGACTTTTAAGCTGAAATAAATACAGTCAAACCTCGATAAGTCGAAGTTGAAGGGAAACTAAAAATAATTCGAATTATCGACATAAAAGTATTAACGTTGAAATAGGCAAGTCCTAGGGAAACAGGTTCGAGTTATCCAAAATTCGACTTATCGAGGTTCGACTGTATTAGTGAAATTTTTAATTATCAATGTTATAAATGAGCACTTTTAATCGTTCTTAAAGATGAATAGTGTGAATCGTGCTTAAAGTCGATTGCGCACTTCTTCGTTTTTTTTTGTTGGATTTATATGTATACTTGATTTTTCTCTCTTTCTAATTAATTTTAGTACTTAAAGTTTCGTTTTATATTTGGAAAACGTTCTAACACTTTTATTATTGAATAAAATTTATTTCTGTGTAACGATTTCTATTTCATCACCTTTCTTCTCGTTTGTGGAAGTTTTTAAATTTTTGTATGCTGATATAGAACAATGAATTATTATTATAAAGCGAAAAAAATAATATTCAATAAAAAAAATGTTAGTAGTGGAGTGCCGTAAGGTTTATACCTCGGAATCCAGGGCCTTTGAATGGATCTTTATAAAACCTTTTGGAATATATTTTTAACATCAAAAACAAAAATGTTAAAGGATTGATTTTGGGCGCTTTCAATTTTTTAATGGTGAAAATACAACCGGCACACCAAAAAAAAAAGTGGTCAGTACTTTTGACCAGACCCCCCTAGGGTTATGTATTTCGGATGCGCTGAATCTGAATTTGAGGTCGGTTTAACTCGTACACCTCCAAAATTTTGAATAAATTGCAAAAAACCACCGAAAATTACAGTTATGAAAATGAAAAAAAATTGATTAAACTAGATCAAATCTTCCTTATATATATATTTTAATGAGATGAATTCAAATTCAAAATCTGTTAATCTCGATCATTCATACGTTTCAGTTTTTTTACGATTACTTCGGAACTATTCGGAATTTTAAAATTTTCTTAACGAAATCTGAATCAGCACCTAAAACTGCAAAACATTGCCCATTTAATCAAACTTCTATCTCCACTAATAGGAAAGATACGCATGTTAGCCTACTCAATTTGGAACACCCTGTATATATAAATATCACCTAGCTCGGTCGTTTAACCCACGCAAAGTAGACCTACCGGAAACTGAATCTTTCGCTTGGCTGGAAGCCCGTAAGCTAATACTGCGATCGCACTAAGGCACCCTTGCGCAGTGGTCGGGCGAATGCCGGCGCTCCGGCGACCGTCTCGAATTTGGGATTTTGTGCGAACTTTCATTCTAAACCGATTCCGACACTCATAAGTCTCTCTCTTTTGCACTCGTGACCAATTAAAACACTAATTAAACACAGTTAAAACACTGATTTGTGCCCTTTTGCGTGGCAGCGAGTGACGAATGCAAGTTTATTTATGAGCAACGCACAGGTCAGTGGCCTTAAACATAACGTAACTAATGGAAACTTTTGGCGATGCCGCTACCTGTTTGCCATATCTAAAAATCAATACTTTGGCGGCTTCGTGAAAAATCAATACATAAACTCCGCCCCTTTACTGCGCAAATGTGCCTTAACTTGTACGAAGCGTCAATACGAAGTGCTTCGTGAACGGCTTCGTGAAAAATCAATACATAAACTCCGCCCCTTTACTTAACCCAAATTTTCTATAACTTATACATAAGCAGCTTGAATACAACGTGCTTTGAATGTAACATATGTGCTTCAAAGAATAATTAGGACCTTTCAATTATATCAGTCGGTAAAACATTTTTTTTAAACGACTTTAATACATTACTTAATAATTTAAAATGCAAATATTTGTTTAATTGTATTATTTATTTAAACTCTTATAAATCAATTTGGACTAGTGCGTGTACCGTAGATGGCTCACACGAGTTGATTTAAATTAGTTACATTATTTGTTTTTGGTGTGTACAAACTTATAAATAATTATAAAACATCGGTACGGCCGTTTTTAGAAAGTTTCTTAATCGTATTTAACATATACCAAAATTAAAATAAACGGATAATGTTGCAAACTGCATACATCGTTTCCCCCCGCATCCCAGTTGTAAATCGCAGGTTGAAGTGTTAAGAACGTTCTAGAAAATTTTGATTTTGACTAATTGGTGTTTGTGTGGAACAGAATAGTGTTTACCAAAGGGTTTTGGAACTCTCCGAAGTACACCCTGTATATAAATCTGAATTGTAAGCTTATTTTTAAATATTCTATGTTTTGTCGTTTTTGTTAAGTCACAAATAATACTTTAAAAATCCTTACGCCACCTTTCTCAAAAATCTCGGCTTTTTTGGTCGTAATGGCTTTCCAAAATGTTAGTTGCGAGGCCCAAAATTAATTTTCCTTTGTTCAACGTAGCGCTTTCGGCCATTTGCAAGTTAACGTTATCGCGCTTTCCGGCATCGTGCATTTGAGTTTTTAAATAGGTGCACGTGTTTATCGGTTTATAATAATAATGTCTTATAAATAATTATAAAGCTTCGTAACGATCGTTTTTGGCAATTTTTGAAAATCTTAATATTTTCTGCTTTAATTCGAAACACCCTTTATAATGAAATTTGCGTTTGCACGTAATTAATTTGGAATTGATGCTTACTTTGTAAAATTAAAGCAAATTATTGGGGTTTTGTTTAGAAATCATAAAAAAAATTATATACAAGGTTTTTGGCATTTTGGTGCACCGCTGTGAAATTTATTGCAGTCGTTGTTCAAACGTTTTTTTCGCGATTTTAAAAGTTAAATTTACTTGACGATATACTATACACAGAAAAGTATTAAACTCGACATTTTTTGATAACTCGAATTATTATTAATTTCCCTTCGATTTCGACTTATCGAGGTTCGACTGTAATTATAAATTAACATTAAAGTTACTATACAAATAGCATTTATTGTGTATAAAATTGAGATCTTTACTGTAAACAATTTTTTTATATCGTCATTCTTCATTAAATTGTTGTTATAAATTGTTATAATCGAAGTCGCCCAATTTTTATTCTTTAACTTTTTAATTTCATCTTTTAGCAATGCAATCAAAAAGGTTTTACTAAAATTCATTCAAAGGCCCTGGATTCCGAGCTTTTGGCATTTTTACGTCTTACGGCACTCCACTATAGTTAAACATAATTTAGTTAATTTACTTGTTTCGGACAAGCACGTGGCGTAGCCCAACGTATTTTGTATTCACATCCTTGTATTCGTTCTAAAATCGGGCCACTTTCATTGTCACTACAAATGAATTCGATATCTGTGCTATAGGTCAATGTTTCATTTTCCAAACAAGTGCTCCCATCTACAATATGGATAGATTAAGTATTAAATATTATTAATAACAATTGTTTATTACCTTTGAAACTAATTTTAACAGTATCTTCAGTGGTAACATGAGAATTAGCCGGTATACTTCCTAAGTTAATAAAATCTCCAATTCTATTCTTGAGGCAAACTTGTGATGACTGATCTAGAAATTATTAAAAAAATTAAACAAGAACAACTGGCGTAAGAAAAACATAATATTTAATTCATTCTCTTCGGTTATTTACAATGTATGTATAAGATTTTTGGTACTGATTCTGGGTATGAAGAAGGTTAAGGCCCTTTATATGTACAATCTAATTAGAAATGCATGAATTATAATATTTATAATGCTTTTTTTGAGAAAAACCATCATATTTTATTGGTAGTTGTCAAAATTATATGTTGAATCTAAACAATTACAAATACCCCTGCAAAGCTGGGGCAGGGGAACTAGTTTTTAATAAATCACTTACCAGAACATCGATTTTTAAATGATGAGATGTACAACAATCCGCAGAGGTTCATTTTTATATTGCCTTCAGTCACATTTTTCACAGTCCACCCTTGATTAGGTTTATTCAAATTATTTAAATCGTATACAATATATTTCTTAAGACCATCTCTAATCTGAAAACAAAATAAAATAGATATTCTAAGTTCTTAAATTACAAATTTAAGATTGTATAAAATATAACTTTCTCAATGTTTGTTTAATTGAAGCTTTGGTAATCGCACAAAAAAAAATTAACATTTGATAGTGTTTAATACTATTTAATAGATAGTATAATATTACCTGACAATCCATAGGTAATTTAACACAAGCTAAAGATGATTCTGCTTGAAATTTGAAAGTATTACCTGGTCTAATCGGCTTCTTATATTTCACTTTGCTCAAACCTTCGACTTCCCAATTGCATTTAATATCCAATTCAAATGATCTCTTTTCTAAAAGAAAGATAACTTATTATCCTTATTTTGATTAATACAATCAGATATACATACTTCTTCCTGTGCCATGATGACCACTGATTTTAAATTTATTTGAATTTTCATCGTAAGAAACTTTTTGACTTATCACATCGGATATTGGTATTTTGTCATTAGTTATAACATCACAAACAGATACATCATTATTATTACTGCATTCCTTTGCAGCTTTACATAAACTAAATATAAATGTTTTCTGGAGAGATGATTCATAAACTGTAACACTATTCCATCTTTGCAAAGCTCTAAAATCGAGCAGCTCTCCATTTCTTTGAATTGTACACTTAGGAACACATTTGTGACTCCTCATTCTTATACGATACTCACATTCATCTTTGTACAATAGCTTTGGCATAATCTAAAATTGTTAATAAAATTATTTCTTCGGAAATTGAAAGCATTTCAGTAATTTTACTGGAATATTCTGATAACAGTCAAACTGTAGAATAACTGTATAATTTTCGGACGAGGAACAGGGCTGACCACTGGTTGATTTAAGAACAAATTGTCCTTCCTCATCTGTTCGAATAATACATTTTTTTTTAAGATAAAAATTAGCAAACACCCAAAGATACTACCTTCAATGTATGCAAAATTAAGTCCTGCATTTAATACTGATTGTTGAGGATTTTTATCATTTTTTATGCATACTACAGCATTTTTATCACAACCAAAGGTCAAGTCTATGGGTTTCCCACAAGGTGAAAATATGATGTTCGCATTTTCTCCGGGAATTTGCCATATTTTACTAAAAACAATTTTTGTTGAAGATGTTCCAAAGAAATGTATCGAATTACCTTGATACTTGTATTATTTGATCCTCTTGTGAAAAAATTTCATTTTTGTATTCACAAACCGGATGGAATTTTTCATAAATTTCTTCACAATGAAGTTCTCGAAGAAGGTTTAGAATTAGTAATGTGCATAAAAAATTTAATTTGTTTATCATTGTGCATTAATTTGCAATATTCATACTAAAACTACCGGTTTCGTAACCTCACAAATCTTGCACTTTTGCAACTTCGGTCGATCCTTTGAAGAGAGTGCTGTTGAGATTGAGGGAAAGGGTAGATCAAAATGTTGAAAGATGTCTCTAGAGTCAATTAAGATTCCAATTACTTATAATCTATACATCTATACATATAAATAAAATTGAAGTGTCCGTCTGTAATTTCAAAATAAAATAATTTTTTTAAGCTCATATGGTTATTTGAATGTTACTAAAGCCCAAACACGTGTTTTTAAAATTTTTGTCTGTCTGTCTGTCTGTCTGTTTGTCCGTCCGTATATCTCGGAAACGGCTGAACCGATTTTGATGGGACTTAAATTAACAGGTAGAGGACATTTCAAAGAATAGCATGCTTTTTATTCCGGAAATATTTACTATTAAAATTAAAATTAAATGTTAAGTTTTGGATTTTAAATTCATTGTATTGTAATTATGGTTTATTGCGGCTAATGCTTTCTCTCTTAAGGTGGTTCTCATGACCAGATGTTGGTTGTAAATCTCATGACACTTTTATAATCCGTAACGAATCCTACGTTGTAAATATTGGCTTCACCCAAAACCCCTAATTTCGACATTACAAGATGTTATAATTTATGTTAGTGCTTTTAGTTTTAGTTAGTGCTTTATTTTTTCGATGAATTATTTTGTGAACATTGCAAAAATTTGTTGTAGCTTGCTACAGTGTTATTTGTTTGTTTAGTGGCTTATTTTTGATTACTGTAAATGTACGTAATTCTAACATAAGACTTGAGAACAATAAATCGTATCGTACAAAAGTTAGATTTTAAAATTATTACAGAATCGTAAAAGAACGCTTTTTTTGTGTGCAAATCTAACCGTTTAACTCTTTTAGTTTCGGAGGTTAAAATTATCGAAAAGAGCATGTTTTTAAGAATTTTTTGAAAAACTCTTGGTGCTTTGCTCTTTTCAAAATTTCATTTTTCCTACACAAAAGAATCGCTCAGTAATATAGGATATTTTATTTTAATAAAAATATTTTTTTCCCTCGAAAAGAAACATTTTCGATAAAACTAAATAAATCAAAAAAATATACCTTGATTCACAAAAAAAATCGTAACGCTCTTATTCTCACTGCAATCATTACAAGTAAGACGGATTCGTAATTCTCGGACTTTTCTACATAAGATACATGTAAAATAAGTATAGCGCGCAATATTAATTTTTCGAAAATTCAAAATTGCAATTTTAGGTGCACTTTTTTGCACAATTTTGAACTTTAAAAAAATCGTTTCTTAATATATGTTAATATTAAACATCCCTTGCGTTCGATATTAATAAAGCTGTACTTGAAAATGATCGAAATTAATTCGTTTACTTTGTAATTAAGCGAAATAGCTGTGCTTAGTTTTCAAATTAACACTTCAGCGCACATTTTCTCGTCACCGAAAGTGTTTGCAAATGATTTGTTGTTTATTTGTTAGCATCCTGTACGCATATAATTTTATTTAATTTTTAAAAGACGCTTGATAATAAGCAGAGCTCATCTCTGTGGCCTTATGGTAAGATATGGGGCTTACGCATTGCTTACCTAACGCCTTTATGCAACGAAACTTTAGTCATTTAAGTGTTCGGTATGAAGACAAATGGCATTGAGTAAGCTAATAATTGTTTCCTTATTTTACAGAGAGGAATTTAAATACATTTAAATGCATTACGCCATACCACCTTCAACCCTCTTTGGATGTAAAGTTTTGCAGACAGCCAGCCTACAAAAGAGTTCTCATTTCGAAACGATGTAAGTATGAAGATATTATTTTTTTTCCTCCATGGATAGCGTTTGTTAAATTAAAGGGTTGTTAGTTGCCATAGTTGATGATTAATTTTAAAATCCGTTTTTTTTTTACTTCTTCAAGTCCCACCGATTTTTAAAATTGATTAGTGTATCAACTCTTTATTACTTTCACAACTTTAAACCAAATTTTTTGTGTTTTATTACTTTCTAAAAACATTTCATTAATATTTGAAAAACAAATATAAATCTACATATCAATTAATCAGACTTGAAATTAATTATCCTTTTAGTAGGGGCTACTAAATTTTTTAAGAATGCTTTAATCAGCAGAAAATTAGTCGAAAACATTAATAAGGCTTTAAATTAAATTTTGGAGAATAACGCGATTAAGTCCTTTAAGGTGTAAATTTTGCGAAAAATTTAAATTTTCTTTTTTTTCTACCACCACTTCTCCAAACATTGAAATTAGACTAACTTGGGTTCTATTGCCTTTTGAAAAAAATTATTTATTATTTGAATCAGGTTATTAAGAGCTATCGTTTAATATTAAAGTCTATGCTGTTGTAGACCATAAGATTATTATTTATAATTTTATTTTGTATTTGTATTAATTTTATTGTTAGTTAGTAAGTTATTTTTTGTAACTGTTTGTTTCTTTGTGTGTCGACGTTATATTTATTGAAGTTGAAAAAGAGCCGAGGTTAGTTCTTTAAAAATGTAATTTTAACAGTATTTCTTTTTGAAATTGTTTAAAAAAGGTAATTCTATTTTAACTAAAGAAAATTTATAAGAGGTTATAACGTATACGGTAATAAGTTCATGGTATATTCTTAGATGTTGTTTCTTCTTAGCTGAAGACAGTCGGTGGCTACCTGTGCTGTGCACGGGGGCTCCACTGTTTGACCCATTGTTGTAGGGTAGTTCATAAGTTCATTACACACCACACTTTTAAAATACTTGTGATTATTTTGGTTTTAATTAATTTTTCTAAATTATTTTCTGTTAATTGAAAGTAGACGTTTTCAGTAAGCATTTGAAATTAATATAAACCTATATTCAGTTTAGAACTTATTTCAAAAAAATCTAATTAGTAAAAAGATACAATCAAATTTAAAATTAAACACAATACACATCGCAGAGGGTGGCGCAAAAATTATGATATTTGTAATTAGAAAATATAAAAATAAAGAAGGGGTGTTTTATTTTAATCTAGGTATTATTAAACAACATCTAAGAAATATCATGACCTCTAACACACAAAGGAATAATATGCCCTCAAATATGGGGCAAAGATTTAAAATCTACTAAAGGTAAGGTGAAATCTACATGTTCTTTCCACACAAACACACACCCCCACATACACTTTAATTCATGTTTTTTTGGCAAAAAATGAAAAAATAGAATTGCTTTATATTGCAAGGGGATGTTCCTACGTACCCCTAGCGACTATAACCGGTGCCATTTCCGGGCGCTCTGGCTCTAAAATAAAAATTTTCGAATAAACTAAATAAATAAAAAAAAATACCCCTTTACTCAAAAAAAAATCATAGCGCCGTTATTTTCGATGCAATCATTAAAAGCGACACGGATTCGGAATTCCGGGACTTTTTTACATAAGATACATGTAAAATAAGTACAGGGCCCAACGTAAATTTTTTGAAAATAAAAACTTGCAATTTTTTGATCTCTTTTTGTCACAATTTTGAACTTTATAAAAATTCTAGCGCGGTTATTTGTGGACGGATCTTTAAAAACAATTCAGATTCGGATTTGGCAGTCTTTTTGGCTTCGGATAGGCCTAAGAAACCATAGGCGTGCTATTCCAAAGCTTTGGGAAAACGTTTTGAAAATTCAAAATCGATGGGTTTTAACCCATGTCTTTTTGAGAAATAATGAAAAAAATAGAATTGCTTTATATTGCCAGGGGATGTTCCTACGTACCCCTACTAACTATAACCGGTGTCATTTCCCCGCCCTACCCTATAAAATAAAAATTTTCCGTAGAATTTAAATGAATAAGAAAACGTACCCCTTGATTCACAAAAAAAACCGTAGCGCCCTTATTTTCGATCCAATCATTACAAACGACACGGATTCGGAATCCTGAGGCTTTTTTACATAAGATACATGTAAAAAAAATATAGGGCGCAACGTAAATTTTTCGAACATAAAAAATTGCAATTTTAGCAGCTCATTTTGGCACGATTTTGAACTTTCAAAAAATTGTAGCGCCGTTATTTGTGGACGGATCTTTAAAAACTATACATATTTGGATTTGGCAGCTGTTTTGGCTTCGGATAGGCCTAAGATACCATAGGCGTGCTATTCCAAAGCTTTGGGAAAACGTTTGGAAAATTCAAAATCGATGGGTTTTAACCCATGTCTTTTTGAGAAATAATGAAAAAAATAGAATTGCTTTATATTGCCAGGGATGTTCCTACGTACCCTACTAACTATAACCGGTGTCATTTCCCGCCTTCCCTCTAAAATAAAAATTTTCGATACAAATTAAATGAATAAGAAAACGTACCCCTTGATTCACAAAAAAAATCGTAGCGCCCTTATTTTCGATCCAATCATTACAAACGACACGGATTCGGAATCCTGAGGCTTTTTTACATAAGATTCATGTAAAAAATGTATAGGTGCGACGTTAATTTTTCGAAAATAAAAATTGCGAATTTTAGCGCTCATTTTGAGCCAATTTTGAACTTTCAAAAATTGTAGCGCCGTTATTTGTCAACGGATCTTTAAAACTATTCAGAATCGGATTTGGCAGCCTTTTGGCTTCGGATAGGCCTAAGAAACCGTAGGCGTGCTATTCCAGAGCTTTGGGAAAACGTTTTGAAAATTCAAAATCGATGGGTTTTAACCCATGTATTTTGATAAAAATGAAAAAATAGAATTGCTTTATATTGCGAGGGGACGTTCCTACGTACCCCTAGTGACTATAACCGGTGTCATTTCCCCGCGCTTCCCCTGTAAAATAAAAATTTTCGATACAAACTAAATGATTAAAAATACGTACCCCTTGATTCACAAAAAAAATCGTAGCGCCCTTATTTTCTATCCAATCATTACAAACGACACGGATTCGGAATCCTGAGGCTTTTTACATAAGATACATGTATAATATGTATAGGATGCGACGTTAATTTTTCGAAAATAAAAAATTGCGAATTTTAGCGCTCATTTTGAGCCAATTTTGAACTTTCAAAAAATCGTAGCGCCGTTATTTGTCGACGGATCTTTAAAAACTATTCAGAATCGGATTTGGCAGCCTTTTGGCTTCGGATAGGCCTAAGAAACCGTAGGCGTGCTATTCCAGAGCTTGGGAAAACGTTTTGAAAATTCAAAATCGATGGGTTTTAACCCATGTATTTTTGATAAAAATGAAAAAATAGAATTGCTTTATATTGCGAGGGACGTTCCTACGTACCCCTAGTGACTATAACCGGTGTCATTTTCCGTGCTTCCCTCTAAAATAGAAATTTTAATATCCATGTTGTTTCACGATTTTGGCCGATTTTGGGGGATTTGTGTTAGGGCCGGATTTCGACGTGTTAAGGTCCGATACTTTCGGAAATGAAAGATTTCGTCGTAATTATCAAAGATCAAAAAGTTATTGCACTTTTAATCCCTTGTCGATCATAAACTAAAAATTAGGGGTTTAATTAAAATAAAGTAATAACAAATACATTCGTAACACCCTGTATTATGTTTTTCCTTTAACAAAATAAATCGATAATTTTATTTAAAATAATGGAGGTTTTTTTAATTGGCATTATCGCTTTTGGTATCAGGTAACTTAGCTTTGGGGGTCTACGGATAAAACGTATATTAGCACTTACGTAAAACTTTCCATTTCTGAATCATTTTGCAATGTACAGCCAAGTCGAACGGTTGTGTGTTATTTATTATTATAAATTAGTGCATATAAGTGCTCATTACAACCTTTCATTTAAGGTAAATCGTAATTTTAACGATTTCTTTTAAAATTCACACATTTCGTAAAAGATTTCAACTAACAATTATTTTTTCAGTTCTTTTGCTCATTTTATTAATTTTATTTTCTTATGTGTTTAGGAGAGAACGAATTTCACCGTCAGCAGTGCGAAGGCAATTCCCGGCGAGGCAAGCAGAGGTACGGGCCAAAGACACCACATGTGCAATCGGACTTCTTTCAGTCGACTCGTTCGAAGGATGTTTTCCCGCTGTTTATGGAACTCAAAGGTAGGTCCCGGCTACTTGGGCTTGTTAATATCCCTTTTTCTTCTGTAATTGTTTTTGGCTATGGTTTTTATTTGTAACATTCACACTTGGACTTGTGTTATAATTTTTCGAACATTTGACTTTGAAAATTCGTTTCTATTACCGCAATTAACTCTCGAGTTACAAGTCAAATCGCACCATTCTGTTTTAATGAGAAATCATTGAAGATAAAGTATCATAGATTTTTAATAAATCATAGAACAAAATGAAATCTTTAAAATAAATTAAAATTAGTTTACGAATAATTTGTATTAATAAATGTTATGATTTAATTCGGTCGATAACTACTAATACTTTTAATATTGAATAAGATAATTAATTATTTTCGAAAATCATTATATATTTTGCTCAATACAACTAATTCGTTTCCTTTTTGAATCCAAATAAATAATAAAGATCAAACTGCAATCTATTTTATTAATAAAGCTTTATTTTAGTTATAAAAAAATCAACGTATTTGTCAGTAGCGTAGAAGTCCTTTTCGTATTTGTATTTCAAAACGTCGATTTCAGAATTATTAACAGTTAACTTTCAAAATTAATCACGCTATCTTTGGCTGTAATTGCAGCCCTAAATTTTTAATATGTTATTAATAAAGTTTTATTTTATTTATAAAAAAATCAACGTACTTGTCAGTAGCGTAGAAGTCCTTTTGGTATTTGTATTTCGAAACGTCGATTTCAGAATTATTAACAGTTAACTTTCAAAATTATTTGTGCTATCTTTGGGTGTAATTGCAGCCCTAAAATTTTAATATGTTATTAATAAAGCTTTACTTTATTTATAAAAAAAAATCAACGTACTTGTCAGTAGCGTAGAAGTCCTTTTGGTATTTGTATTTCGAAACGTCGATTTTAGAATTATTAACAGTTAACTTTCAAAGTTATTCGCGTTATCTTTGGCTGTAATTGCAACTCTAAAATTTTAATGTTATTAATAAAGCTTTATTTTATTTATAAAAAAATCAACGTACTTGTCAGTAGCGTAAAGTCCTTTTGGTATTTGTAATTATTAAATTTTGGCGCCTGATCGTTAGGCAACAAATGGTGATTGCATACTTAGTTGCATATGTTGCTTTCTTAAATTTAGAATATATATTAACTATGTTTATTGTTCTTTTTCCACTTGCGAATTATTGTTCTTATGCATGTAACACTTTAAAAATATTTCCATCTACATCATAGGTCAAGCGGTAACCCTTCGTTAGTCACCTGGTCTACAATCGTAGACCACCTCCATTGACTTAACATGGTACGATATTTGAGGTGGCTAACGAAGGGTTAAGTTTTAAATGTAGTGCCTAAAAATCAATTTCAAATTTATGAATTTATAACATTATATAAATTAAAGCTACTTACTGGTTTTTTGTATGATACTATCAATTTTATATTAGTGTAATTGTTTATGTTTATATGCTTGACGAGTAAAATATCATAGAAAATTTCTATTAATTAAATAGCACTGCTACTTAATATTATTAGGACAAAAAAATATACAGCATTCTATACGTAATGCAGGAAAGTGGTGTTTGTCTTCTTTTCCATTGTATTTACATACTCATATAAATAATTCGATCCACAAAGTTATTCAAGTTTTAATAAGTAAAAGACTATTCCAAATCCTTCTCCTTAAATGTATTAAAAGTAAACATTTTCTAATAACTTCAATTAATTTGACTAAATACCTCTTTAATGCATTCACACCGATCCTTGGTGGAGTATTTCAAAATAACACAAATTCCACTTCTAAAAGTTAAATGGTGTAGTAATCTCAATCTGTATGTTTTACAGATCAAAAATATAATCCACAACAACCATGCCCATCGTTATTTACTTCGAATTAAGCAAATTTTAACCACAGTTAACCTCCATTCAATAATTTAGTTATTCTTTGGTTACATTAAAGTCACATTGTTTCTTCAACTCCATTTATGTGTGGGTTTGTTACTTTTATTTTTAATATGTATAAGTATTAATGAATTTAATTTTTGTAGGGTATGAAATGTCCCATGTTCAATGTTCCATGTTGTTACTGCAATATGGAGTTTGAGGATTTCTGGTTAATCGTTCATCGAGCGACAACCATTGATTCATCGATGAATGCTGAGCTCATGAAGGATTGTACTGGGCCAGGAACGACATCACCAGAAGAAAAAGAGGAAGATCTCCCAACACGAGGAAAAGAGGAATTACCAAAGCAATATCGGAAAGGAACCTGTCAGAGAGAGATTTGGGGAACCGAGAGGCCTGGAGATTGGATTCCATAAAATATCATCAGACGTTATGAAAACGTCTTTATATATTATGTATAGATATATACTCTTTAGTTTGTAAGAATTTTGTTATTTATTTGTTAGTTCTTTTGTGTCTTATCGAGATATGATAAATCGTTTGTTCCAAAATTTAGTTTGGGTAGTCATACCCTTTTACAAGAAATACTAATGCGGTGTTTCTATTTTGGTTAAAAAAAATAATACAGCAACGCGGTTTATAAAATGAATTCTGATGTTTTCTTAGACATTATATCTTCTTAGATGTAAATTAGTTGATAACAGCAAAGGTCACTTGTGCTGTGCACGAGTCCTTGCTGTTTGATCCATTGTATTAGGATAGTTGCTAAGTACACACATTTTTGGCTTTACATTTTCAAGTATTTTTACAGTAATCAGTATGTTATGCATAATTGAATTAGTATTGCATTTTTAAATCAAACTCTTAATAACATATTTTAGAAAGAAATTAAGTCAACAATTTCTTTTTGAAATTAATTTTTTATCATTAATTTATTATTAAAAATGGTTAAATATATTTGGAGTAAAACACCATTATTAATAATAATCAATTAATAATTACATTTCAATTATTTTTTAAACTTAAAAATTTAATAATATATTCTTTTCGAATATTTAGAACTTAGTTTTTAATAAACATTTTTTTTAATATATTCATTTATGGAAGGTGATAAAGTAAAAATTGAAATTAAACAAACGCACACAACTCACATAATTACAGAAGGTGGGATAAATTTGAAATGTGTAGAGAAAAAAACAAACTAAAAGGGTCGTTTTGATTTATAATAAGTTTTCAGATATAATGTCTAAGAAATATAATTTGCTTATGTTACATTATTTTTGTTATTCACATCTCAACTTGCGACATTAAAATTATTTTCTACTTCTACTTACTTATCTTACTAATTCTCATCTCTTATTTTGTATATTTTTCTATTCTATTGACACATTTATTTAATTTTTAGTTTATTATTTATTTTAACTTCGGTAATTTTTAGAACTTGTCTGCGTTTGCTCTATAAATATCCCTCATCATTTTTGAGCTACCTTTTGTATTGCTTTGTACGTATTTAATTAATTCTTAAAAATATTAAAGTCACCCTCTTTTCATTTAATTATTAGACCGTGCGTTTTGAATGTTATTATTTTTATTTCTAATTAATTTTTCCCATCTTGTTTATTCTTCGAACTTTCTTGAACTTTTGAATTATATTGCACAAAATTTAAATTTATTTTACTTAGATTTTATTGGAATTTGTTAAAAAATTTCCACTTCTATACTTTTCATTTAACTTAATATTTTTGGACTTCTTTTTAATATTTTACTTCTTTATCTTTTAAATACTTACCTTTCTTCTTTGTTGTCTTCCTTTTGATTTATGTATCACTTTGAAGGGCACTTAACTTTT
This sequence comes from Sinopyrophorus schimmeli, assembly GCA_036325965.1. Classification (NCBI taxonomy): domain Eukaryota; kingdom Metazoa; phylum Arthropoda; class Insecta; order Coleoptera; family Elateridae; genus Sinopyrophorus; species Sinopyrophorus schimmeli. The sequence goes on from JARFIZ010000325.1 coordinate 2,515,626, forward strand.
ATTTATTATTACTTTTATAAAATAACAACACCCACATATTATTATTTTTCTTTTCAGACCCACTTAAAACACATTCACCTTTTCCCTTTTATTTATAGTATTAAATTTATAACCAATTGTAAAAAGTTGCAATACCAAGATTGATGTGCAAATTAAATCACTTTTGGTTTACATATTGCCCATAAGGTTCTTTTTTAATTTATACCAATAAAACAATCGTTAGGGTTGCAACTTTTTATTGTAATAAAATGTGTAAAATGTACCAATTTTAATATATACAATAAAGAGTCTTGATCGTTACATGTCTTTTAATAAACATTAATTGTAAGATCAGCTAAAAGGTGGGATTAAATCTAAGTGAGTGGGGTTCACATCTAACTACGTAAATGTTTAAAATAATTTTTAAAGTTATAACTTCAAAATTATTGGTTTTAAACGTATATACTAAAGTACTAAAGCACAAAATTTAGTGTATAACGCCATAGCTCAGATGGGGAGCTATTGGTTGTTTGTTCGAATGGTCTCGAGTTCGATTCCCATACAGGTCGAATTTTTAAAAATCTCTAAGAAAAATCCAACGAGCAACGAGCCGAACGAGACGAATGACGAATGACGAATGACTGTAGGATACTCGTGATTTGAAAAATATTTTAAAATCTCTAAGATAAACTCTCCCGAATCTTTGCACAAATTTTGGGTAACTTTTTTGTATCCTGTACAATCGATACAATTTGTGCATTTTGTAAGTTTTTTCAAAAATTTTTTAGCCTGGGCTATAGTTTTCTTAATTTTGAAACCAAACGAAATTTCGATCAATTTGTATCGGATCACATGATATATGAGAGGTATTCGAAATCAAAATTTTTAAAGCGTTTTCATTTTCTTAATTTTGCAAACCGAACGAAATTTTGTCAACTTGTATCAGGATCACATGATATATGAGGAGGTATTCGAAATCAAAATTTTTAAAGCGTTTTCATTTTCTTAATTTTGCAAACCGAACGAAATTTTGTCAACTTGTATCAGGATCACATGATATATGAAGAGGTATTCGAAATCAAAATTTTTAAACTTTTACAAAGTTTCCTTAATTTCCCCTTAATTTTTATGTTAGGATAAATTTTTAATATAATAAAAAAAACTGTCAGAATTTTTTATTTTCCCAAGTCATCCTGTACGATCCCCTAATTGATTATTAACTAAAAATTAATATTAAAAATTAAACTAATGTTTTTTTTTCGCTGGTCCACATCATTTACTTATTATTCGCGGTGAATATATGGTTAAAGCTCCATAAAATGTATTAAACTAAAGGATTCTTAAGCTAATTTTGATAACATCCAAATTCAATTCTTCATAAAATTAAATTTTCATCATCATTAAATAAAACTAAATATACGAAACGATGTGGCCCTAATTAATGTCGTCTTAAAGACGCACAGCTTAAATTATTAATAAACTACACAGGATTCATTAGCTTAAAGTTAAACACCAAACAAATGTTCAATTTCTTACAATAAAATATATGTGTTTGCTTAACCGATGTACAAATAAAACAGAATAATAAGGAAAAATAAACCTAATGTAAATTTTAAACAAGTTGAAAGAATAAATAATGGTGGAGGCATTACAAAGTTTATGAAAGTTGTAAAAATAAACACATTGTAAACACGTTTCAATAATTAAATGAAGGTAGGGTGGTTTGCATATTTTTAAAAATAACTAAATACCTATTTACAAGTGTTCCCCTGTGTGTTAAAATAGCCCTTCTGTGTTTGTTGAATTCCTAACAACAAAACTAATACACACACTAAACTAAACACTCTTCCTCAAGTCAGGACTGTGAAAGCACGATGAACCAATCCTCCACAATAAGTATTTCCTAAATTGATATCCATCCAATTCCATACCCTACAAAAATTAAATCATTATTAACACTTAAATAAATCGGTTAGAGTCAAGTGTCAAAACTATGCAAGTCAAAAGATATACCAGTTTTTATTTCGTTGTCTCCGAACTAAAATTGGCCTTCTCATTCGCATAGTTTGATCGACGCAAGTTGGCTCTCTAAAATCAGCTGGAAATTTCAAAGTACCGAACAAGGTGGTTTTGATACTTGATATTGTCTAATTTACAAACCTGGAATACAAAATTAACGACCTACTTACATTTCTGTACATGGCAATGTTTCGAGGTTATATAAATAAAACTAAACTTACATTACAAGTGGGAATAATTTTTAACATCAAATAACACAACTAGCGCCATCTAATATACACGGGTTACACTTTGCAAAGTAGCCGCTATTGTTTTCAAACACGACCGTAGGGGTTGTCTACTTCGTTTGACGCATTTGAACAAATGGGATTTTTTATCCTGTGGGAAAAGTAATTAATTAACTATAAATAACAATGTATTACTACTTTAAACAAATATTAGTGTAATTCACAGGTGATGCAAATTATTTCCTTATATAATACATTACAGATTATAAAGAAATTAAAATCAAATTATATTTCAATATTTGGGTATATTAAAATCCCGTAGCCGTATATTGAGCCACAGTAGATTGAATGTTTTGTTGACACGACTTTTTTTGGTTATGTACATATTAATAAGCAATGAATACATCTCTATAATTATTGTTTAATTTGCAAAAGTTTATAATATTTAATACATAACCTTTTCATTTCAGATTACCATGAATTAAAGATTAACACCTGTAATTATTAATAAATCTTGGTTATAATAAGAAGTGGAAAGGTAAAATAACCCATTGAAAAATGTTTACAAATCATTGCACTGTAAGATGGATCATCAATGAATTTATTACTATTAACAATTGGATTAATTACAAGCATAACTACAATATTAATGATCATAACTATCGAGTAAAGCTATATGGAAATAATTTTATTTATGAAGCGATTTATAGAAAAACTTGGCCTAAAAACACTTTTAGAAGATGCCAGTAAGAAAGAAAAAGATAGAACTAATGGTAAATTATTAGTTATTATTTCCTTGCTACTAAAGTCTTATAGAGTGCTCCCGATATCAGTGCAAAAGTTGTTATTATATGGAGACCACGAAGAATCTGCGTACAAGTTACCAGTAAACCTATAAAATGTAATTTAAATGTTATTATCAGTAAGTTGGGTCCTTTAATTCTTTAAAATAATAATTATTGTTATCTATTGTTAGTTAATTCTTATATTTTATTAGGATGCAGAAGTAATGAGTTATTAAAAAACTAACACGAGCAATTAGAGAAAGTTTACAAATGGTTGTGATCAATGACAAGCAACTTTTGAATCAACAATAAACAATAGGATTAATTACAATCACCCTAATAACCACGATATTACTGGCAACCATTGCATGCAGAATAATCTTCGGTAGATCTGTTAAAACTATAAAGAAAACATTAATGGAATATTAGGTCTAAGAGCACCCTTGAAAACAACAATAGCAAGTGATTTGTATGGATTTTATATACACCCTCGAATTATTGATACCGATGTATTTAATTATATGTTCTTATCTCGAGAATAGGCTGGGATCTCGTATTAGTGGCTAATTTAACATCAGGTATGTTGCCTAACCTCGCGTCATTTAAAAATTATTTTTAGAACCCGAAACAAGAGTCTATTAGTATTGGATATGCAAATATCTTATTAAAAAGAAGAGCTGATTGTTATATAAATAATTCTCAAATTATATCAACGTCTAAGGTTGTCTTCTCCAATTTACATAAGCAAATGTTTGATTTTACAAATGATTGCTCCACAATAAGGAATTTGATAGTCATTAAGAAGCTTTATCTAGCGCCTATTTTAAGCTATCATTTAATTTATATATACTATATTTATTATTTAAGGTAGCGGTGACCAAAATTAATTGTGAAAGAAACCAGAAATTTAATTTTAAACCGATCACTAAAGAGGAAGATAAAAACAACCCAAACACTGGGGGCCTACCTTTCACCGTAGATTTCCACAGATTGCTTTAGAAGACCTTTGATAAGTTCGATATTTCCAAAAACTGATGTTAGAAGGAGGGTGCGATGTAATTTAGGACATCTTTCCTTGTAGATTCCTTGCTATGAAAAAACATATTAACATAAAATTTCTACGAAAGCTTTAAGTTTTAATAAAAATACGTAGAATTAATATTCACCTTGTTTTAAGGGTTGAAACTGAAATTTTGAGGAGCACATATTTAGAACACAATTACTCAGCTTGACTTTACATTTACAAATGAATCATAAATCGAAACAGTTATGTGAAAGGCGTTATTCGTCATATCAGTTAATTTGAAGGCCAGCTAAAAGAGCCTTGATAATTTTAAATAAAATAATATATTTTATTTTCCGAAAACACCGATAAAGACTGTTCTAAATATATTAGCTCGCACTGAAATTCAATTCGAAAAAAATATATTATTAAATTTTTAATTTAGAAAAGTAATCTAAATGCAATTATTAATTGATTATTATTGATAATAATGTTTTACTGAAAATGTATTTAACCATTTTTTATAATAAATTAATTTCAAAAAGAAATTATTGACTTAATTTCTTTTTAAAATATGTTATTAAAGAGTTTGATTTAAAAAGTAAAATTTGAAGATGTAATACTAATTCAATTATTCGTAACATACTGATTTACTGCAAAGATACTTAAAAATCAAACAAATAAGAAAGTGAAGCCAAAAATGTGTGTATGTGTGACGAAGAGCTAACAAGACATATATTCATTAAATTATTTAATTAAAACTATCTTATTATAATAAAAGTAAAGTACCAATAAAGATGAGATGATTTCTTCAATTTATGTGCCGTGGAACACAGTCTAATTGTCCTCAACCCACGAAATTTGAGAACGACGATCAAGTTGTGGAAATTGCAGGAATTGATGCGAGCAATTTCTTCAGAAGAATTGACCCAAAGTTCCACCTGTAAAATTAAACACATTGTAATTAATAAAAATGCAAGTCTGAATAAATTCTTATAATAATTAAAAAAGATTGAAAACACAAATTAATTTGGTACCAAAATAATTAAATAAATTTTCAAACAAACTTACTTCGAAATGCACCGATAAATGAAAAGATCTTATAGATTGCTGTCTGGATGGTGCAGTGACTTAATTTGTTTCGGTAATTGCCAGATTTGGGTGTGGAATGGGAGAACTCTTCCTAATTAACCATTCCCAAGAATTTGCAACGACCATCGATAGAATTCGTCCAGTAACTGGAGAAGAAGTTGAGGTGTTGTGCTTGGACCCACAAAATTGAAAGACAGTGGCACGAACTTGCATTTTATTTCCTGCAACATTTTCATCGTTAATGTTATTAAATATATTATACTTATATGAATAAGAAACAAAGAAATAACTTTTTACGGCAGCCCTTTTTCAGTAAGGGACCATTTAAAGTTACATACAATTCCGTATACATAAGGGAAGTTGTATGTAAATATTTGTTACATGCTGTAAAATAAATCTATGTCTTACACCAAGTTGAACAGTTTATTAAGTGTGTGCGAAAAGGTAAAATAATAAAATGTTATTTGAAGTAATAATAAATGAAAATGTAGTTTGCTAAAAAACTGCTACATAAATCAAAGGGAAGACAACAAAGAAGAAAGGTAAGTATGTACTTAAAAGACAAAAAAATAAAATGATAAAAAACGAAGTTCAAAAAATAATAATAATTAATTTAACAAAACAAAAAGAATAAGAAGTGGTAATTTTTAACAAATTCCAAAAGCAGCTAAGTAAAAATGAACTAATTTTGCAATATAAATTGACAAATTAAAAGAAATCCTAAGAATTAACAAGAAGGGAACAATTAATAAGATTTAAAAATAAAAACATTCTTAAGCCATGGTGCAATAATTAAATGGCTTTTCTTGAACAATTAGACAACAATTACTTCAACTACTAATTTTTAACAATTAATTAAATGGAATTACTTGAACACGATATTGTTAAATTTCAAGTACAGTCGAACTTCGATAAGTCGAAGTTAAATACTTTTCTGTGTATATATTATATCTATATTTACCGTCCTTTATACAAAATAACCAAAATTTGTAAACAATAATTAACATTATTTATTGTTATTAAGTATTTAGGTAATATGGTTATTTACATCTTATTTATTGTTGGTTTGAAAGTAATCTAAAATTGTCTTTTGCTTCATTGATTCAAAATGTTGGGTTTCTACAAATTTTTCTAATGATCTCCCAAAACCAGAATACTTTTACTACGTGTATACCAAAACTATTCAATTATAGCTTTCTCAAAGTTGGAAAAAGGACACTCCTTTAGCCTATTTTTAATTTTCGTTTACACTCTTTGTTGATCGGTAAATAATTTTAGAAAAAGTATTTAATTCATTTATATGTTCTGTTAAACACTGTTATAAACTATGAACAACAAAAAATACATTTGATCGTACTCCTGCTCGACGAATAACGACCAGAACGAAAACAAAAAGGCAAAAATGGACCCTTTTCTTGTAAAATAAACGGTAAAACCATCTTAGATTTCATAACTGTGGAGAAAGCCTTTAAACATAAATTAGTATTTAAATTCAATTGAAGTGGCGACGTCAAAACATCAAAGTTTTGTAGTAGGTTTCACCCTTTTCATCCTATTTTACAATAGCCATTTTGACCAGCAATAACACCGCACAAATCCGTTCTTTAATCCTACCAGTTATTGTACTTTTATGAAAAGTTGTAAAATGTAACTTCGAGTAATCGAAATATTTACTAATGCAAACTTGAATTTAGGAAATTGTAAAACACTTCGACTTATGGAAAAATTTGAGTTATGGATATAAAAATATTAACATTGAGATAGGTTCGAGTTCGAGTTATCAAAAATTCGACTTATCGAGGTTCGACTGTACTTAATTTTAACAATTAATTAAATGGAATAACTTGAAACATGATATTGTTAAATTTCAAGTATTGTTTAGCTTAATTATTGTTGAATTTCCGACAGTGTTTATGTAAGACATGTAGATTGATCTGTAATAAACAAATAATAAGATACTCTTACTTAAACAGTTTCAATAGGTTTAAAATATAGTTAATGCGAGGTATGTGCGCATTCGAGCAAAAAGTGGCACATTTCCGAGCGAGGGAGGTAAATGTGCCACTTTGAGCTCGAATGTGCACACTCGGTTTTAAGCACGATTCACAATAATTAATTTAATTTCTTATATGGCTAACTTCATATTATCAAATAATCATTAACCGTGCGCGCGCAACTTGGGTTGCTTGCGAAAATTGTACTCTCAAGAAATATAACTTCAAAAAAATGTTCAAAGTTACACAAATTGACTGCACTTACATTTTCTTAAGTTTAATCTAATAAATACGAGGATGTGCGCATTCGAGCGAAAAGTGGCACATTTCCGAGCGAGGGAGGCAAATGAAGCGCGACGCGGAATAGTAAAGTGCATTATCGTTTTTCTATATAAGAAGTCCTCCAGAATGTATTTCTGAAGAAAATAATTGAATACTGCATTTAATAACAAAGTTAGAAAA